>CM057095.1:1740000-4140000 GCA_029959045.1 Taenioides sp. WSHXM2023 | reverse complement strand
CCCATAGATTTAGATTTTGGGTCAGGTTTTGTAACTATGATGTCATAGCCTGTCTGCCCTCAACCTATTTTTAACACATGGTGGTCTTTGGCTGTAAACATCAGACCCAAGCCATTTTATTATTCAAAATAAGAATAATGGTATAAGTAATTATGACACTTAAAGGTAAAATGCATTATTGCCAATATAGCGGCTATTATGTAATGTAATGTTATGTAAAAGCATAATCTATTGTATATAATGAGAAGGCAAAGGGTGCATAGTAATATTATTGTGCAATAACCTAATGCTTATGTTTCCCACACGACTTCTGCAGAGGTGGCAGAGAACTGGCTGCAGAAAAACTGGGAGTGTCCGGAGTTAGAAAGTATTGTAACTTGTTCTTGATTTTAATTGTCAGGATCCACTGATTGAATCTTAATTATTGAGGTTATAGATGAAGCTTCATTAAACGTCCCAGACAAATAATTCAAATCTGAAAGTGTGTAAGAATGTTAAAATGTCTCTGTATTCTTGTTTCTAAAGTTGTGATTCCCCCAGACTTGATGTACAGGCTGTAGCAGTGACATACCTGCCACTAACAGGTATGTCACTGCTACACTGCTAATGTAAAGACATTATTCAGAAATATTTTATTATAAGACTACAGCTAAAAACACTGCAGTGATTGACAGAAAGGGAAACATACCAAGGTAATAATCAGAATAGAGGAGAAACCAGAATTTTTTGAAAAAGTTTTACAAGGAAGTATGTTTTCTTTGGTGGTAGGCCAACAAGTCAGGTGCCTATTGTACATGTACATGTACATTCAGCATAGTTGTAGTTGTATCAATAGTGACAGCAATACAGACTTTATCATATTGTGTTCAGTTATTTTATTCATTTAATATTATAGGCAATTTAAGAGTACCAACATCCCCTAACTAATATATTATAACAACTACTTTAACAACGTTTTCTTGTTTTTTAAGTGATTCAGTTTCACTACACAGTTTTTGATACTAAGTTTAACTACGATCTGATGTGAGCTTCCTTTTTACCTCTTGTCTTTTCCTTTTATGGTCAGGTGACGAGCTGGAGTACCTCCGTCCGAATGTTTACCGAAACGTGGCTCGACAGCTCAACATCACGGTGGCCTCCGAGAACGTGGTTTCAGATGCCTTCTTGGCGGTAGCTGCAGATATTTTCTCGACAGGTAAAGATATGCATTCATCTACTGCAGGACTAAACCTGGTCTAAACAAAGGTGAATTGGATCTCACCAACTCAAGGCTATACCAAAAATAAAATGCATTATTTATTAAGGGAACAAAAGGAGTGCATTAGAACTAAATCTAAATCTAGAACTTAACCAAGACACTCCAAATGTGAACCAGCCCTAACTAGAGATTTTGGAAAGTATTTCTTACATGGCATATTACATGTCCTTTTACTTCAAAAAAGGACATGTAATATGATTTTATATGTTTGATTTAAAAGAAAGAAATTTGATACATGGTTTGCCTATCTTTTGTATTCTCATGTAATTACACGTGAAGAAATGCTGTTCTTGAACTCTGTTGAAAATAAAGAAAAGGATGGCTGGAGCAACACGGTCGTTTTACCGTGCTGCAACGACATCAAGTTGTAAATGCGTAAGACAAACTCATTAGTCATCTTTTTGTCTGTGAAGAGTTTAAATTATTACAAGGAGAAAACCAAGTCAAAGATTAGCCTCTACAATAGCCTACAATGCTCTAGAACCATATTCCCCTTTCCTATTGTTTGTGACGTTTTAAACCAGGACTGTTTAACTCCTATAAACTGTTTTAATGCACTTCTTGTCAGAGAGAGCGGTGGACTTATCTTTCAGGAAAAGAGCCGTCAGGAAAAACCCATATTAGGTTAAAGTTATACCCAGAAGACGGACTGTAGCAGACAGGGACGGTTACACCCTGGACTTAAGTTGTAAATCTCAGCTGTCCCCTACAACGTGGAATCATCATACCACACATAACTAGGAAAAGTTATATCACTGCAAGAGAGTTCAGTACTGGACCAATGACACACTTGGATCAAATCAGATGTTTATTGAAGAAAACATTTACCATTGCAGGATAGGGCTTGTGCCTTAGCAGAGGTCTAACATTCAAATGTAGACAAACTAAATCAAAAGTAAATTCAGTACTTTTTGTCTTAGTCTTATGTGTTATGTCTTATTAGTTAAAGGAACTAACTGTAATAGCATTACATCTTGACAACATTTCATTCATCTTTTTCATAGAAAAATGGATTGTCACTGCCATTTAAAGCTTAATGATCACTAATGTTGTTTAGCTAACTACATGTACATAGTGTGTCTGTGTGGTTACTAAATTGCTGTGTCAGAGTGGGCATTATGGTAATAGTGACTATACTTGCAAAAAGGAAGTCCAGGACAGAAAGATATTAGATTACATCCCCAAAGTATTGAAATTGCTTTGTCATATTGTAAATACTTCTCTTGTGTAGTACAAAACAAAAGGCAAGAAGTTAACATTGAAATTGCATGTGTCTTTTGCATAGAAAATGAAGTTATGTAGTGCAAGGTTCTAAACTTTCTCCGACTTGTTAGTATTACATTCAATTATATTGCAATACAAGTCAAGAAAAATAACATTTTATATCAAAACCAGATGTTTGTTTACAAGACTGCAAGATACATCTGGATTACTCAATGATGAAACATCAATTCATAAGTAAATCTGAACAAAGGAGAAGAAAGAAACTCAGGCAAAGAATGTGCAAATAAATGTGCAAGAACGAAAGCAAGCAACAAACTGTTTAAAATAGAATCTCATCAATAACTCTATGTCACTGATGGACTTAAGATGCTTAAACAAAAATGTAGCGTGTGTGTGTGTGTGTCTCTTGGTTATGAGAAAAACACACACCAACTTGATTCTAATCTAAAAATGTCTCTCAAACCTATTTGCACGTGTGTGTTTTTGTTTATGTGTCCCTCCAGGAGTGACTTGGGGGAAGGTTGTCTCTCTGTACGCTGTGGCCGGAGGATTAGCTGTGGACTGTGTGAAACATGGACACCCAGCAATGGTCCACACTATAGTGGATTGTATGGGGGAGTTTGTCCGCAAGAGTTTGGCCTCATGGTTAAAGAGAAGAGGAGGCTGGGTAAGAAACTTAACTGTTTTTACAAGTAGGTCATACACCATTTAGAAACTGATGCTTAATGAGTATATTTCTTTACATGCCACTTATAAACAACACAGAAATAGATAGTTTATTCATAATCAACACGGAGCGTATTCCAATATTTTGGTACATTACAAATTATTACAATGGCCATTATGATTGGAAATTGCTTTTACTTTTTTCTTAACTAGCTGTGTGCTTAAGTAAATTAACAATAACAAAAAATGCCATAAACAGACTGTAACAGGAACTTAACAGAACAAAACAGCCCAAGTAATTCAAGAAAAAAGTAACCTGTAGGTTAGAGGTTATACAGCCATATACAGTATAGGTTGACATAAACAAATAGCCTATTAGACAAAAGGGACTTCCAGATACACATCTTCATAACATCGGATTTTGAACAAAAGTGTGAAAAAGCAACAGGAGTCCAGACATGTGCTGAGTAAACAACTGTATAGTGGTGTATTCAAAGACAGTGCACATAAGTCATGTCTGTTTGAGGAGAACTGGAGTGTGACAAACGGAGGCCCAAGCAGTGTATAATTGACCTCATAAGCACAAATAATAGGACTGTTTATCGCTGTCTCACAGCCATAACTCTGGACCAGCATTTTGCTCCGTCATTTTGCCCTAGAGGAAACATAAATTATAACTGTAGGCCTGCGGACCATGAGAGGGAAGTGATTAGTGTCAAAGATGACATTAAACTGTGTGCTCTGTGCTATTTTATGGACACTGAAAGCTCCTAGGTCTTAAAGTAGAATACTCTTTTCTTCTTATATTTAGGGAACGTTGTAAAACAATCATTTGGTTTTAGTGGCCTCTCAAAAATCCACTAATCATAGTCATGATGGGTGTTTTGAACAGTACTAGCATTGAATCTAGCCATAACATGACATTAATGAGCATAACAAATACTATTGATTAGTGTAACTATTGTCTGTGTGAACTGTATGTCGTCGTATTTCCAGGTGGATGTTACAAAGTGTGTGGTGAATACAGACCCCAGTTTCCGCTCTCATTGGCTTGTGGCTGCTGCTTGTACATGTGGCCACTACCTGAAGGCCATAGTGTTGTACCTGCTCCGAGACAAGTGAAAAACACTGTCATATTGAGTCATCTGAAAGGACAGACCAGTGCACTACGCTCACAGCTTTGGGATATGTTTACACTTCACTGCACTGAGCCTTCATCCATGAACCACGGTTTCTTCACAGACTATATCTAATTTGTTTTAGTTTGGCCTTAAAGTATGTGGCACACAGTGAAAATATAATGTGCATGCTTTATATGTTGATTAACATATGTTTTACTGAATGTTAAAACTATACACAACTTCACACCTGTACTAATAGATTGTACTGCCTCTTGTGGTAGAGACTAGGAATGATTTTAATAAAACAAATATCCAATAAAAGTAAAAGTACCAAAAGTATTAAACAAGATTATGAAGTACTTTTAACATGGCCTTCAATAACTTTGCATGAATTATAGGCAACTTTACTCACTAAGTGTCCAGATTTCCCACTGCGGTCAAAAGAGTATACAGTGCAATATAGATAAAAGGTATTTGTCGTTCTGTTAAGTATGATATTCATCTAACTGAATAGTTCCTGATAGATTTTAACTCACATACATGGAGCTGTATTAGAAGACTGTATGCATTTTTTTGAGATTTTACAAACGCAAACAGCCTCAAAATGCATTGTTCTGTTATAATGATAAGACTTAAAATTTCGTGTAAATTTGCATTAGGTTCAGAGACCCTGGTAGTTGCTAATCTATCACTGTCATGATTTGTGCGTCTTTTAAAGCTCTGTTGTAATAGCTATGATGCAAATGGAGACATTGTCTTCTCTGTGAGCACTTTGATAACATTTCATATATGTAGACTTTATTCTATGAATAATTTCACTTTTTATGACCTAAAGCACTAGGAGTCCTAGTAAAATGAGCAAATGTCTGTCATTTTGTACACAAATAATGTAAGATTTAAATAAATGTTTACAACTGTATTGGCTCAAGTGTGGATCAATTCAACTTTATGAACCAGTAATCTTAAATCAATAGTCATATTTCATAACATTTTTGAGTAAAGTCTATCTAGTTTTTTGGCTATTTTGTTTTCTATAGTGGCCATAGAAATAGATCCATGATAGTGGCAGACAACCTCAGTGACTTTTCTTCTTGGAGTGCTACGTCACCATTCAGGAGTCCTCTTCTGACCGCGCTCTGATTGGCTGAGTTTTGGAGACGTCCCGCCCCCTTCTGAATTCCGCAGCAGAACTGGCTCCTGATTGGCCGAGCTCACCCAGTGCAGAGAACAACAAACAAGACAGACTCAAGACCGTCGGGATGGATGCAGGTAACCGCGATGTCCCTCTACTTTTCTGCAATATTTCAAAGTATTTCAACAGCTGAATACTTATATCAACGCAGTGCGATCACCCGATTAAATAGCACCTTCTCTGTCATCTAAAAATGACACAATCACCAGGCTGTATTTCGCTGATGCTTTGTAGCCTCGGAGACATTAGCGGCTAAAGTGATGACTAAAGCTAACTGTGCTAACCAACATTTAGCTTGCTGTTTATGCTAAATCTGAAGGGAAACACGCCATGACAGCTGTTTGACAATTGTGTAACTTCCTGGGCTTTTTTCGGGTGCCATTTCTGATTATCCCCCGGTGTTGTTGGACTGTCTAGCCCCCACTTTACTGACACGTCTCCGTCTTTGGCTCATCTGTTGTGCTAACTTAGCGTTACGCCCAAAGGAAATTATTACTGCTGATGCACGAATTACTGCATTATTTATTATTTAATTACACGATATTATACTGTAGTTACTAATGTCAGTAGCCGAACAACAACACATAGCTGTGTACTTTTGTTTAGTTGGAAAGTAACCAAAAATCACGTCTTAAAGCTATGGGGCACGTAGCTCAACTTTTGTTTTCATAAGTGATTTGTCACCACGGTGCAGTGTCACGTTTGCATTGCATCAGAAGCTGTTTGGTCATTGGTCATTTATCTTTCATAATACATCTAATACAACTGTATGCCATCTGTATATACTTCAAAGTCTAATTTGGCATTTATGTAATTTCGGAATGCTAACAAATAGGGATGTAAGAGCCAGCTTTTTCAGTTCCAATACCGGTTTCGATACTATAGCTATACTACTTTAGCATACCAGTGCAAAGACTGAAAACAGTAATTATTTCCTTTAAACAAAAATAAAATAAGATAAAACTGATCCAAATGTGTTATATAGCTGCTGTTTATCCCTTAATTAACTACAGAACAACTTTGTGTAAATAAAAAATCATACATTTTTCTTTCTTTCGGACAGTAAATAATCAATTTATATATCGACTGACCCAATATTTAGAAACTGATATCCAAAACCAGTATCGGATCGGTGCATCCCTACTAACAAACTATCTCCAAAATGGATTGGTAAATTGTTATGGTAATTATTGTAGAAATGAATTGTTATTTGTTTTTTTATAGCTACTTTGACATACGACACATTGCGTTTTGGAGAGATTGAAGATTTTCCTGAGACCTCTGACCCAGTGTGGATCTTGGGAAAAGAGTACAATGCCCTCACAGGTATAAATCAACTACTGTGAATAACTAATGATTATAATGCAGTGTCTACATTTGTGTTATTTATCTTTTAACATCTGTTCTGTATGTAGAGAAAGAAGATATTTTGTCAGACGTCACTTCAAGGCTGTGGTTCACATATAGAAGGAACTTCCCCCCAATTGGTAAATCAAATCAAAATTACACTATAAATTATTAAACTGTCTTTTTTTCCAAATTGCTGATGGTGTATATTGGTAATGTTGCAGGAGGGACAGGACCCACGTCAGACACAGGATGGGGGTGTATGTTACGGTGCGGCCAGATGATCTTGGGGCAGGCTCTGGTGTGTAGACACCTAGGCAGAGGTAAGGAAAGCAAAGGAAGCCAACTAATATTGTTATAGGTGGAGATGTAACAATTTTCCAATGGCATAGTCAGCTAATATAGAAGACCTTATAAATCTAATCAGACTGATTCATTTACATTGTGATATTGTGGGAGGGCTCACACTGTTGTAGAAATGCTACTTATTCTACAAGGTAGTGCAGTTATTATTGTAATATTTCAAAAGATTTATACCAATTAAAGCAATACACGGAATAAACACCTGCGGCCAGTGCTGAAATTCTCACACTGTTGTTCTATCATAATTTTTTATGGTTATAAATAGTCTTATAAACAGCTGTTATCACTGCATGGCACTTTTTCAGTGTGTTGACGTGTCCAACAGTGAACAAGGCAGATGAGATAAGGGTCTTTTTGTTCCCAGACTGGAGATGGGCCAAAGGCTGTAAACAAAAAGAAGAGTACATCAGTATACTCAATGCCTTCATTGACAAGAAGGACAGCTATTACTCCATCCATCAGATTGGTAAGATTTTTAGTTAAACAGGTTTGTATATGTCACCAAAAGCGTACTGATTCACAAGAATTTCTGAGTCATATGGTAGCTCTATTATTTCAATATGTAATAATGTAAGACATAACTGTTAACAATATTCTTAGATTTAGAGAACTTGTCAGCCACTGTAGCTCTATTGCACAAAGATTAAAGTAGTTATTAAAATATGCTAGTACAAATATACAATTTTACGTTAACATAATCTATAGACTATAAACAGAGGACATGTTGTTTTGTTCGCAGCTCAAATGGGAGTTGGAGAGGGAAAACCTATTGGTCAATGGTATGGACCAAACACAGTCGCCCAAGTCCTAAAGTAAGGATTGTTTTGTTCCAGGGTTTTCTTTGTGTCTTTTGTCTACATTTACTTTTGTCCCATATTACTTGATTGTCATAATCAAATACCATTCAGGGACTAATATGTAGTATAATAGATTGAAAACAATTAAAATTTTGACTTATTTTCCAGTAAACTAATTTGCTAAGTGATACATACAGTAATATGTTTAAAAATATTTTTCCTAACCTCATGTCAATAGCACTGACCAAACTGTGTCTAAATGACAATATAATGAAATTGTAAAATCTACTCAATTGGAACGCTAAAAAACAATATTGACATTTTGCAGTTTAATTTAGTGGTTAATCTTTTACTGGCACTGCCCTATTAGTATCAGTTCACTAACATGTGACAAGAATAAAATTATAAAAACAAGTCCTGTTGCTATGATATTATAGTTACTTTATTGATCAAAGATCAATCTTTGTATAGCAACTGTGAGCAAATATGTCAATGACTGCACCTCTGCTTCTAGTTACATTTGATTGCATCATATGTTTCTAATGTAATAGGCAAAAATAGACAAAAATAAACAACTCTTATTGTTCTACCCACTGTGTAATATGTATTTTCACATTTAAAATAAAATGTCCTTGAATATGCCCTAATGTTCTCTGATTTCTTTACAGGAAGCTGACGGTGTTTGATGCGTGGAGCCGATTAGTCGTACATGTGGCAATGGACAATACAGTGGTCATAGAGGAGATCAGTGAGTTCACGTGTTGCAGTGATTTATTACACCAGCTTCTTCACAGATGTGCTTACAAGTCAGTACTTGGCTTTGCACTGTGGTGGTTACTGCATTGCCAATGTCTTTCTGGCTGTCTTAAGGGGAAACATAAACCACCCAAATCATTTATTTTGCCATATCCTTCGACTGCACATTCCCTTTCTTTTCAGTGTGCTGTAGCTCATCTAATACTGCAGTTTCTCTTTGTCCATAAATTATTCCAATTTGAAACCATTTGTGCTATTTTTTATAATGACAATACATTGTGTTATTGCATAATGTATTTGTTAATATCGTATGTTTTTCTTGTTTACACTGGGTTTAGCCCCGACTAGCCCTGGTCTATTCTTATGTCCTGGCTTAGACCTTTATAACAAGCTCTTAGCTGGTTTATGGTTAACAGATCGCTGTTGAAAATGAGACGTTAAGTATATAAAATACATATATCTTATTTAAATTAGTGTTATTTTTAAATCTCTTAAATTTTAATTAGTGAGCTTGATTAAAAGCATAAACCATTGGGTTCAACCAGTGTTGTTTTAGTATAAACTTACATCAGCAGAAGTGACAAACTACAGTAATTGCAGTACTTTTATCACTTATAAATTAGAATGCTGTCATGTGAGTACAAACATTTTTTAGTCCTGTTAATAGTCCCTAGTCCCTAACACAAACAATCCCCATGTAAATCAGAAATAGCTAATACCATGATTTCCCTACAGAGCGCCTGTGCATGCCGTGGCTGGAGGGGGCGTGTGCAGAGGCAGAGGGGGCAGGGGCGTTAAATGGCTGCCTGGAGGGCGCTTGTGCTCTGACCGAGGAGGAAACGGCTCTGTGGAGACCTCTGGTTCTGCTCATACCACTCAGGCTGGGACTGAGTGACATCAACGACGCATATATCGAACCCCTCAAGGTGACCAACACTCACTCACTTCATTTAAAGCGCAGTACTAACAAGAGTCCGAATACTTGCTGGAACTCTTTGGAACTGTGGTTGCATTTACTTGCACACCAAAATCTGTATTATCTGATTTCTAGACCTCACATTAGAATTTGCTGTTTTCTTCAAAAATCTGGTAATCATCAGATATTGAGTATGCATATAACCGCAGACTGTTTCACAAGATCTAAAATTCTTAAAACAATCCTGACAATTTTGTGCGCAAAAGAAAGCAAAAAAAAACAACAAAAAACTGTAGTAGTAAATGTACTGTTCAAAAAGGACTGATTATATGCAAATAAGAAGTTACATTTTGCCTATAAACAACAATAAACTACTTCCAGAAATAACCACAGATACTCAAACCAGACTAGACGACCACCATAAAACAAATGGTGGCAATAACCGTCAGGTGCAGTTGCTAACAACAGAGGTGCAGTGGAAGGTAATTGGAGAACTGGGAGAAGTGGGTGTAAGGATTTTTTGTCTAAGTTATTCAATGGGGCAAGTTGTGGGCCCAAAATGTATTTAGACTTCAGATGTCCTCTGCCTGGAAATTATTCTAAACCTTTAATGTACTTAAGTTATACTGTTAACTTGTTGTAAATCCAGAATGATTGCTCAGTATGTTATATACAGAGGTATACAGTGGTCACCATGCCCGCCCCCACATCTCAAACCAGAACCAAACATGATCGTGCAATCTTTTTTTTTTTAGTGATGCATGTGAACCAAAGGAACTCTTTGGTCATCTATGATTTACAAATAAAATCAAACCTCTCTCGAGTTTAGTGCTTTGCTCATTAATTCTTCAGAAAGCTGTGATGTTTTTCCAGCCCTTTTTTGTCCCTTTTTTCCTTGTAAGCAGCCTATTTGTTTTGATACAGATGGCTTATGCAAGCCCGATTGGCTAATCCATCTGTCAGTCATGCCCATCTGAAAACTGGGAGATTCACCAGTGACAGGGGCAGACTGGCAATCTGTACATTCTGGAAAAGTCCAGAACAGCCGTCCGGTCTACCGGCTGTCGGCCATACTACCAGCAGAGGGCGTTAATATGATAATTTGTCCATTTGTCAAGCATAAATTACATAGGCCTAAAAGGCGACAAAGAAGAGTGGGTTACTTGTTGGTTTCAACACATGTCAAATATGTTGAACAGAAAACAGAAGGAGAAAGATGGATGGGAAAAGGTTAAAGACAAAAAAGCAAAGTCACTTTGAAATGTGTTTTTATTAATAAACAATCAGAAGTAGTTAATCTTTGTGTGTTTTCTTCAATTATTTAATTATTGATTTATTAACATTATTAATTATTTAAATTGGTAGGCCTATTTGTGGGGAAAAGTCCAGGGCTGTTTTTGGTCCCAGTCCGTCCCTGACCAGTGACCAGATTCACATCTTCGTACAAAGTGTGTATTCTGGATCTCAGGCAAACTGCACCCTTATCTAAACAAAATTAACATTTTCATACTGTGGCAAAAAAAAATCATTGTTCATTACCTTGTTTCTCAATTTTAATACGGATTTATAGCAGTATGTTACTCTGTGTCCAATAAAAGGTTGAGCTGCCCCATTGTTCACTCTCCTTAGAAAACAGGGTTAGCGTGTCTGGGTCATTGCTAAGGAACACTACTAATATTTCTCTACTTGGAACAAACAATTAATTTAAGCTTGGCTTTCTTTGCTTCTCAGCAATGTTTCATGCTGCCCCAATCCTTGGGTGTTATCGGGGGCAAACCCAACAGTGCACATTACTTCATCGGTTTTGTCGGTAGGTAGTTTGTCTGTGTTAATAAACTTTGTGATTTGCTGTATTTCGTCTCTTATAATTGTTTTGCTTTTGTGCAGGAGAGGAGCTGATCTACTTGGACCCTCACACCACACAGCCCGCAGTGGAGCCCAGTGAAGACGGCCACGTTCCAGATGAGACATACCACTGTCAGCACCCGCCCTGCCGCATGTACATCTGTGAACTGGACCCCTCCATCGCAGCGGTACAATATACAATATGTTTACACAAAATAATACAACTGACAGGTTTCAAGTGTGAAAAGAAGTAAATATTAATTTAATTGCATCTCATATGAGTAGTTTTCTTAAATTAAGCAACATATATTTGAACATCAGAATATTCATATTGATCTTGTGAAATTATTTTACTCAAATATTTTGTTTCTCAGGGTTTCTTCTTCAGGACAGAAGATGAGTTTGACGACTGGTGTGTGCGAATCAGACGGGTAAACTGTTAATAGTTTTCTTTTTTTCAATTTGTTTTTTACCCTTTGAGTATTATATAAATATTTTGGTATGTTTGGTAGCTCTCCTGCAACAGAGGTGGTTTGCCCATGTTTGAGCTGGTGGACAGTCAGCCGTCTCATATGGTCAGTGTGGACGCCCTAAACCTCACTCCTGGTAAGTACAACAACCTACTTTCAGGTAGGCTTCTCACAATACTACATTTCATTAAATGTTGTTTGAGAAAAAGGAAAAGACTCTATACTCAATAACAATTTTTATACCGCAAGGTAGTTCAACCCAAATATTGTTTTATTAATATTACGTTAATATTACGTCACTAGATGAAAATCATACAAAAAAAATCTGGAAATGTCAGAATGTGTCCTATTTATTTGTTTTTGTATCTCTACTTTAGTAGCATTTGGGCTGGTGGTTGGGTTGGGTTGGTAGAATATAGATTATCGATACTTTTGACAAAAACTTGATGGTTTAAGGCAGTACGTCACTTAGAAACTTTTTTTTTTAATCAAAAGACATGTCAAAGATGTACAGTTTTGCTTATGTAATGTATTTTGTTTTGTATTGAGACCAAATTGGTTGTCACATAAAGTTGAATGATTGGTGGGATTTATTTATTTTATTTTATATTTATTTAGTTTATATATGAGACAGGGACAGTGCACAATATACATTAATCTTAACAGGAGAGATGCATTACCCCCAGTGTCCTCCCCTTTCTATCATTCATATTTTATTTTGCTTTTTCGTTTTGTATGTTTGTCTATTATGTATTATGTATGGATTGTCACCATTCACATGTGACTTTTTTGTATTTTTGTACTTGCAGATTTCTCAGACTCTGACAGACTGGAGCGATTCTTTGACTCTGAAGATGAGGAATTTGAAATCCTTTCCCTGTGATGAGCAAACTGACATTCATTTGAGACTGTTGAACTGTAGGCAGACTGTGACATCTCTGCTCTCGAATCAGAAGGGAACAAGCACGAAAACAAAGGGCCGAACATTACAGGAGCCTCTTGAGCCTGCCCCGCTCCGATGATGTAGTCAAAAGTGCAAAACGGTGATCTCTTCTAAAGCTTCTGACCTATCCAATATGGCTGCCCTGTGGACGCAGCAGTAGCAGGAGCTCAGGATCCATCTGTGTGCCCATTTCCACACTGCGTTTTACATCCAAGTCTTAACGAGTCTTTCATTATTTTTTTTTCTCAAGTGATATGGTGCCTTTCCCTGACTCCATTAAATAAATTGCCATAACAGTTTTATGTTGTGTAAAAGACAATGGATGATATTGTAGGCAGATGCACCTCCTTGGCTAACACAGTGGTCACTAATCAAACTACAGACTGTAATGAAACCAAATTTAGTCCAATATGCAGAAGAGCTGCATTAATTATACACTTTTTATTTATTACTCATACCATTTAGATTACAGTATATGTAATAAACGGTTTAAATAAGGAAATAAAATTACTCCCAATATTTGAACGGATTTATGACTGCTATACTCTTGCTTCTAATTATCTGTTTACATGTTTTGTTTTTTTAAAGCTGATATAGTGATGTGTAACAGCCCAAAAACAAACTAAAGGTAGATAAAAATCCTCCAGTTAAGGTAGTCCTGACCAAGACTAGCAACAAGATCATGGAGATGGGTCCCCAGGCGCCGATGTGCTGCCCACTGCTCCTGAAGGATGGGCGTAATGCAGAAGACAAAGGACTAAGGGGATAATAAAAGTACTAAAAACAAAACAAAAAAAACAGGGTATCTTGTAATGATGATAGATGCTTATTTGTTTTACTGATACTTCTCTAAAATATCAATACTTTAAATCACTTAGGATTACTACCTTTTTTAAATCGGATTAACAGATTTTTTTGAGTTATAAGACGCATATCCCTCCTAACACTTTTACTAATACTTTGAAATTGCCTAAGTTACTTGTCAGTGACTGTAATCTTTTACAAATAAGCACGCTTCCATTTCAGATATTCAACACTATGATTATTATAAAAAGGTGTTATTACATTACAAAAAATATAATATTTCAAATTTAATATTGTTGCAAAACAGTTGAATATTCAAGGTCCTTAAAACATTACGCTGACTGCAGATGTTTTGAATTTGAAACAAGCTCACTGCCACAGCACTCCAAGAGGCATGTCCTGTGCTTCGTTGATTGCATTTAAGCTGTGGTCCTGAATGTTCGTGTGGACATCCTCAATGCTTTGAGAAGCGTCAATTACCTAAAAAATAAAAGCATGTTTAGAACTATTTACACTGGAGCAACAGACAATCATGTTTTTCAAATACACAGCATTTAAATGGATGACGGCAATGGCAAACCACAACACATTTACTATATGGATGAATATGGATCAAGCAATAAGCAGTCAAAAATACAAACTATGCTTTGCCAAGATTTTCATACAAAGGCTGGAATATCTTGGTTCTTTTATGTTGTTCCATAAATGAGTTTGGCTTGAGTTTGTTCCCTTGTAAAAACTACATAATCTTGCATAGGCCCCTTCAGTACAAAAAAGCATTTTTTTTTTTTTTTTACCTTCCAGTTGACTGTCGTATCCTTCATCAGTTCTTCAAACCTCTGCAGAACTCTTTTCTGGAAAGCGCTGTTTTCGTATCTCTCCTCCCCAAACTGCCCCCTCTGCGCTGCCTTCGATGGGTTCAGCTGCAGGAACATGACCAGGTCTGGTTTGGGCAGACCCACGTCTGGATTCTTACACCAGTTCAGACAGAAGCCCTGAGCAAGGACACAGGCTAATTGTGTTTATATAGAGCAGTATTTTATTAAAGATGCACATTAAATAACTGCTGACTTACAGGTTTGGCACCGGTGAAGGCGGCTCCAGAGAAGGCATAACGGTCTACAACTAAAGTGGTGCCCTGCTCCAACTTTTTCTTCATTGAAGGCCTGCGGGTAAATAAAACAATTGTTTAAAAATATACAAGTAATAGATTATTTAAGGAAAAGTGACAACAATGGCATAACAGTTTTTAGGTATGCCCTGCAACTAACACTTATTTAGCTCAAACTATTCCTTTTGGATAGTGAAGAACAAGAACCAGATTATTATTGATCTGATAAGATGTTGCAGTTAAATGTCCACACATTGGAATAACTGAGTTTACCAATTCCTTTGAAGAACTTAGATTAGAGCTGGGAAACACAGGGTCCCACATGATTCAATACGATCCACGATACAAGGCTCACAATATGATATCATGATATGGCTATACGTGCGATATCAACACATGATATATTGTCATTTTAACAACAGTATTCTTCTGTTAAACCAATACTTGTGCAAAGTTAATATGAAATACCTCTACTTTAATCAAAACACTGAATATGTCAAGTGTATTACATAAACAAGTTTCCTTACACTAAATAAGCAACAGAATTGTAGTGTGGTCACTAGTCATAAAAATAAATGCTAAAAGAAACCAAAAAATATGATACGAGAATGATACTGTATAACCAAATTTAGTTTCAGGATATTACAATATTTTTGCACACCCCTATTTATTTATTTTATTGGAATGCCCTTTGAGATGTGCCATCTCGTTTTCGAGGCGGCCCTTTGGTTGACTCTGACTGGCCCGTTTAAGCCAATTTAGAATTACAAAATAAACACATTTTATAATTTTACCTCGTGCATGGACTAAAGCTGCATTGCTTTTATCTTAGAAGTGTTTTTTAATTACATTTTTGTAAGGCAACCTTAGACTTAGACAAACTTTATTGATCCACAAGGGAAATTATTTGGATACAGTAGCTCACTCATCACAATAGAATATAATAACAGCGAGTAACAAAAATAGATGGTATAGAAAAAAGATGGCAAGAGGCAGGTGTCAAATGAGACATAATTATAAAAATAAATGTATATGTACAAGTCAAAATAAAATAGAAAAATAAGTAATAAACTATAAAATCACAGCTATATACAAGAGACAAGAACGACAGTGCAAATAATATGGTGATTGACAGGGCAAAGGTAACCTCACTTTTTCAGTTACCTGTTTTCGCGTCAAAACAATGCTATTTACTGCCTTTTATAACAAAATACAATTAATATTATGCAGAACTGAGTTAAGAATTTTGGCCCAGTGCTTCACAATATTTCCTGTTTCTCATGTGGCCCCATGGAAAAAATAATTGCCCACACCTGCAATATACAAACAAATAAAAACCTGTCTTACACTAAAAAAAACAAATAAAAACCTTACACTAGTTCCCATCTGTTGGCAGAGAAGAGCAGGTGCACAGTGTGGTCCTCCAGATCACTTTTCTTCTCCAGGTAGGCACTGATCAGCTGTCCAATGGTGGTGGTCCTTTCTGAAACACATACAAAAACAAAACAGATCGAGTTCACAACGTTTCCCTATCTTTGCCTGTGCTTTTCTGCTGGCAATGCGAAATAAATAATCATGTGTATATTGAATCAGCAACATATTTATCAGAGTAGACTTAACCGGAGGATGGGTGAGGCTCAGGAAGAGTTTCGATTTAGGAGGGAAACAGCCTAAGGGACAAGCTCCATATGGATTTATTGGAAAAAGTAAACTAATTAGCATGTCTTTGGTCTTTTTGACTTCACATTAGCATTGTTTATGAATGCAAGAAGGCTTATATTTTACCGGGAAAAGTTATCATCTCCGCCGATCGTCCGCTCAGCTCCAGGGCCTGCACGAGTTTCTTGCACTGCGTGGTCTTCCCGGCTTTGTCCACTCCTTCCAGGACTATGAGCGCTCCTCTTTTGCACGCCATTTTATGTTTATTAACTCTAAATTCAATTCTAAATATATAAGCTAAAGTGCTCTGTACAGACAGCGCTGATTATCCGCCTTCTACGTCACATACGGAAGTGGTTCTTGGAGCAGCTCGAGATTACGCAGCGCCATCTGCCGGTACGGAGAGTTAGTGAGGTTTAAGATTTCTGAACTAAATTAATGGATTAATATTGTTAATACTTTAAAAAAATACGTTACAGTCTGTACAGTTTAACTTTTCCTCTGAATTGACGAAAGACTGCTATTTCAATACAAAAATACGTAGTTGTGAGTTTACTTGATTTTAAACCCTGGTCATATTTTTGCATTGCGTTTTTGCTAATCTATATGTTTGTTGCTTGTTTTGTTTTTGCTTGTCCTTTTTAGATTTTCTTAGATATTATAGTAATAAATACATTAGAATATTAACTTTCTACTCAACTATCAACGCAAAGTATGTAGGGTCTATTTTAGAAAATTATCTTACACACTACTTACTACATTTAAGTCTCAAACACGATTAACCCTCCTGTTGTCCTCGGGTCAAAATGACCCGCCACTGTGTTAAAAACCCCCCAAAAATCACCTTAACAATAATTTTTGAACTTGAAATTTTATGACTTTTCCTAGATTGACCCAAACTTTAGAAAAAGTGAATTGTTGCCTTTATTCACATTATCATGCATGCTGTACAAAAAAAGGTACAAAGGTCGACTTCGGGTCAAAATGACCCAACAGTGAAATTCAATAAAAAATCACGGTCACAGAGTTATTTACACACCACAGAATGTGAGAATGTTTTAGTTCTGTCTCAGATCAATCTGTAGCGGATGTAAACTATCAATAGCAGACGTAAACAAGACAAGACAGCCTTCTGTGGACAGTGCCTTTGATCTGTGGATTTCCAGAAGTTATAAAGGTGCTGCAGATGACATTACCCCGAATTATCTTTGTGCTGAAGACATGAGTGCGCGTTATAACGTCCAAAAGGCTCTAGAGCTGATTTTTCCAGATGTCCAGCAAGACAACTCTGATTCAGAGGAGGAAGTGGAGGATGTATCAGAAGAAGAAGATGGGGAGGAATACAACCCAGAGCATGATGAATTATCTTCAGAAGAAGAAGAAAACGCTGAAGCTGAAAGAGAGACTTTCCTTTCAAAAAACGGCAAAATAACATGGTTCTCGGAAGCATATGACCAACATGGCAGGGAGGCAGAACAAAATGTCATAAAGATGACCCCAGGACCCACAAGATATGCCGTTTCCCATGCCCATGACATTGTCTCTACATTCTACCTGTTCATCACACCAGCAATAGAAAAAATAATCCTGGAGATGACAAATCTGGAGGGTTTTCGCAAATATGGAGACAGCTGGAAAAAGATGGATGAGACTGACCTGCGGGCCTACTTAGGGCTGCTCATCTTAGCAGGAGTTTACAGGTCCCGAGGTGAGGCTGCAGCTAGTCTATGGGATGCAGAGAGTGGAAGGCCCATTTTCCGAGCCACAATGCCACTCAAACTCTTTCACACCTATTCAAGACTGCTACGTTTTGATAACCGTGAGTCAAGACCAGCGAGACGTGTAACAGACAAACTTGCAGCCATAAGAGAGGTCTGGGATAAGTGGGTGGAGCGGCTGCCCTACCTCTACAACCCAGGGCCTGATGTAACAGTGGATGAGCAACTGGTTCCATTTAGAGGTAATTTATTTTCATATTTCTAATAAAAGTGATTTTCACTATCGAATTCTATGACTGTTTTTTGTGACTCTGATACAAATCACTGATGCTAATCTCTTCTGTTCAAAGGTCGTTGTCCTTTCCGCCAGTATATGCCCAGCAAGCCAGCAAAATATGGGATCAAGTCATGGGTGGCTTGCGATGCCAAATCAAGCTACGCTTGGAAGATGCAAGTCTACACCGGGAAGCCGACCAGTGGAGGCCCAGAGAAGAACCAGGGGATGCGAGTTGTGCTTGATGTGACAGAGGGATTGAGGGGTCACAATGTGACATGCGACAATTTCTTCACCTCTTATGAACTCGGACAGCAGCTACTGAAGAGGAAGATCACCATGGTTGGCACAATTCAAAAGAACAAGCCTGAGCTCCCACCTGCACTGCTTGCAACAAAGGAGAGAGCGGTCTTCTCATCAAAGTTTGCCTTCACGCCCACCACCACCCTAGTTTCCTACATCCCAAAGAAAAATAAGAATGTAGTACTTCTGAGCACACTGCACACAGACACTGGCATTAGCAATCGTGAGGACAGGAAGCCATCCATCATCCTAGACTACAACTGTAACAAAGGAGGTGTGGACAACCTAGATAAGGTGATTGGAACATACAGCTGCAGAAAGATGACTGCCCGCTGGCCCCTGGTCATCTTCCACAACATCATTGATGTTTCCTCCTACAATGCCTTTGTGATTTGGAGAGAGATCAACCCAACCTGGATGCCTCATAAGCAGAACAAGAGAAGGGTGTTCCTGGAGCAGCTAGGAAAGGCACTTGTAACTCCACTCATTGAAAGAAGGAAGCATGTCCCCCGCACTGAAGCCTCTGCAGCAGTTGTTAAAGCTATACAGAGTGCAGGAACTCCTGATCAACCTGAGGATCCAGCTGCCACAGCCACTGCCCCAGCTGGGGCAAGTAAGAGGAAGAGATGTCAGTTCTGCCTGCCAAAGAAGGACTGTAAAACACATACTGTGTGCTGTAGGTGTAAGAAATATATCTGCAAGAGCTGTGCATTTGCATACTGCCCTACATGTGCTAATTAGCTGAATGAGTTATATTGTTTTTTTTGGATTGTATATTTTCTTACATTGTTCACTGGCAAAAAAAAAATAAAAAATCAGAAGAATCTAACTCATTGGGATGAATAAAAATGCTTTCAAAATTCCTTTTTGCACATTTCTTTTGTTTCTAAAGCTATAGAAATGCAGGTGAAAAAGGAAAACTCAAGTATTCACACATTTTGTGGTGAATGTTTCTTCAAGCAAAATAAAATTTGGTATTTAAAATTCTTAAACTGCTTATATTGGGGATTTAGTGAAGACGGGTCATTTTGACCGAGAGGACACGGGGTGTATACAGAATATGAGGACAACAGGAGGGTTAAACCAGATTGTTAATATTTATGTTGGGTATTTTATTTATTTATTTATTTTTTTTTTTAATTGGGGAGGTTTTTGTTATTTTTGTTGTAATACAATAAGATTTGAGCTGTAGAGGGTTGTATAAGTGACTAGTTCATTCTGCTATTTTTTTGTTACACCTTATGCCTACTGTCTATTAAAAAAATGGGGGAATAACCTGCTTTATTAATTAATTGTATCAGTGGCATAAAATAGGTTCAGTATTATTGTTTATTGCAATATATTTTTATAGAAATATATCATGCTTCAAAATCTGTGACAGGCTTACCCAGGTCTAAATCAAGACTAGGCCATTAATATATGGACAAAACAAGGTTTGAACAGGGAAGAAATAGGTAGTGGGACACCTATGTAACAAAATCTTAAACCCCTGTTCACTTGTTATTACAATATCTTTACACTTTGCTCTTGTGGCAGTGTTTCAGAGCATCTTTGAGAGCGGCCAGAACCATGTCAACATTGGCCTTAGTGCTGTTGCAGCCCATCAGTCCAACGCGCAAGACCTGAAAACAAGAAAAAGAAGAGGATTCATAAAAGATCTTGGTAAGTAATTTAATTTTTGATTTTCTTACCAGACCCACAGAGGGACCAAGGCCTCCTGATATCTCCAGATTATGAGTTTTCATGATGTATGCTGTGATTTCTTTCCAGTCATATCCATGTGGAGCTACAATGGTAGTAACTGTTGGTAATCTAGCTTTCTGAGAGGATTAAAGAGAAACATTGCAGTCATATTGAAAACTGTAGAACTGCCTAGATGCCTTCACTACATTGTAAAGATACATTCACATAAGCACTTACTTTTTCCTTAACAAACAGCTTTAGACCCATGCTCTCTAGTCCAGCGTGGAAATACTCGGCCACTGACTCATGTCTTTTCCAGGAATTTTCAAGACCCTGAGAATAATAATCACAAAATTTTAAACGCTACAGTCCAGGAAATTATCTAATTATTTCCCACCTCTTCAGCAAGAATAGCCAGGCCTTCCCTTAAAGTGTAAAAAGCCATGATGGGCCCAGTGTGGTGATATCTGTAAGGAAATATATATGTAGTATACTGTAGGTGTTTCATTCATTATACCAGTCAGGCTTAACATTATGCGTCATCTGATATGCAACAAACTACAATGCAATGTGTATCCTCATCCCTTTTTATACAATATTCCTATCCCTCCTTAGACCACTTTTAATAGATTTTTGTAGACTTTATTGTGGGGAATATGACCATTTCTTTCAAACAACGCTTTTGGGCAACCAGTCCCAGGACCCAGTAAAGATAATCAAAAGTATTTTAGCAATCCAACAGAATGTGGTAATGATTTTTGAGGTTTAAAGCTGGACTATATAACTTTTTAGTTAGGGGCCCATCACTTCCTTGTTTCTATGAATGTCATTGCTCTGCTTGGAATGTTCCACAGTATGACATTAAACAGCCACTTTACATATATTAAACAGGTGGTTTTATAGCTCAAAACTACCAAGAAAAATAGACATTCTGAGTTTGAGCGGGGTTGCCTCTCCACAGATCTGACCTGTAACTTGGTTAGGTCACTATGAAGATTGAGGTTTAATACCAAACTGTGAATCATTCCAGACAAAGCAATAACTTCTCCATGGAGAAAAGCATTTGATGGACAATACCCCAGAAAAGTTACACAATGCACCTTTAAGTATCAAACAAATGGACTTTAAAATGACCCACAAACGACTTTATAGCCTTGTTTGAATGATTATTTTTTACCCAGTTCTTTTTTTACCTTTACTCAAAGAAGCTACATTTTTAGAGATTACTTTGATATAATAGTGCTTTTTATTGCAATTTGTAATCATTTTCTAGCTCTAAATTTTCAAAACAAAATCTACTCTTGCTTCCTAATATATGGCAGAGGCTATGTTGAGGATCAATGGTCAGTGGTCATAATGTTTTGTATAGTTTAATCTTACATTCTTGCCGGCTTGTCATCACATCCCCAGTAATTTGCCAGCCAACCCAGATCCAAGAAGAAAGAGACTGGTTTGGTTTTGCGCTTGAATATTTTCTGACTGTAGGCAAACTGAATTTAGTATGTAATTTTCCTTACAGTAACTGGAAATAAGTCATACTCTTACCAAGCTCGTTCACTGAAGGAAATGGGAGCTGTGCCAGGTGGAACATTTAGGACTTTTTGTGATCCTGTGTACAAAATGTCTATCTCTGCAAACAAGTAAACTATATTAAGTGAAATGCAAATCTTAAATGTAACTCAAATCTTGCATTGTTAGTCTTACAGTTGTGCTAGCAAAGATATATTATTATCTCAACATCCCAAACTATAATACAGTTTTATCAGCTTGGTGCTCACCCTGCTTGTCCATGTACAAAGGTGTTCCTCCCATCGCTGCCACGGAATCAACAAGTAACAAACAGTCATATCTGAAGAAATATCAGTAATTAGTATTAGTTACACCACTGACATAAATAAATAAAGCAGCTCTAATAATTTCAGATGACTGTAACACAAGCATATATTATTTGTCATGTATCTTTGGATTCAACTTTATAACCATTATTTGATCTAACTTGTGACAGAGTGCTCCGATGCCGTCTAAAGGGTGCAGGACTCCAGTTGATGACTCTCCATGTGTTATAAACAGCAGCACAGGTCTGTATTTTGACAAAGCCTGTGGGTCAAGATTATACCTCTATTACTGTAATTGCCCTGTCATAGTATAGCATATTCTAAAACGGTTTATATATATGCCTTTCAAAGCTGTACCTGCTCAATTTCTTCTAGACTGAAAAATCCACCAGGGGGGACTACAATAGTGCTTACTTTGGCACCTGGATGTTGAACAAAATACCTGATCAACCATTGTTTATATTTTATATTTATTATTATTTACCATTCAAGTAGGTTTTGACTAGGCAAGTCTTCATGGTTTCATTTGCTTATTGTACAGTTCCTTAATTAAATGTACCGGTTTCTATATTAATTTATGTATTTTTATTTACCTATCCTCCCGGCCATGTCAGCTGCTCTCTCTCCCCAGATCCCGTTGACCACACTCAGGACACTCTCTCCAGGCTCCACAGCGTTAAAAATGGCACACTCCATCGCCGTATGGCCCGTCCCACTCACCGCAAACGTCACTTTGTTCTGAGTCTGGAACATGTACTGTATCCCACTTTTGATGTCGCTCATTATCTGTCAGTAAATATTTAAAATCAGTACAATTATCACTTTGACATTACATTTAATAATCAGTGGACAATACACGTGACATCAGAATTTCCGAGTTTAAAGGCTAATTACGTGACTGGTGGAGGGGCCGTCAAATACTTTTCCCCATTGAGATGCTATTGCTTTGTCTAGAATGTTTCACAGTATGGTATTAAACCTTTCTATCTTCATGGAGACCTAACCAGACCAAGTTACAGGTCAGATCTGTGGAGAGGCGACCACACTCACAGTCAGAATGCCTGTTTTTAGGTATTTTTGAGCTATAAAACCACCTAGATTAATGCCATTGTGTGGTACACTATGACACTATGGGCAACTAAAATATCTACATTATTCATAGAGAGTAGTTTATCTAATTGTTTCAAATTCTTGTTTTGAAACGGCTTAACTGAATAACTCATGGATTAATCTGATCTTAAAAAAGCTTTAAAAAAAAAATCAGATACATTTTATAAGCGGGACATTAGTTGCATGGTTCCGTAATATATTTACATAAACAAATTAACCTTTTAAATGTGCTTTGAAAATGTAGTAGCTACTTTGAAAACGTACCATATCTCCTATGATCATCATGCCTTATCTTTGCTTTTGTGTTTAATGTCCCTGCTTTTTGCTTAACTATAAAAAGGTCTTGTTAATGTGGTTGCAACTACAAAAACTTGCACAATAGCTTGCACTTTTCCCTCTTTGCTAACGCAACTACAATAACTATAATTCCACTACGTCTTTCCACTCACCTCAAATATTTCTGGATGCATATGTCCGATTACAGGCTTGGCCCCTGCCTCTAGGATCCTTTCTGGGACATTGGAGGGTCCCGGCCCAAACATGTGCCTCTGGGGGACGTAGAGTGGCCTTTTCAGACATTGTGGTGGAGGAATGGTAAGAGTTGACATGTTTTCAGTAGATTCAAATGCAGACTAACTTGTTAAAACCTATTCTTCAAACACTCCCTTTTATCTGATTACGTCATTGCACTGTCAAAATAACATTTTAGGATCACTTTGGACGTCTGGTTGGTGGCTCGATGTTGTCCCAGAGATAAGGAAGTCAGGCAGCGTCTCCTCAGACGTTAATCATTGACTTGTTACATAGTTGTTGTGTCCCAGTTAGGATACGGGTAATGAAAATCAACCATTCAACAAGCCACTTTTATTTTCATTATAGTAGTAGCTAGTTTAATCTAAATAAAATGCTTTTCTTGTTACAATGAGGGACTACTTTAAAGGATCTTGCAATTACTTGTTTATTAGCCTGACTAATGGTTACACATTTACTGCGTGACTGAACTCAATATCCTGTTACTAATCCTCTGCTCATCTGCACTGTTCTGTATTAAATTCATTAAATAAAATGTCCAGGGTGGAAAGCGGGAGACCAATATAGGCCTATTTACAACTTTCTGGTAAAACAAAACTATTTTAACAGTATATTATTTCTATATCTTTTATACATTTTACTAACAATAACACACCACTTCGAGAAACAGAAAACAGACTAAATTTTGAATTTTGCTGATTCCATTTTATTAGAAAGAAATATGTTAATTAATACTGCATCTAAATACATAGTCTGGAAAATTTAGAGCTTTCACATCTTGAATCTAGGGTTAAAATCAACAGCATGTTATGATATAAAAAATCATGTATTTGGCACTTGTATGTACATTTCCCTCACAGTTGTGCCAGGTTCCTCCTCTGGTGGATGAAAAGGTGCTGTCCCAGAGGCTCAGGGCTGAAGCGTCCCTCCCAAAACACCAGCTGCCCCCGGACAACCGTGCCCCTGACTGCACCCCGCAGCTTCATACCCAGGTACGGCGTCAGCTAAAACAGAACCACCATCTCATTAAACTCACAATGTGAGTAACATACACTTTTTACACAATAGTAAAAGGTGTTAGATACATATTTCGGTAATATTTTGCCTTTTGCCATTGCTGTGTCATTCCTGCTGACAGTGATTGGATGTGAAGTGATGGACAATTATTCACACTTAACAATGCAACAATTGGAAACTGCTACACATGATTTCTTTTTGTCGACAAAGGTGCAAGTAAATTTGTCAAACTGAGTTTACCTTGTTCCTGTGATGGATACTTTCTTCTATTATCTGTAAAATATGTAGAACGGTTAAACATAACTCACATTTGTTAATGTCATTAATGAAGGACTTTTTCCACACACAAGTGTGCCTCAGCTTATTCTTTAAGCTCTACTACCATTTGCACAACTTTCATGGTATGTGTTCAGCTAGCTACTCCGTTCCTCATCTGATTTTGGCCTTGTCCTTGAAGAGCACCTGTGTCAGCCTACAGCTTCACATTCTGGAGCCCCAAAGGAGCACCTTATCGCCTGCTTTTTAATTACTCATATTATTTAGATTTGGCAAGCAGTTTAATAAATATAGATTTTAAAGTACATATTCCATTACTGCACCTCAAACTCCCTCTCTGGGTCCCATATGACCAGGTCTGCATCAAAACCAGGACTGAGTCTAGACTTGAGGTGGTCCAGATGGCACATCTCAGCTGGTTTTTCACTCAGAAGTCTCACCACATCCGGCAACCCAAACCCTCTTTGACTGGCAGACGTCCAAAACAGAGGCAGACCTGGAATAATAAAACAACACAAATTCATCTGATTATGTTGCTTTCACTGAGCAGTAATTTAATTTTTTTGTATAAAGCATAAAAATAACAACTTTTTTTTAATCATTTATCGGTGTGGCCCTCTGATTTCAAAAGAGGTCATATCTGAACACTGAACAGTGTCTGAACAGTAAATGATTAGGTGCTGTGTGAACTTTACCCATTGCGAAAGAATGCCAAAAAGGTTTAGCTACTCACAAAAATGACATGATTAGATGCCGTTTTTAAATATTTTTGCAAAACTATACGTATAGCACTAACATTTTGCTTTGTTTATATTTTTAACAATCTATGCAGGATTATCCCTCAATAAATCTGTTATAATTTTCTTACCTGGCTCCTCTGTCAGGGTTTAAGCATCAAAGTTGTCTTCAAACTCCTTACCAAACTGCAGAGAGGAGATGCCTCCCCAGGCCTCAGTAAAGTCCCCGGTCTCCAGTCTTTTGAGGTCCGGAGTACAGGGAGAGTGATCAGACACCACCATGTCAATGTCCCTGGCTTTTAATGCAGACCATAACTCCTCCTAACAACACAAAATACATCTTTCTATCATTTCACCATTTTATTACACTAGTAAAGGGCCAGAGGGGGGTACAAGGACCAAGATCTTTCAGATTCAGTGTTGTCAACATGAATAAATGACTTAGTCCCAATATATCAAAACTTTTAAAATATTACTATAATGATTCCACTTAACAGCAGAGTCAATATTCTATTACATTACCGTGACTCTCCAAAAGTGTAATTATATGGTGTAAATGTTCTGTTAACCTGATTTGCAGAGCTCCTGATTGGTGGACAGCACTTGAACTGTGTGGCCCCTGCTGGTATGTCCTCCGCTCGCAGGCTGAGGTAGTGATGGGTGGTTTCCACGGTGATAGGGGCCCCTGCGTCACGAGCTTCCTGGATCAACTTCAGTGGCCGGGCAGAGGACAAGTGAACTATATGACACCGCACCCTTCAACAAATCACAGCTTATTTAAATGGGGAAACAAGATTTATTTGACATATCTGACATTTGACATGTCTGTTTAGACATACAATAGAAAAAACATGCTCTGTCAGAATCTAGGCTTCAGTGTTACTGGGAACGCCTGCGAATGATGCCATTAGAATGTGGCATTATACGTAACTTGTTTGTGTAGAGCACAATTAACCATGATTTGATCTTTTAAGTAGCTAACTAGTTGTTAGTGTTCTTACTGGTATTGTAGGCAGAGCTGTGTGACAATGCGAATGGCCTCAGTTTCCATCTCATCTGGCCTTGACTGCAGAAAAGTGGAGTACTGACAGGGGTCTAAAAACAACACCATTTTACTCTGATATATATATATATTTTTGCAATATATTTAGAGATAGCATTACAAATATAAATGCACTTATCTAATATATTCTTAAACATAGGTATCAACATCTCCCTTATCTGCATCATAGTATTTCAACAGACCTCCATTCATCCAGGCATATGACTGGCACAAAATTTGATGCAAGTGATATTATGCCATAACAGTACAGTGAATATTACATTTTTTACCTCCTGAATCCTGTTTGACATCTTGGAGTTCCCTTTCTGCGTGAAACTAGACCAAGAAACACATTTCAGCTTAAGAAACCTGCATCATTTTCATTTAAAGGTGGAAAATGGTGATTGTCTTACCAGCAGCACAGTACCAGTCCCTTGCAGCTGTTTCATGGCTGTGTGCAGATCACTGTTGGTCACATGTGGAAACTCGTCCACTCCACTGTGAATCATGAAGCATTTAAACCCTGCAACTCCAGCGCTGATCATCGGCTGAAGCTCCCACTGTACAGACAGCACAATGATGGCTCACTAGTTTATAACAGGAGGACAATATGAGATCCAGTGAATCCATCATTATAGTACAATGCAGGTTGTGTATCTTAAAGATGCCGTACCTCATTTCCAGGTATGACTCCACCCCAAAAAGCAGTGTCCACAAAACACTTCCCCGTCGCTTCACGCAGTTTCTCTTGAAAGTTGGCAAGTGTGGTGGTTGGAGGGATGCTATTTCTGAAAGGACAAACATAAGTACATCTTTGTAATAATTTTGTGATCTAATTATAATGTACAAATGCATAATAGTTTCACAAATAGTGCGGAATGAATAAACAAAAGGGACTGCAAAACTGTTGTGTGTAGTTTTACAATGGCATATCCACAATAGTCGTCACCCCTCCTGCAGCGGCTGCTCTGGTGGCGGTCCAGAAGCCCTCCCATGTGGTGCGCCCTGGTTCGTTCACATGCACATGACTGTCAACTAGACCTGGCATCACCACGCTGTCTCCAACATCCAACACCTAAAACAAAATAAACATCATTAGACAATTAAGTCCATTGATATATATTCGCCACTGCCCCCTTTCTACCAGCAGAGGGCGTTCTCGCGCAGTTTAGCCTACCTCAGTTCCAGAAAAGTTGGAGTCAGTCAAAATTTTGTGAATCTTCCCCTTCTTTATAACAACTACCGCAGCCTGTAACTCAGAGTCCCGCAGGACCCTGGTGCTCCGGATAGCTCTTACCGGTGATCCCAGCTCCATGTTCCAGTGTCTGGACGGTGTTACCTTGGCTGTGGTCCTCCCCCTGTCCACTGCCCACAGTCAAAGGATCCGCCTCTGTGGACTTTGCAATGTTTGACTTTGCTCAGCTTGTTTGCGTTAGTATCTTGCAAAAATGCATCTGAATGTTGCCTTGAGATGTTTTCAATCATTTTCAATGTTTCCAGTGTAGCCCCACAGATGCGCATTGGCGCTATTTGCATCAGTAGAAAACACAGCCCACGTACGCTGCATGTGCGTTACATGTTTACAAGCTCGTGCTCACCTGTCTGATAGAGGATGGAGATTGAGATGCCCGTGCCGCCCTCTGATTGGCCCTGCGCTGGAGACAGGGCCGTGTCTGAGCCAATAGGAGAGCACGGAGGCAGAGAAGAGGCCAGTGTTTGATGCGCTACGGCGGTATGACGTCAGCCCGTCTGTGGAAGAGCGCGTGAGTGGCAGAGACGGAGCCTCCAGCTGCTCGGGCTGTTATGTAATGCGTCAACAGCGGTACGGTTTGGGAGGTGAGGGCACGGTGGAGCGGAGCTGGGAGATGTGCGTGAGCTGCGGCCGTGTGTAACGGGGACAATGCTCTTCGTGCTTTGCCGTTAATCGGTGTTGAGTCTGGGCCCTGCCTCCCTGAGGTACACACGTCTGGAGGCTGCGGAGCTGCCCTGAGGAGCGGCCATAGGCGCGTCTCGGTTCACATCCGTCTCTCTAGCAGTGGAAATAGCCCAATGCGGCTTGGCTTCAGGCTAGAAACAGGATCATTTTTTCTTTACCTTCTTCGCTCAGCTCTCAGCCAGCAGCCTCCACGCTGTGGATCTCACAATGGCGGGTCCGGAGCAGTCCCAGCAGCAGCAGCAGGTCGAGGAGAAGGCAGAGCCCATAGATGATGCTGAGATGGCCCTGCAAGGCATCAACATGCTCCTCAATAACGGCTTCAAGGAGAGCGACGAGCTCTTCAGGAGATACAGGTAACTGCAGCTACACGCGAGAGCTTGCACTAATACAGCACTGCATAACAGCTCATGCATGTGTGAGTAAAATGTATGTTACGCATCTCAGTAGTTACACTTGCTAATGTGAGAAAAGACACACATAAGGAATAAATGTAAATGCCAAATTAAAAAGGAGTTGGAGAGCACATCTTATTTTCCACCCAAAGCAGACTGTTATTTATTTTGTAATAGAAACAGTCACTTTCCATAATTCATTGCCCATATTCTGTGAGTGGCAGATGTCAGTCAGAAACATTACCAGAGGCATCTCCTCCATTATAGGAGTTAGCAGTACTCAGGACAGTGTGTAATTAATGTACTCAGAGACTTCGGTTGCCATGTTCAACAGAAGCCTGTGAAACTCAAACAGGAGAGGGACAATTACACAGATACTTGTTCAAAAGGTCCTTGTCACCAAGGCAACAGCCAAGAGTCAGAAATATCAGGGTTAACCTGCCTTTCTCCATATCAGAACATTCAAGCTTGAAACGTCTACTATACTAAATACATAGGCTAATAATATATATATGTTTTACAGTACAATACATGAGATCAAGTCATATGAAAAGATTCAACTGTAAAATCTGATGGGTCAGCCATTCATTCATACAATGCAATAAAGTGATTTTTTATTTTATTTTATGATAGCTTCAAAACTGTGTCAATTATGAAGAATTCAAATGTTAACCATCCTGGTGTGTTTGATCTGTTTTCTCCTCCTTTAGGACGCAAAGTCCTCTGATGAGCTTTGGAGCGAGCTTTGTCAGTTTCCTGGTGAGTTTTATTTTTAAACTGTGTTTAAATTAATATTGCTTATTCTTACAGTAACATTGCAAACTGCCTTCTCTTTTTTATTTATTCAAACCTAATAACTAGTTTACATCATCAGAATAAGTTGGATCCAGAGTTAGGAGCTGACCAGCAGGTTTATTGAAAGATGTGTGTCTGATGTGAATATAAAAAAAAATAGTTGCATGACCATTTTACATTTCATGTTGCCTCCCTGTTTCCTACTTCAGATTTTAAGCATATTTTTGCCTCAACAGCCTTTATGAAATGAGGTAGAGAGTGGAGAGAGATACTACAGTCACATACTTTACCAGTAACACAGCGCCATATTGTTACTTGTAAAATGTTTGTGTCGTCGCATCATCTGCCTCCAAATGTCTGCAGTGGTTAGATTTAACACTCACTTTAGATGGGATGCCCTTCCTGTTACAACTCTTTGTGGCGTAGTTTGAAGTCTGAATCTAATGTAGACCAGCCAAAAGAATCTATAACATATTCTTAAAACCTTCGCACACTACCTATTTTTAATGCCATTTAGTGTTTTTAAAGTGTTTTTAAAGAAAAGGGTGTAATTGAAAAAATATAAATCCAGAGCCAGGTGTATGACATCATCAGAACCCGTGATAAACCTCTGTATCAAATCTTGGACATTTGTCACTGGCTTCCCCTTGCATTTCACTTTTCCATCCATTAACATAATGGATCCCTCCTCCCAACAGCCCCACGAGCATTACTGTAATATGCGTGAGTCTCTGATAGAGGAAGTGATGTGTGTGAATCTGCCACCCCCACTGCCCCCTCACTCATGTGCCCACTCAAGTGACGCCATTACTGGGTCTTTGATGACACACTGAGACTCTATTTGTCCTGTAGGCTTTATCAGGCATTCACAAACAGACCTGGAGTTGTGTTTTGTTTCATTCACACATGTTTAACACACAAATCCTGCATATTTAGGCTGTTCTTCTCTCAAACTGAAAACACCTTGTTCCACCTTCTGATGTCATGTGGTAATATGACAGGAAGTTTCGATTTTGGTCCTGGTATTGCCAATGTTTATTGAAATAAAGGTAAAATGAGATGTTAACTTGAAAACTACTATTTAATGACATCACAAGGTGGAACAGAGCATTTTGAGCTTTGGAGATGTAGACAGACTTATAATAAAGTGTTACTCAAAACCTTTATTATTATTATTAAATTAAATAAAACAAGTGGCACAACATCAAGCTCCTCTGTGTTTTTAAAGTTAGTACACCTTTGTCAGACTTGCACAGTTTTACTGGATTTCCAATGAAATCACAGCATTTTATAGGCCTGTAGTGTACGGGGGACAGGCCCAGCACTACATACTCACAGATGGGGGAAAGAAGCTTGTGCTCCTGAATAAATTATTTCATTACATTTTCAGAAGGAGTCAAAAGCGAACAGTTTCAACATGTTCCTATATATTAGTGATGCATTACAACACTTAAAAAAATTCGACCAGCCTCCATTTCATTTCAACAGTTTCAAATGGGATTCTGTGATGTTATCTGTCCCCAGCTGCTACACTACAGCCATGCTGGGGTGGTGGTATCTGACCTCCAGTGCTACTATTAGAGGCGTGAATCAATACACATTACAGAAATTAAACTCATTTGCATATTTGATTTTTATTTCTGTCAATATTATCACATTTTAGCAGTTTTCCAAATCGGTTCATCTTCTTTTTCTCGGGATGTCGCTGCTATGCTCTTTTCTTTCTGTAGCACAAAGAGCAGCTTGTTTTCACCTTCCTTTAATTCACTTGTCTAATAACATGCCGCTTATTACAGTATGTCTCATTGTGTCTGCACAGATCTGACACATTCCTGCAATAGTGCGCACAGAGGAACTGAAACCGTTTGTCAGTTTAAACCAATGTACTGTACTCTGCTGTTATGCTGAGATTAAATTAGTCATGTCTATATTTATTGTTCACTATTTATCTGTACTTATGTCTTAGCCAGAGCTCGATTTAAACCCACAATCTTCCTAATCTGAAGCCTCCAAATGTAATGCATGTTGTGTAATGCATTATTTTTGACTAATCTTTTCTCTGTATCTTTTGCCTTTCAAACTTGTTTACAAACTACATCATAAAAGCTGCAATGAATAACAGTAGTAGATCCAAAACTGTAAAATTCCTATTAGGTATGTAACAATATGCAAATTTTGCTGTACCATATTTATTACAAAATTAGGGAAGGCTGACAGTATACTTCTGAAATGCCCCAACAACTCATTGGCTTTGTTCACATGCACACCAAAATCTGTTTATAATCAGATTTCTGGAGTTTAAGATTACGTAAATAAGATTTACGCTGCAAAATATGAGAAGTAGTCAGAGGGACCATGATCACAAAAAGAAATGTGATGATTTTACTTTTTACATTTTTGGTTGGTTTGCTTTTTAATAATCTTATAACTGCAAACATCTGACATAAACTGAGCAACCGTAAACCAGTGTTTTTGTTACTGTCCTATACATAAGCTTTAAAATTGTGTAATTACAGTATTTTATAGGCACTGAATCAAACAGAGCTAAGGACAGTAGTCTGGTTTACTGCTAAGATAAATAGCAGGTTGCATATAATTATTATGTATTTTATTGTCTGTCCCTTCATGTACAAGAATAATGTACCCACACAATGAATTTTTTTACTCCCACCCCTCTTTACCAAATACCGAAAACATTAGCAACATCACATATTCTCATTCAACATAAATAACTACAACAATTACAATAAGCCTCTGTTATTCACATCTCTAACCAGTTTTGTGCATAATTTATTGACTGTTTTGCAGAATGCGATGATGACGTTCGAGGAGGAGAAGATGCAGACGGCGTGTGATGACCTGAAGACCACAGAGAAACTGTGTGAGAGCGACAGCGCCGGAGTTATCGAGACTATCCGCAACAAGATCAAGAAGAGTGTGAGTCCTGTCTACTCATTCCAGTAGGATCAAATCAAAGTCTTTTCTGTGGTCTCTTGGTACATTCACTGTCAAACTGCTATTTTTATCTACTAGAGCTTTATAGGGTAATCTTGCAAGTATACATTTTGTTCTTTGGTGATGATGAATGGTACCGCATTTTATAATCTTACTGTATGTAAGATTTTTAATTTTAAATTCCATAAACCCAGGATCCATCTGTGTTCCAGTCTGGTTGTTTGTTGTAATTTGGTGTTTTGGTTTATAATCCAGTTAAAAAGCGTCACATGAAATATCTCATTTGGTTTGGCAGTTTCAGCGCTGAGATCTGAATCAGTGCTAGTGCAGCCTCTGCAGCTGCAGTATTTGCTGTCCATATAGGCAGGTTATGGCACTGGCAACCCTGGTTTAGGTATGATTGTGATGCCTTTTTTCCAAACTGGAAGAGCACAGGCTACATACAGTCCCTTTAGAAAATATAATAAAAATATAGAAGTTGTGATTATTTTTTTCATCACATCCATCTGTAGATACAAATATCTATGTCTCTTCCTATGTACTACAGATTTTACCAGTAAAGTGCATATTTTAACAAAAGATTTTGTTAAAAGTTTTAGTTTAAGAATTGTAGTGTCCTTCCTCTCTTGTTTTCTGATGTGGATGACTGTTATTGTAGCTATGATCTCATACCGGTGCCACTCTGATTGAATTACTGTCTGATTGTGAGATGAAATCAGGAGTCCGCACATGTCCTGGAGTCTCCTCTCTTCCCTGGACTCGTGCCACTTGGGAAACTCCTTAATATATATTGAATTAGAGTGAGTGTGTGTAGTTCAACCAGTGTGCGTTTATATAAATCTGGGTTATGTATTATCCACTACAAGATCAAATTGAAAAAGAAATAGGATATTGTGAGCATATCTATTGTCCGTAACAACGAAACTACCTCAAAGCTGAAAAAATAAGCATTGCAGTGTGTCCAAAATCAACTCTGAGTAGCATTTAAAATATCTTATTAGCGTCTGCATGATACAGATGGACACCAGTTTTAGATAATCTGATTAGATAATCTAGAGTGCATCTTTGTGTATTTGAATGAGTAGTTGTAAATGTGTTTGTATGTGACAGATGGACTCCCAGAGGTCGGGTGTGGCTGTGGTGGATCGGCTCCAGAGGCAGATCATTGTGGCGGACTGTCAGGTGTACCTCGCCGTGCTCTCCTTCGTCAAACAAGAACTGTCTGGTAATACGTTTATTTACATGCGCATCAGAAATTCACAACTGCCATTAGTTTGTAAATAAGGTAGTAATAGTAGAAGTAGTAATAAAACTGGGCAGTTGTATCCAGTCCAACATACAGCATGTGTAGGTCGATTGATCTCAGTAAATGAATGTCAGTGATTGTGGTGATCTGTCAGTGTCTCTCCATCCTTGTGTAGTTTTTGTACAATGAATTGCTATATCAAAATCATAAAAACTATAAGATATAATGGTAATAATTGGAAATGTATTAGTAACTGGATTCAGACTTTAAAAAAAATCCCCACTGCCCGAGTTAGGGGGTACTCAGAGTTTTAGACAAAACTTAGGACTCCAAGACAAAAAGTTGGGAACCATTGTTTTAGACAATCGGCAGATCAAGAAGAGTAAGCTAGTGGAAAAATATTCAAGATAAATATTTTCTTTAATTGTTTTCTTTAGAGGATAATGTGTAATCTCCATTTTACCAACTGGCATATGTATCAGCATTACACTTTTATTATTTACCCACCCATACATTTCTTCACACTTTGTCTTCTCACTCAGCCTACATCAAAGGAGGCTGGATCCTGCGCAAAGCCTGGAAAATGTACAACAAGTGCCACAGCGACATCTCCCAGCTCCAGGAGGCCTCCCAGCGCCGCTCCTCTGTCCCCCAAACGGAGTCCATGAGCACGGACAACGACAACCACAGCCCCAGCCCAGAGTCCAGTCCAAACACCAGCCCCCAGCCCAAGGTCCCAGCAGAGACTGGGGTCACAGATGAGGCCCTGGACCGCCTCAAAGGGTCCGTCAGTTTTGGATATGGCCTCTTTCACCTGTGCATCTCTATGGTCCCGCCTCATCTGCTGAAGATCATCAACCTGCTGGGGTTTCCCGGAGACAGGACGCAGGGGCTGTCCTCCCTCATGTACGCCAGCGAGAGCAAGGACATGAAGGCACCGCTCGCTACGTAAGTTACGTTTCTCTTGATACAAAAATATTTACAAAATATATTTACCTAATATAAATGCTGGATTTCAATAGCAACTTAAGATATGATTCAGTATTTAACAGTTGATTACATAATTTGTGAATCAAAACTAAGGCTAAAACATTTACAACAATAGAATAATATACTATAAATATACTGAAAGACTACTTATGGTATCATTACAAAACTATTTTAAAAAACTGTGAATGATTCAACTCATCTAAGTAAGAGGGGCTCAGCAGAGATTTTAATTGATTGAAGCAGGAGGTGTGGTCAGGGGTAAGAGCTTGAGGTCGATCAATATCCACAGTAAACAAAAGCAGGATGACCATATGGCTTGTTGTTGGGACACCTGCCTGTCTTGACTATACTGTACATGCTAAAACATCATTTCAAAGGAGAAGATAGGAAAGATACTTTACTATTAAAGTATAATTGTGATGTGTTGCTCTGAAGTAGCTGGATGAAATGGATTTTAAATATTTATGCATCAAAGTGGAAAATGGCACATGTCATGTCGAAAGAGCTGTTTAATTTTACAAACTTAAAGTTTAAACCTACACATCATACACCATAATATTCGTTGAGTAACTATAAATACTATAAATACTATAAATAACTATAAATGTAGCAGCAGTCTGTTCATCTTCTTCCCAACTGACAATGAGTGATATGAGAAACATTTTAACACTTCTGTGTGTCCTGCTTCAGGTTGGCCCTCTTGTGGTACCACACAGTAGTGCTGCCCTTCTTTGCTCTGGATGGCTCAGACACTCATGCTGGGCTCCTCGAGGCCAAAGAGATTCTTCAGAGAAAATCTGTAGTTTATCCAAACTCCTCTCTCTTCATGTTCTTTAAGGGCAGAGTCCACCGACTAGAGGTAAGTACAGCAAATGCATTTTATCTGGTTTTGTAGTTCTCACTCAATGGCAATACTGTTTTAGAGTTAGTTTTTTCCATCCATCCATCCATCTTCTCCCGCTTAATCCGGCTGGGTCGCGGGGGCAGCACGCTGCCCATTACTCTGTGCACCAGACCCAGACCCCTAGAACCCCTCTGCAGGTGGTGAGCCCACAGGAGGGAGTTTGTTTTTTGTTTTTTCCTATTATATATTATATACCACAATCATATTTGCATTTTAATAATATGCTTCCTAGTTCATTGGATGTATCCCTTTTCCTTATTTGCCATAGCCAAGCTTTTATCAACCTTATTCATCTGGCCGTCTAAGTTGTTGGTGTTACTTAAAGTCTTTACTCTGCTTTACTCCTTGTTTGCAGTGCCAAATCAACAGTGCTTTGGCCTGTTTTCACGATGCACTAGAGCTGGCCTCAGACCAGAGGGAGATTCAGCACGTGTGTCTGTATGAAATTGGTCTGTCATGTCTCATTTTTTTACTGCTACGATGTCCTTTCCAAAACAACACATTCATATTTATTATTATATATTTTAGGTTGGTGCAGCATGATAGAGCTCAACTTTGAGGATGCCTACAGAGCATTTGAGCGACTTAAGAATGAATCTCGCTGGTCCCAATGCTACTATGCCTATTTGACTGGAGGTAAACTCACACACATCAGCAACCCCCTAAAAAATGTGCAATATTTATTCAAATTATTTATGTTTTCCTTGTCAGTTTGTCAAGGAGCATCTGGTGACCTGGAAGGAGCTCACGCTGTTTTCAAAGATGTGCAGAAGCTTTTTAAAAGAAAAAACAATCAGATAGAGCAGTTTGCTGTTAAAAGGGTTAGTCAATGTAAACTCAAATACAATTCAAATTACATTATATTACAGTGAATAATGTCCCAAGCCTGGAAAATGTAGACACTTGCACAACAAGAAAAGATAGGATTGACATTCTTCATAAATTTAAATAATACAGCATATACAATTACAATTACTCCTTTTCATAAAATGATAATTCATGTGTGCCTTATGATCTTAGAATTGGTTTTTATTCCTATCTCACATATTTCTGCATTTCCTTATGTAGGCAGAGAAATTAAGAAAAATGTCCCCCACGAGAGAGCTGTGCATCCTGGGAGTTATCGAGGTGCTGTATCTGTGGAAGGCCCTGCAGAACTGTTCCCCGTCCAAACTTCAGATCATGAACCAGGGTAAAACAGCTTTAGAGTGTGTCAGAACTTTGTGTGAAATATAATATAAGTTTAGTCTGAGGGTTTGTGTGTTTGGACAGTGTTGCAGCGAGTAGATGACACTTCTTGTAGAGGCCTGAAACATCTGCTGCTGGGCTCCATTCATAAATGTCATGGGAACATCAGAGATGCAGTTCAGGTAATGGAAAACTCATTTCATAACATAGACCACATTTTATCTACCTTAATTATCTTAATTAAGAACACTGATAAGTCTTAACACATTGCAACTATATTGTACATTTTAGCTCCAGATTTTCTTGAATGTTGTATTTTTCCAATGAACAGGTTAACAACTAGTTTTATATTTGAAAGATATAGTCAGTTATATATTTTTTAAGATGCACTATGTAACTTAGCTGGTAGACAGTCTGCCACCTGTTTGTCTTTGAAAAAAAAAAAAAAAAAAAAAAAGGAATGTATGTGTGATAGATTAAACAAAGCATTAAAGAAGACATATTGTGCTTGTGTCTGTTATATAGTTATATAATCTATGACACCATTGGATCATTATGTTATAATTTGCACATTTTAAATCACAATATTCATCTAAAATGGCTTAATAAAACTTAATAAAAAAAATAACACTTAAAACTGTGGTGCCCAATGGGAGCAGATGTCGCCATAAACAAAGAGCAGTGGAGACCCTTCGATGGACAGCTACACATCACACTAGTGAGCAGTAGATTTTTTTTCATTTGTGCCAAAATGACTACACAAAGGTGCAGAATGCTACACGTATCACAGAAAATTAAACTGGAGAACCAAGTACAGAACATTGGGTGTGTACCGGTGCCAGTGAAAACAGGAGTTGATCAGCAAATCTCTTCTTGAAAATAAGATTAAAGGTTGCACAAACATGCGCAAATCACTCCATATATGACTTTGGGTGAGTAAATGGTGAGGGCAAACAACTATAGCATGGTCAATTAAGTCAATTTTGCATAATAGGTCTGCTTTAGCATCTCTTAAGTGAGTTAAGTTGTTAGCGGACCCCTCACTTGAAAAGTTACATAGTGCACTTTTCTTCAGAATACCTCATTTCCATATTGCTTATAGCATCATGTCCTGAGGCTTCTTGGTACAAAATGATGTCATAACGGTGATGAGATTAAGTTGGACCTTTGCTAACAGTGGAGTTTTTGCTGATTGCTCATTGCACAGTCATCAGCATCAGTTGACCCTTCTGTGCAAAGTTCAGTCACCAAAATTAATCTCATTTCACCTGCAAAAAAAGTAATATTCTTATAAGACTTTATCTACTGTCCTTAAGTTTTGTCCCGGTTTCAGTCGTTTCAGTTGGCTGCTAGAGACGAGTATGGTCGTCAGATTAACTCCTATGTTCAGCCTTATTCTGTCTATGAGCTTGGCTGTATCCTACTGGGAAAAGCAGAGGTGAGCTATTAAAACATTATTCTTTTCAAATATCATTAATTGGCTCTGTAAATTGATTTTGGCATCTAACATTTCTTTTTTTTTGCTATGTAGACTGTCGGAAAGGGGAGATCTTTTCTTCTTCAAGCAAAGGTAATACAGAAAGATTAGAGTTGGAGATGGGAAGCTCTGCTGGTGGTTTTTGGGAGCAAAGAGGTTTAGGAATTCATATTTTTAGATCAGATGTGTCCAGATTCAAATAGTTTAGATAGCACAGTGTAGAGAAAGAGGATATCTAAAAGAATTGCTGGTTTGAGAGAAGAGAAATTGTTTTTGTTTTCTGTCATGCGTCACAATTCAGTTAATATCATGTCTTTCTGTTATTTTGTCTTTTTTCAGGAGGATTTCACAGGCTACGACTTTGAAAACAGGCTTCACGTTCGCATCCATTCAGCCCTGGCCTCTATAAAGGACGTAGTGCCTCAGTGACCTCAGCAAACCTACAATACGAAGGCTCAAGTTACTCGCAGCACACAAGCCAGTCACTCTTTCATTTCATTTACCCCTGTTTGCCTGTAGTAAATCAGTTCATATCTTCACACAGTGGATCAGTTGAGACTAATGTGGAAAGAGTAGTCCTCCACCAATACACTGCAGTTCAACCCTCTTTTTACATAGTGATACAGATGAGTAACAAAAATTGATAATTTATTTCTTGAAACTCAAGGCCTTACCTGAAGAAAAAAAAGTGTTGTTGACAGCAAAAAGCTTGAATATGCTTCTTCACACATGCATTACAGTATTTTGTCCAAATAGAGTAAATTAAAGGTATTCAAATCCAAATTTATTTACATATTTCAAAAACTATTGTTTGATTAGGAAAGAGGGAAGGTGCTCAACCTGCCATATTTTCGTTTGACTAGAAATAATATCTGCCCGCTCGTAGCTACCATTCAGCCTCTGACCAATAGTTTGTTCATTCAGAGGATCAAACTTAGAATTTAATCAAATGTTTTATAATATTGCTTTTTGTAAGCACTACACTAGTTAGTTTGAACTTGTACGTTACAAGAATTAGCTATTAGTTATCACATTTTAGCTCATTAGAAGGCACCAGACTACACAGTGCTGTAAGGTGACATTGATTGGCCCACTCTGCTTATATGGACAGGGCATCAGTGACTTTACACTGTACCTGTGTCCATTTCTTACATTGTATTTCAATATAAATGTACAGTACTGTCAACGTTACCAAAGACAGTTACTGCTAATCATAACTTACATTGACCCATATAGACACATGTTTTACTATGCTTTTCACTTTTGAGACTTATATTTGTATAGGCTAGACTGACATATCAATTAAAACACAATTAGATAATATTTACAACATTTTGCACAATTTATAATAACCTTTTTCAACATTTATTTAGATGTACATATCATTGTGTGCAGCGTATTGGCTTTGAGCTCTGTAAGCAATACATTGACAGACCATAATTGCCCATTACTTGGATGCACATGTTTGATTTTCCTTAAAGAAAAGACAGTGATGGTCATCCTCATAGCTGGTTGTAAATTGTACTTGTAAAGATGGCTTGGCAGGGCTCAGTGTGTTGAATTGTGATGGTTTTGTCAGTAAGCTGTGATCTACCTGCTCTATTGAACTGTTGTCACTTATTTGTTATTATTTTCCCCTCTGAAGCTTTGACTCTGTTACATGTCAGGCTGATGGTGTTTCAATGTGCCACTGATCTCTTCAATAAAACGTCCTCAAGTGAAATTGCCATTTCTCTTGCAGTTTGCAGTAATTGGCTCTAAAGGCTCAGGTGGAAGACACTTTCCTCCCAAATCCTTGAGGTGGAGCACACGACTTTACAGGACTTTCAGAGCATTTATTATTAAAGATTAAAGTTAATAATAAATATGTGCAAAATGTTCAGAAGTGCGTGGTGGCAGTCTGTGCATGGCAGACAGACATGTTTGGGCTTTCACTATTACTACCAACTCTCAGTCAAGTCAGACACAGATTCAGACTCATGTATATTTCGAAAGGTTACAGAGGTGGAAATTCATTCACTTACGCCTGTCACTTAAGTGACTGAATTCACATGTAACAGCAGATCAGGCCTCATTCACCTCTTCCTCTCATGTGGGCGAGAGCATCTGATGGGTCACTCTCCAGGAATCTTTTTGGATCCTAAAATACAAGTTTAGTGTAACTTTATATTCCACTTTACCACACAGATTTAAACTGTGTTTTCAGATAATAACTTACAGAGGTCTGTGGATCATCTGACTGGAGTGAGATAAACCATTGTAGTTGTAGACGTTTTAGCAGAGATGACGGTGACTATGGATCCTAAAAGTGCAATAAAAAAAACAGATTATCATTATTTCTCTCATTTCTCAGAATACCTTGTGTTCTAATGTTAGGATCAGGGCTCCCTCTGGTGGTGGTTCACTGCACTTTGTGGATGATACCTTGGATAGCTCCATCAGAGACGCACCTTTCTGTGAAAAGTGAACAGTCTTTAGTAATTAATACAAATATTACGTTAGTATTGCTCTTTACTCTTTACTCTTTTATATATATATATATATATATATATATATATATATATATATATATATATATATATATATATATATATATATATATATATATATATATATATATCTTGCACAGTGGCCCGCCTCCCAATCAAAGCCCTTTTTATGGAACTAGAAGAAAGCATTAAGTGCACATCTACACTCCTTCTGTGGCATTAATCCACAAATACTATAGAGATGCACTTTGCTTTAGGCCCTCCTTTGAATGAACATCCATCTAGAAAAACAGAGGCTTTGCATACCAGTACGCTGTGCAAAGAATGCTGTGCAAAGAAGCAAGTACAATGTTTTATCACATAAACACACAGTTAAAATTCAACTTAAACAGGAGAAGTAGGGAGTGTCCCACTAACCGACAAGTTAGTGAACAAACCCAAGTCTCCACATCTTTTAAATTATTATAAAGTAAAAATAAAAGTATAGTTTACAGAAAGACACAATGACACTGAGATGCATTGTAAACGGTTTAGTTGTAAATACCATGGTTTTGCTAATTCTACATTTGAACCTTAAATTACAATTACTGAAAAAAAAAAAAAAAAGAGAAAGAGAAATTGAGTGTCCCACCAACTGTTGAATGAGTGGACAAACACAAATCTCCTAATGAAGACAGGGAAATATGTCCCCCAGTAAGGGATTTAATCGTAGTTATACTTTAAATTAATTATATAAGTTATTTTAAAAATAATATTAATGAGTTAGTTAACCCCCCTACGGCCAGAGTGGAACCAGGTCAAAGTAAACACAATGCAAGGCGTACTATGCAGGAAACTACACATAATTATCAGATTGTCTTTTTTCTCAATTAGAATTTAGTCACTGAGTACATTTAGAGAGTTTTTTATGCTGTGTCTGTTATGTTCCTACATAATATTCCTTCTCTTTCAACACACAAACAAACATAGCAAAGGAGCGGGAATCACACCAGCGACCTCACTACCTTCTCCCCTCTAACCCACCTATGCCCAGAGTAGAATGCAAGTCGTAGGACATTTGTGACAATGCAGCTTAAATTTGGTTTATTTATCACTATTTACTTATTGATCATGTTTAACTTTTTCCTTTTAAGACTTTTCAGAATTTCAAGATTTTAGAAATCCTACATACTATTCCTTGCTTTCTCTTTTTTTGAAACATACAAAAGATGACAAATTATTTTGGCACACAAAGCCAAACCATATAGTGATTCTGTTTTTATATGAAGTGAACAAATTATGGGAATTACCATGGCTCATTGTGTGCTGGTGGATAGACCATAATCCTTTGCTTCATTTCAGTGTAGTCAACATGCGGCTCAATTTGACTCAATACGCCACAGCTATTAACTTTGATTCAGATGCTTGGTTCATTTTGTTTACCTATTAAACACACAAACATGTACAGATGGGAATAAGACATATATTATATATATTAATTTTTGAGTAAAGTTGATCTTACTGAAAATTGGCAAGTGAATGAATCAAGATTAGATACCAACAAGTAAAATTTGCATTATCTCATATAAATCTATGGCTAGAATGTTGTTGTCTCCATGTGAACGTTTATATCATGAGAGTGAGAACTCTATATAAAGGAACAGCACTGGCTACTTTATAAATGATAGTTGCTGCTAATCGTGCCTTATTCTTTTCTAGATTGACCCATTTAGCCACACATTTTATTATGTCATTACTTTCAAGACCTATTGTTGCATAAGCTAGGCTCACATTTCAACTTAAACATTCCCTATTTGAAAGATTTAAAACATTTTGCACATGTATTGTATATATGTGTGTATGAAATGTATGAATCATTGTGTGCAGGGCGCTGGCTTTGGGTAGTTGCTCTGTAAGTAATACATTAACAAACAATATTACCCATCACATATGGTTTATTTTCCTTTAATTGTGCAATATCTAACTTTCTGGAGGTGGCACATTACCTGCATGATTTTATGGTAATACAAAGTTAAAACCACACTTCAAAACAATCTCCATGTACATAAATATGTGTGTATGCCATACTGTGGTCTGATGTCTGATGGTTTGATCTCTACTATCCACATATACCCCAAATATGCCCTTAAGGATTGTTAAAGGTAACAATAAATGTGTGCAAAAGTGTGCTGTGGCTGACGTGGCCAGGTGGATCAGGGCCAGAGGAGCAGCGTCAGAGTAAAGGAGGGTCTCTTTTATAGGCGACTGGTTGTGCTGGGTGCTAGCACATATACTGGTCAACTCAAAAGACATCACAAAATTAAAACTAAGGAAGCAGCATAGAGGCCATTAGTGAGATAAAGGACAAGATTAGTTCTTTCATCTCCAGCAATTATTTTGGATAATGGATATTGTGGGGTAGATGCTGGTCTGAAGCTATAGTCACAGAGCTGCACTCACGGATTTCACCGGTTCAGCAAGAAGATGATGAAATTCAAAGCCGAGTTCTTCGGCTACATTCTGAACACATTCCTTGGTTATATTATGAACACATCTTTACTCTGTATAAGGAGGTGTATTGTACACACACACACACACACGCACACACACACACACACACACACACACACACACACACACACACACACACACACACACACAGAAGAGCAAATACAGTTTTGCCAGAATGGACCAGCTCCTATGGAATAGGCTCACTATGGATCTTTAGCAGTGTGTATAAACTGTATAATCTAGGCCTCTCACACTATTAATATGTATCTTACTGAGCTAACATTCATGTATATAGAAGTAGGGAAGCAATTACCACTGCCTCCAAGCCTATAATACAGAATTCTATGGAGGATATTGCTATTACATTTTTACTCTGTTTTTAATATTTCTGCAATAACTGAGTCATCCGACGTGAAGCAAAAACAACCTATGAATGTCTATTAACATAAATTAACATACAGTATGTGATATTATTTTACACACAATAGTCTCAAACAAATGTTTGAGGCATAAACAAAATTGCTACCCCCAGTGTTATAGGCTCATCCCTCCATTTGTCATTTGAGATGAAATTCTAGACATAAATCTAACCTACAATGTTTTAATCCGTAGATAAATTTGACAGAGAGGTAGCTGCTGAAAATGCTGGGTATGAAGTGCTGAGAAAAGAAAAAAAACACAGACAACATGGTTTGCCTCATCACATTAACACTTGGCTGGGTGCCCTGAATGATGAGCAGAAGTCGACTCTGAACAATGACTGTGCTCAGTGTCTTTATTTGGAACTGACATTGAAAAATATTCTTTACAAAGACCAAAAACACAAGAGATCAGCTTTAGAAAAATAGATATAAATGTCAATGTTTGTTTGTTTTTTCTCAACAAAACTTTCAAAGGGTTAGGGTTATGGATGTATGTACTGCACTCACTATGAACAGTGACACAAAAAACATTTCAAGTAATAATTTCCATTTTATTTGACAATGACAAGGCACAAAACACAAAACAGAGTAAAGTTATATATGAATACATAAAAAAGTAGAAGTCACTATTTTAATAAAACAATTGAGTATCGTACCTTAACCATTTTAACAGCAGTAAAACAATGAACCGGGCCAGAACCACCAATGTGTGCCTATTGAAATGTGCCACACCCAGTTATACAAGACAACAATTATGGCTTCATGGATTTAATAGGTTCATTCTAATTTCATGGTGAACAGTTGGCAGTATCTCTTTAATTGCAATTTTAAGCGCTATACGAAAATAAAAATAGAGTTTACAAGGGTCAGACTGACTTTGATTTTGCTTTTGTCCTAAAATGAACTGTCAGCTTGATCTGACGCCACCAGAGGGCGCTCCAAACCACACAGAGATATGCATCTAAAAGGGTGTGTAGCATCTTCCCTATGCCTTAATTTAATTTGGTTGTAGAACACTATTGATTACAGCCTGAATGACGCTTTATTGCCAAGTATGTATATCTTCTATTAATAACAGGCCTTCTTTGAATAATTCTAGACAAGAGATTTTATTACACAATGAAAAGTATGCATTTTGTTTTGTACAGTGATACATTTATTACAGCATGCAGAGTGGATAGCTTCTTCACATATCTGACACCATGTACTGAATTCTGAATACTTAAATTCATATTCTATTGCATAGTAAAATCAGAATACTGTATTGTGAATATTTAGAATACTTTTACATTGATTTGTATTAGGCTGTAGTGTAAAAAGACACAGCATAGGATTAGAAGATTTACATTTACAATCAGTTATTTTGCTGATTGGCCAAGAAAATCCTTACATGCACTCTCCACAAGAAATGAGCTTTCTATTTTTTCTTACTAATATTTTACAGCTTGAAGCCTAACGTGTATAACTAAGTACAACCATGTATTTCTTTGATTTTGGGAAGATAACTGTAGTTTGAATAATGAAAAAATAACGGTACCAGATTACAATTAGTCAAAATGACAAAATATACACTGACTGTTACACACTGGCCAGTGTTATGTCATGTTATGTAATTATGATAGGGCCTACAGGCTGTGGGACATGATAAAGTGGGAATTGGCTCTAATATATTCGAACACAAAGCCCTTGTTAAGAAAACATGTCTCACACACTGAAGCTGAAGCAGCGCTCTCTCAAGTCTATCAATTATTCAGAGCCCTGGGCCACTGGCTATAGACAGAGGAGAGTACTGGGAGGGTGGGGCTCACCATACCAGCACAGCCATACTGGAACCAAACCAGAATGACTTGGTATTTTTGGATATAATAATTATCTGTGTTGTTTGTGTAAAGGACAAAAGTAATGTGTTTACTATTGCTTAAGTATACAGTCACTAATACATGTAAAGACTGTACTAGGATAACTGAGAATGAGCTTTCTTAAATTTTCAAGTTTGTTTGTTGATAAAGATTGTACTAGTATGTATATTATAGGGCTAGTAGTAAGACTAGCAGCTACTGTATGATTAAACAGAGTAACAGTACATTACAGGGATGAATTAGTGGTGATGTTATTTAGTAATGTTTAATTTTTATTATGTAGAGTAATATAATTTGGTCATTTTACTCCCACTATTTGAAGAACCTTGGCTAGACCGACCTCTGTTTTTTAAAGGGATACAACCCAGACAACATGGCCGCATACAGTACCGAGTTACTTTGAAAGCTTAATGTTGAATGAATAAAGCATTTGCATCAGAAGTGAATGCCTCAAGGGAGCTGTTACACTTGGAGCAAGTGTGTTTGAAGGAAGCAAGGAGAGAGGAGGAAAGGAGCTAGGACTGAGCAAGGTCACTAAACTGCATTGTGTTTCACCGGGGCTGAAACCTGAGTGGGATGTATCCTAGTTCCTCAAGAATTCCTGTTTACAAGACTGCGAGTGTTATGGGCAAATGTTTCTTGTTATAAATACAATTAAGTGGATAAGGATTCATTGATACAGGTGCAATCTTTTTTATTTCTACATGTCTATTACTACAACTTCCAAGTTACTACTATTAATTCTTCAACGAACAATAGACCTACTATGTTCACAATAGGCCTTCTCCAACAATTAGGTTTACTATATTAACACTCTTAGAACTCCAAATGCAATTAAAGTTACTAAAAAAAAAAAATTATTACAACTACCATCAAAAAGCCGATAGGTTACTTCAACTACTTTGTACTCTAATTACCAGATTACCAATCAGATTAATTTACTACTACAACTACTATGTAATTATTGATCCTACTGCTTATATGTGTAAATCATTTACTACAGTCATACAATGTCCTGTCATGAAGCACAGGAAGGAGGGTCTTGTAAAGTGTGTTTTTTTTTTTTAATATGATATTGTTAATTTACCGGAAAGCTCTACAAAAATATTAGAATTACAATGCATCAGCAACATCACAGTTTTATACTCACTGCTCATGTTAAAGTATGTGACAGTTTGGGCTATTGGGAATAATAATGAGTCTGTCCAACTTTTATCTTTGCCCAAGACATTATACATTTGATCTTAAAGTTCAGTAGAGATGGGCAGTTCCAGGGCTGAAAGTATCCAGATGATTCCACTGAAGGTGTATGAAGCTTAAAAACACAGTGGAGCACTTTCTGCATTACCACATGACATCTCTCTGATAAAAGAATTCAGCCTAAATATTTGGATTTGTTAGTTAAACAAAACACAACTCCAGGTTTGTTTATAACATAAATCAGAAAACTGTGTAATATTAAAACCAGTTTAAAATATTTAAACCAGTGTCCCTTCACTACCTACTGTATAACAACCTATTCCATCCACTCAACCCCAACCACTCATTATGTGCCATTATCTTGTGTAAACAATGCTGCATCCAAGGTAACACAGTTTAACTCATAAGACTGAGACTACATGGTCCTAACGTCAATTTTTAACTCATAGAAGAAGTAAAAAGTATAAAAAAGTAATAAAATACATATTGCCAAGATTTTATTTCATCACAGATTTACAATGACATTTGAACTGGCTCCTGTGTTGAATTTAACATTAATTATACACTTAAATAGACCCATATGAACTGGTGCTATGGTCTTTTTAACCTTGGATTAGAATCAGTGAAAGTCTTTAAGCGACCAGCGAAGGCAACAGTCGATCAATAGATTTTAGATTACATAGGTTAACAATAAAATGTGAAGTGTATGCTTTTCTTGTTCGTGTAAATAATGTAAAAATCTTTTCATCCCTGGCCTACGTTTAAGATGTAAATCACTATGGCATAGACTGACAGATGAATACAGCTGAACGGTAAAGCACTTGTAGCACATTTGTAGTATAAGTGCGGTGATTGTGCAGACATGAGGGCTCTTAATGTAATTAGTCTGTCCTTGTGCTCTTGGGCCGGTGACCTTCCTTGGATCCTTTAGGACGACCTATAGAGGGGACTGAGATTGGATCAATACAAGCAACACTCTCTCCCTCTCTCCCTGTCATCCGTCTCATGAAGAATACTGCTGGTGCTGGTGAACTATGACGTCATTCACTTTACAGGAACCAAGCTGCTGCTTTTAAATGAGTTTCTGCAAAGTGGATATTTTTTTTCTTCCTCCTCTTGGCAAGCATCCTCTCTCTTTCTTATACCACTCTAACTTTTCAGAGACAATCTTTAATTTGACTCGTAATTATTAGTGAAGCCATATTTCTGTATTAAACTACATTTCAAACGCTATAGGCTATATTCAGTGACGACACTTTGACAGCATCATGGGTCATATAGGCCTATTTGTAGCCTCTGCAAGTCAATATTTGTCATAAAGAGATTGTGTTTCCCTGTCTTAAGTAGGTCACATTTTTATAAGCAGAGTATAATAATAACCTATTGATCTTTTGCTCAGACCGCTTGAGATGAGAAAGAAAAAGACCCTTCCAACTCATTTTGGATTGATAAGCCTACCCTAAAGTTCTGTTGTTATTTAAAAATGGCTTACTTGTATTATGGTTAAGAAAATATGAGATATTGACTTAACGGGAAATAGTTTTAGGATATGCCATCTGCTGTTTTGTGGGCTAATCCAAAGCCTGCTGGGCATGTAGGGTCCACTTCCTTATTCCACTCTCAAACATAGCCTAAAAGTAAAAAATAAACGAATAAACTGACGAATGTGTATGTGTAATGTGTATATGCATGTGTGAATGTAAACATATGTGTGTATATGTATGTGTAATGTAATTGTAATGTACTGTTATTGTCTTTGTTATGATAGTATTCTTGTATGTCCTACGTTTTGTTTTGTTTTTCTATTGTCTTTGTATGTTGGTAAAATAAAAAATAATAAATAAATAAATAAATAAATAAATAAATAAATAAAGTAACGTGTGGCCATTTGCCGTAGTTCAGCTGCCCAGCCTTGCTTGTTTTTGGCTCCACTTGTCCCAGCCTAAATAAATTATCAACAAAAGCGACTGGTCAGTGTGGTTCTAGGCACCTCTGATGTCACCAGTAGGAATCGACTCTCCCTCTAAACTTCCCAGTCTTAATCCGTGGAACATTTCCCCTCTCTTCCTCCTCCTCCAGCCCGCATCACCATCACCGCATCCCCGCGAGCTCACCTCCCTCCACGGTGACGTCAGCCGCAGCATCCTCCTCCCCCTCTCCTGCGCGCACAGACCCGACACAGACAGAGCCATTTTGGACAGCGACGGGCCGGGGCGCATCCATTCAGTCGACCCCAGGGACATCGCCTCGCCTTCGGATACACCTGACAAGCCGGGGCAGGGCAGTGGGGGTGGGTCGGGACAGGATAGACCCGCTGTCATCCCCGCATCGAGCCGATTTCACCTTGTTTTCATGGCGAGAGGAGGCTGCTCCTAGCGGGGCACGACCTGGAGGAGAGCAGCCGAGGAGGTGGAAGTGTGTCGGGATAGAGACGAGCGCAAAAACCCGGGAAGGGGGACATTAGGTGGCACTGCAGAGGTGAGTTTTCTAGCTATGTTATTTTACTATTTCTCAGCTTGATAATACTGTTGTAACGAGACAAGATCCTATTTGTTTAGCGTTAAATCTCCTGGGGAAAGATGGGTATTGGGTGCGGCCATTGGAAAGTGTAAAGAATAGTAGAGATGGATGACATTACAGACGTCTGGACTGGACAGGACATGTATTGGCATGTCAACGTAACTAATGCGTTGTTACATAGATTTTTTTGTGTGAAAATAATGTTATGGTCGTAACATCTGAACTGCGACGGTCTAATCCAACATCTCTGGGGAAAAAGGTGAAGCGAAGGTAGAACGTAGCCTTAGGACGCAATGTTTCATTAGGTATTACTTTTACAAGGACATGTATTTGTTTTACCCTGTTATTTTTAATGATCAGCCATTGTGCCTATAGTATAAAATGGTGTGTATACATTTTTAGGCCTTACATGTCATGGTTAGAAATTAAGCTTAGTACAGTAGGCGAGGTCTCATGTAACAGAGGGTACACAAACCATAACCCTATACCTGTACATCACATTGTATGGATATGACATTCATGTTGGTCACTGGGGAAATGGTGGACGCCCAGCTGAGCCACATCATCAGCTGGAGTGGGCATCCTGTGAGGAGATTAATAGCCATATTTTCATTTGGTTTTAACAAATATTTTGCTTTGAAATCCTGTAATGAAGCATGGTATGTTACTAGTCTATAACCATCAATTGTAATACATTTCACCATTTCAGGCAATAATATCATATGGTACAGTCTAATTATGCCCCTGCTTTTCTGACACCTTTTTACTGCAATGTTGATTATTATAGTATATTTCTCAACATATGAAAGAATTCTGCCATACCACAATACGGCTATTTTCCTTTTTTTGTGTGGTTTATGCTGTTTTCTGCTCTGCCCATCTTGCCTGTTACTGGAAGGTGGGTGACACAGCAGATTTATGGGTGAACTACTCAGATGAAACCAATTGCTGCTGCCGGTGCATCAATCATCTCTTTACCTCAGCCATGTTGCTCTGCCCAGACCTATCAACGAGACTAGACATAGATTGACTGATCACAATAATAAAAAATACAGTTTATAAATGATGTGCCTAAAGGGATTGTTGATTGAGGTTATGTACTAGTATCTACTGAACAGAGACATATGTACACTGTATGTATTTTTAACACCAGTTCATCACGTCTTTATAGACAGGGCCCAATTAAAAGAGCAGTTTCTTAAAACCAGTTTAAAATCTGGTCTGGCTACAATAACTTTGCAAACCAGTGCCTTAGCAGAAGTCAGTTCTCTAAATTCATCTTAACAATCTTTCATCATCATACAAAAATAAAACTCTAGAAGGTCAAATTGTCTCTTATTTCCAGCTATAATTCTTACTGATGATCACATTGACTTGATTGTAATTTAAGCACTCCAGGAGATGACTCACTGCGGCCCTCTGTGGACCTGTGATGATGCTGGCTCACGATAAAACTGCATTCATAATAAGTACTTTTTAACCCACTGTCCCGTCACTTTCCTGTACAGTTTTAAACCCTGTAGGACAGAAACATGTATTTAACAGAAATCTGAAAAATTCATTAAAATTATTTTTGTGATTTAAGAAAAAAAAAAACCCGAAGAAAAGAGCATCAACGGGACTACCTGTTGGCCCTGTACTTTTAGACCTGTTATAAGTAAAGTTAAGTAAAGCAGTACAGCAATTCATATTTCAGTCTTTTCCCTAATAATATTGTAATTAGGCCTGTCACGATAATACATTTTTAAGCACAATATATTGTTACAGTTATATACTGCGATAAACGATAATATTGAAACTACTTTATGCCACTGACACAGTAACAATAAAGCAAGACAATACCAGCAGACCATTTTTAAATAGACAGTATCATTATAAGACAAACAAATAAATAGCAATAATTAGCCATAGAAGTTAGTTATTCAACTCTCTACAGGTCAAATCTCATCGTATTACAACAAAAATACCCCAAATCTCCACATTTTTACAAAAAACGATATACACACAATAAATATTGAGTCCCAAAATATACTGTCATATATTGAGCAATAAGTCGATATAGTAATTATCTTGACAGGCATAATTGTAATGCAAACTAACTAAATCATGATTTTAAAGGAGATACATCCAAATATTAATGGTAAAACCAAGCACTCTAACTTTGCTAACTTTGTTAACAACAAATACATGTTTTCCATACATTTTCCAACCTCAGCAAACCGTTTCTAAAGACTAACTCTTGTGTTATTCCCAAGTTATTTTCCCTTTCCTAAATCATTTAGCCCTACGCTGAAGGGAGCTCATCTCTGGATCGTAACTGCTTTCATTGTAATCCAGGGAAATGGCGAGGCATTCAGCTGCTCGTGCACTTCTATTGTTACGGCTGTGGCTTCATTATGTGTGTGTCTGTCTGCGGAGCAGGAGCGGATCATGCATACACTGCATACACCGCCCTGCCCTTCTGAGCTTTGTGCTGACCGCACTGACCGGAAACTGTAATAATCTAAAGACCACCTCCTTCCTTCCAACAAATGCATCTTTAATGAAAACGTCCAGCCTGGAGTAATTAAACATTCTTGGGATAAAGGTCGCTCAGCATTGCAATATAAGCTACAGAAATAGCTCCTCACTCTATCAGGGTGGGAATTCAGGATGTTAGGGCAGGGTGGTCAGTTAGTTAAATGAAAAAAGTTTATGAGCAGAAGTAAACTCAATATGCCGTTTTATGAATTAGAGATCTTAACCAAAATTAACCAATCCTTTTCAATTCAATATATCACTACCGGAGAAGTTTAAAAATCAGACACAAACAATATTTCTATAGAATGTTCCACAGTCTGGCATTTAACTAATCTAATTTGTTTTTATTGCTCAAACATACCATACATGTATTCTTACTGTAAATCGGGTTTCCTCTGTACAGATATGACCTGTGATGGAGATTAATGCCTTATTGTGGAACATGCTATAGAGAGAAGCAGGTGGGGGACCTCCCTCACACCTTTAAGTTAAATATTCAGGTTATTGGATCGCACAGAGAATGGTTTGTTCAATTTGTTTGAACATGGCTTTGTGTGCAGCCAGTTTTCCTTGTTGTCCAGATTACGACTTGATTCTTTCCCACCCAGTAAGATTATGTAATACTGCAGTGACAAAGGCTTAATCCCACTTCTCTCTCTTCTCTCTCCTGCAGGTTTTAGCCCCTCGTTTCGGGCTTCTGTCACGTCTCCCATAGGTGCCCCTCTGACGCAGCACCATGGCAGGGGCGTCGGTGAAGGTGGCGGTCCGAGTCCGCCCCTTCAACTCCAGGGAGATCAGCCGCGAGAGCAAGTGTATCATTCAGATGTCTGGAAACACCACAAGTGAGTACACAGACTGTCTTTAGTCTTATTTTAATCTAGAACAATATTTAATTTTATAATAATTTTGGGCATAATGTAACCCACTAGCCCTGTAGTTAGAAAATCTGTTCGTGTTGTTTTGAAATGCATGGATTTTTTTCTATAAGTTTTAAATGTACAGTATATATTACAATCTTGGTACCTACAAGCAATAGTCTTATTTTGTATATGGAATCTTTACACAAAAAGAAATCTCGTAATATTTATTTATTCATTTATTTATTTATTAGTTAGTTAGTTACACAGAAACAACACATCTTGTATTTTGTCATCTTGAAGCTTTAATTTAACTTTTAAAATGAATAAAGTTTTAAATTAATATAGACTATTTAACAACAATTATAGCATTGATCCAACAACTGTACATATTTCTAAACAAGAAAAGATTTATCCATTGTATTGTTTGACACCAGCAGTAAGTGTGTAGTAGCCAGGCTTCCAAACAGCCTTAATCTTCTTTTGTCATATAATAATGTCATATATAATGTGCTTTCTAATGCCACACTGCTGGATATAGAGCAGTGGTATAGACACAGCAGATGTTCACCCCAAAGGTTCAAACTGGTTCTCGTGGACTTTAATCTTATTGTGAGTGTATTAGACTATTTGGTTGTATTATTATTTTTGCATATTTTCTCATGGTTTAGGCCGGGGGAAAGGTTTAATAGCTGAACTACCATTAAACTTGAGTTTACTTGAATAATACGTGCCCTTCTGGCAGGCTCACTCTTACATGATTAATAATACTTTGATGAAACTTGAACAAAAAATTACACAGCCCTAACAGTCTCAGTGTATACAAATTATTTGTTTTTTAATCTCCTTTTTTGCAACCTCACAGCATCGTTCTTACTTTGTTGTGACATGACTAGTTGTAGCTTATTGTCTTGGCATCTTGGTGGGAAGTTTTTTATTACATTTTTAGCAAGGTGGCAAAGGAGAAATTAAATTCTCTCAACTGGACATAAGTTTCAATCAAAACTTATGTCCAGTTGACAGTTGTGAATTTGTCTTTACTATGGATCCTATCTGGACGACTGAGAGATAACACAAACATTTTTGGCAAGACACTTCAGCCACATTCTGCTTTCTAGTCACAGTATCTGGTTTTGATGAGAGGGTATAAAAGAGCGTCATATATAAAGGCTTTTTGCTGACATCTAAGTTAAGTTACATCTGAAATCATAATCTGATCTAATATGTGTAAAATGTCTCAAATTTAGCTGCATGAGCCCAATATCCCTGACCACATTCCTTTACTTGACTGTATACAAAACTCCAGCGCGGACTGGAAAGACACTCGATCTGTTCTCTGCTTTGGAAGGTAAAGCCGTTCATCAATAATACATGAAACGTTCTGAAATATTTACCATTTGGCCTAATTTAACCACCTCCCCTCCCTCCTCATGCACGGGTGACGACAACATGGGTGGCTCTTTTTTGCGTGTTTTTAAATAGTGCAAAACTTTTACTAAGCGGTGAAAATGATAAAAAAAATTGTTGTAAGTTGTTACAAGTTAGAAGAAAGTTCAAAGCACCATCTTAAAAAACTTGAAAGACAAAACTTTTAAATTGTTTGCTGCAATCCAAACTTATTCTTCACTTTCCTAGCACATATTGTTTCTAAGCACCTTAATTCAACTTTATGAGAGCGAAGTTTTGTCAGAGTAACGCTAACAAGAACTAGCATTCTAACAATACACAATATTTTATAAGCAGATGCAGACAGCACACAGCTTTTGGCCATTTTGACCTTAAGAGCTACTAATACAATATATCTGCATCTGTAGCCCCTTTAATGTTTTTTATGTCATGTTCTTTCAAAACCACCATTATAATTGTGAGCTATATCAAATTTCATATACTTATATTACATTTTGCAAAACAACACACTGTATGAGGTGTTACATACCCTCTGTTCTCTGCACTGCTGAAGTCATATTGTCAGCAGTTCCTCTTGTGAGCCTAAATCGGTATCTGGGTCCACTGGGAGGGTGTTATCACTGAGCCATTATAATGGCCTTGCAAAAGCCCTGCACAGTCACCAGCCATTTTAATCTAGCACCTTATTCATTTGATTATTTGCAATTAGTAGAAGCTAGTTCATTGTAAATCTGTGCAAAAATTCAACACTTCTGCTTTGTAAATATATTATGAAGGAGTGTAGCCCTAAACCCCCTACTGAAAGGTTCTTGGGTTGGTCTCAATCTGAGGGATGTATGTGTTCCTATGTAATTGCAAACAGTTTAAGTAGGGTGCTTCTTTGGGCCAGTAGAGCAAGAGGGATGCAGCAGAGGGGACCCCTAGCCAGGTTCAAGGTCAGAAGCACCTCGTACAAAGTGTTCTCTCTCTCTATTGAATTTGAAAGAACACAGAAGAAACACATTAATAACATCATGTAAAAAGGTAATACAGCCCAAGGACTAAAATATGCATTCAGCTTTGCTTTTTATCTTTAACACAGGGAGGGAATAGGCAGAAACACTTACTCCTTTAGTTGACACAGAATATGCCCACTGAATGATATATCGAATGCTATTATCAACTTGTTCAGCTAAATCTGCTACAACTGCCTGAATAAGGAGTTTGCGCTGACCTCAGAGAAGGGTCAAGTGGGGAAGAGCAGCATTAGAGAAAGCTGGAGCTGCTTGAGTCGGTGGGATCAGGACTAGATAAGAAATATACGTGATATTCAGATTTACAGTAACTATAATAGAATACACAAATTGGCATCTATGACAGCATTTATCAACTGTAAAGTTAATAGTAATGTTGGGTATATTTAGATTTAAATTAATTAATTAATTAGATTGTAAATGTTTATATTTACTTTTTCACTGTCTCTCTTGTCTTCAATATAAGGTGACTTCATTTGTAATTGTTGTACATTTTTTTAACCCTGTAGGGGCACTATGTTATACTCCAGGCGTTTAATCCCATGTATCAACATATTTGTACTTGAACCTTTTTAAAATAACCTTTATTGGACAGCTCGACAGCCGGGGACATTGCCAATCATATAATCATTTTATTCCTTGATCATTATATTTGCTCAGAAGCAAGTTTTTTGGAACAGGACAACTCAAAAAGCAAGTGAAAGCTACAGGTTTGTTCAGGATCCACTGTTCGCTTTTACATGCTATAATGGCATTGGCACGTTTAGTACATGCCAAAGTAAGGAAACAAATGCCCTTCTCGTAAACTACCATCAAGAAGCTAATACTTTATATAAGACATTCTTATAAAGCATTTTAAAATAATGAAAATTGGATAAACTTTGCTAAATATTGGTTATACATTAAAGTAGAATGTTTTTAAGAAATACATAAAATACGTCATTTATTCAGTAAAGACAGTTTTTTCTTTTTGCAACATTTATTTAACTGTGGCTGCAGTTACGTGTGCACACAAATCTGAATTGGTGTGGTGGGTCCAGGGTCCGAAAGGCACAGATGTTGTGGCTCTTCTTGTGAAAGCAGAATGCATTGGACCCATTTAGGTTTTCAGAAGAATGACTTGTTAGGGCGAGGTTTCAGAAATCTTGAAAAGAACTCCTGGAGAGGGTGTGGAACCATCCTGCCAAATATGAACTTGGAGGCTTTCTGGGTCACTTCAATAATCTGGGCTCCTAGATGTGTGTAGAATCCCTCAGTCGTCCAGGTAGAATCCACGGCAAAAGGAGAAATTCAATTTGTCAGCTGGACAAAGTTTATTTGGTCGAATACGTTTCGCAGCTCATCCAAGCTGCTTCTTCAGTTCTGGTCAGACGCTGGTGGACACTGCCTTACATCTGCCTGAAGGGAGGAGCTAACTGGAATTACTCTGAAACTAACACACCTATTTGTTTACAGTTTTTGTTAGTTAGCTGGGCCTATTGAATGTGCACTGAGTGTGGGGTCTTTCTTAGCAGAACCATTCAGGGCCATGATGGTGTTTTCACACCTCTGGACCTGAACTGGCTGCCCTATTGTTTTCTGTGTTTTGATTTAGGTTTGAGGATAAAGTTATAAATGGGAGACAGATTATGTTTGAGGCCTCCATTTCTGTTCAAGGAAGGATTCTCTTTCTTGACAAAAATGGCCTCTTTAACTCTTCTCTCAAACCAGTTCTTTTCTCTGGCCAAGATCTGTACCTCACTGTCCTCAAAGGAGTGGCCTGTGGCTTTTAGGTGGAGATTGAGGTCCACTCTGGCTCTCTCGTCTGTATTGATACATCCTCTTGTGAAGTGGCTGTTTTGTTTCTCCAGTGTAGCGCTCACAGCAGTCTTCACTACACTGAAGCCACTACACTAGTTTGACCTGAATGAGACAATGGTTTCCTTTGATGTGACCTCTCACCACTTGTGGAGGTGGTCCGAATGCCACTTCAGAAGCTGGTCCAAACTGTACTTGTGGAGGTGGTTCAAACGCCACTTCTGGAGGTGGTCCAAACGCCATTTGTGGAGGCTCATATTTTGCAGTAACATCACAGTATCGGAGCATAGTTCCGCTGTTACCCCAGTGACAGTTTTAAATGGCCTAAAAACTCAAGAAAAATACAGAATGGATTTAAACAACCAGGAACCTCAAACTAAAAAACATTTTTAATCTCTATGCAGGTTTGTTCAGGATACACTATTTACTGTTACAATATTAGCTTGTTTGATTACATTTAATAAGGACAGCAGAAGACAATTGCTCTTCCTCTGATAAACTACCACGCATCAAGAAGCTATAACACTATATAATAAAGCATACTTAGAATAGAATAATAAGATAAACTACTATTAAACAAAAAATGAGTTGTACAAGTGAAATTATTTATACATTATATGATTGTTAATTTTGATCACCGAAACATGTTTCTGAAATTGCACAAATTTGAAGGAATCCATCAAGTTAGTATAGAGGTGTGGGTGGGGATAGGTGGAATTGTACTCACAACTCAAATGAAGGTTTACTCATGCGTGAGTTAATGAAAGCACAAGTCAGTGATGAGGGAAAGCCTGGTGGTTCAAATCAAAATCTGACTTTTAAAGTGGTAAGCTTGCTTTTTATGTTTTTGTCATATTAACTACTGTATCATTCATAAAGCTGGTCACAGAATAGAGGAATGGTAATTTATTGTACCATGTGAGTGAAGATCATCTCATTAATGATTAATCATGGTGTTAATAATTGTGAATAATCATAAAATTGTGATGTTTTTTGTATATTTTTGTGTATTCTTGGCCTAGATTCTCCATACTGTACCAGCAGCTGTTTTGTGAGTGGGAAGTGCTCTGACCAGACCACATTGTCCTGTTTGAATGTCCGTGGATGTTAGCTGGAGGCCGAGCTCTCTGATGTAATAAAAAACTCCACTGGCCTCAAATGGGATTCAGAAATGTAGTATAAAATCCAGCCTTGTCCTTCTCAAACCCAGACGAAAAAAGACGAAAAAGAATTGTGTAGTATTTTGTGTGTGCCTGGGTCGGCCTTTGTGTTCTGACACTTGTGTGGTGCCAAGAGCCTGGTTCCCACAGACAGGAGAATGCAGTAATGTGGTGTGTGTGCGATCGCCCCTCCCAGTCTAGAATTAATTAAGATGCATGAGACAGGACAGGCCTAAATAGCAAAGTAGGTCCAGACTGTGAAAGCTTTTGAGGGTTAAAATCCTAAGAATGAATAGCAATGAATAGTTTAACCTTTAAATAGCAGAAAATGTGCCTTTTAATTTAGTTTGAATTTTCTGGTTTGTAGTTTAGTCCCTTTTTGTTTGGTTTGTTTTTGTTTTCAGTGTTTTAAATTGTGTTTCATAACAAAGGTAACAACAAAGCAGTGTACACAAAGAAGCAGCCAATTACGTTGCATGCTGGCGTAGCACAGATTCTATATTTAACTCTTATATTCAGTTATGTACACGTCATAACTATTCCTCCATGCGCAGTCACTGAGTTCAGACTGTCTCGCTGACGTGGGCACTTTACCTTGGCTGAATACAGATGTCCTCCGTGTTACAATGGGCTCTGCTCTTTCTCCCACCGTCCGGAGGCATAAACGTCTGAGGAAAATTGGTGACCCTGTGTGTAAAGGTGTTGCTAAAATATCGGAATATCAGTATATTGTGATACTAAATTTGGTGATAGAGTATTGTTATCCTGAGCTGCTGTATCGATATATGATTATGATTATGCACTTGACATAGCGATTGTTTTGATGATTAAAACAGATATAAGGTGATGAAAGGTAGTGGTTTAACAAAGAAATATTGTTACTTAAATGTTTTTGGTTCTTAAAAAGCATCATGTGCAATATATCCATTATCATGTGTGTTGACATATTGCATAATATCCTGAGCCATGTATTGTGCATCGTTTCAAATCGTGAGGAACCCTGTGATTTCCAGCCCTGATCTGTGTGTGTGTTTACTCTGTCACTGGCCTTGGTGCAGCTCTCTCCAGATTTTGTGCCTCGATATTGTTTTGGAGTGTTAATCTGAGATAGGAAACCCACACAGAAACAGAAAACATACAATCTCCACAACAAAAACTATGTAATATAGGGTTTAAGTCCTAACCACTATGCCACCATGTCAGACAATAAATGCCTGTGACACAATAAAAGTGGCATTATCACATTTTTAGTCAGTTAGGTCCTGAGGTGTGACTGGTGTGAATAAATGTAGAGTATCTCACTTTTCTCAGGTTCTAATATCAATGTGTGAAGTGGCTGACTGGCCAAGTATATTGCTGCTTCTTTGTTTTTTTCTATATCCAGAGTTGGATTAGTTTTTTATTTGTTTGCGTATTATTTACTAGAAGGATTGAAATCTTATCAGCAATGGGACCGTATCATATTTGGTTGTATCTTATTTTTTCTATACTTAAAAGCAATGGATCTTAATGAAATAAGGTAAAATGTGTAACAAAACAAATCTAACCTTATAATACCCTCACCGTCAATAACTTGTAGTTATGGAAGTTACTAAAAATCGGACTTCTCCTTTCACTCCACTCTGACTAATCCCATAAACTAACCTGGCAGATAGTAAAGAGACTATAAAGGGATTTGGAGACCTTTTGTTGTGTGTAAAAAAAGCAAATTGTGTTCTCGACTGGAGATAACCATGACACGCTGACATCAAGCGCTAGCAACGTCACTACAACCTCCTGCCCATCGAGTTTCACAAACGTTGCTAGTGTGTGCCACTCTAACCTGATTATTCCGTCTGAATGTGGGGTGCGTCTCTTCCGGTGGCGGAGGTTACAGAGGCCATTTTGCATGAATCACTGTTCAATGAGGAATGAGTAAGCAAAGGATGTCTTACTGCAGTTAGGCCAGCACAGGCAAAATAAGGGGCAGGCTCTCTCATTACGGGCTAACTGCAAGAAAAAACAGTAAAAAGTATAGTATTTATGTAGTGTTGCATTTGACGCAGTGGTAACCTGTATTGCTGGCTAATGATCATGTTATCAAAGCTATTAAATATGGTATTAATAACAGTGATAAGCTTTTGAATTGGATTTGAAAATGCTTACTGTAGAATTCATTTGATTTACAGACTGTAATACTGTGGTTGCCATTACATTCTTATGTTGAAAATTTAAAAACAAAGAAATATTACTGTCATACTGACATACAAAATAATATGATTTGGTTACTCTTAGTCATAAAATATTTAGTATGGAAATATTTAGATTAAAACATTGCAGTGATTGGCATTCTGTGAATAAAAACACACTTACCCATTTCATTTCACAATACACTATAGACAGACCATCGCCTTGAGTAAACTGTGTTCTGTTTACCACATGTTCATTTCTGGAGCACTGCCAAAGTCCTGGATGCGTCAGAGCATTTTAACATGAACCCAGCAGCTCATTGTCATCAGCGAGGACTTGAAACACTATATCAGCCCTACCAAACTCGCCTATAATTCACGAGTGGACAGAGGAAATATAATTGTGTACACACTAACTGTAGAGTGCACTTTGCTCAGGGCCTTTTCCTCCTTTATTGACCACACCTGCATTAGCGACCAAATGATCTGGATCACCAAGAGAGAGGGAGGAAATCAGTTTGTAGATGGCATCAGTAAAACCACAATTGGATATGGCCTGGTTTAGTATTCATAAAGACAGTACCTCATATTATATGACAAAAATGTTCAATGGTCTTTGGTTTTTAGAGTCACCACAACAAATTTCCATAGAGACTAGAAGCTGGCGAACTCTCCACCAGGCTTAGATCTGACACAGTACTGCTGTCTTAGTCTGATATGTTTAAAATGTAAAATCAATAGTTCAACTACAGTTTTCAACAGGGAAGACTCATATATGTCCATGATACAGCACCACACTAAAACCACACCACACTTTGTCTTCATTAGTCTATTGATTTCCTCATTCACGCTTCATAGCCATAAAGGTAGAAAGTCAACTGGATAATGGGGCTTTTCATGAGGCCCCAAAGTGACAAATTACAAATGAGAATCCAGCAAATAGCTCAGGGAACATTCATTATAAAGACACAACACAAATTGATCTGTCAAGATTTCTCATGCTCTGGTAATAGAAAATGAACATGATTAAGGAAGAAAAAGACTGTTTCTCCAAATAATGTACTAAATCAGGTTTACAAAATGCCTGTTGTTGGCCTGAGCACAAATACAAGACAAGACACGTGAGCTTGATATATAAAAAAAAAAAAGGTCATATATGTTGCTTGGCAAATGCTGAGAGAGTGCACACAAGCTACCAAAAGCTTAAACATCTCCTTTTGGGTTCTGTTTCAATACTGCGTTACAAGAATGTAAATATTAATATAAATATTAATGCAGGGAGTTGCTAAAATACACAAAACACTATAATGTAATGTTTGCTGACTTGGAGACTAAACAAATTGAAATCCATTTTCCAAAAGATAAGAAATCTCATTTTGATCAAGCCCGATCCCTAAATCATGTAAAATAATGGTGTGTATGTAACTGTTGATAGATCTTGATAGACCTGTGCTTAATGTGACACATTTTATTGCTCTGTTAGCGTGACCTCTCTGTGCTACAGCTGCTCCAGATGTGCCTCGCTCTGACCTGTGTCTGTGTCCTTTGTCTTTCAGCCATCATCAACCCCAAACAGGCCAAAGACAACAAGAGCTTCAACTTTGATTACTCCTACTGGTCTCACACTACGGTAACTCTCTCCATATTAAACTATATGAAAAAGTCTGACATATTAACCAACTGCATATCTAACTGGGTTTTCTTTTATAATTAAAGCGCCATAAAAGCATTTTTTTTTTCATTTTCGTTGTTATGGCTCTGAAAAACTTGTGCACTACTTGAGCAGACTTGCATCTCCATAAACCTTACGTTTTTCTGCTTGTTTCCATGGAAATAATGTTACTTTGGCTATAGTATTTCACAGTATGGTATAAAATGTATCTGTCTCAATGGAGAATGTTTAATCTGGTTTTAACTTTCTATTTCCATGGATTCATGCAGTTGACACTAACCTGAAAGTTACACAGTGTTGTTTTATTTATAAAGCATGATTTTGAATAAACATGAACTTTCTCTCAGTATTAACCAACTTGCGTAATTTTAATAATCTTAATATGCTCATCTCCATTCATGTAACACATTAACTTGGAACACAAAATGTTCACTTGCTACTTTGTCATTCTGATGAAGTGAAAATCTTTGTCATTCAAATGTTTATGCTTGATCATTGTATGCTTAACTGCACTCTTTTATTGAGTTTGTCAGCTTTACGACTTTGGCTCAGATTTATAACGCTGATTATTGATCTGTGCCCACAGCCAGAGGACGTTAATTATGCCTCTCAGATGCTCGTGTACAAAGACATTGGGGAGGAGATGCTGCTTCATGCCTTCGAAGGATACAATGTCTGCATCTTTGCCTATGGACAGACTGGAGCTGGGAAGTCCTACACCATGATGGGCAAACAGGACGTCAAAGATCAGCAAGGAATCATCCCATTGGTAGAGCCACGGAATATTGTTTTTATATGTAAAGGCTGGAGATTAAAGTGAAAGAACAACCTATTTACTTATATTTTTACCTAGCAATTGACAATCTGCCCAATTCTGGCAGTCCAGAAACCGTTAGAAGCCCACTAATCTATACCTATTTTCTCTTTATAGATGTGTGAAGATCTTTTCAGTAAAATCAATGAAAACACAGATAACAGCCTGTCTTACTCAGTCGAGGTAAACCCATTCCCACTCTTTTTAGATCACACAACATTTGTAGCTTGTATACTGACCTTATCTAACTATACTCAGGTAAGCTACATGGAAATCTACTGTGAGCGCGTGCGGGACCTTTTAAACCCCAAAAACAAAGGGAATCTTCGCGTCCGTGAGCACCCCCTGCTGGGACCTTATGTGGAAGACCTGTCCAAACTCGCTGTCACCTCCTACAACGACATCCAGGACCTGATGGACTCAGGCAACAAGGCCCGGTACAGAACTTTTATCTGATATAGGCAGATTAGGCAGTATTTTGACCTCGCAAACACACAACCTATTGAGAAAATTGTGTTATTTTTAAATGATTTACATTGCAGAACTGTGGCGGCCACAAACATGAATGAAACCAGCAGCCGCTCGCACGCTGTTTTCAATATAATCTTCACACAGAAGCGCCACGACGCAGACACCGACAATGTATCTGAAAAGGTAACAAAATAAAATATAACATACTTTAAACTGTATAGCCTTAATATATTTTTGAGTTTTAGTTAGCATCACTCAGAGAAAACAAAACAGTGTCCGAAGCTCTTGGTCCCCTTATTTTTGTGGCTGTGTTGGGAGAGGAATTTTCCTCTTTATGTCTATTTTTACAATGTAGGATTAAATGTCAGGTGATTAAAAGCTAAGAATCATTTTTGCAAGTCATCTCCCATTGGGCACACTCAGATGTTGCCGGTGATAAAAAGTGAGACTACTTGAATGTACCATGGAAAGTGATTATAGTATGGTGATGAAGTGGAAGATTCAGAAAAAAACAACAGCTTACCCACACATTTTAAAACACCTGTATCAAAAAGTAATAATAAGAAACATTTTAAAAACAGAAGAAATACAATTACATTTCACGTTAATGTGTTCTCGCAATCATAAGGCCTGCATTTCAATCTGTCAATCGGTCAAACTTTTTTTATAAAGCGCTTTTCATACAAAAAATGTAACACAAAATGCTTTACAGTGATTAAAAACAATCCCATTTCCTTCCACCCACTCACCAACCCCCACATCTGCCCGACCCCACACAACTAAACAACCCAGACAGTCACATACACACACTCTGGCACGCACACATGCACACATGCATACACACTAACACATGCTAACATGCTAAAATACATAAAACTACATATAGGAAAACATGAGGCTGAATACAGGCGAACAAGTTGAGAAATTTGCATATTGTTTACATAGACTTTTTATTTAGACTTCTTTTTATATAAACTTTATTGCAGATTGAAGATGTTTCTTAACCTCTTTATATTTTCTTGATATATTCTTATTTGATGCTGTTTTTTTTCAGGTCAGCAAAATCAGTTTGGTGGATTTGGCTGGCAGTGAGAGGGCTGACTCTACTGGAGCAAAGGGGACAAGACTTAAGGTACAGTTTGATATTTTCTGCGTCGAAAGATGACATTATAACATTTAATTTTTGATATTTGATTTGCAGGAAGGAGCTAATATCAATAAATCTCTCACCACACTGGGAAAAGTCATCTCAGCATTGGCAGAAGTGGTACGTTTGTGTCCACTTAGAAAAAAACTATATTATAAGTAGCATGTTAAATCATACATTCTATTCTATGTTTTTTAGGATTCTGGGCCAAATAAGGTAATATGATTTGACATAGACATGTGCGAACTGAAAAACAATACCTAATGTTAACATTGTTTTCTGCAGAATAAAAAAAAGAAGAAAGTTGAAAGTTTTATACCTTACAGAGATTCAGTCCTAACATGGCTGCTCAGAGAAAACCTGGGTAAAGATGGTCTTTTTAATCTAAATATTTCTTGTTGTGGTAATGCATGGTTAGTGCTCTTTAGACTTTTGAAAACGTACATATTTCCATTTTGCATATCTTCCAAACAACAATTTCAATATTATCTTGTAGATGATAAATCACCCACCTCTGCTGTGTCTATTCAAGTATTTTTGCATTTTGGCAGGTGGGAATTCTCGAACAGCAATGGTGGCAGCTCTGAGTCCTGCCGACATAAACTACGATGAAACTCTTAGCACTCTCAGGTAAAAAAAAAATAACACTTTCCTCTTTGCAAGCCTATTAATGTGTGTGGAAAAATTACACGGTGTTATGTAACAAGTGCACCTAAAGGGATTTCACAAATTCTCACTTCAATCAGTCTGCTGCTGCTGTGTGTGTGGGTAGGTGGGACTAAACCAGCTATATTAGAAAAAACATGTTAACTGGTTTGAATAATGCAATAACAATATGGGTGATGTTGTGTAATCCCACCAAGTTCAACTGAGATATTACATTTTTATTTGTACAGGTTTTAATTACACGAGAATTGGCCATATTAAATAAAATAGGTTAAATAAACACAAGAGGCATGTCAGTGCTGAATATTTGAGCTGTTGAAGAACTATTACAGGGTTTAAACATGATTATGATAAAAACTAGTTAAGCATGGTCTAAACCAGCTGTTCTTTCATTACAGTTTGAATTTTAGACAAATTTATGACAAATAAAGTAAATAAAGTAACATATACATTGCAATAAGTTTGTGATCTTCTGTTCTCTTGTCTTAACCTTATAGGTACGCAGACCGTGCCAAACAGATCCGCTGTAACGCCGTCATCAATGAGGATCCAAACAACCGCCTGGTCCGAGAGCTGAAGGAGGAAGTGTCCCGCCTCAAAGACCTGCTCTACGCTCAGGGCCTGGGCGATATCATCGAGAGTAAGAAAAATCACACCATCACAGTATTGTTGATTTCATCACATTGGCAAATAAGCTATACATGACTCAGATGTAGCTATGCCTGCATATCTGAAAATTGAATGGGCCAGTGGTATTTATGTTTAGTAGTATTATCTATAATTTATCTGTTTGTTACTGATATTTATTTATGTAGTAATGAAAGACAGCACAAAAATACATATTATTAGTATCTTCTTTACTATCTTTCTGAATCTCCCCACTGTAGACTATGTTAAAATAGAATACCCACCCACTCAAGTGCTTCAGGAAAATAGCAGAGCGCAACACACAAAGGAGGCCTGTTTCATGACATTTATTGGCATCTGGATGTCTCTGTCTGTCTTCCCTCTCCCTTTCTCCTCTTTTCACTCCTTTCTCTCTTGACTCTTCCAGCGTTTCGAGGCACTGGTGCTGACCTGGAGGGTTTGAAATGTGTGTTCATTTGGCTGTTTCTTGCTTTTGCGCTTGTGGCATCCGAGCAATTATTATGAGCTTATTACTGCAGCAAATTGCTTTATCCTCTCTGCAGCAACACAATATTGGTTATTATTGGTTCTTGAAAAATACAGTTTTGAGTAAATTTAAGTTGGTCATTTGAAAGTGAAAAAGTCCTACTCTATGAAGAACAATTGCATCAGGAGTGGTAAATGGCTCACTGATCACTGATTGCACTAGCATCTATGAACATACAGTTAACACCTGAAAAAAGTTTATATCTTAGTGCTTTCAGTGTACTCCATGCTACACTATGGTGCTGTCGAGATATGTGGCTCGGGAGCTTTTGCATTAAACAGTCTGCACCATCATTAGACCGCTGACATTTTTGGCATAACCTGCTCTGCTTGGCCTTATCGCCCTCTGTTGGCAGCCACAGCACCAGGCACATTAACGTGTGATGACACAGCTTTTAGTCACTCAAAGACTCTATTTACTTGCATATTATTGGTCATTTGAGGTCTCATTTTTGCATTAGATTTTTACTGTCCTCCCATAACATATGACTTCATTTACCACTCACAGGTGCCTGTAATATTGGATCCTTTTGACAGGCAGTAGTCCATGTAGTAGATGGATGGCGGTGGTAGCATTTTCCCATTTTATTGCACTGTGTTGCCATAGCAGCAGCTTCAGGTTTGATGAAGTACCTTTTGAGGTGTCCTGGCAAGATAAGGCTGAAACCTACACGAGGGACAGTCATAAGGTCGTTGTCACTGGAAATTAAACAATGAAATGAAACAGAAATGCGATCATGTTGAGATGTATGTATTTTATTGATGTTGCAAGCCTTACTGTACATAATTACTGGCTTACTTTTACTCTAAATAATAGTTAATTTCTTGCATATCCTATTTGGTGATGCTGGCTTAGAATAAATATAATAAAATGTCAGTGAATAAGTTATATTTTTTTCTGTTTCAGTGGTTGTTGAGTAAGGCTGAGTCATGGGTAGAGGTTGTTTCTCACTTATAGAAAAATTAGAAAACTTGTAATACCACTGCAGTTTGGCATTTGCATATTGTTTTTATAAGATGCATCTGTATAAATTTTAGAAAACATAGTCATATATTACACTTCACCATACATTAGCTCTAAGGTGCTGATGTAGAATTAGTTGAAAAGTCCCTGTAATAATTGTTCATAAATAATGCAGAAGATGAATGCAGGAAACACGCTTTTATGAATTATTTCTCTAAACTTGAATTGAATTAGAACATAAATTGCCAAAGTTCTGTGTTGGTTATACTATATATATAAAAAAATATAGCTTATGAATGTCCCTACATATTACGGCATTTTGCTTGTGTTATCTGCCTTTTGTCTTGCTAAACTGGATGGCTTTCTTTTATTTTTAAGTTGGTTCTCTTTGCCTGGCTTTCTGCTGATGCCGTTCGAGCTCTGTTCCACTCAGATCAAATTTCACTCTGTCAATTAGATTTGTTTCAAGACACATATCTTCTTTCTCTCCTCTCTCCCCTTTCCTTTGACTCTTTAACTATCTTCTGTACTTTTTTTTTTGTCCAATTTATTTTTCCTATCCCATCATCATTCCAAATGTGCCCCCTGTCCTGTTCTGACAGGCGTGTCCGATTTCAAGAACAATAACAATAAGGGATTTTCCACAGTGACCAATGCTATGACCGGGATGAGCCCCTCGCCCTCTCTCTCTGCCCTGTCCAGTCGAGCTGGGTCCATCGCCAGCCTTCACGACCGCATCATGTTCAGCCCTGGCAGTGAGGAGGCCATCGAGAGGCTAAAGGTAAAAAAATAATACAATGGAAAAAAGTACACAAAAATACACATTCCCAAATGATTCACAAATGTACAGCCCTTTGTAGATTTGACTCCAAGCCTTGTAGCCCTATTAAAATAACATATGGCTACAAAAATAACTTGTTTTATATCTTTTTTTGCCACACTTTTCAGTATTTTACATTGCCCAGTTTGTGACCTACATTCTGCATGCTGATATCTGAATTTTTTTTCTTCTTTTCATTTAAACTGTTATATATTATCAGGAAACAGAGAAAATCATTGCAGAACTCAATGAGACCTGGGAGGAGAAACTCCGCAGAACAGAAGCCATCAGAATGGAGCGGTAATATAAACCAGTTTAATTGTTTCAAAACAATACAATACAATACAATAAAACAATACAATTATTACAGAAAGATGCTGCATGTGTCAATCAACCAGCAGCAACACTTTTTATTTTCACCCTCTTGATAATCTTACTGATTCTGAATTTCTGTGAGTTTCTGTAATTTGTAAGAATTTGGATAAAAGAAAGGCTCAAGCAAGTATAAAACATTTTTTTATACTGTTTTGATTGCCTGACTGAATTAAAGTGATACAATCAGAATTGTGTTTAATCAAGATAAACTATGATTCTCAACTGAGGCTATATAATATTTTCAAATACAAATGATCTAATCTAGTCACAGCAGTTCACCAGTGTCAGGTGGCATTGGCTACGGCTCGTAACAAGTAAACCCACAACAGTTATTAAATATGCACGCAAATATACCTGTGTGTAAAATGTTTGTTCTGTTCCCTTTATGTAGAGAGGCTTTGCTAGCAGAGATGGGTGTTGCAATGCGAGAAGATGGTGGGACCCTGGGAGTATTTTCACCTAAAAAGGTATGAAAATAATTGATTTGACTGCTTAAAATATTTTAACAAATCCTAATGTTTTTTAATAATTTTACCCAAAGCCATCAGATAGTCCTAGAAAACCAGAGCCTGTGTTTATCGACACAGTTGGGCTGTTTTCACCCAATGAGGTTTGTGGCTCTGAAGTGTTGTGTCCTCTCCCTCGGTGAAACATTTTATCTGGAGCTTTTCCTGATTAATCTGGGAACCTCTGGGTGTATTTACTACTACTATCTTTGCACAGATTAAAATCTAGGGCATCCTCTTCTGCATTATCTTATCGCTCCAGGCACCCAAGTCCCTGCTGGAGGTTTGAGTGTAATGCACTGATAACGCTTCTGTCCCTGTTTCTCAGAATATTGTTGAATTGAATTTTGTTAGTTTTACCCTTTAGTGTCTCACTGACTTAAAACACTTAAATACAGTGGGAGGGTGAGAGATGCATGATTTTAATTATCTCTAATTGTTTGATGATTTTTTCTTGGAAGATTTCACTTTCTTATGCACTTGATGTGGAGAGTTATATAGTTGTTAACATATGGGCACATCAGAATGGTCTTTATATTAGTTCTAGTAATTTAATGTGTTTTTGTCTCAGACTCCACATTTGGTGAATTTGAATGAAGACCCGCTGATGTCTGAATGCCTCCTGTACTACATTAAAGATGGAATCACCAGGTGAGATACACATACAGAGGGGAAATAGAGTCATCATAAAACCCTGGCCCTCTTGTTATGTGATACACAAATTTACATACATTTGTATGCATGTAGGTCATATATTACGGCTGGAGATTATACAGTCACACACCACATTTATACATAGGCAAGGTGGAATAGTGTTTGGCCAAAGGAGTATGCATTGGTCAGAGCTGGGATCAACCTCTCTATCACCTCATCACTGTTGCCTCTCCAATGAAAATGCAAAATTGGACAGATTTTGGAAACAATTTTTCCTGCACTATATTTCACAAACTGTCATTATCATCTTGCAGAGTTGGGCGTGAAGATGCCAGCAGCCGTCAGGACATAGTTCTCAGTGGTCATTTTATCAAAGAGGAACACTGCACCTTCACCAGTTCATCGGACGCCAATGGAGAAAGTGAGATAACCCTTCTGTGTTTTACTATGGCACATAATGGTCCATGTGTTTGCAGACAGGAAATTAAGCCTTTACTGCTGTCTGCCTCTGTCTGTGTGTGCAGCTGTGATTCTGGAGCCGTGTGAAGGAGCAGAGACCTATGTGAACGGGAAGAGAGTCACCGAGCCCACTGTTCTCAAATCAGGTCAGAGAGTGTCTATTATTATCAGTTAAGAAATATATTATTACCCTGTTGTATTTTGATCTACGTATGCTTTTTTCTTTCATAACTTGAAGGTGCACTATGTAACTTTTCTGCTGGGGTTCGTTACCTCCTTGTTTCAATGGATATATCATTACTCTGCCTAGAATGTTCCACAGCATGACATTAAACCGCTCTACCTTAAATTTATTAAATTATAGGTGGTTTTATAGCTCAAAAATATCTAGAAAAGAGGTGGGAGGAAAAGTGGGGTTGCCTCTCCACAGATCTAACCTGAAACTTGGTCTGGTTTGGTTTAATATCATACTGTGAAACATTCCAGATGAAGCAATAACATGTCTATGGAGAAAAGCATTTGACAGACCCTCCACCAGAAAAGTTGCACCTTTAAACATTAACGTACAATATATTTTAAATCTCAATTCTTAAACCTTAAAATAAGATAATTTAAATGGTCAAGACTACTGCTACTACTATAAATAACCAACAATTGCTTGAAACCTTTAGGAAACCGCATCATTCTGGGTAAGAGCCATGTTTTCCGGTTCAACCACCCGGTGCAGGCGCGTGCGGAGCGGGAGAGGACTCCCTGCGCAGAGACCCCCTCGGAGCCTGTGGACTGGGCCTTTGCTCAGAGGGAGCTGCTTGACAAACAGGGCATCGACATGAAACAAGAGATGGAGCAGAGGTATTCTACAATGGGGATTGCTGTATATTTAATTTAACCACTTTTTAGATGCACAACAATGAAAATACATTCACAGAAAAAAAAAAAAACACAGCCCATGATTTAAAGTATCTTAATATATTTTAAGCGCTTTAAGTTTGGTTTTGAAATCAGAAATTGGCTCTCACACACAAATGTTAACCTTAACATCTCAGTTAAGACCTCTAGGTTTTGACATCAGCTGAAATCAACTGAAATTACCAACAGAAAAGTGTCAGAGGAAATGGCTGTGAAGTGATGCGAGGCGAGAGGAGGCCTGGAGTAAATGGGTTTTCTGTTTGTGTCTTCAGGCTGCAGGAGCTGGAGGACCAGTATCGCAAAGAAAGGGAAGAGGCAAACAACCTACTGGAACAACAACGTCTGGTACTTTTTCTGCAGTGCATTAAGTAGACCAGATTGTATTGTCATTGCAATTTGTACATAGTTTTTATTTTGTGTTATGGAGAATGATCACTAATGATAAGATAACCTTCACTGAATAACCCATCTTTTTCTTATCATTTATTGGGCTTCTTGTAATTGCATATCAACATCAACAGAACTACAACAGCTGTTAAAATACACTATACTTGTGCTACTAATTGGTGTAAAAATAAATATTTATTTTCTTCATAAATCATTATTTATTGCCGCTTTTATTATTTTATGAACTGTAGGATTATGAGAGTAAACTAGAAGCCCTTCAAAAACAAGTGAACCGTTGCTACCCAGACGCTGCTGAGGAGGAAGAGGAGCCAGAAGAAGAAGGTATAAAACTAGGCAGCACATTTTTATTAGGGGTGTTAAGCTATTGTTTATCCTAAATAAATATAATGATTTTACCTTTCAGTTCAATGGACTGAGAGGGAGAGAGAGTTGGCCCTGTGGAGTTTCCGAAAGTGGAGATCTTACCAGTTCACCTCTCTGCGCGACCTCTTATGGGGCAATGCCATTTTCCTGAAAGAGGCCAATGCTATAAGTGTGGAGCTAAAGAAGAAGGTTCAGAATCTAGTTATTCAATTTTAAGTACTGTGTAAAATTTGAGTAGTTAATCCCTTAATTAAAATCACTTAACATTTTGCACTGCATTGCTCATCTGTTACAAACAAATTGAATCCAGCTATTAACATGTGTTATGTGCTTTTTTTGTTTTGCTTTGTAATTTTCAGGTACAGTTTCAGTTTGTTCTGCTGACTGACTCACTGTACTCTCCCCTGCCCCCGGACTTCTTGCCCCCGGAGGCAAATGGTGACAGAGAGAAGCACCAGTTCCCACGCACCATTGTTGCTGTAGAGGTGCAAGACCAGAAGAACGGGGCCACACACTACTGGACCCTAGAAAAACTCAGGTACATATTAGTTTGTTAATTTAAGTATAGATTATAATTTAATGTTGGTTCTTCTTTTCTAATATACATGTAGTGCCCCGATTCAACTGAATTTTTTTGATTTTTCCGCAAAAATACATTTCATTTTAGAGGTATTACTGAAGATATTGGGCTTCTTTTTATTCATTATAACAATGCATAGGATTAGGAATGAGGGACAGCTCAAGTTAGATCTTTTGGAGATAAAGTTAGATTTACCAGCCTGAGATTGTTTAGACATGTACTATAGAGGGAGAGTGAATATATGGGTAGATGGATGCTGAAGTTAGAGTTGTATGCCTAGGCGAAAACCTTAGTAGATTTATGGGTGTAGTGAAAGGACACAAAGTTCATTGTGTGAGAGAAGAAAGAGGATGCAGATGAGACGGTCAGATTGACTTAAAGAACACAAGAACATTAATTAAGCAGCAATAACAACACTAATTAGTTTCTTTAAAATGCACAAGTGTTAATTGCTCCCTTTTATTGCAGACAAAGGCTTGATTTGATGCGGGACATGTACGATCGCGCAGCTGAAGTGCCTAACAGCTCCACAGAGGACAGTGAAAATGTGATGACCGGAGGCGACCCCTTTTACGACCGCTTCCCCTGGTTCAGGCTGGTCGGGAGGTAAGAAAGAGAGAGAGAAATAAGGGTTTTATCCGAGTCCACAGCCCAAATACCTCCCCATAGTGTTAAGTCAATAAACACACTAGTTTAGAGCAACAAATTTTACTGCCATTCTGTTAGCATTCAAGTCAACAAGTGAAGTACACAAATCCAGTTATCATGTGAATTGATAGTGTACATTAAACAACCAAGCCTTACATATGGGTATACAGGAAAACTTGACACACAGTACAGTCTAATTCAGCTATTTTATTACACTGACAGATGCCCAGCTGCTACTGGTGCATTCGATATCAAAGCACATTAACTGGGAAATAATGGTAAAAAATATATACAATATATAAGACATTAAGTGTGAACTTAATGTACACTTAATTAATATAATTACAACATGTATTTTCAATACATTTTGCTTTAAATAAATACAGAGCATAGTATTAATATAGTCTTCACAGTAACAATGACTTATTACATTTGGTACATTACTGACAGAGAAAGAAATATTTTTGAAGGATTTCTGTTCTTGCCTCCTACTCAAAACCTGCATATTTTTTCTTTTTCATACAAATTTTGGCATCCAGCCTCCTAATCTCTCCTACACAGTCACAAGCTATGATTACATAACAGTAGCAGCTTGTGTGCTTTTCATTCAGCTCATTGTGATTCAGGAAGAAGTTCATTTGAAATGTGCCCTTAAAATATCTCCTAACCTCTGCTAAAATAAATCATACTAACCATTAATTTCAAAAACTTAAACACACTATTAGTCCACGAGGGAAATTATCTGGAAGTAGATTGTAACCAGGGTGTATTAAAGTATTATGTGCTATGTTTTTTTGTTTTTTTTAAAAGTGCATATAAATGCATACATTTAAAATGCATAATCAGTAGTATGTTTGTCAAGATCATTCTCTTACAGCAATGCAGTCTAATTAGCATCAGACACTGAAACTGAAACTGACCTAGGGGAGGCGTGTGTGAGGATAAGTGTCTGTGTTTAGCATACAGCTGCATTAAACAGAAGCACTCAATCATATGACAATATTACCAAAAGAGCATAATCACAGGGAAGAAATCAAAATTAGATTTTTATTTTCATACTGACCAGCGCTGAGCACACATATTAATGAACCAACAGTTGAAATAGAAGCCTTTGTAGACATTACCCTCTGTCTTATAACTGCAACACTGCCTGTCCCAAAGCTGGAAGTGCTGTGCACAACAAGGACCACCTCTGCAGCTTGCTGCTTTGTGTCACGTATTGTCCATGATTAACAGACTGTCTACAGGCCTCAGCTCTGCGCCTCTGCTGCTTCTGCCTCTCACTGTACTAACCCAGTTCTGTGTGTGGCTGCACCAGAAACCCTCTGTTCAACACATGCATGAGCGAGCGCATGAGCGACCCCACCCCGTCCCCCACCCCGTCCACATCTGAGGTCACCGAGCTGGCCGACGCTCAGCGGGACGGGCGCGGGGCAGAGGGCGAGGACGAGCTGGAGGCTCTGGATGATCTCGACCAAGATATATTTTTGGATGACTCGTGCTTGGAGCTGGATGATGATGATGATGATGAAGAGAGAGGGGTGTGCCGAGGCTCCTGCGAAGGCCTGGACCCCTTTTACGACCGCGCGCCTTTGTTCAGTGTAGTGGGCAGGTTGGTGAGGTCTCGGAGCAGGCTGAGAGGAAACTAGCTCTTTCACATCGGGAAGAAATCTTTTCACAAACTTATATCTAACATCAGACTGGTGATAATAGTTTTTTACTTTCTCCTTTTTTTCTTTTTTAATTTAGCAATGTTGTTGATGATTAGCAATTATCATGTGGATGTTAATAAACCCACGTTGGCATCAAAATTTCCCACTGGCCTGGCCAGTCTGACCCATTCACTGTGATCCTGATGCTCTTGAAGAATTAAACTTGAGCGACTGGCCAGTCTACTGTTTTTGGGTTATTTTTTTCTTTTTCTTTTTTTTTACATTGTTTATTTACAATAAATGCATTTTGTCATTTTGCTCTCAAGCACACCACTTTACTTTTACTATTTACATCAGCACTTGTTTCTTTAAAAGTCCAAGCAATGTTGATGCTCAGCATCTGCTTGTTTTTGTGTCACAAATGTTTAACTTGTAGAGTTAGAACTATATTTAATTTAAAACCTGTTTACCAGCACTGACATGTCTTATTGATGACTACTCCTTCAAAATTGTTTAAATATAAAGTTGTGTTTTTGAAGAAAATCTCAAGTTGAAAGAGCTGGTTTCTACTGCAGCGGTCTCTTTTAGGCATGCCAGAGCACAAGCATTTTTTATTTTTAAAATGAATTTTGGCTTCAAGTCCACAAGTTCAGTGCCCATCATGAGGAGCACCTTGATTTTGATGTGGTTTTTGTCTGGAGCTTTTGGCAGTTTTTATTACAGCTGAAACATGTGATGATTTCTGTTTCGTTTGCTTATGGTTCCTTTAAGTCCAGAAGTATTCAAAGTATTTTTGTTCACATTTTTTGTCCTGAGCATGCCTTATTTGCACCTCACCAATCTTGTCATACGCCTTGTTCCCTTTTTTACACTTTTCATTTGTAATTGTTTAGTGGCTTCTACAAAATATTTGGTCCTTGAATGGTCCATGAATGATGAAGATGAAGGAATGTTGATTATATGTGGCCTGATAACATCAATTGAACAATTTTAATTTAAAAAACAAATTAATAATCCAACAAATACAGGAGCTGGTTTCTTTTCCATTTAGTTCAGTAGCTCCTAGCCTCATCAGACCTTATCAGTACAATGTACATTTTTTTATTTGCATGTTACAATTGTCCTGATAATACAATTGACTAAACGGTGAGGATAGTAACAATAGTAAAAGGTTTATCCATGGCCATCGCAAGAGCCGTTCCAACTTCTGTTCAGTTGCTTTGCTGCTCTATGTTCTGTTGTCCAGTCGAGTAATGATATTTTTTAATTCCACACTACGGAGTATTAATTTTGACAGCAATTTTTTATTGTATTTCCTATTTTTGTCAATGTTTTTGCAGGGCATTTGTGTATCTAAGTAACCTTCTGTACCCGGTTCCTTTGGTTCACCGCGTTGCCATTGTCAATGAGAGAGGAGAAGTCAAGGGCTTTCTGAGAGTGGCAGTGCAGGCCATATCAGGTAAGGATTTTAGGCTTTGTACTATTTGGCATAATATCAGACTAAACATTATGACCACTTGATTAATTCATAGCCTGTTGCAACAGATATCACCTTTTTATCTGAGCTGGAATAGTATTTTATTCATTTGGGTTACTGTAGTTCAGAGGTTCTCAAACTATTCACCACAGAAAATATTTGTCACTACCTCCAGATCTAATTCAGCTGTAATACAAGACTAAACCAGGTTTACAAAAGGACTGCGCCATAACGTGAATAGTTATAAACTAGGACAAAATTTACTAATTAATGCAAGAAGTGCAGATAATCTGCACTTTTGGAGATGCTCTGACCCAGCTGTTTTTCCTCATAAATATTACTTATTTGAGAATGTGGTACAGCTAATTGGCAATCAGTAGTCATATTGTTTTGGCTGTATTGTGAATATAAAGTACAAGTGGTGTGTGACTTCTTGAGGGAGTGAGGTGAAGGTGCTCTGTGTTTCCCTCCAGCTGATGAAGAGGCCCCAGACTATGGCTCAGGAGTGAGGCAGTCCGGCACCGCTAAGATCTCCTTTGAGGACCAGCAATACGAGAAGGTACATCACACAACTTTCATGTATCCATCTTCTGGTTCCATCTAGATGAGAGGCATCTTATTCCGTTGAACTATGAATCAAACACATTTTCTTGGGTAATTTAGTCATACAGTTGGTGGGAATATTGCTAATCATGGTACATTTACTTGAGCTCTGTATGGTTGGTGGTTATTCTTTTCCCTTTAACAGTTCCAGTCTGAGTCGTGCCCTGTGGGGCTTTCCCGTAAGGGTGTGTCCCAGGAGGAGCTGCGTATCGTGGAGGGAGAGGGGCAGAGCACAGAGATGGGGCCTTCAGCTGATGAAGTGAACAACAACACATGTGCGGGTAATTTTATTTTAGACATGAGAGACAAGTCCAGTCTGTAAGTCTGTTTTATGTTCACTAATGTACTTTAAAATGAAAAACTTAGCTAGAGATAATTATTCTGTAACTATATTTATATTGTTTGAGATTTTGATCTAGAAATAACTTGCTTGATTAAAATAGATCATTTGAAATAAATAATGATATAGCGAATACATGAGTTTACCTTATCCTGATGGGCAACACAAGAAAGAAGTTAAATTCATGTTTTTTCTTCACAGCTGATGCAGATGACGACAATCCTGTGAAGGCCGGACTGGAAGAGGCAAACCTGGAGCATCTTCAGGTTGGAAATCTTTTCACTTTCAGAGTCACGGTGCTCCAGGCCTCCAGCATCTCTGCAGAGTATGCCGACATCTTCTGTCAGTTCAAGTGAGTATTTCAACACCAAGTTAGATTTCATTTATGTGCTGTATTGATTTAACTGTACTGTTTTTTCTACAGTTTCATCCACCGCCATGATGAAGCTTTTTCAACTGAACCCCTAAAGAACACAGGTCGTGGTCCACCTCTCGGCTTTTACCATGTCCAGAATGTAAGACATGTTTAAAAAGAACCGAAACAAAGTACTTCACCCTTGTTTCCTTTTCTAAAATTGCTAATTTTCTGTAGATTGCTGTTGAAGTCACCAAATCATTTGTGGATTACATCAAGACTCAGCCAATCGTGTTCGAGGTGTTTGGACACTATCAGAAGCAGCCTTTCCTCCCACTCTGCAAAGATGTTATGAGGTACTGATGCAACATATTTGGTTCTATATTCTATCTATTAGGCCAATATTAATCATCACTGGCCTAGATATGAGATTATGAAAATACGAGCTAACGTAATGCTATGACAAGAACATACTATAATCTATTATACATTTATACATTTATAATAGATAATAATAACAGTAGAAAACATAATAGAGTTCATATTAATAGTTAATTTAATTATTAGCTGAAACTGGTAGATGAAATACTTTTAGCCAAACCAATTAGACATTTGTAGACCTATCTGTGCTTATGTTTTATGGGTGTTGTATTTATATAATGGATTTCTAATATTTTTTCTATATTATCTTGTACACAGCCCACTCCGACCCTGCAGGAGACAGTTCCCTCGGGTCATGCCTCTTTCTAAACCGGGTATGTCACTCCTTCACTCTGTCTAATCCTCATTCATGTATTTAAATGTCTGTCTGTGCACTGCTGTCCTGCTTCAAGTCATGTCATGCTAGCTTCATGTTGTTGGGTACAAGCAGCAGGCTCCGAGACCTCCCCGGACCGTGAGAAAACCCTGGACTTGATCCGATACCTGGTCCCAGATGCGTTGAACGGGGCCTTAGTGGACTCGCTGTCTGGACACGCCCTTTCAGCTGCTGGCCTCGCTGCTTCTTTCATCATAGAAGCGCAGGAACGGGCCCAGCTCCCCGCTCCGCCCATCTCTATTTGTTCAGTTATTAAAGCGCAGACGCCTGGTTGGTTTTCATAAACAGGTCACATCCAGCAGGATCCTGGGACTCACTATCTTTTTATATCCAGCTATGATATATCAAGTTCAGCGTAGTGCTGATCATATTCATGTAAGAAAATCTAAATGTATTAAAAACAGTGTCATTAATCATCAGTTATTGCGTAGCTGCTTTGCCCCGTCAAGCTTAAACTGTATTAGACATTGTTGTTGAAAAATGTGCTGCTGAAAAATAATATAGAAAATAGTTTTGCCTTCCCAAAACCATAGAATAATTACTACCAGCATAAGCACAAGTCATGCACCATTTACTACTCTACTACGCTGAACTACTAAAAATGCAGTACTGTAGTAAATCTGTGGTATAAAAAGACAAATGATCCAAGATCCTGTGGGTGGATTGACTCCAGTGTGTGACTTTCAACTTGAGTGGTGGATTCCTTGCAATTCCTTCTTTGCATTCCTCTAAAAGTATATATTCAGCAATATATACTTTTTTACAGTGACAAGGACTATGGGTAACCTATGGTAGCCTACACTTCATTATTCATATTGTGTATGCCAGTGTTTATTATAGGTGAAATATTGCATTATTATTATTATTATTAATATTATTATTATTATTATTAAATGTTTAGGGTCAGATCTATGGAGGTAAAGACTGTAGTACAATGCAAGGTATTTTGTATCTTGCTTCCAAAATCATAATGAAAATTTGTCTCTAAAGCTAAGTTGTAGTGCACTTTATTTGGCTCACCTTGAAGCCCAACAGCCTAGTAAACCACTCCCTGCTATAGAACATATGTTTGCATTCCTACCCAAAATTACACTGTAGATCTGGCCCAAAGTTTGAACCACAGCATTGCCTCTTCTTGAAAGATCAATACATTGATTCCTCCTGATTCCTGATTACAAACTTGGTGACATGACGGGTGCTCTCCTTTGCGTCCTTCTACAGCCCTCTTTTCTTCCCTTCATCTCTCCTCTATACTGTAGACCAGATCTCTCACCCTGTTGTTGGCTTGAATAGCTCACATTTTCTAACAGCTTTGTCCTTTTTCATTTCAGTCCCGGCCACAAAACTGTCTGCACTCACCCGACCACAGGCTGGACCCTGTCACAGCAAATACGATCTAATGGTTTTCTTTGAGATCTGTGAACTAGAGGCAAATGGAGAGTAAGTATCAAGTAAAAGACAGCCTATAGAGTTGAATTGCCTGTACAAATTTTCATAAAAGGTTGGCTTAATGTGCCTGATGTCTCTGTTTATAGGCGTACATTTGATTTTATGAAAATATAGGCATATATATTTTTTATACAGAAATCCTTTTTAGTTTCTTGATACTACCACTTAGGACAACTAACATAACATTTTCAGCTCTTTCTGTGTCGCGTCAATTCGAATTAAAGTTTGAATTTCAAATAAAACTGCATCATAATTAAATCTGGTCATATTTAAATGTAATGTTAAAACATATGGCAAACTTGATTTATGTATTTTCAAACTTTTTATGTTTTTATTTACATTTTACACACAACTTTAGACTTGATCTGATTAATGTCTTCTCCATAGCTACATCCCTGCAGTGGTGGATCACAGAGGAGGGATGCCCTGCCATGGCACTTTCCTTCTTCACCAGGTACTGTCTGTCTCATGCTGGAAATAGACATGTTACATTAAATATTCATTAAAAACACTGGTTACTCTTCTTACTTGTGTTTTTCCACTACTTTCAGGGCCTCCAGAGAAGAATCGCTGTCACTATAGTTCACGAATCTACAGGGGACATTGAATGGAGAGATATCAGAGAACTTGTAGTAGGTGAGCTAAGGTTTAAGCATTTTAGCAGTGTTGTTTTACTTGTTTATGGCTGCCTGTATTATTTATAACCAAAAACACCAACTACAGCCAAAATGGGGTAGTAAGTCAATGCTCTTTGTGAGACATCACAATGGAGTGGTGTTGTAACAATACAAATACAATTTCAAACTTGATTTTGATAAAGAATAGTTTTGATACTCAATAATGATTATAATACCACAAAAACACAAAAGACATTTTTAGCATTAAATCATAGGACTTTTCTTTAATATTACCATCTGGCCTTATATCTGTTTAAACCCTCAGTGGTCCAGGTAGGTTCCATAGTGGTCCATGGGTGTATACTACAGTATGTGCTCTTATACTTATACTGATACAGCGCAAGATCATCCTAAAGCTATTCTGGAAAGGTTCATTTCTGTCCTGTGAATGTGACTTTTTTAGTATTTATACCTGCTCAATTAATATTTCAGTACTAATTTTATTATTGATTAGTGCCTCATTTTTCCTAAATTTGACAACTCTACAAAAGAGCATTTTGACAAACTGAGGTGATATTTTTTCATTTGTAAAATACGGTCCTGATTGTTTTTCAGGACGTCTCCGCACAACCCCAGAATCAGATGAGACAATCATAGACCCCAATATTTTGTCCTTGAACATTTTGTCTGCAGGATATGTTCGACCATTGCCAGAAGACAGGTATGCAACTTTCACTGATTCCTCTTTATAGTAATACAGACCAATTTATGGTATATATATTTACTAACTAGACCTACATGTTTTATTACAGTACATTCTTCATGTTTAGGGACTTATATAGATGACAATTTATTGTTTTTATGGGTATATTGCTGCAAATCTGCCCCTGTGGTGTTCAACCTCCTCCAATCACTCAGTTACACACCACATTAACACAGGCGGGTGGGTGAAGTGCCAGTGGCTGGCCGTATGCAGGTAAAAGCTTGTTTCGATCCAACAACCTTCAGGAAAATATTCTGATGTAATTTTATTTTGTTTACTTGGGTCATAGAATTGAGAAGACACAACTTTGAATTAATTGCTGGCTGAACGACCTTCCTTAATGTTCATGGCTTTGAATGTTTTCATTGTTATGTCTCAGTTGCATCCTCATCTTTCATTTCATAATAATACATGTATGTTCGCTGATTTAATCTCATTGCTGCTAACACCCCACTTTGCTCAGTTAATAATCTATTTACGAGATAATAGTAAACCATAAATAATCCACTAATAATTGCTGTATTTTTATTTCATGAGTCACTCAATTGAATTAAATGTTTAAATGCTTATTGACCATGATATGATATTATGTCAGACAAGGCATAATATTGTTATTCATTCACATATTACTATCACATTTAACTATATATGTAATTTACATCCCACCAAATGAACAATATATTTGTGGCTCATGTACATATATTGTAATTCTGTTGTCAGCCAGTTGAGGGCAGTGTTGTTTCAGGTATATGACTATTGTTATTCCCAGTAAATATATTCAGTTATATAAGGCACTTTATATACAATCAATGCATTGTCTATGTTATTACTAAATATTTTAAGTTTATAACTTTGTATGTATTGGACTAATTTATCTGTATTTATCTGCGACCTTCGTTAAAAGACCACACCAACCATCTTCATGTTCATGTGGAGAAATTTGGTACCACTTTTCCTGGAAAAATGCAAGAATCTGATTGGCTGAATGCTCTGTTTCCCTGCTTAGTAACCAGGTTTTTGACAAAAGTACCGGTACTCTGCCAATTGTCAGTTGTTTTGAAGCTTGCTGTTGTCCATGACATTTGCCCACACCTGCAATCCCCTAACCTTGAAAAGATCCTTATAATGGGTTACTAACTGAATGTTGTTTTTGCTTTTGCAGACAGTTTCTTGATTCGGACATGCCTAGGTATATTATTTTGCCTCCCTGGGCTCTTCAAATGCATACTAACTCCATCTTGTTACCATGCTGTATCCATTTCCCCCTCTGTCCTGCTCTTTTTGTACCATTCTGTTGTGTGTTTTGTGTGCCCCTCATCAGAAGTGAGAGCTGTGGTTTTGCATGTTCTTTGCTGCTGTCCTGCTGTTTGACTCTGTCTACTGTGTTTGTGTGACTTAAAGGTTATAAAGAGTATCTATGACAGACAAGGGCGTGCATGGCTGGCTTCATGTGCAGCTTTTGGTTGCGGAGGTGTCGTGGAGCCAGTCCTACAGTCTAGTACAAAAATTATAGACTTTAGCCCTTAAATACTCAAAATACTGAAAACAATCAAATTAGATTGTTATTGGCATACGTCTGTATAAAATATGACCACTAGAGGGAGATAATTCTCTGTCAGAGGAGGTTATACCATGTTTTTTTGTTACAGAATTTGTAATGGAAATGGAATATTACTTTTAAAGAGTTGGAAGAGACAACTGTGTATGAAGAGCATTGTATTTTTATAAATATGGCGTTTGATTGAGCTAAAACACAGTTAGGTCTACATTATAACACTTTTATGTGTAACTTTAGGCCGGCTTGAAGGTATATTTTAATGATATTACTTAACAGCATTCACAGTTTACTTTTTATGTTCCACATCTTGTTGTTGTAAGAAACAGTTTTCTATTAGCAGCCGCTGCTTATTAACAGAAACACTCAACTCAACAGCTTACATCATTTACAGTACAGCCCTGGCACTAGTTTCAAATACTGCTATTAAAAACTAATCCAGGGGTGCATTACCTCACCAGTAGCACCCTGTGTCAAATTGCTGCGATGTTGTGAATATTTTTAAGTCTTTCTTGTCCCACCCTGAAGTGTTGCCAAACTCCAGAAACAAATGTCCCGTTACATGTGGTGCCAGTGACATGACTTCAGTCCTGGCTCTGAGATTTAAGGAGGCAGTAAAACACAAAGTGGCAAATGTAGATGTAACACTAGGGAATAGTTTCCTTTTTACAAATGTTTAATGCATCAGTTCGTGTTATAAAACCGCAGGTGTTCTTGTTATGTGCTCTTGATGATTTGAAGTTAGATTTTTTACTCTTTTCAGTTTTTTGGTTAGGTTACTCACGGGTCATTTTAGCTGAAAACCAGTAACACAATATAGATTAGTGCAAGATAATTCTACAAACTGTGTCTCTATGTTGCATTCTTTGCCATTAGTGCTTGATGTTGGTTGGTTCATATGAAAATGAAAATATAAAATGTCATTTAGATTATTTTTCTTTTAATTATGAAGAATATATACAGAAACCTACAGAGAGATAGATAGATGGATAGACAGACAGACACACTTTTTAAACTTTATTGACCCAGAGAAAAAATTGTTCCCACGGCGGTTGCTGTCATTTCACACCATAAACATATAAAATAACACATAATTAACAAAAACATTTAAGTATTAAGATGCTGGACAACTAAACTGCAACCCAGCTCAGAAAAAATATGATTACTTTTTATGCTAAAGTTACATAATTGGCTAGTGCCTCTGGTCAGTAATGCATCTTATGGAATTACTCAATTTGTCTGTCTATGCCAACCACCCAAAGCTGACCAAATGAGCTGAATTAAAGGGCTGAGTAAAACTTTCCGAACAGTGCATGACCACAACTCACTTCTTGACTCTTTTATTCTTTCACTGATCTCGTCTTCTACAGTATCGTCTTGGAGAGGGACCATAGGTATTTCACTGTCCCAGCTCTCTACTCTGCTGTTCCTTCATCCCATTTATTTCTGGCCATCTCTCTCCATCAAATCATTTGCATGCAAAACTATTACAACGTTAAAGCTTTGGAAGAACTTTACAATGACGCACCAACAATAGAGAGTTTCATGCCAATACATGTGCGGAAAATGTTTTGTCAGGGAGGGCATCTGCTGTAATTCTTGTGCTAAAGCAATATATAAATGACCAAACATAATGATGCAAACAGTTGCTGAAATAATATATGCCTTCTGAAGTGGTGCCTTGTTGTAAAGAGAAAATTATGTCCAAAATAGCAACTTAATTTGAGAATGACTGTACAAATTTTTCGTTTTCATCATGTAATACTACTTTATTTTACTAAGTTAATTACTCATATGTATGGCTGTGTTAAGCATGGGGTTTATCTGTGTTTAGAATCTATATTTTGGATTACTAAACTGTATTTTTTCAACCACCACAGGACGTTTTATCGCTTTGAGGCAGCGTGGGACAGCTCAATGCACAACTCATTGTTACTGAACCGAGTGACTCCAAATGGGGAGAAGATCTACATGACACTATCAGCCTATTTAGAGGTAAAGTTTTTCAATTAATCACGTACTCATTTAGTTTAGTTATAGTTTCAGCAGTAGCACCGGTTCACTACTGATCCTTACAGTATTGATATTGATGATATTGATCGTATGTGGTATACAAGGAACCCACAAAACTAAAAAATTACTGCTTAGTCCTTACCAAATCTTTTGAAATTGTAAAAGCTGCCAATTGTCCTGCTTTCAAGACAGAAGAAGACTTGAATACCCTTTCAGTGGTCTTAATGTTTTGCCTGATAATATGTGATATGATTTTGATTATATGTATATGTAATTATATATGTCTTCCTGTTTATATTTCAGATGGAGAACTGCTCTCAGCCCGCAGTCATTACCAAAGACATCTGTATGGTCTTCTACTCCCGGGACACTAAGCTCTCGGCCTCACGCTCCATTCGAAACCTCTTTGGGACGGGCAGTCTGAGAGCAGCAGATGGGTGTGTTCAAAATATTAAATTATGTGTATGTTTTCATAGTTTTATATTGTGGCATATATTTAAGAGCTATTGTATTCTTTCATAGGAACCGAATAACAGGAGTCTATGAAGCCAGTCTTTGTAACTTGGCAGATATAGGAAGCCCAGGTAATTTTAAAATTTCACATGTGCTCTGGCTTTTTGTTTGATATTCTTAGTTTTAGATTGTCACACGGGGAGTATGATCTTAAAATAAAAGCATCCAAAACAAACAAGAAAACCTTTGTAACAGTTGTAAGATGGTATGGAATTAGGAATACAACTTAAAGTGTGTAAAGCTTGCTTGTATTTAAAGTCCTGTCCCTGTGCAGGTATGCAGAGGAGGCGGAGGCGAGTTTTGGACACCTCAGTGGCGTATGTCCGTGGAGAGGAGAACCTGGCTGGGTGGAGACCACGCAGTGACAGCCTCATCCTGGAGCATCAGTGGGAGTTAGAGAAACTCAGCCTCCTACAAGATGTATGTGCGCAGTTGTTTACTGAGATACTAGAATTGTCTTGTGATGTGCTTGAAAATTGGGAAGAAATTTTATATTATGTTCTGTGTATTCTTGTAAATTACAGTATATTCATCCAAGAAATTTAAGTACAGTGTTACTGCCTACTAGTATTTCCCATACTAGTATTTCCCATTATATTATGGTGGCCTCCCACAGTGTCTAAAAACAAGCCAAGCAGTAAATGCACTTCATAAGAAATGCATTTTGGTTTGCCTAAAAATTGTAATATTGTGAGAAATACTTTTTTTTTTTAAATAATAAATTTAGTATGAATGATTCATAGTATCCAGTGTCAGGAGAAACAAATGCTGCATGATTTTCGAAGTATATCCTACAATTTGGATTAAATCGGAAAGAAATTATGAAAAAAAGAAATACTAATTATTGAATTGTGCATGTGTGTGGGGTTTTTACCCTTTTTTGTTCACGTATGCAGTCTATATTTTTCTGCTCCTCAGGTGGAGAAGACAAAGCACTTTCTTCTGTTGCGAGAGAAGCTAGAGTCGAGTCTTGTGTCGGGACCAGACCCAGTTCAGTCCTGTTTGACCGAGGACCCGACAGAGACTCCTCAGACCTCAGAGGATCATGAGGCTGCCCCCTGCTCTGAAATCATCACGGAGAGACAGAGGGAGCTTGCAGAGAGGGTCAGTAACCACTATTTTCCCACTAATAGAGACAACAATGGTGGCCTTGCTTCTTTTGATGTCAAATGTAAAAGTAACTGTATTGTTGTTCAGAAAAGAATTACTCAGTAACTAATTTCCTCCCAAATTTTTTTTTACACAAAATGTTTTGAATAAGGATGGACTGCACAACCTTAGCTCTAAAACTCTAAAACAGACACCCTCCACATACTGCAAGGTTTTAAGCTCAAACTAGTAAATACATTTTATCTAAATAGTTTTGGCATTAACAGTTATCTCTTTATCTCGTCAGTGTTTACGGCTGCTGATGCATTCCTTCAACAGAGAGTACACCCATGTTTGTATCAGCGCCAGTGAGAGCAAGGTATGGTTTGAAGATTGTATAAACTATTATATTTTCATACATACATAAATAGTACTGACTATTGCGTTGATGTTTGTGCGTTTCAGATCTCTGAGATGTCAGTTACAACTCTCAAAGACTCCCCGTCAGTGTCCACATTTAACACGATCGCTCCCTCCACGACTTGCCCTTCGTTGGTGGAGGGCTGCTATGGAGCCACTGATCTCAGGTTTCCCATTCTTCTCTGTCTACCCTGTCTTCTCTGTCTAAATTTAAAGAATACAAGTAACAGTGAAAATGGATGTTGGTAAATGATGAACAAAACAATTTTGCAAACATTTTTTTTATAGTAAATGCAATTAAAAGTGATTCCAATGCAAATAAATTATTTTTGCCAGACCAATAATACATATTTATTTATTTACTTATTTATTTATTTATTTTGGGCAAGTAAGCAATTTACTTTATTTTACATATACATATGACAAAAGTGCAATCATAACGGAAATAACAACAAAAAACATTTGCCCAAAAAGGAGTGGGAAGAAGAAAACTTATTTAATCCCACCCCCTATTTTTTGTATTTTTATTAGCCTAATAATTCATATTCATTCATGTATAATTATTTATTGTAGAAATGTATTAGATTGGGAGGATTTCTAGACCTAAAAATGTTTTGCTTGTTGATAAAATGACTAAAAATATTTACATTGAGTTACATTACCCATGTATCATGATTATGATATGTTGTAAACCAGCGCTATGTATATGGAAAAAATGTTTTCGATAATCAAATAACAAATTTCTTTACTTTCAGACCTCCCACGCCTCGCTCTGGTGCGGTCAGTCCCAGTCCAGACTCACATCCTGAGCCAGAGGAAAGGAAGCCCCACAGCGCCCCCTCTGACACAAAACCGCGCAGCAGAAGATTTGTTCCTGACATCCAGGAGATCAGAGTCAGGTATGTTACCAATATAATACATGACATATAATTATGACAAACTTTTCCTGTATCTTAACCATCTTTGTTAGCTAGTTTGGGTTAAATGTGGTCAGAGAATATCTAAAAATGTGTGTGAAAGGGTAGTTAAAGTAATGTAAACTTATTGTATACTATTTATATATCTAAAACAGCCCTTGTCTTCTTCTTTCAGTCCCATAGTATCAAAGAAGGGTTACTTGAACTTCCTGGAGCCTCACACAAACGGGTGGATAAAGCGTTTTGTGGTGGTGCGGAGGCCTTACGTCTACATCTACAACTCAGACAGAGACGGGGTGGAGCGAGCCATCCTCAACCTCTCCTCTGCTCAGGTGGAGTACAGCGAGGACCAGCAAGCCATGCTCAAGGTACACCCTGTCCCATAATGCACTGTGCTATTTTTTAGACCAGGAAATACTTGATTGAGTTATTTAGTTAGTTCATGAAAAGGTTCAGTATGTAACTTTTCTGGTGGAGGGTCGCTCACATCCTCCATGGAGATATTGTTGTGCCTAGAATATTCCACAGTACTGCAATGACATGTCTATTTATTCAATTACATGGGTTTAGTTTTGTAAACACGCATTCTTACTGTAAGACCTGACCTTACCCCTATGGCTTCACATGTTTGTCTCCATAGAGAGCAATACGCTTAATGTCAAAAAAGTTAAACCTAAATAGAGCAACAAAAACAAGTCAATCAAAAGTGCTAAAATAAGCTTTGGTTTCTCCATAGACTCCAAACACATTTGCCGTGTGCACAGAACATCGCGGGATCTTGCTTCAAGCCAACAGTGAAAAGGACATGCATGACTGGCTCTATGCGTTCAACCCTCTTCTCGCAGGAACTATCAGGTACTGCAGTTAAGGCTAAACTTCTCAAAAACGCAGCTCTGACACTGCTTTGTCTTTCAGGTCAAAACTGTCAAGAAGAAGAGTTGGACAGATGAGGATGTGAAACTGGAAAATCACAAAGACTTGATGTACATAAATCTGTGTCTTCTTTTTGTGCTGAGCTGCGTCCTCTTCATCACCAACCACCTTCTTTATCATCAACAAACAAACAAACAAACAACTTTACTACCATCTTTTTACTTTGTCTGCCGTATCCTGAGCAACACCTATCCGTATCCGCCCTTTGCTGCTCTGTGAGTCTCGCTGTCACTGTTCTGTACTGGAGGTTATTTATAAATGGACAAATGGAAAAAAGAAAATATGGAAGCAGTAGCATCTCAAAAGTCAAAATTACTCATGTATGTTAATGTGCTGTAGTCGTAATTGTCAGTGAGCCTTTTACATTGACTCTTCAAATGCAGAGATAGTTAGCTTTCACTTACAGCTGCCGTGTTATCAAGAAAATATGAAAATTCTACAGCTAAATATTCACCGGTTTGCATAGCGCATACAGCTTGACAATAACTACAAGAAAAATAATACTGAGGCTATCTCTGAAGCTATTTCTGAATATTTTCTATGGTCTGTGAATCTAATGTAATTTGCTTCATATTAAGAAAACAAAGTAAACAGTATTGGTATATCGCACTTGATGTCCATAAAGGTCAATCATCCAACATTATAAATCCAAGGGTTAAAAGAACAGAATGCCTTTGTTTAAGAGTAACTCACCCCTAACCTCCTAAATTAAAGACCCATAACATATGTCACATAACACTCTGGATGCTAGATAACAAGTATAAAACGCATGTTCAAAATGCAGTCATGTCATAAAACATAAACCCCCCTCGGCAGTGAACTAGGGATGAGTTACTCGTAAAGTTTCTGATACGTCATCAAAACCCCATATCACTCAGACTTTCCTCTTCCATGTTTTCGCTAATCACTTATCACAGCTCCCCTCTTCCACTCATTTTCCTTTGTTCAAAATGTGATATTTTTAGATTTTTAATAACAACTTTATTGTTTCTGCATGTATTTATTTTCAAAGACATCTATATTTCTATTGTAGAACACAGTGCAATTTCTGCACACTGCACTTTTTAATATGTTCTTAGAATGGTACGACTTCTTCCCTTCTACTCCTACTATACAACTTAGCATCTATTGTTAATATTGGACAGTTTCTTTTGACTGAAAATTACTTGAAATACAAGTACTATTAATGTTAAAAGAGAAGAAAATAATTGATAGTTGAAATGATGAGTGCCCCAAATAATATAATTTACTTTGAGCTGACAGAAAACTGGTTTTTATGAATGATACTCATTAAAAAGTAGTGCCTATCTTTTATTCATATTGTACATGTTCAAATCTACAACTTTTGCTTTAAACAGCTCCCATATGCTGCTACAATGAAACTCTGCTAATGAGACCATGTATTTCTATTTTCAACAACATAATCAGGTACACAGTTATGAATGTGTAATCACCATCTGTCATTTTTCCATTGATACAATTTATCATATTTTACATCTACTAAATGTGAATGACCAAATGGGTGAAAGGAAACATAATATGAATAATTGTTTTATTTCAATATGAAATTGTACAATAAATTTATAAATATCCCTAAAACTTAAGCGAAACGGTGGGCGAAGTTGTTGATTTTGAAGCAAGCCAAAGGTCAACCAGCCTTGAGAGCAATTTCAAAGTCAACATGTACTTCACTATAAACAAAACTATTGTAATAAAATATTATTCCATAATATCTAATGCAAAGACCAAATTCAATTGTTCTAGATAGACTGTGGTATACTGACAATGTGTTTATGCTCCAGCCTCTCTGCCAGGTGGTTGTGGGTTAAATTCTGTTATCCATGAATGTTGAATTAGTAAATCTAAAAAGTGTCTTATGAATAAATATGAGAAAGAATAATCAATCAATATGTTTTAGCACTATAATCCTTGACCCCGATGAATTAACTTGATTTTACATACTTTTTTTTCTTTATTTTGTCTCTGTCACTTACGAACTAACCTGTCAACAAGTCAAACACTGAATGTAAACTGTATTTTCTATATTACGTTTACTAATTTTTAAACGTTACACTGGTTCAAAATTGATTGTACTTTGTTAGTAATATCAGGGAGTCATAAATAGCTCATAAATGGCCCACTTAGGCTTATCTTGTACAGATAAGATTGTAGAGGTTACTTACCAATCACACTTGTTTCAATATCTATACACCAATATTCACGTATCATACATTTTCTATGCTACCCCTCTCGAAGTTTTGTGCTTCCATAAGTAATCTTTATGGCACTGTCAGATTGTAACATTTTGCTGTTTTTGTTTATTTGAAATTATTTTGCATTGTATATAAACATGATTGCTGTGACATGTGTATTATAAAGGGACCCATTTGCAGATAAGGTGAAAATGGGCTGTAGTTGTGTCTCTGAGTGTTGAGGTTTTGCGTCAGATGTTTGTGTACACTGGACACATTGTCATATAATAAATAAACATGAAATTTATTCAGCCATGGGAGATCCTACTTGAGCACACACTTATTTTAAGGAAATTGTAGTAGATTTTTTCTGTGTTTAGTTTAAGTTCTTGCAATAGACAGTTTATTGGATATAGACTGTCTATTGGATAAATTATAAACAACATAGGCTATAGTAAATGTAAAAACATACTCATCATTAGTCATACGAGATTGAGTGTAGTGCACAGTACAGTAGAAGCAGAAAGGCCTAATTTTTTTTTGATTAGATTGTAAAACAGTACTCATTTTATCTTCATATTTACATTTTAAAGGTAAAAATGCATGTATTCATTAAATGGAAGGTAGATTTATTTAATACCATGTTATGAAACATTACAGGAAATGCAATAACATCTCCATGGAGATGGCTTAGCCCACACCAGAAAAGTTACATAGTGCACCTCTGTGGCTCCCAACTTGAGAAAGCTAAATGTGTTGCCATTTGCGTGGATGAATCAGCACATGTTATATAAAGCATAGCATACTTAATATTTATTGGTCTTTTTATATAATTGTTTTAAACCCCATTTAGTCTGTAGTGTGTTTTACTGAAGAATAATCAAAGCAAATCTGGAGCGTTTTCTGTATTATCTGGCAACTCAGGAAGCCCCGGCATGTGGATACCCCGGAAGAAGTGTGTGCTGATCATAAGACATGGGTTATAAACCTGTGAAGCAACAGCAGCCAATGACTGACACTGAAAGACAGTAATAAAGTTTAAACGACTGCTGCTACTGTCACCGAGCATCGTTTCTCAAGGTCAGAAAGACCTTCATGTAGCAGCTAAAGAGTTTCGAGAATAGCCGATAGCTAATGTTAGCTAAACAAACGTAACGACAGGAAAGACAGTTTTTTGCTAACGCTGTATTTATAGATGTTTCTGGTTGATTAATCGGCAAACTCTAAGTGGATATCTCGTCGATGAAGACTTGTCAGTGAATTCATAATCTGATTATCTAATAATTGAGTACGGTCAGTGTTATTACCACCAAACTAACCTTAAAACGAGTAGATTAAAATCATGATTTCAGTCTGATTACAGTGATGAGTTATTCGATTCTTATGGACAAAGAGTTCTCATTTAATAAATAAATTACACAACCCCTTAACTTTCTTTACGTTAGTAATTTTACAGACGTACTAACATTGAATCAGTCATTAAAATTTAATTCAAAATTCAAATTTAACTAACTACTGTTATATGTTAACAGCAGAGACCAACTTCACAGAAAGCATGAGTCAAAATAGGTAACTAATTACCCATGATAAATGTAATACAGCATATTTATCAAAAGTGAAACATCTCATTTTGTTTGTGGTTTAGAATATACATGGACTACAATGCCACCACCCCACTGGATCCACAGGTGATCCAGGCCATCACTGAGGCTCTTCATGATGCCTGGGGAAACCCAAGCAGCTCATACGCTGCAGGTGAGAGACGTCAAAAGGAAACTCAAATATGTATTCAAGCAGACTTTTGAGTTTGTCTTTATGACCAGGTGTCAAAGCCAAAGCCATTATCAGTGAGGCCAGAGAAAATGTGGCGAGGATGGTTGGAGGAAAAGCAGAGGACATCATATTTACTTCAGGTGGAACTGAGGTAACAAGCACAAATGATTAATACAGTTACCAAAACATTTAATTATGGCTGTAGGATCTTAAAAAAAGATCTAAATAAGAAAAAAAGAAAGACAGTATAATGTGCAGATTATGCTATCTTACTTTTGTTTTATTTTTGATGTTTAGGCCAATAACATGGTCATCCATTCTGCGGTAGAGTACTTCAAGAGGAGCTGTGATGCTGCTGAACAAAATACAGACCATTACAATGGATGCCAAGGCCTCCCACACATTGTCACCTCAAATGTGGAACATGACTCAGTGAAACTAGTGCTGGAGCATCTGCAGAGGGAGGGCAAGGCAGGTTTGTACAAATATTTTCTTCATGAAAGTTTCTTCCATGAATAATGTATTACCTTTATATAGTGCTTTACAATTATGTGTGTTATTAATCACATCACTTTATTTTTTGGAGGATTTTAATTATTTCGATTTTTTATTTTTATTTCAAGTTGGGATGGGACGAGATCTCACAAGATCAAATTGTCACGAGACTGTGTGCAGAAATCAAAAACGGTTTCTTAGTGTAAAGTGTGAAAGAGGAAGTGAAAAGCGCTCTTCCTCTGTGTCCCTCTGTATCGTGCATGTTAGAGCAGCAACAGTGGGGGAGAAAGGGGGATGAGCTGGAGCGAGTAGCACATACAGTTTTGTCTAATCATTTGAACAATAAAAAATAAGTGTAATAGACATATTGTGTATTAAATATATTGTAATAATCGATAGTGATGCATGTGTGGGTTTACACTTCAGCACTGGTGTTTTAAGCATAAAGGTCTTTAATGCATTTAGGCAATTAAAAACATATCATGTGACCAATTGTGAACTGATTATTGAAAATTTTTTCAAAATCTCATCTTGTCTTGATCTTGTGAACCTTATCTCGTGTCTCATTTTGCGAAAATTCTGTCTCATCCCACGCCTAGATTTGAGTCATTTGGACCTGCTTAAAAGTTGGGGCTTGTTCTGTTTTAGACCCAGTTTACTGATAATTTAATTCAAGATTATGTTTATTAGTCCACTGCTGTACATTACCAATTAGACCTCTGCATTAAGGCATTCCTTAAATACTGAAATAGGTTTATGTAATCTAGTGTTGTGTTGTTTTTTTTCCATAGATGTTACCTTTGTTCCAGTGTCTAAAGTAACAGGGCGTGTGGAGGTGGTAAATGTCCTTAGCGCACTGCGTCCCAACACCTGTCTGGTTTCCATTATGTTAGCCAACAATGAGACGGGGGTCATCATGGTGAGAGGAGATAATGACTTGTAAAGCTCTTTTATGTTCACGCTCAGTCAGTTCCTCTCTCAACTGAAACCTTAGTGCGCATCATGTGTTGGATTTTTCCTAAACATGTCCCTGGGGCTCTAGTGAATATTTTCTGTTCTGTGATTTTATAGAGAGGTCTCACAAAGTTGATATTTTAAGACATTTTTAGGTCGAGGTTGAAGAAGATTTGTTCATCTGCACAAGATGTTTTAGTTCCAGTTAAGTCAGTTCTTTATGGCAACATTGTTTTACAAAACTTAAATGAAAGTCTAACGAGAAACATAGCTCCAGTCGTGTGTAGAATCCCTCAGTCGTCCAGGTAGAATCCATGGCAAAAGGAGAAAATGTAATTTGTCAACTGGACAGAACAAATTAAGCCAGTCCAGTTGACAAATTAAATTTTCTCCTTTTGCCATAGCTTCAGTCAGTGCCTCCAATTGTTGATGGTATAAATTGGTATAAATCACAATAAATACTATTATATTAATGCAAAGTCTGCCATTGCAGTTACAGTATATTTATTTTTATCTAATCCTTCTGAGTGTAATGTCAGTCGTACTACTGACTGCTACAAGTGGTTATAAAATATCTCTGTTTCTAATTAGCAGCCAATTCCAATTTTAGAGGTTTATCATAATTGAGGATGTTTAAAGCTGCACTAGGTCACTTTTCTGACTTCTTTCCATGAAGATGTTATTGCTTTGCCTAGAATATTCTATACAGTGTGGCACAGAGACAAGCAGGTGACTCCAGGTCAGATCTGTGAAGAGGTGAGCCTGCTCACAGTAAGAATTTGTGTTTTTTGAGTAATAAAAACAGCCGTAACGAAATAAATGCCTGATGGATAAATAATGCCATACTGAGGAATATTCCAGTGAAAGCAGTAACATCTTCATGGAGACACATATTTGGCAGCCCCCCCCAATCAGAATAGCTGTATTAAAGTATTAGAATGTAGTATTAAATGTCAACTACATTACCCCATTGCCATTTGGTATTTATAACAGGTTGTTTTCTTAACAGCCCATCAAAGAGATCTTTTGGACAATCAGAGCTAAGATTAATCAGCCTCCACAGCGGCGGATCCTGCTGCACACAGACGCTGCTCAGGCTTTGGGCAAAATCAAAGTTGAAGCTCAGTCACTCGGAGTGGACTATCTCACAATCGTCGGACACAAGGTTAACAGTTTGTTTTGTAAAACATCTAAATTATAATATTGCATTTAAAGCTATTTAAAACACATATTATGAGAAATCGACCTCATAATATCTATATTACATACAGTCTTGATTAATTTAGCACTTTTACATTTTATATATTGATACTGATGAAATCTTTTGTGTGTGTGTGTGTGTGTATATATATATATATATATATCTTTTTTTTATTATAAATTACTGTTAGATAATATACATTATCAGTATATTAGATAATATACATTTTTCTTAAAATATATATGTATAATGTATACTCTTGTAGACTTTAAATATTTGGTTGAATTTGCAGTTTTATGCTCCTCGGATCGGAGCCCTATATATGAATACTGAAGATAAAGCACCTTTATATCCAATGCTCTTTGGAGGAGGACAAGAGAGAAACTTCAGACCCGGGTAAAAAATGTGCTTTTACATAAAATGCCTTTATGATCATGTTCTAAAGTATAAAATCTAAATATGCTATGACTTACTTTTGCAGGACAGAAAACACACCAATGATTGCAGGATTAGGAAAGGTAAATGTTTAAAAATATCATGGTAAAATTTGCATCAGTTGACCATTCATTAAATTGGTCTCTTGTCACACTTGCTCAATTAAGGTCAATTGGCAGTCAAAATACACTGCTCAGTGAACTTTTTCTATATTATCTTAAAGACCCATTTTGCAGAAAGATTTTATTGAGTGCAAACAATTAGTTTAAAATAAATAAAAGGTTTACAATTTCCATTCATATTTCACTATCTATTAAAAACGGTATCCTGTCCATGTGGGTAGAGTGGTATAATAACACAGTTGCTATGGCAATTAGCAATTCAAAACTGAAGAGTTGTTAAAAGACAACCAATAATCAGTATAGTAAATGCCATCAGATATTTTTCCCTGAATGTGGAAAAGGTTGATCCCCACGTGTTGGACATTGAAACCTAACACTTAGAATATTTGCACAACTTGTAGCAAACAAGATTACTAATTTACAGTGTTTTTGTGAGGCTGCAGATCTAGTGACATCTAATTTGTCTGAGTACGAGAGTCATATGCGAACTGTCAAACTTTACCTGGAGGATCAACTCAAGGTATTTAGACCTTTTTTGGCTGTTGGTCTGTTTTGTGCTTTTGCTGTAACTGTTTAGCAATTGTACAAAAAATGCCTATGTATTCTATTCTAGTTATGTGTAAATAACAAATGGTCTTTTACTCCTTAGCTCACCTTCAGGGGAAAACTCCATTTCAACAACCATTTTGAGGATTCTGAGGTCCTTCCCAACACATGTAACTTGTCCATCCAGGGTCCACAATTACAAGGTGCTCCCTCTGTCTTCTGCCTGTTCTGCCCCTCTGACCTGCACCCATGTTAGGTTGTTAGTTCATGACCCACACTGCTGGGTCATTTGTAAACATCACAAACTTTTAAATCATTCATTCCCCTCCACCCCAAGAGAAGGAGGGGTCTGTGGTGACGTGTAAACTACTATTCCCGAGCATAGTAATAATATGAACACAACAGTATAAAATTAATGATTACTCTGAAATAGTAAACATTTTATTGCCTTCAGAAATTGTGTCAAATTGTAGTAATATTAGACTGAACCAGCACTCTTAGCAGAATTTAACCCATTATCAGTCTGGAATGGCTTGGAATTATTTGATATTACATTAATACAACAAGTTTTTTGCTAAATAAATATGTAGCGTCATACCTACTGTATGATCAGTTAGCTGTACAAGATGGATTCTTATGAGTTAGAAAGTCCAAACTTTGCAACAATCCATCTTGCAGCACAAGGTTAGAAATGTATGCAAGATCAGTACTAATACCCACTAAACCAAAGTTGAGTGCTTATATTAGTTTAGTTCACAAAGTTGCAACATTTTAAAGTCAGTCTATACTCCTCCTACTCGTAGGCTGGAAAGTACTGTCCAGGTGTGAACGTCTGTTGGCCAGCGTTGGTGCAGCTTGTCACTCAGACAGAGGAGACAGGTACAATGTATTTAGTTTGATGATTAATGATAAGAGAAAGTGTTATATTTATTTATTTTTCCTCTATTCAGGCCATCCCATATCCTCCTGAACTGTGGTGTTCCAGAGAACGTGGCAGTGAATGCGTTGAGGATAAGCGTGGGACGAGGAACGACCAAAGAAGACGTGGATGCAGTGGTGGAGGATCTGAGAAAAGTGGTGGAACTCTTAGAACAAATGGACTAAAAATGTGAAAGTGGGGGGTCAGTGTTGACCAGATATAGATTTTACTCACATAATTTGCACGATTTGGCACATCTATATTACTGACAAAACAGGGGAATTCATAATATGAAAACTGAAGATAAATTATGCAAATGTTGCACCAGGACAACCTTAGCACCTTATCATTCCTTATTACATTTTATGATCATGTAAATTCATAAAATATTTCTCATGAATAATAAAAGGCCATGACTTTGGAGTGACCTGGAGGCTTTCATGAGGTTGTTTTTCCATTGGGTCATGTTTGTAATCAGCTAAATGCATTATGAAACCAGATCCAGACACACACTTTCCCTGATGAGCTGCAGACACTGGACTTCTCAAATATAAACCAGATGAGTGGTCACTCATGGTAGGGTGCCGTTTAGTAACATTACTAAAACTTTTGTCTCCTTGTAGCGCAGTGTGTCTCAACTCTTTCAGTGCTTAAGTTTCCTAGCTCCAGTGAAGCATGCACAGTGCTAGCAGATGGTTAGTGCCTCAAAGACTCACACGTGTTTCATTACCTTCATTCTCTATGGGCTTTCATTACTCGCTCCTCATCTATGGAAAACAATTAAGTGTATTTCAAATGTTGGCATATTGTTGTGGTTAATTTTTATTACTGCTATCAAGAGACTACCATGAGGGAGTATTTCATGGTATTTTATGGTATAATTAGTTTTTGCTAAATGTTTTGTAAATATAATTATGGAAAAAAAATAGGTGACACACTATTTTTATAGCATGTAGTTGACTGTACAAACCAGATAAAAATCACATCTTTAAAAAACTGCCACCAAACATTTTTTAAAGAATATGTTCGGCAATGATAAGGACAACTCAAACTGCAAATATATTTTTGTTATTATAGCTAGTTAAGGTGCATTTGACCCACATTTCACCATGTGTGCCTCTACTCAGATTTTTAGCTGGCAAAACATTTTTTCACCAACTATCTTCTAGCCAAAAAGACTGACTTGGAAGTGCCCCAGACGAGCAGCATATGGTACCCGAATAGACCTAAAGTACTTCTCCTATCTCACTACCTTCACCCCCTCCTCTCAGCTCAGCAGGCCTGCCATCTGCCTCCCTCTCTGGTGTCGCTTTCCCTTTGGCCCTGGGTGAGTTTTTTATTATTGTATGAGATGGTCACGTCTTCGAAGCTTTCATGGAGCTCGTTTTAATGTGTGCCATAGTTTGCTTGTAGTCTCCAGTTATGGTGCTACATAGAGCTATCCAGGCAGCCCGAACTGGGGAACTTTCAACCTTGAAGGAACTTGCATCGTCTGGACATCTTTCCACTGCAGTTGTAGATGCACAAGGGGCTGGGCCGGTCCACCATGCTGCGAGATGTGGACAGCTTGAGTGTGTTCAGTATCTTGTCAGTGAATTTGGTCTTCAAGGAGATGCTCGGGCTTTGAATCTCGCCACGCCAGCTCATGATGCGGCTGCAACTGGACATGCAAGAGAGCTACAGTGGCTAATAGAACAAGCAGGATGTAAGGTAGAGGTAAGGAGGGTACCTTTTCAGCTCAATTGCCCCAGGAAAAAGTTGCCTGCCACATGACCTTCAATTCTTTATCCTTTGAGATTCAATTTAGGCCCTGGCTTAAGAAGGGTCATTTGAAGTGATGCCTGAGAGAAATTAAGTTGTAGAAGGCACTACACCCATCTTTTTACATGTATGACTGGGTCAGTACATTACAAAGGATTGTCCATTGGCGACGTGTGTAGTTCTGTGTAATTATATCCAGATGCTAAAAGGGTTGTCGTTTCTCACCTCATATTAAACTTACATCTATTGCACAATTTCAAATAATCATTTATAATACAGAATAACAGATTGTGATTCAGCCTCTTGCCTTTGTCCTTTCTAATTTCTTCATTCATCATAGAAAACTTTTTTGATGATTCTGCCATGTTAAATTAAAACTTCTGTGTAACTTGACTTGTAAATGCAGTATCACTCCAATGTGAATGTTACCAAACAGTGCTGTAAATGCTCCAGCTTTAATGCTAAGATAGTTTCATCCCATCTGTAGTTTCTTCCCATTTGTAGTTCCATAGATGAGCTAATTTTGAATCTTTATGCAGACTTAATTACTTATAGTACTTTCCAAAGTGATTTTTTTTCTCCAGAAGTGGGTAGTATTCACTTACATTTACCCAGTTACATTTACGTGAGAAACTATTTTAAGAAATTGTACTTTTCAGAATACTTTTCTAGCAATATAAATTTACTTCTACTTCAGTAATATTTTTATTGAAGTAACAGTACTTTTACTGAGTATAAGTTTGGCTTACTCTTCCCACTGTAAGTAAGTCTACAAGTGACAAAAGCTTTATGTTGACAATATGAAATGATTTGAACATACATGTTTCTTGCATTGCTCCTTCAGATTTGATTTAGTTTTTCAAATTGATTTTGTCTATCTTTTGAAAATACTAGATTTTGTGCATTATTCGGTACTCTTACTTGAGTACCAAGTAATCTTGAGTAAAAGTAAACTTTTTGGCAACTACCCACCTCTGCATTTTTTATTTGAACCCCTTATATCTTTATCACATAGGACAGAGATGCAGCAGGTGCGTCTGCCCTGCACCTGTCTGCTCGGTTCAGGTGTGTGGATGTGACCCAGTGGCTCCTGTCGGCAGGCGCAGCAGCTGAGGCTGAGACCCACTGTGGGGCATTACCTGCTCACTACGCTGCAGCCAATGGAGACCTGACCTGTTTAAAACTACTTATTCAAAAGGCACCGAGGTCAGTGTTTATTAATCACCCCAACTATTTCACACAACAGGTTTTAAGTGAAGGAATAGAAAAGCAACAGGAGAAAAAAATGTATAATTATTTATTAAACATTGGGCAAATACAGTGTACAACAACTATACACATCTTTACATTGCCAGGCCCTTAATTTTACATGTTCAGTTTTTCATTTTAGTTCAGGCAAATACAGCACTTAATCCAGTTCAAAATTCAGTGCATGGTAATGAAAGTAAACTACTGTAAGTATGCTTATGTGAAGTATTTAAACAGTTACAGTTTATTAAAAACTAACTACATCACCAACACCATACAACACCATACAATATAATACTTCTTCTTATATTCCTGTTTGTTTGTTTTTTAACATTTTTCATATTTTATAATTAATTTATATTTAATTTAAGAACCCTATTGAAGAATTCTTAAACTTGTCATTCTGGATTGCATCTACTGCCACTTTTCACTTAACGTTTGTTTAGCAATGAGGTAAGTGCATGGTGCCAGCTTTGAATAGCTGTAAATTCACATTTAATTACACTTTTAGCTTAGATCATACGAATGACAAGTGAAATCTAAAACCCTCACCAGGCTCTTTAAATGTATTTTACAATTCAGCATGGTGCTTTAGATGTAGAGGGTAAAGTTGATGTTGGGGCATGTATTTCCTTGTTACTTTAGAGTTTCCACATGCTGAGCTCAGTGAATCACATGTGACCATTGGCCCGTACTGTAAATAATGTATAGATACAAGCCAGGTTGATCACATGGCAGCGTTTTTAGTCTCTACTACTGTACTACGTCAGACACTATGTCAAGTTCACCACATCAACAGAGCATTTGAGGAAAGTGATATACTGTACTTTCGACTCTTTACAAACAATTATCTACCAGCATATTATAATGGCGGTTGGTTGCTTTTGTGTCCCAGATACTTCTTACAAGTTGTTCTGTTAGTTACATATGCTTACAGATTGCATTATTTGTAGTAGAATATTACTTGAAGGTGAGACTCTTTAAAATGTTATGATTATCAAATGAAAAAAACAATTTAAAAACTATTAACAATGTGTGAGAATGTGCGTGGGTAGGACTTAACCATACTATGCAACTAGGGCTGGGCAATATTTTATAATATTTTTTTTCCCAGGACAGTGAATTGTCAGACGGGGCTGGGTGCAACTCCCCTGTACTTGGCCTGTCAGGAGGGTCATCAGCCTGTGGTTCAGTTCCTGGTGGAAGAGTGTGGAGCAGACGTGAACCTCAGGGCCTATGATGGGATGAGCTGCCTGCACGCTGCTGCTCACCTGAGGCACCACGACATCGTGTTGTGGCTGGTTAGTAGGGCCTCTCGTTGTGGTTTCCACATTTTAGATTGTGATGATGCCCTGCTTTCAAACGGGAGCATGGAAACAGGAAACAGGGTCAGTGTTGATGATGTGGTATTTTTGTAAAGACTGAGAAATCCACAAATTTCATACCCATTATCTTGCTATCCAAGCACACTGCAAATTTAGTAAGTTAACAGTAATAATAATGGCCCTCGTTCATCAATCTTTTCTTAAAAAATGTTTGTAACTTCCACTTTAAGAAGATGCTGAGAGAACAGTTGCGCCAAATTAACACCCAGCTACAAACACCTGCATGGTCATTTACATTTTATTTACATAGAAAATGAATATGTATTTGGTTAGAAACACCCTCTGAACTTCCAAATATGGCCAATATGGGTTTGGTATTATAAACACATGAAAGCGCAAGGCAAAGAGTGTACGAGGAAGTGAGGTGGAGCGCATCTACAGACTATGGCTTTTTTACAGTGTCAGCAGCGATTTCAAATGTCCAAACCACCTGAACACAGTCACTGAGTGAGGGAATATTTAAGTCATAAACTTATTGAAATAAGCGGGCACTTTTATCAAATTTATTGTGCTTTCCGCAATCGTGGACCTGGGGTAAATAGTGAGGGAGGGGGGCTGGGGTGAGTGAGGGGGGTGCTGGGGTGGGTGAGGGGGGTGATGGGGTGTTGAGTCCAGCGCAGTGTCCAGGCACAGGGCTGTAACAGTTGCCCATATGGAGAGCACTGGGGCTGGGACAGCCTGCATAAAGTCTGTTAGACCCAGTAGACTACATGCTCTATAAAATACCTCAGAAATGTTATTGGATCACTTAGTAATATGTTAACAGGAAATAACAAAAAAAAAAAAAAAAATATATATATATATATATATATATATATATATATATATATATATATATATATATATATATATATATATATATATATATATATATATATAACTTACAATCATGGAGGAATTAGAATTGTTTTGTTGCATTATCAGAGTAATAATATTCTAAAACAGTAGAATTCTTGTTCTTACGAGTGCTCCTGACTGTAGGATTTGTTCTTCCAGAATAACATTTTCAGTTAGGAAAACGTTTTGTGAATGCCAAATAAGAAGGCCTTAAGTACAAATTTGTTCATAGGAACGTTTCATGATTGAGGCCCAATGTCATGGATTCGTATATAGTAGCTTTCAATCTACTAAAGGCACTTCACTGCATTAATCTTTTGTAGCCATATTTTCTACATGCTCACATCTCACTTAAACACTATAGGCTTATAGGATGTAATGTCATCTGAAATCCGACACAAGCTCCTGTTTCATGATTGTCTCTAGGTGACTTGCACCAACGTGGACCTCTGCGCTCAGGACAGAGAAGGTGCCACTGCACTACATTTTGCTGCCAGCAGGGGGCACTATTGTATCTTGGAGAAGCTGCTACACGTGGGCTCAAAGGTCATGAAAGACTACTGGGGAGGGACTCCACTGCACGATGCTGCAGAGAATGGAGAGCTTGAGGTAAACATTGTAATACTGTTAACCAGTACAAATAAAGGTCTGAAAAACAAATACATTTTTGTTGTTTGGTAACATTTCTTGTGAATCCAGACCATGCATTTAAGAAAAATCTATTGCTGTGTTGTCAGTTGTTTTATTTTATTCAGGTATACTTTATTGATCCTCATGGGAAAATTAATCCTTTAATGATTTTTTTTTTTTACCAGAATGCATGTATATAATGGGTCAAATGCAAAGGACAAAACAAAAACATGAAGGATGCTTTTCCTTTCTATAATTATGCAGATACATGTGCAGATACATCTTTTTCTGACAGTGCTGTAAGCTGCTGCTGGCCCATAGAGCAGAGCCCACAGAGAAGGATGTAGATGGCTTCACGGCTGCAGACTTGGCAGAGTACAACGGGCACAGCGAATGTGCCAGATATCTGCGTTCCATGGAGAACAATGTAAGTGTCTGCACTGGTACACTGCTTTTTACTCAAGTCAGGTCAGTTTTCACCAAGACAACATATTCATATCTTTGATGGGTTGGATTGGTGTGTTTTATTGTGGAAAGACTCTTGACTACAAGACGAATCAAAATGAGTTTTGGACAACCTCTTTACCACTCTATAGAATGTATTTAATAACTAAATGTTAGTTAATTTCCTAATTAAAGCCTTTTATTTCTTCTTAATCATATTTGTGCATGTTGTTATGATACTGTGTGTAGTAGTTCATTACAGCTGATGAAGCCGGACGATTCTCCTCAGTTTCATTTGAGGGTTCTCAGCAATTGACTCTTTTGTTCTTTAAGCACGACATGTCTTAATGTGATCAATGAATATTTCAGTGTTATCCCTGTTTGTGTCAGGGTTACAACAGGACACAAGGAAGACAAATAATCTACTGCTTTAATTGATGATAATGAGGCTATGAAATTTCTAATGGAGATTGGTCATTTGTCTGCAAGGCACTAATCATTCTGGGATAGCAATTTGCATTTAAAATTCACTTTACTTAAGTACAGTTAAACTATAAAGCTCCTACACCCACGTGACTAAATTCGATAGGAACACCATGTTGGCAGTAGTGAATTAGCGGAAATGAATGGCACAGAGTCGCTTTTGGAGGTTTTTTTTTGGTCTTTAAATGAAACTGCAGACAATGCTTTATCTTTAAACTAAGGAGATTAAACATTAGTGACCCTGGCATGGCTCTGATTGTATGAATATTGATCACATAGATCAGTACTCTACAATATCTGGACATCGGGTTTACTTTTCACTTTATATACTCAGAAAAATTCTCTGGAGATGTTTGTGGAGAATATACTTTATTATAAAGCCCTGTATCTATAACATTTACTGATACTGACAGTTTAAATTATGTGAAATTGATAAAATGGCAAAAACACAATGTACTCTAACGAATGTGCATATATTGTAGCCTACGCAGCAGGCTAAATCACTCATGTCAATATAATAAACACACCAAAAAGTTAAGTTTTAGATTTAACTTTAACTTTGATATTATTTTTCTACAATTGACCTTTCTAAGCAGTCAGTTAATGTTATTATTAACTGTTTAGCAAAAAGCATTTGGGATCGTTTCATCTTCAAACTTTCCTCTGCCTAATTAACTGACTAAAATGCTAATTCACAGTACACAAACTTAGAGTTTTTGAATCGTTATGAGACAATGGTTGAATCATTCAGTACATTCATAGCTTAACGTATGGTTTGATTAGCAGCTAACCCATTTATCTGAAATCCTCTACCGTCAATCTGAGGTTTTGGTAATCCGGTAAAAGGCTCAGGTATCCAGCTGTGCAACATTAATCCACAATCTCTGAAACTTTGATAAAGATAAAATGTCCATGTACTTCAACTGTGCATGGGCATTTTATCTTTGATCTATCAATAAAATAACTACAACTACAACCACAACCATAAATCATTTTAACCTTTAAAGTTACACTATTTTCTCATTTATGTTATGTAACATACCTGGTGTCTTGTTTCATTCACACATATTTAACACACAAATTCTGCATAATTTATCCTATCTACTTCTCTCGAACTGAAAACACCTGGTTTCACTTTGTGATGTCATGTGGTAATGCAGGAAGTGCTCCACTGTGGTTTTAAACTACATGCACCTTCACTAAAATAATTTAGATAATTTCAGCCCTGGAATTGCCCATCTCTACTAAACAAGGCAAAAAGTAGCTGTTAACTTAAAAACTACCACTTCATAACATTACAGGGGGGAACAGAGCATTTTGTGCTTTGGAGATGGAGACAGAGACTACATCTCCAAATTCAAATCAAAGGATTATTCAAACAAGTATGAATGGAAAAAAAACAAACAAAAAAACACAACTCCGGGTATGTTTTTGATGAAGTTTGATGAGGTAACATTCTAACATGGCTGAAAGCTCACAAGAGTCAATTTAACCTAATATAGGAATAAATGTTAAATTGAAGAAACTGTTTTAGATTTCTCTCTTATCAAAATATAGCATCATCACATTAACATATACTTTTGTTGTCCCTTTCAAGGGACCAACTTGTGAATGGAAAAGTCTATTGGGGACACTCTGTCAACAGACCTGTTGAAGCATTCCCATATCACACTTCAGTCATCACCTATGGCAGCCCAGAGCAATAGACATTAATATTCACTAAACTAATGAAAGGTGTCTGCCAGAAGCAAATCATGAATAAGTTACAGAGGGATGTGCATTCACAAAGATATAATGATCGGAAGCTGCAAATATAATCAACCTTCGACAATGAGACCTAATCAGTCACAGGTGCGGGTGCTGGCCAAAGCTACGGCCCTATCGGTTACCCCTCTCAGGTGGAAGTCCCGCGCCTGAGTCCGTTATGGGATCCACAAGCTTATGTTTCAGTTTTCACCATTTCGATGCCTGGAACTGGCAACCCAATACATGGAGGATTTGGAGAGCAGGATGTCCCTTCACTTTGATTGTGTGTCATGTTTTTTGCCAGTGAGAACTGGAAGTGCAATGATTGCCACTCATCGTAGACAGGTATAGCAGCAGACTGCGAGGAAACATGTTATGCAATAAGTAGTAAGGTTTACTGTGGTGTGGTAATAAGGTAACACTTGAGAAATCAAGACTCTAGCTTCCTTTTCCACTTGTTCTTTTAACCACGCCAAGTTGTCATTTAAGCTCCTATTGATGACTTTTTTGGACAGGCTTTTCCAGTGCATTATGTTACTGCATACTCATGAGATATGCACATATGCAGTTGTTGATAGAAATAAGTTTGTTAGACATTACGTTATCGGTGTTGTGTCTTTGTGCTGAGTTTTGTCCTGGTTTCCTCATAGCTAATTTTATCCATGTTTTTGACAAGTCAATGTCTTGCTTAATGCCTTGTGCCTGTGTTTATAGTAGACCACATTGAGATTGAAAGTTGGGTCTCTGCTAATACCATTGCATACTATTGTTGCGCTCTTGGGCAAGACACTTCATCATCTTGTTGTATGAAAATAAATGGTCAAAAATACTAGTGATAGAATATAAGTCGCATATCCACTTGTCTGCCACAAGGCGACTATGGCTATAGAGTATAGAGTTTACCTTCACTGAAAATCATTTTCACACACACAACCTATTTCCCTAACAAAATACCCATTTCAAAGTTACCACAATTGTTTTAACCCCAGCTAATCTTTTTGCACCTTATTCTTTCAACACCATTTTAATTACATTTGTTTGACACAACCTTGCAGTACTCTCTTGATCACAAGTTTCCAGTGTCAGATTGACTCATCTCCGGACATTGACCTAAAAGCTTTGTGCACTTCTCTGACCCAAGTTTGTGTTTTTTGGCTCGTTTCCAAATCTCTCGATCTCTCACAAACAGGTCACTGGCTCACGCGCTGTTAGTGTATCTTGTATTTCCGAAAACAGCTGCAAACAAATCCACAGCATCCTGGTGTTCAATGTGCTTTTTGCTCCGGGCAGAGACAGGAGAAGACATTGTGCTATTTTTAGAAACACATGCATCAGTGTGTTACTGGGACACACAGGCCATATTTCCTCTTTGTGATGCAAAACATTTTACTACTTAGTGTTTTGCAAGTAAACTAGAAAGCATTTTATTTAACAATTCACTTTTAGGTTAGAAGGCTTCAGCATTTTAGTCCAGGTAAGACAACTAAACTAGTCAACTCATTTAATAATTGAATACTATTGGAGTGGTATTTGGTTTTCTTGATAGCATCTTTAGTGTCTGTAGGTACAGGTATGGGTAAGTCTATAGGTTCAGCCTTTCCAGTCAATCATAAATATTGTCATTGTAGATGTTTGTCTGATCTAATTTGTGCTACTCATAACAATACTTCCAAAAATGTGGACCAGTGCCCAAACCTGAGCCTATTGCCAATTATCCAATTACATGTCTTTGAATTTTGACAGTTCAGCTTATATTGGTGGTTACATTAGAACAACAAAATGCAAAATACAGTATAATTGTGTATATTTTTTTTAAATAAGAAAATTTGAATTTGAGTTATATAAAATAAAATAAAAATTGAGAAACTGTCCATTCAGTTTTCACCCAATATAGCATCTTTCCTTCCCAGTTTCACCTTTTCAAATTCTTCAATTTAAAGCATTTAACAAATGGATGTCCACTAGCTCCAAATGGAAAATGAAACATGCCACAGTTGGATAAAATGTCTCTTTTCCAGTTGCTTTGACAAGTCTTCCGCTGATACCTCCCCTTCGTGCCTCGACATGGCAATTGGTTTGTTCATCCATGCATTAGTGACATTAGCGGGCCACCCAATCCCCCACACTAAATAATTCAGGGCATTCTCCTATCTGAGTTTATTGTTTATTGCGCAGCGGCCCTTAGACACAGGCGGAGATGCGCAGGACGGTGTCAAACGAGTGGTCGGCGATTGCGAGATAGTGTCGAGTGGTAGTTGTGGCTTCTCTGGATACCTGGTTTGGTGTGAACTGGTCACTGGGTTGGATAGACGGAGCGGCCTGGGACTATTGCAGTGAGTTTGAGCTGTTTTTAAGCTGTGGTTAATATACTTGTATTAGTAGTAAATGGTTTTTTGCATTTTTTGGTGATGCTTTGCTATTGTTAATTTTGTTGTTCTAGGACATTTGTAGCTACATTAGTATGGCAGCATTATGTTTAACATTTTTCTGGTTTGGTTTGTGACAGTTATGGGAAATTGCCATATGCTATTTGAATGGTCATACACTGTATACACTTAATAATGTAAATTAAGTTTGAGTAACTCTTTGTGACTCTTTCGGGAACTCAGGCTAGGTAATTATTGTTCTAAGTAAAAGTTTCCTTTAACATTAGCAGATGTTTTTGGGTAATTTGACCTATTTTTGATTGCTTTTTACAGTTAACTGTGACTAATTCTCCACCACATTCTCGACAATATGAGCTCTTGTTATTTTGTCAGTGAAGAAGTATTTACTCAATCACTGTGTTTTATTGCAACAGCAAAGTTGTCTTTGTCAGCTGGTGTGGTGGTAACATATAAAAATATGTTACTTTGTAGCTCCATAATTTTATGTTGGTGATTTGTGGTAATGTTACAAAAAATATATATTTTATTTTTATTCAACAATTACTCAAAATGTGAGTTTTACATGCACAGCAAACCTGATGAGGCCCACAAATTATATTAAACTTTAACTCTTTATGATGTCATTCAAAACTCTGCAGTGTACTGTTGATAAGACTAGAGTAAATGCAACTACCTTACTTAAGCTAGGATTTTAGTAAGACCTTGACCACCTATAAAAAATCAAACCCCCTAACTTCCCCTCTCCCATGTTTATATGCTTTCTGGATTGCTCAACTTCTGTGAACTCCTCCCTATGTCTCTCTTTTTCTCTGTTGATCAGTGTCGCAGTATCTTAGCATTAGTTTGGCTTCAAAGTGCCGCGAGAGGAAACAGCAAGGACTTCCTCACTGACACGCAGCTCTACAGTGCAGAACAGCACTGCCTTAAACGATCTTTGAAGTTTGTATTTTACTAATAATGTCCTCTGAGGCCTAACTTTCAAATGCATTTATTGTGGAATGAGTTACAATAATGCAGGTTTTTACAGGGGATTTAAATTGTTCCATGCGTCTAACTTTCTCCTCCTGTGTGAAAATCAGCCAGCGTACGCAGCTGCCTGCTTTTGTTTCGGAAGTGATTACATAGCTCTGGTTGCCACGGTAACATGTTCGCTTCTGTTGTTATGAATAGGCCTAAAATGGTATACTTTTTTTTGTTTTATGTTTTATTTTACGGTGTAAGTTGAGATAAAGCTTTTTTTAAGTTACTTCTGTTGACATGTTAACTACCCCAGAACATTTTCTTCATCTTAACTTGTCAGCTTGTTCCTAAACTTAACCAAACCCTAACCTTCACCACCTAATCATAACCTAACCCTCCTAACTTAAAAAAATAACCCTGTTCAAACTCCATCACTTTGAATGACCAATCACAGCAGACCTTCCCTCTCAATATTCTAGCACTGACCTTGATGAATTGTGTCACTGACTAGATATTGAAATAGCAGCACATTCTCATAACCAATAAAATGCAGAGCTCAAGACAAGCTTTAACTGGTCCCACTTATTTTGTACATTTGATTTAATGTACGATTACGTAATTATTTCAGTGTGCGATTCTGTGGAACACTGAAAACCATAATATGACAGGAGTATGGAAAACATAATTACAGCAAATTGCATGTAACACAAATACAGTAATGTTTTGCTGATGTGTTTTTTCAGGTCTTGCGCGCTGATAAACCCACTGAGGTCAATGCTCCATCGGAAGAGGAAGTGAAGTCTAAGCCAGTTTCAGTGCAGCGAAGCAAAGCGGACTACTACGGCTCCCTTGGAAACACATGTGGCAACAATAACACCAACAACAAACCCATGGATAGTTTAAAGGTAACGTTTTAGAATGGTTTAGTTAATTTTTTTTTTTTTTTTAACAAACAAATCAAAATTTAATTTGTTCATTTTCTACTGTGTGATGATTTTGATATATAACAGTTGTAACTACATCTCTATCACTGTTGCAATATATAAATACACATTTACTTTGCAAACACTACTTTTTATAATTCATGTACCTTTAAGTCCACTTACCTGTTCCCCAAGTGGCTTATATCATTATACAGATAACTAGGTGTCAGTATAATACACTTTTATTTTCATGGCTCTTATTGGATTGTTGGACACAGTTCTGGTACCCTTTGCATCAAAACAAACTTTATTTATAACACACTTTTCACACATAGCATATAACCAAAAGTGCTTTTAAAAAAACAATTAAAATCATTCCCCCATGAACCCACTTTCAACCAGCCCTCAGTCAAATGTACCCACACAAACACTCTCAAACATACACACACTAAAATGATGCATATTAGGCTGAGTGCAGAAGAATCAGGTTAGAATATTTGTAATTTATTCCAGCAACCTGAGAGTGAGGACTCTCCCCAGGCCAGGTACCCCCAGTCCTCTGATGGTTCTGCTCAGTCTGGGGGTGTTTTTCTTGAGAAGGCCTTTTCCACCAAAATCGAGCAGGTTCAAGTCTCCACAGCTGGTGAGTGAACTCCACTAAAACTCTTACTAAAGAGAAACAGCAATTATATAGTTAAAGGAAACATTTGTGTGCAGTGGTGGCCTTTAAAATGTGACTGGTTATGATTTGTGTTGCAGTTATTAAAGGTTTTAATCAGCCCAAAAGTGGTGGGAGTGAGAAGACTGTTCCGGATGATAAGGGCCCTGATGCGTGCCTTTTGGGGGGAAACAAGCTCCTTGGAAAGTCCATCACTTCCCTCAAGCAATCTGGGTTATCAGGAGCCTTCACTGGACAAGCTGTAAGTAAAAGAAGATAAACAATGAATTTTATATTTTTTATGAATCAGAAAGATGCAATGCAATCATTCAGTCATTCCTCTTTGATAATATATTTGTTCACAAAACTTACTTGTATAATATAGTACCAAAACAAGCTAAAAGTAATTAATTAACCATACCATGTAATTTATTCTGATATAGAATAAGATGGTAGTCCTGCCCACTGAGGAAGCTAACCTGTCCGATATCGACTACCTGGTGCCCACCCATGATGAGAGGGGACGTCCCATCGCAGAGTGGAAGAGACAAGTGATGGTTCGGCAGCTACAGGCGAGACTGCTTGACGAGGAGGACCAGAGGAGGAAGGTAAGGTTCAAAGGCTTAAACTTGAGAAATGCTGTTTTCTTTTGAGTTTCTTTATCTAAATGTTATTAATCTGTCAGAAATGTTAACATAAGTGTCCTAAATGAGTATGTGAGTTGCTCATTACATTGAAATATCTTCTGGAAAGTACCCAATAAGCAAGAGGATATAACAGGATCAGCCAAAATGAGAATAGGGAGGCAGAAATTAGTAACTCAAGAAATATGTCCACCAGATATGATAAGACCCCAGTAAACACTGGTGTGCAGTGACTGAATGTAATAAATGTACATACCGTAGCTTCGGCTTTGTTCCTTGGAAGTAGACTGATGGTCACACAGCAACAGTGAAGGGAAACAGCAGTTGAGCAATGTGGTTGGTAACCTTGTAACTTAAAACCAAAGAGATCTACAGTACTTGACAGTAAGTGTGTCAAGCTATTTTTACTACCATATAAGTATAAGTTCTTATCTTTAGTACTGCTTGAATCATGTGGTATTTGTTATTTATTTATTGGTGGTAGGGCAGGATTCTATGTCCTGTTGCTCAAATACCTTTTTGTTTTGCTATTTTGTTTAAGTATTAATTCCATGTTACTCAGGATTTACAAGATTAGGTTATGCAAATATGCATTATTTAACTAATTTGCCTTACCATCTCATTATACCCTCAGGAAAACGGGAACAAATTTGCCAAAGTGAGCTGGAGGTACTCTCAAGCCCACAATGCCATCCTGGGTCCCTCTGGTGAACTGTTGACTGAGGATGACCTTATTTATCTGGAACAACAAATTGCCAATGTCTCGATGCAGAGGAACTGTGCCGGCTACGAACTGGAGCTCGCCCGTCTGGCGGAAGAGCTACGTCACATTTTGCCTGCCCCTATCGTGAACATCACCGTCAACACTCAATTCAGAAACTTCCCCAGTCAAGTCCCCTTACCTGTGTGGTGTGGCCGCATTTCAGGCATTGTCCAAAGCATGTCCCTTCTTATGACCAATTTAACAGATCAGCCGTACTGCAAAATGCCCAATACTGAACTTACCACAGTCTTCTCCCAGACACCAGATAGGCAAACCTTCACTAGGGGGAGAAGAGAGAGCAGAGAGAGGGTTGAAGGTGAAATTCAACAATTTGGAGTCTCTGTGAGGAACCTAAAGTCAAATTTTGAGACACAAACAAAAATTGAAAAGGTGATAACAGAAAAAACGGATCAACAGGAGCAACAGGAGCAACAGGAGCAACAGGAGCCACAGGAGCCACAGGAGCCACAGGAGCAACAGGAGCAACGGGAACAACGGGAACAACGGCCCATAATAGGAACTGGCTCACTACTCCAAGCGTCTCAATTCAAAATGCTCCCAAAAGCTCTTAGTGCATGTCCTGAAATGGACCAAAACAGTGATTCAGGCATTGACCAAGATGACAATCTCTCCGATGTGCAAGAAACAAATAGTCTGAGAAAGGAGCGTATTGTAGTGCTATTCTTGGGGCATTGGAAGAAGTCGGCCTACACGGTTGCAGAGAAAAACAAGGATACAGAGGAGAGGAAGAATGGCGCAGGGAACTTGACCATTGATGATAAAACTGCTCTGAGTCGCAGGGGAAGCATGGAGAACACAAAGATGATGAACAGTTCACTCGGACACTTCTTCCAGCAGAGGAGAGCTGTCAACAAGATGCTCGGGAGCTGGAGGAACATGATCTCTAGCGTCCCCTCCAGGCAGATACGCAGGTGAGCCGTGGTCACAGAGGTTGTCATGTAAATAATGCCTCTAATCAGTCTTTTGTGTATAAAATATATTGATAATTTGGCCATCAGGGATAAATAAGTTTTGATTCATTGATGAGTCTACAAAAAATAATGCTGATTATTATAAGTTTAAAAGAAAGAGAAAGGTGGTTGGCAGGCAAAGAAAAAGGTGGGCTTATAATGAATTATTCAGAATTCTTTCTACTGTAGTTTGTATTGATGACATAATTTCAGTCTTTTATAATGACCCAATAAAATAATTATTGTCCACATTTTGATTGTCTTCCACAGACTCCACAAGCAGCAGGCCCTGTACTCTCCAGAACAGTTCTTGCCCCGAGTGGACGGTGTTCCCATGGAGTACGACAAACTGACCCTTGATCTCTTCATGCTGGGGTACTTTCACATCCTGGAGCTGGATCTACCTGTGGATGAGCGCAAAATGAGGCACCTTCTCTGCTTCGAGGTGTTTGATCATGTGGGCAGTTTTCCCTGGGAGACAGTCCGGGACTTCCACAAGGCTGTCATTCAGGAGATAGAGGCTGGGAACAGGGAATGGAAAGATGGATTTGAGGACATTAAAGTCAAGTTCTTTGGAAACACAGTGAGTCCATCTGAAAACAACACAGAGGTGGTGAAACATACTCTTCCAGAAGTTAGACAGGTACCAAAAGTCATTGTCCAGACTCCAACACCAGACGAATCAATGCTCTATAGAGGGACTGACATCTCCAGTTTCAGCAATGAGGAGATTTGTAAATACATTGACCGCAGTTTTGCTTTTTGGAAAGAGAGAGAGGCAGAGATTTTTGATTTTGAGTAGATTTCTTTTTGATATTCTTGCTGAACAACTTAAGAGCTGGGCATCATCATTATGCATTTATAAAAGGTGACAATGAATGTTTGGCCAAAATCTGGCTTTGTTTACTTGTTTATAATTCCAGAACTTTGTTATGATTTTTGAGGATTTTTTTCACAAAGAATTGCGTTCAACTGTGATGGAACTCAGGTTTACATTGGCACTAATGTTGAGTACTTCCGAAATATCCAGCCCTTTTTCTAATGCCAGAGTGTATTTGATTATAAATGAGTGTATGTGTGATGTTTTGTTCATTATTATGTTTGAGTACATTAATTACACCTGTTTTTCCCAATACAAGACAAATGTTCAAAATAAACTTTGCACTTATATGTTCCTGACCTGACCTCTTAGTAAATTATTTATTTATTTATTTTTTTTAATTTTTTTTTTAACTTGTTGAACAGCTAGAGCTAATTGTGCATTTACTTTGATAAAATCTAAATGTTTTTAGAATTATTATTTATCATTATTATTATTATTATTATTATTATTATTATTATTATTATTATTATTATTATTACAGTTTGTTTGTTTTACCTCAGATACAATCTTAAATTAGTCTGGCATGGAACTGGCCACCCCTTGAGGCTTGACAATTATATACATGATTTACAATGTTATGCATTATACCTTACCTTAATTTTTTAACACATAGTCCAAGGATGTTAAACAGTGAGTGGCTTATTTTTTACATTGATTTATGTATTTAAAGTGCATTTCCTTGAGCAGGCCTATTACTATGTGAAACATGTGCCCGTAACAGCAGCTGCGGCCTCCATGGTGGTTGTTTGGAGCCAAGCCCCAGCTCAGCGTCACACTCAGGGCTAAAAATATCAGAGTGAGCGACAGCGGGACGTCCCAGTGACTTGGCAGGAGCTGGTTTGCCATGCTGCCCCATTCTCCCCAGTCTCCCGAGTCTATCTGATCAGCTGCTACAATACACACTGTGGAATCAACAATGAAGAGTTTTCTCAGTTATCTCTGTTTGTGGTGAGTGTTCTGAGCTATTCTTTTATTACATGTTTATATTTGTTTGCATTGTTTATGTGGGGTTGAGAAGAATGGGTGGGTGTACATAAGTAGAGTTGTTCTGCCACTGACCACGACTGACCTAGAAAACATAACTAATGTATAGTGATTGTAATGGAAACAATATAATACACAAATTATTTTTTAGTTTAATATAGGACAGGAGCAACTGATTTCAATATCATATTCTAATGTAACGATTACACCAAAGAACAGAAATAGGGCTTGTTATAATTGAGTCTGAAAGCTCTCATAAATTAGTAGCTAATATTAGCCACATTTTTTCATATCTTAGACTTACAGTTATTGACAAAATATTCACATAACATTGTAAATATATAAAGTAATTTTTTGTGATTCAGTCATTCAAGATATTGTAAAGACCTACAACTGAATATATAGTATTTACAAGACTGAATGTATCTTGCTTATATCATATGTAAAAACCTAATAACTGAAAAATGTCTTTTCTTTTTTGCAGATAAACTTCCCTTTGCCTGTCAATTGCTAAACTTCAACAATGGTGCGTAACGTGGATGACCTGGACTTCTGTCTCTCCTCTCATCCCCAAAGCATTTTGGAGGGCCTACGCTCCCTCTGCTCTCACCCCAAACTCATCGATGTCACACTGGTTGCAGGTGGCCGGGACTTCCCCTGTCATCGGGGGGTCCTGGCTCTGTGCAGCACCTACTTTCGCTGCATGTTTTCTGGGGACTTTGTTGAAAGCATTGCCGCTCGAGTGGAGCTCCATGATGTAGACCCAGACATCCTTAGCCATCTTCTTGATTTTGCCTACTCTGGGAAACTCACCATTAACCAAAGCAATGTCGAAGGGTTAATTTGTATGTCCAGCCAGTTACAGTTTCAAACAGTGAGAGCAGTGTGTAGCAGATACTTACAGCACCAGATCGATGCAACCAATTGTTTGGGTATTTTAGAGTTTGGTGAGATCCATGGTTGTCCTGAAGTAGTAGCCAAAGCATGGGCCTTTTTGTTGGAGAATTTTGAAGCAGTGCAACATGGTGAAGAGTTCCTCACATTAGCAAAAGACAAGCTCACCAAATGCTTCTCAAATGATGGACTGCAAATACGGTCAGAGTGCACCCGTGTGGAGGCCATCTTGAAATGGGTGGGACATTGCAGAGAGTCTAGGCTTTGTCATCTTCATGAACTGTTAACCCTGTGCAGGCTCTCCCTACTTAGTGTGGACTACCTAAATGACAAGCTGCTGAACGACAGTTTGGTGCAGGCCTCTACCATCTGCAGAGAAGCTGTGGAAAGTATTCTCAGAGAGGTCAGTGAGTGCAAACTTTAGCCTTTTCCTAACCCGGGACACATTTCTCTTTTTAGCCTAGTTTTGATCATTGTGGTGAAATAGAGGTCAAACCCTAAGTATGATGGATAAAGGGTTCAAAAAAGGTCCCTGGACATAGTTATATGGATGACTGAGAACCACAAACATTTATTGTCTGCTTTTCGGTGGCTTTTAACACAGTAACTTTATATGCTCTCCCTAGTTAATCCAAATATATTTTACATCAGTATTGTTCTCCAACCTTTCATTGATGCTAGCCACACAGTCATTCAGCTGTCATCTAGTTTGTCTACATAATTCGGTAGCTTCTGTTTTGGCTATTAAAAATAGCCAATAGCCTTGTTTATATTTTCAATAAACCTGAGGATTCTCATTAATTATTGCCATAGTATTTATCTCAGACTTGTATGTAAACACTTTTAACATTAAAGATAGTATCGCCTATATTTTGAGAAGTCCCCAAATCACACACAAAAGCCATACCCATACCTTTCACATTGCTCGTATTTCTTAAATCTGAAAATTATTTATCCCATTTCCTTCCCATACAGAAAATGAGCCTGGCTCCAGAGTTCCTGGACAGGGCCAGTTGTCACAGTCCTCCCCAGAACCTTCAGGAGGTGCTGTTTGTGATGGGAGGCCGTGCACTGGACGACTCTGACGATGAAGAAGACTCGGATGAAGAAGACCGTGATCCAAGACTAGAGCGACTTCCACCTAAAAACTGTGCCTTTTACAACACAAAAACAAGTAACAATGCAATACTGTTATACTTTCCAAAGCTATTGGGCTATTGGGAATCACTGTTAACCAGTAGTGTGGGTTTAACACTCAATAAAAGACAATTCATAGTTATATAGTGGATCAGATCTGTTTGATCTATGAGTACTATGAAATGTGGAACTCAGATATTAAATCAATTATATGGCTGACTGGAAAAGGCGCTCATCCCAAAATTACTGGATGGTTTGATTTTGTGTTACTATTGCAACGCAAGGCCAGTACCTTGGCAGAGGTCTGTCTTTACAGATTGCTCCAAGTTAACATTTCCTTTTTTGTTGTTGTAAAGCCTTAGAAACCAGCCTAACACATTTGCACAAAGCCTTACATGTGGGCTATATCTTACATTACATATTTGTTGAGCAATATTCCTGTGATTCCCTAAAACTGATTGTGGGTGTTTTTGGATGTTGTGTCGACCATTAAATGCAGCGTTGACAGAAAAACAGCTTTTTGAGGAATGTGGTCTGGATGTGACAAAACTGGACCATCTTCTCCCATCTTAAATGAGCATTTTATTGCACAGAGTTGGAAGAAGCCATCCATGTCAACAGTTTTATTATGGAACGAATTGTTGTAACTTACTCAAAGATTCTGTGGGGTTTTTATGTCAGAGCTTAACATCCTTGGCTGCAGAAGTTCTGCCACATTGCTTTGCTGTTTTAGGCCAGTAATCTTTACCAAGACTATATTTTCTTCTTTCTTTCCTGACAGAGCAGTGGCACCAGCTTCCCAGTTTTCCCAATCCAAACAAGTGGGGCTACTCCATGGTCTCTTTAAATAATGACGTTTATGTTACCGGTGAGTTTAAACTGTTTTGTGTAAACCCTTCTCTTCTCTTGCATCAACTAACTTAAAGGCGCACTATGTAACTTTTCTAGTGCATGGTCCACCACCTCCTTGTCTCTGTGGATAAGTTATGGCAATTTCTACAATGTTACACAGTAGCCTGAACACGTCCTTGGATATGTCACAATCTCCATGGAGACAAGCAGTTGGCATACATGCTACTAGAAGAGTTACTTAGTGCACTTTTAATGTTCATTTTAGCTCCTTTTTAGTCTAACTTTCTAACTTTAATTCTACTCATACATACGCTATTTTCCTACATGCTCAATCCATTTTAGTCTGACCTTTCTGATATTATTACTGTAACATATATTCTACTCTATACTCTATTCCACTCACTTCAAACAAGTGTAGACAGACTAGCAAAAACTCTATTTTGTTTCTCTTTTAGGGGGCTCAAGAGGTTTAAATACCAACACCTGGTCAACCACAGAGACCTGGAAGTACATCACAAGAGAAGCAAAGTGGGTTACTGGGACCCCAATGCTCCGGCCTCGAACCAACCATACCTCAGCGACACTCAATGGAGAAATCTACGTCATTGGAGGTTAGAAGAGCTTTATAATACATAAACAAATAAATAAATAAATACATTTAGTGAACTACTTGATTCCTTAACTTCCACCATATCAAGATGCTTCATTCTCACATTTTGCCAATAAAACGAATATATCTTTCATTTATTCAATTACGTGTGTTTATTGCTCAAAAATGTCCATTCTTACTGGGAGTGAGCCCTCCTCTCCACAGATTGGACCAGTAAGTTGGCCTTGTGGCGTCTCCTGCTTGTTTCCATGGAGATAGATTAGTTTAATTCCATTCTTTGAAAAACTCCAGTCAAAGCAGTAACATCTTCTTGGAGACAAGCAGTTGGGAACGCCCCACCAGAAAAGCTACATGATACAGTTTTAAGAAATGTACTTTTGCAATGTATGTTTTAATACATTTTTTTTTTTTGTTATCATTGCAGGAACAACCTTAGATCGCGTTGAAGTGGAACATTATGACCCATACACTGAATCCTGGGCACTGACTTGTCCAGCATTGAAATATGTCACTAATTTCACAGCCACAGCTTGTCAAGGGAAGCTCTATGTGATCGGCTCATGTGCAGTCAAGTACAATGCTCTGACTATGCAGTGCTACAACCCCGTCATAGGTAAGAATGCATCTCATTACAGCAACTTAAATGGAACATAAGAAAGTGCCAACTTAAAGGGGCTTAAGGGATTACATTGGACCACTACAGGCTGATCTCTACATAAATTAAAGTATATTTAAAGATGACCTCATGACATTTAAAATACAGTTTTAATTGACTGTTAAATGGTGTTTTTAACATTCCAAGTTACATAGACAGTAAAGAATCTGAATTTGAACCTCAACTGTTGCCCGTGTCTCTGAGTAATTATTAGCATTTGGTATTATGGTATTTTATTATTATTATCAAGAACGTATATTTATCAAAATTGATTTGGAGTATTACTAGTATTTTAAGGTTGAGCTTACTTACTGATTTGGAAGAAATAAAATGCTTCTACTTACACTACTATGTATAATGTGTTATTCATTATTAATTTAAAGTCTTTATTTATCAATAAGCTGTTAAATATCTTACACAGTAGCAGGGTCGTCTTGTATAAGAGTATGAGTCAAGTTTGTTTTGCAGTCATAATTCACATTAAAAACATGAAAACTTAGAAGAAAAAAAATCCCTAACAAAATAAATAAATGCTAGAAACTGTATTTTAATAATGATGTTGTTCTTACAGATAGTTGGATCAGTGTATGTTCGCCCTTCATCCCAAAGTACCTGTCATCTCCTCGCTCTGTGTGTTTGGATGGAGTTATTTATCTGGTCGCTGACAACACCAAGAAAGTCTACTCCTACGACCCTGAAGAAAACATTTGGCAGAAGGTGAGAAATGCTCCTTAAAATGTCCACAAAAATCTTGATAAATGGAATATTTGTGACGTAAATCTGACCATTATTTGTTTTAGAATGAGCTTATTAACAATTCCCTAACATTTAAATAAAAAAAAAAAAGACTGCATTTGGAGATTGCATGTGCTCCTTTTGGTGAGTTTCTGCTAGTATTCCTATTTCCAACCATCCACCTGAACATCTAAGATTGGCTAATCCCAAACTTTTCAGGCAGGGACCCCCAACAGCCATACAACCGACCTCAGTCACCCGAACTGCAGAATAGAAATGTTATCTTTGATCATTTCAAGTTGCAAAACATTTTAAATCAGGTTTAATTGTATTTATTTGGGTAGATCTAATTTCACAAAAATTTTAGTCATCTTACGACTCCCAGCTTGGAACCTCACGACCCCCTTTTTGGGAACCACTGGGCTATAATATCCTGAGCAAGATTCTGGCTCAGGGTCAGGAGAACTGGTTTCAAATGATGATGTAATGTGGTCCCCCACTTCCGCTGATAGTTTCAAGTTTGAAGAATAAATTCTTAACAAGGACATTTTTAACTTGAACCTTAAACCTGTCTGTTGTACTGTCTTCCTTGTGTACAGGTCCAACTCCTCCAAATGCTCCACGAGAACGGTGGAATGGTGGCACTGGATGGTAAACTCTATGTAACAGGAGGGCATTGGAAGGGCATGGAGGGAGACTATGGGGTGGAAGTGGAAGTGTATAACCGAACCTCAAACTCCTGGGATATAGAGTGCACCCTCCCCCGAATGTGGTTCTACACTGGACTCAGTACCATCTTCTTAGATCCTTCCCAGTGGCCAGACACCTTCCCTGTAGAGGGAACATAGTGTCTTCATTCAGATTGAGTTTAGAGTTGAGTTTAATATTACCTTTGTGTAATGCAAAAGGTATGTTTATCCCTGGAGTTCACTCTGTCCAAGAATAGCGTTACATGATCCCTAGGTATTACTGATTGTGTGGGAGAGAAATTCATTTAGCAGCTCGGTGTGTCTTTGTTTATACTTTGTACAACCATGTTTTTTTTAGATGGAATTAATTATGTACTCAAACTGTGAAATAGTAAATGTTTGCGGACATTCTTGTAGACTGAGTTGATGTTCTACTCTACTGTTTTGTTTGTTTGCTTGTTATGTAAAAGGAAATGCTTCCTGGAAGGGAAAAGATCTCAAACTGCTCTTAGGCCTACACATACACAGTAGCCAATGTTGCTTTAGTTTGTGAAAATTAAGTTAGTAAATGTATTTTTGATAGTCAGGATTTGTTAGGATTTATTTCTTTTACCATAGACCAACTGTAAAATTGTGAGACTGTGACACTCCAAAATAATAATCAATAAATTTGCTGGGTCACTTCCAGCTGAAAAACGTCAAATCAAAATGTGAGGCTTATTGACTGGCTATCCAATATGATAGTCTCTATGTACATGTGTATGTGTATGAGGGCATTTATTTTATGTAATAAAAAGATGGCATTAGGAGAGGGTTCATCTCCTCAGATCATTAACCCGTCGGAATCCACAGGCCTCAGTGAAGTTTGCGTGTCCATGACAACGGGCACGCCAGCATTCTGTTCCCAAGACAACAAACCCCGGAAGCGCGTGGTCGCCTTGGCAACGTGGACTGGGACCAGAGAGATCTGCACTGCTTTATAAAGTTTGCCAGTTCTAAACTTTTATCATAAGACTTAAGCGAATTTTCTATTTTCTTTTGCGCAATTAAATGTTCTTTAATCCTAAAACTTTGGTTAACTAAAATGCACGATTAGGTGTTTATGGCACATGTTTTTACAAGCTAATTACGCACCTCAACTGCAAGCGTTAACTTGGTATGTCGTAATTTAGCTGAATTGGTCATTACGCGCCTGTTTTGCAATGGATTCTCAGCGGGAACAAAGTTCAGATTCACCTCGACTGGAAGCTGTGATTCAGGTTAGTACCGTTTTAATTCTTGGTGCACAGTCATCTGTTGATCAATTTGTGATCTTAGCTAAGCTACATTATAGTAGCTAACGTTAAAAATTATAAAATAATGACGGCAGAAATGGGTACTTTCAGAAAATAATCTAATGGCGCAAAAAAAAAAAAAAAAAAAAAGTTCTATGAAATGTGGTGAAACGGCATTCCATTACATCGATGCTAGTAAAGAGGCTTCACACATTGGGACTGTGTGTCCATTTGGATTGTACTGTATTGTATTATAGCCTGCTAGTGCAACAGAATACTGAAGACGGGATATTAAATTCATTAGGTTCATAACTTGTACTAGTCTTAATTACATTCAGTCACAATGAAATGTAGCTCCTCAGGAGTATTAAGTTACCGTCTGCAGTGCCATATTGTCACTTAAACCTACAAAGGACAATACCCATTGAAGACTGCTTTCTGGCAGCTAAATACTCACTCATTATGGATCATTACCAATAAGTAATTTATTATTAAAAAGTACTGATCTTATCATGTGTGTAGAATCCCTCAGTCGTCCAGGTAGAATCCATAGCAAAATGAGAAATTTAATTTGTCAACTGGACAGAGTTTATTTGGTCGAATACGTTTCTCAGCTCATCCAAGCTGCTTCCTCAGTTCTGAGAAACGTATTCGACCAAATAAACTCTGTCCAGTTGACAAATTAAATTTCTCCTTTTGCTACTGATCTTATCATTTATGTGTTAGAAACTGGAGGAGTCCCTTCTCTCGGAGGGCAGTTCTGGAGAGGGGGCTTTGACACTTCGAGGAGTTGACCTGGAATCCACAGCGTCACCGATCCCCGTGTCCAGTCGCATCCGTCAGATCATCGCCCAGAGCCTGTCTGAGGAGCCCAGCTCTCACACAGAGTCAGCCCCACACACCTCCGGTACTATCCCCATCAGCTGTGCATGTGTGTAACGTGGTAGCAGTGTCACTTCCGTATGCATGATCTGTTTTCAAATCTCAGGTGGCAGCTGTGAGGTCAGTGAGCTGGAGGATTGCAGGGCCCTGAGGGAGCAGTTTTGTTTGAGCCCTCCAGACTGTGACCAGCCGTTAGTCAAGACGAGCCTCACAAACAAGGTATGAGTGACATACTGTACAGGTACACTCACTTTGAAGGTCAAGCAACAATGGAAGAATGCCAAAATTGTTAGCTCTATTACTGTGAAAGACCTGTGACATTTAAGTATAAACAAGTTTGTATTGGTAAGGGTTATATATAGGCAAAATCAGCATTAACACTAATGTATATTCTCTGCTAAGTATTAAGGGAGCTTGGTTTTATTATTTATTTTTAAAGCACATTCAAGTTTATGGTGCTGCATGAGTTAGTTTTGTATTGAGTTTCTCGTCATTTTTAGATCATAAACTTTTATTATGACTAATACTGTTGCTGGTGAAGTTTTGATTGGAGATGAGATCAAGGCTGTGCACAGTGGAGCATTTACTTCAAGACGGGGCAGCACGTGTTTAAAGTGGAACATGCTTACAGTAAACATAAGTAGGGGAAACAAGGAAAACCTTCTGGGTCTCAATAAACAAATCATAAGGGATCAAAAATGTAATTCAGTAGAAACAGGGCCCTGAGTGAGTAAATGTAATTAGTTTCATGTTTTTTTGTAACTTAGATTTAAAGGTCCTATATTACACAAAATGGATTCTTTTGAGTTTTAGGCCATGTTAAAATCTTGTTACCTCATCAAAAACATACCCGGAGTTGTGTTTTGTTTCATGTTAAGGGTAACCCTTTATTGTTAGTCTGTCCACATCTGAAAGCTCAGAACAGCTATCTTTTATCTTTTGTTCAGAAGAGTTGGGCAATTCCAGAGCTGAAATTATTCAAATGACTCTAATGAAGGTGTATGGAGTTTAAAAACACAGAGAAGCAGTTTTGGTATTGCCACATGAAACCACAAGGTGGAACAGAGTATTTTCTGTTTGAGAGAAGAACTCAGCCTAAACATTCACATGTTTAACATATGTGAAGGAAAACAAGACTCCAGGTATGTTTTTGATGAGGAAACATATAACAGATCAGAAAATATGGGCCCTTTAAGTTAATGTGTCCTGAAGTATAGTTTACACTTTGCATTAAGTAGTGAATTTTAGGCCTGCATTGTGGAGTCCTCTTGATCCATGTGAGTATGTTGTTGGTATAAATTAGAGTCAGGATTACTGAAGGGTTGCCTTGTGGTGGGTCGGTTCAGGCCCTGTGCCCCCCATGGCTGCTCCTTCATGTAGCAGCCGCTGTTTTTTGGGGAAAACGTGAAGGTCACCGGCCTCCTCCCTTGAGACTGTAGAACAAGTTGGTTTTTCAGGACACACAAAGCCGCTATTTGTGATAACACTGCTCTCATTCTGCTCCAGAAGTCCAGTGATTCCCTCAGCTTGGCTTTCCCCTCAAACTTAATTTAACACCACCACTAAAAATATGACTCAATTAGCTTTGGAGTTAAATATAGCATATTTATTTTGTTGATATTTTTAGATGTGTGAAAGCCACTAAACAGAAAAAATATTGGTCTAGCAAACATCTAAGGGTTCTACCTGAGTGGTGGAGAATGATGCGGGCACTTTGATGAGCTAATTTGGGTTACCTTGATGTTCTGAACATATATAAACAAAATATAACAAAAAATATAACACATTAATTAATGTTATTAATTGATGAAATATGTTGTTATAGATAAGTTGACATGAAATGACACACATTGGCGGAATTAAAGTAGTGTAAAGTGTTAGTGGTACCAATTGATTCTTTACAGTGACATCACACTGTATTTCTATGGTGGAATGTTCAGCAGTTACCATGGAGACACAATACACACATTAGCAAACACAGCCAAAATTTTTTTAATATAGTCTGAAAACTAAAAAAAAATGGATTTACCAGTAGCGACCCAGCAGCCTATCGGGCTGTTCCACGGCTTTTGTATTTACATTTTACAGTTTTTGCTAATGTATGCCTATAGTATGCAAGTTCTAACCAGCGTTTGACCCTGAGCTCTTTTTAGATTTTTGGATTCTGATGGAGTTTATAACTGTATAAATGTTTGTGAGTATTGCTTTCTGTTTCTGGATATTACATTTTGTCAAATAAGGTAGTTTCGCCTACATGTAGTGTAGTAGTGTGTGGATATTACATGTCATTTAATCCCTAAATTAGTGTTTCTCTAAATCCACGGGAGGCTTATAATGTCAGCCCAGCCACAGAAAGTGTGACAGCTCCATGGTTATCCCAAATCCCCTATTTTCTCTGACACGACTTCAGCTGCTTTGTCCTGACAGACGCTGTTACTGCTGAAGCCTGTGGTCTGCTCCGTCACTCAGGGTGCTCTCTGGCGCTGACCCCAGTAAATTACACCTGAACCGGGATAAACCCTGACCCTGTTTGTGTTTGGGACGGCCTCACCATTTGGACGCCATGTTGGGGTGAATTCTGGACCTTCTGTGTTGCCTTTGGAGCTTTGCCAGTGTACGCTTTCTCAGACATAGACACCCATAGTCCGCTGCCTACACCAGTGACTGCACAATACAGCAGTGTGGCAGGCGACTCCATAAAGATAAACTTGTGTTGAATGATTTCTGACACCAGCTGCATTTGCCAGTGGCCTCTGTAATCTTAAGTCCCCACGGTCTCTGCATTGGGAGCCTGATAAAGTCTGTTAGAAAGGATTGTATTTCTGTCCCTTGGTACGACCCTCTGTTTTTAGACTTTTTTTCCGCCTGGCATTGGCCCATTCATGCTGTACTATAGAGTGCTGTTTAATTGGAGCACCGCCAGAAAGTCTGACTCCCTCAACTATCATGAAATTGTAAAAATTAATTGCCTTCCCCAAGGAATATATGGGCTCCGATGTTTGATGAAAGTTTCCCATTAAACCTTTTGACATCTGACATTGGGCTGCTCATGTTACCTGACTTTAAAGCCCAACATTAAGCCCAGCTCTTTTTCAGATGGCACCAGTGTGTAATTCAAAGTGAAGTTTTACATCAAGTTGGGGATGTATGTGTGTAGGCCTGCCCTGTATTGGAAAAACATGATCTTTGTGGTCTAACTAAAGTATGTTGAATATTGAGATAAACGATAGAGTGACTGTATGATGATGTTATTGTTTCTGTATTTCAACATTAATCAAATTAAATATGGCATAAGTTCCACAGGAGTATTTACTTACAAAATAGGACTATTAAAAAAACACAATTTTATTTTCTAATTCAAATAAGCATATCATATCTAAAACTTTGGTTAGGAATTGAAAAAAAACAAAACTGAAATTGAATAAAGAATAATATAATTAACAGTGTTACAGTTTTAGTTTTTTTTTTTACAGTGGGGGTCTCAGGTTGTTTGGGGTCTCTGCAGTATGAAGAGTTTGAGAAAGTCTGCTCCAGAGAAGACCTGCCTATATTAGTTGGGGCTATTGTACTAAGCTCTACAATGCAGTCACATTTTACACATTAACTTGTGATGCTGTATGGTTTATCACTCATTATTTGGCCTCACAGCAGCTGTCCTCAGAACCAGAGTAGATCCCCCACCGCACCCCCTTCTAACTGTCCCCATTTTCTCATCCCACATTGTGTAGTTACAACTGTGATGATACAAACAGAGCTTTCACAATCAGCTGGGGCTCTTTCACAGAGTCAGCAGGGCTCGGGGGGTAACATGGGGGAGAGTGTTGTGGAAGCAGGATTCAGGATAGTAAGTTTGGCGCAGCTTGGGGGCGATGGACATCCGCTCCAGCTGTGTTTAGGAATCTGACAGATAGTGCACTCCATTAATTCCCTTTATTAAGCCTCTGGGTCCAGGCCAAAGCCAGGGAAAATGTTTGCAGCTGTAACCCTTCACATGCTGGCTGGACTGCACTCATGGCCAGATGTCACATGAGAACAACAATAGTAACTTTTTTACATTTAATGAATGCAGGTGATGCAATGCAGAGTGTATGTCTTAATATGTGCGACATTGTGACAGTTTGGGATGATATTTTGCAATCATAACTTTGCGATATGGACTAGATTTTGATAAACCACATAAGTGAGGCAGCAAGTGCTGGCCCAGACTCCAAAGTACTGCACTTGAGCCTTGAAAACTATTCTCTTGTTGCTCATTGGCAGTTAAATCAAAGCAAAGATTATCCCTTGATGTTGTTTGAAATATTTATCAAAAGAGACAATACGAGGAGTGGCACAAATCATAAATATCAAGAAATATAAAAAAGTTAATTTGAAGCACATTTATAAAAGGGTCGAGTAAGTATTTCACTTTGGAAACACAAAGTGAGCTCAAGAAACGGATACGTGGGAAAAAAAAAAAAGGGAAACAGTCCTAGTCACCATATGGAGGCATAAAACATACCCTGAGGTTTTCTCTTTACTAATGTCATCCTGGAGAATATTGCAAAATTGCAGTGGATGACCTCAGTCACACTGAGATTGGACAAAGGCTCATTTAGAGGAGAGTGATTGTGCTGAGGCCCCTCGTAAACACAGGGGTGTACAGTGAGCACAGCGAGGCTCATAAGCCCCTGTAAGCCCCAAAGTCAGGCCAGAGATCGGCCTGGGATTACACTGGGTTTGGCTTTGAGCTGTCACCACTGAAGGCTGGGTGAAGATCACTACAATGGCATTTCATGATGCAGACTGGTGCAACAATTTTTAAAAATCATAATCCGAAAATACCTTTTTGACCCAGAACCTCTTTCCCAAAGCTTTCATCTCATGTTTAGTCCAAGTTAAGGTCATTTTAAGATGTTATTCTCTAAATAGGTGAATAAAGTAGAGACGGTTTCAATGGTGTTTTTGAGATCAAGCCATTCAAGACGTACTTTGAACCACTCCTGAACGAATTAGAGAATACACCATCTAATAGAATAGACTGAATAGATTTTTTTTTTTTAAAATAGGAAAAATGCCTTAAATCATATGATGCAAATCATGAAGCTGAAGAGATTTGAGTTTGCGTGGGGACCTCCACATGTGATGGTTGTGTCGCCCTCTTGGGAGTGACCAGCATGAAGCATGGCTAATCCAGAGCAGCCTGAGGACTGGTGCTTTAGAGCTGACTGTGCGAAAGTGTAAATGCGTTCTCTCTGGAGTGAGTGGAGTGGGCCAGGCTCTGGTTCTGAGTTACACACTACTTTTGAAAAGGTGCAAACTGCAGTTCCCATGGGGCCAGGGGGCACACTTTTAGCATATGCCAGCAACACCTGGTTAGTGAGTGTGCCATGAGGAATGACCATTACTGGAGTTGTGAGAGCAACCTGTGGAAAATATTAGAAAGGTGCAGAACATGTATCATGTACAGTTAATACTTTCAAAATACTTTCAAATCTTCAGGTAATTTTGTACATCTTTTAGCCAAAAAGACCACACACATTTGTTTAAAACAAGTTACAGAAAATGCTCCCTAGATTCCACAAAGATCCATGCTATATAAATTGTTTCTCTTTTATTGTCAAAGACATGTGGATTTCTGAATAGATTTTCATAAATATTTGTACAGCAGATCTGTTGGCATAAGTGAAATGGATTCAGAACATGTTGAAAACATGTCACACTGGGGGTGTTCTATATGTATCACTATTGGCGGAATGTTAACCAATTACCATAGTGACACAATGCAAGATCATCTGATAACTCAAGAAAAAATGGAACAAAATGGATTTAAACAGGATATTTTCAGGAGCCTGTGATCAATACAAGCATTCATGGTCCTGTTTAGGACCATGAACTGTTGGCTAATGCTTGGTAGCGTTTGACTGAGTGAGAGACCGGTTTAAGAGCTCATAACAGCTCACCTTTCTAGTCAGATTGTGTTAAAACAAAACTCAGATTAAAGTCTAACAGAGCCTCAAATAGAGAAGAGCCTCCAGTTATCATCACACCCCAGGAAAAGTTGATGGCATCAGCTGTTTAGTATCAATAGCACAACTGGACAAAAAAGCTTTAAAATCTAATTTCATAACTTTTACTCACTCTTTTTTTTGTCGCCTGAAACATGAAGTGGAATTTACTCATGCTGACCGCTTAATAATTCTATTAATGTCTCATTATTCCAATGTCCTCTTTTTGACAGTATTTATGCATACTTGTACATGAGTCACTGTTTTGCTGTAGTTTTTCCAAAATACTGGATGCATAATAACTAAGGTACTACATGCAGATGTTTCCAGGAGCCCTTCAAACACAGCTGCTGAGACTCTGTTTGGATCGCTCCTCCCTCTTGGTCCCTAAAGCTGTCACCTCAACAACAGTTCCACCACTCCACACCGCCAACTCTGAGCCAGCTCTTTGATGCTCGCTGATGTTTGTAGTATAAAACTCTGAAAAGGCCATTTGAAAATGTGTTAATAATGGTGGCAAAGTGGCCCAGTCCAGCGCCGAACAGTGGGACTATTGTCTTGGCCCTGCTGGAGCCTGCTGCAGAGATTAAGCACCCAGTGAGGAGATGAGGTACAGGGAGAGGGAGGGGCTGGGTCGCAGGGTTGATTTGAAGGGCTTGGATGGTGGTTTGCAGTGCGCTTCAGGGAAGGGGGCTGCCGCACTCGCACTCTCTTCCTCTCTTTTAAATGAGAAGTCAGCAAGGGCAGCTGGAGGCTGGAGGCACGCAGCGTTGTAGTGCAGTGCAGGGCCATGTGGTTTGTATTAGACAGGACAGAGAGTCTGGCACCAGCACAGAGAGAAGAAGAGAGGGATGGAGAGAGAGATGGAGAGAGAGAGGGTGGTGCATAGGGAGTGGAGGTTGTGTGAAGTTGAGAGGTTACAGGACATTTGGATTTCTGATATGAGACCTAATCCAAATATTTAAATGACCTGTATGTCTTTGCTTGTTTTAGAGAGTGTTTAGTTCATTGACTAAAATATTTTGTCATAGTTTTCTTTCTTCATTGTTATATTTTTGCTGACTAAATAAAATGATGTCTTATAACACAAACAATGACTAGTAGATATTTAATTTTTTTCAATTAAAGCACTAATATTTTCCTGGAATACAAAAAACTAAACAAACTAAAACAAAATTAAAATTTCTTGACAAAGTTCTCACTAGTTTCAGATGCATTATGCCCATAGAGACACCAATACACAAATAAACATAATAAACCCCATGAGAAATTAAAGAAATATGTATTGACATTTAGAGGATAAAGTGTCATTTCCAGGCAAACCTCTTGTTTTGTTTGTTGCACCAGCTTGACCAGATGCTTCGATTGCACTCATCGGTGGAATCTTACCAAGACAGCTCATCAGGAAATCTACATGTGCAAAGCCAGGAGAGGACTTACTGGCAAAAACTGCAGCTGTACCAGGAAGCTCAGCAGAGGCAGGCACAGCTCGTTCAGAAACTTCAGGCCAAGGTAACTCTAAACCAAATCAACCAAAGAATTTTCATTTTTTTGAGAATCATAATTACATATGGTTGGTGCTTTTTGACCAGGTTCTTCAGTACAAGAAACGATATGGGGATCTTGAAGTGCAGGTCCTGGAGAAAACTTCAGAATCAGAAAAAATGAGATTGTTGGTATGGAATATAGTTATCAACACGCTAACATAAAACAAAAATTCCAACTTCGTTAATCCAAAACAACATTGTTTATTTTATCATGAAAATCAAAATAAACCAATTTACAAAAAGGAAACAGGTTTATTACAAATTACATGACAACATGCTTATAAGAACAACTTGCTCATTGAAAAGTTTTTTTTTTATTTACTGGCTATACACAAAATGTCATTGTGGTCAAAATTAAGCTTGTGGTTGAATGAAGATTTAAAAAGATATATCTGATTAATGTTAGCCTTTGCAATCCCACAAACAGAGTGTTGTTGTGGAACAGAAAAGATGGTTAATGAAGGGAAAGTCCAGGAGCAACATATTCCATAGGCTTTACATAAAAACTCCTCTATCCTTAAGTTAACTTGGTCACACGCTCTTGTGGTCACATTTGTCACAGTCTTTCATCCATCTTGTAAATTTAAGGCACTGAGGAACAGCCACATGTTGAGCATCTGTGCATTTGTGACCCGGCTGTGGGCTTAGATACATGTATGTTGTGGATATAAAGAAGACATTGTCCCAATATGGTTTATGAGGCAATTTGAAGGCTATTACTACAGGATTTTTACTAGCTATTCTCAGAAATACTCGAGAATGGCACTAGTTTTGGGCCATCTCTATCTGTAAACTTTGACTCTTGTTCAACGTACAAAGCATTTCAGGTCTACTTACATTAATTGCAGGCAAAAAGTAAAATAAAAGCAAAATATAATGTTTGGGTTGCACCATACATTAGTGTAATTGTTGAAATGTTATGACTCCATGTTTACAGTTTCAATTTCAACTTTTAATGCTCAGCAAGATTTGTGCTTATATTGATTCATTTAAATATTATTTTGGGCTGAACTTTGCCCACAGAGTCTGAATTAGCAGATTTTCACTGTAATTATGAAGGTTTGTAAATATTAGGCTACTGCTTTACACAGTACTGCTCCCAGGGTAAAGTTTTATTGGGATGACTGTAGTGATGGTGTGTGTGTTCAGCTGCAGAGCCACTTGGACTCAGCCCAGCGACAGCAGCGCACAGAGGACGAGCTCAGCCTCCTGATCCAGAGGAAGGCCGCTCAGCTGGAGGAGGAGCAGAAGAAGTGAGTCAAAGTCAACTTGGGTTAAATCTAATCAAATGATTGAGAATACAGAAAATGTGAAGATTAATCTACTTCTAATGATAATATTAATAACACAGGGGAACACTCTATATGTTGCATTTAAAGAAAGACTTGTTTTCAGTCAATTTAAGTGTGCTGAGTTCAAATCTGATGTTAGTTTTTTCTGCAAGCTACAGATTTTATGCAATCTTTGATTTTTATTATGATGGAGTGTGTAGCAACCACAGATGTAACAGAAGGCATCAGGCTTGTTTCTACAGTGATGTCTCGATGAGGAAGCCATGTTTGATCTGGAAAAAAGAAGCATGATAAAAATATTAGAATCTATCTATGTATATAATCTCAAAACGCTTAGATTTGGGTTACGTAAGTTCATATTTAGACTATTTCATCTATCTCAAATTGCATGAAAACTAGAGCTTATGGAGAAAAACTAATTTCAGATTTGAGATCAGCGCCTAAAAATCCTTCAGAATCAGTTACAAAATCCAATGCAACAGAAAGTTAAAATTTTAGTGTTCCCCAGTGTAATGCATCCCATTAGTACTTTATTGAGGATTTCTATAGGCATAATAATATAATAATATAATATATTATAATAATATAATATGATTAATAATGTAATTATTATGCAATAGAATAGATTATAATTATATAATCTAGAGGCCAGAGGCCACTAGCCCTTCCTGCACCCTTCTCACCTTTTTCACCCCTGACCCGTTTTCATGCCTGATTTAACTAACACTGTAATATTGAGTTGTAACCACTTATTGTAAGTAATGTAGAGATTATGTTTTCAAGATTTTGCTTATTACTTTTAAATTCATTCCATAACCTCTTACATGGGTTTGGCTTTGTGTCAAACACGCTTACAGTAACAGGGTGTGTGTTCAGAGTAAGAATGATATAAACATTTTGGTAAATTGCTGTACAGTACAAGCAAATCTGGATGGAATTAAAACTAAGTTGTGACAGGCTTTATAAAACTGTCACACATGTTCACGCTGTGTGGCTGGTGAGGGTGGATCTACATCAGAGAAAGAAATGATGCCAAGCAGAGTTTGGGCGGGCGCTGTTTTTGTGACATTTGTCTGTCAGCCAAAAAATGCCAAATGATCCCAAATACTCAAAAGGCTTGTTATTGCCAGGTGTGCCAGTCTCAGCCAAGTCAACTCTGTGCTTAGAGACCAACTGGAGCAGGCTGGCATTGCGAACCAGAGCCTCATGGAGAGTCTGCTGAAGGCTCGGGCAGATCTGGAGCTGTATGAGACACAGATGAGAAAAGAGCAAGAGGTGAGGAAAAAAACTGCACAGATCACATGAGGCTACACTAAAAGTTATTGAATCTACTGAAATTGCACAATTAAACTTGTGTAGAGTTCACTAGAGGTCGGAATTCCATTCATAGCCAGTTTCATGAATTCATCCCCGTTCCCTGTTCCCTTTCTTGCTATGATTTCTGAGTTGTTGTTTCCTGTGAAAACATTCCAACTGCTGAAGGGGAAGAAAAATTTGTCCAAACAATCTTTCGTTCGTGTTGTAAAACGGCCACATCTGTTGATTCAGGGAAATCCAATTATTTGCGAGAGGCCAGTACTCAGCAGTTCCAGTATTGCATCTGTTTGGTATCACTGTAAAAGGAGAGGTGCAGTGAAGTGTTGTAAGCAGCCCCCTACCACCCTGTCCCATCACATTGTGCTCTTGTATGCAGACCAGCGCCTCCCGCCTCAGCTGTGAGCAGGCCCGTGTCAGGGCTCTATGGCGCCAGGCTGCCTCCCTGCGAAGCACTTTCACACAGCTAAGGACTTTCACTGACAGGTGAGTGCGGCGCTCTGCCAGAACCCCTCCGGCGGTCCACGATTGCACAAGAAACCCCTCCTCTCCTCCTGTATCTCTCTCTCATACATAAAACTACAATCCGTCTCCGAGCCAGGGATCAAAAAGGAACAGGTCATTGAGGTCAGCACACCGCACCGCTTCATTGTTTCCACACTGGGGGGACAAGAGGTGTTGAAATCATCTGTCAGGACAGCCCTAGAGCCTTTTTAAGAGTTGGCTCCGGTCATGTTAAGCCACTGTAAGCACTGATGAAAAGTAATTTGCTTGAACTTTGATAGTTCATCTCATCTCATCTTCTGATGATAATAGAGTGAAGCCAGACACAAGAGTGAGTTCAAGTCCAGACATCCATCCAATTACTAACATAAACACACTGGGTTTCAACAGACTAATGACTTTGTACACCTTCAGTTGAATCAGAGTAAAACCAGATTATCTTTTACCTATATGAATCTATGTTCTATTTGTGATTGTTTTGATCAGGACCCTGTCAGAGCTGCGCGGGGAGTGTGTAGCTGTCAGCAGAGAGCTGCATGGCGTCTGCAAGAGCCTAGAGGACAGAGTCACACAGGATAGCGCCCCTTGTGGAGAGGAATCGGAAGTGGAGCGACAACTGAGGGACAAACTCAAAGAAGCCATGCAGTTGCAGGGTCGATGGGACGCAGAGAAAGTGGAGCTGAATTCAAGGTATACAATTAATAGAAAATTCATTTTTTTATTGTATTTCTCTAAATCATATCTTAAAGGTGCAATGTGTAACTTCTCTGGTGGGAGGTCTGCCATCTATGACATCCCCCTGCCTTATCTACTGTCTCAATGGTGGCAAGCCATTGGCAGACAAAACTAATTTGTTATCAACAAATTAAATTCAAGGGGCTCTCCTTATAAATAATCTCATCACAATTATCCAACTAATCTTTTGTGTAAAGTCAAAACTGAAATATAAGCTTAGACATCACAGTTCAAAGAGATCAATTACAAACTCCACATTCCTGTTATGAGTGAATTTTGATCACTACAGCTCTGTTCATCTTCCCATTTATCTACTGCTGATGTGGTTTGACACAAAAGGATCAGGGCTTTTCAAACATGAAATCTGATTACCTTTATCTCCTTTGATCATAACTCCCATGTCAGAGGGTTATTGTTCAGATTGTGTCCAGGGAAAATGATAGTGTAGGTCTTTGGAGCTGTAACATTGGGTTAGGGTTAGTAAGTGGTTTTAAAGGATACGAATGCATATTATATGCTGCTACTTCATTCATTCAGCCTCCAAAAATGTGTAAAGGTCCAAAGAAGAACACAAAAAATGTTATCAAAATCATAACAAATTGTACATGTAATCTGGTTTAGCCAAATACGATTACTATGCGTTATTCATGTTAAATTGTGTAATTACTCCTATTCCTGCCATTGTTTTTGCTTGTTCTGTAAAACTGATAATTACTTTGAATATTTCAGAATGTTGGAGTTGAACGACACAGTTAAACATCTACAAACCCAGAGCAGTGTGAAAGACGCCAGCCTGGACACCATGCAGATCAGCCTACACAGGATGGTAATCAGGGCAGGGAGGTGCCAGATAAACCATTGCTAAAAAGGGGTCAGATTTGGCTCTGGTCTGTACTTTGGGTTTTACTTTGATAAAGTCCATAACTTCCTTGTCTCAAGAGCTGCCAGCTGGACAATGTCAGGAGCGTTGTATGTGTGCTTATCTGACCTTATTGGTTTCCTGTTCAGGAGATGAGGAGAGCAGAGGATAAAGCAGAGATGGAGGCACTACAAACAGAAAACCAAGCTCTGCAGAAGGTCATACGCCACATACACCAGGTCAGACATGAATTAACATGACTGTGTTTGTTAAGTTTAATATCACCTGGAGTTTGTGTCTAACACTAATGTTTATAAGCCAATGATTCCTTAGATTTCTTTATATTTGTATAATATCTCCAGATGGTGATTAGTGAAAATGATAATGGCAGCCCTGACAGCCCATCCAGCTTCCTTCGTCATGGTTGGTCTCCTCAAAGAAACCCCACGCTGATAGCTGTTCAGAGTGCTCTTTCTAAACAACAGAAGCATGCACAGGTCAACATTATGTATTGTTTTAAGGAAGTGTAGAACAGCCATCAAATTCAATATTCAAAGTATAACTTCCTTTTTAAGGACCTGCGTGGGTGTCTGGATGATGTTTTGGAGCAGGTCAGCACACTGCGTACCAAACTGCAGGTTAATGAAGCTGAGAGAAAAGAGTTACAGCAGAAGATAGAGGAGGCTCAGAGACAAAGTCAAGAGGCACAATCAGCTCTAGAGGCAAATCTCAGGGAATCCCAGAGCTCACTAGAACTCATCTCCAGGTGTGTATCATTCTTGGTTCACTGTCCATTAGAATATTTGAATATCTGAACATAGTAAAGTTTAAATGCTTCCATAACAGTTTGTTAACAGTGTCTTTTATTGCTCCTAGTGAGAAGAGCAGCCTGGAGAAGCTGGTGTCAGAACTGCAGCAGGAGATGGATTCCCAGCGGATGGAGCTGGACAGACTGAGAGGCTCATCACAGGAGCTGCAGAGACAGAGGGACGTCCTGAGGCAGCACAGAGAGGACCTCCAGCTGCAGCTCACACGTCAGCACACAGAGGCCCAAAGGAGGTAGCATTGCACTCTGCACTGTCACCAACCATTGTCCTCAAACTCTGTTTGTTTACACCACAGATCAGGAACACATGTCACTGGTCTACCACACAACCACTTTGGATTCAAACGTAAATCATTTACATTACATTACTGCAGTCATGCAAGAAAGATGTTTTTTCATCTCAGGTTTCATTTGAAAAAAAATGATTAGTGGGAAATTGAATATGCACATGTAAGCCAACCAACAAACTTTGGGGCAAGAGATTGGTAAATATTTTTGTGTTTTCAGTGAGAGGAGTCTTGAGGAGATTGAATCTAAGCACTCTGATGTACGTAAGGAGCTGGTGATGGTTAAAGAAGCACTGAGTCAAATGACTCTTCAAAAAGAGCTGCTGGAAGATGACAAGGCTAGTCTTTCTCTGGCTCTCAGTAAGGTAAACAAAATACTTTTTGGCTCCTTCTTTTCATTTATTTCACCTTGTAGTGACATTTCATCAATAACATTTTCAGATGGAGTCCCAGTGCACCACACAGGAGCTCTCTCTTGCCAAAATGCAGAATCAGGAGGCTGCACTAAAAGACTCTCTGTCCAAGATGGCGACTCTGAGTGAAGGCTTAGCCAAAGACAAGGTGGAACTCAACCGGGTTCTGCTGCAGGTCAGTTACTCTTTTAGAGAGTAAAAAAAAAACCCCACAAAAAACAATGTTATTTTTTTCCCCTTTACAGACAGAGAGCGAGAAGGCTGAACTTGGAGAGCGCAGGCGTGAAGCTGAGATGGAGCGCACTGCAGCCAGAGAGGAGGCCGTGAGGCTGCAGCAGGACATGATGGATCTGCTGGCAGAGAAACAGAGTCTGGAGAAGTCCCTGAGCCACACGCAGCGAGTGCTCCAGGAGCTGGAGTCTGAGCTCAGGCTGCTGCACACAGAGAACACACAGGCTACAGAGCAGCTCTCTCAGGTCCGCCTCAGCCCTTCACACCTGGGACAGCTAACCCAATGTTATGAATCTCTTTCAACACGTTTGTGGGGCCTGTTGTCATGTTAAAATGAATTGCACACATAGGACACATCTGCATTGTCTTTTGTCTTTCCAGGGATATGAAGATCATTTGTATCCTCACTAAGTGCTTTATGGGCAACTTGGGACCTAACAAGCAAGGGGTTTACATGAACAAATGTGAACTGGAGAAGATAAATACAAAGACATATAATATCTTGAGGCATTTAGTGTAAGACTATGAATTGAACACCCAAAGTACTTCCTTAACACATCCAGATTTATCTACCCTGCCTTTCAAAGAATGAGAAGAATCTAATGTTTTATTATCTGTTCTCAATGTGAAGCTGGGCTACCCACATTTCTCCCAGCTCAGAATATTACAAACCTAAACAATTTGACAAATTCCACCTAAACATTTTAGATAAGATATCTGCCAAAACAAATCTACTGTGCCAGAGACAAGCCCTGGGGTGGCCTCTGTTGCACTATGCTCATGTTTCATCATATTATTATATTATTGAACACTACTCACATAAAACAACAATGAACTGTTCTTTATCCTCCTTGCTATGTACTGAGGACAAAGTATTTAATGTGGACTAAGTCACTGTGAAGTAACAATTTGTTAAAGTTAGTTCATTTTTCTACATTAAAATGACTTTGAAACACATTGCAATGATATATTGTAAACCTAATCGTTTTGTAGTTATACACAAACTAGCCGCAAAACCTCAAGTGCAGGTTTATTTTCACAGAAAATAGTTTGAGGTCAGTTAGTTTTAATTGCTTCACAGTTATTATGAGTTAGTGCCAACATTCTCCGGGCAGTTCACATGAATTACACATGTGCAGAATTGTTTTATTTTACTTTCCAAATATAGGTTCCGGGCTTTAAGCTGTAGTTGGAAAGACAAATTGCACCCCACCAATAATTTTTGTTTCGCTTGAGGCTGTCCATTTGTAATGGTTTTGCAGTTCCTTTAGGTTGTCTTGTATTTTGTTTAATTAATGGTACATAAATAATATGCATGGCATGGGTATACAAAGTTCCTCTTGCATAAATAAAGGGTACATGGCATTACTTTATCCAATGTACACTTATGACGCAATTATAGTTGCTATTTTCCCCTTGTAATGTAAATAGTTTTATTTGAGCTAAAAATCCATGCTAATGATTATATAGAAAGAAATGTCTTTCCATTGGCTGTTATGGTACTGCCTTTGTACATTTTGTTTGTAGTCCCACATAGCTATGACTCTAGAAATGCTTACATTCCCTTTATCTTTTTCATGGATGTAAAATAGGCAGGGGCCATACTGCATTTACAGTGTCCGAGAATCTGTATAGTAAAGCAGTTAAAACCGCTAAAGCTTTACCTTTATAAACACACTTGAGTCCGGGTGTTTTGGATATTTGTGCATGTTTTTTGAACTCTTTGTAAAAACCAGAAAGATTACGCGGACATTTTTCCATCTTCTCATTTACAGTAGTAGAAGTATGAAGTGTATTTGTCCTTGTGTTTGTCTCCAGGTCAACAAGCAGATGCAGAGTGTTTCAGAGGAGCTGTGTGCGTGCAGGAGGGAACTGGGGACTCAAAGCGCAGCCTTAAAGAGAGCATCCAGTGAGCGGGACGAGCTGGCCAGGGACAGAGCTGCTCTGGAAGTCAAACTGAGCTCTGCTGAGCGAAAGCTTTCCGACCTCATGGAGGAACTGGCAGCACTTAGGTTTGTTTGTGTGCTGCTTTTCATGTGGTCTGACCTACATTTACACCAGGACAAGCACTACTGTTGTGTAGTAGCACCACTTGAACCTTCTCCAAATGTAGAGTCCTTATTTCTTTGCTGACTGTTTTGCATAATGCATTCTGTGCAATCAATGGTCTATTGGTTTAATAGAAACCAATAGACCATTATATCTGACTTGGGAATAAGAATAAATTTGGGATTTTATTTGTTTTTTTGTTAACACTTTAGTTTAGGGACCACATGTTTGTGGCTAACTAGTAGTAAAATGCAGAACCACAGTCCCACTTGTTTGTTGCTAGAATTCGTTCATGATTACAGTAATTACCAGCTCATATGTCTGATTAGGCCAAAGAAAACGACTGAGCGTTTCCAGTCAAATAGTTATGTTTGGATTATTGCGTTTTATGGTCTTATACACCTGGTGGTTCAGTCCATTTGAGAGTTAATCCTTGTTTGCGGTGTTTTGCAGGTTGAAGAAGGAGTCGCTGGAGACCTCACTGTTTGAGAGCCAGGAGCTTGTTTCTTCTCTGGAGGGCGAGTGCTGCAGGATGGATGGGGAGAGGCGCAGTTTACTTACTGCTAACGAGGCCTTGACGCGTGAGTAGCCCGCTCCCTCTGAGACCTCTCTGTCCTCTGTGCCAAGCCCCCGTCCCAGCAGCCCACAGGAGAGCCATATTTCATGTGTGAGCTCCACAGCAGCTGGACCTCAGGATGACCACGCTCCCACCTCCACACTAACACACATGGTTCAGATAAGAGTTGTTAAATCATGGAGAAGCAACCTTTTGTTATTGCCAGAACTACGCATTGTCAAGTATAAAACTATGTCAAATTATTCTGTCTCCCAGTGTTAAGTGGATTACTACTACTGAATGCTTACATTATAATCACAAATCATATGTTTTAATGTGATGACTATGGCAGCGGCATAAAGTTAAAAAGAAAAATCTTTAATTTGAATATTTAAAGATCCTACATTATGCAAAACTGACTCCTGTGAGCTTTTAGCAATGTTATAATGTTGTTACCTCCTTGAAAACATACATTTTTGAATAATCCTAAATTATTAGTCTGTCTACATTTTCAAAGATCAGAATGCTCTGTTCCACCTTGTGATGTTGTGAAGCAGTAGTTTTCACATTAACAGCTACATTTTACCTTTAGTTCAGTAGAGTTTGTCAATTATCCAAATGATTCCAGTGATGCTGTATGGGGTTTAAAAACACATTGGAGTACCTCATGTATTACCACATGACATCACAAGGTGGAACAGTATTTCAAGTTTGAAAGAAGAGCACAGCCTAAATATGTAGGGTCTGTGTGTTAAACATGTGTGAATGGAACACAACACATCTCTGGATTTACATTTACATTACATTATAATATAGATCAGAATAGGGTGTAATATGGGCCCTTTAAAAGTGCACTATGTGACTTTTCTGGTGGTTATTATCAAAAACAAATTTGAGGAACCATCAGCAGATTCCAAAGACCTCAATGCTGTGCCTCCGTGGTCCACAGGATAACAATAAGTGTATCTATCTTGTATTTATTTTTCTAAAGAAAGAAAAAAAAAAGTTCTGAACCTGACCTGTAACGTGATCTGGTGGTGTCACCATAGAGCTCAAGACCATAGAGTACTGCCATACAGTTGAACATTCTAGGCAAACCAGTAACATCACTATTTAGTTTTTCTTTTCTTCCATTTTATTTTTATTTGAAAAGAGCAAATATTTACATAATATAGATTTCCAGTTCAAATGTGATATTTCCAATTTTTGGTATATAACAAAAAAGAAAGAAAAAAGCACAAAACACTAAACTATTTACAAGAGCAGGGAATCTTACAGGAGCAAAAATGAAACCAAAAATATTATGTAGTGTAAAATAAAATAGAACAAATCTTAACCAGAAATGGAGAAGGTAAATGAAATCTTTTTGTCTCTTTGAATGTTTATTGTATAAGTTAGCTTTTCCATCTTAAATATATCAAATATTTTATCAATCCAGTCATCCAGTGAAGGCGGAACAGGAGCCATTTTTTTGTGATATTCTTTTTGTTTGCCAACAAGAGGGCTTGTAACAGCTTCTTATCACTTCTCCGTTCCAAGAAATTAACCCTACCTGAATATAGAGTTTCAAAATCGAATGGTATATTCACTCCAAAAACAAAATTTAATCTTGTTTAGATCTCAATCCAATACATTTTTAATTTAGAGCAAACACCATTTAATTTTTCATTGCATCAGTATTTGGGGACTAAGCAGTACTGTTCAAATTTAGCATTGTGACTGGACCATGAATGCATTTTTTGTTTCCAGGTGAAGTAGCAGAGATGCGTGCAGATGCTGAGAGTCAGTTTGATGCAGCCACACAAGAGCATTGCAAACTGGAGGAAAAGTTGGAAAGGATGGAAAGGAACGCAGAAGCAGCCCTGAAACAGACAGAGCAAAGACACAGAGAGCAACTAGAGGCTGAACAAAAGCAGAAGGCACGTAACAATTAGGAATACTTTATAGAATTTGTGGTTTGCCATTTTGTAAGTGTATGCAATGTTATGTACAGGAGCATGAGTTTGCAAAGCTGGCAGCACTGAGGGAGCGGGCTGAGGAGCAGCTGAGGAGACAGTGTGAGGAGCAGCAGTCGCTCAGTCAGAAGGAGCTAAAGCAGGTGCAGGAGGAGCTGGCCAAACTTCAGCACGAGTCCAACCAAAGCCTCCTGAATGCAGAGAGCGAAAAGCAGCATGTGTGTGGTTTGACATTCCTCTTAGTTTATGAGCCCTTCACAATACAATAATATATCGTATTTTCTGGTGAGGGAGGGGTTGGAACATGTTTGATTGGGTCAGGGCACTTGTAGAATGACTTATTCAAAAACTTTACTCTTGGACTGTTTTTTGCCAAGTTTCCCCTTCTATAGTTCTTCTTTTGAAACATAATCTTAATAATGTTCTACAGGGAAACATGAAACTTAAAACTTAAAAACAGTTTTCCTGGTAGTTGCTTTTTACCTCAACAAAAATGATAACAAATACTGAACCAGTGCCAAACTATGTTCTGATACAGTCCATGACTTAGTAAATTATTAAGCAATAATTTAAAAACATTAGCGTTTGACATCTGATCTTTCTTAATAGCCTTGTAAAAATACTTACACAATATATTGCAATCAGATTAAAATTGCAATTTGAGTTGAAGCAATTATCGCAAAGGCTGCAATTATTTAGATAATAAAATATCCTCTGAAAAGGATACGAAATATCCTGCCTTGTTGTACCTGTAATCTAGACCCCTTCAAATATGTACTTCATGGTATTTGTGTCATAGTTTATCAGTTCCTATTTCTTCTTCTTGTCAGAAAAATCACATCACATTTTTTTTTTCCCAAAATAAGCAGCGCTACTTAACCATTAACCCTTTTTACTTCAAGCTTGGGAGAGCCTAGTTTGTACAAGAGTAAATATGTTAGAATAGCATGAACTGAGCTTCCTTTGTTGGTTTACAGTGACCTTGTGGCTTTTCTGTGCAGGCTCTGTCCCAGATGGAGGCTGAGAAGGCTGCCCTCGCTGAGAAGCTGGCAGCTCTGGATCAGGACCTGGCCACTGCAGAGATGGAGCTGGAGCGCATTAAGAGGGAGGCTTATAGCAAAGAAGAGCAGGACAAGGTAAAAAGACCACCATGTTTTTATTTGAAGGACGTAGTGTACTGAATGTTGATATTACTTTGATTTGATTTAAATATTGAATAACTGTTTTAGAATGCACTGGATGTCCTTCGCTCTGAGCTGCAACGGCTCCAGGCACACTTTGAGGAGTCGCTGGATGCACATGAGGCTGACAAGAGGAGTTTGACTGAGCAGATAAAAGAGCTGAATGAACTAAAGGAAAGGGCTAAGCTGGAGGTGAGAATATTTCAAACATTTTAGCCATTACTGCAGTTGAAAATGCCGTATATAAACTCCTATTGCTTCTTTTGTTTGAATACATACATACTAGCCAATTTAATATAAGCCAAATTTTGTTTTTGACTCTTAAACATTAAAATCAACAAACAAATCAAAGTTCTTACAGATTTCAAGTCACCCAATAAATGACACTGAGGGATTGTACAATCATGGAAATGGATGGGAAGTTACAGCCATGTTTGTCTTGGCGTAAATATAAGTCTTTGGATTTGCCTCTGCTGGGAGGAGGGGGAGTTTGTACCAATTAGTACAGAGTGGGGGAGAGCCATTTACCAAAGACCACTGTTGACATTGGCCTGTGCTGCTGAGCTTTACTAGCATCAGGACGCCTTCAGGTGTGTAGTCCACAGGGCCATAATCTACAAGGCAAAATTCTCGTTGCACACTCTCTGCAAAGTTCCCCGGTATAAATTTTAGTTCCACTGACCTTAATGTAAACAGAAAAGTGTAATTACACTACAATTTGGGCCAAATGACATACATGTCCAAGTTAAATGAAAGCAGTAAATCTCATCTCTTGGGGTTGGCTGAGGTCAGAAAAGCAGGCCAAGGGTCGTTGGGCGTTTCAGTAAAACAATAACCTCAGAGTCACCTCATTAGACTCAGGCAGAGCTGTAAAGTATTGGTCTAAATGACGGGAAAGTTAGGACCAGGGGATTGTTTATCAGTTTGGTTTTGGTACAAAAAATTTCAATGGAGCATCGTCCTGTCTTCACTCTGTCTCTTTAGTCTTGTCAGATTGTTGTGAATGAGGCTGTGTGGAGCCACAGCAGCAGAGTTTGAGGTTTGGACCACTGTGTTCTGCTGTAGATCAAGTCATGCTTCTGTGACGCTGTCGGATTTGGCTGCCAAGGTCTACTCTATTCAATGTTTAATTATTTTTACTAATCCCATCTCAGGATTCTCATGTCAAGCTGTGACAAAGGAGAAGTGTGAATGTATGTAGCCCTTCAAGAGAGCATTTAGGAAGGAAAAACCAAATGGAAAGAGTGAGAAGATGGGAGGATACGGTCCCTGGTACCAAAATATGAAATCAAAGTTTGAGTTAACCCCTTGTGTAAATAAGCCGGTGGGGGAGTGTTTATTTTCTCCCATGTAGCAGCGAGAGGCTGGCTCCACTGGGACTCCAGGTCCCTCTGTCTCATCCACATAACATAACACTGCTGCCCTCATATTCTCTGCCCCTTCCTCCACTCCCCTCCACAAAGAATCAGATAAAATAAAGTATAATTGGCTGGATCCGCACTGGCTTGTTTTTTCTCACATTAAAGTTTATGAGAAGAAAAAGCATCTTGTGTGGCCTCTGAGTACAGCACTCCTCCTCGCCCTGCTCCTCACCCTCCCTCCACCCCTCCGTGCCGGGGTGGGGGCCTGCTGTTTATCATGTTGCACTCTGTGGATTCTTTACACTTGAAGCAGCAGCACAGAGATGTAGAAAGACAGCACCTGGCTTTGAGCCCAACTGGCTCTTATCCATGCCAAGATAAGCTCCGTCCTCCCTATTCCTCACACTAAACATAATGCCTTAAAACAGAATATAGGTCACACAGTTGCATGAGATTGTGCATACAACATTTGGACTTTTAAGAAACGCCAAATTACATGAAAATGCATAAGAAACTAAAGAAATTATTGCTAGACTGAAGACTTGTCCAGTGCATCGATTTATTGTAATTCATAATTCATTTCCAAATCTCGAGCTAACCTATAACCATATTATTCCTTATCTTCTCTGCTGCGGTCTATTTAAATATAAAAAGAATTACGGTAGTTGACTAAAACAAATTTTGACCTTACAGCTCTAAAACTTTTATTTTGATGCATACCTTTATTTTTATTTTATTTTATGAAAGTTTATATTATTATTCTTTATTTAATGTTGCACCAGAATGCCGAAACAAGATCCTAGTTTGTGAATTTTGTTCACTGCCACTGGCAATAAAACTGATTCCTAGAAGGTCGTCTCAGTAAGAGTTAGAAAGTGTAGAGTGTAGAGAACGTAATTGTGTTACTGCAGATGATGAGACACTAACATGATTAAAATAAAATGTATAATGTGCTTTTCAGCTTTCATACACATTTACATACAGGTTTTTGACACATACATTTGAACACAAAATGTAATATTTTTTGTTGAACATGAAGGTAGAACGCCTCTGCCAGAAGGTAAAAGAAGCTGAAGATCAAGTGGCCCAACTCCGAACCAAGCTGATTGAGGCTCATAGAGGGCTTCAGGAGAGTGTTCAGGAGAGAGACAAACAACACAAAGAAGTGCTGGACCTCCAAAGAGTCTTGATAGATGTGACCAGGGAGAAGGATGCCATTCAAGAGACAAATGATGAGCTGAGGATTCTTATCAAGAAAGCAGAAAGTGACAATAGCAGGTAAGGGAATTTTAGGTGTCAAGTAAGCCTGTCAACATTATTATTTGGTGCGGGTGTCAACAAAGGGATTTTGTTTCTGATGTGTATTAAAAGCTTGAGACGGAATGCAGAAGAGAGAGAGCAAAAAGTTTCTATCTTAGAAGAATGTAGAAGTTCAATTCAACAGGAGACCTCTACTCTACGGAGCACTTTGAGAGAGCTGGAGAAATCTCGCCTGGAAGCACGTAGAGAGCTGCAGGAGCTGCGGCGACAGGTACAATATGAATTTGATTGTCTTGTTTCTGCACAAATGTACCATTGTGTATAACATCCAGGTGAAGAGTCTTGATGGGGAGAACAAGCAGCAGAAGCAGGAGCTGAAGGAGCTTTACGGTCGTATTTGTCAAGAGGAGCAGAAAGAAGAGGAGGCGCGACGTGAGGCTTTCACTCTAAAGCAGAGATTGCTGGAGAGTGACGCTGGTAGAGATGCAGCGCTCAGTGAGGTAGGAGCCACTATAAAAGGATATGTATATTACAAGGAGCACATTGTTTATATTTCGAGACAGTTAGGCAATGTTAAATGTGCTTTAATTGTTGCATTTTATTTTGAGTTCAGTGGTGGGGTGCCTGCCAGGTTTCTCTCGTTTCACATGAGTTATATGTTATTGCTTTGGTTACAGGGTATTGTCTGTTGGGATAGTCAAGGCAGTTTTATTGTTTGCTTGTTTGTTAGCCCAAATCTACACAAGGACATACACTCATGATAAACCCCCTTCACAGCAAGTGATAGACAACAAGAATTAAGTTTTCCAAAATGAATTAAATTAATTATACATAAATTGTCCTCAGGTTTAAACAATTTCCAGTTTTGTTTTGTTTTGTTTTATTCTTTCGTACACAAGTTGATGGATGAACCTGTGCATGGGGCTGCACAGTCAATGATACATGTTGGTGTCAGAGGATTTTACAATGTTGATTCTTTATCCAGGTTGCAGGATTGCAGCGCCGTGTGGTTGAACTAGAAACAGCTGAGCATCAAAACCAAAAACTTGTGCTACAACTGGAGTCCAGTCAGCTGCAACGTGAGCAGAGGCACAGAGAGGCCACTTCCCAGCTGGAGGGGGCGCTAGAGGATGCTATGGTCCAGATAAGGCAGCTCTCAATGCAGGGAGACCTCAGTGAGAGTAAGACGCAGGGCCTGGAAAAGCAGCTCCACTTGGGCAATGTTAGAAGAAGAGATCTGGAGACACAGTTGGCTGGGCTACACTCAGCACTACGGCGCACGGTTCTTAACCACACACCGGCCACAAATGGTTCTCACAGAAGATCTCCGTCTCCATGGAGAAAGCAATTTAAAAGTATGTCTAGGTGTGTGTTGGTAATATGTATTTCTGCATTATGTTAATGGAATTACAAAATATTCTTTGTTAGAAAATATTAATGGAGGAGAGTGGAGTTCTACAGAGGCTGAGGAAGTGGATGTAGAAACAGTGCAAATTGTACTCCAGGGACTGCAGAAGGAGCTGAAAGAGGCACAGAGAGACAGGGTGAGTTTAAGACATGCAAATATAGTTCTACCATTAACAGTAATGTTACTATTCTAAAACACAGCTTTTCATTGTATATTATTCTGCTGTAACTTCAAATGTAGGATGAAGCATGGGCCCAAATTGACAATTTGAGATATCAAGTAACAGAACTTCAGGACAACCTTAAAAAATCTTCCAATCAAATTGAACTGTTCCAGAAGTCCTTAAAACAATCCGAGGCTGGTATGTAAACTTTGTGATATTCAAGTCAATATTACTTAACCACTGTCTCCTCATCTGAATAAACGGTTTTATGTTTTAGGAAAAAGAGAGGTAGAAGAGCAGTTGCACAAAGCTCTGACTTCTTTAACTCTTCAGGAGGAAACAGCACACCGAACTGAAAGAGAGAAAAGAGGCCTTCAGGATGAACTAACTCACCTTAAAAATACTCTACAATCAGCAGAAGCAGAGTCGAGAGCACTGCAAGTAAGTGTAAATGTTGAATATTAAAACGTGAAATCAGATTTTATTTTGCCTTTATTTAAATCTGTAATTTTATACCTAGGACAAACTGGAGCTGTATCAGAGCTCAGGATGTCGGGCTGATGCTGAGCAGCTGAAGCTGAAGGAGGCTCTTGAGGCGGCTGAGGGTCAGGTGAAATGTCTAGAGCTGTCCAAGCGCACCCTGGAGGGAGAGCTCCAGAGAGCTCAGCTCAGAGCAGCCGAGCTGGAGGCCCAGGCAGGAGCACTGCAGCTCAGGCTGAAGGAGCTCCGGAGAAAGCTGGGAGAGAGTGAGGATCAGTGCTCTGCTCTGAGGCTGAGCGAGGAGAGGCTTAACACACAATTGTCTCGAGCTGAAACACAGGAGGCTCAGCTGAGGGAGCAGCTCCACAAATTGTCCTTGTCTGTAAGTGACAGCCACGGCAGCACGCACTGTCTACAGGAGCAGGTCACTCAACTGCAGAAAGCTCTGAGCGAGTGTGAGCAGGACCGGCACGTACTACAGGTATAGCAGGCTAGGATCCTTTCAACAAGAACATTGTGTCAACACATTTCACAAATTCCTCCTTTTAGGATTGCATTGAACATATTTACATGCTTTGATTTACCATGTAACCTCCTCATATCCAGAGAGATCATTTTTATTTACATTACAGCTGAAGTTTTCCTAAAGGTCCTTACACATGCAGCAGTAAAATTTTGGGCTGCTCATTAATTCACTTCTCGGGAGAGCTTTGGGCTGCACATTCAAGGATATTGTGTAAACAAAAACATGCAATACTTAATGTAAATCTATCATTTTACATTTGGTTTCACAGGAAAAGTGGGTTAAGTAATTCTGACCAAGACAGACACTACATAAGAAAGAATTGGGTGAATCATAATTAAGTTATTGTTAAAAGCTTGATTTATGCTCAACAGGAACACCTGGACAAAATGCGAGAAGCTCTTTCTGAGTCTAAAAAGCTGAACCACTCTCTGATGGAGAGGACCCAAAACATTCAAATGAGCCAGGAAGACTCGGAGCTAAAATACTCAGAGCTGGAAAAGCTTCATAACACACTGAAGGAGGTAATTTAAACAGGGCAAGTGTGTAGATTTAGACTATGTATATTAATGTACACTATGTGTTCCAGAGCTTGACACAGCAACAAAATGTAGACCTTGATGGCCAAAGGAGACTCCAGCAGCTCCAGCAAGAGAAGAATGATCTGCAGGAGAAAATTAAAGCTCTCCAAGGCGCCTTGCAAAATGTTCAGAGTGAAAGGGCAGAGATGGAGAGGAAAGTTACACGGCTGAGTAAAGACAAATCAGCTCTGAGGAAGTCCCTGGAGAAGGTCAGGCATGTAGCATCATGCAGTGGATCTAAACTTTTTTTAAATGATTATTATATATTTTTTACTTATTAAAACACAATACCCTGGTTACCATTGTTACTTTACTGGTTTTTAACTGTCACTAATGTTTTTTACATTATATATATTTTTATATTCATATGAATATAATGTTTAAGTCTTTTTCAAAGTCTACCTATTAAGCAGGTTGTCCAGCAGGGGATGCCAAGTCCCATTAAAGGAATCCAGATTACTGGTATATGACTGTATAGTCACACAATCGCCACGTGACTTGAGTTTCTACGTTTTTCATTTGTAGTTCATTATGTACTGACACCATAGACTGTATAAAGAAGTGGACTAAGGGAGTGTGACATCACCCATAGCATTTGGCTCCAGTCAAATTAAGTTCACCAAGGCTAGCATTTACAGGGGCAAATTTGCAGCCAAGTTACATATTAGGAATACGAACTGATTTACGGACAAAACAGCAAAATTAAAACACCAGAATCATGTAAAGTGGGTTAATATGAACATTTTAAGACTAAAATGAATTGGAGCTGGAGGCGATGTAATGGGTACCCATGCTCACTTCCAATTTGGAACGGTTATCTCGTTAGCTATGTCCATTTATATAATCTATGATTAACACTACATACAGTATCTCATTAATTTGTGTACCACTGAAATTATTTGTCTTTCCAAACTGCCCCTTAGTGACCTGAATATGTCATTCAGTGGAAAGACAGACTTTGTATTTAGTTCTGAACACCAAAACAAAGCAGTATTTGCTGCCATGACAGCAGCCACAGTGGAAGATGGATTCTTACTGCTACTGTATAGTTTAAACAGTACACTGAGTCCCAGGACAGGACCAGGCCTTAAGTCCTGAAGAGACCTGAAAACTCCCATAGAGTTATATGAGGTAAAAGATCTGAGGTACTAAAAGTTATGCAGCCAAGCCACAAAAGGCTTTAAATGCAATAAAATCATCTTAATGTCAAATCTAAAACTTTTGGAAGCACTTTTAAGCAAAGGGGCCAGAACTGGAGTAATATATGTATTTAAAGTAGTCAGAAGTCATTTTGCCACATTTTGGTGTCGTTAGAAAAGCATTAACACACAAAAATGAACATTTACCTTACATAAATCAAGACAGCGGGAGATCATTTGGATATCACATCTGATTTACTTCATATTAATAGGCTTTGTCACACAGTGCCTGGTGGTGGAAACATGTAGGTGGACTTTGAGAAGTAGTTCTTTGCTTGGCCTCTGGTACATGCATTATAGGACGGCACATAAAAGCAGGGCGATTATGGTAAAGTCGTTCAAGTTGTGTCACTGTGTCGCTGTTGTCAGGTGGACATGGAGAGGCTGAGGAAAGGGGAGGAGGCGGCAGCAGTGACCAGAGACAAGCAGAGACTGGGGGAAACTATCCACAAGCTGGAGCAGGAGATTATGGAAAAGCAGAGAGAAATGCAGGTTAGACTGGGACACAATTAAATACACTATACTTCTAAATTGCAAATTATGTAAATAAAATTAAGTTACTTTAATTATAAAACATATGTTTTCCTGGAATTTCAACAGAAACCAGACCACTTAACAGATCAATCTAACAACCAGAAAGAGACAGAAATGTAGGGAGGTTAGAGACAATAACAAAACTGATGAGCTGAAGATGAGTCACAGTGAGCCACTGCAAAGTCCAGTAGAGCAATAAATCATTTATATTCTCACACATGAATTTACTATTGTAGTTCAAGTCATTCCATTATTTGGTTGTAGAGAGCCTATGGATTATAGTCTACAATATACACAGAGAATCCATTCATATATCTGTTTGAGCTGTTCACCTAGAAACCCGTTGAACCCAGGTTCATGACCTCAGTAACCCCCACACCCCACAGCCCTCATTTACACTCCACCTCCACAGCAACAACAGAAGACAGTGTTGTTCAGTCTCTATTTTTACTTGTTGTAATTCACGTGCACAAATGCATGTATGTAATGCGCGTATCCAGGCTCATATATCCCAGCTGGAGCATTCTCATGCACAGCGCCTCCTGGAGGTGACAGCACGACATCACCAGGAGTTGGACTTGGAGACAGAGCGTCTAAGAGCGAGCCAGCTCCAGGCAGAGCAGGCTTTAGAGAGCCGGGAGAAGGCCCATCGCCAGAGGGTCAGATGCTTGGAGGAGCAGGTATCATAACAAGAACAATGATGCTTGCCATGAAAATATTGTAATCTAGCCTCATTTTTTTTTTATTTTGTCTGGCCAGGTATTGACTCTCAAAGAGCAACTCGATCAGGAAACACAGAGACGACAGTTCTATTTTCATCAAATGCTGCAGCCCGGCGTGTAGGTAGAACATATGTAGCACCTCTGACGCCACACTCACTGTTCCTATGGCAGACTCCCAAAAATGCTACATTATGAGCTACATCCACATTTGGGACACAAACAGCCCTCGGCACTGCTCCCACCCATGCACATGTGCACACGGATTACATTAATCTGCAGCAAAACTTAACAACAACAAACAATGAGTGTTTTGTTTATGAGTGGACTGGATGTGCCAAATTGTTTAAGGATTTCCTCTGGCTCTCTACTGTTGGTGCTTCTAAGTCTGTTTATGCTGTGTCAATTTTTTAGGAAATCGTGTGATGAAAGATTTCCTAAGATGGTGCTTTATTCAACAGAATCATTTGTTTACTTATTGTTATCATGTTTCAGTTGTCATTTATGATCAACAAATATGCTACATATTTATATTTTAATTGCAACATGAATAATAATGTTATCTATTATGGTAACAGGGTACCACATATTTTCATTCTTATGAACTTAATTACTGGTGAATGTATGATTGTTTTTAATAAAGCTGGGTGTATCAAAGCAGTTTTTGTTTAAAGCTTGTTGACGTGTGATAATCAATAACATTTCAGCTGGCCACAGAACTGTGTTATGGAAAGAGTTTGTCTGTGAACTTTGTGAAAGACAGCACTGCCCTTTGGAGGCATGTGTTTGGTTCACACCATTAAAAAAGCCTTTGTGGATTTAGTGTTGTGGGTGAGAAGATGACCTTCGCTCTCTGTTGCCAGTGCTGTCTCCAGTGTTGTCTCCCAGCAGATTTCGCTCCACTGTCTGTGAAGATCCCCATTCCTTTAAAAATGTTTCTGGCACTCACTTTGTTATCCTTAATGACCCCAAAACTCAGATATTTGGTCTTCCCTGCACTGATTACATGTGCTATTTCCCAAGTGCTTAAACATCATGTGTAAGTATTTACTTTTCATTCCTCTCCCTCCATTTCAGCTGAGAGTGGTTCCCCTACAGCACTGCATGTCTTCTCACTGTGTTACCTTGTACGCTGCAGCAACTGTACATAGTAAGAGTTTTGAACCAGGGGGAAAATCCTGTCAAAGTTTCTTTAAAGCAGCCCTTTGATTATCATAGATCCACCCAGCGGTTATCCAGTTACCAGCCTCCTTTCAGCTATTGGCTAGAAAGAGCTAATTATGCAAGGTAGTGAATCCCTGTGGGGGAGGTGGGGCCAAAACTGAAAGAACTCCTTTGGCAGGCAGAATAGAGCTTTTATTGAGGATATTTCTAAGCTTGACCATCAGGGACCAAATCAGTGGATTGTTAGAAAAAAAAAAAAAAAGAAAAAACATCTCCGCTGAATCACGCTTACCCTGCTTTTTTCATTCTTGCAGTGAGTCGGGAGTGGACCTCATGCAGCAGCAGGCAGTATGCAAGGAATCTCCAGTATTCCCCGCTTTGACAACACAAGCTCGGTTGACTTTTAAAGAACCAGTGTGGAGAGATAGAGAGCAGCCTGGGGAGCATTCACACCAGCGTGTCTGAGAGCAGAGGAAGGTACTATTTCTCTGCCTGTGCCGCTCTGCTCTTGTTGCCTCAGGTGCGCGCTCCTCCCTCCACCCATCAGCGCTGCATCATCCCAGGGGTGGATAGGGCCATGGTGCTGGTGGTTCTTCTGTCCTGTCTCTGCACCCTGCTCTCCCTGCTAACACCGCCCGGGGTGCTGTCAGCTGTGCCCCTGGAGAACTTCTACCCCTTCGGACCGGACAAGGGGGACTCCCAGACCGTGGCTCAGGACGATGGAGGGTCCCGCTTGGTAGAGATTTCGGTGGCTTTCCCTTTCTTTGGAGACAAACACACAGGACTCTATGTAAGTACGACACGAACCAACCAACCACCACCAGCTCTCCATGAATATTATTGCTTGTCTGTAGTATGGCATTAAACCACTAATCTATATCTGTCTCCATGGAGATAAAAAGGTAACTTCTCCAGGGCAAATTACAGATCAGATCAGTGGAGAAGCATCACCACTCACAAATTCATGTTTTTCATGCATTTCTTAGCAACAAAAAACTATAATGAAATAAATGTGACATTCCAGACAAAGCAATAACATCTAACAAGCTGGTGACAGACCCTCCACCAGAAAAGTTACATAGTGTACCTTTAACTGTACATAAGTTCAGACATAGTTTAGACTCTGTTCACTATTTTATTGGTGTATGTTTAAAATAGAACATCTAACCATAGCTTTGAAAGCTTGTATTTTACATGATCAGTTCACTGAAATATCTAATAAGTTTATTTATATCAGAGTATCCCAAAAAGCCGCATTATTTTTATATTGTGCATCCACATTGTTCATGTGTCTGGATGTGTCAGCGTTTATGAGCGTGTGCATGCTTCTGGCAGTGGGAAATAGAAACTGACATGGTGTGGATTGTATAAGAGCCTCAGGGACATGAAAGTGGGCACACAGCCAAATACTACATTGCTTTGCCCTTTGAGAATTTGTATATGTTTGTATGTGAGTGCATGTGTGTGTGTAACCCCATTTGACGAATATCGCGTTTTCCCCCCTCGGCTGGAATCATAACCATCTTTAACCTTCTCCTTACTTTACATCTGCTCTCCCTGCACTGAAAAGAGCTCGCAGTGGGAGTGTAAAGCAGGACTATTAGGCGAACAGTGGTTAGTCCTGCTCTAATAAGTCTACAAAGAGCTGTTAAAGGAAGTGACAGTTTGTGTTCGCTCTGTTGCCGCGCAGCATCTGTGAGCAGTTGGTTCTCACAGAGTTGAGGGGGAAAGTATGCACGCTAGAGAGAGAGAGGGAACAGCGCTCATGGGAGGAAGCCCAATGGTTTGACAAGGATTTTCGCGCACCACAATGAAACACACTTTGATCTGCCTTTGTCATGTATTGGGTTCTGTTCCAGCTCGGGGAAAGGCAGAACTCCCTTAAATCAACACCACCTGTTGTGGTTATGCATCCCGTGCGCGCTCCATGAATCCCCCACCTCGTCCTGCCCTGAGCCAGGGGAGGCAGAGGATCCATGGCAACAATGGCCCGGTCAAAGGTTAACTTTCTAATATAAGCTTTTGTTCAGAATGAAGTCACTCTTTCAAAGAAGGACCCTCACACTGAGCTCTGTACAGTGACACTTTGGTGATGTGCTCAGGCATCTAAACTCTCTAACCTTCGTCACTGGCATTTCTATTATTGACATGTATTCCACTGACATAATGGCATAATATGGGTATGCTTAATATTAACAAAGGAGAGGTAAAAAGAGATCTAGAAACCATTTCAAGTATATTTTTACCACTCAGTAGAATCTGTAAAGTAATTGCATAGTGAAATCTTTGATTTCTTATTTTAATGGGTCTATTAATCCTGTGTAACCACTTTGGTCTATCTAGGCCATAGAATAAGGATTTGTCCTATTATCCATCTCTGTCAACAACATTGATCCTATATTGGTCTAAAATGTCAGACACAAGCAAGTTTATAATGAAGAAATGTGTCAGCAAAAGCTTGTATCTTCAAGAGAGTAGCTACCACGTTTGTACTAGGTTATGCAGATTACCCTGTTTTCAAAGAATGTGTAACACAGCTGTGCACTATAACTAATTTTCTTCATTAGCATTGGCATGTGTTTTGGCCTGAATTGCAACATTCTTGCTCTTATCATAAATCTGATATCCAATTAGACAAGACAAGACAGGATGCAGATTGTTTTTCTTGTGAATCCCCGATCAAATGTTCAGGTAATCAAGATACAAAGGCTCTTAATGCTGAGCAGCTTGAGATGTGATATCCCTCCTTAGCTCTGCATCTCATTGGGCTGTAACTTTGTAGTCACGCAGGGCATAACAGATTGTGGCAGGCACTTGAAATTACAGTCACGCTCATTGAAACGCCTCACCTGAATCCATTAAAACATCTGCTATAAAGAGTGCGACCACATGTTGATCTCTGCCACGAGAGAGCCTTTACTGCTTTGAACAGGCAATATTTCAGCCAGTGCTAAGAGGCAAATTTGTATGAATAGTTTCTCTGAGGACTTCGGTTCAAGTGGACGGCAGCCACATGGAAGCTGCACATCCAGACTAATTGTGGACGGGTTGAGGGTGCTGTCTCATGGTATTATTTTGACTGATACCTCTTTAGCATGCCTTCTTTCCCTCTCAAATGCAATTAGATCCACTAAACTAGCAACACATAGGCAATAATTCTCATAAGTTCTGCAATTAAGGAGAAACTGTAAGTAGCAGGGTTGCCTACCATTTGCTGTAAACTGTTGGTAATTTCATGATGAAAAGTAAAAAGGTTTAAAAAGCACTGACTTAGTTGTATCATTGGTTTAGTCTTAGTTCTTGGCCCAGTCCTGGTTAAGTTCATTATAGGCCTAGCTTTAGACCTTGGGTTAAGTTTGGTATAGACCATGTCAAGATTTTGCTCTGGATTTTGTCTGCTGTGCTTTTGTGATAATATCTTTTGAATGGTCAAAAGTCTTCAGGAAGCTGAAACCCATGAATAGTTTATTCTATATTTCTTTGTTTGACCTGCTTGATAATACTATAATTGTATAATTATTCATTATTTCTTACTCAATTCAAGTTTGTTAAGATTTATTGTTGAGATTATGTTACTATATCCTTTAGCTTACCCCTACAGTCGTTTTCCAAGCACACCAAGTTCCACTACTGCTAACTAGCCTCCTACGCCTCAAATAGGACACGGGGGTCTTCCGAGCTGCTTTACCTGCAAAATGACCAATCAGCGTAACACAACGCAGGTGTATGTTCAGGAGGAGTTTCTAAGCAACACCGGATAAACTTCATCTTATGTATAGAACAAGGAGGAGGACATCCGAGGTCAGAAAGGAAGGAACACAAGCTTACAAGCAGATGTTAGCAGAGAAATCATCAAAGGTATTTATTGTCAAATGAAAAAAAAGAAAATCTTATAAAATCAAGCCCCTCTCCTAATTTATGGACTCACCCCAAATGATCAACATTTATTCAAATTTAACATATTTGAATTAATATATCTGAAAGTTGTATATTTTGAATCGAGCAGCTACATGTAAACAAAGGTAAAGTTTGTGCCAAGAATGTGCAATTGTAAACTGCTTTGGGAACATCTGCTAGTGCTCATCTGCCTCGCTCCAGATCTCCAACACTTGTGCAATTTCATTCACTCACTTCAGCTCGTCACCACTGCGTATAGGGCCAAGGATGCGTGCATTCATGATTCTTTGTACTCTGCTTGAGTGCTTTTTACTCACTAGATGAATGACATGAGTGCTATTACTTGCACAGAGATCTGGTTCAGCATACAGAAGACACATGTGCCCTTAATATGTTATCATTTTATCACTTTTTACAGGTCATGGTAGGATGGAGTTTATACCAGATGCTTCAGAACTGAGGTTGTGGTTTGCTATGCGCAACTAGCTGCTAAACGTATGGATAATGCAATACAGACTTCATGAATATAATTGTCTACCTCTCTCTATGGGGTATTCAGTCACTAGTTTTATGGTGTAGAAAGATAAGGTTAAGATATTTCCCCCGTGGGGAGATTTGTCCTCTCCATTTGACCCATTCTTTCAATGCCACTGGGGCAACCTGTCAAGAGCACATGGAAACCCATCTCCAGATCTTGAGTTTTGGGTTGATTTGGGGATCTGGAGTGCCATGAGGAAACGCACCCACCCAGACACATTCTGTGAGGCGATTTAATTTGTTCTGTGATTATATTTTATTGTTAATAGTAGATATCATAATGATAAACCATTAGTCTTATATGTAGCACTCAGTTATTCAAAGTTGCGTTATATTTTCAGACATTATTCATTCATTCCTCATACTCCATATAGGTGGGGTTTAGTATGTACTGTATAACTGCAGGTTGTCATTATGTCCTAGAAGACAGATAACAAACCAGAATCATTCAAATAGTGTGTTTTTATTGTATTTACTTGTATTAGACAGATTTCAAGAACAACCTTGAACTAACAGACTGACTGGTGTTTAGCAATTATTATGTAAAATTATATGATATTAGGCCATTTGATTTCTTTATATAGACTTTGGTTGGTTAGTGATCATGCTTTTCAGCTATTTGATTTGGGTTTGTCTGTGATAGTTTTATGCCCCTGTTCAGTTATTCCCTGTTTTGTTGATGTTGTGCAGCCACCAAAAATAGTCAGATTTTTAAGCAATCATCCTGGAAACGGCTTAGTCAGGGCTTTTTACTTCCAGTTGATTTTAAAAAGTTTACATTGCAAACATCCATATTTGCTCCTCCACTTCAGCCTGTTCTCCACTCCCTCTGAGTTGGACTGGATTTATGGCTGATAAAAGTGAACCCAGGTTAAGTGCACACACACTGTCAGGGCCTGGTCTCCTCGTCATGTAACTGGACAAGCTGGTAACTGTGAACCCTCCTTTTTGACAAGGCAGACTGATGTTTTCCTGACTTGATCCATGGGCACCTTTTCATTGAGGTTTGTTTTGGCCTGAGTTTAGCCAGATGAAAGTTTATTTTAGCCCATAAATTGCTGGGCTCTTAAGAAAACCACCCAAGCAAAATCCTGCATATATCCGGCAAAGAATTCCCCAGACATAACAAGGGTGTTGTGGAGTGAAGGGGCAACATGAAATATGGAGAGAGTGATGCTTTGTGCTGGTAGACAGTTCACACCCAGGTTCAAACACTGGTCATGTTCTAATGGTGTAGTAAAAAGCTGACATTGCCCATTAGATTTCTAATGTACTTACCTGCTCTTTCCTGAAACAAAATAACTAAAAACACTAATACTTATTAAGTACTGGTGAGCTTGTAAGGATTTGTTTATTCTTTTGACTTTGCCTATCTATGCCCGGAATGCAAACAATATCATGAGGTACTGTACAGTTAAAATAGATACAGATTTAAGATATGAATGAGTAAAAATGGGATATTTAGTTGTTCCAATATCGTTATTGGAGATATCAGAGGGTTTCCCCCAGAGAATGACAATGTGCCCATGTGTCATTCTCAATTTAAAATAGATTATTATCATCATCGTCAACTGAAAATGGTTTCTGGATGGGAACTGAAAGTCTTGATCGCAAAAACATTGTCTAGATGACCACTGTTAATTTGTGAACTTTACTATAACCCATAGACCTAATATACAGTAAGTAATGGTTAGTGTGTAATTAACAATATAGAGCACCAACATCTAAAGACATGCATGATCTGAATAAATAATAATTTGCTCCTAGTAAATAAATGTGAGAAGAGCTAGTCTTCTCTCTTAGCCTTTCACAGTTCTAAATGGGAACTGTCTTGAGATTTTTTGTAATGTAAGGGCATTTCACATTCTATGTAATGCCATAAGGTCAAACCAATGTTGAAATATTTTTCTAAAAACTCAACAGGGAAGACGTATGCTTGTTTAAACAGCCCCAGATGCTACAAGAAATTGGATTAGGCAATAAAATGTACCCCCTGATCGAAGTATGAAGTGTATTTCTTGTAGAGCTTGATCTCTTAACACTAATTCTGTTGTAAGATGGATGCCTTCCCAACCACTGCCACCACAACTCCCTCATTAGTGGCATGTGGGTGCGTAGAGTTAGCGCTTCACGGACATCTTTTCATCCATCCAGCCCCTATGTTTTTGTATCAGATGGTGTTTTGGCTGACCCCTGGACTGGACCTCCTCTACCCACATCGGGCCACGCTCTCGCCACATTTGCACTGATGCAGAGGGGAAGGCTGTGGTCGGGCAATTAACTGAGCTCCGGTGCTGTGCCAAGCAAAACTTCCCTTTTTGTTTTTACTGTAAAATCCTTCAAATTATGTTTTTAGACTTGCAGGAAATAAGGGCCAGCCCATCTGATGTTGCTTTGTCATAGTAACATTGGGCACATTGAGGGGTAAAGTTCATTTGCGACATCAGGAGAAACTGGATACTGCCACAGTGGGAATAATGTTGCTTGTAAAAGGCAGAGATGATGAATGAATAGCTTTCATGAATTGCACTTTAGGCTTATGTGAAAATAATTCCTTATACTCAAATTTGACACCTTTTTTTGGATACTTGTGTTGTCAGTTCAGAAGGAGATAGCTAAATACAGCTAAGTCAGATTCCTTGCTGTTGAAAATATTCTAGAAATGTTAAACCACTGAATAGGGCCAAATGATTCCCAGAATATACTAGAATTGGCCTCAGATAACCCCATTACAATTATGATCCTCCCATTTGCAGTGTAGAGGCCATAATATACCATATAATACTGTTTACTCATATCTGGCACCACCTACTATGGCTGATTATGGAAAAAATATGTAATTTTGACTGCATTGCAAATGCAATTTGCAATACCTCTCTATAATTTTAATATTTTGTTTAGAGGGCAAATTGTGAGCACAAACATTAGAACAAAGACTTAACATAAACTTCTAAACTAAAAGAATGGCATGCATTTCAAAGCATGTTTGTAGAGGTCTAAACTTCAAGGTCAGTACAGTTGTATAATTTTACATAGGAAATTATGTTACTTCAATAATTACAGGTGATTGCAATTCTGTTCGGTTTAGATTAATCTTCAACTCTGGATATATGCATTTTGCCGATTAGGCAGAATAGGAAACACAGTTTTACAGTGGGTCATTGTGATCAAATTAAATCTGACCACAAGTTCCAGAGCTTAAAACAATTGAGATAAATTGTGTTGACATGGATATCCAATATAAACCTTTAGTCATTATTCAGTTTTTTGAACTTTCAGAAGGAAGAACATAAAATACCAACAATTTTCCTTTGTGAATTTTGGTAAGCTGAATCCTGTCTTTCTATAGCTGCCTGTTCCTGCCTGTTGCTAACAGTGCATTTCTCACAGAGCAGTCATGTGGGCGAGTGGAGGATGGGTGCGTTTATTTGGTTACTCTGCTGTTAGCACACATCTGTGGATTTAAAGGTCCATGAAGGTCTTCTCCAGTGCCATGACTTCACAGGTGTCCCAGCAGCTCAGGCCAGGTTTTCTCATTTCTTTGAATAAAAGTCACGCCTGTTTGTTACACAGGAAGTGCAAACATCCGTTATGGGAACATTCAATACCTCACAGCGCAGTTTGCCAGTCCGTTTGACCACTTTTCTAAGTTATCATACATACATACTGTCCATGTTTTTGTTTGTTCTAATGCTGGATTTAATGTTTGGTTTGTTTGGAGTTAAATAGCTTGATCGTTCTTGATAGTAAAGGTACAGAATGTAACTTTGTGAGTGTCTCACTGCTTATGTCTAATAAGATGTTATTGCTTTCCCTAATATATTCCACAGTGTACCAATAAACTTCCCAGTCTTACATGAATTCACTTACAGTGGGCAGGGTTGTCTCTCCACAGATGTAACCTGTAACTTGGCCTGATTACATTACCTGAGAAAAGCAAGTGTTGTATCCTCTAGGAAAGTTACATAGTGTATCTTTAAGTTTACTAATCAGCAACATTTACATCATTTGAGGTGTTCATTTTATTGTGAATCTCCTCTTTCCAGGTTAACAACAATGGCCTGGTTTCTTTCCTGAGGGAGGTTTCTCAGTTCACACCTGTAGCTTTTCCCATCTCTGGAGACCGGAGAGTAGTGGCACCATTTTGGGCCGATGTAGACAACCGTCGTGCTGGAAAAGTGTTTTACAGAGAGAGCCTGGAGTCGGACATCCTGAACAGAGGTTCTAATGATGTTAGGACTTACTTTTCTGAGTTTCCAAACTTCAACGCTTCATGGGTTCTCATCTCCACATGGTACAAGGTTACATTCTTTGGAGGCAACTCAAGAACACCGGTACTGGATTTTAAAAATACTATATAAGCTCTTGATTGATTTGTTAGAAATTAGCTGAGCCTTTTTATTTCTTTTTTGTAGGTCAATACATTCCAAGTGGTGCTCATTACAGATGGAGAGCTTTCTTTCACCATATTCCAGTACCATAACATCACATGGACTACAGGCATGCACGCCACCAGTGGAGGGAACCGGGTGGGTTTGGGGGGCATTGCAGCACAGGTAAGAGCACAGAAAAGAAGAATTAAGAAAATTTATGGTATAACTCATGCTAACATATAAAAAAATTAAAATAGATTCTCATTGCTAGACTAATTACTACTTAGACCACATGTTATTCTACATATTTCATACTATGGATAGTGGATCATTTAGAGTGTTTTGGTCTTCCCAATCTGTGGTTTATGCCTAAAACAGTGAGACTGCAGTGATTATTTATGTTTAGAACAATAATTTGCTTTCTCTCATTGTGCTGGTCTTTTCCTAGGCAGGTTTTAATGCTGGTGACGGAAAGCGCTACTTTAACATCCCTGGCTCTCGCACAGCTGACATTGTGAACGTAGAAGGCACAACCAACGTAGGATTCCCTGGTAGATGGGTATTTCGGATAGATGATGCAAACGTGGAAGTGGGCAGCTGCAACAACTCTGGTGAGCCGAGATAGATGCCTTTATATTGGTCTATATTTGACTGTTTGTGTTGTTTTGTGAACTCAGACTTGTCTCTTATTATTTATCAGGAAGCAAGCATACAAAAGTGAATGCTTTTGAATACAATATTTATCATTACAAACTATTCAAAGTCATTTTTTGTTTTCAACTAGAATTAGCCTCTAGAAACCCTTTTTGTGCATTTACCTACCGTGAACTCCTGGCTTTTGGGTGACTGGTCTTGGAGGTAGACGAATAAATTAAGTGACTCATTTAAACACATCCAGTGAGCCTGTGCTTTTGCATAATCCTTGACGTTGAAGAATTACTCTGAAGTGTGCCATTTTTCCACAGCCTCTGTTTGCCCACACTTGCGTCCATGTTTGAATGGTGGTCAGTGCATTGATGACTGCATCACGGGAAACCCCTCCTTCACCTGCTCCTGTCTGGCCGGATTCACTGGGCGGAGGTGCCAAATCGGTGAGTTATGGCTAATCCTACTTCCTGCCATGTTTAACTTGACACACTACACACTGTGAATTGATACTGATGTTTCAAATAGGATTAGCCAGGGAAAATACTATCAGCTTGTAAAAACAGAACGATTTTGTATGTCTTGCCAGAGGGACACATTGACACATAGAATTTTCCAAAGGCTATGCATAGTTGCCGAGTATCAGTTGCATTTTTGAACTTTCTAGGAACCCTTCAACCTGGTCAGATGTTTGTTAATTAAAAAGGACTTATTTCGTTCTTTGTTATCCTGTTTTAGATGTCAACGAGTGCGCCTCCAACCCATGCCAAAACGGAGGGACGTGTGAAGACCAGATTAACAGTTTTGTGTGTCAGTGTCTAACAGGATACACTGGAGTCCGCTGTGAAACTGGTAAATGTGACTTTAAAGATTGGGTAATTTAAATTATAGGATATGCTTAATACGGAGAACATTTTGTAAAATAAAAAATACAAAAGTACAAAGGCTTTAGCTGCCTTTATATGCGTATTTATTTGTTTATTTGTTTTTTCATTTGTTTGTTTTTTCATTTGACTAATGCAGAATTGCTGAATTTCTTGTCAAACTTGTCACTAAGGAAGAAAAGAAAATTATTCAAAATGTTTGTCCTTTTTGTTCTTGATCTTAGTAGAAACAAATAAAATTGTCTTTCAGTATTAATTTCCTTAAGATGAAAGGCCCTATATTACACAAAATGGATTCTTGTGAGCTTTAAGGCAGGTTGTAATGCTGTTACTTCTTCAAAACTATACCCGGAGTCATAAAATTATCCATTGATTCTAGAGAAGGTGTATGGAGTTTAAAAACCCAGTGGCGCACTTTCTGTATTACCACATGACATCAAGGTAGAATAGAGTGTTCTACCTTGTGTTGGAAATCAGATGGACCTCAGCCTAAATATGCAAGATTTGTGTGTTAAACATGTGTGAATAAATCAAAACACAACTCTGGGTATTTTTCTGATGAAGAAACATTATAACATTGATCAGAAAATATTGTAATAAAAATACAGACTTTTAATCACTGATATTTAACATAAAAATTTTGAAATTACTTGATCTTGATTAAAACTGGATTTGTTGCACTGCCCAGAATAGTTTTAAGCATTTCAGATTAAGAATATAATTATTTGTGTGCATGCAACCCTGCTTTTTGCAACAATATCAGTGCCCATGCTGTGGGATGTTTAACAAGTTCAACATCTTACCATCATTGTGTTGTGTCCAGTGCTCCCATTTCACTATAAAAGCTTAGTCTCTAGAATTATGGTAAACAACAATAACAATAACAATATTCTAAAGACCAAAATTGATTCCTATTCCTACCGCCCGTTAGAGACTCTTCTGGAACTAATCTCTACCTCTGTGTTTCAGACATCGACGAGTGCAAAGACAAACCCTGCTTCAACAACGCCCAGTGTGTCCAAGGAGTGGGCAACTTCACCTGTGTGTGTGAACCCGGGTACACTGGGCTCCTATGTGAGATTGGTTAGTATGATAGAGTTATATGTGTGTTGTTATATAGAATTAGATTTCATTTATTGTGATGAGATTTAGCTATTGCATTGAACCTTTTTTTCAGAAATATACACTAGGCCAAAAAGCAATGTATATATATTTTTTTGGTTATTTATGATCACTTCCCTTTAAAAACAATGTGTATGCAATAGGTTTTGAAAAATTATGTAAATTCCAATGAGAGCAGGAGCAGACGTTTATTTGGCAAATTGTCAAGCCATCAACATTTTTTCCTTAATACAAATTCATTTAGTAGCATTGTAACTATGCATTGATACATTAGGTTTATGGCTGAGCTGATAGACACATATTATTTCCATGGGTCAAATAGAGCAGCAGCAGTGAGTTACTTGGTGTAATATTTCCGAGACCTCATCTTTTATCTAGCTCCTTATGGAGTTATTAATGAAACTCAAGACTCCCAGAGGAATGAACTGATCAGGCTTTGAATCCGTGTTCGTACATGAGACCGGATTAGTCCTAATACAGCACACCTGGTCAGTGAAACCCAATGCTCTCTGAAGGGAAGCTCACGGTGTTTAATCCTGGGACCTGGAGAGTGAACTGACAGATTCTTCTTTTCTCTGGACGTTTGTGTTTCTTACAGACATAAATGAATGTGACTCGCAGCCCTGCCTGAACGGAGCAGAGTGCATTGACCATGTGAGCAATTTCACCTGTGTATGTCCAGCAGCCTTCACAGGACCCCTCTGTGAGACTGGTGAGCTCTTACCTCTTTTGCTGTAGTATTTTGGTATAATAATTACACATTTACAGCCTTAGCAAAGCATGAATAAAGACTTAAGTCATAGTGAACAAATTGTTTATTGGCAGTGATTCAGACTTAGTAATTTTTTTTAGACAAGCATGATCTTATATATAAATTGTGATATTTGATTGGTTTTACTCAAAAAAATTCACTTAGTTAATGGACTTTTATACATTTCCAAAATAAGGCAAATGTTTTTTGTTTTTTTGTTTTTATACAAGACTACTGGATTAGTGTCAATAGTTTTTTCTGTTAAATACCTGTGATTTTTTCCCTACTATATAATTATAAGTTGTTTACAAGTTCAATTGAGGTTGCCAAAATGTTAGTCCAACAAGGTGTCAGAATAGCTGATTAGATAGCTGGTTTATGATAAAACGTGTTTACTTTACTCACACATAATGCCAGAGCTAATGTTTCTCAGTCAGAGTTTGTTGTAAAGCATTTTCTGATTTGAATGACCGTCTTGTTTTGCTTGTCGTTACAGAGCTTGTAATACTTGAGGTGAACATGACCGAAGCAAATAACCAAACAGGTAAAAACAAGTACAGAGCCTTTGCCCTTTACTTTTCATTGCACTCTGTTGGCACCATGGATCAATAATTCTAACCTTCTAATCTCTCAGTGTATCAGATTTAGAGTACATTTTCACTGAAAAAATATTTGACATAAGTACATTTTTTTTATTGTAGTGGAGTTTAAAATTTTACTTTACTGACATTGGGCAGCAGACCTGACTTTTTGAATTGTCTTTTGCATTTTGGACAGAATTTTAAGTATTGATGACATATGTAGACGTATTCTATTTTCAAATTCAGCTTTACTTCCTGTATTTCTGTACTTCTCAACTTTTTTCCACAAACTGCCACTTAACTGAAGTAAAACTATAAGTATTTGCCACAGGTACTATCCCACCAAACCAAGTAATAATTAGGAAAAAACCTTGCATATGCACTTTAATATATTTAAATTACAGCACAATTGGAGCAATAAAGAGTTACCACCAAATAACTATTGCTGATAATGACCATTTGGACCAGAACTTCAGTCTGAGAAGTACTGACTGAAGCAAGCACTTTTGCCTGCTGCTGTCTTCATGATTTGAGGTAGTGACAGTTATGGAGCTCAGGCACAGGGGCTGTTTCTGCTGCAGCGTGGCAGGTAGCAGGCAGACTCGGGTATGTGGAGAGGAGCCGTGTTATGCCACAGGAATTTGGCCTGGTGCCCTGGAAGAGGCTGCTGTGCTGATGGATTATTGTAATTATCAAAACTGACACAGCCTCACCCAGTTTACTACCACAACCTGGAGCAGCAGCCGCTTGATGTTGCAAATTATCACTTTATTAGCACATTTTATTAGTTTACCAACAAAGAGGAAATGCTTTGTCTAGACTTAAGTTGCCATTTATGAGTCAAAGCCTGTCTATGGCATTCAGGCGATTTGTGCGGACTGAACTGCTGAAATATGCATGCTCTACACTGCTGCTTACTTGTTGGAAGTTGGCCATGGCACTACACTTTCAAACACAGCTGCTTCTTGCATAATCATTGCACAATTTGTTCACAAATATGAGGTATGTTATTATCCTACCTCAATTCTCATACCTTCCATTCATAAAAGATTATATTAGGACATTATACTTGTTTTTGGAAAGAACTAGTGGAGTTGTAAGTAGTACACTCCAAAAAGTAATAGTTGACATCAGATTAATAGTATTAATGTAAGTAGTTTTAAGTAGTTGAGATTTATCTACTTGATAGACCTAGACTATTTGACTTGTTTCAAGATGCTTCTGTCCACAGTATATTGCAAACAGTTATTTGGTAACAAAGTTTAAAAGATTCGGAGTTGTTGCCTCATCAAAAACATGTCTGAAGAGGTTTTAGATCATCCATGCATGTTTGAGTATTTTAGCAATCTCTCCCGGGCCCTATTCAAACCCTCCTTACGGTTAACTGTAAGATTTTGTCCAGTGCTCAGCCCACATGACTACATCATCCATGCTCCCACATGACAATTCTCCATAAATATACAAAAACATGATACAAAGCTGTACATAGCAACTTAACAAGCCTGATGTGATGTGCAGTTGTTTCTTTAGTGGGATGCACACTGATTGTGTTGTGATAGTGCTCTGAAGGAGGAGTGACTTATTGCAGGGAGCGCAGGGAGGTGAGACTCAGAGCATCAAAAACTGAAGTGAACTTATAAAATGCAGTTTGCTGCAAATATAGTATTTTCAGTACAAAGAAACAAAAAAGGTAATGGTGATCTAAATATGTTATGTGTTAGCAGTTAATACCCCATAGAAATAAAATACCTCCTCTAAACAAAAGCTGAATGGAACATAGAAGTGAACAGCCCAGGAATGTTACCTGTGTTTGTAAGATTTCTCTGCATGTTTTTTTTCTGTTTCTGTCTTTTTATTTTCATACAGCTCTTCCTTTGCCTATTTAACAGTTTCTATTTTAGAATATATATTTCATGGGTCTCCCAAACAGCAATATGATACATGTTTGATAAATCTCTCAAGTCTTTGTCATATAAGCACACAAGTCACTTTAACCATGGCTAGATATTCATTTTTGAAGTGTCAAGCTATGATTACAGTGTCCCTGAAAACCTCCTTAATAGGATTTGAGCAATTGCAAATGTATTTTGCTTCTCACCCTTAAGCTGAAATAACTATTACAGCTTATATAGGCTCTCTTAAATCCCCCACATACTTTCCTGCCTGGCTCACTTGGAAGGCACGGCGGAAAAACAACACTATCCTCCGAGGAAGAGAAAGTCGTGGGACACAGGAGCTCCTAATCAGGCCGGATCAAAAGGGCCGACCCTCACAGGTGGCTGGTGAAAAGTGGCTCTAGCAAATTAACAATGCATTTATTGCCCCCAAGGTCTTGTGTGTTGGTCACAAAATATGCTCTTTATCATCAGAAAAATAAAACCCTCCACCACGCTGCCGCGACTTCAAACAAAAGGCATTTAGCTGCGATATGGCTGCCTCCTTTGATCCACTGCTGCAATTAGGAAGTAGAGGAAAATAAAAACATTCGTACAATTTGCACGCAGCGGATGTGCTTTGCTCTGACTTGTAATCTTCTGCTCTTGTGAACTTTGTTGAGAAAGATGAAGGAAAGAGGGATGACAGTGAATCAATATGAGTTTACAGAAGAGCAGATGAAAGAAGCGGCGCATCTGGAGCCTATGCTGACAGGGCAAACTCTGTGCATGTTTACCCTACGACCAACCCCCAAAACGTAACATTCAAGAACAGAGGCTACTTTCAGCAAAACAGTGTACCTAAAGGTGTACTTTTTAGTGGAGGGTCTACCACCTGCTTTTCTCCATGGAGATCACACCTGACGGGTGTATTCCATAGTATAGCATTATCAATCATTATTCAATTACAAATGTTTTTATTTTATACAAGGTCTCCTCTCCACTGATAAATTAGCCTAGCGGCATCACATTCTAGCCTCTGTGGTGAAAGATAAGTTTGTGGAACATTCCAGGGGAATGACATCTACACATAAACAATAACACCTTTGGGTCAAGCTTAGATATCTATTAGTATTTGAAAATTCACACAGTTTGCTCAAGTCACCTCTTAAATTTCTACCTCACTACTGTCAAAAATAAATAAATTGTCAATAATTTATGTTTTTTTCTTTATACATGTTGGCAATAATTCTCATTGTAATAAGAAGCATAATAACATCTTAATAATCTAGATCCCAAATGTAAATACATTTCAGCTTGTCAAACTATAGCCTACGAATTGAGATGCAACTGCTGTGTACCTAAACCATCTAAAAAGCGTCCTTTGAATCTTTTGTTTATAGCCCTCTTTCTCTGTGTGTCTCTATGCAGAAGAATGCCTTTGTCAGAATGGTGGCGTCTGTGTGGACCTCAATGGGACGTGTGAATGCCCCGCAGGCTACACTGGACTCTACTGTCAGTTTGGTGGGTATTATCTGCTCACAGTCTTATCCTCTCAAATATCTCACTACACCTTTGATCAAAACATCACAATCGTGTCCTCTCAGAAGTAACCCATACTCCGTGCAGTCACAGCCGGCCCTGTCCCGACGGCGGCCCCTGTCTGGAGTATGGAGGGACCTACTTGTGCACATGTCAGACCAGCGGGACAGAGCTAGACCACAAAGACTACTACCCCTATGGTAAGGACCTCGGACCAACACAACAACAGGGCATTTTACACATATGTGTGATTGGCCTCAGCTGACGGTTACTATAGCAACCAACGCATTTTTAAACCTGGTGTCACTTTCTGTTTAGAAATGGTTCCACATAGTTTACATGACCCAAACAAGATCTGTTGTTCTGTTAGTATAGGGTATATGGTGAGAATGTCCAAAAAGTTTTGAAGTCCCTTCAGTTTTCTTAGTTCACTTTTGCTGACTTTGTGCCATTTTGTTTCATGTATACCAGGTATGTAGACCCTGCATTTTTATCATATTTACCACAAACTGGGTCTAAAAACTCTGGCATTTACGGCTAAGCCAAATTTTGTCATAGAATTCAGGCCTCCTTTCCACCTTAATTGTAAACTAACGATTCTTTAGTATGTTCTTCTAATGTTATTAACTAAGAGCCGTTTGTGAATCCAAACCTACATTCATGTACATTGTTTTGCTATAACCTGAGTGATTTAATTTAATAGTAAGTAATTTAATATACAATTGTCAATTTGAAATTCTTATTTGAGTACCAACCATCAGTTTGAAATCACTGGTACCTTTGCACTATGGTATCTGGATATGACTGAACATACTTAATATGACTTCATTGATTCATTATATTCTTTTGGTTTGGACACTATTTGTAAAATGTAGCTTTGGTTGTTTGGTCTATGCCCTGGGACACAGTCAAGTGTCTGTATGTTTTTCAGTACAGCCCCAGTCGGTGTGCGACTCGTCTCCGTGTCTGAACGGAGGCTACTGCTATGAGCGAGACGGAGGCTACAGCTGTGAGTGCAAGCATGGATACTGGGGCAAGCACTGCCAGAAAGGTAACTTCACTTGAGAAACCTAAAAATGTACGTATGTTTCCATTACACACAACCTGTTTTTACATGCATTAATGACAAATACTTAAAGATCCTATATTAGGAAAAATTGACAGGGTTGAAATGATCAAAATGGTTCTAGTGATGGTGTATGGGCTTAAAACTCTTTAACACTAATACTTACTGTATTATCACATAACATCACAAAGTGGAACAGAGTGTTTTCAGTTTGGAAAAAAGAACACTGCTTAAATATGCAGGGTTTGTGTGTTAAACATGTCGATGAAACAAAACACAACTCCAGGTATGTTTCTGATGAGGAAATACCATTATAACAGATCAGAAGATTGCATAATATGGGCCTTTTAATCGAATTTTGCTGACACGAAAGAGAAAAGAGATGCATGTATTCTGCAGTATTTACTAATGGACAAGCCAGATTTCTAAAGCATGCATAAAGATGGCAAAATCTGTTAGTATTAGAATATACAGTAGTTCATTTTGAGGTCTGTTTAGTGATTTGTACCTTATTTACACTTGAAAAATATGACAATGGAAAAACATAATTACGTGACTCAATAAAAACTCAAAAATGACTCCAGTCCAGTTATACTGGGCAATAACTCAGGCTTACCCCTAGCATTAGTTTTATGCACCAGGAAGCGCGCCATAACTCGTAATGCTGCTTGAAATGTTCCATAGCTAAAAGGCTTATGCTAATAAGTACTTAAGAGTAACTTATGGGCTTCTTCCTTGAATTATGATTTTGAGATGAAATTTACTGAAACTGATGTATTTAGTGCGATTCAATATTTTTTTATTTCTTCTTCTTTACAGTTAGACTCAATACCTGTGCTGCTTTGCCCTGTCGAAATGGGGGCACGTGTAAAGAAGAGCACGGGATGTACCACTGTGTGTGCCCCTACCGGTTCACTGGGAAGCACTGTGAAGTCGGTCAGTGACTGTAGACTCAGAATGTCCAATAGAAGTGGGGCGATATGTCCATACAAGATATTATCAGAATAATCGTTTTTATGGTATGCATGCAGATAGTGCATATTGTTTATCATAGAACTAGAGTAGACTAGTCAAGATTAGACTGTTTGTTGTCCAATCTATTATGTGAGATATTTGAACCTCGTTCAAGACTGCATAGCATATATTTGAATACAAAAATATTACAGTAGTTATTGAAAGAATATCACCCACCTCTACAACCCAATTATAGTAATTTCCTGTGGATGGATCCCTACAGTCTATAATGTATTGTGTCCTTCAGGAAGACCAGACCCCTGCTCCTCCAGTCCATGTCTAAATGGAGGAACGTGTTTTCATTACATCGGAAAATACAAGTGTGAGTGCACAGAGGACTTCTTTGGGAGACATTGTGAGATCAACATGAGTCTGACACACGCCTCCACTGGTGAGACTGCTTATTTTCTATGAATGACCTTAGATTTTGAATGGCTTACTTGATATTGGTACGAAATGTCTATTTGAATATCTAAAATGACAGTTCTACCATCCTCACACTAAAAGGTTGAAATTGAACATATTTATTAATTCTTTGCTTACCTGGAGCTCTTTCTGTCTCAAGTTAAGATTATCAGTGTTGTTGTACGGAAATTATAACATTTTGGTTAGGTTTGGGTAACTTAAGCAGTTGTGGACTATTGCTGTTTGCATGTCCTGCATATGTCAAACAATTCTCTTTTGTAACTATTAACCCTTATAATTATTACCCAACCTAGCATCCCATGGCACTGTTTAACAAAATCTGGTTGTTTCAGATGAGGGCTGTGGAGACCCGCCACATGTTGAACACGCTGATGTCCACTTCTCCAAAACTACCCCGGGCTCCATGGCTGTGTACATCTGCCATTCGGGCTTCGTGCCTGTGCCCCGTGCCACTCAGAGCATATGCGGCCTGCAGGGAGACTGGAGTCAGCCCCCTGTCTGCGAAGGTCTGTCTATACAATACAGTTCAATGAGTTTACCTGCATGAAGGAAAAATATATTACTGCCATGCTCTGACTTTCCAATGAACAACTAGAAAAATAAGGTGTCCTCACTTTTATACTGGCAAAGACACTTCATAGCAGCTTGTACTGTATTCCATTGTTCTGGTGCACTGTCCTATTCTGTCCTCTGTTTCTAATGTTAATGTTTTCTCATAGAGATCAATGAGTGCCGCTCACAGCCCTGTTTAAATGGAGGAACTTGTCGGGACCAGGTGGGGTCCTTTCTCTGTGAGTGTGGAAAAGGCTTCAGTGGAAACCGCTGTCAAAATGGTACAATACAAGTTTAATTCACACTTTTATTATCTGTCAAAGAGATTGATGAATTATTGTTTCTGCAGCTGTCAGTCAGTGCTCACCGGACACATGTAAGAATGGAGGCACTTGTGAGAATGAGTCTGGCTCGTATTTCTGTCACTGTCCTGCAGGATTTAAAGGATTGCACTGTGAAAAAGGTACAGTACTTTACTTTTGATATCTGAAATACTTATGTATATAGGTGTAAAGATAACAGATGTGTCCTGTGTGTGTTTGTGCAGAGCAGGATGTTTGTGACTCCAGCCCCTGTTTAAATGGAGGAGTTTGTCGAAGCTACAGGCGAAACTACCTGTGTCTGTGCAAGGAGGGCTTCTTTGGGGACCAATGCCAAATGTGTAAGCAGCTTCATTTCAAGGTGTCCTGCATGGCTGAATGTGTTTGAACCTTGGCTTAGCTTTTTAACTCAGTCAACTAGCTCTACAGGTTGACTTCAATTTTGGACTAATAATAGTTCAACTACTTAATGCCTACGTGATTTAAAACTAGATGTCATATTTATCTTATTTAAAATATTTTCACTCTTTGATTCTTTCAACATACAAAGTTTTAAAACGATTTATAACTCTAGTTGCCCACATACAAAAAACAATATAAAATCTGGCAAGGGAATCTCTTAATGCCTAGTGATTTTTGAAAACCAACCATCTTTCACATTAATTGTATGCGTTTGTCTCCCCCTAGTGGAAGACCCCTGCGTGCTCAACCCTTGTGGAAACCGTGGCCTGTGCACCAGTGACAAAAGAGGCAACTACAACTGTGTGTGCAACGTGGGGCACACAGGGAAGGACTGTGAGAAAGGTAAGGGTAAATGTACATTACTGGGCTTCCAAAGCTTGTCTCAGCAAACCACAAAACAATTATTTAGTGGGATAGCCTTTGGGGAGAGTCATGAGCTTTTGTGTTTTGATGTGTGATTATTCGTTTTTGTTTTTTTTAGTGTTAGTCATTTAAGTTGTATGCTTATTTTTAAGTGTATTCATTATTTATCATGTAATTTATTATTGCTTTTATGTGGTGTGCTTTAAATGTTTAATATACCTCTTCATGCTATTTTTGTGTATTTTTTTTTCTTGTAAGCACTCATGTAAAATGTACTTTACACATAAACCAGGAGTAATATGAAAATTGTCTACTTCCCAGACCTCCTGCCCCCTTCTGGTCTCCGTGTGCTGCGTGTGGAGGAGAGTGAAGTGGAGCTACGATGGGATCCTCCTGTGCCCTCTCAGAGCCCGGTCAGTGGGTTTGCAGTGAAGTACGCTCCTCTGGGACGTGGCAGTAGAAAAACTGACCTGCTGGACCGAAGACAGCACACCCACGTCATGAGAGGTCTCCTGCCCGGGCTCCTCTATAACATCTCCACCCTCTCCCTCAAACACAACATCAACAACAGCGACTACAGCCGGCCTGCCACTGCACTCATACGAACCAGTGAGAATCTTTTGTTTATTCTATAGAAAATAAACATCAGTCAGTGTAGGATGGCATAAAGAGGTCTGAAAGATCCACATGTATAGACAGGTAGATTTGTAAAATAAGTATCGTGAAAGTGCAAAGGTAAAGGTAAATAGGTTGAATTAATAAAAACTGAATGTTGAATGTATGAATAAACTAATAATAATTAATACATTTACAGCAGCAATTCACCAATGTGAACTAGGCTAAATATTGAACATTAAAATAGATTATGTAAAATTGCAAGACACTATAATGTTTGTTTAAGCCACTTAAGTTAGGACTATAGTAAACCTTTGAGTAACTATGAAATTACTGGAAAATTACAAATAAATGTATTGCATTTGCTATAACCTATTTAATAATTCTGAAGCTGGAGTCTTGTTATCAAAACTCAAAATACTGTAGTCATCCATTTAAATAAAACTATACTTCACCTTCACCTGTATTGTCTTCTCACTTTTCTCTCTGCCCCTGTCTGTGTGTGCAGGGCCGCGGCGGGTGGAGCAGTTGACTGTAGCTAACGTGTCGTCCTCTGCTGTGTGGCTGCGGTGGCAGGTGCAGGCGGCTCGTCATGCGGCTGTGAGCAGAGTCCTGGTCTCTGTGTTTCCTTCAGGAAACCACACGGAGGCGCTGTCTGCTGTCTTGAATGCCACTGCCACAGAGCACAGCTTCAGGTGAGGCACAGGAGAGAAAGATGTAATAGTTATTCAAATAGGGGAACGTAATTTTGGGGAAGAGATAAAGCATACTCAAAACTAGTATTAAGTTCTACAATCACATACATTTGTAAATCACATACGTTTGCTATTTTACCTATTTATGTGTTTAGTTTATTTTTTACTTTATTTCAGTTTTGGCATTATTTTGACATTGCATAAGTCTTTTAATGTTTTCACTGTTTTCATCTTTGAATATACTGCTCATTCTAAAATTGCCATTCATGTCTAACACTGGGATTGGGCTTGGATACAAATGCAGTACATGTTTTCATCACTAGATGACACCAATCTACCACTGTTGAATGAAGTCTTTCACTTTTCCACTGAGTTTCAACTCAAGTCTGTTTGTGTTTCCCAGTTCATTACTTCCTGGTCACAAATACACAGTGGATGTTTTGACTCAAAGTGGTGTCAGGCCTGATGAGTTTCCCTCCACCAGCCACTCAGCCGGACCGCTGAACTTCTGGACAAGTAATATTACACACATTTCTGTTTTACAGTTAAATATATATTCATAAAGGGTAAATACTAGATTAATACTATTTTATTAATTAATGTTGACAGTCATTTATAATATAAAAAGTTAAATAATTTAACCAATGCTTCAAAGGTTTTTGTGTTCTAAGTATTTTAAACACTCTCATGTTTATATCTTTAAGGACCCCTCCCCCCTCTGAACTTGTCCCTATCCCACGTGAGCTCTACCTCGGCCCTCATCACTTGGGCACGCCCCTCCAGGATGCTCCCGGATGGTTTTGTGGTGAACGTAACGCGGGGTCTGAACACAAGGAGCCGCTTTCTGCCCAACGGAAAACTACAGTCGTACACTTTGAGAGAACTCACTCCAGGACAGCTGTACTATGTGTCCCTCACCTCAGTCAAAAACACAGGCCATGAGCAGGTGCACAGTGCACCCCAGCACCTCACATTCTCCACATGTAAGCATCTATGTGTTCTTCTGAAACCTCCAAAAAACATAGGGCAAACACATTTTGTCTAGATATTGTATTGCATTACAATGTCTATAATACAATTTTGCCAGAAAACATACCAGGCATGATCCACACACTTTCCCTGTATTCAGCCTCCTGTGGACAAAGTGTATTGCTTAAGTTCACTGTAACAGTTTACTGTGTTTGCTATGGGGATTACACCACCATCATTTGGCATAGGTTGGATGAATGCCTGAGTTGACACCTGTTTGAACTGTCAGCTAAAGTGAAATGATTAAGCCAAATAATGTACTATTCATTATTTATTTATACACAGTACCAATGCAAAGTAGAACAGGCAGAAGAAGAGAAGAAAGGCAACGAGCTACGGGTGCCTATAATGGACAAACAGCTCCGCCATCACACACTCAGGACCTGGTAGTGAATAAAGAGACAGAAAACTCACAAGAGCTGCCCAGGTTGGTCCAAAATGCAACAATAATATACCACTATATTATATAATATGTCATGGTTATCTGCTGCTGAAGTAATGTAATCTCCATTTGTTCCATAGATACACAGAACTCATTGATAGAAGGGGGAAGATAACAACTAGATTAACTAATATGCCCAGAAAAGCAATTCGACATCGAACAAGTAAGTTACTGACTGTAAAGCAATTTACCTAAAGAAGACATATGTAATTATACTCAGTGCAATGGTCAAAAGATCATCATTTATGTATTTATTGAGTTTACTTAGTTACTCTTTTAACAAAATACTACTATACATACTTCATTTGGTATGAATCTGGATAAATCCCTAATAATCATCATATTAATGTGATGTGAATTGTGCTTGTAAAGCTAAATATTTTGAGGGATTATTCTTATGGTTAGCCACATTTCTAGATCACCCAAACATGTTAAACGCATTCATTCTTTTTCTTCACTGCCTAAAGGTCACAAAACTACAGCTCTAAATCTGAAGTGCTTAAACTTTTATGAATCCAAAACCATAAATAATTTCTTAATGGAAATTCTCTTGATATTTCCCCAGTAAATAAGCTTTGGCCAAATTACTTAACATATGTGTTTGTATGAATTTGTGTTTGTATTTAGTCATCTGCTACTTTCTGTTTGATCACATGGTATGAGGTTTTTGTTTGTAATTTGCACGTCTAAAGCAAAGATTAAATATACAAACGTTTTACATCAAATATTTTATCAAGCCATTGTGTATTAATATTTAAACATTTGTTCTGCTGCAAAGTATTTTTGTAACACAACTGTTTTGATTTGGTCTAAACATGGCTGTCTTTTTTATATCATGTTGCAGATGGAATATTTTAGACCAGATATTTTGTAAACCAGAGTTCTGCCAGCGAGTAATATGAACCATAATATTCAACAAACATGTGCATTATATATTCCACATAGTCTTTATGCTTGCACTAGAGGTTTTTTTTTTTGTTTTGTTTTTACATTTTTAAGACCTTTCTTTCATTTTCACTATAACGCTGTATGACTAAATGTACTTGAAGGTACTGGCCCTATCTCACAATACAGCTGTTACAATTTTGTAGTGCCAACAACAGACAAATCAAAAGATAAACACTCACTGAGCCTATTAGACTAAACTACTGTCTTAGATTTTATTTTATTTCTTTGTTAATGTTTTTTGTTTTACAAATATTTCTATGGACAACCAACTTGTTTATAGTCATAGGCTTGGTAATAGATAGTAATAACCATGTTGCCATGTTGTGCTTGAGTGATACCTTTATTGGGGATTTTCAGATTTTAGAATGTAATGATACTCCAGGTGGGGAGCAAGAGTCAGTTTTTCCACTTGATAGCGTTGTACTTTGCCATGAAATATTCAAATGGCAAATGCACAAATGTTGTAGCTTATCATTTGTGTGTATTTGAGTCACTAGATGCAAAAATTCACTGTATTACAACAAAAATTTGAACACTGTTAACTATAGCTTTTCCCTATTTGTATAAAATACTACTAGCCTATATAGAATGTTTTTATTTGATCTCAACCCAGCAATACTTTGAAGACATGTATTATACATTCATTTGATTATGTTTCTAAATTATAATAAAGGTTGATAACACATAGTCTTTCTTTCCCCCTTATTCCAATCCTGTCTGTGTTTAATTTTGACCTATTACAGTGTTTAATGTGCGGAAACGTTTTGCCTTGCAGAACCTGACCCTCCAATTAGATTAGAAAAGATGGAAGAGACAACGAACAAAATCAGCCTGGCTCTACAGCTCCAGGAGGAGGAGGGTGTGCGGACAGTGCCTGGTAGGTGTCCTGGAGATGACTCTAATTATCACATCTGGTTGTGTTTAAGGGCATAGCTGATCCACCACACAAACTGTACTGAAGCTAATATATTGTAAGCAGTCAAATAGTATTTCATTTTGATGGTGGACAAATAAAGAATAAATACTAGTACTACTGTTATAGGATCATCATTTATTCACTTACATGCCACAATACCTTCCTTGAGTCAGTGTTAATATTACGGAAACCTTCTAAAAGGTTTGAGGTTGTCAGTGTTATTCATTCTCTGCCTAACAAATTCACGTTTTGAACAGAATGAGATCATCTATGTTTTCATAATGTTATTCACAAACCTTTTCTACAAATTACAAAGATAAAGACAACCAACCTATATGTGACTTAATCCAAATATGACTTTGTTGTGTTACACTTCATTTTCCATATCCAATGGAATAATACACAAATGTTGAACCTGATACTTTCCAATATACATTAAAGAATGTTGTGATGTAATCTAAAACAACTCTGTGTATTTTAACTTTTTATCAAGTATGAATCATGTTAGTGTATGCACTTGGTACAGTAATAATTGTCACCCTGTAGCTGTAACTTTTGCATTTGACGGGCCAAAAACAATGTTTGGTCTTTGTAACTGGAGCCTGTGTTGTGTGGATGTTGATTGCAGCTGTTGTTCCAGAGCTGCCCCAGGACTGTCGTCGCCTGTCCTGTCTGAACGGGGGCACGTGCGTGGGCGCGGGGGACGCCTTCATCTGCGACTGCGCCACGGGATTCAAGGGCAGGCAGTGTGAGCTCTGTGAGTGTCCGCACACATACTGTACATGTCAGCAGCTACATTTTATATGGACAGTGCCACAGCTTATTTTGGTCGCCCTTGTTGGCACACATTTCATTTTCTCACATTTTTGATGGGTACAGGACATGGGTGGCTTATTGGAGGATTTAGCAAATATCTCACTGTAATACTAGGGTGTAATGTGTGTGTTCCTGTTTTGGCAATTTGCCTGCGTCAGCCCTGCCTGAAGGTTCTCCTGTAACTACTGATTTACAGATTATATTCTTGCTTTCACAGTGAAAGGTGCTTCACAAGTAACAAATAATTACCATAATAAAATGTTATAAAAATAAATAAGCAGAACAACTCAAAAGGAAAAAAAAACATTGAATATCAGTAGACTCAGTATTGAATCGAGCTAAATGGATCCACTGACAGTTCCTTATTGGCTGAATTACAGTATTTACATGAAATGCCATTCGCACAGAGTTAGTGACACATTCAAATTGCATTATTCCAAAACATCTTGGTGTGACCAGAATTACACTAAATCTAATGGTCCGTACTTGAGTGAACAAATTCAGGTAATGCAATAAACCTTCAGCTTCACTTCTCAAAAAAGTCAAAGTTTTATGCACAAATGGTTAAAAAAAATATTTAAGATGTGGAATTAAATTATATATGCTGTTGTTTTTTGTTTTTGTTTTTGTTTTTGTTTTTTTTTTCACTTTTTCTCCATAACCTTGCCAAGTATTGAATAGGGCTGTCGAAAATCAGAAATGTATCAATACTAAAACTAGTATCGAAACTAGATGAACCTTTCCTGAATAGCTTTAGAATGATCTTTTGAGCTGTATCAGAACAAGTACAACCATGACCATGGACCACTATGGAACACACCTAGACAACAGAGGGATTACACAGATGTAAAACTGCATGGTATTATAAAAGAAAGTACTATGATTTCATGTTGAAAATCAAATTCTGTTGTTTCAAATGTGATGAGTGAAGACTCCATAAGAAGGTTTAGTTGATGTTTATTCACAATTTGTAACAACAGCATCATACCGTGGCTACTTGCAAATACAGCACACTGTTAGGTGTGCAAAAATATTGAAATATTGATATATCGTATTGCTTAATGTGATGATACAGTATCGATATCGTGGGCTGCTGTATCAATATATCGCCAAGAGCATTTTTTGGTATATTTTACTCAATTATTTGGTTACAGCACTACAGTTTTGTTGCTTATTTAGAGGAAGGAAACTCGTTTATGCAACACACTTGACATATTCACTGTTTGATGAGTAAAATGGGTGTGTTTCATATGAACTTTCCACAAGAAGTGATTTAACAAAGACTTTTAGTATCACAGTCATGATTTAATCATTATTTTTATTGAACCGTATCGAATTGATTTGAAATATATCATATCGAATCGAAAGTGAACTGTATCAAGATATGTATTGTATCGTAGTTTATGTATCGAGGTATGTTTCATATCAGCAACCCAGCCCTACTGTTAGATGGAGCATCCACAATAAACATAAGTACAACATGTAATATTGTACGCATACAAATCATTACCAGAATGATCTACAGTACATAAAGAAAGAGTGTTTTTAATTATCATTGTCGTATCAGAATCAGTATCGAGTCTATTCCTTAGTATCGAAGTAGACTTTGAAATTTTACAATCATGACACCAGTATTGAAACAAATGTGCTTAGAGTTAGAAATATTTAAATTCACTTGATATTTTGAATGCACCTGTTTATAGGATTATTATATTTCAATCCATAGTGTATCTATCATCCATACCTGAGTATACTGGTCCAGTCATGTCCCATGTGCTATACTCAGCTCTGTGGGTCAGCTGTGAAGAGTGCCACGACTCCGGCTCTTTCTCTTAAAAGCAGGAAACTCGCTCCAATGACATTTATGAATGGCCTGGTTAACTTAAAGGCTGCAGGGCATGAATGTATAACATGAATACACACTGCTGTTGAAAGAGGCACAAAGAAACATAGTATTTTCCTTACAGGGCCACAGAGAGGACCCCAGTTTCATTATAACCTCTGTTTTTCTTTGCTACGTCCTAAATACAAAAGAGGGCTTTGCTGTCTCTATCAGGCTTATGTAAAACAAGTGGTTAAATGTGCAGTGCCTGGAGGGAGCATAAGCACTAATACTTTACCATTACTTTACTTACTTTTACATTTGCATTTAGGGCATTACTAGTTAGTGTGTCCCACTACTAGATAGAGAAACAATTAGATATAACAAAATATTTTCCTTGCATTTGTAACATAATTTACTATAACATAATTTACTATAGTATAAAAGAAAATTAAAGAAATAAACACTTTTTTTTTTTTTTTTACTCAAAAGAAGTAAATACAGACAAACAATACTTAAGCTACATTCAGACTGACCCTGCAATCTGGATTATAAAGCCTTTGCTGAGTATATTTGCCTGTGATTCTTAATGCAACTACAACATGTTTAGGCTACTTGTTTTTGACCATAGGCACTACATAGACTTATCATAGACCTTCATTGCCTCAAGGGGACCAAAGTGTCACTGTACTTTTCTCTCTCCTCCTGAGCCCCTTTCTTCACCTAAACATCAACATTAGATTGTTTAAACATTCCTTTCCTAAAATCATCCATCAACAGGCCAGGATCACCCAGCCAGCCCATCCCACAAGATCCCCAAAGACCCCCAAAACCATCTAACAGACTTCCCACACTTAGCGGCAAATAACTAGTGTTTTTTTCTATCTTTTCCAGTGTGCCAAAGAGTCCAGCACCCATGCACTCGGCTATATTCAGAAACCAAAAGTGTGCCAGTTTGGGAGGGAGGAGTCTGTCATTACCTGTAAGTTACATCGGATACTGTAGCCTCCCTGCGGCCTTGGAACTGATTAAAAAAACATATGTTGAATTTGGAGCAATGCATTTAGGATGTTGTTGTTTTTTTTTGCAGATATAAGCGAACATACAAGGTCCAGCAAGATGTGTGCTACAGAGAGATTTGTGAACCGTCACTCCCAAAGAAAAGTCAGAGTGAGTGCTTTTTCCTATGCAGTTTTCCAATATCAATCCAATTTCCACATCAGTGTTAGTTATACTTACTAATATAATTTACCTTTACATTTACAGACAGAAGAACAAACAGGCAACAATAAAGGTTTGTATTACAATGTTGTTATTATTTAGAGATAATAAATATACAGTAGTACAGTATAACTATTTGTTAACAACAAAGTGGGTTATACTTCTCTTCTATCTAGAAGCTGTGATTTAATATATGCATATATGGTTCTTTTTTTTTTTTCTACAGAGCACACAGATTCTGACAGAAGTACTGGCGTCACTGTCATGCGAAAACCTCCAAGCTTCGATGTTGTTGTTTATAATCTTCTACTTGAAGTGACTGATTATGGACATTTTTGTGCTGTTGAACCCACTGTAAGGTCTTTTATTTCAAAAACAGACAAATGTGTTTGTTCCCTCTCAAGTTAAGATGGTGTGGAAATAGTTATTCTTTATTGGTAAATAATCACAAATTTTTACAGTCCGTAATAGAAAGTATACCATATTACCTCATGTCCACGACAGTGCTGACACAGGAGCAGGTTTGTCCCTCAGGGAAGTGTGCCCCACCTCTGTTTTTACCAAAAAACATCTTATTTTGAAATCCGGACTTGTTCTTGACAATGACGCACAGTGGTGTCTTTGTAAAAAATATCTCACTTTGTGTCTTAGCAGGCGTTTTTGCTTGCTACTCTGTAAATAGTGTTAATAGGCTGTTTTGTAGGTGACTATTTTAATAATAAAAATCTTAAAATGTTTTCTTTGGGTATTTTCATGTGTGTCTAGTCCAGTGTTGGATGTGGGAAATATTGTCCTGATTTATTTAAAAAAAAATACTAGATTCTCCAGAAAGCATGTAAGAGAGAAAATTAACACCACTCAATAGAATAGTAAAGCATGGACTACTAAACTTGGTCTAAACTAGAAGAGGTTTGGAGGCTACAATAAGAATGAACCAGAACTGAGACTTACAAAGGCCAAGAAGCCCTTTGTGTGCCTACTTCTGCACTCAAACTAGAATAACAGAGAAATCTTTGAAGCAATCCATCTCTTATAAACCAGCCCAGGACTAAAATATCCTCTTGAGGATCTATATCCTTCATTGTATAAGGGTCTGCTTCGCACCCAAGATTTAAATAGGGCAGGGCAGTGGGCCACAACCTTGCATTTCACTTGTGGCACATGATTGAAGACCGCTGACCGGAGTGACCCCGAGACCACCAAGCATACAAAATAGGATGCATTCAAAATCAAGTTTGCCCCAAACGCATATTCATTAGTTTTACAACAATTGTTCTTTATTATCTTGCTTCACACATCAGAAATCTATAGGCTAAGGCTACGTTTATCCTTGTATTTTGTAAAGAGCATAATTGTAATTTCCCAAACTCAAGTTGTGTTTATTGACGCACGGAATGTCACACCTCTACGTGCATGTTCATCTGTCAGCACGCATTCAGAGCTAAATGTTTTTTAAAAAATGAGCAGAGATTACAGTTTTGATTCCACTTAAATGCACAGTCTGCTTCTTTGTGACTAAAATTGCAGGTTTAAACTTAGCGTAGTTGAATCGGGCTGGCTCATATATTCCCTACAGCCCTTGAAAGCCGTCCTCTGGTGGAGCCGGAGGAGTGCGCGCCCTCGCTGCCCCCACCTTTCTCTCCGAGTGAAAACTGAGATAGTGAGAAAAACCAACGGGGACGGGACCATGGAGGAAGAAGTCTGGATGTATTAGCGACTTTTTATACGCCATTGCACGTATTATAATTATACCTGTACGAGAGTAAATCGGGTCGCGTACATGTGACCAAATTATGGTTGTTGGGAATCCGTGGTGAGCCTTTTGGTGCGCGTAAAAAGCTTGGAGTGGAACTTAGCAAAGGAAAGTTAGCCTATTGATGCTAACAAACTTAGCCTGCGTCTGCTAAAGCGAGGGAGACGGGACAAAAACGGCGCATTGGGACAAGGATCGTGAATTTTACACACTGGAGCTGAACTAAGTAGTTATGTTGCTTCGAGGGATTAACTTTCGATACGGATGAGACAGCGTTTGGCGGAGGAGGAATACCGAGTGCGCGGAGGAGGCGAGCCCAGCGGAGCGGTGCCATGTCGGGGTCTGGGTCCCTGGGCTGGCCGCTGTCGGTGCTCTGCAGACTGGGGGGCTTGTGCCTGCTTCTGCTGCTGGAGGGGGCCGTGTGTCTGGCGAGTCCGAGCAGTCCTTCTGGCGTCAACAACAACAACAACCAGCCCCATGTCAACATTTACATGAGCGTGGAGGAGGTCAAGAAGCTCCTGGGTAAGACATGGACTCGATCATTGCAGATGTTTGGAGAGATTGAGTCTTGTGAGTTGTTTGGAGTTGGATTGTAGTCTGAGAAATGAAACCATGATCTCTTTCAAAAATGCACAATATTATTCCAAATTGTATCACACATCCATATCCTTAACATATCCTTATCCTTAATGCGTTAGCCCAGTATGCAAACTTAATCCAGGGGGAAGATCAGGTGCCTGTTTTTAAATTGGGAAAAGAGACAGATTTAGAATAACTTTTTCCATGTCCTACAAAAATGATATGGTACAAAACATGTCCCAGTTTTGTTCTCAGAAATGCATTTGAGAGAAAAAATATATAGACTGTAGTCACTATACATGTATAAATGGCATTTATGAATAAATTGTCACCATGTTCATATTAAACAAGGCTTAGCTGGCCTTGTGCATCAAATTATATTGCAAAAGAGCAGCGATTGGAACATTTTTGATTGTTGGTTAGTTGTGGGGGGGAGAGATATGTTCAGGTTTTTAAGTCCAGGAATGTTGTCCCTATAACTTAACCATCACATTTCCCATTGTCCTACATTCATATCACAGTGCTGTGCAGGAATGCTTCAGGAAAATACTTTTGCATGGTTTGAAATGGGAATATGAATTCATTTTCAAGTATATCACATATCTATTGCCTTGAAGACTGTAATGGTAAGAAGCTGCAGTTGACCTTAAACTGTGTCAAGTTTTTGTTGAGTTTCTACATCAAACAAAGGCCCCATGCCTTTAAACTGTAATTATTTCATAATAGACCTACACACACTCACTATATCCATACAAAAGAATGTTCACTTATGCAACAGACATATGGGCTAATTGTGACACTTCAATCAATAACTGCGTGGAGTCTACAATGTGGTACTCTTATAACTTGTAATTCATTACAGATTTCAGTTCTGTTCAAATCTTTTAGTGTATCATGATACCATTTAAAACAAGCATCTTCAAGGCAAATACTAACAAAACTGTGAGAAATGGAATAATGACTCCCAAAGCTAGATATTCTCCATTCCAGTTCATTAGATAAAACCGTGGACTCCAAATTGCTCCTCATATTAAGTGTGCTTGGGTGTGCTATTGTAGGGCTAAAATTAGCTCCAGTGTTAATGCACCAGGCCAGTTTTGGACACGTCCTTGGTAAGGTCTTCTAAACTGTGGTGGATATTAAGCTTCACTGTTTTGTGTGGAAAATTTGGAACCACATCACAGGTCAATATGCCACCAGCAGTGACAGGGAGGAAGTGACCTAACCAGGCTTTAACCACCTCAAAGTAAAGTGGTGGTGTCAGGAATGGGCCAAGGACAAAATTATTATTTTTGAGGGGAGGCTTATCAAGTAGTGTTTTAGAGGAATCTTTACTATTTTGGACCATATTTAGCATTCTTTCTTTGTTATGCATACACTCCATTTTGTCAGTGATTTCAAGCAATCACGTATTTATTTGGTATGTTTTTTTTACTGAATACCTTGCTGTTGCTGTCACATTTTTGTAACTTGTATTAATAATGGTGGTGAAGACATTTTATGCTTAGGACACAATAGGAAGAGTTTGATCTGGCAAAACTCTGTAGCAGCTGGTTCAGTGATTGCATTTGCCACCAGACTAGAGGAACTAACTTAACTCAAGAAATACATAGACTCAGTCAGTAATCCGACTAATTAAAATTTTGGTCACTGCAGTCCCATGAGCAGGGCTGCTATAGGACATAATGACCTTGAATGCAGAGGAAGCGTGAGCTGCACTTTTCCATTGACTGATGAGGGCCACAAATAAAAAGTTTGTGATCAGCATTTTGGAGCAGGTCTGCAGCCGACATCAGTATTCACTGCACAGGCTGCACTGAACGGAGAGTTTTTGGGAACGCTCCACCTGTGCCACTGCTGCTGCTGTGTGCTCGGATACAAAGTAGGTAAAGTTTGACAGAGGCTGGACAATTGTTGGGAGAACAGTTTTTAACCTAAATATCTTTAAACTAAAATCAGTCTTTACAAAAGCCATTGGCAAGAAGACTTTAAAACCAGATGGACCGGTTGTGCCTATTTAGTTACTGAACTGAAGTCAATACTATGACTATTCAAAAGAAAGGTTTGTACTTCTGCTGTAATGACTTGCCCTGTCATATTTGACTGGGCAATAATAGTTAACATTAACAAACTGTGGGCTCACATGTGCATTACTTCAACACTAAAGTCATTTGTGAGCCTATTTTATCAACATGGATGCATACTTTTTGGTTGATAATGTGTAGGTAGACATTTTTAAATCATTTGTAGGTTAAAATTCAGTTCACATTTGGTGACATGGTTAGCGTTACTTTTTTGTGTTCAAGTCTTTAAAACATTTGACTTCCTCCTCTCTATAATAATAACGCTGTTCAACCATGTTTCTGCTTTGTCTGTCCTGATTTCTCTCCATTTCTTTCCATGCTTCAGACTGGGCCTCTTTTGTGGTTTGCTCTATAATCTTGTCCCACTGAACAAGGACATCTCAAAATGTTTAAAAGACTGAGTGGAGCTGCTGTAGAATCATTTTGCAGTAGGATCTCTGAGCTGGTAACACTAGTTTTATTTTTAAAATATGCGTTTTGGTACCCACCCTATCTACACAGCATAACCATGCATTATATACAGTTTGCCAACCACGTCCTGTGAAATGAAAAAGAGCAGCAACCAAATGTATAGCCTGTAATGCTTAGGTGTCTGTGGTGTCTGCGTTTTGTCAACACAGGACGGTGGCGAGGGACTCAAGGATGCCAAACAGGATTTTTTGGCCAGATAAGGCTTTCTGAGATCTGAGTAGTATTTATTCAATCACTTGATGCTGATTTTGAATATTGAAGATGATCTAAGTTGTCATAAAAATAAAACAAATTAATCTTTTGAGATGGGGGTTGGATTAAGCATTCACCCTTGAGCCAGAGGTTTGGTCCTCAACAAGCACTTGTCATTCCAACCCTGGGTAAAACACTTCACCATCAGCCACCTTTGTCCCACATTATTGTTTGTTTGTTTTTAGGTCTGTGGTTTACTTTAGTAATCAGGTATGTAGAGAACATTTTAGTGGACAAATACATCATCAAGGATGCATACATGCTTGTATTATGAGTATGATTTTTGCAGACAGCTTAAAGAAATGTTTATACAAGTAGCCCTTTGAGGAAATGGTACTAGTTTAGTTTGTATTTTTCGATTTTAAAAGCGTAAACCCTCAAACATACAGTAAAAACCTAATGATGCACATGACGGCAGACCCTGTGCGTTTATTAGCCTGAGCACTGTCCTGCTGCAGCTGCCCACTGAGCTCATTAGTGAAGGCGACACACATGGACCATGTTAAACTGTGAACTGGACTTAATGAGCAGGTTACAAACATGAGCATCTGAGTAGCAATACCTCTCTGTCATCTCTTAGTCACCACTTCCTTTTTGAAACATGATCGTTTCCCATTGCCCTGTGTCATTTTTGTCTAATCTGGCTGCGTGACTGCCGCTTTGATTCATGGAGGCATTTGTGGGATTTCTGAGTTTGGCCTACTCCTTTTCCTCATCCTGTCTAAACACTCAGACTAGTTTGGCATGCTTGGTGTAGGTTTGGTTGGATGATTTTGGAAAATTAATAGAGATTGACAGATATGTGTTTTTCCACGGGATGAATAAAGTATCTCATTCTCTCCCACATTTTCCATGGCAGCTGCCGATATCGATTGTTTAGAATTCAAGCTCTGCCAATTTTTTTGTGCCGATGTGTATGGCACATTTAGGTAATTTTCCCCAAATAATCTAATTTGAATTTATTACAAACTCATACACGACCTTGTTCTACTACACACACTGGATGAGGTCATTTTTTATACTACCCTCTTTGGACTTAAGTGTTCAGATTGGCTTTATGCAGATGTTCTTAATGCATATTTAGGCAGCTGGTTGGGTCAAACAAAATATGGGTCTCTGCTGGAGTTTTAAATACATTGTGTAACTTTTCCAGCGAAGGGCCCGTCAAATACTTTTCTCCATGGAGATGTTATTGCTTTGTCTGTAATGTTTCACACTATAGTAGTAAACCTTTCTATCTTCATGGAGACCAAACCAGACCAAGTTACATGTCAGATTTGTGGAGAGGCAACTCTGCTCACTGTCAGAAAGTTTGTTTTTCTAGTTTTTTTTGTGCTGTAAAACCACCTGTGATTTAATAATGTAAGATAGAGCTGTATAATGTCATACTGTGGGACATTCCAGGAAGAGCAATGATATATCCATAGAAACAAGCAGGTGACAGACCCCAAACCAAAAAGTTACATAGGGCACCTTTTAAGGCCTAAACGCTAAAAGGTGTAAATATTGGTTGGTCTATGTCTAAGTAAAATTGCTCCTAGACTAAGAATCACAAAATGATCAAATATTTGTAGAGATCAAAATAACAAAAAAATATTTGACACAAAATATCTAGAACGATTTCTGGTTTGAACAAGTTCATTGCCATTAAGAATGAGAATGTATTGAGCACGTCTTTGTTCTGTTAATGTGGGTCTACATAGGAATCAGGATGCTATTCAAGTTTCCATATCAGGCTTGTACTAAACATAATCCAACTCTTACCTTGCATTTCCATTCACTTCCACATGTCTGAGATCTTCAAACAGACACTCATCTTTTAGAATTCCTCCTTTCCCCCAGAGCGGACAGAGAGCGCAGCGTCACGGTTGAGTTGTGACTCTAGCATTCATTGGTCTTTGATGAAACCCAGGCTGTAGCTCTGATTGTTTCTGCATATGACTAATGTATTCAGGGCCGTGCAGAGCTGTCCATCTCCAGACGTCTCCACATTCCCACATGCATTCCTGCCTCGACTCCTATATCCGCTCAATTGTGTTCGAGGCGCTCTCAATTAGATTAGCGAGCCTATCGTGGAGCACTTATGTTGTGCTTCGTGATAAAGAGAAATCTGAAAAAATGCATATGTTCCTGGTATTGTTTGGTTGTTAATCATAAGAAAGCTACATTAACTTTAGCATTTGGTGCATGAAGTATTAAGCCCTGGATCTAATTGGACCTAAACCCTCCTGTTGGAAACCTCAGACTTTTCCTGGCATCTTCACCATTCTCTGAAATGGTTTAGTCAGTAGGAAATCTAAATGTTTTGGGGCATCCCTGTTATTGCTCTTGCCTTTAATAATGATGTCCCTTTACTTTTCCTTACAACAGCAGTGGTTAAATTACTCCCAAAGATTTTCCCATTGGTTTAGTTTCCTGGCACTTACCTTAAATTAAGTTTAAGAGATGGAACTGTTCTATGTACATGTGCACTCGCTCGTGACTCGCCAAGATGAATTTTGAGATGCATTCCTGACAGTTTGGTTTGTGATCACATTGTGCACCCCTTGACTCAAAATTATATTTTATATGTGGGAAGAGTAAGTTTTTAACTTTTCTTAGGTAAAGGGCCTTTAATGTTATGTTACCTGATTTTTTTTTTCCCCCATGTATTTTAGCAGAATTTGTCTTGCCCCAGTGCAAATATATTTTATACACGGCTCTAGAGCTCAAAGTAAGTCTGCTGTGTGCTGTGTCTAATTATAATTGCTTTTATTGCTTTAAGTCTTAATTCTATTGGATGATTGCAACAAAATGTAACACTTTAATGGCAAGGATATTTAGTTTGAATTAAACTGTATGTAACTTGGCAGTACACAGATACTATTATTTTGTGATTAAAATATTTAATCACAAAATAAACATGGTTTCCTGTTGTGATTGGAATCAACAGGAAACCATGGTTAAACTCAGGATTGGCCTAGTTTGAACTTCATCACAACATTTTGGTTGTCCAGGTTTATTTTTTGCCAGAGATTCTGTGCTTTGTGCACATTTAGCCTTAAAGCAGACCTATTATACAAAATCGACTTTTCAGAGCTTTTAACTACGTTATAATTGTTTCCCCTCACCATTTACTCATTCAAAGTTGTATCTGGAGTAATTTGTACATGTTTGAGAAATCTTTCTTTTCAAGACACCATTTTCCATCTGTGTTCACCACCAGTATATTTTATTTTCTTAATCGGTGATATGTGTAGTAGGATTCAGCATTTTGGTACAAGTGAAGAAAAATCTGCGACTCTCTAGCTTGATATGCAGCTATTCATCGGCGGTGCATAGAACTCCACGGCTCTTTGTTGTGATGACGTTTACGGTGATGTCAGCGCCCATTGGTCACCGCAGCTGCACAGCAGACTTGTTGTTTTTTGTTTTTTTTTCATCGTTAATCAGTATTAAAATTAAAAATGTTCACATTATTACCGAATGCTCCACCGGTGTCATAGATTATAACTACTAGTATAGCAGACACAAGCACAATATGTGGTCTTTAATATTTAAAGTTATCTTCTTTATTTATTTTGTCATGCATTCGTTTTCAGCCCCTAATAAACAGGCAAACATTGAACCACAGAATTAGATTATAGATGGTATAGTATGGCATGAATTTGGGTGGTGTTTTGCCGGATGAGATGCCATGACTATGATGTCATGCTGAGACACAGTTGGAGCAGTAAACTTGGAAACCTGATACACAACAGCCCTCTTTACACATTTTACACTTACATTTTCAGAAATACACTCTTCTAACCTCAAACTACCAGGAATATTTGCTTTTCCGAGCTTGTAAAACCATGTGCACGTCCAAATATATCCCAAGGTGTGACAAAGTTTAAATGACCTCTCAGTTGCCTCACCATAAAAATCCACCACTACAAACAGATAAGCATTTTAAAGTCATATTTGTGGAGTAAACACATGTTGGCGCCTCTTTGAGCACTAAATAACCATCAATGAAGAGTCTATTATGGGACGTGCCCTCTGGCCTCTCGGAGGATAAAGGAAGTTTTCTGATGCACGTTGGCTTTGAAGTGAATGAAAGTAAACCACAAAGATTGTGACTTTAAAGCATCACTACTGTTTTTTATGTACTCTATTGTATTTTGCACGGAGACAGTATTTTCTTTTGATTCAGCAGCCATTTTTCATCTTTCATTTTTTTAACAGTTTAATGTTTTTTATTGACCACAAACTAGGATGTAATGCAGATGCACTGTTAGCATGCTAGTTGTTGTTGGGGATACTGTGACGACAAAATTTAGCAGGTACAGGTGGTGATCTTGTCAGGTGTGAATAGGCCTGTTATGTTAATTATTTTTTGTTGTAATATGATTTGAGCAGTAGAGGATTGAATAAATAACTTAAATATATTATTGCTTCATTCTGCCATTTTATTTGTTGTAGCTCATGCCTTTGAATGATACTGTCCATTTAAAAATCGTTTACTGCGATTATCTTGCTTTATTGTTATTGTGTCAGTAGGATAAAGTACTTTTAATATTAGAGTTTGTCGCAATATTTCTCTGTAGCGATATATTGTGCTTTAAAATTTGTTATCACATGCCTATTTAAATGTACTTTTTTTTTTTTTTTTTTTTTTTTATTTTGGGCAAGGAAGCAATTTACATTCTTTTACATATACATATGACAAAAGTGCAATCATAACAGAAATAACAACAACAATAACAAATACATTTGCCCAAAAAGGAGTGGGAAGAAGAAAACTTATTTAATCCCACCCCCTCTTCTAGTATGTTCAAAGCTGCTAGAGTAAGAGAGAATCCAACCATGGTCTCACATGAGGACAAAGTCTGCAGTTTTAGAAAAGATTAATTTGGGACAAATTGTGTGCAATTGAACCAAGACTTAAAATCAGGACAGATCCCCCATAATGGAGAGGGTAAATCGGAGCCTGTTTGAGCACTACAGCAGGTTTTAGCTCAGATCCTGTTTTCAGGCACTGACCATGTGAGTCTGCCAGAGGAAATAGACACAGGATATTAGGGACTGGGGAGAGGGTCAGTCTGACATGTGACATGGACAATAAATACACACAGGTCCATTGTCATTTACTACTGTTGTTTCAGATGCTGCACTAGATTTCACTTAACTGTTGTTTCTGTACTACAATAGTTCATACCTGGTGTCACTGTTGGGTGCTGTGGCCATTGTGTGTTTTTACTTTATTTGCACATTTGTTTTAGCCTACCTTTGCTTTCTCCACATTATTGGGAATTAAAAGCTGCATTAACAAATAAATTACCCACTGTGACATCACGTTCACTCATTTTAATAATTACTTTGGGAGATCAGTTTCCTGGAAGAACACATCATTTCTAAGTAACCCTGTCATTTGTCTGTCTACACCTGATTCAGCACACGAGTGCATGGTTCACACCTAGGACGCTCCTGAAACGTTTCCACCACCACACCCATAATTACACACTACTTCCCTTGAGACCTCGTAGTTACCGCCTTTCCCCTCATTATGGTCCTGATTAAGGAAAGGGAAGATACCTAACAGTCTTGGTAATGATTTTAATTACTGCATTATTATTGTTTTGGTTTTAGCTTATGTAGTGCTCTAGTTGGAAAGTTAGCAGGCTGTGTTTTGGCAGAAAGCAGCAAGTCCCACTTTGTCGATAAATAATTAAAAATCTTTATTGACAGTGAAATGGTTAGTGCTTTGTCTATGGGGTTTTAATGACAAAAGTTGATAAACCCATTTATACATAACCAAGATCTGACCTTTTGACTAGTATGAAGTAAATGTGAATGTGAGAGATGCTGTACCCCTGTTGGCCCAGTTGGCCTGTGTCATACTCAATAGTAGTGAATATAATTATGGTCACAATTACTGTTACAAAATGACAATGTTTCTTTGTCTTGTCCCCTGTACAGAAGTCCTTGTTGAGGCTGTTACCTGCTGCTCCTCTTGTGCTGTAAAACCCTCTGCTCTCCTCCTCCTGTGTCTCTGGGGCAGTGTTTATCAGCGCCCTGCTCAGGAGTGCACCCATTGGGAGCCAGTGTAACTACTCCGAACACAACAGGCTCTTTGTAGTCTCTGTCCCGGGACGTGCCACCTGGCCAGTGCCACCTTTTGTTCCCCTCTTCTCCCCACTCTGCAACACGATCCCCCATTGGCCAGACACTGCAGACGCCACCAAGTATTTCAGCTAAGAGGGGCTTGATTTTGGCCTGTTAAGTGATGGGAAATGATGGACATTGGCGTGGGAATGTATAACTAGTTAAGTGGAAGGAAGTTAAGGGGGAAAATAAATAAATAATAATAATATGATCATGAATCATGATCTGACCATTTGAGTAATATTTTGATTCAGCATTTTTCTGTTAAATGCAGCTCTATGCTTCAGTCATGGTGAAACTAAAATCAGGACCTAGATTCTAGTCTATAATAAAAGGTAATATACATTTTTGCTAATGCCCAGTAGTCTTCCCGAATGTTTGCGCCAGTACCAGCAGGAGTCACACTGAAGATGGTGGATGATGATGGGTAGAGTTAAAACCATAACCTACATAACTGCACAGTGTTGAGAACTACCGGTATATAGAAAATGGCAGAAATGCTTTACAGCACAGTAATAGTATGGTTATCGGATGGTAAATAAAAAGTCTTATTGTAATTAAAGGTTATCTGGAATGATCCACAGAATAGCATTAAAATGCCGCCAGGTCAAGTTGCAGGTCAGAATTGTCCAGTAGCTACTCCACTAACTGTAAGAAAGCATGTCTTTTGGCAATAAAACACTTGCAATTTAATTAATGCAATTTTTTTATTTGATACCTATCAATAATATTTGTCTGACAAACATGAAGTTGCTACCCCAAGTCTTTCCTAACCCATGCCTTTAAAAGACAAAACTATAGCGTGTCTCTGGATTAACCAAATGTTTTTTTTTGTGTGACTGCATGTCACTGCATGACATTCTCTGCTGACAGAGAATGTCAAAGACACTTCTTATCTAAACATGGACTTTGTACATGTGTGTGAGTGTCGAGATGGAGGAGCTCTTGTGTTTAGGCTAATTCAGGACAAATGGCTTTTCGCTGTCTAGTCTGCTCTTATGTCTCCTCCATGGCCACAGCTAAATGCTTCATCATTTTTGTAGACCATAGTAGATCACAACTTGTTTTGGTTACAGGTTGTGATTCTTCTGAGAGTTCATAGTCCAGTATGATTGGTTAAATCCACCTGTCACTTATTCAGAGCTTGACGGAGACTGGAAAGTAGATGTGTGTGTGCTTCAGCATAGAGATGCTTTAAAAAAAAATACAGACACAGCGTTTCCCAATATCATTTTTAATTCATCTTGATTTGATACATACTTGATGAACAAAACACATGGTTGCATTGTAGAGGCACAGCCCATTCAGTTAGCACACTGACTCAACAGTTGTTTTGGTTGTAAATGTTAGAATAACTTGTGTCTAACATGATACTGAATATTTTGGACATTTTCTACATTCTTATTGACATTGTTTTGTTTGTTTTTTTACAGAATTGTCTGCCTTTAGTTAATGATTCGCTAAATACCCAGGGAAATGAAAAGCTCAAACAGGAAACACCAGAACAACATTATCAGGCTGCCACTACATTACACATTAAACACATTAGACACATTAGAACAACACCGACTGTCCTACGGTTGTGTATGTAACATAGTACAGTATACATACCGGACCTCCTCCTCTCAGGAAAGAGGAATCCTGTTTATGGGCTGTAGCTGCTGCAGGGTAATAGAGCAGAGTGAGTCAGAGCATTTGGCCAAATCGGGACTAACCCAGATCTAAACCAGGTCTCACTATTCAGACTCTAAATGGGCCTGGAGTAATACTAGGAATGACGTCAGTGCATGACAGGAAAAAACTACATGAATTAATTCTAAATATAAAGTTGAGGTAGTGTAAACTTCTTTTTTTATCATGTTTTTTTTTTTTTAATAAACCAAAAATGGCCTATATGACGCAATTGTCTGAAGTTATAATGTTGTTTCATCATCAAAAAATATATCTGGAGTTATGTTTTGTTTGATTCATAAATGTTTAATAAACAAGCCCTGCATATTGGGTGAGTTCTCCTCTCAAACTGAAAACACTTGTGATGTCATGTAGTAATACAAGAAGTGCTCCACTGTGTTTTTAAACTCCATACACCTTCACAAGAATCATTTGGATGATTTCAGCTCTAGAACTGACTATCTCTACTGAACAAAAGGTAAAAGGTAGCTGTAAACTACTACTGTAAACTGTTAACTTGAAAACTACCACTACATGACATCATAAGGTGAAACGGAGCATTTTGAGCTTTGAAAATAGACAAGATAAGTAACAACAGTCTAACAAGAGTTGGTTTTGCGTAATATAGAACCTTAGATTTACTTGTGAAATGTGTCAAAATAAAAAGCCAGAGACCAAACCCAGATCAAAACAAGACTAAAGTCCGATTTAAGGATAAGGACTGAAATCCTTTACTGCACTGTTACATACAGCAGGTATCCGAGTACGTAACGGCTTCTCCAGATGTGTTTTTGGAATCTTTGAGGTGTGTTTAATCGAATCTCAATCAGATTTAAATGCATTTTGAGAAATCGTTTTAAATTGAACTAGGCTGGTTATCTGGTTTTCCTGGCATGTTAACATAGTGAGAGAACTTTGGTTGATAGAGCTGCGCCCCCCTTCATGCTGTCAGACCAGTGCTCAGCTTCCCGTTTAGTACTGAAGTCTGTGGGAGGCAGACGTATGAGTCAGGCCTGTGTCACTGGGCCTTCGGGAGACTTTGCAGTGTTTTGTTTGCATTTTTTGGGTTTACACATGGCATACCAAAATGATTAATCCAGAGCAGCCCTACTTGGTAATAAAATGTCTGAATGTTCACATTGAGCAGTGCAAGTTAAGCTGGTGAAGAACTCGCTCTGACGCAGAGGATGACGGTTTGATGCTGTTGCTGCATCTTTGGGCAAGACACTTCACCTAATGGTTTTGTACGGATGTGTTTGTGTTTCTGGCATTGATCGCATATTAATAGCCTTACCTTTAATGCATTAAAGTGTGGTGTAGCTGTCTGAAACTTTTGGAAGTGCATCTGGAATACTTCAAATCCAAACTGTTAAAAGTACTTTACCACAACCTGGTCCTTTTCCATCTTAGGTTCTGGACTTTATTAATATTTGAATGGCCCAAAAGAAAAAGAATAAGTCATTACATCAAAAGAAATACAAATTGAATACATTTAGTTGTAGTTATTTCCAAGGAGGACTTTACCAGGTTGACAACAAATTAGTTCCCCAATAGCAGCAGCCTTATCTTTGTTCTGCTGTAGCTGTGATTCCTCTTGGTGTCGAGCTGGCAGCGCCTTGGACTGTTTTTAATTGAAGATGTGAGAGAGGTGTATGGGATGGCCCGGGGCACAGGGGGGCAGGGTACGAGGGGAGAGGGAGGCCTGGGCACATTCCTCCACACAGTCTTTAAACTAGATCCTCTCAGACTGATAGACGGGCCTACTCTGCCACCAAGACGCTTTCAACCTCTGATAACACTGCCCCGGGCCACGGCTGGGGATTTCAGCAATACACTCCGATTACAGCATGAATTTTAATGAAACCAACTCAAGTTTTAGGTTCAGAGACGTGGGTTGGACAAAGCAAAATTTTTGTGGATTGTAGTTTAAAAATTATATTCACTCCAAAAAGTTACTGAACACATGTTTCTGGTGTAATAAAACTCTTTTCAAGTACCAATTTGGATTTGATTAGCCTTTTAATATGTTCTGTATGTAATGAGAAACATTCTGTGCAAATTAGAGTTGCACAATTACTCAGATTTTAATCAAGATTGAAGTTCAGTCATTTCTAATTGTCAATGACGCATTTGGGTCTTTTTAGTAAAGAGGTCTACAGCCAATCTTCTGTCAGTAAAAGCATTAGGTTTTGGTACGAGTACTCCAAAAAGTGCAGTTCTATTAGATTGACATTTTAACTCTCATTGCATTGTAATTACATTGAAAACATTCCTCTCCCTCTTAACCCTTCATCTGCCCATGTTTTTTTGTTTCCTGGACAGAAAATGACTGTGTGTTTTAGCTGTAGCCTCAGTGTTTGAAGGGTTCTGAAGTTTCTCTTTTAGGCACTAAGAGAGCTCAAGTGCTTACAGATGTGGTCACTCCATCCCATTCAGTACAGCACTTAAATTGGTGTGGTACTTTTACTTACTTGAATACATACTACTAAAAAAACAAACAAAACAATATAGAACCGATTGAAAACTAGGGGAATTTTTTTGGTTATGGAAATAATGCCAAAGCTAAAGAAGACATATTAAGACATATTTGATATTTAGTTTTAAACAATTACATGCATTGATCATTATTTTACATTTTGTCAATGTTTAATCTTCAAAATACAGATCTAAAACAACTTCATAATAGAAATGGTTGATTGACTGATTGGCCTCACCCCCCCATAGCATTTCACTGTAGCAAGAAGCGAATTTTCATTTACTCTTTAAAAAATGGCGTGACATTTTTGTATGTATGAGTGTAAATCTTTTGAATAATCATGTACAGGGCAGTGGGCAGAGATGGGGGGTAGGTGAAAACAGAATTTTCTGAGCACCCAAGCCTTAAATACATGGCGATACAGGATTACTCAAACATGCATCAATCGATCAAAATTTTAAACTCTGAATAAGCTAAATGATAAGGGATTGCCACTGTAACTAGGGATGCACCAATCCAAAACTGGATATCGGTGCCAATATTGAAATAAATTGGTAGATTGTATATCAGCTTCCAAATATTGGTTCAGTTGATATCCTAGTTGGACATATAAATTGATGTGATAAGACTGTTTACTGGTCATAGTTGGCCCAGAAAGTCTCATAATGTTTATTATTTACACATACCTGTTCTGTAGTTCCACGAGGGATAAATTACAGCTACGTAACACATTTGGATCAGTTTCACTTATTTTATTTGTTTTGGTATTTTCAATCTGTGCACTGGTATCGGTTGATATCAGGTATTGGCAGATACTTAAAGCTTTAGAATCAGAATCGTATTGTAACATGGTTAAAAGCTCATAGGAATAGATTTGACATAAAAGTACTCTGCCTCAGTTGCATTCCAAATTAGGACCTCTGTGCGCAAATGTAACTGATTAAATTCCTGTCTTGCATGTTTGTTTCTACCTCTTAAACTCATTAGCATTTGTCCCTCTCTTTATCCCTCAGGTCTTGATGCAGAGCTGTACTATGTGAGAGACGACGTGGTGAATTACTACGCCCTCTCCTTCACTCTCCCGGTGCCCAGTGACACCAGCAGCCTGCACTTCACCTGGCACTCCAAAACAAAGGTGAGGGATTCTGATGCTAATTGAATGCTCCAGTTGAAGTGGTGTGGTAAAATATTGTTATGGTAATGATGTTGTGATGTCTCTAAAGGTTGAATACAAAATGGCATACCAGGTGGAAAATCCTATGGCCATGAACGCACCCCAGAGCAACATCTCCAGTCAGGGGGAGCTCCCTCGGGTCCCATCTGGTTTGTCAATCTGTTCTGTTTGTACAATTAAGTAGACATTGTTAAATATATCCTATCAGAGTACTTTTATGTAACAGATTGGTTGGATTCTCAAATGTTAATTCATTCAGGTGTCAAATATTAAACCGATAGTTGCATGAACCATTCACTTGAAGTTATAGATCAGCAACACCAAAAAGACCAGAGAGCTCTGTAGAAAAGTTGGGACATAATAAAAAGCTCAAATAAAACATACTGATACCTATAAAGTAGAATAATGAAACATACGCACTTCCTCAGCTATATTTTTATGCAGTCTCTCATAAATTAGACTCTGGGTCTATACTACGACTAAACATGGACTAGCCAAAAGAGCCAAATTGTTTGAAAGTAAATGTTTTCAGCTGTCAATTTCAGTATTTTAAGTCTGTTCATTATTGTTTATCTCATAAGCTGCAGTAATACAAAGAAGTGTAATGTAAAGTCTAGCATTTATTTTTGCTAGTCATACAGTCAGTGTTTTGCCAGTATTGAAATGACGATGTACGCTGAAAGGACAAATGTTCCAACTAAAAATGTTGCATATAATTAATCCAGAATCACCTCTAATTCATCGGCGTGTTTGTATCCAGTGTTCAGAGTGGACCTGTTCTGCTCGGGGAAGGTGGACGGAGAGGCTGTGGTGACTGTGCAGCTCAATCTCACTGTCCACGCCAACAACTACACAGTGCTCAACTTCAAGAGGAGGAAAATGTGCTACAAAAGTCAGTATTTCACTTTATAATAATGTAAATGTGTTAATAATAATAATAATAATGGAGCTGTGATGGAGATTGTAGAATGTAAATTAAAGTTTTACATGTGCCTGTAGTGACTTGGCAGTTACAGCTGTTTTGTACTTTTAAATTGTATATCCAACTTTATATTAATGCTGCTGCCTACTTGCCCGAAACAAGACATTTTTTTGTACCTTAATATTCATTTTATACCATATGATGTCAATATGCGCTCTACACTATAAAATTAAAGAGCTAGCCTTATTTGGATACAGTGGAGTTGTTATTGTATTAATAGAACTCTGACCATATAATTAAATCACTTGAAATCCATCCTCTGTTCTCAATTTTATTAGTGTAATATCCTTTCTCTTTTTTTGTCTTCAGAAATAGATCCTGATCCAAACCGTCCAACTCTCCCAAACAACACGCTGCCAAGACCTGACTGTAAGTACTCCCCTCTCTCTACCTACTCTGAAAAAAATACTCTTTATTTATTAGAGTGAAGTGCCAGTAGATCAACCCCAGCTGCCTTTCCTCCTACAACTAAAACAGCCAAGAGGGTCCTGATCTTGTATGGAACAGGGTCAGCCCCCCACCTCTTTCTCTCCCCTGGCCCGCTTGTGGATTGGGGTTATTCACGCTCTTTGTAAGCCCTCTGCCCAGTAACAAAGTGCCATTAGTGGGCTGTCTTTCTGCTTGGGTAAGCCTAAGGAACCTGGGGCCCTCGGAGGATTCTGTATTAGAGGAGGTAATGAGAAACGCTTTCAGACATGGGCCAATGAGAGAGACTGTCTCGGTCTAGGCATCCATTAAACCCTCACATGACCCCCTTTGGACACTTGTATTTGTAATGGATAGATCTATAGATGGTACATGCAAGCCTTCCAACAAAGTGTATGTATAATGATTTCTAATGGCAATTAGAAGAGAGCACGACTGATATTACATATCTGCAGAGTAAGTGATAGACTGATTTAACCAAACACAGCCAGGCATGACCTCTTAGAAGAAGGAGCTAGGTTTAGTTTCCTCTTAATTTTTATTTTTTATTTATTTATTTTTACAATTGTTATACAAAGTAGTAATTTATATGTTCATTCATATCTGATAAATAAAGGGTATAACATAAAAAGCCAAAATAAATACATTGTCATACAGTTTGAGAACACCATCTTTCTATTCTTGCTTATTTTTTGTTTTTGTTTTTTTGTTCTGTTTTCATCCCAGTAGATGTGACGACCCCCACCACCTCCACCCAGGTCTTCTACATCAGTGTGAGCGTGTGCTGTATCGTCATCTTCCTGGTGGCCATTATTCTGGCAATTCTACACCTGCACAGCATGAAGAGGGTCGAGATGGAGGACAGGTGTGGCACATTTTACTGCAGATTTTCACTCCCCCAAAGCTCCAAAATGAGGCACCTGAGCATTGTAACGAATTTGAGCAAGCATGTGAAAATGCTTAGTGTATTGAAATTAAACTGCAATAGGCTCTAGGGAAATTTGTGATTTAATATAGTTGGAAATCAGATCACATCCTTCCTGTTCCTTCAATACTAACTCTATACTTTATCTAAACCTGATTTTCACAGATTCAACTTCACCCACGGCACACTAATTTAATTTATACAGAAACCATGAGGTAGTTTATGTTCTCTACCTTAATCTCGACCTTAATAATGATATATTTAACATGCACAATATAGATTGTGGCGTTAGGTTTAGAAAAATAATGGCTTGTAAAGTTGGAGAAAACATTCAAATGTGAAGCTAATAAAAACTGAAATGTGATCTGATTTCTGTGACGATATGGTTTGATGATAATGTCTTTTGGTCAAACCATAGACTGTATAAAGAAATAGACTAAGGGAGTGTGACAAATTTATTTACACACCAGGATTAGGTAGAGCGGGTTAATATTAATTTTAAGACCAAAATGACAAGGTTCACTGCAGCAGTTACAGAGAGAGGGGTGACACTTTTTCAATGTAAAGTCAATTGGAGCCAGAGTTGATGGAGCTGGAAGCGTCCCATGATCACTTCCTATTTGGAACCCTGTGGCCACCGGGTTAGCTCTGTCCATTTATATACAGTCTATGGGTTAAACACAGACCAAACAACCCACTCCTCATAGTGACTGTCATATTCCAGAAGCAGCAGAAAGCTTTAGTAACATCTCAAGTCAATATAAAGACATTGTGATCAACTTTAACAAAATGGTGATATCATTTTTCAGTTTATCATCCATCCCTATCTCACACCCTGCATGTAATGAATGTCACTGTGGGTTTTAATGGCAGTATTTCTTTTCTCCTCCAGTGTCAGTGACAGTGGGAGCTCTCAGGGCCTGTCCCAGCCCTCCACTCAGACCACGCAGTACCTCCGCGCCGATACTCCCAACAACGCGACCTCAGTCACCAGTAAGACCACCTACTCCATACCACCACATTGTACTAACCTCTCAGTAAACTGCATTATTTACTGCTGTGTATTCCTTTAAAGTGCTTTTGCAATAATTTAATATCAGAGCATGTCAACAGGAACATTGGTGCACAAATGTAGTTTTTCGTTCATACTGGCAGTAAAAGCTCTGCATGCCTCTCTAAATGTGATAACAGCCTGTGAATGCCCTAATTCAATATAATGGTGTCATGAGATTTAGATAAAAAGCAGTTTTCAAATTTAGTTCCATGCTTTGGGACTCATTCATTTCTGAGATGTAGCATAGCAAAAGTTGTTTAGTTTTTTAGTTGTATAGTGTTTTAAGATGTACAAGCTTGCTTTTTGCTTTTTCTGTATTGTAACAGATACTTTATATATATATAAAGTTTTTTTTTTGTTTGTTTGTTTGTTTTTTTTTAGCTGCGTTAATTGTAGTGTGTAGTGGTAAAAGCCTAAACATTAAATATTTTTACTTCATGCTTCAAACGATGAATTAACCTGACAAAAACTACATTCTCAAGGCTTTAAGTTCTGTTAGCGTTTTTGGCTGGTACCTACTGTAATTGTGGGCAGGTCTGCACTGTATTAATACAAAGGAGACATAATCTGGCACGACTTTGAAGAAAATCCTGGCCCCACAGGAGTTCAAAATATCAAAAGGCTGCATGTGAAAAGTGAAATCTTCCAGCTGTAACTGTAAACCGCATACACATTTTTCACGCAAAAACATTTCTGTATTTTATCTAAAAATAAGTGTAATGCAGCACAATTCAAGAGGGTAGAGTTACTATGATTGGAAAAGATAACATTTTCTATGTTGATTTTATTTAGAACAAAGCCTTTTGAGCCAGACTAAGTGAAATAAACATTTCTATATGTAACATATTTTTGTTTCTTTTTTGTATCTCCCGAATAGGACTGAATGATGATGGAAAAATATTGAAACTGAGATTTTGATTGCGTTAATCTTGCTGCCTTATTTTTATCCTTGCAACCACAAAAAGAATATTGGAGAAGTCAAAATGAAATTTGAAATGAAATTTGACATTACTGTATGGCCCAGCAGAGTTGATCAGTTAATCAGACCCTTGACCATCACAAAACCAGCCCTGATTTCTCCAATCAAATTATGACCATGTATTGTCTCCTCTAGTGATCCTCAGCTTTATGAAATGATTTGAACTTATTAAGTCTGTGCTTTTTGGTGGGGCTACTAAAAGGCTATTCTGTCCTGTGGTTCTGATGCTGTGAGATCCTTAGTCCAGATGAAGTTTGGCATGTATACCATTTAAGTTACTTATTCCCCTAAAAAGTTTTGAGCCTGTTTCTATTTTGTCAATGGTGTGCTGGCGCCCTCTTGTGGATAATACTGGTCACATCTGTGCATTTGTTTAACCCTCTTGCCTTCTGTATGTCTGCATTTGTGATTGTTTTTTTCTGCCCATCACGCTTTTAATCCACCCTGTCTGATCTCCCTCACCTCTTCCTCTCCATCAGATAATCACCCTGGCTCTGCACCCATTCTCCAGCTTGCTGCCTCCTCCCTCCAAAATCCTGGTGTCCCCCCTCACGAACCTAAAAGTAAGTGCTAGTCAGGTCTCCAAAATAAAAAATAAAAACACACAACCTGCTCAATGCCATGTATATCAGCAGTAAATTTAATATACTTGCTCCAATGGCATAAAATATGTAGTAGCAGTAATCAGGTTGGGCCAGTAGTTTGTACCTAGTTGTAGTCTGGAGTTGTTCATATCACCTGCGTCTTTAACTAACATTTCTGCCACTGTCTGTCAGCTTTTGAATGTTGGTCAAGTATGTTACACTCAAACTGAATAAAATTGTCTATAATGGGAGCTAAAATGTAGTCAATTACACCAACTAAACTGAGATCAAGTGACAAATTAATTTTACGTTTTCTGGAATACTTACAGAATTTTTGACATGCCGTTTTAAACCACTAGGGGGCATCCCAATCTTTTACATTGTTTTCCGATGTTCCTTTTAAATATGTGAGAAATTTTATAAAAAACCCAGTGCTCTCAGTCCGTCTTGGTAGGCCTCTGTGTACAAACTAATATAATATCGACCCCGCATATACATGGATACATAGAATTCATTTTAAAAGTTTTTTGTTGTGTATAAATATATAAATATAAATTCTGTATTCTAGCTATCAGTTAAAGAAGTGTACTTTAGAGTTAGATCTTGTTGTCTTTCATTCCTGACACGTATATACATTGCGTAAGTTTATGTAGAGGCTGCTGTTTAAGCTTAGCCTGTGTCATGGTCTGAGCTCTTACATAGAAACAGTGTTGTGTAATAGAGCTGCTGTAATTGTGGACTAGGTTTGAAGCAGGATGTTGTTTTTTTGTAAATGCTGTAGTTATTTGAATTTGGGCTCCTCTATTTGGTCCATGACACATTTAGGGAAACACTATGATATGCAAGTTGGCTGTTAGGCCAGTGTGTCTTAACTGAGGCTTAAAATTGAACGTATCATAGACTGTAGATAACTTGTACTAAATGTAGGCACTTGTCCAGTATTTTTGTGGCAATACATAATTTGGTTTGAATTACAAGGATGGCAGTACATCAAGTATACCCTGAGCCACTGTCTCCAGATCTTGGTTCATGTATTGAAGTCTCCAGTAATACACATATGTTTGTTTGCTGAGACTAATCCTGTTTAAATGAGCTGTCTGTCAGTGGGCCCCTCTTAAACGTGTGTGTACCTGTCCCGTACAGGTTACCCCTCTCTGCGGATTGAGAAGAACGACCTGAGGAGCGTCACGCTGATCGAAGCCAAAGCCAAAGTGAAAGACATCGCCATCTCCAGGGAGAGGGTCACACTGCGGGACGTCCTGCAAGAAGGTACTTTACCCACAATGCTTTTCAATATGTTTAACAAGCTGCTCTGAAGATTTGTGTTTTGAAGAGAACTATTAAGTTAAATTAAGGTATCGGCGTAATCCATTTCACACGAAATAATAAAACATGTTATAATGATTAGTTGTAATGTTAACTGTTTTTGCTTAAATAATAAGAGTTATAAAGACTATCTCATTGAAATTCTTGGAGATGGTCAGTACGGTGACAAGTTCCATGAAGCTTGGGCTCAATGAATAATAATGATGAACTAAAGGTGTCCAGAGTAGTTTGATGGATGATGCAAAATGTGAGAGCTTTATATATGATGGGAAGATCAAAATCTCAACATTTTTTTCAGCAAATTAGATTCTTTTACTGTATTGGTGGCAACCCTTAAGCAACTTCAGGGACATCTGTGTTTTTGTACCAGCCCAGATAATTGTAAAAGGTTGTGTCAGGTGTAAAGCGAAGTGTATTACAATGGTCAACCCTATATGCAGCTCAAATGCAGCAAGGCTCTGTTTCAAAAGTTTTATTTTATTCAAAAGATTGTGAAACAATATAACATGCCCTCTGTGCGTGTATGCGAAGTACAACTACAAAAATGGCCGTAATGTATTTAAAACTGGTATTTTGTTTTTCTTTAATTCTTTTGTTTTAACGTTAAATTTCAGTCTCTTTTAAAACGCAGACATAGTTTTCAGATATGCCTGTATACATCCTTTAGTTTCAGAAAGTATGTTGTTGTTTTTGGCATTTGTCCCCTTCGAAAGTTGGACTGCTTACATTGTTTCTGAGAAGAGTTTCCAGTCCAATACCAGTGAATGGGAGCGGAACACCCAGGAGGCCTCCATAGCTCACATCTGTTTGGATATCAATGAACCACATCATCACAATTTTATTATGACTGGAATCATACACAGTGTAACTCTGAGGAGCACCACGACAACTGTTTACTATTCATATCCACAACTACTGTTTGACCTCTGACCTTTGAGGAGGGATGTGTTCAAGCAGCAGAGGACAATTATTTACAAATCACACATAAAATATGTTTCATGTACTGGTAGCAGAATTTACTAGCGCACATGATGTTATTTTGACTGTGGTTTAGTGGTAGGTGTAGTATTTCTGGTACAAAGGTTCCAAATCTTTTTTTCAGTATTGCAAAAATGTCAAAGGGCTCATATCAGACAGAAAACACCTACGCACTGTTCCACCTTGTGATGTCATGTGGTAATACAGGAAGTGCTCCACTGTGTTTTTAAACTCCATACACCTTCACTAGAATCATTTGGATGATTTCAACTTGAAAACAACCGCATCATGACATCACAAGGTGGAACGGAGCACTTTGAGCTTTGGAGATGTACACAGACCAAGAAAAAATTATTACTCAAACATGTGTGAATGAAACAAAATACAATACAACCCCAGGTATGTTTTTCGGGACATACTGTAACATGACTTGAAGCTCACAAGAGTCAATTTTTGTGTAATTTAGCATTCTTAGGTCTTTACTCACCCTTTGTGGCTTTATGTATTCATAAGGTGATGTACTTTTTGTCCTACTGGTGATTAAAGACATTCTTAAAACATGTACTATAATTTGGAGATTTAGGATTTTACAAACCAACAAGCCAGCTGTAACGACTGCCTGTTGTCATGCTAACAGTTTATCATCACGTCTCATCACATCACTCTATAGTATGAACCCAAAATAGTATGTTTGTTTTTTCTCAAACGTTGTAAATATTGACTTTCTCTGTGTTCCCTTTGGCTCTAAATCAAAGTTTGAACAGCTCTCAGTGCAAGTGTTAGTTTCCTCTCGTCAGTGCTTTTGTTGATAATTCGTTGTCATTGAGTCACACAGAACACTGTGCTTGACTTTTGGACATTTGCCCAAAATGTTTCTGGATGTGAACAAAATAATTATGTGGCTCCTGTTGACCTTAACAGTAGTTAATTTCCTCCCTGTTGAAATATTCTCGTAACTCAAAGACAGTTTGTTCAAATTGCTATTATTTTTTTATTTTTATTTTTTGCATTACGCTGCCTTTTTGAACAAAATTATCTCAAACCTTTATCAATATACATTTTTTAGAAAGCGTATGAAAGCAATTCAAGTAAATCATTAGAATGAGGCTTTTGAATGTGAATGTAAAACACTGCTTAGGTCCATCCAGATCCTGTGATGAGCTGTGATTTGTATAGGAATATGGCAGAATACTGGACTGGATTCAGGGTTGAATTGTAATGCTATAACAGAAGTCAGTGCTTTTCAATTTACATTTAGTAAGAGTGCGCCATTACTTTGCTCAATAGTTAGAATAAACAAAAGACACTTGTACCTTACAGCCTCTTGTCCTCTGTAACAAAAACTGATCTAATATTTAACCAGGAAACACAAACCATTGAATTGAGATGGATTGCGTTGACTGGAGTTGACCTGAGTAGACAGCTCCTGTGTGTTAAGGGGGTGCGTGTCTGGACAGGTTCGGAGGAGACGATGGGAGCAAGAGGCAGCCGCTAACAACACTAACTCCGTTGTCTGTGGTTGGCCTGGGGGCTGTGGTTTTTGCCTTAGTTTACGCTGAGAGTTTATTTTCTTAAATGGTATTTCTATTCACTCATATCCCGGGGCAGCTCTGAAAGTTTAGACAGAGAAGATGATGATTGTGGTTATCAGCCTTTAAAATTAAAACTCACTCTGGAGGAAGTGTTCAATTGCTTTAAATAAGTACGTGGTATGGTATGTTGATGGTGGAAGTGTTGATAATTCTTTGATGATTCAACATTGTTTTCGCTGTAGAATTGAACAACCCTAACAAACAAATTTCCCTTGTGAATCAAGTTTTTCTCATTTAAGGAAAAATGAAAAGCAAAAACAAAGCATTTACTCCAAATCTGGAGTTTGAGTCCAGGTCAGGTTATATGTGATCTAATAAACCAAAACCAATAGAAAGGGCAGTCAGCTTCCACCTGTTTACCTGCCATGTGTGAAGTAGTCCTCCATCTGAAATACATTTTGTATTGTCAGGCACATTTGGGCGCATCTTTCACGGAGTTCTGCTGGATGAAAAGGATCCAACCAAGGAGAAGCAAGTCTTTGTGAAGACAGTGAAGGGTAAGAATTTATAATCCACATCATTACAAAACACAACTTTACTACAGTTACTGAACAGAACTCCAGGTCTCTGTGTATTATTATGCCTTATTTGACACTAGCCTCTTGCTATTTTTGCTACTCATTTTGAATTTATTATTACTATTTATATTTTTGCTAAAGTCAAAGTCTATAATGTTATAATAATGTCAGATAGGCTCGTTATTTTGTAAAGTAGGTAAAACTGAACTTGACAATAATTGTCATATTCCACCAATTTTCCTTTTTATTATGTTGAAGGATAGTGGTGGGGGCAAGCATAGAGCCCTTTCCAGATAATGCCTTGTTCAAATTCTAAAGAATTATTACTCATGTTATCCATTGACCTTTCCCCTATGTCCTCTGGAAGGGGTGGATACCGCACTCCCAAACAATATCGTCAGTCCTGCCAATCTGAGCTGTGTTCAAACCCCCTAACTTCCTTCTCATGTCCCTTTTGGGAAGTGAACAATGCCCCTATCCCATGGGTCACAGGTGGAGCACGCACATATTACAGAATAGACCCAGCTGAATTTGAGTTGGCACAATTTGTTCATTTCCTTCGCACTTTCCCACTGAGCATGATAGCAGACAGGAAGCAAATAAAATCCACTGATAAGACTGAAGTTGTGATTTGGACTGTTGCATTTATATATTTTATTTTATTCAAAATGTCAGCACTGGGTAAAGTAGTAACACAAATTGAGCGACTGATGTAGATGGGTGGCCGTCATGTAAGTTGATGACTAAATGCCAGGTGAGATCAGTGCATAGTGTTGTTGTGTCCTTAGGCATAACACTTCACCCACCTTGTCTAAGTCTGGACATTGGACTGCTGCTTTTGTGCCTTACTATGAAAAAAAATATATTTTAACTATTTTATTTTTTTGTTTTATAGATCATGCATCAGAAGTGCAGGTGACCATGATGTTGACGGAAAGTTGCAAGCTTCGCGGACTTCATCACAGGTGAGTGTAAAGAAAAAACTTGTAGATTCATAGATTGAAGTTAAAGTTAATCATTAGCCACATGCTCTATGGTCTTGGTAGAGTTGTAATACAGCTATTTAAAAAATCTAATCATGTACTGGGTTTCAGTATTTGCGTAAGGCGGTACGGTCTTTCACACTAGATTCTGCTCCAGTGAATTGGTTATTGCATTAGTGTTGACTGCTTGTTTGTCCTGGGAAATGGGTGCAGTAAGTTTTTTCTCTTTTTACCCTGGTGACCTTTTAGCCCACAAGCAACAGTGATATGTTTACACAGGGCAGTAATGTTTTTCAGTAATTTTCACAATTAAAATAATTCAAGATTTAAAACAATGAGTAATCCTAGATATTACTGATGTGTTAATATCAGGCAAAGATGTGAAAGCACCGATTATGGGCCTGAATGATTACGCTAATATGACCCCACACTCAATAGGCCCAGCTAACAAACAGAAACTGTAAACAAGTAGTTTGTTTCAAATACGTAGTTGCATTGTAGTTAGCTCCTCCCTGCAGGCAGATATAAGGCAGTGCCCACCAGCGTCTGACCAGAACTGAAGAAGCAGCTTGGATGAGCTGTGAAATGTATTTGACCAAAATAAACTTTTGTCCAGTTGACAATTTGAATTTCTCCTTTGCCATCAGGCATAGACTATATAAAGAAGTGAACTAAGGGAGTTTGACATCAGCAGTTATAGGGGCGAATATGGAGCTGAATCTATATTAGGAATAGGTATTTATTTATGGACAAAATGGCAAAATAAAAACACTTGGATCATATAAAGCCAGTAAATGCGAACATTTTAAGACCAAAATGATGAGGCTCACTGCAGCAGTTATAGAGAGAGGGGTGACAATTTTTCAGTTTAAAGTAAATTGGAAACATGAGTCTCTGGAGCTGGAAGCGCCCCCATGTTCACTTAATTGGAATGTGGCAGCTAGCGGGTTAGCTTTGTCCATTTATATATATAGTCTGTGGTATCAAGACTTTACAACATTCCCCTTTCTTCATCAGAAACCTGCTGCCCATCAGTCATGTATGCACAGAGGACGGGGAGAAGCCAATGGTGCTGCTGCCCTATGTGGCCTGGGGCAACCTCAAGCTGTTCCTGCGTCAGTGCAAACTCGCAGAGGCCAACAACCCACAGGTGAGTCAACGAGAGGGAGATATGATGTACATTTGAGTCATTATGTGAATGATTCAGTACTTTTCTTTAGCTCAAACACCATTGTGTTACCTGGGATCTAGAATACACACGTCTTCAATACTTTACAAAGATGTGAGTTTGGTCACCTGTGAATCTCCCTGAGTTTCTATGGGTGTGTTTGACCGAGACACGCATGGTCTGTCTGTATCAAAACAAATATGGCTGCATTCGAGGAAAAAAAATAGGAAGATAAGCTCCTTCGTTTCACTTGCGTCACCAAAAAAAAAACAAATGTGATTGCTCGATCATGTTTGGTTCTGGTTTGAGTCACTGTATAAAAAATACAGAAACATATCATTCTAGATTTGTCAGGCAAAGGATCATGCTGTATATTTTGGAACTTTCCTGGTTAAATAATGGTTCAATAAAACAAAATGGGCCCTTTCATCCTCACAGTGCATGGCATGTGGATTCAACCAATCCCAGTGAAGTGTGACCTCTTAGTGGAAACAGAACAGCTTTAATGACCTCTTAAGGCAAGCTAAACCACATGAGTCGTGATAAAATGACTCTCAAAACCATTACCATCCTGCCTCTTTGCTGTAGATCATAAATGCACCTGGAGTTTGTAAACTGTTAAAATAAGTGAAGAAGTGTACACACACCAATCTCCTCGCACCTCAATCTAACTACTGTTTACGCTCTGATTAGAGGCCTGTTGATAAAGTTATGAAGGAGCGCTCAAGGCAGAGATTTTCATTCAGTGCGTAAAGACAATATAACTTTTGTACAGAGGAGTGTTTGAAGTACTTGGCAATGCAACAATGCAGCCTCAAACCGCTCAATCAGCTCCAAAATACAGATGTAGCGATCACAAGATGCAGCTTGCCACAGTTTACATTCATCAAACCTTCTTTTGTGAAGGCACTGCTAACACATCGCAGCTCGGATCTCGTCAAGATCATTTCTTTCATCATTTTCTCTGGCACCTGTGCGAGACAAAGAGCCAGTCATTGAGCGATGCAATTGAAGTAAACAGGAGGGCTCTGAAAAAACACTGTTGAAACTGCATATTCTAAACATTTTACGGGCTGCAAAATGTAAATAAGAACTAGATTCAGTGATAAAAGATTAATATGCTTTAATGTTACGCACACTGCTTTCACCCTACATGGCATGTCTATATTTTAAAGTACACGCATTTCTAGCTCTTATTGCACCTTTTTAATGAAGTCTGAAGTATGCATGTTCTTGCGGAAATCTAAAAATAATTTGAATTCTAATGGCAACACATAAAGTGAAAGTAAAGTGTAAGTAAAATGTAAAAAGAACATACATAAAAGGCACTATCTGTTTCTGTACTGTAGCTAAATACATACTTTGTCTCTAACAGATGTTATGTTCCACACATTTAAAGTTAGACTGTGGACTTGAGTGTTTTTCTCTGCATGTTGACATTTTATCTGAGCTCACTCCCTGCCAAGACTGTTTTCCATGTTCTCTGGAACTAATTAATTGGGTTGGCTTGTTGCCTACTGTCAGATAAGATTAAGAAATCAGCTATGTCTCTCTATTAGGCAGAAATACAGTATGATTGATTAATGCACCTTGAAAGGAGTCACGGTTGTGTTTTGAACCTAGATATTTTCATTGTTTTTGTTGGTTCTAATTTGAAGTAGTCCGTGTATAAGGAGGTATACAGTTGATTGCTCAAGTCAAGTTGAAGTACGTCAGGATTAAACATTTTTACATGTATTTGTGATTGTAGATGCAAAGTGAGTAAATTTTAGAATTACAATTATTAGTTTGATTAATTATCCATCCATCCATTTTCTTCCCCTTATCCGGGGCCGGGTCCCGGGTGCAGCAGTCTTAAGCAGGGACTCCTAGACTTCCTTCACCCCAGACACTTCCTCCAGCTCCTCCGGGGGGACCCCAAGGCGTTCCCACGCCAGCCAAGAGGCATAGTCCCTCCAGGATGTCTTGGGTCTTCCCCGGGGCCTCCTCCCGGTGGGACATGCCCGGAACACCTCCAGATGGAGGCATCCAGAAGGCATCCAGAACAGATGTCCGAGCCACCTCAGCTGGCTCCTCTCAACGTGGAGGAGCAGAGGCTTTACTCCGAGCTCCTCCCGTGTGACTGAGCTCCTCACCCAGGCAGTCTGCGGAGGAAACTCATTTCGGCCACTTGTATCCGCGATCTTGTCCTTTCGGTCATTACCCAAAGCTCATGACCATAGGTGAGGGTGGGAACGTAGATTGACCGGTAAATCGAGAGCTTTGCCTTGTGGCTCAGCTCCCTCTTCACCACAACGGTCCGATACGGCAACCACATCACTGCAGACGCTGCACCGATCCGCCTGTCAATCTCACGCTCCATCCTCCCCTCACTCGTGAACAAGACCCCGAGATAGGAACTCTTCCACTTGAGACAGGGACTCTCCACCCACCTGGCGAGGGCAAGCCACCTTTTTCGGGTCAAGAACCATGGCTTCGGATTTCTAAGAGCTGATCCTCATCCTAGCTGCTTCACACTCGGCTGCAAACCACCCCAGTGCATGCTGGAGGTCCTGGTCTGTTGAAGCCATCAGGACAACATCATCCACAAACAGCAGAGATGAGATCCATGAATACAATGAACAGAACCGGTGACAAAGGGCAGCCGTGGCGGAGTCCAACATGCACCGGAAACAGGTCTGACTTGCTGCCAGCAATGCGGCTCTTGCTCCGGTCATACAGGGACCGGACAGCCCTTAGCAAAGAGTTCCAAACCCCATACTCCCAGAGCACTCCCCACAGAATATCACGAGGGACACGGTCGAATGCCTTCTCCAGATCAACAAAGCACATGTGGACTGGTTGGGCAAACTCCCATGAACCCTTTAGCACCCGATGGAGAGTGTAGCGCTCGTCCGATGTTCCGCGGCCAGGACGAAAACCACACTGCTCCTCTTGAATCCGAGGTTCAACTATCAGTTGGATTCTCCTCTCCAGTACCCTGGAATAGACCTTACCGGGGAGGCTGAGGAGTGTGATTCCCCTGTAGTTGGAACACATCCTCCGGTACCCCTTCTTAAACAGAGGGACCACCACCCCGGTCTGCCAGTCCAGAGGCACTGTCCCCGACCGCCACGCGATGTTGCAGAGAGAGTTTGATTAGTTAATCAAAACAATTTTAGGTCCCTCATTCAAATTGGGAAAAGATATAGGAAAAGAATTAAAGTTAATTCCATTAAAAAGGTATGGCTACTTAAATCAAAGAACATATTACATAATACATTTTTGTGTTAATTGTAATACTAGTAGTTTTTTCGTTGCTCAGCTTTTACAGTTTCCATATTTTCCATGCTGTGGCTCTGTGCAGGCGATCTCGCAGCAGGACCTGGTGTACATGGCCATCCAGATCGCGTGTGGCATGAGCTACTTGGCTCGAAGAGAAGTCATCCACAAAGACCTCGCTGCCAGGAACTGTGTGTAAGTGTAATCATACTACCTATTAGCAGACTCTAATGGATGTTTCAGTTTCAGTCTGCATATCAGGGTTGTAGCGTACAAAATGGCAAATTGCAAATAGAAAATCTTTTTAAAATTATACAAAGTTAGAAATACACACATTTTGAAGTGCGCAACAATACTTAATTTCACAATATGAAAAAGGTCTTTAAACCAGGACAAATGTCTAAATTTTTTTAAAAAAAGGACTGGCTATAATTAAGGATCTTGGTAGTAAAGATTTGTGTTGTGTGTGTGTGTGTATATCACTGTTCCTTATTTCTTCCTCCAGCATTGACGACAACATGCAGGTGAAGATCACAGATAATGCCCTGGCACGGGACTTATTCCCCATGGACTACCACTGTCTGGGAGACAATGAGAACCGGCCCGTCCGCTGGATGGCGCTAGAGAGTCTACTCAACAATGACTTCTCCAGTGCAAGCGATGTGGTAAGAACCCCATCAACAATAAGCACATTTTATTAAAAAGAGATAAGTGGATGTGGCAAAGTCCCAGACTTTGTGGTTAATTATATTTTTTAAGTGGATGTGGCAAAGTCCCAGATTTTGTGGTTAATTATATTTTTTGCAGTGATGAAAGCTGTGAAAATATGCTGCAGATATTTATGCTAAACAGTTTAGTTTTAATAAAATCAACCACTGTAAGCGGAACTCTGCTATATCATCACAATTGATGACTGCTACTACTATTTTTCTTTCTTTTTCTTTTGCGCAACACGTTTGTTTGCACAAGGTGTGATACAAGTCAGATCAGAAAAGTGTGGCGAGGTTATCAGTCCTGTGAGTGAGACATCGGATCGAAAGATTATATGCATCACATTTTAATCATCCTGTTTATTATTCGGTATTATTTGCTTTTCACTTAAGGGATTTTTTGTAATGAAGTAGAGCTTAGTAGAAGTACATCTATACTGTGGATCCTACATCTGTGAATGAAATAGAGTATTTATTTCTATGGGTCATGTAAAGTTACTTTTATTAAACTAAAATATGAGCAGTAGGCAGATACTCCTAACCAACTTCCCGGTAAGGACAATGGAGATATCCTCAATTATTTTATTTATATTATTGGCACACATCTCCTGAATCTCCTGGCATTGATGGCATCCCTTCAGTGGACAGCGATCGCAGGATGGTGACTCACTATGTCCATTCTTAGATTCTTGGAGCAAATTTCACAGGTCAAGGCGGTTGGATACAAGCTGCATGACTTTAGTTTCCCGTGAAAGGATCAGAGCTGGGGCGTGGCACAGACACTCGGGAAACACAGACACCAGACAGAGACAGACAAGAGGCAGCCCCCACCTCACCGCATTCCTCCTTCCCCCCTCCCTCACCCTTCTCTACCTCGACAGTTCAAAGTTAAGGTTTAGGGGAAGTCCAGAAGAGTACCAGCACTGAGAAACCACATCATGGATGAACTTAATGCCCCCCTCTCTCTCCTACTTACCTTTACTGAACCATACACATCAGGCTAGTTCCATTACAATGCACAACTTATCTTCTAATTCCTCTTAAAAGTTTGCACTGCAGTTTTGGACCAATTTTGGAAATACACTATATTGCCAAAAGTATTTGCTCACCCGCCTTGACTCGCATATGAAGTTAAGTGACATCCCATTCTTTATATAGGGTTTAATATGACGTCGGTTCACCCTTTGCAGCTATAACAGCTTCAACTCTTCTGGGAAGGCTGTCCACAAGGAGTATGTTTATGGGAATTTCTGACCACTCTTCCAGAAGCACATTTGTGAGGTCACACACTGATATTGGACGAGAAAAAATTCATCCCAAAGGTGTTCTATCGGGTTGAGGTCAGGACTCTGTGCAGGCCAGTCAAGTTCATCCACACCAAACTCTCTCATCCATGTCTTTATGGACTTTGCTTGCTTGTCATGTTGAAGAGGAAGGGGCCATCTCCAAACTGTTCCCACAAAGTTGGGAGGATGGAATTGTCCAAAAACTCTTAGTGTGCTGAAGCATTCAGAGTTCCTTTCACTGGAACTAAGGGGCCAAGCCCAGCTCCTGAAAAACAACCCCACACCATAATCCCCCCTCCACCAAACTTTACACTGGGCACAATGCAGTCAGACAAGTACCGTTCTCCTGGCAACTGCCAAACCCAGACTCGTCCATCACATTGCTAGATGGAGAAGCGCGATTTCTTACTCCAGAGAACTCCACTGCTCTAGAGTCCAGTGGCGGCGTGCTTTACACCACTGCATCCAACGCTTTGATTTGCATTTGGTGATGTATGGCTTGGATGCAGCTGCTCGGCCATGGAAACTCATTCAGTGAATCTCTCTACGCAGTGTTCTTGAGCTAATCTGAAGGCCACATGAAGTTTGGAGGTCTGTAGTGATTGACTCTGCAGAAAGTTGGTGACTTCTGCACACTATGCGTCTCAGCATCCGCTGACCCGCCCCGTCAGTTTACGTGGCCTACCACTTTGTGGCTGAGTTGCTGTCGTTCTCAATTGCTTCCACTTTGTTACAACACTACTGACAGTTGACTGTGGAATATTTAGGAGTGAGGAAATTTCACGACTGGACTTGTTCCACAGGTGACATCCTATCACACTACCACACTGGAATTCACTGAGCTCCTGAGAGCGACACATTCTTTCACAAATGTTTGTTGAAACAGTCTGCAGGCCTGATTTTATACACGTGTGGCCATGGAAGAGGTTAGAACACCTGATTTCGATTATTTGGATGGGTGAGTGAAAACTTTTGGCAATATAGTGTATGCGCTAAACCAGGACTGAACCAGGATCTATCTACAACCAAACAAGGGTTATGCTAGTACCAACCTTGGTCTAAAAGATTAAAGCAGTTCTAAACAAATACTGAAAAATAACCAAAATTTGCACTACTACTGGTCAACAGTGTAAGCAATGCGAAATAAATGAAAATGCAGTGCTTAATTTACTGAAATGTCATAATTTTTCATGTGGTTGGAATAAAATAATCAGGCATAAGGGGAGATCTGTAAGAGCAGGTTCAAGAAACATTGTCAAGGCCACACAACATAAATCTATAGTGTTATGTCGGTGTTTTTTTTAAACTCGATGCCAGTTTATAATGACTCTGTAAATGACTGAGGAGACTGTAGCAGACAAAGGGGAGAGCATCTCACAGGGGCAGAATATCCACTCTGCCCTTCCTTTAAAGGCCTGATCTCACCAACGTCAGTGCCTCTTGATTAATACTGGGCAGATGTACAGCGCATTAAATTCATTCTAGTGGTGGCACAGGACACAGAAGTGCATCACAGGGACATGAGCTATAGTTTCACTTGAGCATATTGAAATCGCTCATTCACATTTATTTACTTGTCGGTTTGAGAGGGTGACTGCATGGCAAGTCACTTTTAGCTGGGGGGGCTCTTCTCCAGAAATGGCCAAGGGTCCTGTTTAGCCGTACTATGCATGTTTTATTGTTTAGGTTGGAAAACAGTAGTGCATTTGTCTACTGACTATGAATTTTCTCATTTCCACTAATTTTCACAGGTTTATTTAATAATTTTAATCTAGGTTTGAACACCAATCCACCCACAAGTTCCATAAATATGAGTGACGGTCACAGTGGGGTGGGGCAATGATAAACATCACACTTCCACTATAAGTGTTAAAAGATTCTTGCTAAATATAGTATATTTTTCACCACTACTTCCTCAAATTGTTGCATAAACATAAATGTTAACAGAAAGACCAAACACAATGCAATCAACTCACTACTATTGATGGTATTTTACTGTAATAAAAACACAACTCTGAGTGTGTTTTTGATTCATAACCTATTTCAAACTAATTAATATAATTTAATACATTAACATATAGCAAACCCTGCATAACTCTTTATTTGAGGCCTCTGCAAACATGTTGTGAAATGCATTCCATTCTTGTATTGACAATTCATATTTCATAAGTCTTCTCTGAAAGGTTAATACTTTGTCATAAATTGTACACTGTGAGCTAAATCCTGATTTAAAAACATAAATAGCATTTCTTTGCAATACATGATAGAAAAAAATGCTTTGAACTAACTACCTACAGCATAAACTGAAGCACTGACACAACAATTTTTTGATCTTATACTGCTATGTGCTCACTTTATGAATAATGTACTGATCATTTTCTGTTCTAGTGGGCTTTTGGAGTGACGCTGTGGGAGCTGATGACTCTGGGACAGACTCCTTATGTGGACATTGACCCGTTTGAGATGTCTGCCTACCTGAAGGACGGGTACAGGATAGCACAACCCATCAACTGCCCAGACGAGCTGTAAGTAATGCCCACACCCACATACGGGGGTACAACAGAGATTCAACCAGCTGGGCGTGTACTCAGTCACCACTCCTGTTTAGTATATGCTGAAATTGGTAGCACTTTATAAAGGCTTTCTCCTAACCACTTATTACTAAGCCTGAACCATTCTTATAATATTTGTTCATTATGTTTAAAGCCTTTGTTCATGCTGTGTGCTTGCTCATGTATTCATTATCCCTCACATGCACAGGTACTTTCTGGCCTAGGGCTGTGAACCTTTGTGATATTGAAACATAGTTGATCAAAATATACAAAAAAAGGTTTTTATATTTAAGCCTAGAGGGTCCTCAAATGGTACATTTTTATTGTCTGTGTAATGGAGTAACCCCGTCAGCCAGTGCATTTAAACATTACTATTTTGTTTTATGATTCTTATAATTACTAGCATAGCATTATTACCAAATAAGTAGGGCTGTCGATTAGTCAAAGGATTATTTTGACGGAACATTGAGATTTTATTCAAATGTATTTTTAACCAAATAAACAGACAGACTGATTCACCCTCGCTGTGTAAAGGAGAGATTTCGCAGGTCTTTCCTTCCTGCTGCTGTCAGACTGTATAATGAACAATGCTAGTCATGTGTCATCGCCATAGTAATAATAACAATAATAACAATGTGCATTACTATTTAAAGTCACTACCTGCTACTTATTTATTTATTTAACCACCACTGTCCATCACTGCACTGTACACAATATTGTGATTGTAAATACTTATTATTATTTATCTTGTTTTTGATGTGTGCTCTTGTTTTCCTACTTTTTCTGAAACTTGCGTTGTGACATTGAAATTTCCCCACTGTGGGACGAATAAAGGATTATCTTATCTTATCTTATCTTAAAGGTTGAAATATGGTGACTGAAGGCTTCTAGATAAAGAATATTTGTTATAAAAAGTCTTTTAGCATATGTTTCAGGATCTGTACAGTCTGTCAGATAACCATGATAAAAATGCGATTATGATTATATAATATGATTATTTAATATTCTATTATTTTAATAGAATAGCGTTATCTTGGTATCGTTTTAAGAACTAACCTCTGGCCTGACCTCTCTGGAATGTGTACACATGCCAAAACATTACTCAACTACTACTCGATTTAAGGCGGGAATACTGCAGATGCCTGACATATTTAAAACTGATATTGTCCACTGCCAACCTCTTGCCGTGCTTATCAACATCCTGCAAGTGCCTACTATTACTCCCATGGCCCCAATTATTATTTACTGTTCCTAAAGTACAGATATTTCTGTTTTGACAAGTCCGTCTGTAGCAATTCATCTCCAGTAAGGTTTTATGTTTTCACTCAGTCAAGATGACGACATTTTATATATTTCTCATATATATTATTAATTGCGAGACCAACTTTTGCCACCAGAAGTCAGTCAAATTGTAGATAGATTTTTTGTGGCTTCTTAATTCTGATAACATTTGCTGATATGATCGTAACTTTACCAGATGTCTGCCACTTCTTTGTCAGTTCATTTTATTCTTAGAAATGTTAGGACTGCCAGTTATTCTCATAGTTTTCATGTAGATAAGACTCATACAAGAGTGGATTTCCGTACTCAATAAATTACAACAAGTACTCTTACAAATTTCACACCTGTAATTGTCGTCTGGACTTCAACCATGAGATTTATCCCTTAAGCACATAGAACTTGGAAAGCCCCTCAATCAGCATTTACATCTGTGGTTCTTGAAATACAAGTGTGAACATTGCTGGGCCTTTTATGTAAATACAATAGGTGGTAAAGTATCCACCTAATTCCTCTTCCTAAATATGAACGCTGAGTAACCCATGCGTGATTTAAGAAATGATTTTATCTTCATTGGTTTGTATCAGTGCACAGCAGGCAGATCCGGCTACATTCTTTAAAACAGAGGTATGGCTTTATGAAAAAATATATCAAAAAATAAGATAAAATGGAAATGTGTTTTTTTTTACTGGTGTACTTTAAATTTAAAAAATGGTATAGAGTTCGCTGCCTGCTTGTTACCATGGAGATGTTTGTCTGGTCTGGAATGTTGCACAGTATGGCATTAAAATGTAAAAAAACCCAAATGCATTTAATTACAGGTGCTTTTATTGCTCAAAATACCTTGATTTTTTTTTTTCTTTCCTTGACACACATAAGAAATTTTAAAGCATATATTACAATCTAAAGATATGTACTTGTCTAACCATTCTCTGTCAGCCTAACTTGTTCTGTCTGAGTAAAGCCAAAGAAATCTACACATGCACAGAAAACTACACCGATCTTTATATTTTCCTGTGGCTGTTGCAGGTTTGCGGTGATGGCGTGCTGTTGGGCCTTGGATCCAGAGGAGAGGCCAAAGTTCCAGCAGCTGGTCCAGTGTCTGACCGAGTTCCACGCAGCTCTGGGGGCCTACGTCTGAGGAGGCCTCCTGAACAGGACCACACCTGGGACCAGGAAGCAGGAACAGTGGACTAAAGACGGGATCCTGGACGGACTTGGAGCCAAAATCCTGATCTAAGGACAAATCCTGAACTGTGTGAATCAGACTGTGCCTTACAGGACAAGAGCACATTTGAACTCACTGATTTTATCTTGTACAGTTCTTTAAAGTTTTTATATAGTTGAAATACCTTTTTACAACATAGCAAATGGCTTGACCAAATGGTTCATAATTTGTAATATGATGTTTTGCGTTGAGGGCATGGTAAACAACCATACAAAACATTTGTACAGATCATTCAGTGGACCTTTTTGCATTTTTAAATATGGTTTTAAAGTTGGTTGCATTTGAAAAGCCAGCTTATTGACAAAGACTTTTGGTGAAAATTAAAGAGACGAAATGCCAACAGTGTTTTTGATGCAATAAGCTCAATCCCTGGTACGAGATCTGACTTGGAGAACAGATTCTTCAGGACTATTCAATGGTACTGCAAAATGTCTCTTTTTGTCGACTGTGCCAAGTTTTGTAAGAAAGCTCCAGAATATGCTGAAACATTTTGAAATGCAGAGCTTCATGAACCTTGGACATTCGTGCCACCACCCTAAAGTTTTTATATGCATTGCATTGTCGCCACCCAAGTACATGTTTTATCTTATAAGCTTTGATTGTTCTGTGTCAGAACAGCCCTGTAAAGATTTAAAACTAAACTTCAAATTTGTGAATGCAGATATTTACAGTTTAAATAGATCTTTTAAAACCACAGTCTAATGTTGAACCTGAGCCTGTAGCATCTTTGTCTTCATGGTCACTGCATGTTGACTAAAGGTTGTTCCTGAAATCACATAACCAAATAAATTGGCTCTTTTAACTTCAAGTTTGGTTTACCTTGTCTGTAAAACATTCAAATAGTCTTGAGTATATTGTTCTTGTTGATGTAATTTATATACAGTTCTTCATGACAGTTCTTCAAAGTGCAGAAATCTAACTTTCCTGGAACCGAAGTTGTCTAAAGAATTTGGCTGAAGATGGAGAGTTTTTTGGAGAGCATTTTGTTGATATAGACACTAATTAGCAAAAGTTTGTAGCAACAGAAGCATAACCATAGCATAAAACCAACAAATAAGACAGGCAAATGAGATAATGTAATGTAATCCTTTTGGCATTAGGCCTGTAGCGTCTTAGAATTCCATTACACATAAAAAGTGTTTGATGTTGAACTCAAGTTTGCTGCATAAATACAATATGGCACATTCACATAATAAGTTACTACTGAAAATGGCGTTGTTAAAGGTCTTTGTGGTCTCTTGAGTTTCTTCACTCTGGCTCTTCGACTCCTCAGTTCTAATAAACCACAGTGAGACAGAGTTAAGCAAATAGAAAGTGACATTACGTTTGTTCCTCCACAGAGTCACTCCAGTGTTCACATCACGGAAAGAGCCTGCTGCTTCGTCACTGCAGTTCCACGATCATCTGTGACAATTTAGTGGCTCACATTATTATGCAAGAGCAAAGGAGTAGGAGTGGGAAGTGGGAAGTGTACATATTTGAATAACAGGAATAAATGTGAAATGTAGGATTTATTGTTGTATACATATGTTTGCAAAAATCCCTAAATTTCAGTTTTATTTCTTTAACGTTAACTAATTGGCGTAGAATATTAGAAATAAAATGCATATATATTGGATTTAATATCTGGGTGTGCAAACCTACAGACGCTGTGAGGCCATTGTAAGTTTTAGTTGCTTGCAGTGCCTTTAACCTTAAATCCAAGACCCATTATTCCAAACAATGTGTCATGTTAATGTGTGTGTATATAGTATTTTTTTTTCTTTTGTTTTGTACCATCCAAAGCTCTTCCTCTTGGCCTCGGTAACACTTTTTATGTGTCCTTTCTGTCCCATCCCGGATCACTGACTCCAGACGCTCCGGTGTAACTGAGTTCCCTTAAACCTGCAGATTCAGTTTTGATGATGTTTCCTCTGCACCCGTGGTTTAGAGGAAGGACGACAGACTGGATGTTACTTTCAATGGCATGAGTCATGTTTACCACACGCTTGTGAATTCTTTGGCAATAACCCACTCTGCTGCAAACAAGGGCACCAAGCAACAGGGGAGGTATTTGGTCAGTGGAGGTGATAATGGGCGAAGACCACATACTGCAATTTTAAAAGATACTAACAATTTCAGGATTCAATGTGCACAGTTTATCATTTGATCACATTAAGGACAATGCTCGTCCAGTGTGTAGAAAATCATGCTGAATTGAAAAAGGTTTAGAATATAATATCCGCCACAGGAACATATAAACATATAAATGGCCAATTTAACAGTTTATGAACATCTAGTGTAATACGAGTTACTTATCCTAAAATTAAGATATTTAGTAGTTGAGACGGCAATTAGGCAATTAAAAGACATTATGGGCCTTGCTTGTCATGGAAATGAGAGCTTTTTTATTAGCCTTAAAGGACTATTATTCTATGTCTTAATTACAGCCCTAATTGGTTTACTAAAAATAACCTAAATATTTTAATACTGTCAAAACTGTTTGGTGTTTTTCCACGCTCTTTAATTGCCTCATCTTGGCTGCCCTTTACGTTTACCTGGAGTAAATTGTTGTGACGCAAAAAGAGTAAAAAGTTATAAAAAGCACGTCTTTGCGCACACATTAGTGGTCATTATCTTCTGCGCTCACTCTGGCTCCGGGCAGGGCCAGTCCGGGGCCGCATACCGGGACTAATGAAGCATTTACCCTCTGAACAGTTTGAACTCTCATATCTGCCACGGCACAACATGACTAATTGTTTACCAGGTCACATTTATTTTGTTTCATTGCTGCATTGTCGTTTATAACAGGTTGGTGCACGCTGGCGCAGGTGAGTGACGCAGTCAATCAGCAGGACGCACTGTTCTCCGAAATAACCATTCACAACTTTCAAAACACTTTACGCGTGGAGTGGGGGAGCCGTGGGCTGAGTGCACTTCTTACATCAGCACTGACACGGATACAAAAGCAGAGCAGCTACAGGGAGGCAGGCCAAAAACTCTCCACAAGTGATCCATACGAGCTGTCTGCACGTACTGACTACACACGGCCATAATGGACGTACAGTCACTGAAAGAAGTCCAGAAGCCCCGGACACTGGGCTGCAGCATCAAGGTAAGGCCAGGCTAATAATACTGAATTCACTTTTTTGAATGGTACATCGTATGGACTGAACTGCATTTTAGTCCTGGTCATTTACCTGGATGTTGTTTTCAGTTCTGATGAATGATAACTGCATTGTGTGGCTGCTTTGGTCTGTTTTTAAATCTTTTGTCAAATTTTCATGTCTTATCCTTTTAACATTTGAAAAAACAGGAGCTTTATCTCGAGGACGTTGCATAAGTAATGACAGGCATGGTGCAAATGTGAATTATTGTTGCCTGGAGCTAAAATTCTTAGATTCTCCAAACAAACCCTCTGTGGAGTTGTGTGTTAATCATGGGCCTACAGTAGAACATTAATATCATCATTTGTCTCATAATTATGTAGCTCTAGTAGATTTATTATGTTAGGCCTATAAATGACTCCAGTACAATTGATAAGAATGGGAGACAAATGTCTGTTTATAAAACTGACTATTAGTGCATTGCATTATAACTTTTTATTTTAATTTCCATTCAGTTTCCATTTTTCAATATTAACACAGACAAATAAGAAATTGTGCATGCTGTAGTCATAATAACAATATCTTAAAAGCAAGATAAGAAAATGTAGTAGAAGGCAAATACACACCTTAATAGGTAACCTGCTTACTCATTTCCTTATCAAATCCCCAGTGAGAAAATTGAATGTTTACTTTATATTTCATATCACCCTGTGCTCAATTGTAATAAAACAGAGAGAACTTTACAAGTGATGCAAAACTATCAATGCAATTTACTGTCAATAATTAAATTTATCTTAAAAACGCATCTGTCAACTGATGAGGCTATTTTTAATATATATTTTCTTAGCATGACTGAGTAGCATGAGCAGCACTAACTTTACATTAGTAAAAGGATACAGACTGTGGTGGGTCTGTTTTGTTTGAACTTTAGTTTCTAAATATGAGCATAGAGGGGGGAGGAGAAATGTGCCCTACCCCACAGCAGGAGAGCACCTCTGTGTGTCACTGTTTATACAGAGGGAAGAGGGCAGGGCTCCTCTTTATCACTTATGAAGACGACGCACACACGGCTGCCGGGAGGAAGATCTGTGCTTCATAGTTTGTTTTATCATTTTGATGGAGGGTTGAACAATTTTAGAAAAATTAGATCTTCTTACAAATATTTTAATGTTTGCAAATTATTACACTACATAACCTTAAAAACTTTAGCATTTTCAAATTCATATTCCAATCCATTATGATGGATATAGCAGTATATAGAAGTTGTTTTTCCAATTTCATTTGGTGTCACATGGTCAGAATTGGGATAAATCCAAATGAATTTCAGAATAATGAGTCTTAAATATTCTTAAATAGAACTAAACCAATAGTAAACTATGGGCTAAACTAATGCCTATAGCACATTTCTAAAACCAGAACAACATCAGGACTCAGCGGATGGTTAAAGTGGGATTATACAGGTCTACATTTGGGTCTAAACCACAGTCTGAACCAGGACACAATTAGATTATTTTCTTCTTGGTGCATGTCTTACCTAATATCAGTAAAGTTTCATTTGCCAAAGTTCTCGATTTCTCCAGGTTCCTATCTTGACAATTAATCTTCCACCTAAACTTGGGTCAACATTTGTCTTTCTTGGACACATCCCATAATTCCTTTTCCCTGGCAGCTGTACACACTGTTCAGGACGTGTTTTTGTGTTTTTACTACTTCAACTGTTGCATCATAAAGTTATCCAAATGTGGAGTCCATGTTTGGTTAACGCTCTCACATTTTTTGTTACATCTATTACTTATGAAAAGATTGAGATTGTACTTAAACCGAATTAATAACCAACCAATAAAAGAGAGAGAAAAAATGGGAGCTAAGTTGCCATGGCAATTATCCTGAATCAGGACATAAACTATAAATGACTAATGAGTTTGTTGTTAAAGGGCCTATATTACGCTTTTTCTGATCTGTTATAATGTTGTTCCCCAAGTCTCAGTTCTTCTCTCAAACAGAAAACACTCTGTTCCACCTTGTGATGTCATGTGGAAATACAGGAAGTGCTCCACACACCTTCACTAGAATTATTTGAAGAATTTCAACGCTGGAATTGACTGTCTCTACTGAACTAAAGGTAAAAGGAGCTGGTAACTTTAAATCTACCACTACATGACATCACAAGGTGTAACAGAGCATTGAGATGTAGACGGACAATTATTCAAACGTGTAAATGAAACAAAACACAATCCCACGTAAGTTTTTGATGAAGTAACAATATTGCAACACGTCTTAAAGTTCACAAGAGTCCGTTTAGCGTAATAAAGGTTAAATGTGTTTGTCATGGGTTTGTCCTTGTTTAGCTATATGTTTATAATTGGATTACGGCTCATTTTTAACCTTGATTTTATTGTTGTTAAAACTGCATTAGACTTCTTAGTTCCCATGTGCCTCTGGTCAGTGGTACCCAGAGACCAGTTTGACACGCTGCAGTGGTTTATTTGTTTATTTGTTTCCATTTCATCAGTACAAACGTAATCATTAAATTGATTTTTCATTGCAAAAAAATAATCACATTAAAATAATCACATTTGAGTTCAAGTCTATGATTCAAATATACTTTTACACTCCATTTACAATCCATTTCATCTTCATTTAACACGTGATACTTTAGATTCTTTTTAAATAGTTGTTTGTTTTTAAGATGCCTTATTTCAATAGGAACACTGTTTCAAGTACAGAACGCTTTTCTTCATAAAGTTAGTCCTGGGGTAAGGTGTAATTAAGTTCCCATTAGTAATAGTTTTAGTGCCACACTTGTGCAGAGAATTACAATGCACTATTTGATAAAATATAAAAGCAGGTGTTTTTAGTATTGTATAACAAGGTGCCCAGTGTAACTTAAATAAAAATTGAGCCATGACAGAGTGGAATACATCTATTCTCCGCTAATTTTAATTGAACAACAAAGTACAAGTTTTGTTACTTTGTTTTGAGCATCTTGCATTTTTGCTAGATCTTTTTGAGATGCGGAAGACCACACTATGGTGTACGATATGGTGTACTGGTATTTTGAGGTGACAGAAAAACTGAGCAGACAAGGGGCTGATGTCTGAACACTGTCTGGGTTCAATCTCATGATCATGACTCCACTGTGACTGTGCAGAGCCAATATAATGAGCTTTTGTTTGTGATGTTTGGGGCAGTTACTTTAAAATGGGTTTTACTAGAGTTACATTTGCACAGTTATTTACATTTATTTGACAGGTCTTCAGCCAATTATCAGTACAATCATTTGGAGGAAGGCCATTTTTGTGTAAAAGGTCCTACATTACGCAAAATTGACTCTGGTGAGCTTTAAGCCATCATGTTTTTGATGAGGAAACAACATTAGAACACAGATCAGCAGTAGGGGCCCTTTAAATGGCAACACAAAAATGGCAAGTCTGGATGTGCCTTGTCACAGATCTCACACACATCTGAAGTTCTGAATTTGTGCTCTAAACTTCCCCTGATTCTGCGCTCACAGCAGGAGAGTGTACAGGGACAATCATTCACAAACACCATGCTATAAATAATCTTTAAACTCAACAGAAACAATAAATCAGGCCTCAGAGCAGAACGTGGCGCTAGACCCTGCTCTTCTCGCTAATGGTAGGTGGTCTGGTTTATGCAACGACTCGGTCCCACCTCTGGGTTTATTGTGTGTTCCCTTGGTTTAAGTTGATACTCGCATCCCGTGTGTCATGTAATGTAGACAGTGTATATATAACAACTTGAAGGACTCCAGCTGTTAAGTCAAAGATGGCTGGCTATACAGAAATAATGTGAAATATAATTGGATTTTTAGTGTCGTACATGAGGCTAGTCACGACAAGAAGGGCATCTGATGTTGGAGTAGGTAAAATCTGGTAAATTTGTTTGTTTGCCTTTTGATAACAGTGCAGAAATAACTTTTTACTCTGACAGATGTTAGATGTTTGAGTCTTGAGGTCATTTCTATTCTAATTCTGCATATCCCTAAAATAATCATTTTAATATTATTTTTTTATGTATCTTCCACCCTATGATCTGTTGTAAAAAGAAATAAAGGCCACGTAAAAGTCCTATATTACACAAAATGGAATCTTGCGACATTTAAGTCATGTTATAATGTTACCTCATTTTGCCTGGAGTTGTTTGATTCACACCTTTTATTATTAGTCTGTTTACATCTCTAAAGCTCTAAAACGCTCTGCTCCACCTCCTCCATCACAAGGCGGAACAAGAACTCAGCCAATGTGCTAGATTTGTGTGTTAAAAGTGTGAATGAAACAAAACACAACTCCGGGTCTGTTTGTGATGAGGAAACAACATTATAACATCAGAAAATAGCGTAATATAGGCCCTTTAATAATCTAATAATCAAACTATCTGGCACCTTTCTACCCCAAGAGGATGGACCACCACAGAGATTAAACCATGTCTCCAAAGATATTTAATAAACCTTATTACCAGAAGCAGATATATGTGCTTCCTGGCCCAGTACAGGTCGCCCTGCTCTGATTGATCCATTTGAAGCTGACCTTAGCCTGGTTATGTAAACTTGTGAAATAAAGTGATGGAGATGTTTACTTTTTGATCACAGACAAAGACTGTGTGTGATCTGGACTCATGTTGGATACAGACTCCTGATTAAATATTAACAAGTGTAAAGGACTATCGTGTGAGTTTTAGTGACGCACAAAGCCGGGTTTAACGGAGCATTAACTGTTCTGAGCACAGAGATCCCGGGTCGACCTGCAGAAGCACAGACTGGATTCGCCTTTGTTTTCTCAGTTAAATCCATCCTAATCTGAGCAGTATCTTCAGTGTCACTCATGCATTCACAGGCTCAGAAAACTAAAGCCAGAGCTGTCTTCTCCTAGTGTCTGTGAATGCCTCACGGAGCACGCACAGACCTCACCGCAATCTGTCGAGTCCAGGCTTTCAACTCTTCAATTTATATAACGTCACATCCCTTTTCACTGTGTGTGATTGATGCTGATTAAGCTTCAAAAGCCATATATGTTTGCCTTTCAGTTTCTTGTCACAGCTCAGTCTGAATGAAAGAAGTAACGCTGACTCCAATCACCTTTGGGTTACATAAATTCAGTAGCAAATTTGCACATTTGAATGGCAAGACCCTGCATGTTTTTAAACTCTATGACTTTTTGAAATTTCTACTAACAGGTGGTCATGGGTTTGCGTGCATTCACACTTCTGTAGGTTTGGTTCTGGTTTTGACCCCAGTTTTGTCCCATTTCTGATGCCGTGTTGGAGTAAATGTGAATGCACCCTTACCATTTAAAGACGGGGCCATTGCTAGGCGAAAACACTTTTCAAAGCTGCAGAGAAATATCATGATAAACAATATTAAAACTACTTTATTCCACTGACACAAAGATAATTTCAGTAAACCATTTTTAAGCAGTATTATTAAAACGCAGAATGAACCAATGATTAGCCATAAAATTTATTTATTCTACCCTCTACAGCTCAAATTTTACTTTACTACATAAAAATGGCAAAAATCTCCCCACGAGAAATTGCACACATGATAAATATTCATGTATATTAACATAATTAGCTAGCTACTACTTTGTAATGGTACATCAGAATCAAATATATAACATGAATAATAAAAATGCATCTCTAAATGTAAAATCCATTGTTTTCTGTTGGTTAAATCAACAATTTGTTATGATTTTGAGCTCTACAAAAATAAATTGAAAATTGTAATGAAATGCGGTGTGTTGTATTCCAGCTGTTTGTGCTGTGCCATGGCCTCCTGCAGCTCTCTCAGCTCCTCTACAGCTCCTACTTCAAGAGCACCATCACCACCATCGAGAGACGCTTCGGCCTAAGCAGCTACTCCTCTGGGACCATCTCCTCCCTCCATGAGGTGAGCGACTAGACCAAGGGTTAAACCAGAACTGAACCAGGACTGAACCAGGACTGAACCAGGACTAAACCAGGACTAAACCAGGACTTAACCAGCCATAAATCGGCTCTAAATTAGGGTTAAACCAGGACTGAACATTTAAGCCTAGTTACTCCATTCTGCAATTATGTCCTTGGGCAAGACACTTCACTCAAACTGCTGTGTGAATGTTGAGTGTGAGTGATTGGTAGTGGTCAGAAAGGTCACTGATGCAGATTGCTGACTTGTTTTGTTTTGTCTGCCACGGGGCAGATGTGGCGTTACCAGGGGGTAAATACATTAAAGACATTATCATTGTTGAGATGAATTAGATGAATTATAATCAAATTAACAATGAATCAAGTCCATAAACTGGGTCTCAACTGGTCATTTTCCTCCTGCCAAGAGCCAACACAAACACATCCCAACATAGAGATAGCTTTATTTCAAGGTTACCGATGACAACAGAGGAACTGGGGAACAGGCAGCACTTCCTCACATACAAGAAGGTCTGTGTATTTTGGAAAAGTTTACCACTGATTAAACACAGGATTGTTTAATGAGGAAAATTACTGGGCTATTTCACCTTACCTCTGCATGGTGAAAATCAATCAAGTAATTCTGTACATTTAAAGGTCACCATGTAACTTGTTCCACATTAAGACATTTTATTTATCTCAAAAAGGAGACACCATCTCACCAAGTTACAGGTCAGCTCTGTGAATTGGCTGCAGAGAGTGCATGTTTTTTAAGAAAAACACGAAATACCTGTGACTGAAAAGATGCTAGAAAGATAAGTTTAATGCAATACTGTGGTGCATTCCAGACAAGGCAATAACATCTCCATTGAAGCAAACAGGTAGTACCCTCCACTAGAAATTTTATATCATGCACCTTTAACTCTTTACTGACTCAACTTTACCAGGTCAATACCAGAGCTTAACCAAACCTAACTTAGCTCTGTATACTGTACTTTATTCAGCTGCATGAGCCTCTGTGCAAGATCAGAATGACTCAGGGTTTGGCTCTGAGCACGGTCACAGGTCGATAACTGCGGATTAAATCATTGTACTGACACTTTGTTCAGTATCTTTTCTCTGTCAGTTCAGACGTCATCGGGAGAATCAAGTTACAACTCCAGATCTGTCTATTTCACAGCTTTTGAAATCTGAACACAAAAAAGTATTGAGTTGTTTTTTTTGTTGTTAGTGTTTGAGTTTTCTTTCCTGCACTGACAATGACCATGGATTCTGAGTGATAATAACATCAGCCAGTCTGAGACACAAAATATAAAAATGACAACTCTTGGCATGTCAGTTTGTTTCATCATAATTTAAAACATCTTTGGAAATCACTGTTCATTTTTTAGCTTTGCTATTGCCCAGCTAATACTTTAACAACAGTTTACAACAGTTTAATTAAGTAAATTTAACACTGTTGCATATTGACATCTCTACTTTAATTTAAGTGTCACTTCCTGATTGGTTGTTTTTATAGTTTATTTGAATACGCCAATTCTCCACTTGTCTCCTATGTAAACCTTAAAGGGCATATATTACACTATTTTCTGATTTATTTTATGATGTTGTTTTCTCATCAAAAACATATCTGGAGTTATGTTTTGTTTAAACAAAACACATGTTTAACACACAAACCCTGCATATTTAGTTCTTCTCTCAAACAGAAAACACTCTTCCACCTTGTGATGTCATGTGGTAATACAGGAAGTGGTTCACTGTTTTTTTAAACTCCATACACCTCTGCTAGAATCATCTGGATAATTTCAGCTCTGGAATTTCCTATTTCTCCTGAACTAAAGGTAAAATGTAGATGTTAACTTGAAAACTACTGCTTAATGACGTAGACAGACTAATAATGCAGGATTATTCAAACATGTTTGACTGAAACAAAACACAACTTCAGGTCTGTTTTTGAGTCAATTCCTAATATAAGACCTTTAATAGTAAGTATGTTGTCTTGTGTGTGTGTTTCGTCTTCAGGTGAGTAACACAGTGCTGATTGTGTTTGTGAGTTACTTCGGCCACAGAGTCCACAGACCGCGCTACATCGGAGTGGGAGGTCTGCTGATGTCAGTGAGCGCCCTCATCCTCACGCTACCTCACTTTGTGTCCCAGCCATACGACTACGACTCAGTGCTGCACAGTGAGTATTGATTTGAAAAAACATAGATACACATCAAAATAGCAAATGCATCTGTTTGGATTGACTTTGGACTACTATACACAGAGTGAACTTTACTCTGTCTCTGTAATCCTTCAGTTCTCCATGGGGTCCATAGCAAAACAAGGCTGAATTCTAGCGCTAGTTTTAAAGTCAATAAGTTTCACCACTCATCCAAGAAGCTTATTCAATTCTAATGCAGCTCTGGTAAGGGACTGGCTTAAATATATTTATCTGAAATGAGGCGTTAACTGCTCTGAAAGTAACACACCTAGTACTATTACCACACTATTACTTCTAACATAATAGGTTACGTTAGAAGTAGAAGTTTGGGCCAAAAGTGGGCCAGCAGTGGTGGGCCAACAGAGGATGACTCAGAAACATCTCAACAGTCCTGACATTTTTATAGTTCAAATCTTAAGGAATGATAACTTGTATATACATGTCTATACCAGAACTACTTTGGAATGAATACTTCCTTATTATATAGCATTTATACATGGTCTTTTGCAATGTATGTTCATTTCTTGAGAATAATGAGTAGAGTAGAGTAATGGGTTAAACTCCTCTGATTGGCTGATGTTGCACAGTGAGCACAGATTTCTCACAGGGCTGTGCTGAAGCCTCTGGCACCACAGTGACAGTGTGACCCGTCCCACATGAACAAATCAGCCTGAAATATTTATGAACCAAACCGCACCACCTCCTCAGTCTCTCTCCATAGCACTCAGCTGTAGCTTCAAAAATATCTGCTCTTTGGATTCAAGTCTGGAGCTGGTGTTTGGAAAAAAAATGGTGTGGTTTAACAATGCAAATGTATAATGATTTTGAAATCTATTCCCAGTAAATAGTCTGCTGGTTATATCCTTATTAGCTCTAGTTTGGTTCTGGTTGGGTGCTGGTATGTAAATGTGGTCCTGATCGTGTAGATTTGAAATAGCTCTTTAGACTTATTTTTAACTTATTTCAAGGACTGGTTCTGTCTTTGGACCTGTGGACCTACCTACTCAAATCCTGATACAGAAGTAGTCTTCATATAAGCACTTGCATTAGTAATGTGTTGAAGAAGATGATACTTGTAAAGTTAAAAAAATTCTAATGTGAAGACGAGGAAATACCTTATTAAAACTGTCTGTGCTCCCAAAGTGAACTCTACTTAACAGGATTATATCTCCCTGACTCCAGCTCCAAAATGAGAGTCACCTCTAGGGCTTTTCATTTCAAATATTTTTCTCTCTCTTGTCACTTTTATTTTGCTCCTAGACCTTGGCCTGTGCCTCCTCCAGTGGGTCAGACATCCTTCAGGAAATTAAACCCTGAAATTACCACATCCCCTCCCTTAGCAGACTTCTAAATGAACCAATTTGCATTTTAAAGATACAGTCTGTCATATTTTGGTGGTAGTTTCTACCACATTATGCATCATTTTAAAGTGTATTGTAGTGTCTGAACTTTCTATTGTAATAGGCTATTTATATTATGACAATGTGACATGAATTGATAGCATAAAGTTGTAAGTGGGAAAGAAAACATTACTTGTAGATTACTGACGTGAATGACACAATTTCAGATAGGGGAACAAATCTCAAGTCAATTGCCTAAACTCATAACTCATTTGGTGTGTACAGCTCGTGCATTTATTTTTTAAACTCAATATAACTCTCTTTTCTTCAGACCGCCATGACATCTGCAATCTGCACAGTAACTCCACCCACCCTGAGTCATGTGATCGCGACGAGACGAAGCGACTGGCTGACAGCAGCACCCTGTGGCTGCTCATGGGCATCGCTCAGCTGCTGTTCGGGGTCGGGTCAGTGCCCATTCAGCCATTTGGCATCTCCTACATCGATGACTTTGCTCGCCCTGGGAACTCCCCTCTCTATATAGGTGAATGGTCACAACAGGCTCTGTTGAGATACTAGCAAGATTATTACGAAGAGGTGTGGTAAAATATATACATACAGTGTGTACATTTTGGTTGCACAAACAGTGGAATTCATTTAATTTGGTGGCTTGTTCTTTTAGATTAAATGCCTACTGGTATGTAATTTTAGTATATTTTATATTTTTTTGCTTTTAAAACTGCAGTACAAGCCATAGCTGTGCAAATATTACATAGTACTAGTGCTGGTATTAGTACAGTATTAGTAAGTTGTTTATTTGAAGCTTTTTGCAAGTAACTTATTTAGTTATCATAATTACTTTACATAATCAGTCAAACTATTAGTCGTGCTCTTGCTATTTTCACACACAAAAAAAATCCAAATAATTATGTACCATAAAATGTCCACATTACTGAAGGTCATATCATATATTCTATATTCTAAACACGTTGTCCACTCTTTCCCAGCCATCCTGTTTGCCATCTCCGTGTTCGGCCCTGCCTTCGGTTTCCTGCTGGGTTCTGTTATGCTTCGTATCTACGTGGACATCAACAGATCTGACTTAGGTAATACTTTATTTACCTTCTCTGTCTCATTCCTCCGCCCCCCTGTTGTGTGATATCTAACCCACTCCCTACCCCCTCCTCTCTCTGCCCCTGTTCAGAGGCCGAGCTTGAACTGAGTCCGTCTGATCCGCGCTGGGTCGGGGCCTGGTGGATGGGCCTCCTCATCACCTCAGGCTGCCTCTTCCTCACCTCTCTGCCGTACTTCTTCTTTCCTCGCAGAATGCCTCCGGTGCAAAATGTACGACCATGTTTTTTAAATGTGTAAATGCTTCTAAGATCAGGGCTTCTTCTTGTGCTACTCAGGGTCCTCAGCAGTTTTAATATTTGTTTTAATAAGATACAAATTTGAGATAGCTGAAACATGCACAATAGGCTCCAGCTAGGAAGTCCTGTCCAACTAGCTCTAGCTCAAGATACTGATGCTTGTCTATATTTATCAAGCTATACTGACCTCTACTGGCCACAAGGAGAAGTGAATGCTTGGTTTCCTTTAAAAAAATAAAATAAAATAAAAGGCAATACTAGTTGAAACTGTATTACTTGCTGTATTAAGTGTTGGAAAGTAACTAAGTGCCAAAAATACGCATACAGAATACATTTTGAGTGACTACAGAGTGCAGATTTTTCATTGATGGTATTCAGAGGAATACAGCATGGTCCTTGATCATTGTTATCTTAACCTTCGTCATCAGACTCCCTACAGCCATGATGTCTCTGGGCGTATTGATGGTAAATAAACCTGCGTTGGGACTCCATCCTCATGCCTCTTTTTACAACTCTCTGTCTACTTCAGTGTATTCTACAACACTAACAAAAAAGAAAACATAGCTCTTACTGTACTTGCATATGCATTTTCCTTCTCTAATCAATAATAAATAAATGCAAACAGTCCAAGAACAAAGTGGTTTAAACATATGTAGTGAAAGAAGACATGAAGGGGATTCAGATGATAGTGTTAGGTGAATGCACCAAATCATGTTCAATTCAAACAGAATATGACCATGTCAATATGAACAAGTAAGTGGCAAGTGCAAATGTTTTGTTGCAAAAGGTTTTGCAATTTCCTGTTTATTTAATCCTGTAATGGTTTGAACATTATAGCTTTGCATGCTCCTGTGTCATTTTAATAGTGAAATCTCCTGTTTTTTTTGTAACCGCCTTGTAAAATTCATGAAAGCCTTTGGAGTCAGACGCTGAAAATCCCAATTATATTTTTGACAGCCCCTGTTTTGATAGCATGGGCTGCTTGCTGCAGTTATTGCTTTGAAGTTCAGTCAAATGTCACCATGTTGTGATGAATGCTACATAAAAAGACTTCAGAAAAGAGAGAGTAAAAAGAATTTCTGTTTGACAAATCCAATCACCCGAGGAATAAGCGAGCAGGAGGCAACATGCAGGGTCTGAAGACAGGCTTTGAATTGGGCAAGTACAGATACAACAAGAAAGTAAAGGCTTGATTATAGTCTGGTATCTGGATCAGTCGGGTTTTATCTTTAGTCTAGACCTGATTTTGTGTTGTTTTAGACTTTTTTAAGAGTTTCTTCTTGTTTTTGTTAGGTGGTTGAACCTGAAAATGATGTAAGCAGTGATCTGAAGAAACCAGATGTGTCTTTACTGGAATTTCTTAAAAGTAAGTTAAAAACCAGGTAATTATGATAACTACAAGTATTGAAACTAACTGACTATATGCACCTTTAGTTGCTCTAACAGGCTTTAACTTTTCACAGCCTCTAAGGAATAAACATATGAATTGTAGAATATACTATTATTCTAAACATTTTGCACATTTGACATTTTAATGTTGAGTTAGTTCAGATATTGGCACACTTGAATTATTTAAGATACTTACAAAGAAGACAGTTACATCCAATGTTTAAAAATGTGAAAATTAAATTACTATTAGGCCTAAGCTTCTAAATCCTCTCCTCTTTTGGCTCAGTGTTTCCCCGGATGTTCGTGCGCCTCCTCCTCAGTCCTCTCTTCCTCCTCCTGGTTCTGGCTCAGTGCTGTTTCTCCTCAGTGATCGCAGGACTCGCCACTTTCCTCAACAAGTTCCTGGAGCGTCAGTACGGCGCCACACCAGCCAATAGCAGCCTGCTAGTAGGTATGTTTACCTTTGAATATAGGATTTTAATTATATCCTATACACCCTCTGCTTTTATGGGTGAAAAGAGATAAGGAAATGATTGGGTTGGTGTTTTTTTAATTGTATGTTATTGTTGAATTGTATAAAGTGCATTAGGAAGCAGTGATTTCCCTTCTTGTAGTGAATATAGGTGGATATAGATTTTGAACTTGAACACTGAATTATGATCAAAAGAATAACTCTTGATTCTTGGTCTTTCAGGTGAAGTCTTGGTTTAGTCCTGGCTTATCTTACTCAGTTATTCACTTTTGTGGAGAACACTCTGGTTTCAGACCCAATTTAGTCCTGGTTTGGATACAAAAATAAGAGAACGTATATTTGTCCCACAACATAATATGGTTTATATTATGTGTATATATATGTTTATGGTTTTGCCCTGGTTTATGGTGGCTTTCACCCAGTTAAAGTAAAGTAAACTTTCTAATATTGAGTTATGCAGATTTCTTTCCTTCTCTTTCTTCCCAGGTGCTGTGAATCTGCCTTCTGTTGCTGTGGGGATGTTGATTGGAGGAGTGATCATGAAAAAGGCCAATCTCTCTCTAAAAACCATTCCTCGTTTCTCGGTGTTCATGCTGGTCCTGTCTACACTCCTCTGTGTCCCGCTGTTCTTCATGGGCTGCCCCACGCAGAAAGTGTCCGAGGTCAACACGCGTCAGGATGGGTCAGTAAAGACTACAGTTTTATAATAATCAAATATTTTAACAAATACGCTTTTGTTTGACATTGTAAATTAACTCCATCTTTAGGTCCATGCCCAGGTGTTATTCCAACTGCTCATGTCCCACCAGTGCCTTCCATCCCGTCTGTGGGTCAGATGGTGTAGAGTACATCTCCCCTTGTCACGCTGGCTGCACCAACTTCACCAAAGATCCCAACAACACACACAAAGTCCAGGTGAGCCTTGGCTTCATCTTTTATTTTTTATCTAAGTAAAGTATCCTTTGTACAACGTTAAATGTGAATGTTTTTACAAGGGAGTCCTGGTCCTTGAATGAAACTTAATTTGTTTTAGTGGTAGTGGAAAACAGCACTATTGGCATTCCATACTCCATTTGGGCTCTTGTTGGTGTGATTACATATTGAATAGGCATAGAACAGCAGCTTAGTCTTAGGACAGCTATAGACAAAAGCACTTCGCTACCACCAGTGAATGCGACTGTGAATACTGGACTTTGTATGCCTTGAAAAGCCCACTATTTCCATAATGTCTGTATAACTTACCACTGAGTGAAGTAAATCGTATTCCTTCCTTCTCCTCTCCACAGATGTATACAGACTGCAGGTGTATCCCAGGTGCTCAGGGACAGGCCCATCCCACCCCCTGTACAAACAGCTGCCCTCACCTCCTCATCCCCGTCATCCTGGTCATCTCTGTGGCTGCTCTCATCGCCTGCTTCACCCACAACCCCATGTACATGATGGTGCTCAGGTAAGACAAGACTGCACTTAAGTAACTACAAAATGACTAGTCTTTCTCTTTTCTATGGCATAACAACAGTATTTATAATTTCAGAACGGTTCCCAATGAAGAAAAGTCATTTGCCATAGGAATACAGTTTCTGCTAATGAGAGTGTTAGGTAATAACGACTTTTATGCATTAAGAAAAGTGTTTTTTTTTTACATTTTAAAGTTTCTGCAGCTGTAATTTACCTTCTATTTTAAATTTCATTTATTAATGCTGCCCTCTGCTGGTGTTTCTCTTGTTTTTAGCTTGGCTCCCTGCCCCAGCCCTGTTTGGGACGGCCATTGACACATCTTGTATCTGGTGGAGGCGGATGTGTGGAAGGAAATTCAGCTGTGGATACTACGACAATGATATTTTAAGAAACAGGTATTCAACAACATTTTTGCATTATCTTCTTGTTCAAATTACCACTCCTATTTTCTTTCAAGTCATTTCATGAAAGCAAGTCTATGATATGACTCACGCAGAGTTTTGAATGTGGTCCAGTTATCATCAATATTCAAGTAATGTTAAAATCTACTCCAGTGATTCCCTAAAAACTGGGTCAGGTCCCTAATGTCGGACCAGGAAGCGGTTATATGAAGCTACATGTACAGCTTATGTAGCTAAATCATTGTTTTATTTAGTCTGTGAAATATTAAATAAAATGTCTGGCAAAAATGGGTTCAAGTTGGTTTCATGATTTAGGTCATTTGTAACTGATGGAGGATTGCTTAAAATGAATAAGAACATGGTTTGAATTCAGAAGATTAGACTTCAGTAGGCCCATATTGTGCAGAAAACAGTATTTGTAAATCCTTGTGTCTTTGCAGGTACTTGGGTCTGCAGGTGGGCTATAAGATCATGGGCATCATGTTCCTCATGCTGCTGGGCTGGAAGGTGAAGAGGACTCAGGAGTACAACCTGGAGAAAAGACCAGAAGGACCCCTGTAGTCCTGGTCAAAACCAGTTCATCCTGGTCAAATCCTGGTTTAGTCCTGGTTCAGTCCTGGTCTAATCTTGGTTTAGTTCTGGTCCAGTCCTGGTCTGAACTGCACCTAACTGGTTCACTTTCAGTTTCTGTGGTTTTTAAGAGTCACTTTGGACTTTTTGCATCTTCAACCACGCTGCTGTTAAAAGGAATAAACCACAGTCACTAACGGGCTAAACTGACCTAATCTCCAATGAGCCTAACATTTTCTACATACAGGCTCCTATTGGATATGAGTGTCTGAGGGACTTCTGGTGGAATTTTCTACAGAACTATTTCCATTTGCATGTTGCAGTGGGAACTGATTTGTAACTAGTTTGTATAGCTTAATATTTAAGTTTTATTTTAGTGTTTTGTCTCATACAGTGAGACACATTTCACCTACAATAACAGCATGTGTAGTCTTTGTCACGTTTTATATTTTTACCGAAAGGTTATCTGTTTTTAATCAAGTAATAAATCACCCATGCTTTATGATGATGTTTGCATCTTTGTTCTCTGTAAATAAATTAGGATGCATTCATATAAAAAGTATGCTCTATTGTACAAAAAAAAAAAAAAAAAAGCACTCCAAAACATTGTTTGCCATGTCCCAAATGTGTCACTTTTTGAATGCTTATTATAAATCACATTTGCCACGCTAAACTAAAGTTAAGCTCACAGAAAATTGACAATAGTGAGTGCGGGCTGTACTGCACAACCATTGGTGCAAATGAGAATAATGTGGATAACAAAACACACAGGAAAAACCCAATAAGCAAGTTTACAGACAGTTCAGCAGCCAACTGCTCCGTGCCTGTCCCACTCAGCCTCCGCCAACTCACTGACGTCATTTTGTATCAGCGCGATTCACCGGGGAGCAGGGAGTCTCTGCTGCGCATGCGCACAACGCCCTCCCCGGCTCAAAAACCCACCCGAGCGTCACGGACCGGTGCAGCAGCGGCGGCGGCGGCGGCACTGTTCCCATCACGAAGACCAGAGACCGGGGCGGACTGCTGCACTGCCTGCCTGCACTAGAAGCGACTCCACAGACCGCTCCATCACCCCTCCACCGCTTTACGCACCGGGAACGAGCGGAACTATATTACCACTACTCCGATCGTGAAGGCAACCCTCCCGCACCCCCAAAATGTCCGTGGGCAGCGACTTTGGAAACCCTCTAAGAAAATTTAAACTCGTCTTTCTGGGAGAGCAAAGTGGTAAGACAACGTTATTTCGGGTTATTTTGTTGCGCGTGATTTTGTCGCGTGATTTCAGTTGTTTGCACCTGCTACTGCAAAGGCTACGGTCTACTGACGATGTGTTGTAGCTAAACTTTGATTCATTACTAAATCCCATTGTAAAAAAGAAAAAAAAGAAAAAAAGAAAGAAAGTCACCTTATGTTACAGCATGATTTCTAAATAGCCAATAATGACAGTCAAAAAATGAACTGGGATGGATTGGAAATTTAACTTTTTGAATGACCAAAGCTTCATACTCAGAGGTTCAAACATGTTTTTTTTTATTTCTATTTTTTTATTACCATTGTTATGACCGAAAAACATGTAATTTGTGGTTGTGTATGTAGTAGTAGCCTATAGCCCTCTCTGTGATGGTGGGGATGGATGAAGTTATATTTGAGACACACCCAGACAGAGACAGAGGAGATGCAATGAAAAGTTGAACTCCTTTGTATTGCAGTTTTGTTTTTGTGTAGTTAATCCTGGATCTATACTCTTGTTCTTCTCTAGAGTCGATCTTAAAATATTCTAATCTGTCGTCAGTCGTCTATTTCTTAGTGCTGCATTTTACTGCTGGTTTTTGTACATTTGGTCACATCAGAATATCTGAGTAACAGTTTAACTTTTGTTACTTGTCATATTACAAAAGCTCAATTTTTGGCGTGATTTTTAACCAAAGGAAAGTGCAAAGTAAAAATTCTTTCCCAAAAAAATGAGGGCACATGATCTGCTGGGTGTTTTATGGACTACAACATTTCTTTATTTCTTACTCCTTTTTCTGAAACCTGAAGAAATGGTCTTTGTTTCTCTATTTTGAGCATTCCATCTTTCAAAACCACAATTAATCACAATATAATTAAATTTACATGTACTTTATATATAAATGAAGTCACATCTTAAGAAGTTTGACCCAAAAAGGCAAAATGGAGCCACACTTCACCTGCCACCTGTCGTTTATGGATTACTAATAAGACTACTAATGCATACAATCATGAATGTGGGATTATAAAGTGATTTGCTGGTACATATTGCTGACGTATACAGACTACAGAACTGCATACCAACATCACACATCGCATGAATGTATTTTTTTCCTTTTTCAAATTTGCTGTTTTGGTTTTTGTGTCATTCAAACAAACCACATTAGTCACGGCTGGTTCCTTCTGTAGACTTTATCGATCGGTGTGGGGTCATGCATTAGTCCCATAGCGTCCCATTATACATGCACGGACCAGGGCTTAAACAGATGTAGATTTATGTTTCAAACCTCCAGGTGAACCAGGCTTTGTGACAGTGCTCTAAAGATGGCTGCACTGTCTCCTTCGTCTGCATCAGTGACCGCAGAATGAGTATTGACATTTGAAGACGTCCTGCAGTTTTAGCCTGACATATGACTGTGTGCTCCCCGTAGAGAAATGTGATGGACTTGTTTTCTATACGGGAGACTTTATGATGATAGATTGAGCACCTGACATGTACCAAATACGACCTTATTGTCTGGTATGATATGATTTTTATTTAAGATTGAGCAACCTGCATTTAATAGTTGTGCTTTTTTAATAGGGTGATATATTTTTGGAGTATAGCCAACCGATATATCACGCAGATATTTGGACCTTTTAGAGTATTGGAAGTATCTGCCTTAAATCTCCAGCACAAGCCGATTTAGTTTTGGTTGATTTGCTGCCTAAGGACTACATACAAAGCTTTATTTTTAACTATTTAATGAGAAGAGATAACGGCACCAAACGTGACTACACTGCTCTTTTAAAGGTTTGTGGTAAAAAAAAAAGCTGCGAATGAGTTTGTAGTGCATTTAATTTACGTAATTTGTGGTAAATTATCAAAATTGGCCCAATATATCAGCCCAAAACTATAAATTTCCCTGGATTCTAAACAATCTGCATCAGCTCTTTTAATTTAAATTATATAATCAATATTCAAATTGTTCGTATTTTCAAGACATTATTATTATTATATGTTTCGAAACTTGTATTTTATCTTTCCAAATTGAAGTAATTTTAGATTCTTCTGCTACTTTGATATAATTCTCACTTAGTTATTCAGTGAGTCACTTAGTCAACACATTACAACACACACACACACACTTCATAAATTCTGTATGTTTGTTCATGTGGATAATTTGATTCATGTTTCAGAGGAAAATATGTGTTACACGGAGGAGTATCTTAAACATCTGGTGCAGAGCAGGCTTTATCAGCTTTTTTTTTCCTCTTTATAGACGGTGATTCATGGCTTTTTGAATTGCACATGGATAAAATCTAGCTGTGTGTGAAGTGAATGAGTTTGCTGCTTTCCTCCGTTTTCACAGATTTAGCACTGTTTTGCTACAGAGTCTTTGGGGGATTTCAAACACGGACGGGGTATGACACAAGATGGTTTTGCTTTAAGAGTTTTCCTACAAGATAAGAACATAAATACGTCAATAAAAGATTATACATGATGAGAAAAGTGTCACTACAACGTTATGCAGGTAGTTCTAAATGATTTTAAATTATTTCCTGTCATTGCGAGATGAGGTTATAAAGGAGTACTTGATATGAGTGGGGGGAATCTTTGTTGATAAATAAAGGAAGCATTTAATCTGCATTTAAAAGTGCACTAAATAATCTTTTTAGTAGAGGTTTGCATGGAAGGTTCCACAGTATTTGTCCATCTTGTCTATCTTACATTGAAGACGTGCATTTTTATTCTGAGTATGTCTGCCTCTTCACAGATCTCACCTACACTGGCCTGAAGGCATCTCCAAGAAAACAGATTAGTTTGAAGCCACTTCGAATCATTCTAGACAAAACAATAACATCCCTATGGAAACAAGCAGGTGGCATAGTGCACTTTTGAAGTAAACAAATAGTTTAAATCTGAGTACGTGTTAATCTTCTGAGGAACGACTATTTCCTTGGCGGAGGCTGGTGCTTTTTTTTTTTTACTGCAAGACACCCATGCTACACCCATGCTGGATTACTGATCTTGTATAGTTTTTTGAAGCATTTCCTGTGGGATTAAAACATAAAAATAGACTAAACTGGCTCAATAATACTAAAAAGTCTTGTCATTATATAGCTACATTTCAGATTGTAAATTGAACATTTTTCACAGTAGTTTCTGTAGCTATTTCTTTTTTCTTTTTTGGCTGTGTCCTGATTCTGTATCCGAAATGCTCCGTGTAACTCTCTCTCCCCTTATAGTGCAGGTCTTTTTGTGAGAGTGGGGACTTGATTCATCAGACACCGACTACAGCAGCTCTCCTCCTGATACTGTTACTCTCACATCGGCTGTAATTGGGCCCGGAGCTCAGGTGGGAAAGAACTACCACTATTCTTTTATTAATGGACAGAGCGGGCCATGTCACGAGCACACAGGAGCATTTATTCAGGCTTTCTCTTCATACACTCTCTGTTCACTGTAGGTTGAGAATGTGGGGGCAGCTGCTAAAACAGTTTAAAAAAGGAAAGTTAGTGAGTTGAAAAGAACCAGCTACGTCAGGAAAATGGGAGAGGAATGTGGATGAGCTGTCAGGAAGTTCTCAAAGTGTTTCTGTGGATATTTTTGTGCATAACTCACACAAAGCGGAGACGGACTTGAAAGAGCTTAGAGCTTTAAGACAGCATGTCACTTGTTACTACTACCGCTACCACTACTAGGGCTGTACAGTTAATAATCGTTATTGAATCGAAATTGGACGCAGTTAGAAAATCACAAACCCTCCAATTTTTTAAGTACCTCAGTTCCTCCACTAACAACCAGATATGGTGTCTGCATAAAAAACTGCTAACCCTGTAGTTTAGATCTGTACAAACATGTTCTGAAATGTGATTTTTGTATTAGTGTGTCAAGTTCATATTTTAATCTTCCAGATTCTAATTCCCGTTCAATTTTTGAACAGAATTCTATTATTAACAACAAAAAATTTATATATTTTTCACAACTTGTTCAACCCTAACCACTACTAACACTACTTCAATCTACTATAAATATTCTCAGCTCAATTAAACTACATAACTGGACATACTTAACATAAATAGACAAATGTGACAATTGCACCTTGTTCCATGTTTTTCTAATAGAGTTGACTACAATGGGTACAAGCACGGTCATTTATTGGTATAGAAAATTATTCATACATTTCTGCTTCTATTGCAAGTGCCACCATATAGCACACATATGTGGAATACACTGCAATAAAGCTTAGGCTGCACTATATATTGCATTTGAATCAAAACTGAAACTTGAAATGGTGCAATTTTCTAATATCATGTTATACTATTATTAATGTTGCTTAATAGAATGACCTCTGCAGAGAATTCAATATTCTGTTTCTGTGGAAAAAATAAAAATGTATTAACCCTGTTGCTTAGAATAAATTGTTCTGAAATGCATGGGATTTTTGTATTAGTTTAGCATATATTTAGCATTCATATTTCAGTCTTCTCTAAGGTTAATGCTGCTGAACATGTTTAAAATGTGCACTGTAATCTTAATCCTGAATTGAAACAGAAAATATCAGTTCTATTCCCTGTATTAGTCAGATTAGTCAGTCATTTGATTTTCAGCCTAAAATCTCATAGTCTTGCTTTATGGTTTGTCTCAATAGTACTCCTTGAACTGAATTTTGTATTTTTCTCTTTTGGAATCAATGACAGTGATTTGCGTTTTAACTTGGCATATATTAAACCTAATACCCCTCCTGATCTAACCCAATCTATTTATCCAGGCTTTGGACCTGCTCAGACATTCCTCTTCTTTTTAAACCTAAATATCCAGTCTGAACGCCACAAAACCTAGATTATCTCCAACACAGCCTCCTCGATCATCTCCCTGCATTACTGGCCGCATTTCACGCCACATTCGTCTTTAAAGAAACCAAGAAAGAGAAATCTCGATGTGTTTGTTGTTGAAGCCAATTGTTCGGAGGAAACGCTCCACTTCCCTACAGACTCCACAGATGGGGGTACATTTGGTGTCTTCAGCGGGGGATTTCAGCTCACAGAATCCAAATGCTTCCTGTGCTCGGATTGGACCTGCTCAAAGTATAACGCCACTTTCAAAATCCTGCTGAATCACTGGAGCGACTCAAATGAAGTAGTTTTTAGTTGGTCGTGTGAAACATCAATCACTCCAGGAAACAGCTTTCAGAGTGAATGAAACCAGAGCAGAGCGGTAGCGCAGCTGGCACAGTGCCTCTTAATGTTGGAGTCTATAAAAGATATGGGGCTATGTTTTATACAGGTTTAGACACTTTCAATGTGCTCAGGTTGTTACCGAGGATTGGAGATTTAGTTTGAGCTAGTGCAGTGACTTTTTCTAACAAGAAATTGTGGGATTATTAGATGTTTTAAACCAAGCCAGAACAAAATAAAACTATGATTTAATTAAAGATCAGGTTAAACAAAATGGGAAAGGTACTTGATACAGTTTTGGATAGCACAGTGACAAAAAAGTACAATACAAGATGATATTTCAGAACAATATAATAGTACTTTCTTTGCATTTAAACTGTGGTCTTACTATTTCTTACTATTTCTGATAAAAATGTAGTTGATTCTCAAACTAAAATTGTGTCCAATTTTCAGTGATTTGTTTCTGTATTGATACCTCAAATGATCTTCAATACTTTAGTTTAATATTGATTATTATCTGAGTAACTAACAATACTTCTGACAACCTTAGTAGAATATCCAGGCTATAAGAACTAAGCTAGAACTCCAAAAAGGTCTATAAAAGGACTAATCAGTCTAGAAACCAGGTCTTATACTGTCTGACCAAAGAAGAGATTCAAAACCATGGTTCCAACATTAGAGAGCTATATTTGTGTTGAAAACCACATGATTGTTTTATTCTCTGTATGACTTCCCTTTGCTGTTACTTGCAGCCGTCAGTACTTCCTGTGCTGTGTGTGCACAGTTTACAGTTTGCACCTGCTCCTCTCGAAACAACTACGGTTACTATGACAGGTGCTTTTGAGTGTTCTGTTTAATCACCTGACATGGTTTTATTTCATATATTTCTATATTTTAAACCTTTTTGTGCAGATTGGACATAGCTGTATTATGGCGCCAGGAGGTGTCTTTTTCTTTTATTGAGTTGATTAGTTCAGAGTCAACAGATGTTCAAAGGAATTAAATGAATAATGTTCTTACTGGTTTTCAGTGAGTATTGTTAAAACACAATATCCAGAGTATCTCCAACAAAATACCTTTTAGTAACTTTCAGCAACATCTTTTACAGTGGATTTAAACAAACGTGAAAAGAATTTTACATGGCAGTTTAAGTGATTTCCTTTTTTCTTTTTCAGAGACTAGAAAGTGTAGGTTAAGCTGTGTCTTGAATCAGCACTTGCCAACACGAACATGCTAGTGATATCATTAAAGCTGACCTGGATACTGAAGCCTTCCCTTTCTTCTCTAATATTTGTAGATATGGTCTGTGTCTGTCCTTAAGCACTCAGTCACTAGTTTGGTCCATGTCTCATTCTCCTCTGGCTCTAAGCTCCTCTCTGATGGATTTGGAGAAGCTAGAGCCTGACAGCTTTGACCTGCTATCGATCTGGCTCTGCTGCCCAGTAATGTGGACAATTGATCCAAAGGCATCATTTCCAGAAAGTTGCACGCCTCTTTCTTCTACTGTTGCTCTCCCCGGTGCTTAGTCACATCTTGGTATTAGATGTCCAAATCATTTGTCAAAGAGTTTTTCTTTTCAATGATTCATCTGGTTAAATTGCAGTTAGAGGAAGTTAATGTGTTTCAGACAGAAGAAATTGTTGAACATTACAGTGTCTAACATCACATTTTCATATGTAATCCTTTATTATTAGTCTGAGTACATCTCCAAAGCTCAAAATGCTCTGTTCCACCTTGTGATATAATTAAGTGGTAGTTTTCAGTGGTAGTTAACAGCTTAACTTTACCTTTTGTTCAGTAGAGATTGGCAATATCCAAATGACTCTACTGAAGGTGAATGAAGTTTAAAAACACAGTGGAGCACTTCTTGTATTACGTATCACAAGATGGAACAGAGTGTTTCCAGTTTGAGAGAAGAACTCAGCCTAAATATACAGGTGTTAAACATGTGTGAATGAAACAAAATACAACTCCAGGTATTTTTTTTGGTGAGAAAACAACATCAGAAAATGGCAAAATATAGGCACTTTAACCTCTAAAATAGATGCCAACTTTTACCTGACTGAGCAAGATGACAAAAAGCAAATAATTTCAGATTGTGGATTCTTTCATAAATCTTTAATGATTTTATTAAATGAGTTGTAATGCCTTTGCAGAGGTCTGTGATTTACAAGTCAAAGCTAAGTTTTACCAGATCCTCTCTCTCTTATGAAGGTGCAAGAAAGTAGTTCTTCATGCTGACCCATTTAACAGTGTGTGATCAGCAAAGTGTACATTTCCTCTTGTATGTGCAAAGATGGTGCAGAAGCAGTTTCAGAGCACCAGTAAACCACACACACACACATATATATATATAGGATTTTCACAGGGCATACATAAACCTATAATATAAATAAAGACCATGCACAGCTGAGTGGGCGCTCTCTCCCAAAGCCCCATTTATTCAGTGCAGGAAAAGGCAGCGTAACATAAGGAGCTGTATGTGATCTACAATGCAGAAAATAAGTATTTGATCCTTGATTTTGTAGGTTTGCCCACTGACAAAGAAATGAACAGTCTGTAATTTTAATGGTAGGTTAATTTTAACATTGAGAGACAGAATATCAAAAAGATAATCCAGAAAATAACTTTAAAGAAAATGTATAAACTGATTTGAATTTCATTGAGTGAAATAAGTATTTGAACCCTGTAGCCAAAAAAGACATTGTACTTGGTGGCAAAACTCTTGTTTGCAGCACAGAGTTCAGACGTTTCTTGTAGTTGATGACCAGGTTTGCGCACATATCAGAAGGAATTTTGGTCCACTCTTCTTTGCAGATCATCTGTAAATCATTGAATCACTTTGTGGCTGTCGCTTGGCAACTCAGAGCTTCAGCTCCCTCCATAGGTTTTCTATAGGGTTAAGGTCCGGACACTGGCTGGGCCACTCCATGACCTTAATGTGCTTCTTCTTGAGCTACTCCTTCGCTGCCTTGGCTTTATGTTTTGGGTCACTGTCATGTTGGAAGACCCATTCACAACCCATTTTTAGTTTCCTGGTGGAGGGAAGGAGGTTGTCACTCAGGACTTTAACGGTACATGGCTCTGTCCATCCTCCCATTGACGCTGTGAAGTTGTCCTGTGCCCTTGGCAGAAAAACACCCCCAAAGCAAAATGTTCCCACCCCCATGCTTGATGGTGGGGATGGTGTTCTTGGGGTCATAGGCAGCATTTCTCTTCCTCCAAACATGGCGAGTTGAGTTAATGCCAGAGCGCTCGATTTGGTCTCATCTGACCACAGCACCTTCTCCCAATCACTCTCTAAATCATTCAAGTGTTCATTGGCAAACTTCAGGCCTGCACATGTGCCTTCTTAAGCTGGGGGACCTTACGATTGCAGGATTTTAATCCATTGCAGTGTTAAGTGTTACCAATGGTTTTCTTAGTGACTGTGGTCCCAGCTGCCTTGAGATCATTGACTAGCTCCTCCCGTGTAGTTCTAGGCTGATTTCTCACTGTTCTCATGATCATTGAAACCCCATGAGGTGAGATCTTGTGTGGAGCCCCAGACCGATGACTAGATGAATGAAATAGTATATGCTAATTCATATACAAAATATTTATGGCATTTAAAGAGATTCAGGAAAATTATTAAGATATTTAAAGGGACTGTACCCATTTTTTCTTACAATAAAGTAAAATCAATTTTGCCCCAGAACCGATATATTATAAAGGAGCAAAGGTCAAAATGAGACCACTCTGTGGTGTCTGCATCAAACCAGAAAGTTAGGCTGGTGCATTGTTGGCATGCTAGTCATTGTTATCATTATTGTAATGGTAAAACTCACTCTGGTCTTTGAATGCTGTGAAGTGCACTTTTGAATTCATTGCTTGGAATTAAACAGTTTAAAATATAATTCTAGTCCTTCATTCTTGTTTTTTCAGTTTTAAATCAGGTACAGTAACTTACTTTGCAGTATTATATTACACAGCCCCGGTCAATATTTGTCTTTGAAATAGATGCTTGACAGTGAGATCGGTGAAGTAGAGAGATGGAGAGTCTGAACTTAATCTGGTGCCTCAAACAGAAGGAGTTTGACTAAACCCGGAGCCTTGGTTTGTGCTGCGTGAGATGAGACACTTGACTGAGCTGAGTGGTTCTGCCTCTGTCTGCCCTCTCAGCGCACGCACACACACACACATACGCACACACACAATCACACGTACACACACACACACACACACACACACGAGTCCAGCATCTAGAACACTCTGACAGTATCCACTATATTATACAGCAGCCTAGACATAATGGGGCTGTCAAGAATTCAGACATAGTCACAGTTTGAACTTAGACTGTATCCATATGTGACCTGGTATATATTATATGTTAGTGTTTACATAATGGATACCAGCTAGTTTAACTTCAGATTAGGGTTGGTGTTAGTATCAAAAATCATGTACTAACTGATACTAAATCTAGTATTGAAACTAGATACTCATTTGAGCAGAAATGAACCTTTCCTGAATAGCTTTAGAATGATCTTGAGCTGTATCAGAACAGTATAAGATCACATAGACTTGTACTTTTTATTTCTTCTCACCCACTTCCTATTGCTTAGCCTTTGTGTGGCAGTATTAAGTGTAAACTCTTAGGAAAAGAACATAGCTTTAAAATAGTCAAAATGGTAAATAATCACATTTATATATAGCACTTTTCTACTTCTAATCTGCACTCAAAATGCTTAACATGAACCACTATCACCTATTCACATACACATACACCAGTGTACCTAGAAACTGAAGGGGAGACAGGGTGAGTGTCATGCTCAGTGACACAATGACAGTATGCATCTGTGGGTACTGGGATGGAACTGCCAACCTGTGAGTCATTGGATCTAAACGTTCTATCAATTTGCTATGTCAGAAGCAGGATATGAATTGCTGACCTTATTATAGCTCATAACAATGTGGAAAACACAAGCATCAGTCGTCAGGGGTTTGCGTCATCTGTCTCATCCGTATAAGGTATTAGAACATTTCAGACTTGTGAAATGAGCACCGCATTCGTTTACCAAATATATCTTTCTATGCACTATACGCAGCTCCTAAATCACGAAAGAATGTTGTCCTGTCTTGCTTGTGTCCACAGTGTTTGGCAGTGTGTATTTCCTTGACAAACACAGACACAGGGACCAGGTGGTACAGCAGCAGTAAAACCTCTCCCACTCGCTCTCATTATGCCAATGTATTCAGCAGATCCTCCACTGTCTGTCTCCTCCTGTCAGCCGGCCTTGGTTGGACACAGGAAGCCATCTTTGTCTCCTTGTTTATTCTTTCAAACCCAGAATGACTCTCTTTAGACTGGCTCCTGCTTGGATCAGTCCTCAGCCCCTGGTGCAGCACTGAAGCAAAGCAGGCCTTGATCCATAAAAACAATTGCTACAATAGTGGTTTTGTTTGCACCATGGAGCTCAGATGTAACGGTATGGACTGAGAGCCTTGAACTAGGTCACGCAGTGCACAATCCAATGGTACAATTAGCATAAAACGCTGATTAGTAATTTAACATTAACACTTGATCCTGACTATTTGTAAGTTAGAATGTTTAAAAACTGAATTACAATAGTAGTAGCTATGTTCAATTAACTAGTGTTTTTATGTTTAATAAGTAAGTGTACTTAGTAGGGCTGGTATCGTTAAGAAGTTGCCGATACGATACATACCTCGATACAGTGCACTTTCGATTTGATACGATATATTTCAAATCTATTCGATACGGTTCAATAAAAATAATGGCTAAATCATGACTGTGATACTAAAAGTCTTTGTTAAATCACTTCTTGTGGAAAGTTAATATGAAACACACCCATTTTACTCATCAAACAGTGAATATGTCAAATGGGTTGCATAAACGAGTTTCCTTCCTCTAAATAAGCAACAAAACTGTAGGTCTGTAACAAAATTATTGAGTAAAATATACCAAAAAATACTCTTGGCAATATATCGATACAGCAGCCCACAATATCGATACTGTATCATCACGTTAAGCAATACGATATATCGATATTTTGATATTTTTGCACACCCCTAATACTTGGCTGCTGTTCCATGCAGTTTAACTGGTGGGTGTCTGCCACCGTCTTATCTCCATGCAATTTAAGTAATGGAGCTCAGCAGTCCTGCCCTGTTCCGTAAGTGAATTTCCCTAACCCGCTATGTGGTAATTAATGTCCATAACACAAATGCTTTAAGATTCTGATAAATGTTTTAATAAATTAACGATTTCCAGAACGTAGCTGATTAGCACAGATGCTAATTCTCCTGTGCTACTTTTTAAAATGTATATTGCATAGGCACTCACAATACTTTGTGCAATCCTAAACGTCCACCTGTATTTGGAGTTAATTAATGCATTTTACAGAGGTGCTCTCCCTTGTCTTTTAATACGCTGTTATAATTGCATTTGATGCAGCAGCTTGACTAATTACGTTTTATTAAAGCATTCGTCTATGTTGTTTATCACTGATAACAAGGTCAATGAGCATATATCGAGTTTCAGTAATTACTTGGTGTTGATAGAGACCTAATGTTGACAAATGGTGTGAATAGACTGTTATGACTTTACATCACTGTGGCAAAATACAAGTGCATGAATATGAATAAACTATATATTTATTGACCTAATCTGCATTCACAATTTTTAATATGCCAGGGACTGTTGTTGAGGAAAATTGTGAATTGATTAAACCGTAATCAAATCAATATTAAACTGAAACGGTAACAACTAGCATGCTAACCATGCGCTTCGTTATTCTCAGACAGTAAAACACTTTATTTACTTATTTTGACCTCAAGAGCTGCTTATACAATAGATCTGTACTGGGGCAAGAAAAAAATAAAATAAAATAAAATTAGAACAAAGAACAGAATAGTGGGCGTGCATGTATGGGGAAAACAGGACTTTTTGAGGAATGGCAGGAGAATAAAGATTACTCAAACATGCATGAATCAAATAAGAGGGAAAAACAAAGATAACATAGTGCATGGTTATAAGCTTTTCAAACTGGATTTTGCATGTTATGTCTCCTTTTAAACGACTGGATAAGACTTAAAGAGCAGTTTATGTAATACACAAATGAGTGTGTTGCAGTTTGGGGGCTGAGAGCTGATCAGAGAGTTGTCCGCAGAGATGATGTTTAACACAGACCAGCTGAAAGAAATCATTAGGACAAAGGCAAACACTGGGCTGAGTCATGCTGCAGTTTGCCTTTCAATATGAACAAATGCTACTGTCCTGCAAAACTGGTCGAGTCCCCCTGGGGTGAACCTGCATTGTCGAAGCTAGAATATTTCTTAAACAATCTATCTATCTGTATCCATATATAAAAAGCATGTTAAACGTAATGGTACACTTTATGTAACTTTTCATGTAGTGGAGGGTCTTTTACCAGCTTGTCTCCATGGATTGTTTTGCCTGGATCTGCCTTGTATCTGTGTAATCCTTAAATTGTCCAGGGAGGATCTAATTTATATTTTCCTACATTAAACTTATCTATATCTACGTATCTCCATGAAGACAAGCAGGTGACGCCACCTGGTCAAGTTATAAGTCAGTTCTGTGGAGAGGCGACCCTGATTACATAAAAAATGCACATAAGTAAATGTCAAATCAAGTGCAAGGGTTTTCATTGCTAAAAATACCTCTGAAATATTTTTTGCATTTTGCTGTAAACTTGGTCACCTCTCCACAGATTTTACTTGTTACTTGGCCTGGTGCTTGTCTCCATGGAGATAAATATATATATAGATGAGTTAGTTTATGTCTTACTGAGGTATCTTCCAGGCAAAACAATAGCATCTCCATGGACACAAGCAGGTGGAGGAAATCACACCTGAAAGTTACATGTGCATCTTTTCTTAATTCATAATACTGATTTTAATTCTTGAGTTTTGATTTTGTCCTAGTTTTATTGTAATGTGGCCTTGGTCTAAATTATGCTTCTGTATGTAGCCAGAAGATACTTGACAATGTTATATATATTGAAAAATGTCAAACTAACTAAAATATTGTGGTGCCCAAACAGATGTCAAATGCCATTTCTACCCTTCTTCCTGTGCATCCTTTTTGAGTCCCATACTGTGATATTTGGTGCAGAGGAGGTTGAGTCAGCGTGCTTCTCAGTTTGCAGTATTGATCCTGTGTGGGCGGGGCTAATCACATTTTGAGAGTGGGCCCAGTGACACAGCAGCGTTTGACGTCTCCAACACATTTAGAACGCAGCACCTGTTTTACACCATGACTAAGCACGTCCACTCATCACATTATGCTTGTTTACCTTATTAGAGATAAGCTGTGATTTTGTTGTCCTTATCGTGTAATGCATGAGAGGACATAAGAGCCCCTTTTAAGATCAGATCAGTGAGTGTCAAACTATATGTTGTGGGGATTATAAGTTTGGAGCCGAGTTCCATATTTGGAGTTCTGACCGGGAGTATCATAACTAACCAAAGAGCAAGATGGTGTTGAAGGTAACGCCCCTTCCAGCTTAGGAATGCTGTCACTCAAGCCTGTTGCTAATGCTAGAAGGCGCGACCTCTAGGAAAGAGGGCAACTGATTTGTCTGTTATTGGCCCAAGCCAGTAACAGAGTTGACTGGCGAGGGCTATTGTTCTTCGCCCGTTTCTTCTTCTCTATTATTTTTCCTTGCAAACAATTGTGATTTTGAGGGCCTAAACGTCGACAAAAAGTCTCCAAACTGGGCATGGGATTGATTAAACAGGCACTGCGACAATGCCTAAAGTGACCTGACTCAACGGCACCGCCTAGAAGTGGACCCCTATGAGAATGGGCTAGCGAACAATAAGACAAGCCAAAAGTTGAATTGGCGCCTACCCCTATGATGAACAGAAGGTTGGCCATATTGGATAAAACATTTGCCACAGTTTTGACTGTTGTAAAAACGCTTCTAGTCCCTGGTTTTTGGTCCAAATGAACTCACATTTGGCACGTCACATCTAGACACATACGTTTTTTTGGATATACCTTACGGTTTGCCCGTAGCACGCCGGTGCAAAACGCCTTCATTTCCTGTTTCTTTGACTTCTCACGGCCACGGGCATTGGTCTAGAGAACTCAAATTCAAATCACAATTCTGTGATCCTGGCCTGAATGTAATGGACTGTGAAGTCTAATATAACTAAACACTATAGCACCTTCTACCATAAGCATGAAATGTCTAGTATCAGATTAAACATTATCAGATTTGTACCAAATTTGGGGATTAAATTCTTTGCATGACTACAAGCAAAAAAATATATTACAGACATGGGGCATTTTTCACAGTTGGCCTGCAGGAGTGCAAACCCCCCACCCCCAAAAAATATAAATAAATTAAAAAATCTTACACAAAACATGTCCTTAGTCTGATTATACTGAAATTTGAATCACTAATGCTTGATCTCAACCTGAATATAATATACTATAAAGTGTATGACAAGTGATCACTGAAGCGCCCTGTACCAAATTTTGGGGACTACAAGCAAAACAAATATATTACGGACATGGGGCGTTTTTCACAGTTGACCAGCAGGGGTGCAAAGATTCCAAAAAAACCCCAAAACATTTAAAGGTGCACTGTGTAATTTTTCTGATGGAGGATCTGTGGGCCTGGGCAGCTGTCGGGAAGGGACAATAGCATGCCGGGCCATCGCGTGGGTGGGGCTTACGCGCCAGAGCGAGGGCCATCATCGGGGCGGGGGGCTTTAATTAATATTCATATCTTGATTTAGGGACACAATGGCGAAATAAAAACCCCAGGATCATGTAAGGCGGTTTAATACGAACATTTTAAAGACCAAAATGACGAGCCTGACAGCAGTAGGTACAGAGGGAGATATTTTTTCAATAGAAAAAGTATTGGAGCCAGAATCAATGGAGCCAAATTGCGCCCGTGCTCACTTCATATTTGGAACATGGAGGGTTAGCTATGTCCATTTATATATACACTCTATGTTCATAACCCTCTTCAGCTTTGAACTGTGTTGTGGTTTTTGTAATCCTTAAAATTTGGGTTAAGTTCAGTCGTGATTTTTCCGTGGTTTAGTCAAAATTCAGTTAGCTTTATTTGAATTGTCAATTACACTACAGAAGTCCAATCTTTGAGATAGCACTTGCTGTTTTCATTAGTCCTGCCCTCTGGCCTCTCTGCCCCCTCTGCCCCAATGCAACACAATTCATTTCAACATTAAACTGTCTCCTCTGTGCGTGAGCCTGGGGCCAGAGCAGATATAGACGAGTTTGTGTTGTTTCTTTGGGGTGAAGCTCTCTCCCTCTCCTCTGCCTCCACCTGTGCTGCTCAGGGGATAGGCACACGGCTCATTAGGCTCAGACAGAACTAAATGGGTTTGTGAGTGCACAGTGTGGGCAGAGGGTGGCCTTTGTTGACTTTGAAAGCATGTCCATCTATTATTCAGAATGAGAGCACGTGTCTGGGCGGGGAGAGTTCATTTGGCAGTTTGTTCAGGTGTTATCCGGGTGAGACGTGTAGAAAATCAATCAGGATTAAGGACAAGACACAAATGTGCATTATAGGGCATTCTTAACAAGGACTTTTATCTTGGGGAGATTTATTGGAAAGCTGGGTTTGAGCAAACATGCTATTTGAGTTGCTGTGTTTTATAGGTTATTGTGGAGCTAAAAAAAAAAAAAAAAGTACTATAGCCTACATTATAAAATTTTAGAAATGTATATTTACATTGTTCATCCTCTGTTTGCAGGGTTTTGATTAGTTCCTCTGACATATTAATCAGTGGTCTAATTTCACAAAATTTTCAATTCATACACTTAATGAAGAGCAGTCGTAGGGGCTAGAGTTGTCAAAAGTATAGAAAAATTTTACACTAATTGATACTAAAACTAGCATCGAAACTAGATACTCATTTCAACAAGTATCAATACCAAAAGAAAGTCACATTCAGGACAGAAATGTACCTTTCCTGAACAGCTTTGGAATGATTTTGAGCTATCAGAACAAGTATAAGACCACACAGACTAAAATACGCCCATGGACCACTATGGGACCTACTTGGATAAGGCCAAAGCGTAATATAAAAGTACTAAAAAAAAAAAGTAGTGGAAAAAGACATTCTATTGCCTAAAAAAGGTGTTTTTTATTATCATAGTGGTATTGGAATCAGAATTATCGAGTTTATTCCATATGAAAATCAAGTTTGAAATTTTTGTATTGTGACACCAACAGGCACTAAACCAAAGATAACCAATGAAAAAGAAATTCATAATATAAGCAGAAAATTGGTACCACTTTTGGTATTTCCAAATTTCAATACACACAGCAAATCATAGACTCTCCACATATTTAACTTTCCCAATACATATTTTGGCACAGTAATGAAATTGGGATGAAATTTGGACAGTTCCCAAAGGACTAACACCCATCAATCATCTGTAGCTCATTTCTGTCATAACATTTCACATTTGTGTCTCTCCTCTGCTCTTCACTGGTCTGCATTTTAACCCCGAAGTCTAATCACAGGCCATTGCATCCCGCACACATTCACTTTGCCTGAACTCGGTTGTGGATTTAATAAAAAAGTTATAAGTCGGCCTATTGGGAGCAGGTTTGTTTGCTCATAATATCTGCCTGTCGGTCTGGAGATAAAAAATAATGACAAATAATGGCTTTTTCTTATTTGAAAGAGGGAGCCAGTTGGTAAGACACTGTTTGTAATAACTTTAAGGAAAGTGGCGTAGTGGTCCATTTTCTTGCCTTTTTGGGTTTGACAAGGATTTCCAGATTTTGTCCTATATACATTCTCAAATTCAAAAACACGTTTTAATATATGGAATTAAATGTCCAAATCATATAAATTTTCCTGCCAGCAGTTTTAAAAAGGCAGTATTACACTTTTGTGGGGTATTAATTGCTAACATACATATTCACATCACCGTGTTGCCTTTTATTGTTCTGAAAATGCTATATTCGCAGAAAACAACGCATTAAAAATGAGTTTCAGTTTCGTTTTTGCACACATCAGCTAATGAAACTAATACACGTCACATCAGGTTTGCGAAATAGTAGTGTATTGTTTTGTATCTTGCTTTTGTCTATTTATGAAACAATGGCTGTGTGGGTGCATGGATAACTTCAGATTCATAAGGATGGTTCGAATAGGGCTCGGGAGTGATTGCAAGAAAGCTCAAACATGCAAGGGTGACATATAAAACTTTCAGGCATGTTTTTTGATGGGGGTATACTGTTATAACATGTCAGAAATCTCCAAAAAAAATACATATTTAATGCTCATACATTTGTGCTTTGGTTCTCAAGACTTATTTTATCAGAACGCAGTATGATCTCCTCATTTTGGCTTGTCAGATCTCAAAACAACATACACCTCAAAATGGCTCTCTTCCTGTGTCCTCGGTATATACTGTATATATGGCAGCTAATGGCGTCTCCGATTCCATTGTATTGTATTGCTTTTTATAGACTTGCTTGTCTTTCTAGCATGTGCAGTTTGTGTTTAAACTTATATATTCTTTTGCCATCTGCTGTTTGCCATCCTCCAGTTTGGTTTTGAGCGCCTGCTGTTGGAACTATGAATAAACTCAGTCTCCCACATATCTGTATCTGCTCCAAACCTTTTCATTTTCACAAAAAATACTTATAAATGCTCACTTCTGATGTTGAGTCATTGATAAATATTACATAGATCCACTCTGCCGTCTTGTGCAAGAACAAGCTCCCTATTTTTATCCTCCTCTCTGTAGGCCGTACAGGAAGCTGCACTCTGATTGGTTGATAGTACCTGCTGCTTGGCCTATAGCCCCAAGCACCAACACCACTTTGATATGATCAGACCTTAAATGGCCATTAAAGAATAAGGTGCAACTTTATCATGTTTATGGGTGTGTCTCAACCAGGGCATGTATTGATTTTAAGCAGTGTATGAACTAGGAACTATGAAGGTGGTTTGGCGGTCTAGGGGTGGAAGCTTCGGTGGTTTTATTTGTCATGATGTTAACTAAGGGCATTATGCAAATCTTGCATTGTGGTTATGGTATTATTCACAGTATTTATTGTGATATTGTTGGACTTGTAATCTTTAAAGGCAGGGTATTTGGCCTGTCCCATTGGTTTCATAGGTTAACTACAATCACTGCTTAACCTAGGGTTCCAGTTGCCTGACCAGCCAGTCCCTTTTACATTGTGTTTGAATCCAGAAAGGTCTGGAATCGAACCACAGATTATGGAAAACCTCCGTCCAAACATGGGGCAGTCAAACCACTGTTGCTAATTTATATAAAGTGTCTCTAAAATGCAGAAGACATCTCCTTTCCAAAATTCTAGCAACACTCAGAACAAAATGTGTAACTTTTTACCTGAGATAAGTAAAAGTTTGCTGCTTTCCTAACTCCTAAAAAAGGAGTTTAAAAAAATGTTTGTTTTTACCAGAACAGACCATGCGTCTCTCTGACTGGTTAATCCACCTGTCAATCACGCCCTCTGGAGTTGGAGAGACCCACTCATCTTTGTAAATTTTTGTCAAAAAAATTGTTCTGGCTGACCAGGTAAAGTTGCCAGTGGCCTGAACAGAATATGCCAGAATAAACTCCAGAATTCCCTCACTGAGCTGCAGAGGCTGCACTAGCACTGCTTAATGATTGGCTGCAGGTGCTGGGGTTTAAGTAGTGATTATTTGAACTCCTCAGACACCTTGTATCTGGGAACACAGATAGGTCATGTTTGTGAAGTTTTAAATAAATATTCTACATACCATCCATCCATTTTCTCCCGCTTAATCCGGCTGGGTCGCGGGGGCAGCACGCTGCCCATTACTCTGTGCACCAGACCCAGACCCCTATGAACCCCTCTGCAGGTGGTGAGCCCACAGGAGGGAGGAATTCCTTGACGGTCCTTGATTGTAAACTGTTCATAGGGGTGTTGCATGTTTTTGGTTGATGGGGGAAACCGGAGTACCGGAGGAAACCCATCCAGACACAGGGAGGAAACATGCAAACTCCACACGGGCGACCTGGGGATCGAACCCGTAACCTTCTTGCTGTGAGGCAAAAGTACTACTTTTCGCTATTCTACATACCCTCCCTTTAAACAAAAAAAGCTTTTTTATATTTTTATTTTTAAATCATTAAAAATATTGCATCACTACTAAACTTCCTAGAAAACTTTTCACATTTTTTCTTGCTAAATTACTAGTTATTAAGTGATTAGATTCCCATTTCAGTTCCACCTGTGTCCTTTCCTATTTCACCATGGCCTTTTCACCAGATCTTCCTCCTCTGGTACACACTGTGGTCAAGATGAGCTCCTTCACTGGCTCATTTTCTGCAGCCGGGCAGAGGAGCGTCAGGAGGCAGCCGCTCTAATGTGCTGACAGCTGTGAAGGGCCTTTAGCGCTCCATAAAGCAGTGTTTAGACGGCGTTCTGATGAGGAGCCCTGCTGAGGAGCGTGCTCATACGGCTCATCCACGTGCACGCTCCTCTCTGCTAATTGGCCCACATGTTGCTAACTCACTCCAGGTTTGAAACAGCACGACCAATAGAGACTTTATTAAGAGAAGACTGTCTAAGTTTATAAATCACTGTTTCATGTACTGAGCTTTGAGCTGTTGCCTCTGGGCTGGGTTTAGGCCCTCGGGTGTGGGTCTTAATTAAAGGATGGTCACAGTTAGAACTGTAGTTATGTGATGTCTAAAAAGAGTGAACGTGTGAGAAATTGGTGATGGGTTAGAGAGGCCGATGGCATAGTTTGACAGCCTTGCTTTTGTCTGCTTACTCCAGGGCAGCTGTGGCTATAAAGTTAACCTACCAACAGCGGATATCCAGTGATTGAATAATAGATACGTTTTAAAATAAAAAATAAAACAAAACAGAATATATGTTTTTGTCCCCCATATCATACGAATTTGTGCTTTTATTTTTTATCCTTTATTTGACTATACTGGTTTTATTGTTTTAGTTCTTGCATGATCACATTTTTAGCAATTGGATCTTTTGTTGTTTTCTTTTTATGATCTCTGTGCAGCACTTTGGAAACTGCTTTGTTTGGGATCAACTAGATTTGCATTGACATTACCATTGTTGTTAGTGTATCTTAAAAAACTTTGTTCCAATAGCGAGTAGATGTGCATATTTTGATAAATATATGTTTTTTAATATAAAGTTATATTCAAATTCAGCAAAAAAGCCTACATACACAAGTTGTTGCCAGGATCTGCCTTAAGAAAATTAAGTATTGACATAAGATTAGTTAGAATCTGTTCTTGGCTCTGTAAGTAACCATTTCCTTTATAAATCACAATCATTGCATCAGTCTGTCCTTATCTCTGTACCCACATGTGGCTGAGGTCGAACACAAGGCCCAGATGTCAGTGAGTTCACACACAGAGGCAGCAGCATCAGGACGAGGTTAAAGATTTAAGAGCTTATGTAAGTGTGATGGAAGCACCCTCAGTCACCCCGCCTCAAATAACTCCTGTGACATGGACCGCTCTATGTGCACTGCCACGAAACCTCACCTGACTATGCCTGAAATAATAATGTTTAGTGTTTTAGATTTATTTATCCACAAGGGAAATTATTTGGACACAGTAGCAAAGAGCAACAAAATATATGGTAGTAATAAACAGTTGTATGGAGTTACAGTATAAATATAATCCTGTATCTCTTGAATATGTTTATTTTGATCAAGGTTATTGCTTAGGACTGCAAGTTCTGTTTCCGTCCAAATGGAAATTATCATTTGAATGGTTGCAGTTAGCTAATCACAAAGGCTTGCAGTTCCCTGCAAACTAAATATCCGTTCTCCATGGAGTCTTGATAAAACCTGCTAACCCTGAAGTCTAGACTAGAGATGGACTGATATAATGGCCGTCAGACATAGATTTATTTTAGTGCAAGAAAGGCACTCTTTTAAATGTGATTATAAGCACAGTACTGCTCCCTATTTGAAAGTAAGTAGAAAAACAAGATTATTGGATTAAAAGTTATTTCTATTGATATTATTTTCCTTATTGGTTGGGATTTTAAATGGATTTTGCTCCAATGTGTAGGGCCGATTTGGATTATTTTCCTCAATTTATGTAATTTAAATCTACTACAAATTCACCAACAGGCCTTTTGACCACAAACCTTTAAGAGTGCTGTGTATCACATTTAGTGCAGTTATCTCTTCATATTCAAGTGTTAAAATAAGGCTTTGTGTGTATTTTTTAGGCGGCAAATCGACCAAAACAAAATATCAGCCTGTGGAGCAGATTTAATAATAATAATAATAATAATAATAATAATAATAATAATAATAATAATAATAATAATAATACATCAAACTTGTATAGCGCTTTTTTGGACACTCAAAGACGCTTAACAGAGTAGAAAGTAGCATTGTAAAAAACGGGGGGAATTATGGGGGAAATGCCAGCTTGAACAGGTGGATTTTTAGTTGTGATTTGAAGTGCTGCAGTGAGTCCGAGTTCCTGATGAATTTTGGGAGAGTGTTCCAGAGCGAGGGGGCGGCAGCAGCGAAGGCTCGGTCCCCCAAGGTCCGGTGCTTTGTCCTGATGAGGGGAGTGAGGAGGTTGGTGTCGGCTGATCTGAGGTGGCAGGTGGGACAGTGAAAACAGAGGAGATCAGCGAGATAGGGAGGGGCCAGGTTATGGAGGGACTTGTAGGTGATGAGGAGGACCTTATATTGAATGCGGTATTGTGCGGGGAGCCAATGGAGTTGCTTGAGAACAGGAGTGATGTGGTCTCTAGAGCGGGTGTGGGTGAGGAGGCGGGCGGCGGAGTTCTGGATGTATTGCAGTTTTTGGAGGTGGGTGGAGGGTAGACCGTACAGAAGGCTATTGCAATAGTCGAGTCTGGAGGAGATAAAGGCGTGAATAAGGATTTCTGCGGTGGACTGAGAGAAGGAGGGGCGGAGACGGGCGATATTGCGGAGATGGAAAAAAAGATGTTTTGGTGATGTGGCTGATGTGGCCTCTGAATGAAAGGATAGGGTCCATGATGATACCAAGGTTGCGTACAGAGGGAGAGGAGGTAACAGTGTGGCCATCGATGAAGAGGGAGATGTTCTGAGCAGAGGGGAGGAGAGCTTTGGGTCCAGTGATAAGCAGTTCTGTTTTATTGCTGTTGAGTTTGAGGAAGTTGTGGTCCATTCAAGTTTTAATTTCAGATTTAAGTCCAATAGCTGATACACTAAAAAGTCAAAATATCTGCCCAAGTTATCGGTCTATCGCTAATTTTAAATAATGTAATTTGGGGGAAAATGTAAAAATCTGCCCTACATAGAGTAGAGTTCATCTGCCATTGGCTTTTCTGGATTCCACATCTGCATCGGTCATAGCATCCATCATGAAAAAACCCAAACCAATCGATCTCTAGTTTAAAACTCTACAGACATCTTCTCAAATACATGTCATTTTTAGTTTAAAATGTAAATGGATTATGATCAGTCTTTAGGAAGTGAATGTAAGTCAATGTAATGTCCCCAAGAACCATGCAGACCCAACACGGGTGCTTGTGTGTGCGCTCCTACTCAGCATTAATGAAACGGTAATCAATAGGTGGCCTCGCCGAGGGAGAGCACCAGTGTAAATGTCAGGATGAGACATTTGTGCAAAGGGCCAGGGCTCTGTGGGAGAAGTAATTAAACGCCAACAGAGACGCGCTGTTAATAAGAGCTGCTTTGCCCACACCGGAAAATAATGTGCTACTGTATGGGATTAGAACCTGAGAAATACTTCACCGATGCTTCAAGTCTAATAACCAGTAGAATTTATTTAGTCCTGATCAAGTCCTGGATTGTTGTTGGTCCTTTTGTGTTGGTCATGTTTAAAGTATAAATTAGTCTAGGTTTAATACAGGTTTTAAGTGCATCTGGCAGGTTTTCATGGTTTTCTAATTAGCTTAATGGGATAATATAAGTGCTTAATATTTATTATATTTTACGCCAGCTTTACATCAGTCAATTGCCAGGTTGTGAAGAAAAGTTGATCTAATTAAGTCCAAATTCAGTCTTGGTTTATAGTCCTGGTGAGCCCTGGTTTATTTAATTCTGATTTAGTCCTGCTTTAGTCCTGGTGCTGATCCTAGTTCCAGGCTCGTCTTATCTGGTTCAAAATTAGCAGTGGATTAGCCCTGGTTTAGTCTTGGTTAGTCCAGGTGATGTTTGACTGTGACCCTGTTTGAGTGCTAAACTTAGACTGTATATATAAATGGACATGGCTAACCCTCTATCCGCCATGTTCCAGTTTCCATATAGGAAGTGAGCATGTGCATGCTTCCGGCTCCATCGACTCCAGCTCCAATTCCCTTTGTACTGAAAAAATGTCACCCCTCTCTCCATAACTGCTGCTGTCAGGCTCCTCATTTTGGTCTTAAAATATTTGTATTAACCCACTTTACATGATCCTGGATTCCTATAATTTCACTGTTTTGTCCGTAAATAAATTCTTAATATGGAACTCTGCTCCAAATTTGCTCCTATAACTGCTAGCCTCGTGAGCTTCATTTGACTGGAGCCAAATGCTCTGGGTGACGTCATACTCGCTTTATACAGTCCATGTTTCTGATTCACATAATGTTTGTACTGAAGTGTGTTAAGTCGTATTTTATGTTTGTGTTTAGGTTTTTATCTGGTTCAAATTTGTTTTGGTTTGTGTGTAGTATTTAAAATGCTAAGTTGCTCTTATACTACGCATATAGGTCAATTTTCTGTCTGAGTAAGGCTGCTAATTATTTAAATCCACGATAATCCCTACTCCAGCAGAGGGAGGTGTTCTGAAACGTAATTACAAATCTGCCTCTTTAATTAGTTCTCATTAGGCCGCCATGACTGAGCGATTCCCAAATATTTCAGCCCAAAGCGTAACCGAGTCTCTTCCTTTAATTACATTTTCACAAACCACAGGCCTGGAGTGTTGTCCTGTCAAAATGTGGCTTTAATAATCAATGCTGTGGTCTTTTTGGCTCACAGGAAAATGCTTATTGGATTAAAGGAGCCATTTAATCTGATAATGGAGAATCAGTTTAGACACAGTTAAGTTCTAGATTTCAGTCAATCTTGTTTAGTGTTTTTGGTCTTTCTGGTTAAGTTCATGTTTCAGTTGAGGGAAAGAATTAGCTCCTTAGTTTAGCTCTCAAAAATTCAAATTCCACATCATACTTAATAATTATTACTAAGGCTGTAAACTATGGATGCACCGATACAACACTAGCGCCGATTTTGAAAATTTTGGTGGATCGGATATCGGTTCAGCTGTTATTTCATTTTGGTCTATGACTTGATGTAATAAGACGAATTACTGTCCCAAAAGGAAAAAAAAGACTAGTATCGACTGATATCGGGTATTGGCAGATACTTAAAGCCAAATTATCGATATCGGTATCAGAAAAGAAACATCTGAATCATTACATCTCTACTGTAGACCTTTAGTATTTTATTCAAATAATCAGTTAATGGTGTCTTGGTCGATTTGTAGTAATCGACTAATCGTGTTATAAGTACAGGACAACAGCAGAAGATTTTGTATTTTTTGGTATTTTTTATATAAAAAGGCAGATAAAACTCATGATTCATAAGTTTAATTTGTCTTTTATAAATACATTGTTTCCTGGTACTTTTGTCTGCATAAACAGCTGTTTTTGCAGTTGTCTTGTGAGTGCAGTTTGGGTCAGATACATAGAGATATGAAATTGTTTTGTGAGCCTTTGCCACGCCCCCTTCTTAGTCAAGAATTTCTTTAGTTGTTGTTGTTGTTATTGCAAATTTACAATGGCACAAGAGTACAGCAAAAACAATTGTAATAGCTTTATGTTGTTACAGTCCTCATTAACTCTACAATACATAAAGCAGAGTTCTGTGAGCCTCTCAGAGACTGTGTCCTGTGGAGGATGAGTCAGCTCCAGCCTCCAGCTCTTACCATGTTGTACTCTCACACACTTTACTGTCAAACTTAGTCAAACAAGTGTCACTTCAGGAAAGAGTCAACCTTCACACATAATCAAACTCAGTACTAAATCAGAATCAAAGCTGAGGACTGTAACAAAACGGGAACTATAACCCGGACTAAACCAGGGTTAAAAAACCCATATTACGCTATTTTCTGATCCATGTTATGATGTTGTTTCCTCATCAAAAACAGACCTGGAGTTGTTTTTTGTTTCATTCACACATTTTTAACACACAAACCTGCATATTTAGGCTAAGTTCTTCTCTCAAACTGAAAACACTGCCACCTTGTGATGTCATGTGCTCCACTGTGTTTTAAACTCCATACACCTTCAGCCCTGGAATTTCCAGTCTCTGCTCTACTAGAGGTAAAATGCAGCTGTTAACTTGAAAACTATTGTTTCATGACGTCACAAGGTGGAACAGAGCATTTTGTTCTTTGAGATGTAAACAGACTAATAATAAAGGATTATTATTATTATTATATTAGACATGTGTGATTGAAACAGAACACAGCTCCAGGTATGTTTTTGATGAAGTAACAACATTATAACATGGCTTAAAGCTCACAAGAGCCAATTTTGAGTAATATAGGACCTGTAAATTGAGCCTAAACAAGGACTTCATCAACACTAATACAAACGACCTAAAATCATTCTGTGCTTCCAAATCTGACCAAACAGACAGCAGGTTAAGGCATTTAAAAAGGTGGATACTTATTGAAGAATTGTGGGTGCTAATACCTGAAACAGAAGTGTATTAATATTATAGTAATTATTGTCATCTTGAGTATGAAACTGACTTTGATTCCTTATCTTTCTAAAGCTTCTATCTTTTTGTTTCCGATTGTCTCATTAGTCCTGATGGTGATGATAACTCAAATGGAGCCTGTGATGTGTTAAATGATCCTCCTATGTGTGAATGAATGTGCAAAACAAAGATGTGTTTTTTAATTAGCACAATGACAATGGCGCATCAGATACTGTGATCTTTATAAAGCAAAGTGGATACGCAGGTAATTAATCTGAAATTAAAAGACATTTGCTAACACTAATGAAGATGGAGCATAACTTCAATGAGGAAAACTAAATGTATACACGCTCTCTCCTCTTTATTTTTTAGTTAAAGGTGTACTGTGAAACTTTTCTGGTGGAGAGTCCGTGGAAATGTTATTCCTTTGTGTAGAATGTTCCACAGTATAGATTAAACCTGTCTACCACGAGGGGGACAAGCAGGTTACAGCACTACGCTACAATGGATAAATTATAGAAATGTGTAATGCCATATCATGGAACATTGCAGGCTAAGCAATTACATCTCCATGGACACAAGCAGGTCCCTCAATCAGAAAAGTTACGCAGTGCACCTTTAAAGCTTCTCCATCTTCTTCCTGCCACCAATTGACATAGTCTTTTAAAATGTGCTGCTTGTGGGAGAGTTGCTCAAGATGATAAAACTTAGCGAAATGAATGCATGAGTTAAGGACAAAAAACTTATTATCCTGTTTTTGTGCTCCGCTCACAGTAAGATGTATTCCAATGTATTTTTGCGCAATACAACCAACTGAAATAAAATTCATACAAGATGGATACAAAAATGGAGACATAGCATAATTATAAAAATAAATGTATGTCTTTTAAGTTACTCTTGTTTGCACTTTAAGCTCTTTTCAATCCCTGTAGAAGTACGTCATTTTGATCAATACTTCCCTTATAAGGCCCCTGATTGTAATTATATGTTAACTGGTGTGCTTCCATGTTGCAGCCTTTATAATTAAACACTTAGACATTTAGCTGTGAATCAGTGGTTCACTGTCAGTATGAAATCGGTTTAATACGGATACACTATCTCTGCTACTGCTGCCTAATGGATATAAAAGGATCTCTGATTGATAGTCACTGCATTTGCTTTGCTCTGCCTTTCTCCCTGTCACGATCATTAATAAACCACTGGCAAAATACAATCTGCAACCATGTAAGTCATTTATCAAGACTTCAGCCTTGTACAAGTACGGCCTCGCTCCTCTGATGTGCATTTATTTAGGCTCAAATGATGAATTCTTTTTGAACAGATATGTTGGGAGCATATTTGATAGTGATTTGTCAGTGACAACATGGCACTCCTTTATAATGATTATCTGCATTTTACTGTAGTTTGTCTCTGGGTTTGATCGACTTGGTGCATTGGATAATATTTTATCTTTTTACTTTGGCATAATGCAGGAGGTATAGTTCCCTTTAGCGTTCATGTTGGTTAACATAATGCTGAAAGTTACAATGCCAGTAATTTCCATAATGGTCACATTTACTGCATTATAAAAATGATCTATTTTGTTGTCCAGCTTTTTCTAAAATACTCTCACAACTAGGGCTGCAAGATTAATCACAACTGCAAATTTGAATGGAAGCAAATAGCAAATTGCAATGGCTGCAGTTTTTGAAGTACCACAATTTCCTTCACAAACATGTCTGTACAACATGTTCTGAAATGTGATTCTTGTGTTAGCTTGTTATTTCATATTTCAGTCTTTTTGTCAATTCTTCTGGACGAGCTTAAAACCAAATCCCATTAAATTACAATATACTTGTCAGAAAAATCACTGTTAGATATTTTTGTGTCTTCTATCATTACACAAGTCTTCTTGGTCTTTCTCTAAGCCTGTAGCACTTTTCACTACATCAGGACTCATTTGTTGAACATTGAGAAGTGGTGTACGGTCAACAAATCATCCAGTAGGATCCTTGGCCAAACCTGGAACTGATCAAAGTTTCTGTGTGGTCTCATGAGCTGGAGGAAGTGTCTGGGATGAAGGAAGTCGTGCTTGAAATCACCAATAATGTTTAGTGGCTAAACAACCTACAAAAAATACCAGAATTTTGATTTACGACAGTTCCTATTGCAGTTGTCTGAAGGAAAAATGTAGTGTTATTGAGGTGACGTCCCATTTGTTGGACAATATAAGACTGATATTACAAATGCCTACGCCTATACACGATGTTTCCTATTATTTCATGCCTACACAAGCAAACAAATACATCCTGTGGTTTAGACATTATTGTGAAGAGCAAATTATGCCTGTAGCTGCAGATGTAATTACGGTTGGAGCGGTTGACAGATCTGACCTCTCTGTCCCCCTTTCAAAACATAATGAGCTCCCAGAGCAGAGGCAGCCGCGACCAGGCCACGAACCTGCATCACCCACAGTCTCCTTCTGCTGCCTGTAGTTACTGTGTCTGGGATGAGACTGCAGCATGACACATCCTTTTGACTAATCACTTTGTTTCTCTTATTTATTGCAGTTGGAAAGACGTCTCTCATCACGCGGTTCATGTACGACAGCTTTGACAACACGTATCAGGTATGGCCTACAAACTTGTATTTTTCTATCCATTTTATAAATATAATAAAATGAATGGGCAGTTCTGGTGGAAGGTCTCCGACTCTAACTTAATGTAATTCTGCTTATCTAATTTTACAGTTCTTGCTTATGTTTTATGGAAATAGATTTCTACATAAGTCACAATGTTTGTTTTGGTTTTGACATGATGAATTGTCATTGCATCATGCATTTCTCTGATTGTTTAAAAGATCTAGTCATAGAAAATGTAGGAAAATAGTCATGTGCTCACTAAAGTTGTCCAAAGTATCGAAAATCAAATACTAATCAATACTAAAACTTATAGAAACTAGATACTCTTTTGAGCAAGTATTATTACTAAAAAAGAAAGTACTGTTATTTAATGCTGAATGCTTAGCAAGTATTGGAATCAATATTGAGTATAAAGTCTATTCCAAAATATCAAAATCAAGTTTTTAATTTTAGTATTGTGACAACACTAGTGCTTACCAGACTTGTGTAAACCTGAATTTTTCATTTTTTAATGATTTGGATGAGTGTTTGCACTTCAGCTTGAGGAATAAAAATTTGAAGTATGCTTTATTTAGCCTGGAGAGATTTTTCAGAATGGCACCTATGATCCACATTAAAGAGCAGTGCAAACCCTCGGCAATCACTATGCAGACTGCAGACTAATCTTTTTTTGTCACTACCGAAACAGAACTCGCTGCTCGGAGGTATTTTGTTCACATCTGCACAGGGGCCATAAATAAAACTCAAGTCTTATTGCCTCATAAGCAAAACGTGTCTTGTTTCAGAGCAATAAAGTAAGCATTAAAAATAACCCAGTGTATTGTGTGAAAGGGGATAAAGGATATGAGCTGTATATGAAATCAGATAGACCTAACAAACACGCAGAAAGCAATAAAAAGCCAAAACAAAATGAGAAGCTAAACCGCTTTAAGACTATTTTCTTTTCTACCTTATTACTGGGTGACTTTATATAGTAGTAATGACTTAGGGGTATCCAATATTTTCAGAGCTAAAACCCCTCTTAAATGTTTGATATTATAAACATACAGCTTGTCAATCAAAAAACAAAAATATGTTGAAAAAATATTTTCATTCAGACATTCACATTGACTTAACGTTTTGGTCAGATGTAATTGGCAGTAGGGTTGTCAAAAGTATCGAAAACTGGCTACTAAACAATACTCAAACTGGTATCGAAATTAAATACTCATTTGAGCAGATGTTGATATTTCAAAAATCCACATAAACAGGAGAAAATGAGTAATCTTGAACTCGATCAACACCACTATAGAACCACATCATTGCGGTATCGTATTTGGTATCAAGTATCGGGCATTTTCCTTAGTATTGAAATCGACTTTGAAATTTCAGTATCATGACAACACTACTTGGCAGTTGGCGTAGAATTGCACTACAGTCATAAACTTGCTGTATTATGTCAAATACTAATGCAAAATAATATAACTATAATATGAAGACCTGTGTCTACTACCGAATTATATTGTTTACGTTTTTGGGTCCACCATTTCTTTTTGTTGACACCAGAAAAGCAATATTGGTGCGTAGTATAATAGATTTTCCTTGTACCTCGAAAAAACCAACCATTCTCTTCAAATTATTCTCAAGTGAGGAATACACTACCTACATTGCTAGATTTGCATTATAAATCTCATTTTATAGAGAGAGAGCCTTCATTCCCGTGTATTTTGGACCACTCCTGTTCACAGCAGTGTTGTAATCAGATTAGGCTGTTGTGTGTGGATTATCTCATGTTATCTTGGTGCATTCACATCCCCTTTATCCCATTTCTATTCTTTCACTGAAATACTGCTGTGTCAGACATCTTTTTTGACACTACAGATGTGTGTAGTTAATCTGCTATTTGTTGTGTTAGCCATCTTGTGTATCCTCTGAGCTAGACGTGTACGATTCCCTGGGTTCACTGAGTTTGAGTGTTTCTAAGTGAACTGTAAAACCCATCATTTCGGTCTTATGTGTGGTGGATGTGGGCGTCTGATGCCGCTTTCACTGCAACTGGCTTCAAGGACATTGCTGTAATTTCAAATACACAGAGATGGATTTAGTGTTGAGGCATCAAAACTGTTAAGATGTTTTTATTATTCTGAACTGAATACACTGCGGAAGGGGTGAGCGAATAGTGTAGGGACTCAGTAATAGTACTTTCAGATATTAGTCAAATTAAAAGTATTTATCAAAAGTATAACATTTAAAAGTATTGCATCTTAAATTTACTTCAGTACTACTGGGTATTTTGACTATATTACTATTCCACTACAGCCACTACTGCATTTATTGGATTTACTACTACATTTTCCTTTATTAATTGGTCACAAAATACATGCTATTCTTTTGTCAGAGCCCATTTGCTTGTTCAGGATAATATTAGCAGTACTAATGTCTTAAATGTACTACTCAGCTTTTCTTCCTAAAGTGGCCTGGCCCAGAGCTTTGCTGATTGTATCTTCTATCTAATTTAATAAAGGTCCATATGTGGTTTAATGCCTCTCATAACAGAGACTAAAGAACAAAGAAGAATGGCCATGAGCTTTTCCTGTTCTCTTTTTATATGGAGAAGATTTTCAGAGGAGGAACAGAGTTTGAGATGAGGCCAGATACTAAAATAAAATAAAAGAAAATACGCAGAATTCCATTAAACTGTGTGGAGTCATAATGCAATGGCTGCTTTCTTCTAATAAATAATTTTAATAGATTACTTTTTCAGACCAGAGTTGGATGATCTGACCGTTTCAACTGCTTATTCACAGTTGTAGAACAGAACAGGAACAACTCAAATCCACCTTTTCTGATCAATGCAAAACAGAAAACCACATTGTCTTGACTTTGGAGTGGGTTAAAAATAAAAGTTACTTCTTCCCACTCCATTTTGAGTATCAATCTTTCATTTGTATGAGTCAGTCTTGGACTCAAATAGTATAGACCATAAACCGTGACAAGGGGGTCCTTTTTACTCTTGCACACCTGGGATGCTTTCCTGAAGAAATTGGACTGCAGATGGCGCTGTCGTCCTGCCTCTACTGATAGAAGGACAGCACCTAAACCTGTGTAAAACAGCTGACAAAACAACACAGCAAGATCAGGTGACCACTGTGAAGAAAATTGCAATTGAGCAGTTGAAACGGTCAGGTGTAATAAACAAACTCAGACAAAAGAGTATCAAATAAAACATTGAAATAACCCTGTAAATGTTAAACTTGTAACTATAAATCTGGAGTCTGTGTCAGTATCTGTGTGCGATGCAAGGAAGCATTTTAAAATCTCCACTAAACTTACTGGAGCTGCGCCTAAATGAAAAGTCTGCCTCCATGAGCTCACCATCAGTGTTTGTACAGCTCAGAGGGATGCTCCATTTTCCAGTGAGAAGAAGATTACGCTCCAACGTATCACCATGGGGGACAGGGGACTTTTGGGGTTTGTGATGCACACTTTTGTTTGATCCAACCGGCTAGAACAGATCCTGCCAAATCCACAGTGCATCACGACAGCTACCAAGCATGCCACTGGCTGTTGTCTACTGGAAGGGACGAAGATTTGCTACATTTCGTCCGCTGGAGTGGTGAAATGAAAGAGAGAGGGAGAAAGAGAGATAGAAAAGAGAGAGGGAGGCAGAGCATGTTAAAAAGTGATGGGGTCTAGAGGGAACTGGAGGAGCTGTCAGTCAGAGTAGACAGCCTGCAGCCCAGGACACATCTGTCTGCTTCTCCCTGGGAAGACTACCAGAACTGCTGCTATTTTATTCACTTATTGTATTAGGGGTTGACAGTGCCACAAAGCGTTGCGTGTTCAAAACCTATGCCTGCTGGAGCACTAACTGTTGTGTCCTCGGGCAAAGCAGTTTACCAACATTGCCCTTTCGAGTCCAAGTATACATGACTGATTTATAAAAGGGACGACATCTAGTGTACACCAAATTAACCCAAAATAATAGGAATCTGGTTCTAATCTGTTCATATTGTTGGTGTGTCTTTGAGCAATACACAGCAGAAATTGTATGATTGGTGGTAGCCGAAGAAGGAGAAGGTGCACTATGGTTTAACGGTAACGGTTTGTCTCCATGAAGATTCCTAGCCTGGAATCCTACAAAGAATGGCATTAAACTTATCTCCATAGAAACAAGCAAGTGACGCCACTGTGCCACAAAATGTTCGAGTATTTTTGAGGAATAAAAAAGCCTGTACATGAATAGATGCATGAGAGTTTAATGCCATGCTATGGAATATCCCAGGCAATGCAATAACATCTCCATGGAGACAAGCATGTGGCGGACCTCACGTCAGAAAATGTACATAGCACACTTTACATAACTCTGTTTATTTTAAAGTTCTAATGTTCAATTCTATGTAGCTATTCAATTGAACCACCCTCTCCAAGCCTACAGTACCAGCTAGTGCATCCAATATTAATTTTCTGTATAACATTCCCATCACATTTACAGTCAATTTGGCGATGGAAGCTTGAGCGGCCCTGGTGAGGCGTTCCTCATGGAGTTAGAGACATGGGGCAGCAATTAAACTGTCAGCTCTGTCACGCCAAGAGATGACAGAGGAATAATGAAGCATGAAGTCAATTTGGCTTTGTCAACTGTGAAGGCCTGAGTCGTTTCTGTTTGTAATATTAAAATGTTATATTTTAATTCCTAACTTAAAAACATAAAAACACTCTTAAGATGGATACTGGATCTAAAAGTTTACAAACCAAACATATATCATGCTTTATTAAACATACCATATTCTTTTTGGTTGGCTTTTTCTAGGCCATATCGAAATCTTAAAGGTCACTCTGTAGCTTTTCTGGTGTTGGGTTTGTCCTTGGAGATGTTACTGCTAGAATTTTCCATGGCAGTGACTTCTAATCTAATCTTTCTGGATGGAGACAAGCAGGTGATGCCATGTTACAAACCAAATCGACACTGCTCACAATAAGAATGCATGTTTTTCCAAATATTTTAGGCAATAAAAACACCTGGATACATATAATTCCTACTGTGAAACATCCCAGACAAACCAATAACATCTCTAAGTAGGGACTGATGGAAGGTTATATAAATATATTCAATTTTCCAGATTGACTTTTTCAGTTGCTTTATTCTTTAGAGAAAATACTACTACATAGAACTAAATATTTTACAAAAAAACAGAAAGATATAGACTTAACTTAATAATAATATGTAATAATTCAGTATAATAGGAGAACAGATAAAGGTATTAGCCCCACTCATTTCCAGTGTGTGTGGAGCTCTGTCTTCTAAAGATATGTGCAGGTTAATAATTAAAAAGTTACATGAATAATTTCTTCACCATCTAATCTTTTCATGTGACGTCTGTGTGGGATTCTAAATTTAGAGAGCAGAATATAACCTCACTGGTATTAGAAAAGTCAAACACTGTAAGGCTTTTTACTGTCCACTGTAGAGGACATGTTTAGTCCTGGTTTAGTCCCGGGTTTTGGTTCTTTTGTATTACCCAATGTATGCCTGATATGTTTAGGAGTGGTTTTAGTACTTGTTTAGTTATTAATCCTGCTCTTAACCTGGGCTAGTCCTGGGTTCGGGTCTGTTTGAAGTATAGACTGTATATATAAATGTGTACAGTTAACCTGCTTGCCATTACGTTCCAAATAGGAAGTGAACATGGGGGCACTTCTGGCTCCATCGACTCTGTTTTCTATTGATTTGAATTGTAAAAAACTGCTGCTGTGAGCCTCGTCATTTTGGTCGTAAAAAGTTCCTATTAACCCGTTCTACATGTTCCTGGTATTTTTATTTTGCTATTTTGTATATAAATAAATTCCTATTCCTAATATGGACCTTGCTCCCAATTCTATGATTTGAAGTCATAGTTGACTCTTGATTTCACTCCTTGTTCTAGTTTTATTTCTTTAATCCAGTCAAAATTGTCCAGTAGTATTTTTGTTCAAGGTAAATTTTGGTTTAGAGAAAGGTTCATTCTTGGTTAAATACTGGGATTGTCCTAGTTTGCTGCCTGTTTAGCTGTGATCCTGTGGCAGTGACAGTCTGAGCCGGTCCAGTGCTACAGGGACAGTTTGATGTCAGAACTGTCAGAGAGAAAATAGCCCCCTCTTCCTCGTCCTCTTCCTCCTCCCCGTGGAGACGACCATCATCCAAAACTCCCACCTGCTTTCACAGATGGACCACTGTGATCTGCTGTGTAGAGCATCCTGACTAAACAAGACAACAGTCAGGTCTAAGAAAGATTCAAAACTATGGGACTAAAACGGCTCTAAAACGTGAGAGGATTAAAGCAAGACTATAGGCCTACAAAACCCAGAATTCTTTTCTCAAACAGAAAACACTGTTCCACCTTGTGATGTCATGTGATAATACAGGAAGTGCTCCACTCTGTTTTTAAATTCAATACACCTTCACTAGAATCATTTGGACAATTTTAGCCCCAGAATTGTCAATCTCTGCTCAACTAAACGTAAAAGCTTTTATCTTAAACTATACCACTACATGACGTCACAAGGTGGAACAGAGCATTTTGAACTTTGGAGATGCTGACAGACTAATAATTCAGGGTTATGTTTGAATGGAACAAAACACAACTCCAGGTGTGTTTTTGAGGAGGTGACAACACTAACATGGCTAAAAGGTCACAGGATCTTTATAATAAAACTCAATTTAAAGCATTCAAATGTATAAAGTGTATCCTTGACCCTTACCCTTCTCTCTCTCTCTTTTTTCTCACCCAGGCAACCATCGGCATTGACTTCCTGTCCAAAACCATGTACCTGGAGGACCGGACGGTATGTGCACGTACAGTAGAGTGTGTGGTGCATACATGAGTTAGATTTGCAGTCTGTGATCTGTGTAATAATCAGAGCTGTCCCAGAGCTCTTTATCTTGAGGGGCCCCCAGCACCCTGACCTTGGAGGTATCATCACAGGGTCCCGCTCTGAGCAATAGCACAGGGCATCTGGTTTATGGCTGATGGATGGGATAACTGTGTTGTATGTGTGTGTTGTAAAATCACTTGGATAATCTATTCTAAGTAATATAAATCAGTGGTTTTCAAACTGGGTTGGGGTGGTAAGCATTAAGCAAGTTTCCTTTGGTATAGAGCTGTATGATTTTGGATTGCAATTGTGATCAGATTTGAGACTTATGCTTCAAAAGTAAGATTTAAAAAGTAAGATTACACTACATTGAAAAGAAGTCCAGGAGCATTACCATTTGAGAGAAAACGGAAATATGAACTGATGAGATAATCCAAGAATCTCCTGCATTTCAGAACATGTCTAAACTACATTTAAAACAAGATTTTTCTACACAAAGACTGAAAATTTTGTTCTTTGCGGGGAACATTTGATCATCTACATCGGGGGTCTCAAAGTCAATTGGAGCAGAGGCTGAAGTTATAAAGTTCTTGAATGCAATGTGTAGTCTGATGCATTTTATAAGGGTCGCATGATATGAGATAAAGATATTTGAACTCTATGTTGTGCTGCAAACTGTTTCATTGCAGTATTTAGAATTGTTGACACTATAAGTTAGGCAAAATTAATACAAAAACTCTCTCTAGCTCTTCTTTTTTTTTTTTATTATGCAAGTGTAAACGGCACTGTTGACGCCTGGGCCCCCTCCTCTGCTCCTCCACAAAGGCCGCTCCTTTCAGGAAACACAGCTCCTCTCGTGCTGAAAAGGGTTTAGAGAACAGCTCCTGCACTTTCTTGGACCATTTCTCATTTTCTTTGTGGGTTAGATCTCCACCAACATCAATACAAGTGATTTGAGTGTCCATTACTGGTGCGTTAAGTTTTTATTTCATCTTCTCATCTTCTTTACTGGTGTTGGCTAGCTCTTGTTGGAGCCAGCCATTGTCTCTCACTGTATTGTTATAGAGATACTGTACGCAGTAATTTGGTTTTCCAGCTCTTTCTCTTTCTTGAGGAGAGTGGCTTTGAGCTCTTTCAACTCCAAGTATTTTTCGTTTGTTTTTTCCCTGACTTTTTTGGAGTTGGCGAGCTCTTGTTTTCGTTGCACATTTTCCTGTACTGTACAATTATACAGGTACTGGATCTCCTTATGTGTGTTAACTTGGTCTTGTAGTTGCTTGTCCTTCTTCTGAAAAGTATTGGTGAGTTTTTGCAACTCCAAGTCCAATTGGAGCAACTCCAATTTTCCTGTACAGTATAATCATACAGGTACCGGAGCGCCTTATGTGCGGTAACTAGGTCTTGGAGTTCTTTGTCCTTCTGAAGAGTAGCAGTGAACTCCAAGGCCTTTTCTTTGCCCATCTTCTCCTCAGCCTTAAGCTTGCAGTACAAAGCAAAGCATCTTTGGACCTTGAAACTTGGCCTTTGTCCGCTCCAATTCTTTGTGCAGCGCCCTGACCAGAGCACTGTCCTCCAGGGGTGTAATTTCCCGGACAAGACTTCTTTCCTCACGGTTTGAGGAGTCCTGGATGGTGGGAGAGACCAGTTGGGTCTCCTTTCGCTCTTGACCGCCCCCTGTGGGTGTGGGTTCGATGTCCTCATTGTAGAGATGGGCGTTATCCTTTGATGTATAGAGGTGCCAGGGCTTTGTTGAGAAAGTAGTCGAGCTATCCATGTTTGTCTCTTGAGAACAGAACATTTTGTGTTGAATGTGACATTATCTCTATAGTGATCAAGGAATCTATCCATGGGTTTACAAAATGATTAGCACTGATAGAAATTAACTATTCAACTAACTATTAATAAAACAATACTATTATATTATTGATTTAACACTAAAAATGCATCACTATCCCTCTGTTAGGGTAAGGGTTAGATCAGCATTTCTGTTTTTCTATTTTTATTCTATTAGTGATTTGTCAGTTGGTTTTAAAATAACTACATTTTAGTGACTGATGCTACTTCGTTTGACATTATTGGCGATGAATGCCAAAGGTTTGTGTGTGTTTAGTATTTCCATATTTCCACATGCACATAATAATATTTAGAATTTAGGGAGAAAGTTACCCTACATAATTGCAGCATTTGGGATTTGATAATTGTGCCAACTCAAATTGTGATTTTGATTCAATTGTTGTTTCCTGTGCAGCTCTACTTTGGTGCTACCTAAATGCTAGTCCTGATTTTAAATAGTTCCTCCATTCCTCTCCATTCTTTTCGACCTGGTTATGTCCTTTTAGTCCTGGTCCAGGTCCTGTTTAGCCCTGAATGCGACTAAATGGTTTGAATCTGTTTTAGTCCTGAGATACACTTCAGTAATCTCTTCTTAGAGCGGCTGATGTTACGTAAATTTCTGATGTATTTTTTATGTTGTTTCCTCATCACTAATACCTAGAGTTTTGCTTTGTTTCATTCACACGTTAAACACACAAATCCTGCATATTTAGGCTGAGTTCTTCTCTCAAATGGAAAACACTCTGTTCCACCCTGTGATGTCACGTGGTGATACAGGAAGTGCATTTAAACTCCATACACTTTCACTAGAATCATTTAGATGATTTCAAGCCTGGAATTGCTCATGTCTACTGAACAAAAGGTAAAAGTAGCTGTTAACCTGAAAAGTACCACTACATGACATCACAAGGTGGAACAGATCATTTTGAGCTTTGGGAATGGAGACTGACTAATACTAAAGGATTACTCAAACAAAACAAAGCACAACTCCAGGTGTGTTTTTGATAAAGTAACAACATTACAACATGGTTTAAGGCTCACAAGAATGCATTTTGTGTAATATAGGACCTTTAAAGGTACACTATGTAACTTTTCTGGTATACTACTGGCTGCTTTGTTAGTTCACTAGTGCCAAAGACTTTATTTGCATTAGTTTATATTTTAGTCTTACATTGTCTTCTCTTTCCTTCTTCCCCAGGTGAGACTGCAGCTCTGGGACACAGCAGGACAGGAGCGCTTCAGGAGCCTCATTCCCAGTTACATCCGTGACTCCACTGTCGCTGTGGTGGTCTATGATATAACAAGTCAGTATTACTTTGTATATGTTTAAGGCAACCATGCAATATTCTCTTTTCTCTCTCTCTTTTTTCTTTTAACTATTGTAAAATCCTTTCCCACTTATATTATATATTTACATTTCTTTCACTCCCTGTACATAAGAGCTACCTGATGTTGTAAATATGTTAATATTTATTGTGATTTTATTTTTTATTTACTTATTGTTCTGAGTGTTTGCACAATTTTTCACAACTTTTTGCACTATACTGTCCCCTGACTGTGAGCTTCTGTCACAAGTGAAGATCAATAAAGTCTTATCTATCTTATCTTAAGAAATTTCTCCCATATTTGCAATTTTTGAATTTCATCAGCAATCTAGTCCTTTTACTGTTGTATATGTTTGATTTTATTTTACTATCTTGTATGTTACTGCTGCCCCCTGCTGACTGGTTTTCTTGTTCAGTACTATTTCATGACAACAATTTGTGTAAATAATAGTAATTACTGGCCCCTATTGTTTATGTTCATTGTTTATCAGAGACAATCTATTTTGTACGTTTAATTCAGTTCAACATTTCACTACCATGCAGCTTCTGTATAAATATACCAGTTCTGTTTAAGTATAACATTTGATGCTTGGCTTTTAATATGACATGTGACCAATACAGCTGCATGTCAATGAAATATATAAACCACCTCACAGTTAAATAGACTTTAAAGGATTCCCAGTGGAATATATCTCATTGCGGATTATGGAAATCAAAGCACACACACTCCCCTCACCTTGAAAAGGGCGTAAGATCACCCTGTCAAACTCCCAGGACAAGAATAAGAAACATGCCGACATGACTGCATACTTAATGAGCTCACCAAGGTCAAGGTGCTCTGCTCATGAAATCTCCCAGGCTACACAGCACTGTAAGGCTTTATGTACATAATAATGGAAAATATAGTTTGATCTGTCTATTATTATTTGTTGTCTTTTACTGCATTCGTGTTTTTTCCTGTTTATAAAATGTACATTGTACAATTTTCTATTTTTAAGTGATTTGTATAGATTGTTTCTCTGATTTTGTTTGTTGTTGTTTGCTTTTCTACAGATGTGAACTCATTCCAGCAGACGACCAAATGGATCGATGATGTCAGAACAGAGAGAGGAAGTGATGTCATCATTATGCTCGTGGGCAATAAAACAGATCTGGCGGATAAGAGGTATACTTTGACCAGACACAGGTCTACTTAAATCCACACATCACAGATCCAGAACAAGATTTGTATGACAATATAAGTACACAGTACAGTTATTAAAAAAGAAGATACAAAATAAAACAAGTTAATTTCAATAAAGTATTTTAAATGAGTATTAAAATAATGCCATAAGAACACATGTGGTGAATGGAAGTCCTGTATGACACATATAATGATGTTTTAGCGTATGCCCTCATTACAATATCATATTACTCAGGTGCATTTAAAAAGGTTCATTCGAAATTAACAAATTATTCCTGGCTATATGATTTAATGTTCCTCTGGGAAATTAAATCTATACACGAATGTAACTAACCCAGAGTGGGAAAGGCTCAGTGGATTTAGTGTTTGCCCAGCAACCAGAGGGTCAGTGGTCTGAACCTACCCCTGCACATACGGGCATTGTCAACAGTCACAGTGTAGTATGTAGAAATACTAACTTCTTATTATCATACAACTGTTTTTGTATGGCAACTAGAATACGAAAGAGAGCAGGTAAAATATTATTATTATCTTTTCCCAGACAAATAACGATTGAGGAAGGAGAGCAGAGAGCTAAAGAACTGAGTGTCATGTTCATAGAGACCAGCGCCAAAACAGGCTACAATGTCAAACAGGTGAGTGGAGCTATTGCTTTATTAAATACTTCAGATTTCACTTCATACGATTATTGCTATTTTTTATTCCCTTTTACTTCCCCAAATCATGATTAAGCTTAATTGCCTTACATGTTCTCACCTCTAGCTGTTGCTAAATGCCTGCTGACAGTTTGCCCAAAACCACAAAAGCCAATCTGTTTAGAGTGACACATTTGCACAAACAGCCAGTGTTCATTGGGTTCATTAGAAGTGATGCTCTGTGTCTGTGGTGTGTGAATGGTGCAGCTGCAGTGGAGTTCACACAGGCGGCTGTTGTCACGATAACTGTCACATGAATGCAACACAAATCAATATAGCTCACTAACAAACATATCAAACATTATAGACCCCTCCCTTTATGTTCATTGTTATGCACAGTCTCTACCAAATAAACTGAATTAATTTATTGTTGGGGGAAAAATGGCAGTAAAATCTGTCATTTTATAATATTCACCTTGACCTGGAAGTTGTTGTTGGCGTTGTAGTCATTTGGGTTTTATTATTTTGCATGGGGCTGACGATCTTGACAGAAAATAAGCTGTATATAGTCTACAAAGTCATAGAATCCCCAGAGAATCAGCTGCAAAAAAATCCAGTTCTCCATTTAAATGAATAGGATTTCCATTTAACAGAAAGTGCCGCCACAAAGAAAGCTCTGTTTAGTAGCATTTAGTGGGGATGGCAGAATAAGATCAATAGAAACATTAAATAAATGCAATCAAATCTGTGATGCTAGACACTCTTAATATGTTAGATGTGTGTATATCATAGACTTTATAAACTATATATATATACATACAGTCTATGGTGTATACAGATTCTGATATTGTATTTTATTTTCCCAGTTGTTTCGACGTGTGGCAGCGGCTCTTCCCGGCATGGAGAGTATGCAGGAAACAAGCAAAGAAGGCAGTATCCTTTACACTAGATCAAATTACGCTTTTGAATGGACTCAAGATTACTAAAAGATTAACAAAACGGTAGCAAATAAATCTATATAATGCCGTAACAGAACTAAAAGGTAAGCTCTTGTAATAAAATGTACACTTTGAGTATAGGACTGAAAAAAATACAAACTTCCCTTAAACGTAAAGCATAAATCGGAAATGCATTGTCTTAAAGGTACCTTACAATTTTACCATAAACCTACATTGATTATCAGTATAGTATCAGCTTGTACGCCAAGAGTCCACCTCCATTTGACCACTGTACCATGGTTATGACACTGTAGAGTCCTGCCGTTTCAAATGAACAGTCCAGCCTTATACTTATCATTATAATAGTAGCTCCCTTGAGATTAGCCTTATGACTTTTATTACAGTCATATGTGTTTCCTGGTTATAACATCAATCACACTACCAGTCTCCTTCATATCTCCCCCTGTGTTTTAACTTTGTCCTGATGAGAGGAGAGGGAGGTGGTCAGATGGAAGTGATTTGATGGGAAGACATATATTCCATCCAGTCTATAATCATTTATGTAACTTGAGCAAAACACTAGTTTTATCCCATAATTTATGAGTCTCTTTATGAATCTAAACTCTGTTGTCTTTCTCAATTTAAAGTCAACAATTTACCCAGAAATGCATGTCTTTGGGAGGTGGAATAAAGGGTCCATACTATCAATTATGTTAGACTATAAAAAGTATAGTTTATGTGTTATAGAAACTAGAAAACAGGATCAACATTTACAAGATTAGCCTTAAAGGTGAGCTATGTAACATTTCTGGTGAGGGGTACCTACTTGTCACCACAGATGTTATATGTTACAATATCATAACATTAACTTTATTTTATTAAAATTACACATGTTTTATTACAAAAAAAAAACATGCATTATAGCACATTTTTGCACAACTGAGGCAGACTTTATTATTTTTGGTGATGTTAGAGAAAAACTGAAGACAATATTACTGTAAAAGAAAGAGTTTTCCTCAAATGAAGTGGTGAGGGGTTAAGCTTAGTTTTGAAGGAGCTCATTTTTAAAGTCTTTAGTGTTTTAAATTGGGTACAGGGTCATAGTGATTTATGTGAGGTGTCAGGGTCTGTAGAGGGCCCTTCTGCTGCTTGGTCGCCCTCTCGCCTGGAAGCACAGGCAGCACATTTAGAGACTGGATCCAGATCAAGTCCTGAGTCCACCTGTGCATGGGAGGGATGGGAGCAGTCGCACTGCTCTTTAATATCACATATAAAATGAATTGGTCTCTTGCACTCAATTCATTTGCATTTTAGATAGAGGTCAAAGTCATGATAGATGATTATAACTGGGACAAAACTTTAATAATCAGGGCTGCAACGATTGATTGGAAAATTTCTTACTAATCGACTTCTGAAATATTCAGTGACTATTTTATTGGAGTACATGCCATTTACCACCAGTATTAAAACAAAATGAGACAAGAATAACACATCTTTAGTGATTTAAACTGGTCAAAATGTATTTAATAAATTAACTTGACTTACCTTGACTAATAGAAAGAAAATAATTGCTGACAAGTTGACTACTAAAATAATTCATTATTCAAAAATATTGCATGTAGCCTATAGCCTTTTCTTCAGTATCTTGTAGAGGTCCTATATTGTGCATTGTTCAGGTTTTGGATTATTGGAAACAAGTGACAGCTTTAGCTCTTTAGAAATGATCATAGTATTTCAACAAATGTTTCTCCAAAATGCACTTTCTGCTATGGTCTTTAGGATAATTGTGAAATGTTGCCCTCTAGTGGCCTGTATGATAACATACATCGTTATCAACAGTGTCTTATATGCCTGTATTTTCCCTAACAACTTCTTCAGTGATCGACATCAAACTGGACAAACCACAGGAGCCACAGACGACTGAAGGGGGCTGTTCCTGTTAATACTCACCATCACGTCACCTTGTCCCCACACGCTTATAATCTCGCTTCCTTTGGTTCACCTGATTTTGCACGTCTTAATCTGGCCTCTTTAACAAGACTTTTAGCTAAAGCTTGAACTAGCAATATATGAATTTGGTTATAAAGCAGTGTAGCCTACTTTGCCAAAACATCAGACAATTTACAAACAAATAATGACCATTCCAAAATTGCTCAAATTATCAGTGTTTGTAAAGTATGTTAGAGCAGTTTTCTTTTTGTATTTTTGTATAATCAGGGAATCCCTCTGTAAAAAATGTTTATTTAAGATGCAAAACAAAGCTCTGTGTAAGAGCTTAAAGAATGTTTTTAGAGATTTCTTGCTTTGTCATGCGACAATGGTACTAGCATAACAATTCACTGTAGTGTTAACGTGAACTTTATCCTTCAAGTTTTGTTTTTTGGTGAACTAGAGAGAATCTCCAAAACTGCAGCTCAGGTAGTTGTATGTTTGGTTTTCCCCTGTACAATATTTGACAGATCCTTGCTGTTCGTAACTATAGAATGATCCAGTGGGACAACAGACTATGTTGAGTATCTAATGCATGCCTAGTCTTTGAGCTTAGGTACAGTGTGTCCGTTTACACCACTTTGAATATGTAAATTTCACACCAGTGACTTACTGCACTCTTCGTTTCAACGATTTGTACTTGAATTGAAATCTCTTACTGTTTGCGTGTACATGTGCGTTCTAAATCTCACACTCATGTCCAGCTGTGTCCACACTAATTCATTTAAACATATTTGATGCTGTAACTAATGTCATGTTGTATTAGCTGTGCAGTATTTCATTTGAATGTGTCAAAAAAATCACCAAACTCCATATTGTAAACTATTCACAGGAAACGTTTTGGGATCCATGACTCTTTCTCATGTTATAAGAGATGCCTGCATGTCCTACTGTACTACTGTGCAGTGTAATGTTCTTGTATAAGTTTTGCCTTTTGCAGAATGTGCCAGGGTTAAAGATGCACTATGTAACTTTTCTGACGGGGGATCTGTCACCTGATTGTGTTAAGGAGATATTATTGCTTTGCTCTGAATGTCATAAATAGCGTTTAACATGCCTATTTTGCACATTTTCAGTTACAGGTTGCCAGATACCTTAAAGGATATTCTCTGATCTTTATTATAATGTTGGATCCTCATCATAAACATATCTGTTCATGACATCACAAGGTGGAACAGAGCATTTTGAGCTTTGGAGATGTAGACAGACTAATAATAAAGCATTACTCAAACGTGTGAATGAAACAAACACAACTTCGGGTATGTTTTTAGGAGGTAACAACATTATAACATGGCTTAAAGCTCACAAGAGTCAATTTTGCATTATGTAGTACCTTCAAAAAAACATGTATTCTTTCTATGAGCGGGTTACCTTGGTGTGTGTATAGAAAAACTGAATACCATACATCTCCATGGAGACAACCCTCCATCAGAAAAGTTACAAAGTGAACCTTTAAAAATAGAACATCACATTTTTTGTTTGTTTTCTTTGTTTACGTTGTAATTTTACATGCAATAGTTTCCTGATTATTTCATGCGTTTTGGTTGTTGCCTTTAATCACTCAGTGCTTTCTGAATCCACCTCCACCGTCTAATTTTGCACATAGAACTTTTCCTGGGTCATCATTGTACAGACACATTTTCAGACAATTGTAAAATGTCCTGGTGTTTGCTGCTTGAGTTGGAACTACTGACTTTGCCATGTGTTTTCTAGAGCTAACCTTCACTGACGTGAGCCAGCGTTAAGAACAACACTACTTTGATTTGAAATTCTTGCACTTTTTAAGACGATGTTTTAGAGTTAGTGACAATGTAAATCTTAAAATAAATATGTAAAATACTCCATTGATATTTGGAGTTCTGTGTCTTTAAGCATAGTCAGACTTTTATGTAAGGTTTCCAAACGGGGAGGACTCCTTACAGACAGGATTCAAGGCTATACACAAGGATTATCAATGAATCTTCAGATAAACTTAGTAAAGGACTACTTGTACAACTATTTCATATGTTCCCTAAAATAAATCCACACCAAAATGAATACTTTTGTCTATTACGGTTTTCATAAAATATATTGTATATTTGATAACACTGTTCTTTAAGGCCAAAACCTTTCTAATTACTGTTATCTGCATAAGTTACAGTAAAGACACTGTGGCCTTCCCCGTTGAGTATTACGTAATAGTCCATGTATTTTTCCCAGTACTGATGCAGTTCTACTTTCAAATAAGTAAACAATCTTGGTCATCAAATATCATGACACGGAGCCACATTTCAATGTCTCCCTGGAGATGTTTATTACGTCCATCCTATAGAGAGAATCTGGCATGTCTCAACAAATGATTCATAATAAAGACGTCTTAATAACAAAAGCACTGGGTTTCATTTTTCCTTTTATGCTTATGACCATTTTAGGTACTTGTTTGATCTGATAAGAGGATATACCCATAACATACAACACTACAATGTCACTAAGAACTAAACCTGGATTAAAATATCAAACAGTTGGGAATGAACAAGATCTAAACCAGGACTAATCCAGGCCTAAACCAAACTAGGACTGAACCAGGACTTAAAAGTGCCTATAGTTTATACTCATTTCACTAAACCCCAGCTAAGATCATTCTATTTAAGGTTTTGATAAACATATTACATCTTTCCCGGGTTTGGCATTTGTTAGGTTTAAAATTTTACTTCCTGGTTGGCATAACATCAATAGGCAAAACTAATGTACACAGAAATTAATATTTAAGAAATAAATGTATACTAAAACACCTTTACGTTGAAATAATTTTAAAAGTATCAGATAATAGAATAGAAAATGTGTTTCTTGTGTGTAAATTGAGCCAAACTAATTCTCTCTGTTATGTCATCAGTATGTTTTAGAAAACTCCTATAATTTTTTACATATTCTTCAACTTTTCTTTGCAAATTGCTTCTTGATTGGTGTAAAACTATAATTTATATTTACAACAAGTAGCCTATTATTAAATTAAGTACAAGAAACATAAAAACCTGTCGTACACACTTGATCCATTAATTTGCGTTTGTTTCTTGTCGTGGGTCTCAGAATGCTGAAAAATTTGGACGGTTGCTATAGTGATAAACAATTTGAAACTTGAAAATATTTAATCTTTTGAATGAGAAAAGGTACGTTAAGAAATGTATTGAAGTATTATCGTTTTTATGACTAATAGATATACTATTAATGAATAGACTACTTCCTTCATATTTGGCATTACTGGATTTTGGTATTAGAGCTGCTGAAAGCCTCTTGCTCCATGATCTGGTTACACACTTCCGCTAAACTCACCACATGAATAAACACATGACCCACAAATACAGTAGGAATGTAACTGTGAAAAGCCTGATCACAGTTAAGAGACCAAGACAGCAGCAGTGTAGAACATTGACAAGATCAGATGTTTTGGCTTCTAATATAATGGGCTGTTTTTATTTACTGATTGTTTCCAGATTAAAATGTGGCAAGGTTCTACTCTTAGATCAGATCATGGGGTAGGAGCCTTCTCTGTATTTACCTATTGAAAAATATGAATTATTTACGATCTACTATAGGCCAATCTAATATATTTTCATTGGAGTTGTGGGTGGCATTGTAGCAATAGCCTAAACCTGTATTTTGTAATATTTTAGTTCATATAGCTCATACGTTTTCATTTGATATCTATAATTACATTTTACTAAGTCTTTTTGAGTCTTATCCCTTAAAATAGGGTGGGTATACATTTAGTCAAGAGATTTGCAGCAGCATGTCCATCAGCCGGCTTAAACTTATTGCGAAAGCGAAACTAGCTGGGGAAACTTGACTGTTTTTCCAGGACTGTTGAGTCTTGCAGCAGACTGAAGCTGCGACGGACCTGCCTGGGTACTGCTTTAGTTTTTAGTGGTTAAAATGGTTCAATCTGCACCAAAGAATGTTTAATTAGCCATTTAATTTCATCACCTTGCAACATTTTATCCCCCATACGGACATAAAGAACAGCCTTTAGAGCCAAACTGTCCAGTCTTTTTTTAAACAAGATTTTGACAGATTATACATAAAGATTTGTTGATATGTTGCCTAATTCTAAGCCTGATCTGTAGAACTTTTAACTCCAAAAAAAAAATAGGCAATAGTATCTAATATGTCCACAAACTGAAGCAATAAATAACACTGGCACTATTCATATTTTCAGATTTACATGTGTCAAATCTACATTTCAACACTGTTATTATACAAAAAGACATTTCTTTAAAACAATATAATAAGAAAAGACTTTAAATAGCGAGATTCTTGTGTAAAATATCCAGGATTTACCAGCTTTTGCAGCATTTTTTCCAGTGTGACGGAGACAGAAGCAGTTAACACAACTTTTGTTAAGCAGGTGCTAATGGGTCAGTAAAAACACACTTTGTGACAGCTACACTCTTTACAGCCTCAAAAACGTAATGTAGCCTAAAGCAAAACTGCCTCTTTCTCATCAACAGAAACTATGGGAATCATCTATCGAAACATTCCTATCTGGCACAGTGACATGAGAACAGATTTTGTGTACAGAAAACAGCATCCGTGTGTCTGACAGTTGGGAGGCGTGTTCGTGTGACTGACCCTGCCCCAAACCAGTGTGTCGACTAACGGACGTGAGGCTACAGTGACCTGGATACAACAGCTACGAGAAGAGCAGAGGTGGGACTGAAGCTGCATTTACTGTTAAAAAATACTCTACTTGTACTTCATTAATGTCACTTTAATAACAGCCATGTTTTACTCTTTGTTCTTATAATATATTGTGATGTTTGAGCTACTGTGTCCAAGTAATTTCCCTTGTGGATCAATAAAGTTTGTCTAAGTTTAAGTCTTTGCAGTTTTTGCAATTTTGCCTCTACCTGCTTTGACTTGGATCATTATTATTTTTATTTATTTATCTTTACTGCAAGGAAATGTGTGTTTTGTCCAATTAAATCTAAGTTGGGTTCGGTTAATTTTAGTTTTGAAAGGAGTTTTGGCTACATAACGTTACTAGAATGAGACTTGAATGTGTGTATTAATATTTCAGGCATGTATTCAAATTTTGTACTTAAACTTTCATCTTTCGAATGTTGTTTTTTGAGTATCTGACCCATTTTTAGAAGCAAAGTGACCTTAATACAACTACAGTGCCCCAAATCATAACCTGAACTTAAGCGTATGTCCTCTTTCATTTATAGCCACACTTCTAATACTTCGAGCCCCGCCTCGTTCTGATGTATGACCATATGGCAACACAATGAACGCCTCTGAAAGTGATGAGGACTATTTTAATATTTTGGTTGTGGAAGATTTGCCAGATGCTCACTGATGCCTGGTGAATGCGGTTTTTAATCCGATTTCACGCCCGGGTGACTCTTTTGTGAGACGTGTTTGTTCTGTATCTCAAACACAAAGGTAATATTTGCACTGTGATATTCAGACTTATCCCACTGCCTTCACTGATTTCACTGACCACATGTCCCCTGTGTAACTAATACTGTCAGGTGTCAGGATACTTGGACATGATTGTCATTTGTCATAAAGAAACAATATAATAGATTTGTACCAAGCTAAAATCATTGTCAGTGTTGTGATGTGATAAAAAATATTGCTGCATTTGAGTAATAGCCCTGCATTTTATAATAATTATATTAAATAGCTCAAGCAATAGTCTATAGTTAACTTGGAAAACATGGTTCATAGTACTGACATGAAAATTACAAAGTAGCTGAAACAGGCAGGTTGGAATTAGGGTAGTAATAGTAGTCGTAGTACATTTAGTAGTAGTTTAAAAATTTATCTAACAAAGAATGTGCAGTAAAAGTTATTAGTTTAACTTCCACTGTATTCATCAGGTTTGGATTAAACCACTTTTTGTTGATTTTGTTGGTGATGCATAACAATACAGTTTCAGAGTAAAAGTAGTAGTATACAAAAGTAACACATTAACAACTTCTACTGCTTATTCTTTAATACAGTATTAAGTTCAGTACTAATCTCTCCATTGGGTGAATTAAAACAGTAATTGTAATACTTAATGTCACCTTTGAATCCAGCACACTGACACATGTGAAGAAAAATACTTTTATTAAATACTGTACCAGCTGTTTTTGTTTTGTTTTTTTAAGTAGGGAGAGTAATAATTACAGTTCATTTGTGAGCATCCTCAGGAGACCATCTGTGGTCTGGGGAGTCGTCTGAACCCAATCCCAAAGCAGCAGCTGGCAGAATTAAGTCCCAAATAAATAATGGGGAAACCTTTGGCTGGGAACAATGGCGTCTGTTGACAGCTTTACAAATGGATCCACATAACGGCTACGGGTCCTGCTCCACTGCTCCTCAATGCTGATTCAGGAGGTCTCGAGACTGACGTAAAAGTACAAAAAAAAAAACTGAAAAAGTTTACCTAAAGGTGTCAAACAGTGTCTGCGGTAGAAAGCCTACGCCAGGATTTCATCTCCCTGTGAACGTAAAATGGTACAAAAGACAGTGAGCAGGTTTATGGACTTCCTGGTTGTTAAAAGGTGGTGGACAGAGAGCAGGTGTGAACTTACACGTTGCTGCCAGGGACAATCTGCTCCTGGTGCTGCTTTGTCAAAGTGAAGCGTTTCAAAAAGGCAGGGAACTTCAGCTTAGTCCTGGAGGATCTGGCAAACAGGCTGAGGAAGAGAAAGAGACTGTATTCAGGATTTATTTTCAATCGTGTTAGTAACCCATATATTTAGTGTTAATGTTTAAATGTTAAATTTGCAATTTTGTCGGTTAATGAATGCATAAATAAACATCTCTATCTGATCATAACCTTTGTCAGTAAACTCAATAAAAGACACATTGAAATAAGTAATCACTGGGTTGTTTGTATCAACAGTTAAAGCATGAAATGTGTCAAGATCAACAACAAAAACATAAAGTTACTTGTTCTAATGTACAGCGTGGCAAGGTTTAGTTCTGTTTTAGCCCCGTTCAAAATAAGTATGGCATGTAGAGAATGCATAATCCTGGTTTAGGCCTGGTTTGTTGACATACTGTTTCGAGTTTGTCCTGATTTAGACACATTTTAGTTACTTTAAGTTCCACTGGAATGCTGGAATTTCTGTGGCAGATAAACTTATGCAAAATGTTACAGTATTTCACATAAAAACCTGCAAACATCATATTATCTATGTCGTGCGCCTATTTTCTTGGTAGTTTTAGGTTTGGAAATGGACAAAGCTTATTCCAGTATTTCTTCCTGCTTACATTTTAAACATCACAGACTTGTTGAAGTTTTTTGATTACATGAGTACTAACAGGTACTCTCACTCAGTCACTGTTTACCATTTAGAAACAATAGCAGCTATTACACGCTCCCTGTGTTTGCAGAAAAAGTTTGGAAGTTTAGGCAACACTCAGAGGTCAAAGGTCACCAGCTAAATTTATCATGAGGTCATATGTGTACAGTCTTGGTGGCAGGTTTCAAAGGCACTCTCCCTTATGGATAGTGTCAACAGTGGGGCAGGAAATAGAAGCTGGTATGTTGTGTTCAGACCCACCACGATGATTCTTGTTTGGCCGATCCAGCCAAGGCCCCATCCTGTTTGAACCGGTGCTTCTCTTCTTCTTCTTCCTTGTCATCCTCTACAATCTGGTCCCAAAGGCTGCTGTCCACCCATAGCGCCCCCTGGAGCCCGAGACGCTGCCCCACACAGGTGACCCTGCGGCAGAGGGGGCAGCTCACAGTGATGAGGCCGACCCGTGACTGAGAGAGCGTCTCCAAGCAAGGCTGACAAAACGTGTGCAGGCAGTGCAGCAGTCGAGGGACACGCTCCAGACGAGTGTACGGTAAAAGGCACACGCTGCACTCTGTATCCTCACACAGAACCATGGTCAACTGGTAATACTATATAAGAAGTACTATGCCAAGTATAAAAAATAAAGTATTTAAACTGTTTAAACAATGGTTAAGACCAATAGGTTGCAATAAAACTGTCCAAAATGTAAAAATGATGTTGAGAAGGGATGACTGTAGAAAATGGCAATTTTCAGGCACCAGGAAGCTTCTTTCTGTAAAAATAAACAAAATACAATATCAAGTACATATGCAGTAACACACACATTATTATGTAAATAGTTAAATGTTTGCAACAACCATGCAGCCAATGACAGTTGCTGCTTAGAGGGCTTAACAAACGAGTAATTATGACATGACCTCATTTGGTTTTCTCTTGTCTCCACTTTCTATTAATCATCATTTATACCTTCTACTGTATCAAGCTCAAAGAAAATCTAAAAGTAGATAGGAAGGGAAAATGTTCAACTTTAGGAACATACTTTATATATTCAACATACATTAACATATGTTATTTATTAATGATAATGATTAATTAATGTTATAACTTTTAATATAACAAACATAAAATATATTTAAAAAGTAGTAAAAATGTCTATAAAACCACCAAAATAATCTATCAAACTAAACCAAGGTTGTGCTCTTGAAATATGGGTCCCCTAAATAGAACACAGATCAATAGACCTATATTTTAGACCTCCGCATTAGATTAACTTTATTGATCCACAAGAAAAATTAGGTGGTCACAGTAGGTCAATCACACAGACACGTCAGGCTAAACTGTATGTAAATGATTTGTACTGCCATAAAATTTAAGGATTACATGAACTCAGAATCACAGTACAGGAAATTAAGAAAATGAATACACAATTCAACAAAAAAAAAAAACAAAAAACAAAAACCATATTACACAAAATAGACTACACAATAGAAGACTACTTTTACAAACTATTGTAAAAAGGCTACTTATTTATAAATGAATAAAATACATTACTAGTATATGATTTTATATAAACAACAACAACAACAATAATAATAATAATAATAATAATAATAATAATAATAATAATAATAATAATAATAATAAAGTTAAAGGTTGATAGGAAAGATATAGTGCATCGTACTTACTTACAAAGCTGAGGAAAGCCCATTCCCAGAGCCCAGTGCTCTTGGGACCAGTTTCCAGCTCGCGGAGCGGCTCCTTCTACGAACTGACGTCTGCCTCCTGTCAGGGCCGAGCGTGCGCTGTGTGCGCGGGGGCGGGACAGACCGGAGCGTCCGTCTCTTCCCGTCGCTCTTCCTCCTGTCCACCGCCCCCAGCAGCCCCCAGCAGCCCCCAGCAGCCCCCAGCAGCCCCCAGCAGCCCCACAACACAGAACAGCTGGAGAGCCGCGAAGACGCGCTTTGTTCCCTGTCTGACAGAGGGCAGGTGGAGAAACGGGCGTGGGAAGTTTGGGATTAAAGACAGGAGGGTATGCGTGTCGTCCATGTCTACTATTGATCTAACGGGGTTAAATAATAAGATGAATAAATCTAAATAGGTAAATGTATTATGTATAAAAAAAAAAAAGACTCAATGAATCATAAACGTCGAAGTAAGAAAAGAGAAAACAAAAAAAAACCTGGGCTCGTCCGGGATTTGAACCCGGGACCTCTCGCACCCAAAGCGAGAATCATACCCCTAGACCAACGAGCCACACTTTAAAAGAAGTGCAGATGATATTTTGATGTTTATAGTATATGATGCAAAAAGACTTTATACTACACAGTCATTAAAATAACCCAGAGGAAAATAATGAAAAGAGAAATTCGCATGATACGAGTCATCACTGGAATTCCTCTGAGTTATTCTATGTGACGTAACCACGTAAAGAATGTAACGTTATCCCATACTGTTATTGTAGGTTAATATTTGCCGTAAAGGTCAAAACATATTAATATCAGATTAACATAACAACATCACAAAAGACCAGCTGGCATTATTTTTCTTTCAAAAGGTTGGGCTCGTCCGGGATTTGAACCCGGGACCTCTCGCACCCGAAGCGAGAATCATACCCCTAGACCAACGAGCCACGTGCTCTACGTGGCGAAAAAAGTGTTATAACAAACTGTAACAGCGTGGTTATATACCTGTAATTGTAATATTGTATAGCGTTAGACACTTCGACACAAGTAGCAAATTGTTAAATGATTACATATAATCGCTTCCGGTAAACTGCACAAATACGGCACTGTATCATAACGTTTCCGGGGCTCCATTTATTGTACATACCTGCAAATGTAATCTACTCATCTTCATGCTTTAAAATTATGGTTTTTTTGGATAAATAACCCGTCAGCTTCTGGCAGTTGTTTACAGAAATCGCCCGCTTCTTGTTACGCACAACGTGATGAGCTCATCTTTATGGGCGGAGCTACCGCCACAAATCAGGAAATAACAGAATAATCACATGAGCGTTGTGTTTGAAATTATTTACGTAGAAATTATACAGTGATTTTACCATAACTACATCAGATTATTCGGGTTTGTTTTTTTTTTTTTAATGTCCTATGTAATCGTTTCACTTGCAGTCCGGAAAGAGTTCATTCTTCACTTTCATCCAACTTTTCTCATGTTGTCTTGGCTCTAACGTTACTAACTAAACTGGGAGTTGTGTTGTTAAACCCGCCCATGTTTTTATTACCACCCTCCTCTCCATGTTAACTCTTTATTGTTATTAGAGGCGAGACTGGTTAATAGTTGGAGATGGAGACCTTGGGATCTCAAAATCCTGATTTGAGGTATGTGGAAGACGGTCATCTAATCTCATTAGCTACCTCAAGTTGGTATGTTGAACTGTTTAATTTAATACAGTATATAATGTTCCATATTATTTATAAATTGGTATGTTCTATTAGTTACACTATTGTAACTAATAGAACTAAAGTTACATAATCATTATTTATGCTTGCATTCTGTTTAGATTAGAATAAGACGCACTAACAAGTATATTTCCCTGTTAATAACCTTAACATTGGCTCTCAGCTTGGTGCTTTCGTCCTGTGAGCCTGAGCTGCAGGAGTTGATGCGGCAGATTGACATTATGATCAGTCAGCAGAGGACTCAGTGGGAGGCAGAGATCCAGACCGCTCAAGTCCAGCTGAAGACTGTCCAGGAGGAAGTGTTTACCTCCAGAGAGCTGCTACAGCGGAAGGAGCTGGAGGTTTGACTATATTTTCTTTTCTAGAATATATCTCTTCAATAACATTACTAAACCTATAATATACATATGGCAGATCTCGATACTTCAAAAGCAGCAAGAATCTACAAAAACTGAACTTATTTCAAAGTATGAACTACAACTGCAGAAAGTCTGTGAAGAGGTAAAGAAATTGTGTCTTGTGTATTTAGACACACAAACCTTTATGTATCTTTGTATCTGTATATTTTTTTAGTATAGTTCTGCAAAATCTTGAGAGTAATGCATGATGTAAAAATGGATATCTTATTGTTGTAGTTGAATAAATTAAAGAGAAGTTACCAGAAACTTCAGCACAAGCATGTGAAGCACGACAGCGCTGGAGCAAAAGACACAGACAGTTCAGAAGTGTCCAGACTCAAGGAGAAGATTGAGGTGCAAGGTCTTTTCTTGTTAAGTTGTCCGCTATGTTATTAAACTACTGTATTGATGTACAATGTACGATCTGTACAGGAACATCAAAGGCGCTCCGCAGATTGGGAACAACAGTGCGTGAAATACCAAAAACAACTCGCCACAATAGAGACACAGAACAAGAGTCTGACTCAAGAAATCTCACTTCTGAAAGTAAGTGGTTTTGTATTTGAAACATTATTACTAATTTTTGGAAACATAGTTATTTTATATCTTAATTATACACATTATATTTGCATGTAAGTTAGAACTAGTAGCAGAAACACATACATTTTTAATTTCTAAATACACATACATGGTCATTTTGGGTTTAATAAAAAACAAAAAAACTGATAAAGATCTGGCACATGTTAAATACCTGCTTATTTCCGATGTATTGTACTTGTGTAGGGTTAGTAAGATGTAATAGGTGATATTAATGCAAAGATAATTTATTTAATTTATTTTAGTCTCAATGGTCACTGCCAAAAGAGCGGGAGCACAAGGAGTGTTGTTCACAGCTACAGCGTCTTCGAGCTCAGCTGGAGAAAACCCAAGACAGTCTTCATTCTCAAGAGTTGGAGTTGGAGCGACTGCGCCCCCTGGAGGTGTGGTTAGGACAGTACCAGAGGGAGAAAAAGGTCAGGATGATGTGGAGAGGATGTTTTTAATATTGGCATGAAAAGTTGATGATTAGATGATAAAAAGTAGTTTGGTTGTTTTCTCTAGGTGCATGCAGAGGAAAGAGAGGAGCTCCACGCCACTCTAGACTCTCAGGATTCGTTTGTACGACGTGCCAGTTTGGAGCGGCAGAGGCTTCAAAATGAGGCTGAAAGACTCAAACAGCTGCTACAGGCTAAAGATCAAGTCATACGGTGAGAACAAAATCTGAGAGTGAAGTACTGGAATGAAACACAAGAGGGCACTGTTTACCTTTTACAATAGTACAGTGTTGGCGTACTGTCTTCAATGGAGATGACCATATATTCCTTCACAGCTCTCTGGAGGACTGTCTGGCGGCTCATGGTGGTGCAGGAGTGGAGACCATGAGGCTGGATCTGGAGAAGACCACCACCAAACTGCAGTCCGCTCAGACCAGTGAGGCTGAGCTCAGGGCTGAACTGTCATGTCTGAAAGAGAAGTGAGGACTGTGTTTTAAACAACAGACCACAAAGCCTTCATGCTGTTCAAATAAGTATACTATTAACTGCCCATTTCATTGGTTTAGACTTGAGATGATGAGCAGACGGAAAGAGGACCAATCAAAGACAGAGCAAGAACTGAAAAGTATCAGGGCAGAAAACGAGTCATGCACTGCAGAAATGAAAAAGGTTTATATAACTTACATGTTTAATTTGATTTATTTGAAATTGTTTACTCATTGATTTAATTAGAAATTGTAGAAACTGTCCTAACAATTTTTGGGTTCTTGTAGTTGAGAGAGGAGCTTCAGCGGGCCCAGCAGACCCACAGTGGGGAGGTGGAGGGCATGAGGCGAGAGGTGTCCAAGCTGACCAGTGAGCTCCACCAGAGGGACCGCACCATCCAGGAGCAGCTCAGAGGGGAGCAGCAGAGATCAGAGCAAAGGACCACTCAGCTCAAAGTACGAACATACCAAGCAACATGAGCCTCTGCATTTTCTGTTTTGATCATGAATGAAATGAGTGAGGTTTTGATTGCAAAATATCCGTCTGTATGAGCAGTCAAGGTTTTTTTTTTTTTAATCAAGTATTAGTCTAACTCTACATGAAGTCCACAATTTAACTTCCAATTATATACTATTCTTAAAATATAATATGCTAATAAATTGTCAATTGCTATGGAAATAATGTCTTATCATTCTGAAACCCATTGATTGCCTATCTGATTGGAGATTTATTCATTAGTTTTATTGCCACTGACTTCTCAGATGACTCAGGCTCAACTGGACACTCTGAAAGAAGAGAACCAGCATCTGAAAAGTCTGCTCCAGCGCCAGGATTTCCATTCACCCAAGGTTTGTTACACTTTTCAAAAATGTTATCGATATTTAATAATAGTATAACATGTCTTATCTTCAGCGAGAGGACCATTCTCTGGCAGCACTGAAGGACAGTTACATGTTGTCACTAAGTATTCTGGAGCAGGAGAATCTACAGCTGAGGCAGGCGCTCGAAGACGTGCAAACCCAACTTAGTGCTTCCAATTCAAAAAGTCAAGAACTGCAAGCTGCTGTTCAAAGGTAATCTCCACACAAGAGTCACACCAGAACTGACTAAATAATTAACAATATTAGCTTTTTATTAATTGACTAACACAAAGGTTTATGACTCAGTGATTTATATTTCAAAGCCACTTCCACTTCAGTAGGGGCAAGATCATTTTACTGACTGAACCAGGATAAATCAATGGATGCCATGTCACAACATCAAGGCATATTAAGTCTGATTTAGAAGTTGCTATATTAATCATATCTACAGTTTTATGCCTTGTGCTGGCAACTGCGGAATTTTGAATACTTACCCCCATTATGCAAATACATCATTTTGTATATTGTTATAAAATGTTAAATACCGATACTGAGATGTCCAACGGTAATTTACAGAGCCTAGATGTCTACGGTAGACACTTAAGAGTAACGACAGCCATGCACTACTATGCCTCCAGGGACCAAACTGACCAAAGGAAAACCAGGGAACCAGGCAGCGGCTCCAGCCATGAGGGGGAGATCCAGAAACTATTCAGTCGTCTGCAGGTCAAACCCCAACCCTCCACGGGACCATCCCACAGCGGCTCTCAGGACAGCCGGACCCAGTCTCCAGCCCGGTCCCGGCCCTCCTCTTCCAGCTCCTCCGAACTGAAACTGGGCAGGAGGAACTCAGCCTCCAGTGACTCTGCTGCTGAGGGCCCGGGCTCCACACATTCAAATACAAGCGAGAGGGCCATAGGGGCAGTAAGTATACAAACTATTCAATGCAAGAAAGGATAAGCATAAGAAAACAAGGACTTGACTTGACTGAACACTTGCATCATTATTTGTACATGTACTGTGATATTTTTGGTCACTGTTACTGTACTGTGGAAATTTCATACTGTCCCATTCATGAGCAAAATTAATTTCAACATCTTTTGCTCTGCCCCCTGCACTGAATCCAACAAGTTAACCTGATAAATGAGGTCAGGTAAACCTTTAGCTTATTATATAATGGACCAAGGTCCTGCCAAAGTCCTCTAAAAACTAGCTCTCCTCATTGTTTGACACTCTCTGTAACAGGGCAGTCTTACTTTTGTCATATTTTTCTAGTCTCCTGGAATTTAAATTAATGTCCACATGTTTAAAGAGTTGACATCTCAGTACTGCAGTAGTATCGCCACTAGTTTTGTAGTTGTGTTGTAGTAAGTAAAGTAAGAATAAAGTATTTAAATGTAAAAAAAAGTTTAATTTGGAGCTTTCGATGTTGTGTATGGTATATACATTTGGAGAACTATACTAGTGCAAGAATATAATGTACAAGTATATAGTCTTGTTACTTTAAGACAATCCATAGTTTTTTTTTTATTGTATCTCATTTCTTTTCCCAGGAGTCTTTGCCCTCATCTCCTTCTGGTGGGATGGTTTCTCGGTTCCTGGAGGAGGAGAGCCAGAGGTCCAAAGAGCTGCTGCAGATACTGGACTCTCACATCCAAAATATGACGGACAACAATACAAGGACTGTGTTTAAGTACCTGCCCAATGCCCTGGGAACACAGGAACCTACTGCTACAAACGGTTAGTGATTGAAACTGAGCAGGTCAAGATGAAGTGCCTATAAATATCCCTGACAACACTGGACATGCATGTACTTTATTATCTTGTTATTGCAATTTGAACTGACATTTTAACCAATGCATTTTATTTAATATCCACAGTATTTTAAACTTCAATAAAAACATAAGATGTATTACGTTTGACAATGCCATAATTAGATAATCATAAGATAGAAATAGAATGGAGGACTTTTTTCATCCAAGTCTAAAATTGATTGCAAATTAATCTGATTTCATGTTATAGTTATATTAAAACTTTAAAATATGCTTAAGACATAAAGTCATCCTGTCATCTTGTCAAAAAATTAAATGATTCATATGATCCTGAGCCATTAGACATTTGGAGGTACAATGTTTTTTTTTAGTTGAATCTGATCTGATTGATTACATTCTTACATTTTTTAAACAACTGCTGACCAGAACAATACATCACCTGGAAAAGATGTGCCACATACCAGATACATTTCAGGCCTTAAAATGGAAAACAGCTACTTAAAAACATTCAGATGTGCATTTTTGGGGGATTACGTTTGGGTTTTTGGGCACAGAGAAGAAATTATGGTTCCAATTACACTAAAAAAGTTGGCAAAAATGGTATCCTTCTGTGAGGCATACCAGAAACATTGTTCTAGTTTAAGGCCAAAACAAGGACTGTTGTGTGAAGCATGGCAAAAACACAAAAATGAAATATGCTCAGTGGATTATAAAATACAGATGTGCTATTATAAATGTATTTGCACAAATTATTATCAGCTCTATACTTCTTTACTATACTTCTAAATTTTACAAGCAATTCCTTAAATTATCTACTGGACTAAATCACAATTTGTAAACTTTTGGCATGAAAATGGCATGAAATAGGGAAAAGTGGGAGGAGGACTCTTAGATTTAGATTTCTTTATTTGAATTTTGGTGCAGACATGAGCTTAAAAACATTCACGTAAGAACATCACACAAGGAAGAATTACAAGTACATAAACTACAACAATAATGCAGTTAAACAGCTTAAGTGTGCAGGTACAGGCAAGTTGCAGCAGTGACCTCTGAGGCCTTTAAGAATTGTTAAGGACCTCTTTGCACCACCATTTTAGTTTACTACACTGTACCACTGTACTGTTACTGTTACATACTGTGTGGGTCAAAAGCTATACCTAGAAGGTGAAATATTCCAGATTCTTTGCAGTGAATTGGCCAAGAGCTGGTGACATGAGTGACCTGAGCAGAGACATGCCATTTGATGCTGTGGTGCGAGTCTGTCACTAACGTCAAAGACATGCTTGTGTTAAGAAAATCTGTGTTAGTGGTAATTGTTTGTCTTCAGTCTTTAAAGGGCTCATATTACACTTTTTCTGATCTATGTTTTAATGTTGTTTCTCATCACAAACACACGTGGAGTTGTGTTTTGTTTCATCCATGCATGTTTATCACACAAACCCTGCATATTTAGTTCTTCTCTTGAACAGAAAACACTCTGTTCCACAGTAATACAAGAAGTGCTCCACTGTGTTTTTAAACATCATACACCTTCACTAGAGTTATTTGGATTTCAGCTCTGGAATACTAAACAAAAGGTAAAAGGTAACTGTAGCTGCTGCTTCATGACATCACAAGGTGGAACAGTATTTTGAGCATTGGAGATGTAGACTGAGTAACCCTTTTTTATTAATCTGCCATATATTAATGAAACAAAACACAACTCCAGGTATGTTTTTGAGGAGGCAACAGCATTATAACAGGGCTTAAAGCGCACAAGAGTCTATTTTGCGTAATATAGGACCTTTAAGAAGCCTTATTCCCTGCATCCTCTTCTCTGATACCAAACTTCATGTCCAGTATCACAACCTTCAGAAATCTCTCCTTGATCTTCCTCTACACCTCCTATCTGGCATCTTAGAATATTTTCTACTTGGCATCTTACATAAATTCATGTACCTCATATTCTTGAGGTTGCACTTAATTATATTTAGTGCAGTTTTGAAATTTTCTCTGCATTCCTTCAATAACCCAGTATGCTCACACCATCCCACTCTGTAAACTTATATAGGGATGTGACAAAAATGTATTAAGGTCTTTAAATGCCATGATATAAATATTGTGAAAATGGGTTTCTGATGGTATTGACAGCTCATTTATTTCACTGATTCTGTGAAATAAGATTCAAGGCTCCTCCACAGCCCAGAACTCATCAATACAGTATCTATGATTGTCATTTATGCCACAGATCGTTTAAATAAGATGGAAGGAACAGTCTGAAGTCTATTTCAATCAATGTATGCCTATCCTAGTCATGTATCTTAGTATGTATAATAGGCTATTTGTCACATCTCTGCACAGTAAAGTAGAGTATAACCAAAGAGCAGTATATAATTTAAGAAGTTATAAAAGTACACAACTCCATGGTATAATGTAAAACTGTAATATTTTTGGTCACTGGTATTCTATTGTGAACATTTCATACAGTTCCATTCATGAGCTTAGTTCATCTCAGCATCTTTAGCTCTGCCCCTGCCTTGGCCTGACCCACTGCTATAACTGCCTATAACTGTTTTTCTGCATCTGAATCCAACAAATTAAGCTGAATAATGAGGTCAGGTAAACCTTTAGCGTGTTATAACCTTATATAACGCACCAAGGTCCCGCTAAATTCCTCTAAAAACAAATTAGCTCTCATCTTTTGACACACTGTAACAGGGGAGTCTTGCATTTGTCACATTTTTCATGTTGTCCGGAATTTAGCCTCACTTTAAATTAATGTCCACAGAGAAGAGAAGGCCGTCCTCCCTGCAGGTTTGAGAAATACCACATATGTACATTTTTACCAGCGTCTTGTCGGGATCCGAACCAGGAATGTGTGCTCCGTGCCAATGCAGTCATTCCAGCTTCATCCTCATAATTAGAAAGTTAATATCGGCCATGTAGGGAAACGGATCAGGCCATGTGGACTGGTTCAAGTAGAAGGAGTTCACACTGAAAGATAGTGTAGTTTTGAAGTGGAAAAAGTCAACATTGCAATTTATCAAAACGTAAATAAACAATTGCCCAGATTTGAGAGCTTTTTGCACACTTTGTTTCACGGTTGTGATGGATGTGACTAAGAAGTGGTTTGTCTGCTAGTTTGCCTGCAAGAAATCTGTAATTACGCTTGATCCTAGAATGATTTTTAGGTTTTGAATCAACATCTTTCTATTGGAGATTTTTTCCCTAAACCCCAGCTGTGTTTTGTGACTTAGTTTGCAATTTTCTCTGAACTATGATTCTTACACTGAGTCGATGTATGAGCCCTGTATTTTTTTTTTACCTGTTAAAGGCAAGCGTCTTGGCATAGATGTGGTATTTCTTAATTTATTCTTAGTTCATCCCCTATATTAAATGGACAATGTCGATTTTCAAGCAACAGGTTTACACTGCAGATCAAATTATTCACACTTGTCATTACAAATGGACTGTTTTTATATTATGTACCTCCTAGATTGCATTAAATACACACATTTTGATGCAGCATGAAGGAATTTCACTGGGCAGGCATTCCACGGCTCTTTTGGGAGTTTTGGAGATTCCTTTTAGAGGCCTACTCCAGGGGAAGCAGAGGGGAGGGAGGACGGTCCAATTCCTGGGAGAATTGGGACTTTATGTAATAACTCAACAGAAATTATGCTTGAGGCCTAATAAAAATAATTTAATCTAACAAATTGCTTTCTGGAGTCTTTTGACCCTTCACAGATTATACTGCACCAATGGAAAGTATCTCATGTGCAGAGAATCCACAATCATAATATTGTTTGACACTGTCTGACTTTGTGTTCTCAGATTCTTGTGAAAGCAAGACTTACATCACCTTAACATGCCAGTCAAGGTGGAACAATATTATCTGTTTAATCACTAATAATAGCAAATATTAAACTTGAAATAGCTGTGATAAGCAAAACAATTGCAAGTGTAGTTTATGTGAGCTTTTAAACATTAGACACATGTTTCTTGTGAGATAAAGCATGATAACTAGTCTACTTTTTAGGTATCCCAAACTAAACAACATGATTCGCAGTTACAAGCTGTGGTAATTTCCAAAAAGTGAAGTAAATATAATAAACAAAATGCATTCAGAACTATAAAAAAAAACAACAAAAAACAACAAAAAAACGCAATACCTTTATCAACCAGGAGAGGGTGTGCTTACATTCCCAGGTTTTCAGAACTATAAAAAAAAACAACAAAAAACAACAAAAAAACGCAATACCTTTATCAACCAGGAGAGGGTGTGCTTACATTCCCAGGTTCTGCCTAATAAATGTTGTAGATCAAAATGTACATCTTTTTAAAAATAGCAATTGAGGTATAGCACTGTTCTTAACCTATACATCTATATGCTATGTTCACACACCAGTATGGAATACATAGTACATCTTCACATCACAGTATCATCTGATCTGTGAATGTGAAGTATTTGTCGGAGGAATTCTGATAATCTCACAGACCATAGCTGTTGTAAAAGGAATGAAGATAGATATTTGAGTGAGGCTTTAGTTCATCACTGCAGTGTGTCGGAGAAGCACGGGATGTCTGCAAAAATGGTAGAAGTGGACAGTTACACAGGTTTATGAAGTTAATGCTGACTTATATTAAAATTATAAAATATAAAATAAACAACAAATTAAAAATGAAAGAAAATACTACTATTTTTTTTACATGTAACGTTTGATTTGTGACATTATTATTTTATTTAATACTGCTTCTGCTCTTATTATATGACAAAAGGCCTTCATTAAAACTGAACTGAAGTGTGCACTATTGAAAACCCACAGAGTTACAGGAGCCAAAGTAGAAAGTGACTACAACGCTACATTGGCACTGTTGTGTACAGGGCCATTTGACCATTAATTCATCTGCTGAGCAATAAAAGCACTTATTCTGTTGTTCAATTTGCATTACTGTATTGAATCAAAGTAACACTGGAATGGGTCAAAGTAAAATAGGCTATTTCATTGGGTCAAACTAAAAAATCTTGCATTTTGTATTTGGTCTATGCAATTACCTCATTACATTTTGTCCCTTGATTTTTCATGTATTGCCATAATACATTTCCACTCTAGTAGGCTTAATCTAGATCTTCCCATCTCTTCCTGACCTGTATAATGGCCTATTCGTCCATACCTGACGTGCAAACTCTCTGCACTTGCACTTCCTTCAGAGATAAGCTCTGATTTTCCCATCATTGTTGCTCGCTCCGCTGCGCATTCCCTGGCAGCGCCTATGAGCCACATGCCTGTCGTGCCTCGCGTGTGTCCGTGTCCCACTTGTCTTTTAATGGGAGGAGGGCGTTTCATTGTTCCCCATCGGGAGTGGGAGCAGGTCGGTCCGACTTATCCCTGGACGTTCGCCGCAGGACCCTTGGAATGCCCGTAACCGCTCTGTGCCCGGGAACGGTGCCAAATGAGACACATTCCTTTGTGATATACTGGACGGGCTGTTTGTTGGCTGTTGGCATGACGCAGAGTGTAAACACTGCCTGGATGAAGTCTACTTGTTTAATTGAGTAATTTGGCCACTAGAAAAAGTGGGTTAGGCCATTGTTCTGTGTCATTTAGGCTTAATGGCACAAGCAGAGGAAGATCTCACCGATAAAAAGCAGGCTTAAATCCACAGTTTGGTGTAACCTTTATGAGTCCAGTCAGTGGGTGTTTATACAGAAAATAATTGTCTTTTATAGGGAAGTAATTCCTGACATTGGCCTACTTTATATTTTGCATAAGTAATAATCTTTGATAATTTCAAAATATCACACAGTATAACACATATTCTATCTCCTTTTAGTAGCCTAACTGCTGCAGAATAAGCAGAGAGAAAGAACAGACATGAGACAGGAGTTATAAAGCAGAAGTTTATTTACCATCAACACAGGGCCCTGAGACATGAACACTTATGACATTGTGACAGTATCCATTTCAGTCCATTTTAGTCCAAGTCCAATCTGGCTATGGTTCTGCTGTAGGGAGTATTTTACCTCTGGCTGTGTGGGAGTAACTAAATGGGAGTAACTATCCCATTAAGATCATTCAGTGCTTTAATAAAGGGCAACACTGTCAGCTGTGATTTTTTTTTTTAATGTGAAATCTATCTGCTGCTTATCTTAGTGCAATTAGGTTTGTCAAGATTAATCTGTTAATAAATAATCAGGATTTTTCATTACACAGTATAATCTAGAAAAAGTTTATTGTACCAGTGTCGTTTCTATTCAATCTGCTCCATTTTCAAATTCCCATTCATCTTGACAACTCAATTATTACTCTTAACCTGTTTTTTTTTCTCCAATAGCTCCTTCATTTATTGCCTCTGATGTAACCCACTAAACTTTGGTTAGTACAATAAAGACATTCCTTGAACATGGCGGGGCATCCTGTAGCATTCTTTGGTGCCCACAGTTTGATTTGTTATGTAAGCATTCCTGGCCCAATCACTTCTAATGAGGGCATCCGCTCACAAAGCCCCAGTATCGAAGTGGAGCACAGGTTTCCTCTGCACCTCAAACACCTCAGGACAGTCCAAGGCTCCTGTTTGGCTTATATAACTGCAGGCAGGAGTGTGACTGACAGGTTTGTTCAAAGAGAGCCGAGTTCCAAAATGACAATGAGGCAATCTCAAAAGTATGTACTGTATGGACGGTGAGGCTGAGAACGCTAACGGTTTCAGTCAGTACACGTACTGTGTATATATTACAAGCAGAGAAAACAGAGATAATAATGCAGTAATAATAATATAATGTACAGGATTACTTGTATTATAGGCTTGATTTAATTCTAATGCTAAATTGGACAACACACCTAAATGTCTCCCATTCGCACCCATTTGGTTCCTTAACCTGCATGTAGACTGGGACAAGAGTGGTCTGACAGGTTTTGGGGCTTGCTTGTCTCCATGGATATGTTATTTTTTTGCCTGGAATGTTCCACAGTTGGGTATTAAACATAGCTCCCTTGTATTTGTTCAGTTGCAGGTGTTTTATGGCTCAAAAATACCTTAAAAACATGAATTCTTACCATATGCAAGCTTGCTTCTCCATAGACCCATAGGCCGTTAACCTTTCTCCATATTGCTTACCAAGTTTATTTCCATACTGTGAAATAATCAAGGCAAAACAGTAATATCTCCATACACAGTGCACCTTTAAAAACCAGACTATTTTGTTTGGAAGGGTGGTGATACTCTCGTTACTTTCACCCACCACGGATTAATAATATATACACATGGGTGCTTGGATACAGTCTGTACAATGTGGACTCTGTTGGTTTACATTCTTGATTCTGTAGTGACATAAACAGAGCTGCGTGTTTTGATTTGTTCGTCTTCAGCCGAGAAAGCCCTAGGGAGTGACGTCCGTCTTCATTGGTCTTTACTGAGGCATCTTTCCATGATGCAGAGCTGGCTATAAAGAGCATGTAAAACTAATGATAAACACTTGTACATTTTATATTTGGTTTCATTCACTGCACATAGTAACAAAGTCTGGTCAACTGGCTGAAGATGTGGGTTCTGTGTCTCAATATACAGATCTAGACATACTAAAAAAAAAAACTATTGATAGCAAAACATACTTTAGATTACGGAATTTATTTCTATTGCTACAGTTTGTGCTCTGGGGTGCCACAGGGATCCATATTTGGTCCGTTACTATTTCCATTGTGCATACTTCTAATTATTCCAATTACCATCAAATTATGTTTTTAGAGATCCAATAATACCTCTGCTAAGTTTTAATAGTCACTCAGAGGTATTTTTCTTCTGGTGGATTTTCGTGATTAAAAACATATACGACTGTCATGACCAATTATACCATGTCTAATATTTACCGTACAATTGTGTGCTGGTATTTCTATTTTCAAACTTTTGTTTTTTACTTTCTAATTCAAGTTCGTTTTTGCCTCAAAGTGGACTAAATTGTTGTAAATGTTTTCTCCTTTTTCATTTTTAATCGTGTATATTATGCTGTGTGTTGTGTGGCTATGAAGAGAAAGTCTTTTCATGGCTCATTACTCATGGGCAGCTGCTGTCGGCATAGAGCTAAACAGATAAACCATCCTTATCACATGTAACACATCACAAATGACTTCTTTATCTACACACAAACCCTCCACTCATCCCCCACCCCCCATGCCAGTCTCCTCTGCACACCAAACTATATCTGTGTTGAAAATGTACACAACCCTCCCTCGGCTGCACACTCGGAATCTGAAAAGGCCAATTTAAATTCCTTTCGCCTCTATATTTCCTTGTGCTTTCATGCTTGGGTCTACTTCGCTGAGTCTTTGTTGTTAGGGCCTAAATTAGTGATCGTAAAATTGTTGTTACACTGGAAGATCAGAGGAGAACTGTGGTCACCTGTGCTCCCCTATCCTGGGACGAACAGAGCGTAAATCAGGACTTTCTCGCAGTTGTTGTCTGTGCGTCGACTCGGCAAATGTCACGAGAACTCAGTGTAGTTCTGTGAGACTGTGGCCTTAAAATACATGTTTAGATCAACACACACAGCGGGGTTTGTTTGAAGAAGGCTAGAGTTTGCACCAATGGAAAGTGCATTGACCTAAGTGCTGTTTAATGAAGTGAGTTTGTTTATGTGACTGTTTTCTTTTTGTCTGAAGCCTACTGAAGCAGAAATCAGAGATACAGGACTACATTCGTGCCATACTTCATACAGCTATACCACAAATGACCCTTATGTAACAGATAACCCTATGTCCTGTCAATCATTATTTCATCTTTCATCTTTGCACTGTTGTCTCCTTACGACCTCTTGTATAAAGCTGAGATAAATTTGTATTACTTCCATATTTTATTTTTACTTATGCATATACATTTATATAATTATGCCTTACTTGACTCCAGACTCTTCCTGTGTTTGCTACTTATTTTTAAATGTATTATTACCATTTATATTTTTACTCTTTGTTATTATATTATATTATATTATATTGTGATATGAGCTACTGTGTCTAAACAGTTTCTCTTATGGATCAATAAAGTTTGTCTAAGTCTATGTCAAATCCAGTCTTTTAATGTTCTTAGTATCAAGCGTATCATTTTAGTTTTAACGGAGGATGCACATTCCTGATACTGGTATTGGATATTGGCACGATACTGAAAAATTTGCAGGTCGAATATCGGCTCCATTGATACTGATTCAACCGATATCCCTGTTGGTCATATAAAGTGATGTAATAACGATCTACTGGTCGTATTTGGTCCATAAAGTCTCATTAGATTTTTTTATTTATACAAAGCTGTTCTGTAGTTACTTGAGTTACTTGGTTTTGTCTTATTTGATTTTTGTTTAAAGGAAATAAATGCTGTTTTCTGTCTCTGCACTGGCATTGGTTAATATCGGTTATCGGCAGATTCTTAAAGCTATAGAATCGGAATCGCCGTTGGAACTGAAAAAGCTGGAGCTGGCGTATCTCTAGTTGTAACTTAGTGTTTGGAAAAAATATATTGCATTCTAAAAATATAGATCAGACAGACATATAAAGCAGTATAGGGCTGGGTGTAAAAAAATAATTGGTAAAAAGTAAAATTGCTTTCATTGTGTAATTGCCCGAACATAAACAATACACACCTCTAATAAAAACGAATTCCTCCAAAGTACTCCACATACATCCATACTTATAAGCACTATTTACAGTGAAAATTAATAAATAAGTAGCATTAATGGCAAATAGTTCTCACCATATTAAGCCTGCCTTTTCTCTTTTGACTTGGGAGTGACATGAAGCATAAATAAAAATGTTTTTTTTGCAGATTTCAGACTGAATTGGGCTTTGCCTGGTTGTTTGTGAGCGAGTATTGTTATTTTAAGCAGCCAGTTCTTCAGCGATAACAAGACAATAGAGGTTGTCATGTAGCGATGATTTGTTTATCTAACCTTTGATCTTTATTTTTTACTTTTGAAAATGTTGTTGCCAATGGTTAAAACTTTGGGTTGGTACTGTATACTTCACATTAGAGATATCGTTTGGCTGAAATATTGAGCCGATATTTACACTTTTTTGTGTATCGGCTATTGGCCTTAAATCTCCAGCACAGGCCAGCCTTTATTTTAATACTTGAGTGCAAAGAGATACAAAAAAAACTTGACTACGCAGTAAAAAGGGCTGTGGGTGAATTTGTAATAAATTTAAATAATAGAACTTAGATCTTATTGGCCTTTTGTTTCTCTGGATTCTACACAATCTGTATCGTCATCGGCCATGAAAAAGGTCATGTTGCTTAATCTCTACTTCACATCATGTCAGACCTTTTGTATTGTTTTTGATAATCCGTCTTTGGTTTTGCAATTCACTTCACATGGATGCATTCTTCTCTCACAGTATTATCATTTATGGGAGGCTATTTGCTTGTTTTGGCTCATTGCATTCCCATTCCTCCCAAAATGGCAACGCAACACATCCTAGTGATTTCAAAATTACCTTCAAATGTTTGGAATATTTTCTCTGGGGCTGTGAGCACTTGAGACCCAGCGTGCTCTCTGGTCCTCTCTCAGCTGTTGCCTAATGATAGAGAAGTCATAGAGTTGTAAATGTCTGTTCTTTATCTATGTGTTCTGTGGATGTCATTAGTCATAATAGCCACCTGCCTTTGCCGTATCAGCTAGCGCAGCTCTCCTCCCACGCTTTTAACCCGGTCACCCCTCCGCTACCCCGCTGTGGAGTATGCAAATGGGACTGCTTCCTGCCCCCCCATCTCCAAGCAGGGGTGGGATTTCCTCATTCCTCCTTTGGCTCCAAGGCCCTTTAAATGTAGTCTACCATCTGGAGTTATAGTGCTTATCTTTGGGCCAGCCTCTGAGCCCTTTTATTGAACGGGCCGGGGGGGTGCATAGAGGTCTTTTTGAGTGAAAATCAAAACACGCATTCAGACGCATCAGTGGTAACAGGTGTGATCGACAATAACAGAGGGATAAAAGAGGAGAAGGCGCGAGGAGGAAAACAAATAGACAAAAGATGTGTTGTGATCAAGGGGCGTCTTGTCTTAGGACGTGGTCAACAAGAGGAGATAGTTCCCTCATTCATTCATTCATCTTCGTCTTTTTGTTTTTCCTGCTATACAGAAAGCATGTTCTAACAGTTTGGGGTCTGGTTTTTTTTCTGTTTTATATCTAGTTAGCAGTGATGACACAGAGCTAGTTACATTCTAATAACCTACTACAATCTTTTTTCTATTATCTTTTAAGTTAGACGACTATTTTGCTGTGATTGACTGGGATGCCTGTTTATTGATATTTTGTACAGTGGTGTGTGCGGCACTTTGAAACTTTAACTTTTAGATGTAGATTTACATGTTCACTTTTTTATTGATTTAAATGTTTAATATACATAATAAGTGGTGGACTGTAACAAAGTACTGTACTTAAGTATACATTTTAGGTATCTGTACTTTACTCAAGTAGATTTTAAAGTGGATACTTTTTACTCTTACTTTACTACATTTGAGAGAAGGTGTCTGTACTTTCTACTCCACTACATTTTTGAACTGGACTGAAAAGAAAAAGTATATTTGTTTATAGTTTGAGAAATGCTGAAAAGTCTGAGGTTTTTTTTTACACAAATTACAAATGTGTTGAGCTATTGAACTAAATTCAGGACAAATCTTTACTCTTCAATTACATTTTTCAACAAGTACTTTAATACTTTTGTTTAAGTTAAGCCTTTCATGTGATACTTTTTGCCCCTACTTGAGTATTGTTTTGCCCTGGTATCTGAACTTTTACTTAAGTAAAAAAAAAAGTGTACTTCTTCCACCACTGTACATAACTAAAATGACATAAAATAAGATATGGCATAAAAACAGTCAGTATTAAAAGCAAAAACTGAAACTGTTGTGAGATATACAATGAAACCCCACCTTCAGCATGTACCCTTATCTTCTAACATGTAACAGGAGTAGAAAGTTATATTTTCCATCTTATTCTTTTGTCTAAGGTAATATTTAAGGCACTATTTTAACATAGACATACCAAGATAAGGCCCAGTCCTGACCAGTGCCACCTGTTACAGTGATTAGGTTTTGGGTTTGATTCCTAGACTAAGCGCCTTGTCTGTGTGGAGTGTGCTTGTTCTCCCTGTGTCTGGGTAGTTTCCTCTGTGTGCTCCAGTTTCCCAAAATCAACATATAGGTCACATGGTACTTGACATGTATCTCAATATGTTTACGTCTGATAAGACTGCTTGACATTTCTTCTTTTTTGCAGCATATTATTTTGCAGATGGCACGTGAGCTATATTTGTATTCAAAATATTATTGTAACTGATGCTTCACCTGCCACAATACTTTTGCGCATTTCCCTTTTGTGTGGGACATGAACCCTGTTTGATGTTTGGGAATAAATAATCTACGCAGGCGTCGTCTGGGCCTCTCTGCTGCAGGTCCAACTTCCTGTCTGTACGGAAGCACTTTCTCTCCCCTCACATTAGAGTGAGGGACACGTATCAGCCTCTAAAATCCTTAGGGACATCAGTCATTTTTCAGTGTGTGTATTGTAATCAAATGTCTATTGTCCAGATGGTGTTGTGACCCAAATAAGATGGTTTAGATCTCAAACCCTAACCAAGGCCAACAGGAAACAGCGATAGAAAATAGTACTACAATCACAACTGAATCCCGGTTGCTAGTGCCTTAATCTTCATAGAGGATACATGTACGTTTTTTCTCATTAGATCCCTCAGAATTCACTCACTGAGTTACAGAGGCTGCACTAGCACTTGCTAATGATTGGCTGCAGGTGCTGGGGTTTAGATATGTCCAGTGTTTTTATAATTATGAATAAATCTGCATTAGGGGTGACAGTAGTTCAGTTGGTAAAGTGATCTGAAGGTTGGCAGTTCAAATCCCTACATAATCTCTACATAAACATCATTGGTTGAGCAGTCATATCCACTGGCCTATAGATTGGCAGTGTGATTCCAGCTCCCACAATGCTGTCAGTGTGTCCTTGGGCAAGACATTTAACCCACCTTGCCCCCAGTGTCTTTGTACACTGGTGTATGAATGTGTGTGTGAATACTGGTCCCTTGATGTAAAGTGCCTGGAGTGCCTTGAAGGTGGTAAAGCGCTTTATAAAAATGTGTCCATTTACCATAAGAAGGGTTGTGAACTGAATTAGAATCAGTAAAAACTATATTGGATTTGAACATGTTTGTATCTGAGGACACAGACACGAACATGTTCAAATTCAATATAGTTTCTGTCAAGTTATGAAATTTTAAATAAAATAAATTTCCTAAGAATTACTCGGTTGGTCAGTGACTTTTTAAAATTGAGGGTTTAGCAATATTTTATTATTTATATTACATAGTCTATTTATATTACAGAGTCACGTCTACCTTCCGGTGTGCATGGAACCACTTTGTCCCCTGCACATGAGAGAGAGGGGCATAAATTGGCCTGTGAAACCCAAGGGGACATGGTGCGTAATTTGGGGAAAGGGCCGGACACATTCCTTTGCAGCTGAGTGAGTCCAGCCTGAGTCCAGAGGAAGTCCGGGACAATGGGAGCAAATGTCCAGAAACATGCAGTCAGACGATTTGGGCGAGAGAGGCAGACATGCAGAGGAAACTGTGTCAGAGCCGCCCAGAACTACAACCTGGCAGAGTACGATGCTGGAGATGGATTTATATAAAGACATGAAGCTAATGGACAAGTGTTGAATTGTGAATTTGAACCGCAGTTTAAAGGTTATCACTCCGATGAAAATACTCAAATTATGTGCAGTCATAATAGCTTTTTCCTGACTGAATGCTGTAGTACTACTATATCTTTGGCAAATATTTATTTATTTATTTACATAAATTACAAGAAGGCTCAGACTATCATATGACAAACATTTCAAAGAAGACAAGAAAATAAAGAACAAAAATAAACTAAAAAAGAATACACTTTTTTCAAAATTGAAATACTGTATTTCTACTCGTAGGCCTACTATTACTAATACTTCTACCAAGGCCAGGCAAATTTTTTGGAAGAATACAATTTGTACACAAAGTAATTCAACAAGTTTTACAGAACAGGAGTGGCAATACTGCTTTTTGTATTATCTACATTTTCTAATAGTAGCAACCATCATATTTCTTTCACAAAATGATTAAAATGTCTTGCTCTTAGTAAAACTGGTGCTGTGCTGCAGGACTGTTTCCTGTGCATTATCTGTGTGTTCTGGGTGGGATTTCCTCATTCCTCACATTCAGTCTCAGAACTGGGTTAGGGCTCCACTGAGCACAATCAAATCACACAGTAAATCGTGATTCAGGAAATTTTACACATTGTTCCTCCTATATGCACTTAATCAGTCAGTAGATGCCACCGATATAGGTATAGCTACAATAAAGAACATTCAGTAATTTCAAAAGAACCCATGCTGTTACATAAGGCCAGTATAAATGTGAATTTCTTGCTTTCCATCTTAACTTTGACAATTCACAGAAAAAATATAATTTCATAACCTAAAAAAGCTTCATTATGTTTTGTTTTTCTTTTCAGCAACCCTAAGAGTACATACAAATAAACCACAGATCTGCAACCACCAACAAAATGTGTGTGCTGTTAGAGTGGATAGAGAGCATTACTAACCCACTGATGATGGGTTGGTGGTTCAATTCCAATTCACTTTCCAAAGACAGCCCCTCGATAAATGTAGATAATAATGTTTTACATAACCCTAACCCTAACTATTATAAACATTATTTATATAAAACTTAAATCAATTATATAAAACCTAAATCAATGTGCCAGTCATGTACAAAATAGTGAAGTTAAAGGTATATTATGTAACCTTTCTAGTGGAGGGACCTACTTGGCTTCATGTATTGTTATATTTTTGCCTGGAAGGTTCCAAAGTATAGTAAATATAGTATTTCTACCAGTTACAGCTGTTTTTAGATGCAGTACCTGTAGTACTGTCTGCCCTGTAACCCACCTAATGTGTCTTCATGGAAAGGAATAAGTTCTCCACATCTCCATGGAGACAACCAGAAAAGGTACATAGTGCCCCTCTAAAGTTCCTCCATTATGAAAAACTGACTCTTGTGAGCTTTAAGCCATGTTAGAATGTGTTACCTCCTCAACAACAGACCTGGAGTTGTGTTTCATTCACACGTGTTTTGAGTAATCCTGCATTTTTTGGCTGTCTGTATCTTCAAAGCTCAAAATGCTCTGTTCCACCTTGTAATGGCATGTAGTGAAAGTTTTCATGTTAACAACTATCTTTTACCTTTAACTTAACAGAGATGGGCAATTCCAGAGCTGAAATCTTCCAAATGGTTCTAGTGAAGGTGGATGGAGTTTAAAAACACAGTGGAGCACTTCCTCCTGTATTACCACATAACATCACAAGGTCTGAGGAAAGAAATAAGCTTAAACATGTTTAAATGAAACATAACAAAACAAAACTCTGGGCATGTGTTTGATGAGGAAACGATATTATAACAGAAATCAGAAAATGGCATAATATTGGCCCTTTAACTAAAAAATTCTCATAAATGTATTCCGCTTCAATCCCTTTGTTACCACTTTCACACCACTTTACCCTTAGTCTGACCCCTGCTCCTCTCCGGACGGTCTCAGCGGTCCACACCTGCTCTCTGTCCCAAGTAAGTGCAGTCCTCCCATCAAATCATCCTTATCTGTCCCTTACTCCACCAACCATCTGCTCCCTCTGCTGCACCAGGAATGTGAGCACACAGAGGTTCCCGTTTGGACATGCTGGGACAGATTTGGCACAATGCAGCAATCAGGAGGTTAAATATATTTGGTGGAACCGTCTGGGCATCTACAGCTGTGGTGGATGCGGTGGAGACTGGGCCTACACCTGCTCCCAGTATAATAAGAGTATACAGTGATGCCAGTGAAGGATGCATACATTTGTACAAACAGAAAAACAGGTGGTACATAGACTTTGGCACTGGGATAATGGTAATATTTGTTTAAGTCTTAAGTTTAAGGTCGTACTGGCGCTGAAAATGAACCAAATTTCTCAACCAATCACCTGTCAAGTCTTTCATGTGAATTCACTCTCTCTCTTCCTCTGAGTTCGCAGCAGTGGAGTCATGGGCCTCCTAAGCCTCTCCTTGTCATCCTCATATTGCTTCTGTCAGCGGATTGCAACTTTTAGGAGGCAAAAAACGATTCTTCCTAAAATGCTGATGACAATCCATAAAAACATGGGTGGAGTGAGAGCTTCAGGGGATTTTTTCTTAGTTAAAAGTTCAGATCAGGTCCTCAAGGACAAGGCTCAAACGCTAACAAAGAGTGAAGATGACCATGCTTGTAGTATAAAAACTCACTGTGAAAGAGTAAAAAGTGGTCAAAACAGTCCTATAATGGTTGCATGGGGCCAGACACAATCCATATCTATTTGATTTTAATGTTACTTTATGTTGTTTGTGTTACTGCTTTGCCTGGAATAATCTTTAGTATGACATTAAAGGTCCCATATTATGCTAAGTTGACTCTTGTGAGCTTTTTGCTATGTTAGAATGTTGTTACCTCATCTAAAACATACCCGGAGGTTGTGTTTTGTTTCATTCATACATGTTAGAATAACCTTTGATTATTAGTCTGTCTACTCCTTCAAAGCTTAAAATGAACTTAGCCGAAATATGCAGGATTTGTATGGTAAACATGCTGAACATATTAAACAACGTTATAACATCAGAAAATAGCCTAATATGGGCCCTTTAAACTTATCTTTCTTGCTTTTTTATTGCTCACACATACTGTATCTTGAGATTCATACACTCTTACTGTGAGTGGACTTGCCTCTCCACAGATTTGACCAGTAACTGGGGAGGTCACCTACTTGTTTCCATGGGGCATACAACATATTCAGTCTATAATATATTCAGGTCCACGTTCCTTGCCGTATCTATGTCTATTGTTCATTTGCGTGCCTGTGCATTCCTGGTGGGTGTAGTGTGTCCATCTGGCGACCTGACAGGTGCCTCTGCCCTTGTGCTTCGGGGCAAGACAGAGGAGGCCGTCTTTGCTTCTTTGTTTCGTTTGAACATCTGCCTCCACAGCCTGCAGCCCAATCCCACGCACAATAGCAACATCATTAGTGCAGATTTGATCCAATATCACGTCCTTAAACACGCTCAGCTATTTATTTTAATGGTTGCAACATGGACTTGAATAAACAGGCCTGCATTGTTTGTCACATTCTTCATACGTTACAACATGAGGCTTGTGGGGTGACTTGGATAGTTCGAAATGCACGGGATTAACTGCTCCCTATACTTCAAAGTATGTATAGCATAAAAAAATGTATCTCATTCAAATGCATACTGCCATTGAGCAAGACACGCAGCTGTTCATTGCTGTAACCAAATGTAAGAAAGGCAGGGAATACCAGTTCATCTTTGGAAGAGGTTTATTTTACACTTATACTATTGATACTTTGCAGTGACATCACGATGGGGGTGTTCTACATTTGTCACTATTGGCGGAAGTTACCATGGCGACACAATACATACAAAAGCAGATAAAAAGTTAAGCCTGAAAACTCAAAATGGATTTTAACACCACATTTTCAGGAGCATGTGATCCAAACGAGCATTCCTGGTCCAACTTAGGTGTTTGACTGTAATTTTATTACCTCCGCCAAGGAGGTTATGTTTTCGCCTGAGTTTGTCTGTTAGTTAGCAAGATAATTCAAAAAGTTATGGACGGATCTTGATGAAATTTTCAGGAAATGTTCCGAATGGTAAATCCAACAGATGATTAAATTTTGGTGATGCTCCAGAAGAAATCCTGGATTCCGGATCACTTTGAAAATTTCGTTAGCTGCTTGGCGGAGGTCTGCGCTCTCTGAGTGCTTTTCTAGTTTTTTTATGTGACAGGCTTGTTTAAACGCACAAATCAGCTCACTGGTTGTAGTTCTAACTAAACCAGCTCTTTGTGGGCGGATTGCGTTAAAACAAAGCCCAGATTAAAGTTTAATTTGAGTAACAGAGCTTTTAACAGAGTAGTGCTTTCGGTTAGCATCACACCCTCAGGCTGCAACGTATCGATATTATCACATATAATATACATTTAAACTTTGGTAAACAGTAGTATTGTAGCACTAGTACAAGTAAAAAACTAATGGAAGCTAATGGTTTACTCTTAAACACGGTAACTTAACCCAAACAGCTGAATGAAGTTCAGTTTACACAGTGACAGTATTTGTATTTGCAGTTGTGGTAAAAGTGCACAGTACAGGGAAGTGATAAATAGCAGTATGACAGTTTGTTTTGGTTGCAGTAATAATAATAACTATTGAAGGATTAGATGCACTATTTAACAGTATTAGTAGTTATTTTGTTGTAGGAACTTGATTGATATAAGCACATTGTTCAGTAATCTTATCTAAATATTTATCTGAAGTAACAGTCAATCACTTGAGTTGGACATTCATTCTTCTCAGATTTTTTCCCCAGATAAGATATTTTCAATAAACACAAGACCTGCATTCAAACTATGAACTCATCCATTTAAAAGAAAGCCAGTGTTTTGTGTTGACACAGATCCTTGTTGTGAGCCAAACACAGCTCAATTGTTTTTCTTAAACAGAAAATTTTCACTTAATGCTCCCAATGCTCCCCAAGATTTCTCAACAACAGACATCAGTGATCACATAACACGACTTTATTTCTTATAATGAAGAATAATAAACAAAGCCAGTTCTATTTTGAGACCTTAATCTAGAGCTGCTTTTGTGTATGGGAAAAGGCAGAGGTAGAATATAATGAGATTTACACTTTTAAACATTGGCTGATTGTATGGGCCAAAGATTCACTGACTGCTTGTCTTAAGGCAGTAGTTGGAATAGATGAACTCAGTTGAATGTTTTTATTTACAGAAATCATTCACTGTATGAAGATTTTAAATTAAATCTGGATGATCAAATTAAGGCTATAACTAAATACTTTATCTGATAATGTCGTTTGGTATTGAATGATAACAGGAGCTCAAAGCTACTTTAACAACAATATACATTTAAAAATATCAGCAATGCCAACTTTCTATTTATTAACTGTGCTGGAAAACAGAACTCTAGTTCATTTTAAGTGGTCCAAAGTTATTCCCTACTTACCTTATGCATTCTGAGTATTTTAATTATTCACTGTGATGAATTTATGAGTGTTTTTCACAACTTTCAGAGGCCAGAGTGGAGATTTGCTGTCACGGTAATGGGTAATTCCTGATTTTCAGACAATAAAACGCTTTATAGTGAAATGCTAACTTAGTTTTGCCCCAAGAGTTGCTAATATATCTGTACTAGACAAGACAAATTTTGCTCTGATACATGGGAAACAGATACAGCGCCTTTGAGTTTGCTTACAAATGTAACATTTTAACAGAACAGACCTCTCTTTGTAATGAAAGTGTTCTTTTTCAGCAGATTTGAGCAGATCAATATAAATCAATACAGATAATATCATCCTCCAACATTCCCAGCCGGAGAAAGTCAATACTACTTCTCCTCTAAAAGCATCTTATTGAGTGAGGGAGCCAGTGCTAATTTGTTTAAGCAAATTTAGAGAGAAAGTGAAGATGACTATCAGACCTGCCTGACCTCTGCAGATGTCCACAACCTTCTAACTAAACTAATATAAGGCCTAGGTTTTAACATGGTTTTAACAGGCTATTCTTCATTGAGTTTTCCTTAAAGTTTTGAAGTGATCTATGAAATGTATAGTAACATATTAAAAAGATTTAGGCCTACTATTTGGTTCTGTACCAGCCTGTCTATTAATTCAGTTTAGTTACTTGAGCCCTTACTAGTAAAGGTGCATTGTGTAACTTTTCTAATGGAGGGTCAATCAAATGCTTTTCTCCGTAGAGATGTGATTCCTTAGTCTGTAATGTTTCACAGTATGGCATTAAACCTTTCTATCTTCATGGAGACCAAACCAGACCAAGTTACAGGTCAGATCTGTGGAGAGGTGACCCCGCTCACAGTCAGAATGCTTGTTTTTCTAGGTATTTTTAAGATATGAAACATTATAATTTAATAAATGTAAAGTAGAGCTGTTTAATGTCATACTGTGGAACATTCCAGGCAGAGCAATGAGATATCCATAGAAACAAGCAGGTGACAGACCATTCAAAAGGTTACATAGTGCACCTTTACCTCTCTGCACAAATGTTTCCTATAAATGACAGAAACACTATCTTATTGTAAGCATTGCTCAGTTGGCTCAAAGTAAACTATATATTTCACATTTCCAAAAATCCTTAAACTGTTATGGTTGACAGTTCCCAAAAAATCTTCAAACGGCGTATCTAATTCACAAATTCATTTTTTGACTTCGACAGCATCATAAATCCAACTTGCGACCACAATGTTATTTTCAGAGAATGTTCCTAGAAAGTGTAGACGACTATTGGCAGTTCAGCCTGTGGACAACTTTTGAGGAATCATTTCTAAGAATGTTACACTCTACAACATTTTTCCAATATTTTTTCCAAACCTCAAAAGTACTGAAGTAATGATATAATATACTGTAGTACGTCATTATATACTAGTAAGAAATAATCATTACATTTTGCTTAAAGGTGCACTGTGTAACTTTTCTGGTGAAGGGCCCGTCAAATACTTTTCTCCATGGAGATGTTATTGCTTTGTCTGGAATGTTTCACAGTATGGCATTAAACCTTTCTATCTTCATGGAGACCAAACCAGGCCAAGTCACAGGTCAGATCTGCGGATGGGCAATCCCGCTCACTTGTATTTTTGAACTATAAAACCACCTGTAATTGAATAATTGTAAGGTAGAGCTGTTTAATGTCATACTGTGGAATATTCCAGGCAGAGCAATGACGTATCCATAGAAACAAGCAGGTGACAGCCCCACCAAAAGGTTCCAAAGTGCACCTTTAAATAAATGTCCTTAGTTTTTTATACAACACTGACATTTGCTGCTTGTTTGCTGCTTTTGGTTGCTTCACAGAACTATTTGGAGTTTTTCGTCTTCAGTTTTGTTTGGTATTTCTTTCTATACACATTTCAAATACAAGTTCCTTCCACTGCAAATCTCTTGATATACAATAATTAAAAAAAAAAAAAGTTTGTTAGAAAGTTGTTTCTCAGAACTAAGCGAGACCTTTTGAAAACGCTCGGACTTGTTTGGCGTCTGTCTTGTTTGTATTGACTTTCCTGCTGAAGTGGAAAGTTTCTGAACTACAGGTGCTGCGGCAATTCTCAGTAAAACCGCTCTCTGTTCTGAGTAAAGATGGAGCCTCCTGTTTAGGGACAAACAAAAACTGCCGTCATATGCCAAACAGGAAATAAATAAAGGTTTAAATTATTTACACCAGAAAAAAATATTTATGTATGAGTAGATCTAGTAGTTTTAGTATTTCATTTAATTTCTATGTTTTTAGATTGTTTTGGACTGACTTTTTTAGTGATTTATTCAACTGCGAGCTCAATGTAACAGGTATTTTTGCTTAATATGGAGTAAATAACTATGTAGTATGTGGTATGTTGTGTTTTAACATTAAATAATTGGCAAAATAACCAATAAGTAAGCTATTTTTACTTGAATACTTAAGGTCATTTCCCTTTTGGATCAATAAAGTTTGTCTAAGTCCATTTTTTATAGTTGTTATAGTGTCAAAATGAACAATGTATGTCATTTTTATTGTTCAAATCTAATCATATAACACATAGCATAAACAATATATAACAGAGAGACAATACAACTGACATATAACATATAGTCACCATCAGAACTGAGCAATTTAATATAGATAGAACTAAACTCATAACAAACTAAAAGTACAGGGGAAGTTAAAGGTTCTGTACCTAATTTTTACTTTGATAAAAACATGAAAAACAGAACTAATTCATTTTAAATGGACTGCAGTGGTCCAAAGTTATTCCTCACTTATCTCATGAATTCCAAGCCTTCAAATGATTTTCACAACTTTGAGAGACCAATGGAGAGTTCTGCCGTCACAACCACTTGTATACTACGCGCGCACTTTTAGATGCTGACTTTTAGATCTTTTAGATAGACAATTAGATGAAAACAGTACACAGTGTATTTACTCTGACCTCAAGAGCTGCTTATACAGTATATCTGTACTGAGATTAAACTCATTTTGCTATAATACACAGGGTCTTTAAGTGGATTCACGTATTGCTTTCCATTCCAATTTGGTTTTGTGCCACTCCTTTTTACTGAGGAATGTATGTATGAAGAACAGGGACAGCCCAAGATATTCACCGCACCCCCTCCTCCTATTATTCGGCAGGTTTGTGGACGCACCCTTATATCACCCCCCAAAACAAAACCAACAGACCGCAGGCCTGCTCCAGCCTATGGTCATGTTAATGTGAGGAATGTGACCATTTCCTCTTCTGAATCTAAACAAAGGGATGAGCTACAGCGCCAGGCCGGTCCCACCTCAAAACCACCTCTCCTGTCTCAATACTAACCCACTCATACTGGGCTGTTACAGGTTTAGATGAGCTCATATGACGCTGGTTTAAACCGTGGCCCAGGGCATTTCCTGCGTATGGATCTGTGCCTTTAGGCTGTTCATAATTGGTGGATATGGCAGAGAAAGGAGAGAGGAGGGATGGGAATGCATTGTGTCGGAAATATGAGCTGATACCATTGGGAATACTGCAGTCATGGGTGATACTGCAAAAAGTATCTTCTCTGTAGTAGTTAAAATGAAAATATTTAGTGCCTTGTTTTGTTGTAGCGCCATTAGATTTGCTTTCAAATACAGAGAGCAGCTAAAATAAATTCATGATAATAATTTAAGATGGACTAATATCAAACTGAAAGGGATTAAACTAAACTGGATAATACTTCATACTAACATAACAGTGCAGTGTACCAGATTTTTACTATCTCTAAAACAAGAATAACAAAACTACTTTTAAATGGTTTGCTGTGGTCCCAAGTTATACCTTACTTACCTTATTCACCCTGAGCATCCTAATTATTCACTGTTATGAGTTTATAAGAGCTTTTCACAGCTTTCAGAGACAGACTGGAGTGTATCCATCACGGTAAAGCTAACAACTACCACGCTAATGCACAGTTCAGACAATAAAATGCTTCATAATTTGATGCAGAAAGTACGCAGTGGACATTTTGACCTCAGGAACTCCTTATAATATATCTGCCAGCCAAATTTAACTCAAATACAAGGAAAAAAATCGGATGTGTGTAGCAGTGCAGGTGTATTCTTAATTGAGAGTAAACCCCTATAGTGATTAAACAAAGACCCAGTTACTCAAACAGCTTTAACCCTAAGTAACCCAACACTTTACCAAGTCCTCTGCTGTTGACATCATGTTTTATAGTTCTGTTTGCCTGTGAGCTGTTACCTCATTAGATTTGAGCATGTTTATTCAGGCCTCCCCGCTGTTCTTCTACTATAGGGCACTTAATTAGCTCTACATTTGCATATATTTGCATTAAACGTGGACATAAACATTGGGTCTATTTAAAAACAAAATAGCCATGTCTCATACAATGATTTAGGGAAGATAAGATTGACCTTTTCCTCAGACATTCAGGCCAGTTAAACAGCAAAACATGTTTTTAAAGTGTTTTCATGACGGACCAGAATTTAAAACTATGTGGTTAGTCACTAAAATGTGAAATTAACTTGTACACCATTTAACTATTTTGTGTTGATTCAAAGTTTTTGAGTTAAAATTCTTAATTGTTTTATAGAAATAGTTACATTTTTATTGTAATTGTGCTATCAACTTTTGCTAAAACCTGGCACATGGTATATTTTCTCTTAATATTATGCATGGTCAAATAAATTCACTCACAATAAACAGAAAAACAATAAAACATAGATATAGTTAATGTATATATATATTTTTCTCCTGGGAGAGCTGAATCAGTGGAACGTGTTGCTTTAGTTTATGTCTGAGTCAGCATGTGTCATGGTTAATGTAACGTTCAACAGTTTTACAGCATGTTAGCATGGAGGCCAGAGGGACGGATAAATAAGAACTTCAGTGGAACAGAAATAAGGACGTTTGTGACGACAGCATGACTAAAGATGAGTGGGACTGGAGTTAAGAAGGGTCCTATATATAAAGACAGAATGCTATAAGATGGCCCAGGGGTGAGGTCACAGCACATGGAACATTACAGTGAGATTAATTCTGATGATTTATTGAATGTCGCTCCCTGCTCTTCACCCCATTTCTTACTTGTGATGTCATGTGATAATATAGGAAATGCTCCACTGTGTTTTTAAACCCGTTTCATGATATCAAAAGGTGGAACGGAGCATTTTCAGTTTTGGAAATGTAGAGAGACTAATAATAAAGAATTGCTCATGTGTAAACAAAAGAAAGCACTACTCTGGGTATGTTTTTGATGAGGTAACGGCATTCTAACACGGCTAGAAACTCCCAAGAGTCAATTTTGGGTAATATTGAACCTTTAATACATGTTTTAAATGTGTCTTTTTATATTTTAACACTGTTATTGAGCTAAAGAATAATGCTAGACTATTACTTTTAAGCTTAGAAGTGAACGTGGTTTGAATAATATTATGAAGATTCAATATTGGTTGCTTTGTTTTTGTTTTATTTAAACTGTTTATTTCTTCTACTTTCATTGGTTAATATTTGCGCATGAATGGCTTTATCAAATTTGACCTAGTTTTTACCTAACCTTCTTTTTTGATCTAGATAATAAATACTTTAATTGTTTAACCTACTTGTATTCAGGTGTATTAAATCCGTTGTGACAGTGACCCAGTGGAAATTGTCCAAACCTGCTGAGTGCAGCGTGGGGCGTTTACCGTGCGTAACTGCTGTAACTGAAATGCAAATGAGCAGCTGGACTGTACCTGAGTCTGATCACCTGCCGTTTGTCTTTGGTGGAGCTCTGTTTACTCTCCTCAAACGGATTTGAACAAAACCATTATGATCTCTACAGGACCATCCCCCATGGCTCATGTGCATTTATGGGGCACAGACAGGGGTATAGGCATAAAGAGAAGGCTTTGTCCAGGGAACTTTAATGGAACGACAGCTAATTATGTTTGGTATAGCTCTCTTTTTACTTTACATACAATATACGCTTTAAATTGTTGTCAAAAATACTTTAATAATATGTATTCTTACTGGGAGCAGGCTAATTTCTCCACAGATCTTACCTATAACTTGGCTTGGTGGCTTCACTTGCTTGTTCCCATGGAGATAAATAATACCATAGGATGCGGAAAACTCCTGGTGACATATGGAGACAAGCAGGTGGTGGACGCCCAGACAGAAAAGTTGCATAGTGCTCCTATAATTTATAAATCAGTAATAAGAGCTCTTTTGGTCTGGTTTCTCATTGGATTCTCCCAAAATCCTTCCCGGATCTTTAACCCTGAAAAATTAAGAGGTGTGTGGATGTGTTTTCCCCAAAAAAGGGGTCAAACAAAGTCCTAAAATGTAGTCTATTTTAGGAAATAATAATAATTCTATTCTAAAGTGTATCCTATAGGAATGGAAAAAGGGAATATGAACATTAAGTCTAGTATCAAAGTATAGTGTATAGTGAAAATCTTGTTTGATAAAATGTTAAAAGTTTTTAATAACATTTTGATTATTATTACCATTTTTGCCACGCATCTTGTACACATGAAACTAAAAGAAGATGCATTTTTTCTTATGAAACATTGTCCAATTCACCCAAAACAACCCTTCCAAACATGCCCAAACAGCACTTTATGTTATGACTGCCCCTCCTCCCGGGTCCAGCTGATGTCTCATACACTCATGTTTGTGTCTGAATGGTGCGTGTGGAGCTGGAGCAGTGGAGGGGAGTACGGCAGATGGCAGCCCCCTCATGTCTGTCTTTTTGGGGCAGAACAATGCATCTCTCAGTGCTGTGTTTTAGAGGAGGGGAGTAGAGGATTTGAGTGGGACAGCTGGCAGGCAGGACCCCTCCCACTACGTCCACACGCTCAACGACACACACTCCGCAATTATCCGACACGGGCCCTGGCTTACACATTTACCAGAGACCAGCAAACAAAGGGGTGCACCACTAAAATCAATAATCCTGTTTGGATTATATGATTATGGTTATCACTGCAATTAGCGCAAAGTGGGACAGCATGTGTCTTGGATTTAAAACAGTTTTCTTTAGTTTTTGTTTGTTTTTATCTGTTAAAGTACAATAGGTTTAATAGGGCATCGTTTGGATGGATTTTGGAAATTTAATGCTCGACAATCTATAGGCTGAACTGATCTTCTGTTTTGAGTATCTACAGTTAACAAATAACCAAAAATAAAATAACCAACACATAGATACAATAAGATACCAAATTTATATTGTCCTATGTCAGCCAACCATTCCTATTCTATTCAACATTGTTTGATTGGTATTTTGTTTCATTCACTCCACAGTGTCATACTGAAGCTTTAATTCTCTGCTTCTAGCTTAGTTACCTGAGCAACACCCAATCAAAACACAAAAATGTACAATACCTACTAATTATAACTCACACAGATGGTCCAAGGCAAGCCACTTTAATAACCTTACCATAGCAACCTATCGCCAGAGTCACTATAATTCAGCCTGGAAGTTAAATATATGGACTCTGGTTGAAAAGATTTAGATTAAAGTATCAGAAAAAAAGATTTATAATGTAAAAAGTGCAATGGGCCTTCACTAGAGTATGGTATGTGACTATAAAATGCAGTTTATCAAGCAGAACACAGCCTGTCCTTTAGCAAAAATGGTCCTTTACCTACAGTGGAGAGAACAAATCTATTCTGACCAAAAGCAAAGTTCCAGTCCATCTCCATCTGAGTCTGTTCATGACATAAATAATTCAGTTTTCCAGCTGCCATGTTGTTTTTGGTGATCGACGCTGCTGGGGAAGATAGGGAGTCAAAAAAGAGGTTGACATCTTCACATTTTTTGAATTAATTGAAAAGCTAAAACTTAAATTCACACAAAATGTATCACATCTTAGACATTTAGCATAATTATTCTTTTATTAATTTTCTTAAAGCTAGGACCTACTTGTCAGTAATGTTTGAAATAATAATTCATTCATACGATTAAAAACGTGCAAATACAAGTAACCCCATTGAATTAACATTGCAATCTCTCCGCTACCGTTAGATTTTGAGTCCTTAATTTGCATCATAGGCTATTTACAGTCGTGGATATAATTCTTTTAGCCTTCACACAAACTCTGACTTTGTTGTGATGCTTTAATTCTCTTCCATTGCCTTTCCCCTCACAATAACATTCCTGCGCAACATTTAAAAGTGTATGGCCTTAAATCCCTTTTACGCACAGTCCGAGTAGACAAAGCGCACCACCAGCGGCTCTTTTACATGACACTAGTTGCCAGCTGAAATACTGCTGCTTCTCTTCATCAATTTTTTCTGCTTTTGGAGCTGTGCCACCCCCCGTAGTAGCTCCTCCTCCTGCCCAGCGCGCTCCCTCTCTCTCTCTTTACGCACGCTGCTTTTGATCCCACGGAGACTTGGAGCTCTCACATTCCTCTCATTCCTGCCGCAGCGGAACAATCGCCTCTCAGTTATTTATTAGCGCTGTGAGGCTCAGAGCTCAGTCTGCTCAGGACGCAAGGCGCGCACGCAACGTACATGGAAATACGGAGCAAGAAGCATTAGCAGCGAGCGACTTCGGCGTGGATTTACCTGAATTGAGAAGGAAATTATATACAAGATTATACGGGATTTAACAAACCTTTGCGGGGGATGTTACTTTAAGACAATCAGGTACTTATTACATGTATTTTCCACACATTTGTACCGTGCTTTGCATGTGTAACGCAGTTTCTTGTAGTCCCCTTACTTGTAATTTGTACTGGGAAATTGTATAGTTATTTGGTTAATTTTTGGGGTTTTATTTGTTATTTGTTATTTTATTTATTTTTCTTGACTTTTTTAAACTCGATTATGGGCAGTGTGAGTATTAAGTACTAAATAACTGTCTAAGGGGTTATTAGTATCTTACTCAGTTGTAATGTGCTGAGACTGATGTTTATAGCCTTTGCATTAGTAGCGTGGGTCTAGATAAAGTTATGCGTCTGTGAGAGCAGCCTTAGCCTATAAAACAGGATCTGGGTTGACATCATTGACAGGGGTATTTCCAGAAACAACTCATGTACTTCACCACTCTGCACTGTCCAGCATGCCATTCATGCCTAAGGTAGCTGCTCTCCACTATCTTTGTTAGTGCACTTTAGTGCAAAGCTTTGGAAGTAGACTAAATGGATAACTATCACAATATTGTATAGGGTTTTAGCAGTACAAACACATGTAAACAAATGCTAATTTTTAGCCCTGTGACATGCTTAGCAGTTTCTGATGATGTTTTTTTTTCTTTTTTGCCATTGTTTTAGGTCTGACTATAGTTCCTGTAGAAGCACCTTGCTAACACCACTGACATGAGAACAGCAGAGGACTCCTCTGGCACAGTCCTGCACCGGCTGATCCAGGAGCAGCTGCGTTATGCCAACATGAGCGATGCCCGCACTCTGCTGGCCATCCAGCAGCAGGCCCTGCGCGGGGGCAGCAGCAGCAGTGGAGGAGGCACAGGAAGTCCCCGGTCCTCTCTGGAGAGTCTGACCCAGGACGACAGCCCATACATTTACATGAACACCAGGCAGGAGCCACAGGGAGAGGAGTACCAGGGAGAGGGCCTGTTGGAGAGCCCACTGTACCACCTCCACACTGAGGAGCTGCCCACATATGAGGAGGCCCGGCTCCTGATCTCACAGAAAGGCCTGGATCTGGAGGAGCCGTGGGACATGAAGAGGGAGCATGTCCGTTCTCTCAGCGAGCGCCTCATGCAGCTCTCTCTGGAGAGGAACGCTGCCCGACAGCAGCCCATGCCCTCCTCTCACAGCTATCCTCAGCTCTACAGCACTGGCACCCCAGCCCAGTGTGTGGAGCAGAGAGCACCCCCTCCAGAGTACCCCTGTCCCACCAAACTGCCTGGATACATGCTTAGCCACTCACAGGAAACACAGGGACAGTACTACAAAGAGCCACCTCCATTCTATTCCCAGCACAGGTACAGCACAGTCAGGTTTCTCTGGTAAGTGTTATGACTTAAGACAGTCTCTAACATCCCCCCGTGTTACAGGTATGTGCCAGCCCAGCCCCCCTCCCCCCAAAGTGAGGCGCTGCAGCGGGAAAACGAGCGTCTGAGGAAGGAGCTGGAAGTGGCGACGGAGAAGGCGTCCCGACTACAGAAGGTGAGGTCACAGGTGTGGGACTGTGGGGTGCTTCCTGTTCACACATGTTCAAAATGTCACCACAGCTGTTTGGAAATCTGCAGATTGAGCAGGTTTGTGTGAGACATACAGACACACACCCCTTTTCTGTGACATGGGACCTCTGCTGTAGCCTCGGCACATTCTTTGTCTTGTAAAGTGTCTCGGCTCTGTGCCATGACACCTGGGACTCTCAAGTGTTCATTGTGGAATGTAGCATCCCTGTTTAAGTTACGGAGGAAGACATCTGCCTGCGGGCCTTAAAACAAACTGACTTTCATGAGTTTCATAACGTCCATTGATAAAAACAAAAAAATCTGTGAATGTGTTATGCTAACTCCAGTCTTTTGTGTCTCACAGTTGGAAGTGGAGATCCAGAGAATATCTGAGGCGTATGACACTCTCATGAAGGGGTCGGCCAAGAGGGAGAGTCTGGAGAAAACAATGAGAAACAAACTGGAGGCAGAAATCAAGAGGCTACATGACTTTAATAGAGATCTGAGAGGTGAGGAGGATTTTATTCACGTACACCTAAACCTTAGTACATTAAACAATATGTAATAGAATACACATTTCTCTATGTTAAAATGTGATGGGCCTATTGCAATATTTTATCACAACGTTCTATAGGAACTTTCCTTTGTAACAGTGATACTGGATTCCTGGCTTTTGTCCCCATGTTATCATCCCATTGCAGAATCAGTTCATTTGACCATTATCTAATCACATTCACAGAACAACTGGAGTCTGCAACCAAACAGAGAGCGACCAAGGAAGCAGAGAGCTCAGACCCCAAGCACCACGTCTTTGTCAAACTCCTAGAGCAAAGTAAGTTCATTCATCAATACACTTTCACATCAGCAGCCTTTTCAGACAAGTATAGCCAGTTTCACACATTATGGATTTCATTGATTGGTTTTCTGGTTTAGGTTTGTTATAAAACTACTAACACAAACATTTCTCTATCTCACTCAACACTTTTCATCGCAAAAACAAATGTGGCCTGAATTCCTGAGATTTTTGCAAGTATTTCAGGCTGTTCCAGCATTAGTGACACCCCCTCTCCTCACCCCTCCTCCCTCTCTCGCTCCCTTCTCAGATTTGCATGATCACTGCTGACTTCTTTCTCTAAGGGGGAACTAATTTGTCTGGGACACCAGCACAGCATGACCCCTAGCCTGGCCTCTGTCCTTGTTTGGGCTGCACTTTGACTAATGGGTTAATCTGTGTGAGTGCTCCAGGGATATTTCCAAGGCTTTAGACCATTTCACAGTAAAATCAGAAAATTCAAAGCGTGGAGGAATGCTGGCCTGAGGTGCATATGAACTCATTTGGACAATGAGACAAGTTGTAATCAGTTAATTTGCACTTGTATAATGTTGTAAACGTGATTATTGGTTGAGTTAGCACTGTGGGAAACAGCATGGTTTTTAAATTACATTTATACAAAAAGAAGATTATAACATATTACATGTCATTGCATTTGAATATCACATTCCTCTTTGACTTCTCAATACTGCTTCACCACAACTACTTCTACTACACTAATACTACTAGAAAATGGTCAACTAGTATGAAAAAATATACAGTAGATGAAACATACTTCTATTTTACCCTGTTTTGGTCATCTTCCATAGGATCTATATGTTCTGTACTTTTGGCACAGTCCCAGTGTACATTTTCTTACAATAATAGGATGTGATCTTTATATAATTTCTTAAAGGCAGACTTGAGGTGAATTATATTTTGAGCTGCTTGTTTACTTGGGGCATTCCTGGGCCGCTCGCAGCACAAAGCTGCCTGTGTGCGTAAGTGGATAAGAGGAAGTCTGCATTCCCTGCACAGGCATGCACTAATGTTGTGTAATCAGCCTCATTTTAAACTGGCACAATCACAGTTCAAATGGGTTTAATGTCTATTAGTTTAATCAAGATAAAGTGTTTTTTTTTTTTTTGTTATTGTTGGCATGGCAGGCGTATTTGCGCTTGTGGGTAGACTTGTTTTAAGTTGATGTTAATAACTATACACTCATACTCTTTGATAAATACATGTAATTTCTTTCTGAATGAGTTTTTAAAAATGTCAGATGCCCTTCCTTTCCCTTTCAACAACCAAACATATACAGTAGTTTGTATTTTGATTATAGAGGGTAATGTTACTGAAGTGTCTTGCCCAAGGACACAGTATTTGCCCCTCAATCCTCTATGCCACAGTTATCCCATATACCATACATACACTTTCTATCAAATTCTACAACATTTAGCTAACAATACCGGTTTATGCCTGTGTTTCAGATGAGGAGCAGCAGCGGGAGAGGGAGCGTTTGGAGAAGCAGGTTCTTGCTCTGCGTGTGTCTGCGGAGGAGGCCCAGAGGAGACGTGATATCCTGGAGCAGGCCCTGTCTTCTGCCCAGACCAGGAGCAGACTTCTGGAGGAGGAGCTGCACCGAAAGAGGGCCTATGTTCAGAAGGTGGAGGGTCTGCAGAGCTCCCTGGCCCAGCTGCAGGCCGCCTGTGAGAAACGAGAGACGCTAGAACTACGACTGCGCACGAGACTGGAGCAGGAGCTGAAGAGTCTGAGAGCGCAACAGGTAAAAAAACAACCAGTGCCATAATACAATTTGTATATTTGTCCAAGATTCATGTTATAATGTATCACACTGGCCAGGACTGGATGTATTTTAGTAATTCAAAACTTAAAAGATTATACTTCTCAACCAAAGTGTTATTGGAATGGCCCAGTGTGTAGCAGACATTGATAGAAAGATTAGAACTTTGTAGTAACTGTTTTAGTAGTAGTAATTGTAGCAATCGTAGTGGTAGTATTAAAAGTAATAGTAATTAAGTTTTTTTTTGTAATAAATGACATGATTATATGTTTTTGGTTTTGTTTTTAGAAGCAGACAAGTACCACCACATCTTCTGAGGTCAGTGCGTCAACATTGGAGCAGCAGCTGAGGGAGAAAGAGGAGAGGATTCTGGCCCTTGAAGCCGATATCACAAAATGGGAGCAGAAATACCTGGAGGAAAGCACCATGAGGAAGTTTGCCATGGACGCTGCTGCTACGGCTGCTGCACAGAGGTAAGAAACCAACATAATTCCCACAACACAGTATATTTCTCTTTTAAATAAAGTATCACACTAAACAACTTCTTATTTTTATTTTGTTTTCAGGGATACAACTATTATCAAGCATTCACCTCGGACATCCCCAAACAGCAGCTTCAATGAAGACTTGCCATTGGCCAATCACAGAAACCAAGAGATGGAGAATAGGTATGCAGTGTTTCTATTTTCAAGCAATGATATTTAATCCACTGAGATTGGCAAAGGGCTCTCACATTCACTACACTGTTACTTTTTGGATATAATTATTGGTCAAATCGTAAACCATTTGTGCTGTGTTTTGTTTAGGATCCGGGCACTCCATGCTCAGCTCTTGGAAAAAGACGCTGTGATCAAAGTCCTGCACCAGAGATCCAAACTGGAGCAGGGGCGACTCGAGAAACAAGGGCTGCGATTGGCCCGCTCTGTCCCATCCATCAACACTGTGTCCACCAACACAGAGATCAAAGGTCAGTATAGTAGTACAAATAGTGGTAGTAGTAGCTGTAGTGGTTATAGTAGTATTATGCAACACGATAAATAATGATAGAATGATGACATAAGGAGAGTAGACCACAATATATTTTCACTAGAAGGATAACGTTAGCCACAAAATATTGCTAAGTATGAATAAAGGGTTTGGAGAAATGACAGCTAAATAATAATGCCAGAACTTGGTTAGACTCTACATTACTGCATCATCAACAGTGTAGCTTAATCCTAAATAACTAGGTTTTTGAGTTTATGTGTACTGCCAGACAAGTAGTCTCTGAAGGTTGTCTAAAGGTTGATATTTCATGCGCTAGTGGGGAATTTTGGGTATTTTTACTATAACAAATGTATCAAGCGACAACTGGCAGACGGCCTGAGACGCCAGACCGAAATGTACACATCTAAAAAAAATCAGGAACTAGGAGACAAGCCCCAAGCGTAAATAGACGTTTTAAACTGGAATGCATATCATCTCTCTCGTTCAAGAATAGCACCTCCAGAATAACCATGGGAAGAAATCGTGTAGGCAGATGTTGGGAGTAAAAATGGGACGCATAATTGAACTGGTCTTTGTCTTGTTTTGTAGCAAAGAAGAGCCTATCAGATGACCAGACAGGTGCTGCAAGTGGGGCTCTGCTGTTGACACCCAAGACCGCAGTTCTAAGACGAGACAGGGGCACCCAAAGCGAGGCGTCCTACGTGGAGACAGAAGCCGACATGCCCCAGGAATCTGAAGCAGCAGACGCTTTTGGTGGGTGGCATGCTTCGACCTTTGGCACCTCAATACAAGCTACTGACAAGCCGTGTTAATACTGCATCTATAAATCAGCACGGGTCTTTTCTTAAGTCTAACTTTAAATGGGAGGTCAGAATGGTCAACATTAGGGCTATGTGTGTAATTCATGGGTGGTATTTGGATAGTTGTTGCAAGTAATAATGCTTAGTGAGAGAGATATACTTTATTGATCCCAAGGGAATTCAAGTAATGGGCGTGGTAATCAAAATATAAAATGCTCTTGACTTTTGGATTCTACTAAAAGTCAAAATGAGTCAAACACACAAATGAACTATTTATTTTTGGTAGCCAGACAAGCCCTCTATTGCGAAACAATAAGATGATGAGTCTTGTGTTTACCAGGCTATAAATGTTGTATCCAAGCAACTCAACAACAATCTCTAATTTTTTCCTTTATTGTATTTTTACAGAAGAGTCTACTGAAGAGCCGAAAGCGAACCCTACAGAATCAGAAGTGGTTGAAATACTTATTTAAAAAACAGAACTCCTCCTTCCAGTGAAATTTGGACTGATTTGTAAAACATCAGACAACGGCGTTGATAAGCAATGACTGACTTTTGTGTGAGAGGAGAGCTGGACTTTCCTTCACATTTTCTGCACAATTTTGTAAAAAACGAGAGTCCTTAAAGGTACCGGGACACTACTCAGCATTCTGACTGCTGATGTACAGTTAACCTATGTTATTTTATACTTGTTTTATTTATATTTGTAAAAGCTGCTCATATGTAATGTGATGTCAAAGTATGTGCATAGAGCTAGGTTTCTATGTTTGGTTTTCTAGTGGCATCCTGTAAATTTAGCATCCCCCTATTTATCTTAAATTAACAGTTGTCCCCTCTATTTAAAATATACTGCGAATGCCCTGCCTAAAGTCTTTGGGACTTTCTCTTCTAAAAAATAGCCCAGCGCAGATTGACAACATTGCACAGGGGTCTAATTTTCCATATCCTAATCTTCTCACATTCCTAAATGAGGGAATGCTCCCGTTAAAGAAAAAGTCTGACCCTTGCTCCCTTGTTAAAATAACCTGCATTCTCTCGACATGGATTCCTGTCTTGGGAAGCCTCACCCACACTGTAAATTGTCAATTAAAACTGGAGTTTATCTCTATTTAATTTGACTGTTTCCGAGGACTTAACCAGGAATTAGTCTGGGCTAAATGTTAGAGCCTGTTGATTGTACACGACTCCTGTTCAGCTTTGGGAATTTTAAGACTGGACAATTTCAATGATACTTCCGAAACACTTATTACCTAGCTGGTTTTGTCTAGTATTTGCATTGCTGGTCAGTGCACTGTGACTTGGAATGTGTTTACAATATGAATGGCTATTTGAAGTGATAGAGATGTTAATATATTATTTTCCATCTATTTACTATTATTATTATTATTATTATGTATGTTATGTTGTTGTTTGTGTGTTTGTATGGTGCCAAAGATGTACCCTTTTGTGTTTAACTTATACCTTTGGACGATTGTGGTTCGGTTCGGCACTTGCTGGTTGAGCCGCTCTGATGTTGCTGTGAACTTTTGTAAAGGAAACATCTGTATGTACGCCTTAACATTTCACAATAATAGAATAAATTTAATATATGTCTCATAAATGGACTGTGTTTTCATGTTTATCATTTGAGCACTTAAACAGCTAAGGGCACTAGTTAGCACAGTACAAGTTACACAGTATAATTTTGAATAAGTATATACAGATCCAAATATATAAATAATTCGATCAAAAAATTTAACTAGAAAACGTATAGCAGTTTTAATTTTAGGCTAGTTAATAGGCCTGACCTACACACTTTATTTATTGATAACTTAAAAAAAATCTGTTCAAGTGTTGACCACAAACTCAACAAAGCAATAATTAAAAAAAATACCACATATTAAAGTTTTTAGACTGATCAGTGTTACACAATGCTATGCTATTAAAGGAGCTTCCTCTGATCCAAGACATAAGTTCCATAAATCCATTCACACAATTATATTCAATACATTTTAATTGATTCTTACATTACAAACACACTGACTATTCAAAGAGACATAAGAAGCCTTGTGAACAACCATTAAACCTTATACAACAAGAACAGGCAACCTGTGGATTATGGGTACTGTATGCATGACATGTTTATTGTGACTATATTGAAAACGTCTATCTTTAAATGCAGTGAGTAATGTCAGTCATGTGTTTCTTTTAAAATAGAGATATCCAACCCACTTTCACACAAGAGGAGTCTATACACAGCCCTATGTGCGGTGGTTCAAGCTCACATAGGACACCGCACATAGGGCAGTAATAGCCCTGTTCCCATCTTTGGTCCTGGTCTGGACTTGTCGTGAAATTACTGAGCTAGTCTGAGTGCACTGCCACCGCATGGTTTTGACTACAACTCATTCAAACCTGATATAGAAGCACTGTGTGTCAATTAATTTGTATTAAAATTAAAATATATATGCTGAGCTGCAATTAGTGTCTCAATTAAACTTTATAGACCTCCCAGGGTGTGAATTTCTTATAGACAAATGAGCTGGGAAAACTGCAGTCGTTGCTATGTTTAAACTGCCCATTTTCTGAACTATGTTAGAAGGTTTTTGTTTCATTCACACACAAAACCTGCTTATTTAGGCAGAGTTCTTCTCTCAAACAGAAATTACTCCACCTTGTGATGGTAATATAGGACGTGCTCCACTGTGTTTTTAAACTCCATATACCTTCACAAGAATCATTTGGATGATTTCAACCCTGAAAAGACAGCGTCAACTTGAAAACTGCCACTTCATGACATCACAAGGCATAGAGCATTTTAAGCTTTGGAGATGTAAAGAGACTAATAGGAACAAATGGAACAAAACACAACTCCAGGTCTGTTTTTGAGGAGGAAACAACGTCCTAACATGACTTAAAGCCCTGTCATGTTTGACTAGTAGTGGTAAAAATGTATTGCAAATATTAGAGACAAGTTTGAACCATTAGCTCAAAGATTAGTGGTTTGAATGCTGTGCTTTGTTGTGTCCATGAGCAATACACTTCACTCTATCAGTGTGATGGATGGTGTGTAAAGAGGCCATATGTAGGACTATAGCCAACCTTTTTACAGCATAATAACAGTATGTACTAGTATTTGGCTAAAGGGCTCTATTGATACTGGGAGTGCCTTGCTTATTGACTAATGACATGGATAAATTATAACCACATTTTGCAATATTGGATTAATGTAAGTATTTGAAGCTTGTGAGTTGTTTATTTTCACCCATGTCTTTTAACTGCCTGCCCCTGAGCAAACACTGGCATTGGCTTTTTAATGTAAATATTTTGGGCTTCTTGTTGCCCTGTTAGCGGGACTGGCATTCCCTAAATACCACACATTTTCCCCCGCCGGCCTCTCTGCACCTCGTAGCCCCTCTGCACTTTTCTCAGCTCTGAAGGCGGCCATGATAAATACACATTCCTCTTGTTCTTCTTCTGGGAAAAGTGTTGCACAATCATAGCATTATTTTTGTCTCTTGTGTCCTCGGGCTGGACAGCTTTCAGAGGGTTCTTCCCCAGTATGTTGTGTTATTGGGTAAAGGTCCAGATTATGCAAGGGCCCTGATTTGTTTACTTCAGATTTGATGATTTGAGATAGTATGCCTTCCACTTAATTAATATTACTCGTAAAATGTTTGGCTACCCTCCCCACATTAGGTTTGTAAGAATCTTTCATATTGACAATGCTAGATCAAGTTTGTCATGCCTTATATTAAAGATGCACTATGTAACTTGTCTTAGGGAACGTTCACCACCTTTGTTTCCATGGCTTTGCTTTGATTGTTCCACAGTATGGCATTAAAACTTCGTATCTCCATGAAGACAAACATTGCTGCTGCCGGGCCAAATTAAATGTGAGTTCTGTGGACAAAAATGTAACAAGAATGAATGTTTTCAAGGTATTTTGAACAATAAACATATCTGTAATTCAACTGATAATAATATTGGGATACTAACTTTTTCAAAATACTTATGTTTATAATGTAGTTTGGACTAAGTCTTTCTGATCGCATCGATACATAAATCAGATATTACATCCAGTTAGTTTGTTTTCAGCCTTTTTCAGTTTTCTTGTGTAATCCTTTATACTTTTTACTTTGACTTGAGTAATATCCCTTTGAGGTAACAGTACTCTTACTTGTCTTATTCTTGGCTCCTCTCCCCATGCAGCCGAGGATCCCCGTGGGCCCTGAACGCCTTGTGAATGTTGTGCATACCGAACACATCTGGATCAGTGCAGGAGTTACGGCGTTTGTCAGAAAGTTGGGTTTAACACGGCTGTGATTTCACCACTTTGACTCTCACTCCAGCGCAGTGTGAATGAGCAACAGATGGTAAAGTTAAAGGTGCTGAATCAGACCAAATTAGAGCTAATCACACACGATTAAAGGTGCGCCATGTGAAAGGGGGGGGAATGATATTACGTTGGTTTAAAGAATGTCTATAATGATGAATAAGTGGTCTACCAGTCACCTATAGGGATCTCTGGTGAAGTACTTCTGCAGAATAAAATACTCACTATCCCTCACCCACCTCCACGTCTTACACAACTTATTGTGTCTCTCAAGGAAGGTGATTGAAATTAAAGTGAATCTCACAAAAATGAAACATGTTGAATTAATAAATTCCATGAGCTTCTGATATGCCAAAACAGGATTATGAAAACAGGAAAAGTCTAAATAAGTATTCTCCAATGAGTATAGTGTTAAAATGTTCAGGACAACAAAACTGAAGTGATAGTTTTGGATGTGGATAAAATTACAAAGATGGTGTGATATTGGACTTTTAGATTACACATGTATTGCACTTCTGTAGTCAGTAGCCTGCTCAGATGGGGTAGAATGATGAAAAGTTGCCCTGGGGTAGAATGACGATACAAGCGCATCCACTGGTCTGAGCGAGATTCAAACCAAAACTCACGTTTGCATTGGTACCACTGTCACCCTTTAAGTTTTCGTTTTGATCAAATAAAGTTCATCTCATTCCTCTTAGAATTTTCTTTCTGTCTTTCCTAATGTGACAATGGGCCAAAGCCACAGCTGATTTATCGGTGCTATAACTTCGCTGGTAAGAGCATTCCTCTACACTCCAGCATTGCTCACAGAAATGATCAAGGTCTTACTAATGTAGACAGGACCAAAGCTGAGGGTAACACTGACTCATGTGCATAGTTCAGTCTGGTGTTGGCCTACAATTCTCACAGTTTTGCCATGTAAGTGAACAAATAAAAATAGAATAAAATAACACAAGACAATGCAATCTAAAGTTCAAAATATAGCCACAGATTAACAAGGACTGCCATACATAAGTAGTACCCCAAAACGAAAATGTGAAATTGATTTGCTCCACGATGCTTTTAAATTTAAAGTTGTATTGCACAATGAAATAAAGAATATGGAAAGACGTTGCTGGGAAAACCCTGGGCTGAATGATATCTATGAGTCCATCTATATCTCTTCTATACACTATTGTTCTATAAAACCCAGTCTACTCCACATCTGTAGCTCTTTATAACAATGATGGAAACAGTATATCAACTCGCATTGGTCTCTGCTTTGGGTGACACAGTGGTTTGTGGGTGTGTTGAGCTTGGCCAATCACAGTTCATGTGGAGAATACAGTTGATCTCAATGGCACAAGTAAAACGCTTATATAAACTATTCAGAATTCCAGGTTGGGCACAGCTTTCATTACAACATCAGCTTGGTATTTGAATAGTTACACCTTTAATCTTCTCCATAATCCCTACAGTGAAAAATAACAATGACAGAAGAAAACAAATTATCTTAGTTTTTTTTTCTTTGAGGAATTTGAACTCTTTTTGGCTGGGATGGAGCCTGAGAGAAATTCTTGGAAAAATAACAGTGCAGCTCAGTGTTTTGCCTTAATTTCCATGGAGATTCCAAAACTTCCTGCCTACAGCACTCCTGGAATGTGCCCCCACCTCATTTTTCCTTCTTCCTTTCCTTCTTTTTTTCACTCAAATCAGGGCAACGCTCTGTCAATTTTACATGATGAAATGAAGCCCCTAGAATTGAAACTCTCTTATTCACGACAGATGGAGTGTGTTATGCAGTGAATGTTGTATGACAACAACAAACAAATCAAATAATTATTCACTAATAATGTTAAACTCTAGCACTTGCCTCTAGCCTCAGAGCAAGAAGGCTTCAAGTTCAACTCCCAGGCCGGTTTCCCCCATCCACCCAAAACATGCATAAAAGGTAAAATCCTCCAGCTAAGGTAGTCCTCACCAAATTAGCTGAAGATCTGGAGATGTTTCCCCCTGCTCTTGACAGGTTGTCCCAGTGGCGTTGAAAGATGGGTCAAATGCGGAGGACAAATTTCACATATGGGGACAATAAAGTCTACATTAAACTTAAGTCACTCTTGGTGGGGCACAGATGACAATGTCTGAGGGGCAGACAAACTGGACTATGACTGCAAATATGTGCCAGGGCCTCTTTGACCATTCCCAATCACACAATCACATACGTGTGAAATGAACAAAGGGTCTTGTACCAAGGAGAGAACCAACAACTATGAGACAACTTCATGTTAATGGTCAAATGTCTCAACTAAGACTTTGAGAGAATGGTCCATCTTATCACAACATCAAATGAAAACAAGAAGAGCAACATAAGAATTGAAAGCTAGAAAAAAAACTTTGTTGTTGTGCCTTTAGAGTTCACTTTGGCTCCACCTGGACACTGACTGATGCCCAGGCTGCAGGACATGGAGAAGGGAGAATTTTGTCCTGAGGGTTGTTACTCTCCTTAAACTGCCCCGATAGAAGATCTGATGACCTTACCCTATCCCTGTTGTGACCCTTTTGAGTTATAATTTATTCTTGTTTTATTATTTAGTATTATTTATTCTTGTTTGGTTCTTAAATTTAAGATAATAAAGTAATTGTTATTGAGGAATGCGTGCCGTCTGCAGATAACAAGCTCCATTCATTCTCCACAAAAGGAATTAGCAAAGAAACATGATTGAATATATTTTAACATCTACCAGAGCTATAGTATTATGTCAGTATAGACCAATGATTAATTGACTTTCTTCCACCATGCGTTTCCAGTAACATTATAAGGCACTGGTATCAGGCCCTGGGGTATAGTGGCAGTCGCAGTCACAGACCTGCATACCTGTATCCCTCTCTAACTCTTGTTTGTTGTTGCATGCTTTATGTTAATCCCCTGAGATAACATGGGCACTCAAAAAATGTGCCTTGAATACTTGACCTACTTGGGATCTGACCCTTGAGAAAACCAGTTGTTATACCTGCACCTATAAGCAACGGTGAGGCTGAATACCAGACATCTTACAAATAGCTCTATAGTTTTTCTGTCTGTGGGAAACTTGTAATGTCAGTAAACATGTGGGTTTTATAAGATATTTTAGACCTTGTAAACATATGAGGATTTTAGTTGTTAAGAAAACTGCAAAATAGCAACAATTTACCCATATGTTGTCTAAATTAAAGGGTTTTGAAAAACTACTTGTGCAATGGAATGCAGCATGTTAAACGTTATGTGCCATGGTAGAAAACATGGATTATTCAACTGTTTTATTGGAGCTTGCACCTTATGCCAAAAATCAGATATTCAAACTAAAATACGACATATGATTTGATACTGTTTTTATCAGGTTTCTCAAGTTTTTTGTAAACTGATTATCAAATTGAAAAGTACTTCTGCAGACCTTTTATTGTTAATCAATCAGTAAAACCAGTTCCACCATAACTCATTCTTACTTTCTGTAACAGACCTACTTCTAAGATTTTTTTTTGGCTTAGTGATTTTGGTTTCAGTTTGCACAATCTGAAAGACTACTGAAATTGCATTTGTTCCACTTATTTAGTACTAACCCACCTAAAAAGTGTTGTTTTTATTCTGGGAATCTTGGTGTATTAAGCCCAAAAATGTGAGTGAAACCATTTTGCATAGTGGCCAGAGCTGCAGGTAAAGTGAAACGTGACGCCAAATCCAAACTATGCCCCAGAGGCTATATTCTGGTGCAGTGATGTGGGAAAAAATCAGAAATTCTGCCAAATGCAAATGATACTGAGAATTTTCCCCTCTCCTGTGGCCAAATAGTGCTCCCAGGGCATTTCCAGCAGTTTCAAAGTAATTTGGAATGGCTAAAAATAAACTGCACTGAAACTTTGCCCCATCATCACACACCGCAGAGAATTGCAGATAATAGAGGTACAAATGGGATCTACGAGGCCTGAAGTCTTTACCTAACATTATGCACTATTAAGACATTACTCAGCATTTGACCAAAATTGTATCTAATTTGATCTGATCTTCTAAAATGCTTTACCTGCAACTGTAGCCTCAGAGATACTGTAGCTTGTGTATAGGCAAAGAAATATTAGGTTAAAAGCAGAGTTGAGAAGTAACTGAATGCATGTAACAGAAATACATATTCAGAATACAAATTTGAGTAAGTGTACAGTTACTTATTACAGAATTACATTTCTAAATCAAAGGAATACATTGCAGTACTTGATCACACAATTTAGGCTCCAAACTGAACATAATTAGTGAGAAAAACAGAAAAGACTGTTCTGTTGTCATTTCCTGTCATTCTCCAGTTAGTGATAGGAAATGCAGAACAAATGGTGACGCAATCATAACACTGTTTTAATCCAATGTTGCATTTTTACACTTTCATTTAAAGGCAACTCGATGTAAAAGTATTCTGAGTATCCAGAATATAGTACACTGATTGGACAAAATATATATTTTTTATGCAGATATTCAGTATTCTTTCCATAACTGGCTAAACGTTGTATACACTGTTGAGACATACTAGTAAATATCTTTCTTTTTTACCAGCTAAAAAATGCATGATGAAATAAACTTGCTTATTTGAGTCTTCAGTAAGTATCTGTCAGCAGTTTCCAGTCACTCAACACCTCAGAATCCAGACTTACAGACCTAGTAGTGTGGGAAAACATGAATGAATTAGTCAATGAGATAATGAAAACACAGGCTATTGTCGACAGGCTTTACAAAGACATCTACAACTGAGTCAGTAAAACCACACAAGCAGCTGTAAACTCACCTGTTGAAGTCTAGGCATAAATGTCTATGGCACAGGGTGACTAATTATGAGTTATCAAGACATAGACTAGGAATGTGGCACCTGCCTCTTCTGACCACTCCTTCAGATTCCTTAGTTTTACGATCCAAAACACCATTATTTTAACTAGTCCACAATAATATCCAAAGAATGATCGCCGCAGGTTTTCACTGGTTCCCAGGGACATACTAAAATGTGGATGCGAGTCAGGGTTGCTGGGTAATTTAGGGCTGTGTCAAAGCTTGTATTAGTTTTATATAACAATTTACAAAGCAGGTGGCATGGGTTATGAAATATTGCACTTCAGTTACAATAGTGCTGAAATATGCAGTTCTCACTCAAAGATATTTGGGGTTTCTCAAGTTTAGACAAGCTATATTGATCCACATGTTACTTTCTTCTCTTTCATTCACGCTCATGCTTATGTTAAATTAACTTGTGAAAATAAATCAGCTTAATAAATGTGAGAGTGACAGACATACACACAGACACACACATAAGGCAGAATAGGTTACTGTGGTAAGTTTTCAGTGGTAAAAGTCTAAAACCATTTGTACAACAAGGTGGCATACAGATTTTGTTACCTATTTAACGTGTCCATGGAAAGTTACAGGTCAGATCTATGGAGAGGTGCCCCTGCTCTCAGATGTTTTTCAAGGTATATTTCAGCAATAAAAACACTTAAAGGGCCCATATTACGCTATTTTCTGATCTATGTTGTAAAGTTGTTTCCTCATCAAAAACATGCCTGGAGTTTATGTTTTGTTTTATTTTATTTTATTTCGTTCACACATGTTTAACACACACTGGCTCCACTGTGTTTTTAAACTCCATACACCTAACCCAGTCATTTGGATGATTTCAGCCTTAGAATTTCCCATCTCTACTGAACAAAACAAGATGCCCATGAATTGTTTGCATGCCATTGGTGAGTGGATCACAACAGACAAAATCAGTTTTCAAATAATCCCTATCCTAAAATCAGTTGACAACCACTGCTGCTTTGTCCATTTGTGAGCACTATTATGGTGCAATGCTCCCCTCTAGTGGCGCAAACACGTGAGGTTACACACGCTCTGATGAAGTCTGCTGAGGGCTCACAAACAACGTGTGCTCGTGTTTGTGTGACCCACGAACATCGATCCATTTATGCACTATTAATCATTCACAGCTTCTATTAAGCTCTGAATTTGAACATGACCGAAAACATAATGAAATAAAGGCACTATTTTGGGAAAGTAAGACGTAGGTATAAGCAACGTGCCCGTAGAGAGAAATCGCGTAATCAACATCGGGATTAGAATTTTCAGCAAAAAAACAGGTATACTTTCAATCATATTTGACATTATGTCAAATGAATATTCTTATTAAGAGATTAATGACCAGTTCGACCAACATAACCTTGTTTACGTCCGATGACTATTTTTGTCAATGGTGAGCGGTGCGGTAGTCGAAGTAGCGCCAGTACCTTCCAGTATAACGTCACCACAATAAAAGCCTCTGATTGGTCACTTCCCCTTCCCTTTTGTTGGTCCTGAACGGATTGGAGCGCTCCTATTGGCTAAAGACATGGGAATCTCTTTTGTGATTGGACAATTACAAAGAGGGCGGTCCTGGTTTTCTGAAGCGTTCTTCCGGCTTACATGTTGGAAAAAAGAAAAGACGAATGGAAAATCTGTAATCTCCAAAACAAATATTGGTTTCGAACTTCCATATACGGTAATAACGATGCACAAGTAAAGACATTTTAAATGCACATGCAAAGTTAGCGGAGATTTGCCAGATTAAACTGTTAAGTATGAAAACGCTGGCGGCTCTACTGTTAGCAGTTAGCACAATGGTCGCTAAAAAGCTAACTCACAATGTAGCCATTTATAGTAAAGCATTTTAGATTATGTGCATACCGTTAGATTGAAATGTATGTAATTTGTGTATTTAACCTTAGCTGACGGAAATCCTCAAATCTGACACGGTTCCAAGGGAGATTGAGAGATGGCGAACGTCACCGAGCAGTAACTAGTTTTAAAGGGCATAAGTTTATATAAAATCCTCACATTTATTTTTATTTGTTGTTGTACAGCTGTTTGTGCCGATGCTAACTGGTGGAGTCAAAGCGATGCTTTGTTTTCTTCAATGCAATATCATTTTATAGCATTCCTTTAGCTCAGTCCAGTCTACTGTTGATACCCACACGGCTAAGGATTTTGCTTCTGTGCTAAAAACGATCAACTCACGATGCAATAATTTACATTTTAGATCTGGTTTATTTGAAATGAGCTCCCAACAATTTCCACGTCACGGGTTGCCTGCGTCCACGGGAGGAGCGCCACAGATCTCTCCATCTGGGAACCTCGTCTCTGTCACCCAGCCGTCTAATCCCGCAGGTGACACAGCATTGACTCAAAGTACAAAACCACAGTTAAGTTCAGATTTAAGATTGTGGAATTAAATATTTTTGGATTTATTTTTAGCTGGTTCAGATGGAGACAGTAATCGTGATGCAGACCATGGACCACAGGATCCCCCTCCGGCTCCAGGTGGTGGACCCATCCCCTTTAGAGATGATAAACAGGAAACTATGGTGGTCAGGCCGTACCCTCAGGTTCAGGCACTTGGTCCACCTCAGGCTGTTCCTCAGACAGTGTCCATTCAACCTGGGACCCCTGGGACTGTACCTGCCCCAGCTGTTCATCTACCGCAGGCCCAGCCCACAGTGCTCACTGAGGGACAAATGAAGGTAATCACAAGTATTTAGGATTCCTCTTTAAATATGCATGTTAAATGTCAAATCTCTGTCATGTGTCTCATTAATTAAACTATCGTAAATAAGAACAATGTTTCATATTGATATTTGTGAAATCTTAAGGCTGTACTGAAGTCTCCAATGCCAAGTCGACTCATTGCTCCAGCTCCGATCCCTAATCAGGCTCACATCCCAAAGGTCCCCAGTCACATCACCGTGACTATAGAGAGCAGCATCGCTACAACCCCTTCCATTCCAGTAGCGACCATCAGCGGTCAACAAGTGAGTTCTCACTGTCAAAAAATATTGGTATATGGAAAATATTATTGTGTTAAATTATCTTAATCTGACATGTATTTCTTTCAGGGTCACTCTAGTAATTTGCATCACTTGATGCCGGCTAATATCCAGATTATTAGAGGCAGTGCTCCTGCTCTGCAGATAGGGACACCTCCAGTGCCACCCCAAACCTTCACATCACATTTACCTCGAGGTAGGAATACTTTGTAAATGTACTGATTATAAATAATATAAATGTTTATAAATCTAGCAGTTTTTATAAGTGTGTTCTGACCCATAGGGGCTGCTGCAGCAGCTGTTATGTCTAGCTCCAAAACTGTCCTGCGACCAGCCACTGGGACAAGTGCCGGCCCGGGCCAACCCACTGTGCAGCACATCATTCAGACCATTCAGGTACAACATACTTAATTTATTTACAGATTATTTAAACCATAGAGTAATGTAACTTATCCCCCTGTGTGCAGTCTCGTCCTCCAGTGACCACGTCTACACCTGTGCTCCCGACTGTAGTGGCCAGTCGGACTCAGTCTCCTGTTATCAGTTCAGCTGTTACTCACTCCACTGATGTAGCCCATGGGTATGTAGCAGTCTACAGAGCTATTTCTAGCCAACATTTAACCAAGGTAGACAAAATAAATACAACAACTCATTCTTTTCAGACGGCCCGGGCTGGCCATTCACCCCCCTCCAGTCAGTATTCAGAGACCTCAAACATCCCGAGATGCAGCGACACGGATCACACTGCCCTCTCACCCAGCAATAGGCGCTCAAAAACCTCAACCTCCCAACACCATGACCCAGGTAACTGCTGCAAAACATCAGAAATTAATTTTACTTACGTAAATGATTATTGCTAACTATAATGATTTTCTACCCACAGAAATCTATTTTCAGCACCGTGACACCAGTCGCTGCAGCAACGGTGGCTCCAATTGTGGCAACTAACACTGTACCATCAACTACCGCTATAGGTACTTTATGCATATGCATAATAACTGTAAATAAGCTTTAGAGCAGGGGGAACATTTCTGGAATGATATTTCTTGATATTTAGTTTTAGCAATACTACATTGGTTTTAGCACTGATGGTATATATGCCATTTGATCTTACAGTATAATTGTAAGATTAAATGACATTTGGTTTATACCATCTGGAAATTACTTGTATTGACTCATAAATTATTAATTAATTAATTATTTCAACTTGTACTGTTATAGTATTGTTGTGATGGCATAATGTCATAGCAGATTTGTTTTTATTGTATATTTTAGCTACTTTTATCATTTTGACAATGTTTCTTCCTTTTTATAGGCTCTGTCCCACATACTCAAATGACCAGTAACACACTAGTGACCATGACAGTTGCTTCTCACTCCTCTCATGCTACAGCAGTCACCACCTCCACTATTCCTGTTGGTATGTGTGTTTTATGCCCCTTTACAGTCCCTCCCTTACTAGCCATCATGACTAATGCTCCTTTTGATTTCTTTGCAGCTAAAGTAGTTCCTCAGCCTATTGCCCATTCATCGTCCCGTGTGCAGCCAGATTATCCAGGAGAAAGAGCCAACCTCATCCCCATTTCTGGACACCGGGCATCTCCCAACCCTGTTACTATGGAAGCAAGGAGTGACAGGTTACTACTTTTTTACCTTAGTTTTCAATATTATTCAACATTGGTTTGCACTGAGTAAGAGTTTATACCATTTGAAATAAGCATTGGTCCCTTGGCATGTGTATTTTTATTGTAATAATCCCAATAATAATCATACTTTCAAAGTTCATTGCTTATGTGGATTTTTCTGTTTTATATTGAAGACCTTCAGTTCCAGTGCAGTTCCAGTATTTCCTTCCGGCCTACTCGTCCTCTTATCCTCTGACACACACCTATACCCCTATAAGCAGCTCTGTGTCTGCCATTCGCCAGTATCCTGGTAAGCACCACAATAAACCAATGTCGGCTCATATTAACTGGGCACCAGTCAAGCTTAACATTATGTCTTGGCTCCATGAATACAATGACACCAAAATATTAGGATTCATTCACTCATTAACAGGTACTTTTTCTTAATTAGTTACACCTCAAGCCCCCAGTTCAGCACTGCCTACTCAGCCAGGAGTAGGAGTGGCCACTACAGTGCATCTGAACCACATGCAGCTTATGGCAGTGGATCGCATCGGTTTGCCCTCAGCTCAAATCAGCACCCAAGGGATCCAGCCGGCACCCATTGCTGCTCAGGGCATTCAGCCTGCACCCATAGGAGTCCAGGGTCTGCACACCTCAGCCCCCATCACTACACAAGGACTGCAGCAGACGCCCAGTGTGACCCAGCAGCCACAGCAGCAACCGCAACAAGCCCAGGCTGAAGCAAAACCAGGTAATCAAATAAAAACATTATGGGTGATTTCCAAATCTGTTCAACTTCTTACAATAAAGATACAGTTACAATAAGAAGTTTCCTAATGAAATTTCTCTAACGAAATGTAATTTGTTATTGACACCTCAGGTGATGAAAACCCTGACAAATGGACTTTCTTTCCAGGAGTCGTTTTGACAGATGGTTTCGTAGCTAGCCCCATCAGCACCACGTTTGGGGCAACCCAGCCTGTAGCCACCATGGTGCAAGCCCACACCCAGGGAGCTGCTGTCGGAGGAGCCCCCACTCTGGTGTCCTCTCCTCGGCCTAGCATCCTCAGAAAGAAGACCACCACTGAAACGTGAGCCACATTAGTGCAACTAGATTAACTGCAATATTATTTGGATATAACTAAAAAGTAGAAAGGAGTAATTGTGTTATATCAGTTATTATATTACCTTGTAGATGTAATAGACAAAATGTAATGTCACTACTTTATATGGATCTAACACTAAATTGAATGTGCCCTTTTGCTTCAGATGTGCACGAAAAACCCTGATTCCAGCCCAGCCCAGTGAACAGAGTGGGGCAAGGATGGAGACCGCTGTGAGAGGAGCAGGATCACCCCGACCTGCAGGGTAACTTTGATTTCTATTTGCATCATTTCATTATGTTAATAAGATAATTTAACCCTTTGTGATTATGCCTTTGCAAACATCTCAGATACACCACAAACAAATGGTGATTTAGTGTTTCATTGTCCCTGTTTCAGTCTGAAGCCCAAAGCGGAGGTGCACATGGCAGTGGCCCCTCCTGTCATGGCTGCTGTGGAGGCATTACCTTCTCAGCCTCCAGAGCAGCAGACTGTCTCTACAGCCCCCCAGCACATTGCCCAGGCCATCCCCACCATGCTTTCGGCCCCAGGACCTGTGCCCCCGTCTCAGCCCTCTGCCGTGCTGTCTGCCCTGCCAGCAGCCATGGCAGTCACTCCCCCAGTCACTGCCTCTATGGCAAACGCTGTGGCCTCTCCAACTCAACCAGCCAGTAGCACTGCTGCCTGTGTCGCCAGCTCCACCTGCCCTGACCTGAAGATCAAACAAGAGGTGGAGGCCATGGACACCTCCTCCCAACAGTCAGGTAAAGAGAGTGCAAATTAAAAAAAAGATAAAATTTAATGTTTTGGATAAACAAGTTGTAGTGTTAAAGTGAGTTATTGTATTAGCGTGTTTCTTATTAAAACCACATATGCTTCTTCTTTGTAGATCCCAATGCTAGTTTGTCCTCAGCTCCAGCACTTGCCACCCAGGCCTCCTCTCTGACCACGTCCACCACGGGGGAGCTCATCCCGGGGGCGTCTCCACGAAAGAAGCCCCGGAAGCAGCAGCATGTGATCTCAACAGAGGAAAGTGAAATGATGGAGACCAACAGCACTGATGAGGAGAAAGCCCCTGGCAGACCCATCACTGGGAGGGCTGAGAGGCGTGAGTCTCCCCCTAGAGAATATGTCGGTATGTGTGTCTCTATGTAAATGTAATATTCAGGAAAAGATCCACATCAAATCTGGACTGTATTTTTATTGCTCTCAGATGAGGAAGGAGTACGTTATGTCCCGGTCCGGCCTCGCCCTCCAGTCACCCTCCTGAGGCATTACCGAAACCCCTGGAAGGCCGCTTACCACCACTTCCAGAGGTACAGCGACATCCGGGTCAAAGGTCAGTACTCCCCTGGTTTTACATTATGCCGCTTATGTTTGGATTATTGGGAAATCTAAACATGTTGAACTTCAACTAGTAGTAATAAGAAATATCAAAATAATGTATTTTGTTAACATGGTTTATGTTTATACAATATTTATTTTATTTTATTTTATTTTATTTTATTTTATTTTATTTTATTTTATTTTATTTTATTTTATTTTATTTTATTTTATTTTATTATTAAAGAGGACAAAAAGGGGAGCTTACAGGAAATGGCCAATCAGAGAGGAGTTGCCTGCAGAGCTCAAGGTTGGAAGATCCACCTGTGTGCTGCTCAGCTCAGACAACTGGTAAGAACTATACTTTATAGCTAAACACAACCCATCAAAATGTTTGTCAATGTCAGTTTTTTCACAAATGTGTAATGACTTAATTTTTAGACAAATTTGGAGCATGATGTGTATAGCCGTCTGTCCACTCTCCAAGAAGGACTGATTCCAAAGAAGAGAGCAGGAGGTGACGATGACCTCCACAGAATCAATGAGCTCATACAAGTAAGATTAACTTAATTATATTGTGGTACACAGATTGCATGTGGTGATATGTGGGGCCCTTTGCAGTTTTGATATACATTTTTTTTAATTTTTGCGACAAATCTTGCAATGTTTTTTGTCCTCCTTTGAGTTTAAGTTTGATGTGAGTTTAGGTGTTGATCTGGTGGTACTCAGAGAACCAAAATATGGTCTTAAGTGTTTTGTTTTACTTGGTGTAAAAAGTTTGAGAACCACTGTTCTAACCAAAATAATCAAATCTAACCTTTTTTTTTTTTTTTTCCAGGGCAACATGCAGCGGTGTAAACTCGTGATGGACCAGGTCACAGAAGCTCGGGATACAATGATGAAAGTCCTGGATCACAAAGACAAAGTGTTAAAGCTGCTCAACAAAAATGGCACCGTGAAGAAATCGTCTAAACTAAAGAGGAAAGAGAGGGCATAGGCTGCAAATACCACTGCTACTGTGCCCTCTAGCTGTGGCATGGAGGAGCTGCTCACTGTCTGGTGCTATGATTTGCTGTATACAATCACACGCACCCTGCCTGAACAGAAAAGCGGACTGGACAGAAACACTGGGAGGCATAGGTTCTCAGTAATACACATGTGAAGTGTGGAGCGTTCAGTTAATATCTACTTAGTTATGAACATTTTCTTTAAAATGCTAGAAAAGGCCCTATGTTACATTCAAATTTTAATCTATAAAAAAAAACAACAACAGGCACACCAATAAATTAGAATATTGTGGAAAAGTGGGATTTAAACCAAAATGTGAGACATGTTACCTAGAGTCAGTACACAAAGGTGAATATTTTAGATATACTTTATTTTCCCCGTAGTTTGGGAATTTTGTTCATTTAATACCACTGGGGCATCTTGTCTGGAGCAGTGGACCTTTTTTCAGATCTTAGCCAGGATCTTGGTCAAGTGTCTTATGTTTGACTTCATGTTGCTGCATAAATGCGATCTCATTATGGCAGAAAGTTAAGTTTAATGTTAGTTATTACTTGACAGTGATGAAGTGTCTTGCCCAAGAACACAGCAACACAGGTATTGATGTCCCCAAAAATGTAGCACAATTGTGCTCTTGAGTATAACAAAAACTTAATTTCACTTCTCCACAGTATATCTATCTGTGAATGTGCCTGTTGTAAAGTCAGGCATTTTTAGTTGGAATGCAAGATTAAAAGGGGCATAATGATATTGATTAGCCAGTTACAAAACTGTGTCTTCAGATGTGCTCTTCTCATAAACTGTGCCTTCATTTTGTTGATGTACATAAAAATATCTCAAAGAAAGTACACTTAAAAAGCTTCGCATTTTTGTACCACACCTCAGATGTCCAAGTTAAGACGGTAGAACAAAATACCTATTGAAAACAACACAAGTACATCAACAACTGTGTTCAAATTTGAAGGATGTGAAGTAGTTTTGAGAAGGTCCAGTATCCAAGTCAGTCATAATGTATTGAACTGTAAATCACTGTACATGTTTCTTTTTCATCAAACTCTTTCTTTTCAAGTTTTGTACTCTGAATATTTGTGTGAATGGCGATGCTTCATTTTTGCAAAGTGTAATTTACTGAAATGAAGTGTGCCTGAGAGACATCCAGCTATTGTACATGTTTTGTCTGTGTAATTATAGTAAAGATACTTAAACAATGCTATGTTTTTTATTTTAACTAAAAGCACAGGAGAGCACAGTGCAGCATGGCAAAAAAAAAAAATGGAAATAGAAGGGGTGGGTAAGTGCGATAAGGTGGGATAAATACATTTTTAAACTCTGTATACAAACAAGAATAACCAGCCATATTTCTGATCATTTGCAGTCTTCATACAAGGGTGGGGTTTAGGGTCAAATCATATTATGAGTCATTGTGTAATAACCATATTGCATTTTAAAGTACTCTTAAAAATATACAAGTCTTTCTCTTAGGGCTTCTACTGTGCTGAAAGTACAATGCTACCTCAGAAATTGTAAACTTTAATTTCAGCGTTTACCTATCGACCAACATAATCTGGGCTGTTAATTATAAGGCAAACCAGATGTACTGCTTAAGTCAGATGTAAATACAATACATAAGAGTCATTTACTCTTTTAGTAGAGGCAACACAAAAAAAAATTACTGTTCCTAATCTATAGACCATAAAAAAGGAGAGAAATAGCATTTGAATACAAACCAAAAAGGTTTATGATATTTTAACACCCCCAGTGGTTGAAAGTTACACCTGTCGGGCGTATAGTTCATTGTTGGAATGTCAATGCACTCTCTCCAATAAAACTCACCCAAGTTGTGCTATGACTGACAAAACTGTACATTTAAGTTTCCTTTTGTTTTACAGTCGGGGTTTACTACATAATTGCAGGCAGGGGTTGGCAGGGTGATCTCTTAATAATCAAGGAAGTAATTTACTGGTAGTCTATTTTCTTGGGATAGTTTCCTTATGCCATCTGATCCAGTGACAAACGTGGTTTGAAGTTTGACTTTTGTAATCTTCCTATGTCATGGTATAGATGGCACTAAGCCGGGTCTATTGAACAGCTAAAACAAGAATAAACTAAGAGTAAACCTGCTATTTAGAAAGTACATTGTGTTCATTTAGGCCTAATTGTATTTTATGATGCCATTATTTTAATTTATAACTGGGCACTATACTAAGATACATTGTATAGTCATAGTTAAGATAATATTTTGATTATCATCTCAGGTGAAATCTCATGTTAAGTCTCTTTGGGTGGCTTCACTTTTGCAGGATCAAAGTCAAAGTGCCATAAAGTGGAGGAGGCTTAATGCTTCCTGCTTCAGTCCTCATTCTGAAGACTCCCCAACAGCACACGCTCACACCGCACAAAACCACCACAGGTAAGTTAAAGTAGCGGTATTCAATCTTTCTCTCTGTTATATGTGAACGAGTGAATCTTGTGCATAACTGGAAATGTTGATAAATTATCGGGGTGAGGACTGTTATCCAAATATGCCACAGTTGTCTAAATTTACTTTGCAAACATATGATTTTCATATAAATAGACACCATCATTTGCTCACCTAAGTAAAATAATGGTCATAAGATGATGACAAGATGTTATTATATACATATTTTATGTGCTTGTTGCTTTAAGTTCCAATCCAATGACTAATGAATTATGTCTTCATGCAGGCGTCCACCATGCTGCATTTGTCAAAGGTAAGTACATTACAGCTTATTTTAAACATACACTACTAGTATATACTTTTCTGATGGAAGGGCCGCCTCCTGCTTGTTTCCATGGAGATGTAGATGTTATTGCTTACCCTAGAATGCTCCACAGTATGGCATTAAACTTATCCATCAACAATGGAAACATGCAGGTGATGCCACCAGGCCAAATTACAGGTCAGATCTGTAGAGAGGCAAGCCTCTGGCCTCCTGGCCTATAACTGAATAATGAAAAATCCACAGGTGTAGTAACACTTTCAAATGATTATAATATCATATAATAATAATATATTCTTTGTCATTATTAGGGAGATTTTGTGTGGGTGGACACAGGCAGTGAGATCCCCATAGGAGCTGAAGTCAAAGTCACAGACACTGGACAACTTCAACTGATCGACGATGAAGGAAAGGTAAAACTATCACTGCTCTTTGTATTTTACAGCTTTTGAATGTGGTTATCAAAAATCAGACATGACTAGATTTACAACTGCCTAAACCATGAACAATAAAGTCAGACATAATCAAGACCTAATTTGGAAAGAATCAAAACAAAACCAGATCCATACAAGGTTAGGGTAGGGACCAGGGACCAGGACTGACCAATGAAGAACAATTTAATTTAAAAGTCTTTCATTATCCATAGTCATCTTGTATTAAAAAAAGAAAAATATCTATCATATTTAAATACTAGAATTATACCTATTGTTTTAATGACACATGTTGGTGTCATCGCCATATCATGTGGTAATCTAGGAATCCCACTCCATACAGCCTCTTCACTCATTCTAATAAATTCACCAAATTGCTTTTTCATGTTTAAAGTTAGCAGCAGTTGTTTTAACATCATATGAACTGATTCACTCTTTAGTATGCCAGCAGTCCTTGCGCCCTCTGCTGACGACCATGATGACCATGACATTATGACCATGTATTCTCAGAAAGAAAATAGGGTTGAATTACTTATAGAAAAAGATCCAAAAGCATGGTCATAATTGAGTACTTACGGTCTGTACTATGGTTCAAGTCTTTCATGACTGTCTTTTTTTAGCAACATAAGATCAACAAAAAGAAGGAGGGTCTGATCCGACCCATGCACCCCACCTCCATCAAGGGCGTGGACGACATGATCAGACTGGGAGATCTGAACGAGGCTGGACTGCTCCGAAACCTGCTAGTGCGCCACAAAGACGGCATCATCTATGTATGTAATCCTGCTAAAGTGTAGGACTAAACCAGGTCTGGACCATGTCTGGACTAGGACTGGACTAGGACTGAACCAGGACTGAACCAGGACTAAATCAGGACTGAACCAACTCTGAACCAGGACTGGACCAGGACTGAACCAACTCTGAACCAGGACTAAAAGAGGACTGAACTAGGACTGAACCAACTCTGGACAAGGCCTGGACTCAGAGTAAACCAGAACTGAACAGGCATGCATCTTGGATTTAAGCAGGACTCAACCAAATATTACATCGGTCAAATTCAGATACAAACCTATTTTAATTTCTGATGAGTAAACTATATCTGAACCAGGTCTACTCTAAATAAAACTTTATTTTACACTTTACAACCAAATATGATAATAACAGGTTATAATCCCTGTAAATTCCAGGTATAATCTCAGTCTAAAATCTACATAATGACTTAACCAGGAAGCAATTACATTTTACTAAAGCATGGATTACAAAATTGGACCCCAACTATTACTGTTAAGTCCAAAAATATAGGACAAAATCATGACTAAACAAATTCTAAACCAAGTCCAAACCAAAAGTAGTCCAAACTCATGAATATGGCTCAGAATTGAACCCGGACAAATCATGATCTAACAGGAACGAGGTCTAACCCAGGACTTAACTATGTAATCCTGGACCTAGTTTTATGATGTCTATTATAAAGCTATGGTAACACTAACACTTAGGCTTGTGTGTCCTGGACTCTGGACTCTGGTTTATCACTGGGCTGTTTGTTTCCATAGAGATAAATGCGATTCTGTTTAAAGAAGCGTTTTATGCCGCACTTTAAATCTCCCCACTGTCTCGCCAATTATCAATTCTGCTTTTATGTGGTAAAAATATAGTGATGCTTGGAGCTACATTTTCTAGGACAGGCTTTGCTTTGTATGTCAAGATTCCTAGTTTTATAAGGGGGTAATGGCATGTATTTGAAAAGACAACATGATTTATTACATATTCTCTTTGCATGTTAAGTATTACTCAAGTAGAAAAAGTAGTTAAGAATAAATGCTAAAGAAAGAATAAAAAAAGTATGTGGTGTAATAATAACTAAAATCTTCAAATTATTTACTATCGTTAACCTTTTGTCACTTAAACACTTGAACAAAATGGGAAGAGAAGATTTACTTCATACCATTACTCAATAAAAATATAACTTTAGTGAAAGTAAATGTACGATGTAAAAAACTACTACTACAACAATATATGTATAGTAAATGTAAAAGTAAATACAGCTCGTGACAGCCACCTGTGTACAATGTATGCATCTCTTCTTTGTGTGTACATTTCAGACATACACGGGCTCTATCCTGGTGGCAGTGAACCCGTACCAGCTGCTGCCCATCTACACCACAGAGTACGTGCACATGTACACGGACCGCCGCCTCGGAGAACTGCCCCCCCACGTCTTCGCCATCGCGGACAGCTGCTTCTTCAACATGCGCAGGAACAAGAAGAGCCAGTGCTGCGTCATCAGGTGAGCAGCAGGGATAAAGCATGGAGAACGCTTTCTTATTGGACAATACACAAAATTTATATTATTTTTGGATTCTGGACTCTTGATTTTTGCAATCAGTCAAGGTTCAAACAAAAAAGTGAATGAACTATAGAATTAAATACACTATATTGCCAAAATTATTCGCTCACCTGCCTTGAGTCGCATATGAACTTAAGTGACATCCCATTCTTAATCCATAGGGTTTAATATGAGGTCGATCCAGCCTGTGCAGCTATAACAGCTTCAACTCTTCTGGGAAGGCTGTCCATAAGGTTTAGGAGTGTGTTTATGGGACTTTATGACCACTCTTCCAGAAGCGCATTTGTGTACTGCTTGCTTTGTGCACTGGTGCACAGTCATGTTGAAGAGGAAGGGGCCATCTCCAAACTGTTCCCACAAAGTTGGGAGCAGGGAATTGTCCAAAATCTCTTGGTATGTTGAAGCATTCAGAGTTCCTTTCACTGGAACTAAGGGGCCAAGCCCAGCTCCTGAAAAACAACCCCACACCATAATCCCCCCTCCACCAAACTTTACACTGGGCACAATGCAGTCAGACAAGTACCGTTCTCCTGGCAACCCCCAAACCCAGACTCGTCCATCAGATTGGCAGATGGAGAAGTGTGATTCGTCACTCCAGAGAACTCCACTGCTCTAGAGTCCAGTGGCGGCGTGCTTTACACCACTGCATCAGACGCCTTGCACTTGGTGATGTATGGCTTGGATTCAGCTGCTCGGCCATGAAAACCCATTCCATGAATCTCTCTACGCAGTGTTCTTGAGCTAATCTGAAGGCCACATGAAGTTTGGAGGTCTGTAGCGATTGACTCTGCAGAAAGTTGGCGACCTCTGTGCACTATGCGCCTCAGCATCCGCTGACCCGCCCCGTCAGTTTACGTGGCCTTCCACTCTGTGGCTGAGTTGCTGTCGTTCCCAATCGCTTCCACTTTGTTATAATGTCACTGACAGTTGACTGGAATATTTAGGAGTGAGGAAATTTCATGACTGGACTTGTTCCACAGGTGGCATTCAACACAGTACCACACTGGAATTCACTGAGCTCCTGAGAGCGACACATTCTTTCACAAATGTTTGTAGAAACAGTCTGCAGGCCTGGGTGCTTGATTTTATACACCTGTGGCCATAGAAGTGATTGGAACACCTGATTTCGATTATTTGGGTGGGTGAGTGAATACTTTTGGCAATATAGTGTATGTACTATGCAACATTTCCGGCGGTGGATTCTGCCACTATAGAGATGTAATTGCTTCAACTGGAATGTTCCATAGTATGATAATAAACATGTCCATCTTGCCTTTATTCAGTTAGAGGTGTTTATTGCTCAAACACAGATCCACAGATCTGACCTGTAATTTGGCTTAGTGGCATCACCTGCTTGTCTCGAGATAAGTTTAATGCCATATTGTGGAACATTCAAAGCAAAGTAATACCTCCAAGTTATATAGTGCACCTTTGAGTTACGGTACTGTTAAAGACGAAAAACTCAAGAGTCTAATTTTGCATAATCATATTTTGTAGTCCTCGTGTGTACAATATACAACATATTCAAATGATTTAGCATTGTTTTAATTTGTCTTGTTTTGTCTTCAGTGGTGAGTCTGGAGCAGGGAAAACTGAGAGCACTAAACTCATGCTGCAGTTCTTAGCAGCTGTCAGCGGTCAGCACTCCTGGATCGAGCAGCAGATACTCGAGGCAAACCCCATATTGGAAGGTAAGTAAACTAAATTTATGTTACTGATAGTTAGATTTCATCCACTAATCTGTATTTTCTTTCAGCGTTCGGAAATGCCAAAACTGTTCGAAATGACAACTCCAGTCGTTTTGGGAAGTATATTGACATTAACTTCACTCAGGGAGGAGCCATCGAAGGAGCTCGCATAGATCAGTATCTCCTCGAGAAGTCCAGAGTCTGTCATCAGGTAAAGAGAACTGTTCCATTAAACATACATACATAGTCCCATAAGCTGCCAAGAAGTGGCTGTATTGTAGTCCTCATACCGGCGGTGCCAAACCCAGATACATTTAAGGGCATCTGGTGTAAAACATGTTGACCCCTGAATCACCACTAATTAACAATGGGTATTTTTACATGACCTGTAAAATCAGATAACTCCCGAAATCAGATGATAGTCAGATTTCTATTGTAAATGTAAATGTTGATAATAATATACTTAAATGCCCAGGCACCCGAGGAGAGAAACTACCACATTTTCTACTACATGCTGATGGGGATGTCGGCTGACCAGAAGAAAACTCTGTCACTAGGGAGTGCCACTGAGTACAACTACCTCACAATGGTACAGGGACTGGCAGTACTTCCATCCTTAAGTGACTGATTATGTAACTCTTAACTCTGTGTTGTCATTATTAGGGAAAGTGCACCAGTTGTGAGGGACGTGACGACATAACGGAATACGCACACTTCCGCTCCGCTCTCAAGATCCTCATGTTTTCTGAAAATGACTCCTGGGAAATCTCCAAATTACTGGCTGCGATCCTTCATCTCGGCAATGTCCGCTTTGAGGGTACAGACTATAATAGGAGGGTTTGGGCGATTCTTGTAAAAATGCATACATCTGATGCATTGATTTACCTGTGTACTTTCAGGCACTATTGTGAATAACCTGGAGGGCTGTGACATCAAGAAATCATCACATTTTAACATGGCTGGAAAACTTTTAGAGGTATTTGAAACTATTCTTTTTAGTTTGAAAAATCAGAAATGTTAGTAAGGGAAAAGCTTTTTGACCAACACTCAACATAGGGGTGGAAGATATATCAAAAAATGGATAACATCGTAATTGTTGTTCTGGAAATATCATAGACCACATATATATAAAAGGACATAGCTAACCCACTAGCTGCCATGTTACAAATATGAAGTAAACATGGGGATGCTTCCGGCTCCATCAGCTGTGGCTCTAATTTACTTTACATTTAGAAATTGTCACCCCTCTCTCTGTAACTGCTGCAGTGAGCGTCATCATTTCTTAAAAAGTTCATGTTAACCCGCTCTACATCATCCTTTTGTTTTTATTTTGCCTTTTTGTCCATAAATACATTTCTTTTCCTAATATGGAACTCGGCTCCAAATTCGCTCCAATAACTCCTAGCCCGGTTTTATACATTCTGTGGGAGATATGCAGAATTAGAATATCGAGTATTGAATATCAAATATTGAGTATATCATCTTGAAATAAAATAGTTAAAAATGACAGCAAAAGGAGCTAATTAAAAATAAAATTAGCTGAAACGTCTAGTGTAATTTGCCAAACAAGTGCATAAAGTGACATTTCATCACTTTTTGCATCTATTATCAAGATAATGCAACAAATATTATATTATACTTCAGCATAATTCAATATGGGTTTATTATTTATGAAGCATAGATTACATGCATTCAATTTACATGTTGCTTTTAAAAACGTCACAGTTGTTTTATTGTGATTTCTTTGTTTACAATTAATTGAAATATTAATTAACTCTTGCATTGTTGTTTCAGGTGGAGCCCAACTCTCTGGCGAAAGGCCTGACCGAGCGCTCATTTATGACCAACAGAGAAATAGTGACTAGATCTCTGACGTTTGCACAAGCTGTGGACGGCAGGGACGCCTTTGTCAAGGTAAAATGTATTCATAATATTTGAAATTATCATCTAATATAAATGTTATTTTCCTTCCATTTTTGGATTCAAGGCAGCATGGCATCACATAAATATGTTACGAGGACCTGAAATCATTTACTGCTTTGACAGATATAAAGCAGCTATAAATAAACAACATCTACAATTAAATCAACTGCTTTTCAAACATTCAGTATCACAAATATATTCTCAAGGGTTCTAATGTTGTATATTACAGTTGATGACAAATTAGTAATTTTGTAGATTATGTTTCTAAATAAACGCTATTGTTCCTTTTCTTTTCTAGGGTATCTATGGGAGATTGTTCATTTGGATAGTGAATAAAATTAATGAAGTTATCTACAAACCTGTGACTGAAGATTCACACAGGGCCCCACACTCCATTGGCCTCCTTGACATCTTTGGATTTGAAAACTTTAAGACCAACAGGTGCATACTGTGGCCTCATATAAAGTCTTATCACAAGGATCTATTTCAATATAACACATATATTATTTTTAAATATATAGTTTTGAGCAGCTCTGCATCAACTACGCCAATGAGCAGTTACAGCAGTTCTTTGTGAGGCATGTTTTCAAACTGGAGCAAGAGGAATATGCCCGAGAAGGCATTGTCTGGGAGCGCATTGACTACACGGACAACCAACAGACTCTAGATGTACTGGCCAGTAAACCGATGAACATGTTGTCTTTGATCGACGAGGAGAGCAGTTTCCCCAAGGTCAGGCTCTTAGTTTAGACTGTAATATACATTGTAATTATGGATTCAATTATAATTAAGTAAAAGAAGATGGTTTTGACTAGAATTGTACAATTGATTTTTTTTATTTTGGAGATGCAGTCAGATGTAGATGATTTGGCGTGAGGTGATATGAGCGTTAAAGGGCCTTTATTACGCTATTTTCTGATCTATGTTATAATGTTGTTTCCTCATTGTAAACACACCTGGAGTTGTGTTTTGTTTCGTTCACACATGTTTAACTGCATTTCTAGGCTGAGTTCTTCCCTCAAACTGAAAATTCCACCTTGTGATGTCATGTGGCAATACAGGAAGAGCTCCACTGTGTATTTAAAGCCATACACTTTCAGCCCTAGAGTTGCCAATCTATACTGAAGTAATGGTAAAAGGAGCTTGAAAACTACCACTGCATGACATCTCAAGGTGGAACAGAGCTTTAGAGATGTAGATGAAGATGTGTATGAAACAAAACTCAACTCCAGGTATGTTTTTGATGAGATAACAGCATTATAACATGGATAAAAGCTCACAAGAGTCATTTTGCGTAATATAGGACCTTTAATGGATGGAAGGATACTGAACTGGCAACATGACGTCTAGAGGAAGAGATTTATGAATGTCGTGAAACATGACATGGAATTAGTCAGTGTGAGAGACAAGATGATGCTGAAAATAATATAGTGTTCGATTGGGGGCAGGTATTTTGTAGCATATATTTTAATGTTTTTTTTATTTTCAGGGCACAGATACAACCATGCTCCAAAAGATGAATCAAGTCCACGGAAAAGGAGGGGTTTATCTTCCTCCAAAAAACAATTACGAGACGCAGTTTGGAGTCAAACATTTTGCTGGAGAAGTGTATTATGACTCAAAAGGTGCCACTTCTCGTGTCTGCTTTACTGAAATATAGAAATATAATATATAAATTAATATATAGATTTCACTGCTTTGAACGTTGACTTATAGAGCAAAATGTATTATTTCATTTTATAATTCTACGTGTGACTTTTAAAAAATATTCCAATACAAATAAAGCAAAATGGATTTTAATTATAAATAATCAAGGTTATTCTTCTGTGTAGGTTTTCTGGAGAAGAATCGTGATGCCCTGAGCTCTGATCTGATTCAGGTGGTGGAGACTTCGGCAAACAAACTTCTCAAACAGATTTTTCACAATGAACTGTCGACCACCGGTACCACCAAACCCAGCTCCAACCCAAAGATGATCATCAACGCCAGCAAGAGCAGCCTTAGGGTCAGTACATGTGGAGAACTTTAACACACAAGATTCAACCAGGTGGTATGATATTATGCAGTACAATTAGAAGGTTCTTGGTCATTTAGAAGATGAAGGAGTATAGTTGATAACTTTGATAGACACTACAAAGATGATTCAATCCCTCTTATAAGGCTGCAACTGGCTACACAAATTGTTGTTTGACTAAAGACATGTCCTTTCGATCGAGGAGTCGACTAAAAGGGGACGTGGCAAAATCTCTCAAAACTATAGCGTATCTGAATGTACTGTATCTGACCCAAACTCCACGCACAAGATTACTACTACATGGGGGTTGTAAGAACTACTAATTATGCAGAAAAAGTACTAGAAAACAATATAAAGACAGATTAAACTTGTGAATCGTGATTTTAATCTGCCTTTTTAGAAATAAATACCCAAAAATACTAAACTCACTCACTAACTCCTAACTCCTTTCTGCTTTTCTCCCATATAAATTCTTATAATCTAAATATAATGATTAGTCGACTGATTAATCTACTTAAGGCCTCCAGCCTCATCTTCCTACATATTGCCACTGTGTTCTTTGGCAATACCCAGACCCATTCACCCTGTTTTTTTTTTTCTTTACAATATTTTCCCCTCATGTGTACAGATCTAACACAAGTTTCATTCAATGGCCATTAATTTGAAATGTAAATGCACTATTTTAGTGATGTTTACTGACTCTTCCAATACAAAATCATACAAAATCACTATGTATATAACATGTTAAAGATAATTTACCGTGTATTCTTTTAACAGCAAATGAATGATGGGAAGAAGCATGTGCCGACTCTGACCTTCCAGTTCCGTCAGTCTCTGGACTCTCTGATGAAGGCTCTCACCGTGTGTCAGCCGTACTTCATCCGCTGCATCAAACCCAACGACTTCAAGAAGCCCGTGGTACTAAAAACAAACAGTATGTTTCATAAACTGTCCAAACTTAACTCTACAGTGTTTCATTTCAGCTGTTTGACAGAGACCTGTGCATGCGTCAGCTGCGATACTCCGGGATGATGGAGACAATCCGCATTCGTAAAGCTGGTTATCCTGTACGCTACACTTTCAGCGAGTTTCTGGACCGCTACAGGGTCCTGCTCAACTCTTCTGTATGTGATCCCAAAAAGGTAGGCATGAACAGGACCAAATTTATGTAATTATATATATATATAGTATTTATATTATTTATATATTGTTGTTTTGTCATAGGAAAGTAAGCAGAAATGTTGTGAAAGCATTTGTCATGCTATGCTCGCTGGAGAAGGTGACTGGAAAACTGGAAAGACCAAGATTTTCCTCAAAGTAATGCATCAAATCAGTTAAAATGTTATAAAATATATAAGAAGTCCATATATTACATTATGTTAATCTTAATCTTGGTGATTTAGGACTTCCATGACACTATGCTTGAACTGAAGCGAATGGATTCACTACACAATAAGGCTCTCTTGATTCAGAAGGTTCTGCGAGGCTACAAATACAGGTACAGTACTGCTAATAAGACCTATGTCCAATAATACCACAAGGTCCACATGGTCCACACGAGCCACAGCACAGGGGGACTGCAGAGTCACTTTCTATAAGAGTTCTTTTGCTCAAACTGTCTTCTCAGTGTAGGGAACTAAGCAGTCTACCTGCTCACATTAAGACTATCACTGGACTGAACACGTTTAAAAAACAGACTAAAAGTCCTGGCTCCTGCAACAGCAGCAGCGTCACCATGTGTAAACTGTGTGTGTGAAAGAGAGAGCGAATGAGAGGGCAGGGGAGAGAGGGGAATGAGAAAGAGTGAAATCTGAGTGTGTGAATTTGTATGTTTATGATATTTTGATATTTGATTCTCTTGATACATTCACTGTATTTATTGCTTTTTCATCTAACAATCCCACTGCTTTTTAGTGAACAGTTTTAAAAATCCTTCTAGGGACTGGTGCTGCGAATTAGCCTTGGCTATAAACGCTGTGATACCTGCATCAGATTACTGAATTGTTAGTCTATGTTTGTGTATCTGTCCCTATTCAAATAAACAATAAATAAATAAAATAGTATACATGTCACCATGAACTATCTGTATGTGCTTGTTGTTTTCTTATTTTAGGAGAGAGTTTTTGAGAAAAAGGGCAGCAGCTCTTGTCATACAGAAATACTGGAGAGGTCACAAAGGGAGGAAGCTCTACAGGACTGTAAGTTACATAGAGACATAATAATATTACAAACAAGAGAGAAATAGACAGATCATAATATTAAGTTTAATCAGTGCATTGTTTCTTTCATAGTTGCTCATCCTTACCATCATTGTTGTAGGTAAAACTGGGTTTTGCAAGGCTCCAGGCAAAGACACGATCGCGTCAGCTGCAGTTTCAGTACAAGAAGAAGCGAGAGGCGACCATCTTGATTCAGACTCAGATCAGAGGATATTTGGCCCGAAAGGAGTGGAGACGCAAGAGGAATGCTGTTATCATTCTCCAAGCTCACACCCGCGGAGCCCTGGCCCGGAAGGCTCTACGGAAAAGGAAAACAGACGTGAGTTCAATCATAAAAGTCTAACTTATGAGAGATCTGTGATTAGAGTAGTATTATTGACCTGGTTTTACCGTAGAAGGAACTATATACTGTGCATTTGGAACACCCTTTTCCACCTTTCCAGTCTGCCAAAATTAGTCATTCAGATCATTTTAATCTGTAATAATATGGTAATTAGGAGTTCAGTCTTTAGTTTGGATATATTCTGTATATGCACTGCACATAAAACAGGACATAAACATTAAACGAGGGTTTGCGAAGAAATATAGATGTTTATGTTTATTTATTAAATATGGGACAGAGCACATTAATTAACAGGTGTTAGTGTGTAACTTTGAAACATTTGCATTTTACAGTGCAGTACATATCTATAATGTCAAATGATACCCAGATACTAATCAATACTAAAACTAGTATCTTATTTAACAGACAAACTGGCTGTTTCCTCAGTAGTTTTAAAATGGTCTTGGTCTATATGTTTTATTATCACTGTGGTATTTTCCTTGCTATCAAAGACAAGTTTAACAACTTTACAGAATACAACCTTAATGTATAAAAATGAATAAAATAATTTCAGATGAAGATGTCAGCTATGGAGAGAGAGGCTGAGCGGCGGGCGATCCTCCAGAAGCAGAAACATTTGGAGCAGGTCCTGAGACAGAAGCGTAAAGAAGAGGAGCAGTCACAGTCAGAGAAGCTGACGGAGCAGGAGATGGTCGACAAAATCTTTGGCTTCCTCCCCAACGTGGTCGGGGGGCAGGAGGGACAGGCACCGGCTGGATTTGAGGTGCTTCTTTCCTCTCTAACAAATATAAATAAATATTATCTTTGGTGTTCATGTCTGCTCTTTGGTCTTTCTAACCCCAGTAGCTCAGTACTAGTAGAAGTGCAGCATGCTATACAATATATTTCTGAGACATACTTATTTGCTTATTTCTTATATTCAGTATTCCTCCTCTATACAGTATATAATCTAATTATAATAATGTCTTGGATTTAATTAGACCCTTTCAAGACACCCATTACAGCAGATTAATTAATTAATCATTACTGTAGCCACAGCTGCCCTGGAGTAGACTAATAGCAGTGAGGAAGTGAGGCTGTCCATTTGTGCCGTTTGGACCTCTCCACAACCAATCATTCACCACTTTCATAACAGGCAAAAAGATTGAAGGTTGTCTTGCCTAAGGACACAACACAATTTGCACTGGAGCCGCTGTCACCCCACTAGGACACCTGGTATTCCCAGCGGTCTCCCATCCAAGTACTAACCAGGCTCAGCTCTGCTAAAGTTCCTCGATCTGACGAGATTTGCCCTTCCTCTAAATCTTGCTAAACCTTTTCTATTAATTTGTATCCTGCAGAAATTTGAGCGCACCAGGCTGATTTCTGAGGAGATCGACATAGACGACCAGCTGATGGAGGAGTACGATCCCCAAGATGACTATGATGACCTAGATGAATACTCCTTCTCCAAATTCGCCTCCATGTATTTCCAAGGAGCAGCCACACACATGCACATCAGGCAAAGGCTCCGGCAACCCCTGCTCTACCACGAAGACGAGGGGGATATGATGGTGAACTAAAAATATTTTAAAATATATGATTAAGAGGAAAATGTGTGTATAATATTAGTGCTTGGTGTTTCAGGCTGCCCTTACTGTATGGTGGATCATTCTTAGGTTCATGGGAGATCTGCCTGAACCAAAAAACCCAGTCCAAGTGGATCAGGTAAGAATAGCAGGACAGTACTACAAAAGGCAACAAAAATCCTACTTTTTGCTCCTTAATTTTATTCCACAAATTGTATGCGATATTAATTAATTATTAGTCATTTAGGTATTAATTATTTGTACCTTCATGCTATAATTGTTTTTTTTCTTTCAGAGGGGTCAAAGGAAAGATTCAAGAAATCAAAATGGTGTTGACGTTTTAATCGGAGAAGGACCCACTCTGGACCGACCTTTGACCTCTCTGGAAAAGCTGCACATCATTGTGAGATACGCCATTTTCAGAAATGACCTGAGGTTAGCTACAGTTGCTTACATCTTTATATTGACTTTATATGTATATACTTTTAATACTGTTGTGTTTTTTCTGTTGAAGGGATGAGATTTACTGTCAGATCTGTAAACAGATCCAGGACAATAACAACAGAAACAGTTATTTCCGAGGGTGGATCCTGCTGTCTCTGTGTCTGGGCATTTTCCCTCCCAGTGACCACTTTAGCAAAGTAAGATTTGATCTATATAATGATACTCCTTAAATCAGTGTTTTGATGAAATACTGGCCATGTTTTATTAAAACCATCAAATGATTATTAAAGCCAACCCAGTAAATCAAATAGACAGGTAATATGAACTTTTAAAACTACTTTTGCAGTACCTTCAAAGTTTCATCAGGTTTGCTCCTGGTGGTTACTCATTATACTGCGCTGAGAGATTGAAACGCACTGTCTTGAACGGAGTCCGCTCGGAGCCCCCTGCCTGGTTAGAACTACAGGCGACGAAGACAAAGAAGCCCATAGTGGTGACTCTGATGTTGCTGGATGGTCGCTCCATGACCCTATCAGTGGACTCAGCCTCCACCTCCAAAGAGATTTGCCAAATGGTCGCAAGCAAAATCAAACTCAAGGATACATTTGGCTTTTCTCTCTATTTGGCTCTCTATGAAAAGGTATGCCTCTTTTGCAGCTTATGTTCTTTAGACTACTGTTGTCAGAAGTATAGAAGATCAGATTCTGCTCGATAGTAAAACTGATACCGAAAGTAAATACTCATTTCATTTGAGCAGGTCCTGATACTAAAATAGTCACATTTGCAGAAATTAACCTGTCCTGAATAGCTTTAGAATGATCTTGAGCTGTATCAGAAGTATAAAACCATATAGACTAATATACGTCTTTGGAACACTATGGAACCCACCTGAACGATATAAGATATAAGGCCATGTGGTAATATAAACAAATGTATCGTCTAAATAGTGTTTTTTATTAGCATTGTGGCATCGAAGTTAGTACTGAATATCAAGTCTGTGCCTTGGTATTGAAATTATAGTACTGTGACAACACAAATTTAGACTTATACTATGTTTATGATAACAATGTGTTAACTATACTTCTCTAGGAGCACTTAAATATTTTTTTTCCCTTGCAAATTTGACTAAGGGGTTTGGCTTGGCTCATAGTGATTATATAGTATTGCTAATGGATGCAGGTTCATGTGGCTCAGTGGTTAGAACTACAATACATATGCAAATCCTTTCCCAACTCTATTCCTATGTCCTGCTGTATTGTTAAAATATAGCAATTTTAACCATATTGGCAATGTTATAAACTGGTACAGACCTTTTGTACCGATCCTGATTGTCCCTGTTGAATTCCGGTGCAGGTGTGGGCTCTGGGCAGCGGTCGGGAGCACCTGATGGATGCCATCTCTCAGTGTGAGCAGGAGGTGAAGCGCAGGGGCGGGCAGGAGCAGCACGCCCCCTGGAGGCTGTTCTTCAGAAAGGAAATCTTCACTCCGTGGCACGACTGCAACCAAGATGATGTCAGCACCAACCTCATCTACAAACAGATCATACACGGACTCAAGTTTGGGGAGTACCAGACGCCCAAGGTACTGTGTTATAGCACTAATTCACTCTGAACAACATCATTCTCCATTAGTTTAACTGTGTGGCTTAACTTGATTTGATTATGATTTTTTTTTTTTTTTATCACAGAGAATATCTTTACCATTTAGTTAAAGGTGTGTTCTGTAATCTCATTGAATTGCCTGGAATGTTCCACAGTAAAGCTTTAAAATTTAGACATTTATTCAATTGCAAGTATTTTCATTTGCTCAAAAACAACCTGAAAATCATATATTCTTACTGTGTGTGGGATCGCTTCAGCACAGATGTGACCTGTAACATGGCCTGGTGCTGCCTCCTGTCCCCATGGAGATATCTAATGCCATCCTGTAGAACATTATAGACAAATAAATAACATCCCCAAGGAGACAAGCAGTAATTCTTAAGGTTTGAATCAAGTATTCAGAATACAAACTGAATCACAAGACACAAGGGTTTACAATCTTGATGTGCATTATTTATGAAAATGTTTTTATATTCCATCAAATAAGAAATAATTTAAAATAGAAAAATATAATTCTTCTATTGTTTGCTGACATATTGCACCATTTTCCTTTTCTCACAGCAAGATGACCTGGTTGACCTGGCTGCCAAACATTTGTACATCCAACATGGTTCACAGAGCAGCCCAGCCGAGGTGAAGGAGGCAGTTCAGGACTGCATCAACAATACTTTACTGGAGGCCAAGACTGAGGCCAAGTGGGTACAGATGGTCAGCACAGCACATTTACAGGTGCGCATTCACACAAACCGATGCAATGTTTTAAATAGCATTAGAATGAAGCATAACGTCTTTTATTCTTTTCAGAGTCCATTCCTGAGTCAAAAGCTGAGCGCTGAGGAGGTGAAAGCCAAGATGGTGGACTACGCCAGAGAAAAGTGGCCAATTCTTTTCTCCAGGTTCTTTGAGGTGGTGAAGATCTCAGGTTGGTAACTTTTTAACAAGGTAATACATTAATTTCATGCTCAAAATATTCAGAAGTTTTGACCATCTGAAACCACTTTGAGACACATAATACTGTTGTTTCCTTATGAGTTGTAACTTGCATAAAGTTATAAATTATGGACACAAGCCTATCCCAGATCTCCCAATGTCTTCTCTCGCTATGAGAAAGCAAGTGATGTGACCACTGAAGGATTTTAAATTATGCCTTCAATATCTGCCTACTTTCCTAACCAGACTCATTTAAAAATGTTTAGGGCCTGCTTTGCCCAAAAACAAGTTCATTGTGGCTGTAAACTGGACGGGCATCACTTTCCTGGACGAGAGAGAGAGGAGACTGCTCAACCTCACTTACCCAGAAGTCACCGGAGTCAACACCATGAAGTAATCAAATACAATAGTCTAGAATAATAGTTTAGAAAAAATATAATGAAATGAAAAAAATATAAAATGCTTGTGTATATTTTTATTTTCTAGGGACGGTAAAGGCGCAGGGCAAAAAGTGAGTTTGGTGACCCTGAAAGGAGACTTCACGCTGAGCGGATCCAGGGTCGATGACATGGCAGAGCTGGTCACCATGTTCCTCAGTGGTTTAACAGAGAGGTCGCAGTACGCTGTGGCGCTGAAGGACGGGGACAGAGCAGGTCTGAACCACAACTGCACAATTTATTTATCTGTTTTACTTTTTGGGTATTTACCAGAAGTGAATAATTAGCCTGCATTTTGGCCACTCCGCATCCTTTGTTATTTTAACTTTTATTTATAGCATTGTAAAGGTAATGATTCATATGGTAAAAGTCCTAATTCCCAAATATAATACATATTACAGTAAATATAAATTTTTACAGTTTTTGTGATTTGCCATTTCTGTTAAGTTTATGTTGCCATTTATGTTAAGTTTGATATGATATTGCCTCTTTTATTGGTTGTTCTTCACTCATGTCCTCTTTGGCAACATCAAAATCTCCATAAAATTTTCCCACCTTAAAGTATTTGTAACTTGATTTTTTGGGTTTAAACAGACGATCCCACGTTCCTTCGCTTCAAAAAAGGAGAGCTGATTATCATAGTAAAGGACAATGAGTTTTCACAGCAGCGAGGTTGGATCAAGGGGGAGAACGCAAACTCCGGAAAGACTGGAGCCGTGCCCATAGAAGCGATTCTAATTTTACCCACACTCACCAAACCAACCAATGAAGTCATGGTAAGAGATAAGCAAGCAACACAAGTTTTCTAAAACTGTAATACTATTTTTACGTGTCTTTTAGAGCCTCCTGAATCTGCCTCCAAACCAAAGGAAGAACATTCCCATTGAGACAGGCACCGTGGAGAGGGTGGCTCCAGCTACACTCCGAGAATACTCCGTCCAGTATTTTAGGTTTGTACAGTCTTCTATTCAGCAATTTTATCCAGAATTGAAAACATATACTATAGAATTAAATGTGATAATGTTTTATGTTTTGTATCTTGAATTAAACACCTTTCAAAAGACTTATTCTGTTCAAATTGACGCTGACAGCAAATGTCTTTAGTTACAATTAGACTCCTTTTCTCCTGAGTGCATCTGCAGAATTTAAGAAATTGTTTAAGTCTAATGGTGTTGTTATGATAATTTTTTTTACTAAAATTTAAATACTATGGAAAAGGTTTGAAATCTGATACTGATAATAAAAAGCACTCTTTGAAAGAATATAATTTTTCAGTATAGATACTATTTACCAGTCGATTAGTATTCCAAAGTATTCCAATACTTTTGACAACACAAGTACCACCATTATTAAAAGCACATTATTTCTTTCTTTTTCAAACAGGCAGCCGGCTAAAGATGTAAACAGACAGGTGATTTCTAGAAACACTGCTCCTGAGCGTCTGTGGGTGAACTCCCGAGAGCCCATCAGACAACCTCTGCTCCTTAAGCTCATCGGAAAATCTGACCTCAGCCACAAAGCCTGCCTCGCCTTCACTGATATCCTTGCAGAATACATAAAGAACATAACATTTATTATTATGTGGTCCCATGTACCATATAGTGCACTGTGAATTCAGTCAAGTTAATTAATATAGTACATTTAAATATAAGTGTGTCACATGAAAGTCAATAGCAATATCCAAATCAATACAATGCGAGCACAAATAACACCATACATAAAATAAAATACTAAGTCTATCCTATAAAGACATGTTTCTATCTAACGTCATTGCTTCATTTATTTCTTAAGTAATGACTTAGTAAAGGTTTATTCTGTCTTAAAATTTTGACTGTTAAGCAACAATTCTTTTCTTCAGACATCAGCAGTTTATTCCTTAGATACTGAACACTGACAAATATTATAATTGAATATTTTCCCTTGACTGCTGAGTACCCATCTTGAAGTACATGGGGGACTATCCGACCAAACAGACCCAGAGTCCTGTGGATCTCACAGACCAGATCTTTGGACCGGCCACTCAGTACGAGCCGCTCCGGGATGAAATATACTGCCAGATCATGAAGCAGATGACCAGCAACAACAACAGGTTTGTCCTACTCTGAAGATACACCATGATACAGGCTAGTATACAGGCAAGACATTCTGCCGTTGTGCCATTGGGCGAGACACATGTTGACTTAAATTAAATGTATGTCATCTTAATATTCATGTATTCATCTGCCATCCAGAAGTAATTTTCAATCTGAAGGTACTGGACTGAGAAGCTACAAATTTATACTGCCCTGAGCTAGATTAGCCGTCTTAAAGGACACATATTGAGCCTGCTATAATTGCTATAGTTATAAACAGTTATAATTTGCCTATTTTAAATTGCAATATTAATCTAAAACAACTTAATAAAAGAAACAAGTCCATTGACTTCCACGTTAGGAAACTCTGGTTCCCAATGGAAACAGACGTCGCAGTAAACTTCATCACATCAGTTGGTAACTGCTATGGATAGCTGCATGTGACTCTAGTGAGTAGCAGATTTTTTTTTTCTTTTTAACCAAAATGACTACGCAATGCTGCCAATTCCTACATGTATCAGCGATTAAGAAAATAAACTTAAATTAATTAAGTATAGAGCAGTGGTGTATGCTGGTGCCAGTGAAAACGGGAATTGATCGGCAATATGGCGTCTTGAAAATAAGTGATTAAATATTGCTCAAACATGCACGTCATCACTCCAAATAGAGCTAACAGGGGGTAAATGAGAAGGGGGAACAAATATAACATAGTTAAAAGCTCTGAAAAATGTTGCATAATAGATCTGCTTTAATCTATCATGACAATTTTATGTTTGATCTACTTAAAATGTACAGTATGCTTTCAGTTGAAACAAATATTTAGATGGATATAAGTAACATAATACATACATGCAGGTGTGAATGATTTAATGATTCCTTTATGATTCCTTTGGTGCCAATAGAGACAATAGAAAGAGAAGTGCTATTATACATTATAGTAATTCAACAATACACCGTGTTCCAAATTATTATGCAAATTGTGTTTAAGTGTCCTAAAGGTCAAATGTTTAGTTTTCCAGTGAAACTCCTGGATGGTCTTGTGTCTCAGTGAAATCAGTCTCACACACCTGTGCCAATGAGTTTGCCACGTGTGTCCAATTAAAGGAAAAACGACTGAAGAAGGACGTTCCACATTATTAAGCAGAGCACCATTTTCAAACAATATGGGAAAGAAAAAGGATCTCTCTAATGCCAAAAAGTGTGAATTAGCTGAATGCCTTGGACAAGGTATGAAAACCTTAGATATTTCACGAAAACGTAAGCATGATCGTCGTACTATTAAGAGATTTGTAGCTGAATCAGAGCACACAAGGATTCGTGCAGATAAAGCCACAATAAGGAAGATTTTTACCAGACAAATACATCGGATTAAGAGAGCAGCTGCTAAAATGCCATTACAAAGCAGCAAACAGGTATTTGAAGCAGCTGGTGCCTCTGGAGTCCCGCAAACGTCAAAGTGTAGGATCCTCCAGAGGCTTTGCAGTTATATATAAACCTTCTATTCGGCCATCCTTAAACAAAGCTCACAAGCAGAAACGGCTCCAATGGGCCCAGAAATACATGAAGACTCATTTTCAAAGTCTTGTTCACTGATGAGTGCCGTACAACCCTGGATGGTCCAGATGGATGGAGTGGTGGATGGTTGGTGGATGGCCATTATGTCTCAACAAGGCTGTGACGTCAGGACAGAGGTGGAGGAGTCATGTTTTGGACCGGAATCATGGGGAGAGAGCTGGTCGGCCCCTTTAGGGTCCCTGAAGGTGTGAAAATGACCTCTGTAAAGTATGTGGAGTTTCTGACTGACCACTTTCTTCCATGGTAAAAAGAAGAACCGTGGTTTCTGTAGCAAAATCATCTTCATGCATGACAATGCTCCTTCTCATGCTGCATGAGCACCTCTGCATCATTGGCTGCTATGGGCATAAAAGAAGAGAAACTCATAGTGTGACCCCCATCCTCCCCTGACCTCAACCCTATTAAGAACCTTTGGAGCTCCTCAAGTGAAAGATCTATGAGGGCAGGAGGCAGTTCACATCCAAACAGCAGCTCTGGGAGGATATTCTGACATCCTGCAAAGAAATTCAAGCAGAAACTCTCCACAAACTCACAAGTTCAATGGATGCAAGAATTGTGAAGCTCCTTTTAAATAAGGGTCCTATGTTAAAATGTAACTTGACCTGTTAAGATGTTTTGATTGAAAAAGCTTTTGATTTCAGTAATGTGCTAAAGCTTCTAACTGAAAAATAAACAAATGAACATTTTCATTTCTTTACAACAGTAACATGGTTTGAAACTCTGTTGTGCATAATTATTTGGAACAGTGCATTTTCAGTTTTTATTTTTGAAAAAAATACTGTTATCACTGGGAGGTTCAATAACATTTGAATTGTATTCTAAAGGTTGATAACTTGAAAATTATGACTGTCATTTATATTGACAGTTTGGCAAAATCAGAGAAAAATATCATTTGCATAATAATATGGAACGCAGTGTATATGCAAGTAATATGTGAGGAAATGAAACTTAGCTCTTTTGTCTTATGTGTCTATAAATACAGGTCATATATTTATTTGAAACAACAGTCAACAGTCATTTCCTCTTTGTTGTATGCACAGGTTCAGTCTGGAGCAGGGCTGGCAGCTGCTGTGGCTCTGCTGTGGCCTCTTCCCTCCCAGTCAGTCCCTCCTCAAACACGCACAGAGGTTTTTGGAAACACGACAAAGAGAAACACTGGCCTCTGACTGTCTGCAGCGTATGCAAAGCTCACTCAGGTCAGACAATATGGATGAATAATATACAATAAAAATGACAAATGAAGTCAACAAGAGGGGAGGGAGCACCAGAATAACTGTATAAAATAACATTGTCCAGAACTCAAAAAATACAGTTCATTTACATTTGTAAACAATATGGCATTCACTCAATTCAAGAAGACGTATGTTTTTGTTTTTTTTTTGTTTTTGTTTTTGTTTGGTAGCATAAGTAGGTCATGATTTTACATTTTGTTCATTGTAAAATCAATAGAGATAGACTTGCTTAATAATAGAAACAGGTTCACTTCAACTTCCTGTTTGAAACATGGAAGCATCAGATTTTCATGTATCTTTTTCTAGTTGGCAAAAAGGCTACGAAGACTTTTTCTGAGCAACCAGTTAAATGCAAGGCAATGCAGGATTACTCAAAACATGCGAGAATTAAAGGAAATAGAACTATAAGTAAGATAATGATGAGGGAAGACCACACATGTCCCCTTTAAGTATTATTATAATTAACTGCATATATATAGTTGGAGTTAACTTTTACATTTTACTACCTTAGGTCTAAACGCAATATCAAAAATATAGTATATGCAGAAGTAAACCAGTGCTAAACTAGGTCTAGAATGAAACTAGGATTAGAACTAGATCTTTGCCATAAACAGCTTCTTAAGAATTAAAACGCAAAGTAGGTTTTAACCAAATTGAACCACTGCAAACTACGGACAAACACTTTTAAATCATCCTGTTTTTAGTTGTAGTTCAGTCAGTACAAATGAAACGTTAACCGCTAACTCACTGTTCTATTGTAGGCCTCACTATTCACCTCAATACAAATAAACCCTCGTGACCTGACAGAGAACATAAGTCCATTAACCAGCAGCATTAGTGAATAGAGAGAGACCCCCTCTGTGGCACAGTAGCAGCCTCGTGATAGTGTTGTTGATGTGGGTAAAAACATGGATAGCTTGTGACTGAGGACCCCCCAGTCCAGTGTACCAAGGCTGGACTCGTCTTTGTTCCCTCGGACATAAGGGCAGTCATTGCAATCACGCCAACAACCATTTACTACTTTACAGGCTAAAGTATTTGTATGCACCATGACATATTGATCTTATAAAGGGAGTAAAGAGGAGAAAGAACTTAAGGCGTGCAAACCCATAAAATGAAAGACGATTTTGTATTTCATAATGCAGTCACTGTCTTAAGTTTAGGGTTGATTTGGGAATAATTTATATGGGTTTGAAATATACATAAATATGGCGGGAGTTTTTAGAAAGCTGTAGAAAAAAGGCTTTTAAACTCAATGATAAAACAAGATTTAGGTAGCATGAATGTCATTTGGTAGTGAATATAAAAAAAGAATAAGAATGAAGGAAATTATCTACTATAAAATGCCATCAAAAGCAAAGATATAAATTACGCATCATGGTTATAGATAAGAATTGTATGTTGTGTTTCAGGATGGAGCCCAGGAAGCTGCCTCCTCACCAGGTCGAGGTGGATGCTATTCAACAGAACAGTCTCCAGATCTTCCACAAGATACAATTCCCCAATGACACAGACGAGGTATGCCCACATGTATGAAACAAACAGATGTATGAAACTAAACTAAACAAAAAAATGAAGTCCACATTGTACATCAAAAGTGAAACTATTTAATGTTTTATCATCAAAATTTAATGGTCCTATATTACTCAAAATTTACTCTTTTAGCCATGTTGTAATGCTGCTGTGTTTTGTTTCATTCACACATGTTTGAGTAACCCTTTATTATTAGCCTGTCTGCATCTCCAAGGGTCAAAATGCTCTGTTCCACCTTGTGATGTCATGTAATGGGTTTTTTTTCAAGTTAACAGCTACCATTTAGTAACATTTATTCCGTAGAGATTGGCAATTCCAGGGCTGAAATCATCCAAATGATTCTAGTGAAGGTGCATGGAGTTTAAGAACACAGTGGAGCACTTCCTGTATTACCACATGACATGACAAGGTGGAGCGTTTTGTGTTTCAGAGAAGAACTCTTATTATGCGTAAATATGCAGGTTTGTGTGTTAAACGTGTGAATGACACAAAACACAGCTCTGGGTATGTTTTTGATGAGGAAACAACATTATAACAGCTCAGAAAATAGCAAAATATCCATTGTCCCTGTACACTAGACTTTTGATTACAAAGTTTACACATGAATGCATAGAAGGAATTTAAATATTACTAATTCAAAATGTAATAAAAAATTGCCCAAACATAGAGAGACTGCAGTTTGAGGGGATCCAGAGCCAGTTTGGTTGGGGGTTGTTCATATTAGAATGGTAACTTAATCAGATTGTCTTATTCTCCGTCAGATATTTGAAGTAAACACCAACACCAAGATCAGGGACCTAATCCACAGCATCGCCAAAAAACTCAATTTAGCTTCAGCGGATGGATTCAGCCTCTTTATCAAGACGCATGACAAGGTACTCCAGAAATACTTTAACTTGGTGTTATCTTTAGTGTGAACAAAGTGCAATCAATTCTAAGCATCTGCATTTACTAACTGAACATTTACAGGTCCTGAGTTTGAATGAGACAGAATATTTCTTCGACAGCCTCAGACAGATCACAGACTGGTCCAAAAAAGCCAAGAGGATCAAAGATGGTACAGTGTCATTTTGAATATGTAAGTTTATATTATTATCCATATTCTGACTCTGTATTTGGATACACGCAGCGGCTGGACCCTCAAACATCTCCTATCTGGTCTTCTTCATGAGGAAGCTTTGGTTTAATGTGGTCCCGGGACGAGACCTTGAGGCGGACCTAATCTTCCATTTCCCTCAGGTACTTTGGTGTTTATATATATTTTTAAGTTAAAGTATTTAATGTATCAGAACTGTGATTGCAAATAGGACGACTGAAAGGACTTGACTGATGTTATTTGCCTATAGCATACCAGTCGATTGGGTTGTGTTTGGGCAAAATAAAAAAAAAAGTAAATTTGTTGTGTGAAAAATGTTCCAATAAATAATGTTAAGTAATACCAAAAAAAAAAAAAGAATCCATATTGTTTTTTTCCAGGAGTTGCCAAAGTACCTGAGAGGTTATCACGTTTGCACCAAAGAAGAAATGGTCTCTATCGCGGCTCTGCTTTTCAGAATAAAAGCCGACAACGACAAGAACCAGTTAGTGATGCTCCCCAAGATCCTGAAGGAGCTGGTGCCTGTGGACCAGCTCAAGGCCATGTCTGAGAACGAATGGAAAAAGGTCTGAGTTTTAACTGAGGAAAGCACCATCGTACGACACAATATAATATGGAATAACTCACTAAAATGTGTTGGACATGTTTTGGATAATGAAAAAATTTAATGTCTCTCTCATTTTACCTATCCATGGGTTTCAGAATGAGGAAAAATGAGGGCCGTTGTCTTAGCGAATGAATGGAAGAATGGGAGAATTGACACTTTTTGGTTATTGAATTAGCTGTCTGGTGATGTTCATTTTACCTATTTCAAGTTCTATTCCAACATGCACAACTTACTTTTTAAAACAATTTAGTTTAATAGAAGTATAATAAATAAGAGCAATGAAATAATGGCTCAAAATTGCATAAAATGTACATAAATATTTAAACACAGACAATTATCAAGACAGCCAGTTTTATTCTAATAGACAAGACTCAAAAAGCAAACACTTCTTGCTTCAGTTTAAGTTCTTTGTATGGAGTTAAGAGCTTGACCTTTCCACTATGAGCTGTTTTGCTTTAGGCAGTCAAAGGAAATCATTAACCCCTTTGAACATGGTACACTTCATTTGCATAGCATTTGGCCACAGCACAAGCTTATGTTGAAGCCAACTTTTATGTAAAATCACTTAACTTGATGATCCGAATACAATTAAAACATATTTTTGGTCTTTTTCAGACTATAGTTGCTGCCTTTAACAAACAAGCAAGCCTGACGGTGGACGATGCCAAGGTTGCATTTCTGAAGATGGTTTACCGCTGGCCCACATTTGGCTGTGCGTTCTTTGAAGTCAAGGTAACTCATACTTTTAAGTCTATAGTTGCTCTTTAGGGACTTTTTTTTTTTAATAACTTGAAACGTTTCTTTGCAGCAAACATCTGAACCAAACTTTCCTGATATTGTGCGAATAGCCATCAGTAAACAGGGTCTAACGATTATCCACCCCAAAACAAAGGTAATGCTACTTAAAAATGTAAGAAGTCTTTATCGATTTGTTCCATTTTATGAACCATATATTATTTAATTTGCAGGAGGTTCTTGCTAATCACCCGTTCAACCGGATTGCTAACTGGTGCAGTGGCAGCACATATTTCCATATGACTGTCGGAAACTTGGTCAAAGGCAGCAAATTTCTGTGTGAAACCTCACTGGTGAGTTTATGGTTAGAAAAAAAGGTTAATTATGTTTTTAAATTGCTACAAAAATGTAACTATTAAATATAATAAAAACAGAGTGAATTGTTCTTAAAGTATGAAGTATTGTTCTTACTGTACATTTCATACTATTCACTATTACACAATGTTTTACTGTTTGAACTAGAATAGTGCCTGTTACACTTAAGTTCTGTTGTGACTTTGATTGTGAGATGATTAATGTGCCCAAATATAGACGGCAAGTGAAATCTTTATTTGTTTTCAGGGTTACAAAATGGATGACCTCATAACGTCCTATGTGAACATGTATCTGAAAGAGAGAAGATCTGCGCAGACCAGGAACCCACGCTTCAACATCTGAGCGACCATCAGACAAGACAAATACATTCATTTATTTGCATCAGAATTGCTAAGAGCTATAAAGTAATATTTGTTATATTATATTACACAGCACAGAAGAAAATGTATGTTATTTAAACAGGTAACCTTAAGACGTTTTGATTGAGTGAAGATCATTGTATATGATTTTACTGCTCAAACATACATTAAAGTTTCACTGCCATTACTGTACCTCCTCTCCTCTTCAAATATGCAACTATACACTATATACCTAACTAACTATAGACTACAATCTTGGAACAGCATTTAAATGAATAATTTTTATTAACTTATTGCTGATGTGACAAGGATAGACCTATGTTTATTACGTAGGTGTGTATTACATTTTGACACTTTGTAGATTTAGTATTGTGTTTAAATGAGTGTGAGGAGGAAACCAGCCTTAGACCCACTGTATTTATGCTTACAGCAGCCACAGCACACAAGAAAGACGTTAGCTCAATGGGTTTTGGTTTACCGTCACTGTTTGACTCTTATTGACCCTGTGTGTCTCCAGTCAATAGTCTTCCTTCCTTAATTAGGCTTTAGGGAAGTACTGATCATTCTAAAGAACTGTTAGATAAAAGTACTCTGATTAAAAATGCCCAAGTGCAAAATAGTAGTACAGTTTACAGCAGTGTAGTGTCGTTGTGGAGTCTGTGATTTACCCTGTATTCCAGAGAATGTTTTGTAGTGATTTACACATGATCCATTCAAAATGCACTAGTAAAGTAAATATGTAATAATCACATGGTTAAAGTACAGTAGCCAAAACTACAGCAGGACTGGTTTGAAATATAATATTTACAATAAATGTGATAAATATAACAAATCCACATTTGGCAATGTACTTTACTATTAAACTGTTACCAGTAGCACACAGATAGAAAACAATAGAATACACTGGGGTCAGGGACATAATGGTGAGTTCCAGTGGCCCTGTCGTTGCACCGGAGCTCACAAAAATAATCCTATGGTGACCTTCACACACACTGATACACACATACACACACGAACACACGCACACACTGATACACACTATAAAAAATGTAAATACACCACAGGACTCTCCCCCTATCTTTTCTGGGGGGCCCGCTGCTGCGCTGTTCATTTTTGCCTAGTTACGTTGCTAGCTTTACCTATGGCAGACTCAAACTCTTCTTACTCTTCTTCTTGAGATTCTTGGTCCTCTATGACAGTGGTGGGTAGTACTCAGTTATATTTAAATACATTCTTGCTAATCACCCGTTCAACTGGATTGCTAACTGGTGCAGTGGCAGCACATATTTCCATATGACTGACGGAAACTTGGTCATAGGCAGCAAATTTCTGTGTGAAACCTCACTGGTTTCACATCAGTGACTTAGAAATTGTGCATTTCAGAATACATTTTACTTCTATTTAAGTAATATTTTGTATGAAGTAGCAGTATTCTTACTTCAGTAAAAGTTTTGGTCACTCTTCACACTGTGAGTCTATAAAGTAACAAAGGTTTTATGTTGAAAATATTAAATAATTTCAACATTTGTATTTCATGCACCACTCCTTCAGATATGATTTTGTTTTGCTAATTTTTGTGTCTACTCAATCTCTAATTTACCCTTACTTGAGTAATTTATTGAACTTTGTACATCTACATGAGTAATATTATTTTGAAGTAAAATGTTTTGGCCACCTCTGCTCTTCGACTCCTACACCAGAAACGAACATCCTCACACCAATTATCCTGAATTTTTGACCGTCACCTCCGTAAACAGTTTCACAGTGATGTTTTTGCTTCAAAGCTCAAAAGATACAAAACAAAAGTGTGGGCCAACCCAATTAGCAGTTGGCTGTAAATCATGCGATCCGCCCTGTTTGGATAGTAGCTTCATTCACTTGTTACATACTAATTTGCATATCGACGTTATAAAGAGAGAGTGTTGGATGCAGCTGCGATCTGAAAGAAATATTCTCCGACCAGCGAAGCCAGTGGGGCTTGTGCACATCTGTCCTGCAGCTATGTGACTGATTATTTTAGGCATTCCAATTCAGGACGTCCCCAGGAGGCAAGTGTCCTGGAACAAGGGCCTCTGTCTCTGGTCTGTACCCCCCTTCCCCTCTCTTGTTTTTCACTCTCTCCTATAGTGCATGGGGCCCTGTATCTACAAAATGATCATCTCTAAAGACCCTACTCATAAACTTGTAAATGAACAACACAACCCATCCTCTATGTATGAGTGAGTGAGAGAGGGAAGCGGGAGGGGGGCAATTGAGTTTCCATGGAGTAATAGTGGACCTATAGGGGCGACTGTGGCACGCCATTCTTCCCGACGCTGCAAAAAAAAAATCTCAAATCTGCGCCGCGCCCTGACTCAGGCTATTGTGAGGGAACACAAGTGGTTCTCAGAAGGAGAAGGGGATGGAGAAGAAAAGGGGTGGAGGTCAGAGTTCAAACCGAAACCTCACAACGGGACCCCCTCTCTGTTATCAAATTTGTCCGGGACACAGAAAGGGCTACAGTGCGGTGTCACAGAAAGAGGAGAGAAAGGAGAGAGAGAAGATAGAGAATGAGAGGAGAGAGAGAGACGGAGAGAGGGAATGGGAATAAAGAGAGAGAGAGAGAGGAAAGGGTTAGGGGTAGCTGTTCAGCCTTCTCTACTCTGTCTGTGTCAGCAACTCAATTGTCCCACTCCGCCTCAGACTCTCTCCACCTCTGCAACTACGGTGAGTACTCTGGTTTTCTTTAGAATGACTTTAAAACTGACTGGCACTTTCACTTTTTGTCCTAGAAGTCTATTTTTATTTAACCACTCGTTTTTATGCATGCCTTTATTTGATCATAGTTTATATTTTACTATTATTTTTCATTGTTTTATGTTGCACCATTATTCTGAGATGTATATTATAGTGTTTTATTTGATAATGCTGCAACGTAATAGCTTGGTAGGTACATTTCACGGTTTTAATATAGGGGGGAAAAAATCTGGATTAAGGAATTAGTAAATCAGTTACAATTGTCAAAAAGTTTGACCAAAACATTAGAAAGAATTTATTTTTTAAATAATTGGCATTGCATACAGTTGCATGAGTATTGAAATTATTGTATGATATAATTTACCAAATAACAATTCAAAGCACAAAAATCAAAAATGATCATTTCAAATTGCCCAGTAATGTCCTGAATGAATTCTTTTTGGGGATATCACCAGGATAATGTAATCAGTCGCTATTTTGCTTGACTAGTTTTAAGCTGGCGTGGCACTGCTCTGTGATTTTTGAACTCTATAGTGGTGGAGGTTTGAGGCCCGTCTCTAAGCAGGATTATCCCCTGGAGGAGACACTTTTTGTGGGTGTCTTTTGGTCCTGGACTGTCCTCTCTCCTGGGACCAGTGCGTCCTCTGTCAGACCTCTTTGCCCCTCTATGGTCAGGGTCTAAGCTTCGGCTGGTAAGAGCCAAGTGGCCTCTAAAACATTGGGATTTACTATAAAATCATGGATAAAATTCACTGTTACATTTGACTGCCTTGCAATGAATCCAAGCACCTGCTCTGTCTTTTCAAAGTATTTGTGATAGAATACTGTTTTGTGATAAATTACTCTATCCTCTTTAATAAAGGCCATAAATAAGCTGATCCTAGTTTTTGCTGAATAGACATAAAGACAGCTGTCATAGTAGTAGTAGTAGTAGTAGTAGTAGTAGTAGTAGTAGTAGTAGTAGTAGTAGTAACTGCTGTAGTAGTAGTAAAAATATTATAAAACACTAATTTTGCAATACTATTAATACAAGAGCTCATACTAGTAGTACATTAATTTTCATTTTCTCTCAATACATTTACTCTAATAGTTAAAATGTACTGTTTGTTACTGTAAAATAATATAAATATTTTTTTGTCCTATGGTCTTGTTAGAATGCTTTATTAGAAAGGCTGTACCTGGATTTGGAATCAAAATCCCAATACAAAGGACCTCCCTCATGAAATATGTCCTGGCCGAGTTGACACATACATAGATAAATAACAGACAATAAAAGGAGTGGAGGGGCCACGTTTGCCAAAATCAGAACAGAACAGTGAGTATTTCTCAAATCAAACTTGCGCCATCGTCTCAGGGGAATGTTGTGAATTCTTTGTGTTATGACCGAGTGCGTGTCAATGCTTTAGCAGGAATTCCTCACAGTAAACAGTGGATTAAGCCTGGATTCAGTTACATCTAAAAATGCATTGCCTAGATTTTACACCTAAAAAAGAAAGGCATGCATGGTACATTGTGACTTATCATAGTAGATGGATCTGTTATAAAGCTTTTTACTGATTTCTTTTCACCAGAATCTCTATTACGGAAAGAGTACAGTATATCAATGTTGAGTTTATCTAATAAAGAAATAACAAAAGAGGATTAATAGTTATTATTTCAGGTATTTCCTTTCCAAAGTTGTTCATAATATAATTTACGTATTGAGTTGCAATAATAATTATTTGTTGAAAAAATGATTTGGGTTCTGTATTAGGTTGGATACAAATCTGGTCTTCTCCTTTTTAACACTGAAATTCAACACTGAGAATGTAAATTGATCTAAATTAACAGACGCATTATTATGGCTAAATAGTTACATTTTCTAACAAATCAGGCAGGGAACATAACTTTGCGTCGCTGTTAGTAACACATGAAGAAAAATGGCAGACCTGCACCTTTAGTAGCTTGGAAAGCATTTGTCTCTAGTTAAACTGTAGCTTGACTGAGTTGAATTCCCAGACAGAGGAGAAGTAGAGAAGGAAAGAGAAAGAGGAGGAAGCTGTTGACTGAAACTGAGCCCTGTGTAGACGAGCCAAAACACTGACAGCTATTGTTACCTGCAGACGCCCACTGGCAAAACACTCTCGGCAAATCATTCACTCACACTTATGGAGGCTGGGACATCCTAGTGTTGGTTTCTCTTTCAAAAAATAATGTTGTCGCTGGTGCCATTTCAGAATAACTGTTACAAATGCTTACAAAGAGGGTTTTAGTATGTAATGTATACAAGGTGAGTTGGGCAATGGCTAGATTTGCACATTGTTACTGCTGTAGGGGAAGGTGAAAATATAACTGGACTTTTTGACTGGCAATTTAAAAATAGAGATGTAGTAAGTATAAATTCATTAAAAAAATATACTTTTCTATACTTGGGGTCATAAACTGTAACTGAAAATTTACTGTGTATTTCTGTCAATAAAAATGTTTTACCTCAGCCCAAAAAATATGGATGGACACACATTACTTAGAAAATAATGGTATGGGAAAGAATAAAAATTAAGGTGAACATGACCCACTGGTTTACAGCTGGTCTTAGAAAGAGGAATTAGAAACAAAACCATGACCATAACACTCTAAACTCTGCAAACTAATCTTGCATATGTATTACTGTGTTACTCAAACAGCTCATAGTAATAATAATCCCAATTACATTTTACATGAAATAATAAAATGCCGTTACAACTTCTCCACATGGCTTAGCAGTCTAGTGATGTCATTTCCTATAGTAATCTATATGTGAAATGTCACAATATTATGTACATTTGAGACTCTAAATCCTGGATTGTGCAGTAGTAAATATTAGTCACTTCATAAAGACTCAGTGTTCGTGACACCCTGCACCCTTCTCAGAGAGGTCAAAGGTCGATGGCTCACCCGAGGGCAAGAGCTCCATAAAAGGATGCTTTAAAATGGTCCAGTGTCTTCTCACATCCAAAAGTCATACTGACTTAAGAGCTACCACAAATGCCAAGCCTGCCTATCCCTTTACGTAGTTATGGACTGCAAGTATGTTTTTGTGTAATGTAGATTTTTTAGAAATCATACCACTGGCATTTTAAGAACTTTACTTTAATAATACTACTACTAACAGCCTTGAACTACTTTAATAGCCTTGCCAACTGTGTCATTGTTTTACTCTGAAACAGACATCTTTCCCTCAGCAGCAGAAACATCCACCACCTCAGCCTCTCTATGTCTTTTTCACTACCTACCATGTTTGTGAACTTCAGTGGGAGATATTTCCCCTAACAAATCCATTATACTCTTTCTTCATTTCATACTTTATATTTTTACCTTGGTGAGAATTTAAAGCAGCAGTACTGTCAAAACCTCTGTCAGTAATCTCTATGTATTTTAGTTTCTCCAAATTCCTTGTTCAATATTTTACTTGATAACCTAAATGGCCTAACACTGGACATTTGTTAACTTCCATATCTCTTCTTCTTTCTGTAGCTCTTGACAATGGAGATTTCCACAGAACTTCCCACGCTGGTCTCCAATATTTCAGACAGCTGCCCTCCTGTGGACATGACCACCGAAAACACCATCTTCGGCTTCTTCTACATCCTGGTCTTCTTCTTGGCTCTGAACGGGAATAGTTTGGCATTATGGATCTTCTCGCACCAACGTGGCACCACCTCCTCTCCGGCTAATGTCTTCTTGATCCACCTCGCCATCGCCGACTTGTCCTACGTGATCATCTTGCCCCTCCGTGCCACCTACCATCTCACCGGCGGGCACTGGCCTTTCGGGGAGGTGCCTTGCAGAGTGGCTGGATTTTTATTCTATGTCAACATGTATGCTAGCTTGTACTTCCTAGCATGTGTAGCTGGGGATAGGTATCTGGCTGTGGTCCATGCTGTGAGGTCCCTTAAAGTCCGCCGGGCTCGCTGCGCTCACATTATTAGCTTCTGCCTTTGGGCCTTGGTCACTATTTCCATGGCCCCACTCCTCATCTCTCACCAGACTGCAGAGGTTGATGGTGTGACAGTATGCTTACAGCTGTATCGCGAAAAGGCAACACGCAATGCTCTGATTTCCTTAGCAGTAGCATTCACGCCACCTTTCCTAGCTACTTTATCTTGTTACCTTCTAATAATCAAAAGCTTACATCACGGTTCAAGACTAGAGCCGACTCTTAAACTCCGAGCCCTGCGCACCATTGGTCTAGTCCTGCTGATCTATGTAGTATGTTTCTTGCCATATCACGTTAGCAGAGCCATTTTCATTTTGGGATACAACCACCCCGGTATTTCATGTGCGACGCGCAGAGGGCTGAGTTTGGCCAATCGCCTCACGTCTTTGCTCACCTGTATGAATGGGGCCCTGGATCCGCTCGTGTACTTGTTTGGGGCGGAGAAGTTTCGCGGGACCCTCACCAGACTGCTGTGCAAAGACAAAGGCAGCTTGTCCGGCGCAACGAGTGGAGAGCTAAAAGCAACACATGAGAGCTCTGTAAGTGCCAAGTCTGAGTTTTAAGAGCATAAACTCTTCAATTAATAGATCCTAAAATTATTCAAAATACCTCTTATCAAACAACTGTCTGTTGTTGCTTTACGCAAAGGTGCCTGTGTGTAGAGGGCAGTAGAAAGGAGGGGACAAAGGGGTCTGCTGTCCCGGGCCCCAGGGTTTTAGAGACACAGAATTGGACCCTCTTCCTATTAATTTATATTAGAGGGGGGCCCATGTGAGGTTTCTTGCTCCGGGCCTCCAAATTTCTATTGACGGGCCTGAGACAAGATTTCCTCATTCTGATGGTTATGGTTTAGGTAGAATAGAATTAGATCAGATAAGAGTCATTTTAAGTTGAAACTGTTCCTTTAAAGGTACAACATGAAGGATTTTGTAACACCTAGTGTTAATGTTTGGTATTGCAACTCATTTTGTGTAGACAGATTCAAATAGTTTTTTTGTGTGTTCATTTCCTTATTCACTGGCTTAACTTTGTATAGCTTATCATATGTAAACTGTTTAAAGCTTCAATATTATTTGGCCCCATGTCTGGATGTGAAACAGTCTCACATACAGTAATACCTGTTACACTTGGGTCATAATGACACAAATGATGCTTTTTAAGGAAATCATGAGCACTTGTGAAGCGCTTACTAAACCATTACGATTACAGTAATTATTCCGACACATTCAGGTCATATTTTCACGTTTCACAAATATGTAGTTTTTACAAGTATTTGAGGATGTGAAAAGTTCTTGTACAGTTGTTTGCATGTGGCTGGAGCCCTTTATACAGCACTAACAGAAAAAGGGGAGATGTATATATCAAATGAATCCATACATTTTTACCTTATATGCCAAATGTACTATATGATTTTATTAGACTTTTTGACAGTTTTTTACATTTGTTGTATATTTTGTATGACTTTTATCCCTGGAATTTGGGTTTATTGTTTACATTGTTTGTGCTTGACAATTTTGCCTTTTGTATTCCGTTTAGGACGCTCACACATAATGCTATGCATTTATTATAACTACCACATATTGCACTATGGTATGACTAATACTGACAAATACTAAACATATGTATTGTATTTGAATGAATTATTATTCTTTTGTATTTTTGTATTAAATGATCTTTGTAATAAAAATGCTTTTACATCTACATTTTTTTTTTTCCCCATAACATTTTTGGTCTGTGTAAAAGCAAAATTTAAAGTTGATAGCTTTATTGAGGGACTAACGAAAGCTCTAGATATTATTATATTCAGATATCCTAAAATAGTTATGCAATATTATTTGGTTTGTCAGTGCTTTCCCATCTAGATGAAAGTGAATGCTAGACCCTAGTTGAAACAGAGCATGTGAACACGTGACCAAAGTTGTGGTTTGAGCACTGCCTTAATTCTCCTCCCTTTATTTCAGCAAGACTTCCTGTCCATCACATGAACAACCACACTAAAGTTGCATTTCCTTGTTTCGTTACATGTAAGCTTTCCATTAGAAAATCTACCAATGTATTGGAACATAGGGCAGTTGTGCAGTCCATTGTTAAGACAAAAAAATAATTTAAATAAAGATGTATGTTTAAATATTTATAGCTAGCACTGTATCATCCATATTTGCTTAAAGCTACTTCTTCTTTTTATGGAAACTTGCATTGTTGTTAATACATACTTATTATATACCATTAAAAACAAATGCAGCAAATGCATTTAAACTGTTAGGTTAATGATTGATGCACTATGATAAAGGTCCGTAGTGTGTAACAGAAAAAGTGTCTTGGGTTTATAGAGGGCCCTCCTCTCAGCTTCACAAATGAGGAAGTTGAGCTGTGAGCTGCTAGTTGCTTCCTTTTGTAGATTTAGACACAGGGCAGGACTACACACTCAAATATGCCAATGACGAAATAAAACAAGGCTTTTTGCAGATCGGGGGAAGGATTTTAAATTGATGGTAAAGTTATAGGTGCAGTTGAAGCAGGTTCGGAGGGGAATCAGGATGCCCACTTACCAGCCTTGGTACCATGGCATGATAACACGGTCTAGAGCTGAAGACCTGCTGTCCAAAGAACCGAGAGATGGGAGCTTTCTTATTCGGGATAGTGAGTCCATCCAAGGAGCATATGCCCTCTGTGTCCTGTAAGTACGCATTTTTATTATTTTATTTGAAAAGACTTCATTTAGCAAACATCATTTTCTGTTTAAAATATCATGATGTAGAATTTCTTATCATATCAATAAATGACAATGCATATATGACAATATTACAGCGCTATATTAAGACAATGAAATGCAACATACAGTTAATAGTGAATTATTATCTTCACACATCTAAGTGTTCAATGCAAATTTAGTTCCCCTTTAGCTGAATAGTGAGCACCAACTAAGTAACACCTTTGGCCTTAGCCACTCACTTGAGAAAAATACATTCTTACGATGAATGCAGACTCCTCTCCACAGATCTGACCTGTAAATCCATTGATATAGCTAAGTTTAAAGCTCTCCAGTGTCAAATTCTAGGCAAAACAATGCCATAGGAGTTGTATTAGGTTCATCAGGTCTTAACATTTTAATCATTTTGAGGTTGTTATAAAAACCTGTATTTTTGTGTCATACATTTTGTGTCATTGCTATTTATTTTTTGAGGGTTTAATTCTTGTTTCAGAGGATTATATTACCTAAACAATTCCAGTTGTTGCATTTGGCTATTCAGTTGTGATCTATCTAGCAGCCCTCCTCAAAATGTGCATTATTTTTGCAGATACCAAAACTGCGTGTACACTTACAGGATTCTGCCCAATGAGGACAAAAAGCTCTCTGTGCAGGTACGGTAAAAGTGCCACCTCATTTGAATATTATATTTAATACATACCCTTGCACACCTCTGGCCTCATTTGGTTATGGCCTTCCCCTATCTATTTACAATTGTGTCTTTACTGTGAAATGCCATGCAGTGAATATCGTAATGAGTTCCTTCAGCACATTTTAAATACTACTGTTTTTTGCAACAAATGTCTCCATGAGAAAAAGTATTTGAGGAAACACAAATATGCAATTTTGGGTGCTTCTTAAATATGTGAGGTTTTTTATTTTTTTTATTTAGTAGTTTTAATACTGATAATATAAAGCATTTGTCTAACTATATAGCGGTTTCATATTGGTGCATTATTCAGTCAGTAGCACAAAAAGTCAGTGCTGCCTAAGAATGGCTCAGAAAACTACTTCACGCCCGCAAATATGTGCATACAAGGTGATGAATTGTCTTATCTACAACATGCACGCACCAACCACCAATCTCCAGGTTAGAGGGCAAATGGGTTGAGCTTCTGCTAATCCCAAATTCTCCATCATTCATCCATGATTTGAAAGTGATAGTGATAGTGTTGAAACTTTGGTTGTTTTGGTTTCTTTTTTTTCAACTCCATAAAGGGATTTTAGATTTTTAGGTAGATTCCATCGCAAAAGAAAACTGAATATTGTGAAACAGACAAGCGTTTTATCATAGTCACTCTCAAAAACACTTTTATTCAGAAGAGAGAATTCAGTTTTCTTCCGTAATGGAGGAATGTAAATGAATTGATGTAAATCCTTTCTCTGGTAAACGATGTACCGTGTGATCATCCCTAGGCCTCGGAGGGAGTGCCCATTCGGTTCTTCTCTGGACTCCCTGAGCTGGTGGACGCCTACTACAATCCCAGCATGGGCCTGGTCACACATCTGCAGTGTCCCGTACAGAGAGAGGACGAGATGGAAGATGACACAGGTAAACACTTTACAAGCTTGACACACACAGAGGTAGGAACTAGTTGAGTAAATAATTAACCTAATAATTTAATAATTAATGGACTACAATAATATCAGAATTTTAGTTTTCTCCTTCTAACTTTTGGAATCGCCACAGCAAACCAGTGTCATAATTATTTTGGCTGTATTATTTTCAATTTTTTGAGCTAAATGATATTAATTTCACAATGAGGTAACTTCCTTAATACACAGCATCCTAACATTTTTTAATTTGCAAAAGCATAATTATTCTTTTGCAGAATCCAGCCTTCCTCCTCAACTCCCTCCACGAAATTTCTCATCCAGTGACACCAAAGACACAGAACAAATCACCAAGTCCCTGTCAGATACTTACATGAGCAGACTGCAAACCATGGATCTATCTATGTAAGTAGAATAAGCTCATAACCAAACCAGTTTTGTGAAGAAATATATGTTAGATATATTAAGATTGAGAACAGTAAATAACAAGCCTCGTTTAAGTTATTGTCTTTATAGTGCATACTTTCTACATTCGCTTTTTAAAATATCTCTAAATGTTCTGTGGTTCAGTATTATCTCTAGAGATCTTAAATCACCACAGCTTTCCATGGTGTATATGCGACTAAAAGCAGTCACACACACTGCTGCTATAAGCATGTATGTAAGTACATGCACAGAGTGGCTGTTTTAGTTTTGTTTAGTACTCTAGTTGACTTCATTTGTATATTTAAGATGGAACAATGAACCAACTGTGTACTTTGTTCTTTTTATTTATGCATAATAATTTTATTCCCTTTACATTTGCATAGAAAACTTGAACCAGCTATAATAGAAAAGAGACGAATTACCATTTTCTATAATTAAGGCCTAACTTTGTAACATCTTTGTAATACTAAGAATAATAAGAATTCATGTTTGTTTTTTTCTTATTTTCTTTTTTACTGCTGACCCTTTTCAGCTGCAAATCTCACCTCTCTTCTTCACCCTCGACTCTTGCATTGATAATGTTATGGCTTCCACAAATCTCTTTTCTTGTCTTTTCTTGTAAATATATTTTTCTTGTTTTAACTGGTTCAGATTACAAGAGGAGCATCAGGTGGCGCTCCAAGAGTATTTCAGGACCTCGGTGTGCTTGGACGTTGAACAAGTACAAAATGGAAACCCCAACCTCCCTGGACTGAAGAAACTTACCATGATAATCTGCAAAAACCTCAATAAGTACAAATCCTTCATCCTAGGGTTAAGATTACACTGGTAACATTATTTGCAAAAGTTACTTCCTGTTTTTGTTTTGGTGACACAGTGAGATCTCCCGCGTCCTGCCGTCTCTGGAGATGGTGAACCGCGTCCTGGACCAACAGTTGTCTCCAGGGATTGGGCACCTGTCCAGACAAGTGAGTGTCGAATACTACATTAATAACAGTAATGCAGTTATGTGGTATTTGTGTAAAGATCCACAGTTATTCAAGCAATTTATCTTCTCATAAATAACAAATCTCTGTGACTATTTTTTGTAGATTCCCAAAGTTACTTCACAGTTTAGTGCTAATACTTTGGAACAGGAAAGGTGTACTGGAACCACTATATCATCAGAATAGTCAAGGATATAATTACCCTCTATGTACTGTACTGTACTGTACCATTTTTATGAACTGCTAATATTATTGTGTGTAGAATCCCTCAGTCGTCCAGGTAGAATCCATAGCAAAAGGAGAAATTTAATTTGTCAACTGGACAGAGTTTATTTGGTTGAATACGTTTCGCAGCTCATCCAAGCTGCTTCTTCAGTTCTGGTCAGATGCTGGTGGACACTGCTTTATATCTGCTTGAAGGGAGGAGCTTAATTACAATGAAAATTACTCTGAGACGCACATATTTAAATATTAAACATGAAATCCCAGTCTATTTCAAACCCACAAACACTTTAAGACAAAAACTGGTCCATCCTAAGGACAAAACACCGAGCCACAAACAAAGCAATGTGGTCTACTCCATTCAGTGTAGTGAAGACTGCAGGGGGCGCTACACTGGAGAAACAGAACAGCCACTTCACAAAAGGATGTATCAACACAGACGGGAAAACCAGGGTGGGCCGCAATCTGCTGTACATCTCCACCTAAAAGCCACAGGCCACTCCTTTGAGGACAGCGAGGTCCAGATTTTGGCCAGAGAAAAGAACTGGTTTGAGAGGGGAGTTAAAGAGGCTATTTTTGTCAAGAAAGAGAATCCTTCCTTGAACAGAAATGGGGGTCTCAGACATCATTTGTCTCCATCTATAACTCAATCCTCAAACCTAAATCAAAACAAACTGGGAAAACAATGGGACTAGCCAGGTCAGGTCCAGAGGTGTGAAAACACCCATCATGGCCCTGAATGGATATGCTAACTACTCCCCCACTCCCACTCCATATTGAATAGACTCACCTGACTAACAGAAACTGTAAACAACTCCATATTGAATAGACTCACCTGACCAACTGAAACTGTATTTAAATATGTGTGTCTCAGAGTAATTTTCATTGTAATTAAGCTCCTCCCTTCAAGCAGATATAAAGCAGTGTCCGCCAGCATCTGACCAGAACTGAGGAAGCAGCTCGGATGAGCTGAGAAACATATTCAACCAAATAAACTCTGTCCAGTTGACAAATTAAATTTCTCCTTTTGCTGTGCTAATATTATTGCAATTTCCACCATATAAACACTACCTCTAAGACTGCTGTGCCAGTAGATACTTTGCTTTGGACATCAACAGTCCCTGCGGGTGTGATGCTAACCGTAGGCACGCTCTGTCTGAGGCTTTGCTAGACTAATTTGAGCTTCATTTTAACACAATTTGACCAGAAAGAACCTAATTAGATGGAACTACAGAAGGTGAGCCGATTTGTGCTGTTAAACAAATTATAGTCACAACCTAGCTAGCATTAGTCTACAGTTTTTTAGTTAGTCACTCTCACTTTTTTTGTTGAAAATCAAACTCCTAAACAGAACCATGAAAGCTACTATTGGTCACAGAAAATGTGTTGCCAGTGAGCATGGCAACTGGCGAACATTCCACCCATACACATACATGTAGAAGAACCCCCCTCACATTATGTCAGTGCAAAGTATCAACTGACACCTCCAAGAAACTTTCATTGCCTAAAATCATTTTGGTCAGAATGTTTTTATAATGTTACTCTGCGTGTGTTGTTGTTCAGGTTTCAGTTGATTCACTCCAGTCCACGTCGTTTAGACTTGAGCAACTGACTAAACTGCTCTACTCTATCGAAGATAAGGTCAAATAAATACAACAGATATCTTCCTGGTCCGCTTAGCAACAGATGACGTCACAATGTGTTCCTTGTTTTAGGCCAAAGGTGCTGTATTTGAGTCTGCTGGTTATGAAGGAGGCCATAGAAAATCAATTATACCTGCTGTAACATTTGAGGTACCAAATAATAAAAAAACCCTCAAAGACTTTAATGTATGGACGCAATTTGGAGTAAACATCATTTTTCTAACTGCAGGTAAAGCAGGAATCTCTAGGTATATCCACAAAGATGTTCCTGAAAGTGGATGTAGAGAGTGGAAAGTTATTCTATAAAAAGTCTAAAGATGGCCCTGAAGACAAATACTACGTCCACAACAAAAGTAAGAAATCATTTTTGTTTTCATTGTAATATAATTGCTGGATGTTGTGAGTTTGTTATCATTATATCCTTGGTAATAATAATAATAATAATAATAATAATAATAATAATAATAATAATAATATTTTGCCATGTTTAAAGTGCTAATAAAATTACCAAAAATAAGAACCAAAATTAAATTATTTTGGCAAGGGTGACTGTGTATGTTTATGGGTTACAAAACAATTTTCTTGGACAGAACCATTATAGTAACTGTGCCACCTGCTGTGTGTTGCCATAGGAAGAGATTTGTATGCATAGTATTTGCTGCTTGAACGCACAATTGGCACAATACAAGTCTACACACTTGTCAAAGCAGCTTAGTCCAGAATCTTGAAAATAAAATATATTTAGGATCTACAAACAAGGACTATCAATTAGCCAGTATATAAAACCTCAATCTGCACGTCATAAAACAAAGCTCTATACTCCAATCAAATCAGATACATGTAGAAACTAAAGATAAATGTTTAATTATAAATATAATAATAAATCTTTTTTTCAGTTTTACAGTTGGTCAAATCTCAGAAGATCCCGGCAAAGATCACCATTCATGTGGAGACAGAGAAAGAGAAAGTGGTGAAGAGAGAGTTTGTGTTTGAAGATGCAAAGGTAATCCTCATATTTGTATAACCAAGAACAAATGCATTTTGAATTAAACATAATATTTATATTATATATTAATATATTAATTATTAAAATAATCTATAGAAAAGGGAAGGTTTTAGTCAGCTGCTGCAACTGATGAAGAACAAGCACTCCGAGAAACCTGAGCCAGACATGATCACGGTTTTTGTTGGTACTTGGAACATGGGTAAGAGTTCCCAAAAAAAAAAAAAAAAAAAAAAAAAATCTGGTATAACATATTGATCTCTGCCATTGTCCACCAGTGCTGGTTAATCTCTGGTTTAGTGTTAACTCCAAGTATAATCTTGATTTTGCCCTGTTTAGTCCAGTTTTATTTCATAGTAATAATCTGGTCTGACACAGTGGGGCACCAGTGTCAGAAATTGTTGTTGTGTCCTTAGGCAAGACACTTATGATTGGGTTTGATTTACATTTTATATGAAAAGCGCTTTACATATAAAGTCTTGACTTGATTTGACACTTTGACCACAATAATACTATCTGACTTACTCCTCTCTGAAGGAAATGCCACGCCTCCCCTCAACATCAGCCCGTGGTTTCAGTGCAAAGGCCAAGGCAAGACCAGGGACGACACGGCAGAGCACATCCCACACGACATCTACGTGGTGGGGACTCAAGAGGACCCGCTGGGGGAGAGGGAATGGGTAGATATGGTCAAAAGTACCCTGAGGAACATCACCAATATCAGCTTCAAACAGGTGAGAGAAGGATGCAGCTGTTTGACAATGGTAAAGATTCAGAGTCGACCATTATGACACCATTGATCAATATGAACAAAGAAGGATGCCAATGTTCTAAATCTGTTTGGAAATGCATTTTTTTTATTACTCCCACAACTTTCAGTAGAATCATATGACCCTAAAGCCTGTCAAATATTACGAAAGTTCAATTTATCCTGAAAAAAATGTAAATAACAGAAATAATTCCCACTTTTTTTTCTTTTTTTTTAACTTTTTTCTCTTGGTTGTCTCTAGTTTTGTCCTGGTTTGGTCATGTATTAGTCTAGGTTTAGTAATAATTGGTATTCTTTGTCATTTAGATTGCCATTCACACACTGTGGAACATCAGGATTGTGGTGTTGGCAAAACCCGAGCATGAAAACAAGATCTCTCATGTCTTCTCAGACAGTGTGAAGACAGGGATTGCTAACACACTCGGTAACTATATCTTTTCATATGATGCTGTTAAGGCCATGTATTCATAAGGGTTTTACAAGCCATTGTTTATTCTACAGGAAACAAAGGGGCAGTGGGTGTATCCTTTATGTTCAATGGGACCAAGTTTGGTTTTGTGAACAGTCACCTGACATCTGGGAGTGAGAAGAAACTCAGGTAAGAGCTTTATTACACTGTATTAAGATGATGCGTTGAGATCTTATTACTATACACTTTATTCAGGATGTCGACGTGGGAATCAGCAGTATCTGTGGCCCATATTACAGTTGTATGATTTTATATAGGGATGCCGATTTCAGCAGATATGTTACAGGCATTTTACACAAATCAACTACTAATTTAATATTTAGTAGTGAGACTGAATTTCAATTGTAGTTGATGGGGAATACAACTAGTACCAACTGCAAGGATGTGTTAGTGTTTAGGTTTTATTTTAATTAGGCTGTTGTATTTACAGGCGAAATCAGAACTACATTTCCATCTTGCGATTTCTAAACCTGGGAGATAAGAAGCTAACGCCATTTGACATCACAAACCAGTTCACTCACCTGTTTTGGCTCGGAGACCTCAACTACAGGGTCGAAATGCAGTCCACTGTAAGCTCCCTCACTCTACAAAACCACATAATCAAAATGAATCAAAATACTTAAAAAATGTCTGAAATTGTGTACGTAACAGGAGGCTGAGTACATAGTGTCAAAGATTAAACAGCAGCAGTACCAGGAGCTGCTCCGTAAAGACCAGCTGAACATGGAGAAGAGTGAGGGCAAGGTCTTTCTACATTTTGGTGAGAGATGCCCTCAATATAACAACAACAACCACAATAACACGATATTTGAGACTTATGGTTACATTTATTTTTAAACTTCTCGTTTTGTAATTCTGCATTAACCTAAATATGAGGGGTTTATTTTCAGATGAAGAGGAAATCACTTTTGCACCAACTTATCGCTTTGAGAGATACACACGAGAGAAGTATGCCTACACAAAGGCCAAAGCCACTGGGGTGAGATCATACGTGACCATTGCATTATTCACAGCAATAAAACCACATTTAAAAGTGATAGAAGAAGACATTAGTTATTTGAAAGTAGATTTCTTATGTTATCTAAGTGCTGCCCTATACTGTTACTTGTTTATGATTTTTTTTTTAATCAAATATAGATTTTAATAAAAGGAGAATTCTTTCTTTTTCAGTTTTACATACAAATAAAACACTGAATTTGAAGTGTTAGGTCTCAGATTAATATTGAAATGTGTCATTTTGTTGTTTGTTTGTTTATTTTCAGACAAAGTACAATTTGCCCTCCTGGTGTGATCGAGTGCTACGAAAGTCCTACCCTTTGGTTCATGTCATCTGCCACGCTTATGGTAGGAGTATTAGCTTTCACCGAATTAAAGTAATTAATAACTCTATCTAACGGCCCTGATCTGATCACATAGGCTGTACTAACGACATCATGACCAGTGACCACTCACCAGTGTTTGCGTCATATGAAGTGGGAGTGGTTTCACAGTTTGTGTCCAAACAAGGTACAGTCAGGAATATGTCCAATAAGATGTCACCGTAACTGTCAAAACAAGTGAATGAGAAATGCAATGTCTTTTTTTCTCTCCAGACCCGGACACTGCACCGGAGGGCGGGATCCAGATCATGAACTGTATGGCTACTCTGTGGACAAAATCACAGACAAGGTTCTGCATCGAGTACCATTCAAGCTGTTTAGAAAGTAGGTGCAATCATAAAATGTATAACGTTATTCAGAAAGACTTCAAATTCTAATGTCAAAATATCATTTTCTCATCAGAACCAGTGAAAACAGCAGAAGGTGAAAACACTCAGCACACAAACGGATTCCTAAAAGTGTGGTTTGGAAACCAAGTTCAGGTAAAGCAGTCATTCTGTTGGTTAACACTGTCATTGCAGCACAAATGGATTTTAAATAGATTTTACACATGTGCATCAGTAGTGAGATATACTGAGCACTCTTTTACATTTCCAGCTGACTCCTATTATCTCTGACCCCGAGTACCTACTGGACCAGCACATCCTGATCTGTATCAAGTCCACAGATTGTGATGAGTCCTATGGTTGATCCTTCTAACTTGAACCTAATATATATTTAATAATGATACAATGGCATAATAAGTATAAAATATGTTTGTATTCAAAGGTGAGGGCTGTGTGGCGCTCAGAGCAGCCCAGTTTTCATACACCGAATTTCAGATCACTCTCACTCACAACGGAGAGAAAACGGGCACTCTGAAGGGAGGCATCCAACTGAACACCACACAGTGCAAACCTACAGAGAAATTATATGGTAAGTTTAGTAAATATAAATCTACACCTTTTTTCTTATAATATCAACTTAACAGAATACTTTTACCACTGTGAACTTTCAATTATAATAATAATATGATACACACTAAATATGAATATATATACAGTATATATACAGTATATATATTTTTTAGAGAATTTGAAGCTATGTATGACTAATGCATAAACTTAAATATATTATATGTTTTTCATATTTAATCTTTTCTGTCTACAGATTTTATCAAAGTTGAAAGAGATGATCCTGCATCCTTAAAATGCAAAGGCGGAGACAAGTAAGATATTTATATTTAACAACTGAATAGCATGGTTTGTTCTACTAATGTAGTGCCAAGCTTGATGAGGCGGCTATGTGGGAGAAAAACAGATATGACTGTGTATAGCAGACCTCCACACACTGAACTCTGTGTTTATCCCATTTGTCCAGGTTGTCTCTCTCTCAGGCTCTTGACATCTCTAACCCCAGTTATATGGGACTGCCCTACAAAACTGGGAACATGCAGGAAAAGGGCTGGAGCTACAGCATGCAGCCCAAACCTGTTCCAGGCTCACGCAGTCCCACCATGAAACATTCGCCGTGAGTGTTAAAGCAACTATACTTTTTGGTTATACCTTCAAATGTATTTTAATGGCACTTTCTTGACACACTTTTGGATTTTTGTGAAGGGGCAAAGCACTCATATACTAACATCTTTGTGTCTTTGCTGCCGTATATAATAATCGTAAATAACACACTCATTTAATGTTTTTGTTTTAAGTGAGGAGGGAAAGAGGTCTGAGATGTTTGACAACCCACTGTATGGATCTCACTCTCGCTCCAAAGACCAACAAAAGGACCTGCTATTACCTCCAGACCCCTTTTTATGTGTCAAAACTGCAGACAACGACCCAGATCGCCCCCCAGTGCCCACTCCCCGTGCTCGCTCCTTCACCTGCTCAGAAACCAGCCCCCAAACCACAGCTCCTGTAAACACACACCAAGCCAAATGCAAGAAACCGGTGGTGCCCTCTCGCTCCGATAGCAACACTGTGAATAAGCCACGTTTACCAGTTAAATCCAGACCAGGGCCCCCGGAACCACCAGTTATGAGAGTTAAAGACTACAGAGAAGCTGCAGAGCTCCCAGGGAAACAGAAAGGACCAACCAGGCCTGCCCAGACATCAAGATTGTAAGTTACTTTTTATTTTGTCAGTTTTAAAGGACTATACTGGAAAAATCCTATGCAATTAAACTTCAGTGTTGCAATAATGTTAAACTATACCTTAGCTCTGGAATGCTCTCCCTCTTCATCTGAGATCGTGCTCCTCTGTACCTCACGTTAAAACCCTCCTAAAAACACATTTTCTCAAGACGGCATTCAACAGCCCATGAGCTCTACTATGAAGCTGTCAACTTTAGACTTTTATCTTTGTGTATTAAGCCACTGTTTTATGTAATATTTTATATATTTTACATTTGTTTTATTGTTTCCCTATGATGTGTTTAATGCTATAAAGCACTTTGGGGCAACTTGTTACAGTTGTTTTAAATGTGTATGTGAAGTAAACATCTAGCAATGTTCACGTTTTCAAAAGACATAACTATATTGTTATTTCTTGCTATTTCTGTTTTTCTTCAGTTCATCATGAAATTTCAGAGATGAGTTGCCCTACTGGAAGTGACGCTCCTTTCCGCCCTGCAAAATGTTGGAATTATTTTGGACACTGCATTTATGACACTCACCAGCCAAAGATTGTGGTTGGGAGTATAGTTTCTGTTACATTTCTTTTTTCCACACTATTTTAGTCAAGCTAGTAAAGAGTTACCACAAGGTATTAATTGCACAAGCATGGTTTGTTTTTAAATATATACTGGCTATAAAAAATAAAATATTTTATTGCAGATTTTGGTATGTTTACTTTTGTGTGTTATGAATGTGAAATTGAATGTAAAGCGATAAGAGTCAAATTCAGAATAAGCACAAAATAAGCTTTATTATCACTACACTGGTTAATTGATTGATTGATTAATAGCTGATATTTACAGTAGAACAATAGCTTTTTTGGCTCCATCTGCTGTAGATTTTAGGTACTGCAATCGGTATGAATGTGATGTGAAAATCTGTGAATTGCAGGATTTAGCTATATAATATAAAGATAGTATACATTATCGAGTTTAAAATGTATACATATCTTAGTTTAGGGTTAAGGTTAGGATTAACATAATAATAAAAAAATGGTTCTCTCTGATGTGTGAAATTACGTAGCTTACACATCGTTATCAGCAAACAACCTGTAGTCTGTGAAGAAAAAAAAAGAGATGTATTTTTTAGTTATAAATATGAATGTGTGATTTTTCGTCGTTTTTTGATGTTTATCAAAGTATTTCAATAAACACACGCACCTCTGGCTCCCTCGCGCGTTCATGCAGTTCCGGCACTTGTCGCGCAGCTTTTGCGTCACGTCGGCGTCATCAACACACGACGAAAAAGCACGAGAAGCGAAAATGGTGAGCTAACTCTTTTTGTGTAAAATTTGTCTCATTCCTGCATTTATATCGCACATATCATGTATTTAATGTTGCGTTTCTTTGTTATAAATTGCACATTTTCACTCGTTTGTCTGGTAGCTGTTGGTGTAGCTCGTGTCGCATTTTGAATTAGCCGCCGTTGTGTCGCTAAAAACCTTGTCTTTCTGTTTTCACAGCTTTTCTACTCGTTTTTCAAATCTCTGGTGGGCAAAGATGTTGTGGTCGAACTGAAAAACGACCTGAGGTAAATCCATTATTCTTTGATTGTAGTGTTTGACTCTGGTGTTTTCCCAATTAATGAGTCAGATTCATTCAAGCATTTTAAATAAGGACTGTAGATGTAGTTCATAGAGGCACGAGAAGCGCACCCCACTGCACACATTAACCACTGTCACTGACCGCACTTTTATCACACTGTACTTTGTAATCTTCTGTTCATATCTCACATGTGTCTTAGTGTTTTGTTTTGTTTTGTTTTGTTTTTGTGACCTATGCCCATTTCTCCACTTTTAGCATCTGTGGGACGCTCCATTCCGTGGACCAGGTAGGGGAGTGCTGCTACTGTGTAGTTTTTACTTCTCAGTGTTCTTTTTTTTTTAAAGTGTTCCTTGTTCCTTGCAGTACCTGAACATAAAGCTCACAGACATCAGTGTCACAGATCCAGAGAAATATCCACACATGGTGAGTCCTTTCTTGCCACACACCCTCTTTAGACCAGTGGTCAGCCTTTTTCAGTCGCAACCTCCATAATGGCAACCATTGGCCTTCATGACCCCTAAACATAAAAATAAGGCTACTCAATAGCTAATGTTTGTTTTTATTTTTAGGACATAGGCCTGGATAAATTCACTGGGTAGGCCAGCTAATGTGAATCTTAATTTATCACTGCATTTGAACAGTGTCAGGCATTGTTTAAAACTATGGCATGGTTTTAACTTTTTTCCTCATGTAATCTGGGGATTACAAAAAAAAAAAAAAAAAAAAAAAAAAAAAAACATTTTGCAACCCCTGACCCCTCAGCTAGAGAACCACTTATTTAGACTATACCAGCCACCAGGCCTATCACCATAACACATTTTTAAGCACAACATATGCTGTGATAAACGGTAATATTGAAACTACTTTATGCCACAGATACAATGAAAATAATGGAAGATAATCCAAGGAAAGGCAGCCACACATTACAGGTTTTTAAACGATTCTTAAATGTGCGACAAAAAGCGCACACCACAGACACAAGGAGAATCTCATGAGATTATAAATCTCCGATCGCAAAGACTGCAGCGGGATATGGCTGCGGACCACAGGCTATAAAGTTGTGTGATCACGTCAGCTGTTTCCTGTCTATGGTAAAACAACTCACTATGAGACTCTTAAGTGTTCAAAAGATCAGAGCACTGCACTTCTAGTTTAGATACAAATCAAAACAGTGTTACTGTTATTTGTGAAATGTGGTGCAGTACTTCAGATACATGATTTTTAATATACAAAAGGCTGGCGATAAAGTACACAGGAAGTAGAGTCACTATCGCTAATCTGCAGCTTCACCCTGATCCATGCGCTGTGTGGATGTACGCTCACCTTTTTACATTTAAAGAACGCTTCAAACTAGATTCACAGCTCTGTTTTGTGGACTGTCATTATTTGCGGAGGACAATTTCTATGGATAATGTGGATGAGATTCTGCAGGTTAAATTTACATCTTTACAAGAAGTGAATAATAATTATTTTCACTATTTACTGGGTTTGTATCTTGCGCCTCTCTGTCTGTCAGTCTGTCTGCTGCGTCTGTTTTGTTGGCTGTTACAGTGGTTTGGTGGTTAAAATCTGACAGAGCAGCTTTGAGTCACATTGATACCCACACACACGAGGAGCGCAGCAGCTTCAAAATCGCATGTGAAGACACAGTCGGGTCGCGCATCCCCGAATTTGAGGAGAAGCAAATCATAGCCAAAACCGGTCAAATGAAGCTTTACTTGGCCACAAATGTTTCTTTTTCAACCATCTACAGCTCAAATCTGACATTACAACAAAAATACCCCCAAACTCCAAAGAAGTACACACCAAATATATTGTCCAGCTTTCATATATTGAACAATAAGTGAACAGTGATTATTGTGACAGGCCTACTAGCCACATGTAATAATCTATTAATAATAAATTAATATTGTTTTTACATTTTGCGTATTTATATGTAATCAGGTTTAACATCTGTTGCCGCAAATTGAAGTGAGATTCCACTTATGGGTGGTGTTAATTTCTCACTAAAATGTCTTATTTCGGCTGGATAACTAAACAGTTTGTTTGTTGTTAAATTTACTGTATCTAATCTTCTTACTTGAAATGTTATTTTCTACTACATTACAAATAGAGCTTGGCTGAAGGTAACAACAGTATTGTTTTTTACCATGAACCTTCTGCCCAGGCCTTGTCTGGCACTGTCATCCTAATTTACAAGGAACTGGAGAGATGGCACTGCCAGGCAAGCCCATTCCTGTTATCTGGGTTGACTGACCTACATGCTGTTACAAGTAACCCAAAGTGTCCAATATGTACTTTGTTGTTGCTCATTGTCTTTTTGTCATCAGTTGTCTGTGAAAAACTGCTTTATCCGGGGCTCTGTGGTGCGGTACGTTCAGCTTCCTGCAGATGAAGTGGACACACAGTTGCTCCAGGACGCTGCTCGTAAAGAGGCCATGCAGCAGAAGCAGTGATGGAGCCCGAGGGAGGCCTGATCAGGGGGTTTGGAAGTTTGGAGAGGTTTTTGTAAAATAAGTAGATTTATTTTTTAATTTTTTTTTGTCACACTTGTGTACCTTAAGTGTTTGCTGTGTTCAAGGCCATACTTTTCATGCCTTTTGAATTGCAGTTTTTGTTTTTACTGAAAAATAATTTGCAGACTGTAATTATTTGAAATTCCTTTAGTCCAAATGGCATTTGAGAAGACTTCATTTATCATGTTTTTGTTAAAGAAAAAAAGATTGTGAATTCTTTTTTGCTGAAGCAATTAGAGTGAAATAAAAGCATGCAAAGGGCGCAATGAAAAATCTTTTAATTTACATCTGCACTGATTTATCACGTACAATGAAAAATGTTGACTTGTTTTTTACTTAACGTTGAATAAAATATTTTATTTATATTTGGTATTTTTAAGTAATTTCTTAAAATATGATTTATTTAAATTCATATTAATTACCAAATATTCCTGATATGAAAGTGACACACCATTTACTTGTAGTAAATGGTGATTATGTAGCATTGGTCCACACACTTGGCATTTTGTGTTGCTTTGTTTTAAGTCTTCAATATTTGACTGGTAACCACTGCTGAAGAAATGGGGCTAGTTTGCTGCAATGTACTGGCCAAGATTTCTCATGCTCACGTCACTTTCAAAAGACGATATCACAAAAACTTAAAACAATTAAAACAGTGGTAACAAAATTTCTATCCCTATAACTTTTTTGAAGCCTAACTGGAGACGAGCTGTAGCCTGTGGCTAGAAGCCTACGAGCATGACATCAAAGAACAGTTTCAGACAAAATGCCATGCAGCCGTGTCAATACATATAAATCCAATAACTTTATTTTACATTCATACATTAAACGTACAGTTACTTTAATGCAGGTTAAAAAAAGCCCAATCCAAAACAAGTCCTGGTCATTTACAATGATGCATTTGCTTGTTAGAAGGTTGGTAACTAGCGTTAAAAATCTATGTACACTTAATGACACACACGAAGGGATGTAGGACACATAGCATCCTTGAGTCTAAACAGCTGAATGGAGAAGAATTCGGTCACCAGAGAAAGGCACATTGAATACACAGTGTATGTACAAACCAAAACCTTGACACTTACACAACTTTACTGTAGGCGCTAGAACAATAACCAAAACTGTAAACTTCCACTTATGATAAACAAACAAACATTTAAACAAAAGTCACATCTGTACAAATACATTTGAAGCAAAATATTTTCTTGGTATTACCAAGGGCGTACCTTGAAATGCGTTAAACACCAAAGTCACAGATTGGCTCTGCCAGCAGAGAGCAACCCGGGATATAGTTACACAATATGTCACAATATTTATGCTGTTGCCCAATTCATATTTTACTGGCAACAGATGTACCTCATGCATATCCAGACAGCAGCAGTCATCTGATATGTTGAGCTCATTTGATTGTTTTTTCTCCCACATGAGAATGGCAACTTGACATGGTGCAATCTGTACATCTACATAAAAAGTAGACAGTTCTGTACAGCCAGAAATTCAGATATCTTAAAATATATGTACCACCCGTCACTTGAATGCTCTCAGAAAAGTAAGTTCTCTGATATAAAATACTGTATTTTCAAAAAGACGGCTTCTTTACATTCCAGCCTTCAACAAAATAAAGCTTTATATATGTACCTTCAAAGCTTAGAAACACTCAAACATACATACATATATATTTAAATCTTTACAAACAATAAAGTGACAAAGATGCCTTCAGTGGCTCTACGTTCACATGTAGTGGTAACCCGTTTAGAGTGGCAACCATGGCCAATTTAATTGTCTAATAAACACAGTGTGGCACTACAATTTTGGATGATTGAACAAAGTTTGGGTCTTTAAATGCCAAGGTCAAGATTGCCTGTTGCAAAGTTTTTTTCTTTTCCTCTCATTTCTCAACACGCTTTAGTCAGATCCGTGGGTATGTCTGTGGACATCCTGTACTGGATCTTTGTGTTGGTGATGGCTCCGTGCTTCTGTCGCAGATGCAGACGCAGCTGACTCTTGTGGCGGAAATGCAGGTTACATTTCTCACACTGAAATGGAGAAGATCATCACACATTAAGTTACCAAAGAAATGCAAACAGGGCTTGACATTAACTTTACCCTCATGACATTTTGAATTAAATATATACATCCATTTAAAGAGTCAATCAAAATCAGAGGGAAAATAAAAGACGACCACTTGCTACACAGTAACAGTTACAACAGTAAATGAAAGCAGTGTTGGACTCACATGGTAGGGCTTCTCTCCGGTGTGGATGCGCAGGTGACTCTTGAGCGTCTGGAGGTGTCGGAAACGAGTCCCGCAGATTTCACAAGGGTACGGCTTCTCTCCGGTATGGATCAGGACATGGGCCCGAAGGTGAGCCACCTGCACAAAAACAAGTCAAGTCATTAATAAGTGTTTTATACATGACAGAGATGGATAGAGAAATACATTTTTAACACAAAATAATATCACTCAAGAAAAATCTATAAACAGTGATCCCCATTATTAATATATATATATTTATAATTTAGAGTTGATGTAATCTTAAAAGCGAAATATAAATAATGCACAAATTCTGGTATTTTGGTAATTTTGCCACTTGTACATAATCAGAATGGGAAAATTAACTAAATATTTAACTCAATTACAAAAAATGTTTACTTCAGTAAAAGTTTGGTGTCAGAAAAGTACTCTGAAAGGTTACTCAAGTAAATGTACTGATTATGTCCATCTACTGGCATGAATCAAGTGTTTAAAGTTTAAAGGACATGTGATTCTAATATTGTGTTAAATGTGGTAGTGTTACCTGCACAAAGCGTGCTCCACATGTCTCGCATTTGTAGGGTTTTTCCCCTGAGTGGATGCGAGTGTGCGTCTTGAGGTTGGCCGGTCTGTTGAACTGAGCGCCACAGATATTACACCTGTACGGTTTTTCACCTGGAAGAAACCAAACCGAAAGCACATTAATGAATGCATGTTTCATACTGGCTGGGTTCACATGACATAACAACATTCTAAACTGCCCATAGTTTAAAATGACTGTAGACAGAGGATAGGTCAGAACTGTATGTAGATGTGTTTTAAAGCCAGTGTGTGCAAGTGTGTACCTGTGTGCACAGTCTTGTGACTGGCAAGGTTGCCCTTGTAGCGGAAGGCGGCCTGGCAGCGGTCACACTTGTACGGTTTGTCACTGTGCACCTGCAGCATATGTTGTTTCAGAGCCTCGTCGTCAGCAAACTTTGAGTCACATTCATTACAGAAGAATGTGCCATTTTCTGTTTAGGGAAGTGAAAGTACCATAATATGAGATATGATTTATACTTTTACAGTAATCGTGTGTTACTATGACACACTCACCACAGCTGGAGTCGGAGTACTCTGAGTGCAGCTCGGCCATCTCCTCCGTGAGGCGAGCGGCAGGGTTAGGGCACACCTCTGAGTGCCGCGGCGACTGTGAACCACATGACGAACAGTTGAGGCGGGACAGGAAGTGCTGCGTGTCCCCGCTCCTCAGAGACCCTTCCAGAGCACTGCACACAAGGGACAGCTGTGAGGGGCCTTACTTAATGAATCAAACTGATATGACTCTGTTCTATAAAGACAACAGTTACAGTGTAAAGCAGACTTTGTTTCACCACAGCACACACCAGCGCTCAGAGGTGGTGCACACGGCTCACCTGCTGATGATGTTGTTGAGGCGGCTGGCTTGTGGAGTTGGCAGCTCTTCACTGTGTTCACTGCTCTTGTTCTGAGGCTCCAAACTCTCCGAGTCATTCTGGTGAAGGTACGGCTGCAGAGCATGGCGCTGAGGTGAGCTCAGCCCTGCATCCTGAAGCCCCACCTCCTCCTCCTTGGCACTTTGATTCAACACAATGAACTTGTACTTCTTCCAGTTGCGTGCTTTGGGGTCCTGTGTGTTTGGTGGGGACTGCGCAGTGCTCTGGGACAGACTGGCGTTTTTACTGCTGCTGGACTCCGTGGGAGAGTTGGGCTGACAGTCCGATTTGAGCGGGCTTTGGGGGCTGCTCAGGAGGGTCTTCCGCCCTGAGGAGATGCCCATGGGGTAGTGCTGATGGAGCAGCTCCTCCTCTGCTGCAGCGTGATCTTTGGACGACTCTTTCGGGTGCTCTAGGCCGAGCAGCGGAAAAGCACGTTTCCTGGAGCTCTGACCGATGGACTGGCTCATGTCATGGCTATCTTTGCGTAGCTCCTCCTCTCGCGGTGCATAGGTGCTAGGATGGATTATCCCGGAGCCCAGTGCTCGGCTGTAGTCAGCCCGAAAAGTGCTGTCGTGGGGAGAACAATGCTTGTGGTGCAGTCCGCTCCTCGAAAGGTCCGCAAAAGCATTTTTGGCATCAGTGAGCTTACAGAGTGGGAAGGGAAACCCAGGCATAGGGAACTGGCCATAGAGATGATAGTTAGAGGGAGTTGTGACCCCATTGAACATGTGAGAGCTGTAGGGTCTACTGTCCCTGAACGGAGCCACGCGGCTGTGCAAACTGTCCACCACTTCATGAGGTCGGAACGCATGGACGTCCTGAGGCAGCACCAGAGGGCTCACCAAAAACTCATCCCTGGGCAGCTTAGCTGGGTCGCTGCACACAGACAAACAGACAGATCAGAGGGTGAAACATTATTATAATGTACTATATTACACTTCATGATGAACTTCATGCATATAGATGATGTGTACACTGACCTGGTCTTAATGAATCTGTGGCAGGTGTCTACGACGTGGTCCATCTGCAGATATACAGCAGTGTTCAGAATGGCCATGATCAGACTCTCCTTGAGACTGAGGCGGGACGTGTACATGAACTCCAGCAGGATGGCAAAGCCCTCAGGGTCCACCTTAGGGTCCAGGCTGATGGCACTGAGGCTGCACTTGTGTGAGTCAGTGAAGATGGAGTAGAAGAGCCCACTGCAGGTGCACACACAGTACAGTACAGAGGTGAGTCAATGAAGCTAAAAGAGACTTTTAGGGATGTGACTTAAACTGAGACACACCTGCAAGCCATGAGCACGTTCTTGTGAGCACGAAACTGTTGTCTGCTGACCAGGATGGTGACATCTGTGAGGATGTCTCTGCTGCGCATTCGATTCAGGTTGAGCAGCACGTCGCTGGCGTGGCGTGTGAACTGAATGCAGCTGTCGGCTACACAGGCCATTTTGTCCAGTCCTGCAAAGAAGAGCACTACTGTAGTTATGTGTCAGTCTAAATCACCTACACGAAGTGTCCTGAGTCTCCAAAACTATTTATGTCGGACCAGAAAATCATTTGCCAGAAGGCGGCGCCAGTGGTTAAAAAGTTACAGCGCGCATATCAAGACCAATTTTTCAATCTCTCTTTTTAACAAACCACAGGTTAGTTTCGTAACTAAGGAAATCATCTGGCAAATTACACGGCTACTCAAAGTAAAGATTACTTTTTCCCACCAACTCACCACAGTACATACAAAAAGATATACTTTTAACTTTCATTTGGAATAGAAAATGAAAAAATAATACTGACTTTTTTATTTTTAGCAATATCTTTAAGAGTTCTAATTTATATCTTAATTATCAGTCCGCAGCACAAACCTCGTGGAGCAATTTGAGTAATTATTAAAGTCACTATATCAATTACGAATTTCTACATAGACCAAACCAAATGATCTGTTCTCCAAACTCAGTGGCTAAATGTTCTAACTTCAAATATCTACAGATTCTTCAAACTATATTCTTTTCGCACAAACCAACCTAGTGTTTGGAGATCTGCGCGCTCTGTTTGCCTTTGCCACTGTATGATGCCATTTCCAGGTCATTGACTTTATGGGAATGTTTTGTAAACTCACGGTGTACTTGGATTCACAAGAGCGCGCTACTTTCATAAACACAGACTGAGTCCTGTACGGGACACGTCCGAAAATAAGCGCGCACTTACGCTCATCACCCTGACGCCCTCTGCCTGCGTCAGGTCACCCTCAGCAAACTCTTCAAAATCATTTTGTAGCAAAGACGTCTATTCACACAAACTACTGAAAAATGGGCAAAGCCTCAGCGATGACAGTCAAACCACTAAATATATTAAGCGCACAGCACTGTGACTTTGCAGAAACCCACGTTTCAACCGTGTGGCCACTGACAGTGCGCGGCTGTGGTGTAGGCAGCGCTTATCATACAGAGGAGAGGACGTGTCCTGAAGTCTACCGCGGAAAAACACAGTCCCCTCCACACCACACATTTCCGCTGCACTGTCACGGCAACAGCAGGCTCTTGTTTGGCGCTGTCTTTGCGCTTCATTAGAGCACATTACCGCTGCAGCGACCGTGAGGCAAAAATAACACGGACCCGAGGCTGCCATGCTGCCAACAAAGTTCTGACAGCGCGCCTCCTCTGTGCGCCCTGACACAGTGGCCTTCAGACAGACAAACACAGGAAGCAGCGAAGAACCTGTAAACACCTCCACACCAGGCTCCACGCGCGCACGGTCCGCCGGGTTTTAAGGAGCACACACATTTTACAGCCGCACCACAGTAATTATTACACAGTAATACACCGCGGCGGACACAGTCTGCGACAGAGGAAGGCTGCTGTCCCGCAGCTCCTCTAGCGCGGAGCCGGGGCACTCTGTCAGAGCCGCCTGTCAGAGCTACCGCTCCAGAGTTCACACACTACCAGACGCACTCACACAGCCCCACACTCAAGCACTCCAAACGGCACAAATAAAAAAATACATCCACGTATAAAATAAGACCACTACACAGTAGTTAACAACTTCGCGCCAAATTAAATGAAAAAAGGAATTTAAAAATCACCTGGTAGCGCTTTCCTAGAAACTTCTTGCATCACCACTTCTAAGAACCCCAGTTCTAAGAATCAGACCAGCTCAATTCTCGGAATTTGAGCCTGAGACCGTACCACTTTCTCCGAGCAGGGGAGAGAGAGTTTGCTCCGTCACAGCTGAAACAACTTCCTCTGGCAGAGATTAGATTAACTTTAGCGGCCAACCAGGTCTTTTACTGCGTAAATAACGACTTCTTAAAAATTAGATTTTTAGAAAAATGATTTTTATTGAGTTAAATTGTACAAAAATGTGTAGATGGATACTCTGGTTCCCCCCATATTTGGTCGCGTCCACAGACACAGTACGACAGACCGTGGAGACGTCAGTCTCTCTTGAACACGCCCCCTGAAATTCTCAGAACTAATTCATGTGCCATGGCAATGGACCATAGACCGCGGACTGCCGTATCTGCCCCTGTTTTACGCACAGCCCAGCGCGCACACGGACAGGGCGCGCAGACCGCTGCTTTTTCTATGAGCTGTACCCAGATCCATGGCTGTACCGGACTTTACACTGGAGCGCTGCGACTCACGGCCGGGTTTGTGGACATGAATTCGCGAAGGCTCCAACAAGTGGTGCGTTAGGTAAAGAGTTAATCAGTCCTCGTTGAAGAATTTACACAAAATCAGTTTAAATCGCCTTTTATTTGGCCTTGGCCTCTTTGTAACATTGGAATTACACTGGATTCAGACCTAGGCTACATACGGAGAAGACTCACATTGTGTTTTCTTTTTTTTTTTCTTTTTTTTTTTTTAATTATTATTATTATTATCATTGAAAATTGGTCATCATGGTATATTCTTTTCTATCACATGAAATGAGAGGCATGGGATTAATTAAGGCTTAGAGGACTCTTCTTAAACCTTATGTTTTATGTGTTTACAATTGTCTATTGTAAACTTTGGCGTTTCCTATATGAGTCAAGTACAACGTTGTTATTATCATGCAAAGATAGTAGTTGCCTATTTAATTATATATTTTGGGGACAAATTTGTAGCATATGTAATTCTGTACAATTGTGTGGGGGTTATAATTATTATTTGCATGTAGACAGACACGGGCCTCTTGTACATGTTCATTCACTGGTGCTTAATGCTCTATCTGTTTGAATAAATGATGTGACCACAAGTGAAAATCTTGCATTCATTCCTGTATTTAGTGGCTGTGCAGTTACCGTCAGAGCTCACCTTGGAAACTCTGCTTGTGGTGATTCCAGAGCACAGATTCCCCTTTTCTCGCTGCAGGAACAAGCAGCATCTGTTGACCTGAAATACACACAAGATTTAAACTCAAACATGCAAATTTAAGATGTATTTTAATGTGACAGAAATTCCCGTTTCAGGAACAGAAAGAGGAAATTTGAAACCACATTTTTCTCAAGTAAATATTGCGCTTGCTGAATCTCTGCAAGGTAGAAACTTGAATTTGTAAATAATTTTGAAATCTTTAACATAATTTATTTATTTAGAAGGGAAGCCCCTTGAGATGTAACATCTTATCTGTGGGGGTCCTAAACACAATGACAGAAAAATAGCATTTACAGAAATGAAGAGAAAAGAAAAAAACAGCACACAGGCAACATTCACACTATACAATACAGTATCATAAGGTATGCATACATCTCTTTGAGTTTATCATCTCCACACCTATATTTGGAAATTACTGATGGAAAAAGCAACTCTATGTGCATCAAGTACATAAAACAAAAATATAATTTTTTTGGAAAACAGGAGCAGGATGTTTGTAAGTATTTGAAAAGTGATTCCTTAAACAGGTGGACCGATGTAACTGATTGGACTGGGGAGGGCAAGTTGTTCCCTTCATTTGGGGATTTAAAATTATTCATTTACCATACACTTTTTATGTTGTAACCTAATGACCAAATTTGTTCACATTTTACAACTCATTTCAAAATTGCAAAGTTTTTTCTCACAATACACCTTCAAATTTGCAAAATATACACGCAAAATCATGTTTGAACTTTACATCTCGCACCATACACTAGTTTGTAGTTTATTTTTTAACTTAATGACGAAAAGGCTAGACATATTACATTTGAGTTCAACATTGCAAGCATTTTCCTACCAATACACTAAAATGACATTCTAGTTTCCACCGTGATAAAATCAAACATTTATTAATAACTTATGAGCCTTATCCAGGGAAATGATTATTCCATTTGGTATCAGTGAATGCACTGGGCTGTGTTAAAATAGCCGCTTATTACACTGCTGAAACAAATAATTAGCTACACACTTTTATGTAGCCACAGTATAACAAACATCTTTGAACCAAATCTCAAAAAATCTTGCACTTTTTATAAAAAGTGTTTGTTTTACAGTAACATTTTTGATTCATAGAATTTAATAAGAAAATTGTGCAAAGGACAAATTGTAAATGCAATTAAATTCAGTTGCAAAAATGGACTTGCTCAAATTAAATGTGTCCTAATCCTAAGAATAACTCACTCTCACTCAATAATAAAATATCTTAAGTTGTTTTCTAACATGCCCGCTCAATTATGAACCTATATGGACAACCTTCACTCTAGTACGACTCTAGTACAAATGAATCAGCTCTCCCTTGTTATGTTGTTTTTAACCCATTATATGACGACACTCTTTTCCCAGTGGATCTCGCTAGCAGCATCCGCCCATTCCACTCCTGCCTCCCTCTCAAAACACTCCAGGTGTGTAGAATCCAACGGGGAACACAAAAACTCCAAAATAATTAAGACACATGTTCCTTTTCGCGGCAATCTCCGAATCAGCAATACCAAATAAAACCAGCCTCCCAAACAAAGAGCCGCGTCAACTTTATTCCAATCCACTTGGGGGATGTTGAAGGCAGCACACTTATGCATAATGCACGGCAGTAAAGCATATACAGTAGTTAGGAGAGAGGGTGTGTAATTTACCAGGCCCCATGCTGTGCCAGTGCTATAGAAGAACAAGATAATTACCGCAAATCCTTGGCAAACTTTTACTCCCAACCATTTCTAAATGAAAAATAAAGTGACCCAGTTAAAGCTGACATATAGAGAAGAGCGTGGGCTATGATCTTATTGATATGGTGTTAGAAAGCAAGAGACAGGTGCCTAAAATGCTGTCTTTTAAACAGGTTTTCTTCATGTGGTTTCCTTATATAAAACATATAGGTAGGCATGCATCAAGAATCTTGTGTTCTGACCTGGTTTATGATTAATATCTGCAATCTTTGGACCTATCAGCATACATCTGATACCACAAAGTTCAATGCCTTCTCTGTCAACAACTAATTAAACTAAAAAAAACACACACGGGGAAAAAGCACACTATTGCATTATAATGAAATCAATATTCACATGAAAAGTCTTCAAAATATAATGTCTGTTGAAAAAAACAAAAAATTAAAAAAGCAAAGCAAAAAATATTAAAATCTCAGTTGAGAAAACAGAGCAGGATGAAAATTTTGTAGTCAGTGTTGCTCCATATCAAAAGTTATATTTGTTTTCTTGTGAATAATGTTTCTAAATATCCTGGTGACCATGTCCTTTATATAGAAATGCCAAATAATAACTGAGATATTAGTCACAAACCACTCTACTAAACATGATTTGTTCCTGGTTTGAGTATGGTTTAGTCCAGATGTAGACTTGTGTGGTCTTGGATTAGTTCTGGTCTAGTCTTGGTTTAGTTACAGGTTTAGTCCCAGTTTTGATGTGGTCTATGTGCAAGTGTGAATGCATCCTAAGATTCTTGCCTTCTCTCCTTGACGTTTTGAATCACATTTGTATTGAAATTACGTAAAACTAGACTAAAGATGTGAACAAAGAATCTGCAGCAGATTGACAGTGTTGTGAGGGCTACTGTGTGTAAAATCCCGCTCCTCTGGTGAGAGACTGAAACATGTCCGTATCATGAGCGTCTCTGTGCTCCTGTCTGCTCTATGGGTCACTGAATAAAGATGCCCACTGACTGCAGCCCGCGGCCCGGAGGTTGCCTCACTTTTTTCTCCATAAACTGCACACTTTTGTCTCGTTTCACAGCAAATTTCTGCCAACTTCAGTGTTCATTGTCAGCAAAGATGTGAGTGTGGAGTTTTGTTCTGAGCGGCATGATGCAACCGGGCTGTAACACCAAACAGATAATGCTCTTAGCTACAGAGGTCTTTTTAGTTCCTTTCTTTAAAAGGAATTCTTTTCATATTGTTAAGTTTCACTTTTTTAACTCTGCGCAGCCCAGAAGCATTGCTCTTTTTTTGGCCACAACAAAGTTCCCTTTTGTCAAATACAATCAGTGCTTTAACTGTAACAGAGCTGCAGTGTGTCAATACAAATGGCTGCTTCCATGTCCTTTTATACTCTTCCCTTTAGTATCATTGTCATGGAAATACTGTGGTAAGTTTAATTAACACAGCCAATTAAAGAACATGTCGTTTATCTAACCAGAAGGACCAATGTAAGGGTGCTGGTCCCAAGCCTGGAAAAATGGATAGAACTGTTTCCGGAAGGGCACCTGAAATAAAACAAATCCCAAGCAAATCACTGCAATCAATCATAACTTTTACAGCCTTTAGACATACATCTCCAATTCCTCTCAGCTATTTTCATGTTTGCACAAAAAGTTTCAAATGGTTTCTGTGCAAATGAGAGAGCTGCTCCCACCTGTTTATAGTAGGCTATCAATCAAAACAAATATTGGTAAAGTATGTCTACACTGAGCTGTTTTAAATGTAAAAATGTGTAACAGCATTAGAGAATATATGCATATTTATATTTAGAACAAAGATGTCAAATGCTGAGCTACTGAACATTTAGAGGCAGACGCTGAGGCAACCCCTGAAGGAAAAAAACGCTGAAAGAACTATCATTTAAGATCATGCCATGAAAATACAATGAAATAGTAATAATAATAATAATAATAATAATAAAGCTAGGTTTAAATAGGTTAACTCATGTGCACGTAAAAAGAGGTCACGGATCGTTTCTCTTCTAATTAACCGATAAGAAGTGAGCGCGCTCCTGACGTCTTGTGGTGTCAGTCTGCGGCTCTGCTCCTGCTGCTTTCATCCTTCTCGACAAGGTTAAACACACGCAGGAAAAGCGAATCAAACGCTCCCTCTCATCTCCAAAAGAGGCGTTTAGCAGGTGCTTTGAGCGGTTACAGAGGTGGTCAACGGGCTACACTGCGGTCCCAGGACTTCCACATTCACCCACCGAACAAAGTTTCAGTGCGTAACTTTGAGTCCGGGGCCTGTGTGCCTAACCTTGAGTTCACTATTCTGCCGAGCTACATGCTAAGGTTAGAGCAGAGGCGCGCTGAATGCCAAATTGGAGGAATCAAAGCATGTAGATTTAGGAGGCTCTCAAGGCCAGAGCGGAGGGCCAGGAATGCAGACGGCACAATCCAAGTATGTGGAATTTTCCATGCATACCAAGGTGAAGAGGGGTTTGCCGTGGTGCCATCTACTGGTGAGTGGGCAGTGCCTGTGGCTGGCTGAGAGCATCTTTAGTCGAGTATCATCTGGAGAAACGTCTGTCTTTATAGTGTTTTATTTTCAGGGATACGAGTCCAAAAGTTCAGAGAGATTTTCAGATTTTAAATTTAGGAAGATTTCTGCTTTGATTAAATTCAAAGAACGTCTCTGTGTTTAATAACAAAAGCAGTCTCTTAACGTTGTTTTAAATAGTATGAAATATCTCTTCTCAACTTATACAGAAGAAAGTAATAAACTGGATATTGTCAGTGCTGAATATAGAACATTAGCTGTAGATTAAAGGTCCTATTTACACACAGTTGACTCTTTGAGCTTTTGTCCATGTTATAATGTTGTTATCTCCTCATAAATATACCTGGAGTTGTATTTTGTTTCATTCACACGTGTTTGGGTAACCCTTTATTATCAAGCTCCAAAGCTCAAAATGCTGTAGTGGTAGTTTTCAAGTAGTTTTCAAGTTTTCAAGCGACCTTTTTTACCTTTTGTTCAGTAGAAATCAAATCAAATAATTTTTGTGAAGGTGTATGGAGTTTAAAAACACAGTGGAGAACTTCCTGTATCACCACATGGCATTATAAATACATATAATGAAACAAAACACAACTCCAGGTATGTTTGTGATGAGGAAACATTATAGCATAGATCAGAAAATAGCTTCAAATGCCACTTTACACTGTATTTCAAGTTAGACCCAAGTCCAGGTATATTGGGGAGGGCTTTATCTGGGAGGGCATCTGACAAAATCCTAATGCCAAAATATTGTAACCTACAGTAATTGTCATTATGCACAAGTATTTTACATTAAATGAGGCAGGACAAACTTGTTAAAAACATAAAAAACATGAACTCAAGTCATTGAAATTCTTTAGGGTGAAGCTTGATCTGATTTAGTCCCAGTGCGTAAACTCATGGCTATTCAAGTGAGCCCAATTTTCTTGCATTTATTAAAGGGCCTGTATTCCACTATTTTCTATGTTATAATGTTGTTTCCTCATCACAAACACACCTGGAGTTGTGTTTTGTTTCATTCACACTCCACTGTGTTTTTAAACTCCATACACTTTCACTAGAATCATTTGGATAATATCACCCCTGGAATCGCCATTATCTACTGAACTTTAAAAGGTTCATTTGAAAACTGCCACTTCATGACATCACAAAGTGGAACAGAACATTTTGAGCTTTGGAGATTTAGATTGGCTGATAATAAATAAAGGGAAATAATAAAGGGTTATTCAAACGTGTGTGAATAAAAAAACACAACTCCAGGTTTGTTTGTTTTTTTAATGACGTAACAATATTAATACATGGCTTAAAGTTCACAGTGTGCCTGGTGGAGTAACAGTCACATATGTGTAATGTCATACCGTGTAACATTCCAGATAAAGCAGAAGCATTTCCAACTTCCACATTATGTATCCAGTATTTTTATGTCATGCCGGATAGTCCACACCTTGCAGTGGAACTTGATCTAGTGTGTTTATTTTTGTCCAGAATGAGTCCTGGGACGTGCCTGAACTCAGGCGACCTGTCCCGTAACACTGCATACTGTACTACTCACTTTGGTAACATGCCATATCCAAATTTTAGATAACATTTCAGCGGTGCATGGGCATTATCAGGGACATTGAGTTTTTAAGCTGTGAAAGAAAGAAAAAAAGCTAACAAAGAGTTTTACAGGACTATTGTATTACCACTGGAATTGTATGGAGACTACTGTAAAGTGAAGTAGGGTGAGAAGAGGACATGCTGAATCTGGGTGTTCGAGTTAGTGATACTTAAATGTTATATAACAAGTCCCACCTACAAATATGTGGCTGTCCAACTACTATCTCGAACTAATGTAATGGATTTCACTAAATATGGTATGACAATGGTTGAGTTGCCTATAGAGAAGATGGAACCACTTTATAGTAACTACACCTTAAAAAGCATGAACAAATACTTTATGAATGACTCAGGCTTAATTCATGGTTGAAGGGAGTTAGGATGAAGCTATTGTTTACATAGTTAAACCTGAATCATTGGCCACGTTGTTTGTGCTTTATTAGACTAACTGAGGTGTAGTCATTAAAGAGGGAATATTATACTTTTATGGGGTATTAACTGCTAACACATAGCATATTTACATCACCATGTTATCTTTTATTTTTCTGAAAATGCTATATTGGCCAAAATCAACTTATAATTAAATTGTTTCAGTTTTGCTAATGAGGTCCCTTTTCTTCCCTTCACAATCAGTGTGCTTCCCTCTAATTAAACTACTGCACATCACATCAGGTTTGTAGTTGTAGTGAATTGTTTGTCATGTTTTGTATCCTGCTTTTGTATATTTATGAAAAATTGTCATGTGGGAGCATGGGTGACGTAGGCTTGTGGCTTGTTTGGACAGAATCATACTGCTAATCTCTAACAGGCATGAATGGCATCTAAAACCTCTTCAGGCATATTTTTGATGACAAGACAACGTTATAACATGGTACTTCCTCTTTAAGTGTTACTGAGAAGTCTAAACTAGAACTAAATTGGATCAAAACCATGTCTAAACCAGGACTAACTAAAAAACTAAAGCAGCATTTAACCAGAACCTATTCAAGAGATAATCACATAATCCCAATAAACTAAACCTAAGTCAGTAGTCACCACTGATGGCTGCAGCGCGATGCTAGTTGAATATCCCACTGCTAACCGTAACATTGTAATAGTGTTATTATATTACAATAAACACACTTCATGGCCAGTGTCTATGTGTGACTGGTTTAGCCCTGGTGTTTCACACTGACTCTGTGCTTTTCCATTCACTTCTAACTCCATCTTATTGTCCATAAGTGTTTAAACACTTCTTCCTCTCAAAGGTTAAAGCAGGTGACTTCTCCAGTGTAACCACTGATATGGTCTGTAGAACTGGTTAGACGAGCCCTAAACATCAATTAATCATGACTGATTCATACAGCGTCAAGCCGCCCACTGACATAACAGCTGTAATGCCAATCCCCAATACAATAATAATAATAATAATAATAATAATAATAATTCAATACATTTAAGATCTGTTTAATTTTTAGATTGTCACATTTTACAGCACCCACACATGGAGAATCAAACACAATTGATGCATTTGAACCTTTTGACCTTTTGATAAATCCACCCACTGTTTATTGACTAGAAACATACAACCAAATCCATCTTTTTTCATAACAATGTTTAATATGCAAACTTTTAATAATGGATTTATTTACTGTCGTGGAGAGAGCAGGTGGAGGAGACACCCCTTGTTCAGAAATATTGTACTTGCTCTCACACTGACGTGCCTGTTATCTGCTCCATCAATAGTGTAGATAGAGCAGTGTGCACGATTGCCTCTTTTGCATGTACTCGTCTCAACCGGCTCAGAGATATGAGACTCAAAGAACTGCGTGCTTCTGCTCAAAACGCATCTGATAGGCAAATTGATATTGTTCTTTTAGCTTTTGTGCCCACAGTTCTTCTTCAAACAACTTCAAAATTTTGTCTTTTATTTGAAGAATAAAGCAAAATTTGGTATTCTTTGGTATTTCTTAGGTCTAATGTAAAAAAAACAAAACAAAACAAAACAAAAAAAAACATCTTACATAAAAACAGAATACAACGCTGAGTAAAAGATTCAAATCTTTTGCATTTCATGTTTTATCTGATGGTTAAGCAGAGCGAGAGGGCCTCAGCTTGAGAAATAGATTCACAGATCTGACGATTTGCTGAATGCCCTCCCTGTTCTTCACCCCCCGTTTTCACACTGTCCTGTCAAAAAGCCACAGAGCACAAAATCTATCTAAAAGTATTTCATTTTTAACTGTTACTTATTGTCTCTAACATTCTACGAATATTGCTAATTTTACTACAGTCGATTTTCATTTTCTTTGAAACTGAAGTGAAAACTAAATAATTTTTTCAGCAAACTGTCAGATTTTCATGCAGGTGCTTTACTCGTCTAACCTGACATATAATTGTATAAGGAAAACATTTGAACCTGACTTTGGGGGCACTATTGAGAAAAAAAAAAAAAAAAAAAGATCTCACCCAAACCACATACTTTTACTGACTCAAGATATGAAAATTGGATGAATAGCGCAAAGATCCATAGTTGTAAATTCATTTCCCAGCCACAGTTAACCAGAAGATTCTATATGAGTAAGTGAGTAGGTAACCTGCCACTCACTGGTTGTGGGTGTAGTTCAAGGTCTGTTTTACATCATAACGTAAACCTAAATGTAAAAGTTCATTTGCTTATCAGATTACAGTTATTTTACTTTGTCTTAAAATGTCAATTACCACGCGTGCTGATTTCAAACAGTAGCAGATTTTTTTTTCAGTCGTCCAAACTTTCGAAACATGCTCTTTGATTATTTTATTGTATTATTTTTGTTTCTTATCTTCTGAGATGAACAAAAATCTATGAAGAAAGCAGTATATGCTCGATAGACTTTAGTAAAAAAACTGTGAACTTTTTCCCATTGTTCTGTTCATAGAATACCAGTGAACGCATCAGTGCATATTTTTACCACAAAGAACATACTTGAATCCTCCTGATTCAGTTCTAATAATAGATTCTGTAGAAAGTGGAAATTCTTAACACTTTTCTTCGCCTGCTGCGTATTTGATAGACTGCATGTGTTTTTTCATTCATTCTCCAATCTTATTTATTTATTTCAGTATTTCACATTCCCGAGTTAAAGATCCTATATTACGCAAAATGTACTCTTGTGAGCTTTAAGCCATGCTAGAACCTTGTTAACTCATCAAAAATATACAAAGAACATACAGAGTGTTTTCTGTTTGAGAAATGAACTCTGTGTTAACTCTGTGTTAAACGTGTGTGAAACAAAACACAGATATGTTTTTGATGAGGAAACAGCATAACAGATCAGAAAATAACGTAATATAGGCCCTTTAAATTCAAACTTTTTAATAAAAAAAAAACATAATGTCCCAATATTTATACAGATTTATGATATATTTCTATAAAGATGTGACTAAATTACTTCAGGTAAATTTTTCCTTGTTTTAATGCTATAGATTTGAATCTCAATGATTGTGACTATAATTTCCTATCTTTACAATGTCAAGATTTACTATGGCTGCAGCACCTTTAAAGAAGCCTTACCTTTTTTCTGCTGGAAGGAGTGAGGCATTCTGGGATGTGTGGTTCTTTAACCTTCGATCAATGAAGGCCTTCGCAAATCTTCTTTCAAGACACTCAAAAAAAAGATCCCTAAAATCAGCCTTTTTCCTGCTATCGTTTTGTCTCCACAATGTTGCCGCTCCGAGACACAGTCAGTGAATATTTTAAGATTTTCACTCGCTCTGGATTTTAAACTGGCATCTTACGCTTCAGGGTCGTAGCTTCTCTCCGATGTTAAAGGGCACCAATGTCTCTCTCTGTTTCTCTTGTAGCTGCTTGCTTGCTTGCCTGAATCGTATGAGCTTGGATGAGTTGCACAGGCGAGGATGTAGCCAGTCAAGTCAAATGAGCACGCTTCGTATCACGCCACGGGTCCACAGGGCATCTGGTTTAACTGCACTGTCCCATGCAATGATGCTGCCCATTGATTGTGTCACCACTGTCTCCCGCTCTACTTTCCATGAATACTACCAGATGCAACTCCTGTTTTGGAATAGGACTAGATTAGGAAAAAATAATCCCAGTTTACTATATATACATAATTCATTAGAAAATCCTGTTATAAACGGGTAGGGTGAGGCTAGTCCTGTTTCCGTAGACTAGGAACCACCCAGGCAAGCCATCTGCCAAGACTTTTTCATATCCAGGCCTGACACATTGTTTTACCAACATGGCTTTTTATACTACAAACATTTGAGTGTTCGGGGGGCAGACGGGCATTAATCTACCTAAGATTAACTCAATCCTTTGGGACGATATACACAAATACTGCTCTTTATAACTGGCAGTTGGTGGTGGTTGCATCACGCCAGATGTTGCACCAAACTGATGGCCAATGGGAAGGTCAAACAGGGCAGGGTGGGGGGGTACGGGACGCGCATTGGGAAAAATTAGGAAGGCCTTGTCAGAAGTATGAGAATTTACATAACTGTAGGAATTGTGTTAAAAGATCCGTATTTGCATGCCTTAAAGTAGGCTTACAGAATGATCAGATAAGATGATCACAGTCAAAAATAGGTAGAGTAGCCAAAAATTGTACTCAAGTAAGAGTGACGTTACTTCAAAAATAATATTGCTCAAGTAGATGTCCAAGTAGTGGTCCAAGATATTACTCAAGGGTGAAAAAGTATTTGGGAAAACTACTACTCAAGTAAGAGTAGCTGAAAGAGTAATTGTCAAGGAGTAACATTTGATTTATAATTTTTAGTCAATGTAACTGAAAGGACAAAATATTAAATAATACACATATTAATCTAGTATATTGATAGACAAAAAATGGGAAAAACAAAATCATACCAGACGATGAAATGCCCACAGTAGGAAGAGTAACCAAAACTTTTACTCAAATGAGAGTACTGTTACTTCCATAAAATATTACAGAGAAAAAATGTGTTGCTAACAAAGTACTTTAAAAATTACTCTGGTAAATGTAACTGCATACTTTGACCATAGCACAGGTTTAAAGTATACAATTTAACAGTTTTTGCCTATATATCGTTCAGTGCAAACCTGTCAGGAGTACCTATAGCTGGGGGATTGTTACGTTGACAAAATCTTATATTCTTACAAAATAGTTTTGAAATACCACAATTTTGAAAGAAGATATGGATAGCCCAATAAGTCCAGTGCAGATTAGAAGGCAGTACCAGTGAATTTGACTAAGCAGATTTACCTGACGTCAGCTTAGTCTAAGAATTCAAACAGTTTAAACATGCATTGTTCTTGTTAATTTTAACAAGAACAATGCATGCTCATGACAGGAAATCTGTGTTGACTATTGGAAACGTGCTTGAGGCTTTGAGACATTCTGTTGTGATAAAATCTTATTCAGATTCTCAGTTCAAGCAAAACAAAAGTTCATATTGTTCAAGTTTAGTACATGATGTTCAGTGTCAGAACAACTGATCGAACATGATTTAACATCTGATCAAGTTGAATGGTGCTGTCACAGGCATTTTTATGCATTTACTCTGAAACCTTTGGCAGTTTAATTCCAAGCACACATTTCACAAACTGGTCCTAGTAATATGGGTTTATGGATAGAAAGAAAAAACATGAATTTCCCAAACTTTTCACAGTTTCTCAGTTTAAAGCAACACTGTGAAACATTCCAGAGGTGGCATGTCACCTGCATTCACTGTGAAGACAGATAAGTTTTATGGCATGCTGTGAAGATTTAGCCAAAGGAACAACATTTCCATGGAGACAAGCAGGAGGAGCCCCTGAGTCAAATAAGAGTCAGATTTATGGAGATGCAAGCCCACTCGCAATAAGGACGCATGTTTTTCAGTGCAGTAAACATAAAAAGAAATTAATAAAAGTAAAAAAAAGAAAAAACTGTTGCAAAACTACTGTTATAGAGGCATAAACTGAATAAAAAGTGTGCACACCAAGGCACTGGTGGTTTGCCTAACATTGTGCCCTAAACCCGAACAGAAAGTGAAAGTAATATCTGAAATGGACGTATATACATTATTAAGCCTTTTAATTAATAAATAGGAAGGGCTTAAGTGCTGTGACTAAACATTAGCATAGATAGCCCTTTGACAGTATGTTCATCACCGCACTGGGATAATCCACTGGGGATGAGTGGACTAATATCCAATCCCACTAAAGCCAAATTAGGCCAACACGTTTCCATGGTATTTGAGCATAAAGCGCTGCATGGGAACAATCCGAGCTCTGCCATGGTAAATGAGTGGTGAGCTGCTCCCATCCGCCTCATCCCACCCTCATCCCACCCTGATCCAGCGTGATTCTGACGTGATCCTGGGATAAACCAGAGCTGGATTAAACTCAGGACTGACACACAAACAACAGCCAACAACAGATCAATGCCAAACATTACTGGATACCTTTTAGAGTCATTTAATTAAAGGGTGAACATTTGTTTGATGGAAATGTGGGAGATTCTTGTACGGCTTTGTACTGAATTGAGAATATAAACTCTTAACTCATTTTAGAAAATACTGTAGCTGCGGAAAGCACGAGACATTTATGGTTGTGTATACATGTGTACATTTTCTGATGACATTAAACTTTTCTGGCCCTATGGAGAGAACCATATGTCGCTGACAGTACAGGTTACAGGTCAGATCTGTGGAAAGGTAGAGAAAGCTCATAGCAAGATTGCATCTTTTCACTTTATTTGTCATTGAGTTATGAAAATATGAATAAATGCAAGATATATAAGTTTAATGCTGTACTGTGGAGTCCAGGCAAAGCAATACAATCTTCATAGACATGGACTATGTTCTTCTTCTTTCTCTATTTATTTCTTTTTTTTTTTTTTTGCTTTCTTCTTCTTTTTTTACTTTTCTTTTGCTGGCCATAGGAGCTGAAATTTGCCCACTTTCCTGTCCTGTCCAAGTCCTGTAAGAGGATGTGAGCATAACTGACCTTAATATCATAATTTGAGGGATATTTGGCTCGTTGCTCCGCAGTGGTCAAAGCTGTGTTCAAGACTTAAAAAGCGCAGGAGTCTACATGTAATCCATATGATCCTTATAACAGGGCTGCTGGCCAAAGCGTCGGACATTTTGATGTTTCTAATGTTCATAATCATTTGGGATTATTCTGTCATCTGATATAATTCCAGCCTGCACCAAATTCAAAAAGGCGGATGTTGTTATAATGTTGTTTCCTCATCACAATCATACCTGGAGTTTTGTTTCATTCACACTTGTTTAACACACAAATCCTGCATATTTAAGGTGAGTTTTTCTCTCAAACTGAACATATTCTGTTCCACCTTGTGATGTCATGTGGTAGTACAGGAAGTGCTCCATTGTGTTTTTAAACCACATATTCCTTCATACTCCTTCACTAGCTACTGTATATAAAAATGTGACCATTTACCATTTATCATTGATTGTACAGTGGATACTTTTTAATTTTACTTCAGTACGTTTGAGAGCAGGTATCTGTACTTTCTACTCCACTACATTTTATAAACTGGTCCAAAAAGTAAAAGTTTGATTGGTCTGCTATTTTTAACACTTTCATTCAATTTAATTGTTTCTCTTAAGCAAAATTCAGCACAAATATGTATCTAAATCAACACATTTGAAGCTTTATTAGATCACAAACACTCTGTGAAATATTTTTACTTTACTCTTTAAGTACTTTTTTAAAGGGGTACATTAATACTTTTACTCAAGCAGATTTATTCATGTGATAGTTTTACTTGAGTTTTTTTTTGTTTTGTTTTTTTTTGCTCTGGTTTTGTTACTTTTACTTCAATAACAAAACCGAGTACTTTTTCCACCATTGATATCTAGTGCAAGGAAGGAATCTATCTATTCACTGATGTGAAAATAGTCACTGCTCCAGAGATTTGTGTACAGTAACATTTTGGAGACCGTAAACTGCAGGTTGTCAGTCGAAGAAACAGTCTTTTGCACTGAGTCTCATATCAGCTCTAATAAAGGTCACAAGAGCCTAATCTCATGGTTTGCATTAGCTGGTGGTATTTATAATGGAGCCATGAAAAAATCAACCTCTGAGATAGACACGGAATAGCCTGGTCAGGTCAGGTCCAGTCAGACTGGTATCTTTGTGACCTGTGTTCTATATTAGTGTCTAAATAATAAATAATAAATTTGATGAATGTTGTTTTAAATACAATAATAGAAGGCCTGGTTGATTTTAGTTGATTTACGCTTGTTTAAATATGCTACAGTGTCCTTAAATTAAATTTTGAGTGCTCAAAAAAAGTCTGTTTTTATCTAGCCCCTATCCTCGCCCGCTTCTCCGTGCTTACTTAAAGGTGCACTGTGTAACATTTGTGGTGGAGGGTCTGTCAAAAGCTTTTGTAGCAAATACGCTGCGTGGAATGGTAATAAAGTAGTAATGCAGGGTAATGACAAATATGAATTATTATTATGAACTATGGGCTAGAAAACCAGAAGACTAAGTACGGCTCAGGGAGAGAGGAGGCAGAGACTGAAACTGCTATAGATGGTACCGTGTATTAACATAAATTAGAAATAAACAATAGACAACAACAACAGAGAGAGTGAGTGAGTGAATGGCCATTCAGAGAGGTAGTAATACAAAATTTACAATGCACTGCAGCGAAAGTTCATTGTCCAAACCCAAAAATATTTACAATGTAAATAGTCCACGAAAGGATTGATCTGGAGCGCACAGATCACTGGTAAAGCACAGTTTGACGCACGAGAATGACAATTCCTGCGACCTGAGAGTGACTGAGTCCAGGCGGGGGATAAGTGTCCGTGAGGAGTGGGAGTAAGCGGTTGAGCAGCGGGTCGCGGAGGAATGAGTGCGTGAAGGTGCGAGAGTTTAAATGTTGGCTGCAAGAGCCTCCTACCAGCCCAGACAGGGGGAGTAGGGTGTCAGGGTTCCTGACAGGAATCTCCACAGAGTTGAGTTTCACAAGGTTGAGGTTCGTGGGGTTCAGTGGGCTAGAAGCCTTGTCTTAGCTCGCCATCAAGACCTGGCCTGTGCGGAGAACAGGACCATGCAATGTAACAATCAATGTGCACAAGAATTCATAATCTAAATATAATTAAAACACTAGTGTATCATTTCAAGGTAATTATCAAGTTAAATATATAAATACTTCTTCATATATTATCATATTGTACAATATACTCAAAAACATTCACTAGTTAATCAAATAACCATAAATAGTTAAATATCTTCCATTGAAGTAAAGTGCATGGAGGCTACATACATTCAATATAATAGTCAGCCTTTAAAGTGCTCAGTGCCACAATGTTTAGGCTAAAAACCATCACAGAGTAACATTCAGAAAGTTGGCATAAAAAGTAGTGCTAACCGGACCCATAGAAAGCAGTGGGAGCGGCTAACATATACAAACAAATACGGGAGGCTAATGCGAGAGCGTGAGCTTACCAATTCCGGATATTTCATCTAATACACAGCTCGCTTGAAGCGCTTGGGCGGTGTGGTAGTCGGCTCCTATGGGTTAACATTTAGCACAATAAGTTTGGAAACTTGTCATAGCGGAATAAAGCAGAGGCGAAGTTACAAACATACCTGCAGCAACAATTTGTTTGTCCGTCTCTCGCGTCTACCGCGCTTCCGGGGTTCGCGGTAATATAGCGCGCTAATTGGCGGACTGCGATCACGTGACCGCACGCAAGGAACGTAAAATACAAAGAGCAGTAATGAGGCGAGAGAGTAATACGGTTTTGTCACCCGCGTTACACCCTCCCCCCTTAAGACCATGCACCTCCGCGTGCATATTAGACGACATGTACGGGAGATTCAATAAAATTTGCTGCAGTGACGGTACTAAATGCTTCGCCATAAGCATCTGCCAGACTGTGAAAAAGCGTCTGTACGACCGATATCAGGGGATTGCCTAACGCGGAATAACCAAGACGGTTAGGCGGCTGTCGCTGTCGAGACGAACGACGTACAGATAGATCAGGTTCCGCTCCGGCTACGTCGGAGTCAGTATTCACATGGTCATGGGCTGAGTCGGTCAATTTTGGGTCTGTCTCTACCTGGCCACAGGGCTCCACATTTTCCTCATCGGGGACATCCTTCTCAGGAGGGACCCTTTCTTCTATTGCAGGTGGTAGGGGTCCACAGGGAGTGTTGTTGGATATAGGTAAGGGCTCTGGGATATCTTCCACAGTTGGAGGCAACATTGCGGCGGCGGTAGAGGACAACTCGTCAGAATCCTGATCAGGTAAGTGATGTTGTGGAGGTACTTCAGGATCGACTGGATTGGTAGGTATAGGTACAGGACTTGCACTGGCTGGAGTAACAGCAGGAATAACATACTCGGAGCGGAAATACTCAGGTGACTGGGTTGTAAGGTAAGGCAAATCACCTTCAACTTCATCTTCTTCCAACAGATCAGATGGAGCAGGTTGTCTTTGACTGCGTGTCACTGGTTTGCGAATTGGCGATTGCACAGGAGTGTCATTAGAAGCATCAACAGGAAGGAAACCACATGGCAGCAAGAGATCACGGTGGAGTGTACGAATTGGAGCATGACAATCTTTCTCAGGTCTCACTTTGTAGACTGGTAGGTCGCCAGCACGACTGAGAACGATGTACACTTCTTTCTCCCACTTGTCTTCTAGCTTGTGTTTCCCTCGGAGTCTCACATTACGAACGAGAACTCTATCACCAGCTTCCAAGCTCGAAGGGGTAACACGCTGGTCAAAGCGAGATTTGTTTCTAGCTGCGGATCTTCCAGCATTCTTAGAAGCAAGTCGATAGCTTTGCTCAAGTCTGGAGCGCAGATTCTCCACATACTGCGAGTGTGATTTTGTCTGATGCTTGTGGACTGGTAAACCAAAAGCAAGGTCTACAGGTAGACGGGGTGAACGACCAAACATTAATTCATAGGGCGTGAAACCAGTGACTTCATTTTTCGTGCAATTGTATGCATGTACAAGAGGCTTAACAAACTCCTTCCATCTTTTCTTTTGACTGGGCTCAAGGGTACCGAGCATGCTTAGAAGTGTTCTATTGAAGCGTTCAGTGGGATTTCCCCTTGGATGATAGGGTGTGGTTCTCGTTTTCTTGATGCCAGACACTTCACAGAGCTCCTTGATAAGTTTTGACTCGAAGTCTGGACCTTGATCTGTATGAAGGCGTTCGGGAATGCCGTAACACACAATGAAATTTTCCCAGAGACAACGAGCAACGGTACGAGCTTTCTGGTTTGGCGTTGGTAAAGCCACAGCAAACTTTGTGAAGTGATCTGTAAGGACGAGGATATCTTTAGTATTGCTCTGGTCTGGTTCAAGTGACAGAAAATCCATACAGACCAACTCTAATGGGCGAGTGGTGGTAATGTTGATTAAGGGTGCAGCTCTCTCCGGTTGAGTTTTTCTCCTTACACAACGATCACAGGTTCGAATCTTGGTCTCGACGTCAACGGACATACGTGGCCAGAAAAATCTGGATCGGACGAGATCCAGTGTCCGTTCAATGCCCAAGTGCCCCATGTCGCTATGAAGACTGGTTAGCACGATGGACCGTAGCCCCTCAGGCAGGACCAGCTGGAACACCACGTCTTCATCCTCTTGTCTCTTCCGATACAAGATACCGTCAATTAATTCAAGACGGTTCAACTCCCGCAGCAACAGAGCGAGTTCAGGGAGCTCTTGTTTTGCCGTGGGAGGGACTCGTTCTCCGGTCTCCAGCTGATGTATGACTTCCCTGATGGCGGAGTCCGCTCTTTGTTTGTCTTTAAGCTCTTGAAGAGCCAGAGATGGAATAACTGGAAGACCATGTTGACTCTCGTCGACGTAGCTGTTAGGTAGGACATTGACAGACATACTCAGGGACTCAACAAGTGTAATGGAGTGTGAATCAGATGAATGGGCTCTGGCAAGACAGCTATCACAGATGGCAGCAACTATCTCGGGCGCAATCTCACATCCAGACTCACTGCAATGCTCTTGGGTGAACTGGCGGATGAGGTTGGTGTCAGTGGAAGCAGATGGGGCATCATGTGGGCGCCGAGACAGTGCATCAGCATCCTGGTTCTGCTTACCAGCACGGTATTGGAGTGTAAAGGTATAAGTGGACAGAGCAGCAAGCCAGCGATGACTCGCAGCGTCCAATTTGGCGGATGTCAGAACGTATGTGAGTGGGTTGTTGTCAGTGACGACGACAAAGTTAGCTCCATAGAGATAGTCATGAAACTTCTCAGTTATCGACCACTTCAATGCCAGAAACTCCAATTTGTGTGCGGGATATCGTGATTCGCTTGATGAGAGGCCCCGGCTGGCATATGCAATGACCCGCAGATGACCTTCTTGCTCCTGGTAGAGGGCAGCCCCGAGCCCGGTGGTACTGGCATCGGTGTGCAGAATATATGGCCTCTTTGGATCAGCAAAACCAAGAACCGACGCAGATGTTAATCTCTCAATCAATGTCTCAAATGCACGCTGACAATCAGATGTCCATCGCTCCCCAAATGGCTGTTTGCAGTCAAGGGCCTTGCTGTTCTGAGTGGATTTCTGATTGGATTTCCGGGTTGGAACATAGCCCCTCGTCAGATTGTTTAGTGGCTTGGCGATTGCAGCATAGCCACGGATGAAGCGTCTGTAGTATCCTGCAAAGCCGAGGAAGGATTTCAGCTCTTTCAGGGTCTTTGGAATTGGCCAGGATTTTAGGGCAACCATCTTATCAGGATCTGTCTCCACACCAGCCTCGGAGACAACATGCCCAAGATAACGGACGGAAGTCTGGAAGAATTTGCATTTTTCTGGTGACAGTTTGAGACCATATTCCTTGAGCCTATGAAGAACATGCATAAGTCGCTCTTCATGCTCTTCCAAGGTACGGGAAAACACAATAATATCGTCGAGGAACACAAGGACTTGTTTTAAATTGAGGTCGGCCATACATCTTTCCATGAGTCGTTGGAAAGTGGAGGGAGCATTGGTAACACCTTGTGGCATACGATTAAATTCCCAAAAACCCAAAGGGGTTACAAACGCCGTCTTTGGTTTGTCTTCCTCGGTCATCTCGATTTGGTAGTAGCCAGATTTGAGATCCAGAACACTGAACCATTTGGACCCAGTGAGCGCAGAGAAGGACTCTTCTAGGTTGGGGAGTGCATAAGCGTCCTTGATGGTCTGCAGGTTCAGCTTCCGATAGTCAATGCATAACCGGACATCACCATTCTTTTTGCGCACAACCACTATTGGAGAGGAGAATGGAGACTCAGACTCCCTGATAACTCCGGATTGGAGGAGATCCTGCAGATGTTTGCGCACTGCCTCGATGTCATTGGGATGTATAGGCCGTGGACGATGTTTGAATGGAGTTGGGTCATGTAGTTTGATACTGTGTTTTACTTTGTCTGTTCTTCCGAAGTCAAGGTCATGATGAGAGAAGACTTCAGGGATTTCGTTCAATTTGCTTGTGATTCGTTGTTTCCATTCTTCCGATATGGGCGAATCACCAAAATCGGGCTGCAGATCGTGAGGAATGGATGAGATAGAAGCAGCATGAGAGAGAATCTGAGGAGATATTACGAGTTCAGCGATGATACTGAGAGGTGGGATAGACACATCTCGTTCTGACTCATTCTTGAGAATTACAGGTACTTTGTGAGGTGACTGTCCTGAGAGGGTGATTAGGCAATTGGTGACACACAATCCCCCGGCAAGTGGGGATGTGGGATGTTCGATAAATGCACTGCAGCCTGAGGAGGTGATTCCATGGACAGAGCCCTCCACCACGACAGTGTGGCCAGCAGAGATGACGACAGGCTTTTTGCTGGAGAGTCTCACTGTCCCATCATTCCCAGACTGCACTTGCTGGTGACGCAACTGTAATAGTTTGAGGACAGCTCTATAGCCATGGGCTGCAGGTTGGAAGTTAGAATGCTCTCCCTCTCTATACTGGTTGTAGAGAAGCTCCAGTGTATTCATGCCGATTAGAATGTGGGACTGGAGTTCGGAGGTGGAATCTGGAACAACTAATGCAATGGTGGATATCTCTGTGTCAACACCAATGAAATCTTCGGGAAATGTAACAGTTAGTTCAGTGTAGCCCAGGTAGGGAACAGCTTGTCCGGCGGCACCTTCAACTTTAAGGAGGTCACAGAGTGGCTTGAGTGGCTGACGTGATAGATGTTTGTTGTAAAATGAGACTGGCACTGTGGTGACTTGTGATCCAGTATCGAGCAGACAAGAACACACTTGGCTGGAGATGATAATGTCACTGGTGCATTTTGACCCAATAAGGCCTTTAGGTAGTCTGGTGATTGGAGTGGAAAATGTATGGTCTTTGCAAGTGGCATGGGTCTGAATCTTGGGACATTGTAGGTTCGAGGAAGTTCCAGTTCGCCCCGTAACAGGAACCTTACTTAGTTTAAATCCGGTCTTACTGATGAGTTTGAACTTTTCCACCTGCCTTGTTTTTCAGTAAACTGTTTCTTCTTGGCAGCTACAAGGGCAGAATTTGGTGGATTTACACAGTGAGTGCGAATGTGCCCATCTTCACCACACCTAAAACAATAACCGGGCTTGGGTGCAGAAGGTGGGTTTCTTTGTGGCTTGCCCACCCTCTGACCCTCACCAGAGCTACGGCTTGGTGTGGACTTGGCTGCATGGAGTAGCTTTGAACTGGTCTGGGCGGCTGTCAGGGCTGTGAGCTGTCGTTGAATATCAGCTAACTGCTTTGTGAGTTGTTCCAGGGTGGTGAGTTCTGTTTTTTCTTCCGTGCTGGCACTGGCATAATGGGCGTGAGTCATTACTTTGGCTTTTGAGGGACCAAGATGTTGTTTCATTCTCTGAGTCTTAGCAGCTTCACGGTCCTCTTCTGTGCGGAGTAGCAGTAGCAGTTCGGCGAAAGACGGTGGATTTGACTTCCGTTGTTTAAGTTGTAATTCAGAGATAACGGTATTGTCCCAACAGCCTCTACAAAATTGGTTGAGAAGATGTCGGTCAACGTCGCTGAGTGGAACTCCCCCTCTCTTCACTGCCATGCTCAGTGCAACTTGTAGCCGCTGAAGGTATGTTGACGGTTTCTCTCCAGCATCCTGGAACGTATCCATGAACTTCGCATAGAGCTCTTCTCCGTCCTGAACTGTGCCATATGCCGAATCAAGGATTTGGATATAAACTGTTGGAGGTGTTTCGGGTTTGAGATGCTTCACCACATCCGCAGCTGGGGGCAAAAGACTCTCGAAGATTCGTCTGGACCGATGTAAATCAGAGATTGATGGATCTTTTAACATCAAGTCAACTGTTGAACGCCAGGTTTCATAGTCAGTTTCATTTGGTGGTCTTGGCAACCGGCCAGAGAACACTCGGAGTCGCTGTGTGGACAGGTGGAGCATAGCACTATCTTCATTTTTAACGATGTGTTCTACCACATAGCGTTGCACTTCCGGCGGATTGAAGTCAGGCAAGGGTGGAATAGAAGCTCTTGGCTGGGCACCGGGTTGAGAGTGAACATGCGGAAAGGCTTCATGTGGGTCAGGACCAGGCGGCAGCAGGACAGGGGACACACCACCTGATACAGCAGGCATGGAAAACATCATATTTAGGTTTGCTTCAGGTTTCTCCTTGACTGGTGCTGAATCAGGCCCAAGCTTTGAAATGGAGTGGCCAAGTAGAGACATGACATCCTTTAAGACTTCCGCGTAGTCTTTACCAGTACATTTTGCCAGATTTTGTAACTCAGACAAGTAACTATGAGTTTTAACCTTTTCAACTTGAGAAGCACAAACATTTGAAAGTGCAGAAATTTTGTAACTAACAGTTTTATCAGGGCTAACGTAAGTGTAAGGTAACATATTATGCAGTGCAACAATGGATGTACCAGACTCAAATTCAACGACCATAGTACGATCTAAGACGGACCCTGTTTGGTCAATAAATTCAGACTTTCTGATTGAGCCATAAGTGCTCAGAAAACCAATCATTTCATCATCTGTACCGGAAGCACCTTCAATGACTACTGCATTAGGGATCTTTATGCCAAGTTTCTCACAAACCTCCATGATTGTCTGTCTTAAAGTAGATTCACACAAGTAAATACAGGGGTACAACTCTGCCAACCTCGCTCCTGGCTAGCTCGCCACGAATTATGTAGCAAATACGCTGCGTGGAATGGTAATAAAGTAGTAATGCAGGGTAATGACAAATATGAATTATTATTATGAACTATGGGCTAGAAAACCAGAAGACTAAGTACGGCTCAGGGAGAGAGGAGGCAGAGACTGAAACTGCTATAGATGGTACCGTGTATTAACATAAATTAGAAATAAACAATAGACAACAACAACAGAGAGAGTGAGTGAGTGAATGGCCATTCAGAGAGGTAGTAATACAAAATTTACAATGCACTGCAGCGAAAGTTCATTGTCCAAACCCAAAAATATTTACAATGTAAATAGTCCACGAAAGGATTGATCTGGAGCGCACAGATCACTGGTAAAGCACAGTTTGACGCACGAGAATGACAATTCCTGCGACCTGAGAGTGACTGAGTCCAGGCGGGGGATAAGTGTCCGTGAGGAGTGGGAGTAAGCGGTTGAGCAGCGGGTCGCGGAGGAATGAGTGCGTGAAGGTGCGAGAGTTTAAATGTTGGCTGCAAGAGCCTCCTACCAGCCCAGACAGGGGGAGTAGGGTGTCAGGGTTCCTGACAGGAATCTCCACAGAGTTGAGTTTCACAAGGTTGAGGTTCGTGGGGTTCAGTGGGCTAGAAGCCTTGTCTTAGCTCGCCATCAAGACCTGGCCTGTGCGGAGAACAGGACCATGCAATGTAACAATCAATGTGCACAAGAATTCATAATCTAAATATAATTAAAACACTAGTGTATCATTTCAAGGTAATTATCAAGTTAAATATATAAATACTTCTTCATATATTATCATATTGTACAATATACTCAAAAACATTCACTAGTTAATCAAATAACCATAAATAGTTAAATATCTTCCATTGAAGTAAAGTGCATGGAGGCTACATACATTCAATATAATAGTCAGCCTTTAAAGTGCTCAGTGCCACAATGTTTAGGCTAAAAACCATCACAGAGTAACATTCAGAAAGTTGGCATAAAAAGTAGTGCTAACCGGACCCATAGAAAGCAGTGGGAGCGGCTAACATATACAAACAAATACGGGAGGCTAATGCGAGAGCGTGAGCTTACCAATTCCGGATATTTCATCTAATACACAGCTCGCTTGAAGCGCTTGGGCGGTGTGGTAGTCGGCTCCTATGGGTTAACATTTAGCACAATAAGTTTGGAAACTTGTCATAGCGGAATAAAGCAGAGGCGAAGTTACAAACATACCTGCAGCAACAATTTGTTTGTCCGTCTCTCGCGTCTACCGCGCTTCCGGGGTTCGCGGTAATATAGCGCGCTAATTGGCGGACTGCGATCACGTGACCGCACGCAAGGAACGTAAAATACAAAGAGCAGTAATGAGGCGAGAGAGTAATACGGTTTTGTCACCCGCGTTACACTTTTCTCCATGGAAATGTTAATGTTTTTTCTGAAATGTTTCACAGTATGTCTTCATGGAGACCAAACCAGAATAAGTTACAGGTCAGATCTGTGGAGAGGAAACCTGACTCACAATCAGAATGCCTGTTTTTCTAGGTATTTTGAGCAGTAAAACCACCTATAATTGGAAAAATGTAAAGTAGAGCCGTTTCATGTCCTGCTGTGGAACATTCGAAGCAGGACATTCTAGTGCTGATAATGAATACAGATTTTTGTTTGTGACAAAGTGAGATCATGGGTGTAGTCACTAATCCAAATACTCCAAATGATTCTTTTAGATATTCCCCATGTTAATTCATTGTAATCTATAGGAACAACTGGCTCCATCTGGCCGTATGAAATCATTACATTGTAGAATCTGAAAACCACCAAAACTACAGACTAGCATTTCATTTTTACAGTATATCTAGTATGAATAAAATACACTGTCAGGTCTAGCATTATATTGCCATGTGCACACCCATTTATTCTAGAAACCTTTGTGTGTTCAAAGCTGTTATATTTCAGCAGCATGCTAACCACAGTCATTAGCTACAGCCGTCTGCTCATGTCTTAATACAGTTTCCACCCTTGTGTTGTTGTATAATCTAGATGGGCCACTCCTTTTGTTTACATAGATGTGTTTCCTCAGATGACTCCGTGTCAGTGATATGTATTTTGGTATTAGTCTCAAATAGTTTACACTCCCTTCAGTGGTAAAACAGGTATAGACTTAGGCCTGTTTACTCACCTGTCAATGTGACTGAAGTAGCTTAATATCTCCTCCCTTCTGGACCAGTTGCACAGGCAGTAATCAGAACAAAATGCCCAACTCCTTCCCACACACTTCCTCTAGTTATATTTTTGTACCACTAGATGGAGTAGGGGGTCATTTCCGTTGCTGTTAGTTGAACATAAAAACTGTGTTCAGTAATAAACCAAAGATGTTCATTTTTGTTTTCTTATGTACTTTAACTTCTTGGGTTCTTTTTTAAAGACAATACAGTAATGTGTATTTACCTTGTTGACATGTTTCGACTGCTGCTGCGTTCCACGTTACTGTATTGTCTTTAAAAATGAACCCAAGAAGTTAATATGTTCAGTAGTTATTGGAGAAAGAGACTGAAGAAATGGTATTACAGCGATGTAAGTATTGTTGTTACATTTTCAAGAGTAGTTGTGTTTATATAATGATTTGTCTGGTACACTGTGCATATTGTTGGATTTATCAAGGCTGTCTGTCCCTATTTGTAAATGAATCTGTAGCTATGTCTAATTAACGCAGATAATTATATAAGATTTTTTCATATGTCCTTGATAGATGTTTGAGTTTTTTTGTTGAATGTTGTAATATGGGATTATAGTACCAATATTACATGCTAATCCTTTTCAGTATTCTTCTTATTTTATTATAATCCTTGATAATTGTATTATGACACATTGTCAAGTTAAATAATTTATTTACTGAACCCTTCATTGTTTGTGAGCTTGTATTGTGTTTTTGTAATTGAAATGGCAACAAATGAGCAACTCTCAATAAGCTATTTCACAACTAGTAAACTATTCAACAGTACAACAAGAGGCAGGTAAAAGGCATGAACAGATTAACAGCATTCAGTGCTTCTTCTTTGTAAGCAGCCATATTTGTGTTGATATGGCCAGTCCATACGTGCCCCTGATTGGCTAATTCACCTGTCGAGTGTGTTGTTTCCATGTTCTTGCATAAATAGGGCTTTGCTGGAGAGGAGCATTAAGATGTTAAGTCGTGGTCCTGCACCTGAACCTCAGTCAATCATATTAATTCATAAAAATCTTATTAATTCCAAATAGTGTTGATTTGTTTGACAACATGGCAAAAGATGTCAAACAATAAACCCATAAAACTGATGTGAGGATACAACAACAACATCCCGCTGATTTAAATACAACTTCAAAGTAGATCATTCCTGCTCAAGTTTCCAATCCTTAGCCTCAGGCGGGGATTGCTCTGTCTGCCACTTTAATACATATTTACATGCTAAAACATAGGAATTAGAATTCATTAGTGTAATCGGAGGGCCAGATCTAGATGGGGAGTTGTTTGATTAGTAGCTTTGGGACATTGTTTTTGTAGCGAGTCTGTCTGTCTCTCTCTTCACTTTCTTCTTATTTGGCATGTTTCTCTGTAATGTGGCTGTGCTTGAAGACTAATCGGGGCTATCTCAGCTTTAATTAACACAGACTACAAGGCTCTCAGGTACTCGCTTGTTTTTGCTGCAAAGATCTGGGTACTTTGACTCACTGACAATGGTTATACAATAATTCTGCCCCCATTTTGTCCTTTGAGACTGCCACAGCAAGTTATAGTGCATTTACACCAGATGCCCTTCTTTTCTCTGTCACTGTGGCAGGGCAGCTGGGGCAACAGGAAAGAATGTCTGAATGAATATTTAATTGTTTAGTGACACTGAGTGTTTATAAACAGAGTATTAGCAACATATTTAAAGGATGCATATTACACTATTTTCTGTTTATGTTATAATGTTGTTTCCTTGTCACAAACAGATCTGGAGTTGTGTTTTGTTTCATTCACACATGTTTAAGATAAGATAAGATAAGATAAGATATGCCTTTATTAGTCCCACAGTGGGGAAATTCCAGTGTTGCAACGCACAGTTCAAGAACAGCAGGAAAATGGAACATGCAATAAAACAAGATAATAGATAATGGCTAAGAAATAATTTAAAAATAGACTTAAAATAGACTCTAATGTAACACACTGTTTCGGTGGAGAAAAAATATAAAATACCAGAAAAACTATTATGTACAATAAAAGTAACAGTGCAGCATATGAACAGAATAAATCTGAGTAAAGTGACTTCAGTATATTATAATGTTATTACAATAATATGACTATGTTTATGTACAGCAGCATTCGGATAAATATCAGTAAAGTGACATAAGTGAATTGTATTGCACAGTATTGCACAGGGATATAGTTGAATGACACATGTTCAGTGTTAACAGTGTTCATTGTACAGTCTGACAGCAGCAGGAAGGAAAGACCTGCGAAGCCTCTCCTTCACACAGCGAGGGTGAATCAGTCTGTCACTGAAGCTGCTCTCCAGAGCAGACAGGGCGTCCTGCAGGGGGTGACCCTCGTGGTCCAGCATAGAGATGACCTTAGCCAGGACCCTCTTGTCCCCCACCTGCTGCACTGAGTCCAGAGGACACAAACACACAAATCTGGCACAAATTTTAGGCTGAGTTCTTCTCTCAAATAGAAAACACTCTGTTCCACCTTGTGATGTCATGTGGTGAAAGAGAAAATGTTCTACTGTGTTTTTAAACGCCATACATTCATACTTCTTCACTAGAATCATGATTTCAGCCCTGGAATAGCCAATCTATACTGGACTAAAGTAACAGGGAGCCATCAACTTGAAAATGACAGCTTCATGACATCACAAGGTGGAACAGAGCCTTACACTGCTCTATTCAGTCAGTTGACAGGTGAGTGACTTACTGTGCAGTTAAAATGCAACCACACCACCATCGTAACTGTTACAAAACGAAAAATAAGTACATGTATTTAGTTCCATCTTTCACTTTGCACAGTTCAGTAAATATAAGACCCTGATCAAACTCTAAAAATGTGTTGAATGAGCTGCCTCGTCTGAACGCGGAGGTGCTGCTCTCATTTCTTTGACTTGCAGCTGCTCTTCAGACTTGACTCTGAGGTTTACCTTGCTCAGAGGAAGTGGTGTGGGGGTGAAAGAAAATAAAACAGGATATCCGACACTGGAACAAGTGACACACAAATATGACAAATGTTTATATTTATACAGTCAAGCCTCCGTACTTACCTATGTCTGCTAACCTACACAGGGGGTTGGTTTATCACACACATACAAAGCACAGTCTATAGTTAGCTGGTATGTGCCGTCCATTACCATAACTTGTATTTGCAGTCTGTTAGCATTGCTGGTATCTTTCATTTCCTTACCATTGTTGGTATCCTTTTTATTATTGCAATATGATGATAGTTACGAAGATATAACAGTTATTCATTGTCCTCACGTGTAAATAATCCATATGGTTTGATATAAAATGTCTGAAGAATGCAAGAGAAAGCTCATTCTGTTAAATTAGAAGAGGGGGTGAGATTAATTAAGTTTTTCTTCTTCCCACTCCTTTTTTGGGAATTTTTGCTGTTGTTGTTGTTCTTGTTTCTGCTGATACAACTGCACTGATAAGAACGTAAAAGGTTTACTTATTATTATTTATTATATTATATTTATGATATTATTTAGCAGACAACTGACATTTAATCATTGTTTATTTATTAATAAAGTGTGATGCACCATTTGATGATAGTGTTATCTTATGAATTATTATATCATACAGTTCTTGTTTGCTATTATATTTTTTTTTCTGCATGATTTAGATGAGTTGCATGGATTATCCAATCCAATCCAATCTATATAATCCCTTTTTTGTTTTAGTTTAGTTTTCAAAGTGAGATAGTCCATTTAAAGTGAATGACAAATATGCAAAGTTGCCAAATGACCTTTCTTCTATTGTCAATGCTGTATACAACCACGTTTGGTCCTGCATTTTTGTCCTCTCTTCTGCACGATTGAATTTTGCCTCTGTTTAGTCATCGTTTAGACCTGGTACGCTGCTAGACACCTTGTTTGTTTATACTCGGAAAGTCAAAGTTTCAGAACCACTGCTCTAAACACCTTCATAGTGAGTTCACTGTTGCATTAAAAGTTGCTTGTGCTGCTGATACATAAGCAGTGGCCTGTCTTACGTGCCCTGGTTCACACAGTGTGGATGAGCGTAGCCTGTCTGTACCAGTGACATGCACAAGTACGTTCCCTCACTGGCCCACATCAAAGCCCCGCTGCCTTCATCCTATCCAGCGTGCTAATTTGTGTATGATTGATAAGTGGAGTTCTCAGGCGATCGCAAAGAGTCGCCTAAAAATGTGACACGGGGGCATCTTTTTGAAATCAGCTTTACAAGTGCGGAGAAAGAAATTACCAGCGGGCCCATTCCCAAAATAAATAAATAATTTCCAGTGAGCGTTTGTTGGGAATAAGCTGTCACACGTTACAAATAAGATTACCTTTCGGAGTGTGCCCGGGAACTTAGATGTGAGGGATGCACGGTGAGACACTAAAATAGCTCAAAATGTTTGGTTTTTATCAGCGAGCTCGATCTGTGTGCTGTTCATGCACTGTGCAAGGGGCGAAAAAAGAAAAATTGCAGCTTGGAGCACATTGTAATTTGTCTTGGTAAGGTAGGAATTGTCACTAAAGGATTGGATGGATTTAGTTGGGATTAAAAAAATGTATATTTCATCTGAGAAATGTGTTTTTTCTTTAAAGGTGATTTCTGGTGGTGTGTCCGTCAAATATTTTTCTCCACGGAGATGTTATTGCTTTGTCTGAAATATTTCAGAGTATGGCATTAAACCTTTCTATCATCACTGAGACAAACCAGGCCTAGTTATTGGTCAGATCTGTGGAAAGGCAACCACACTCACAGTCAGAATGCCATCTTTTCTAGGTATTTTTGAGCTATAAAACCAGCATACCAGCTGTATGAATAAATGTAAGGTAAGGTTTATTACTTTCTACATTTGATATATACACAGAAGACATCAAGTACTAGTATTTGAAGTAAGACATGGAATTCCATATATTTTGCTACATATCTTCATACCTTCTGTCTTCTGCGTGTATCTAAAATGTAGAAAGTAGTAAGAAAAGAGAAACAAAAACACTGAATCAGAGAATGTGTCCAGACTTTTGACTGGTGGGGTTTAAACATACACTATATTGCCAAAAGTATTCGCTCTTCCACCTTGACTCGCATATGAACTTAAGTGACATGGATTCTAAATCCATAGGGTTTAATATGACGTTGGTCCACCCTTTGCAGCTATAACAGCTTCAACTCTTCTGGGAAGGCTGTCCACAAGGTTTAGGAGTGTGTTTATGGGAATTTTTGACCACTCTTCCAGAAGTGCATTCGTGAGGTCACACAATGATGTTGGAGGAGAAGGCCTGGCTCTCAGTCTTCGCTCTAATTCATCCCAAAGGTGTTCTATTGGGTTGAGGTCAGGACTCTCTGCAGGCCAGTCAAGTTCCTCCACACCAAACTCTCTCATCCATGTCTTTATGGACCTTGCTTTGTGCACTGGTGCACAGTCATGTTGTAAGAGGAAGGGGCCATCTCCAAACTGTTTCCACAAAGTTGGGAGCATGGAATTGTCCAAAATCTCTTGGTATGTTGAAGCATTCAGAGTTCCTTTCACTGGAACTAAGGGGCCAAGCCCAGCTCCTGAAAAACAACCCCACACCATAATCCCCCCTCCACCAAACTTTACACTTTGCACAATGCAGTCAGACAAGTACCGTTCTCCTGGCAACCACCAAACCCAGACTTGTCCACAGATTGCTAGATGGAGAAGCGTGATTTGTTACTCCAGTGTCCACTGCTCTAGAGTCCAGTGGCGGTGTGCTTTACACCACTGCATCCAACGCTTTGCATTGCACTTGGTGATTTATGGCTTAGATGCAGCTGCTCGGCCATGGAAACCCATTCCATGAAGCTCTCTACACACTGTTCTTGAACTCATCTGAAGGGCACATGAAGTTTGGAGGTCTGTAGCGATTGACTCTGCAGAAAGTTGGCGACCTCTGCGCACTATGCATCTCAGCATCCACTGACCCGCCCCGTCAGTTTACGTGACCTACCATTTTGGGGCTGAGTTGCTGTCGTTTCCAATCACTTCCACTTTGTTATAATGTCACTGACAGTTGATTGTGGAATATTTAGGAGTGAGGAAATTTCATGACTGGACTTGTTGCACAGGTGGCATCCTGTCACACTACCACACTGGAATTCACTGAGCTCCTGAGAGCGACCCATTCTTTCACAAATGTTTGTAGAAACAGTCTGCAGGCCTGGGTGCTTGAGTTTATACATCTGTGGCCATGGAAGTAGAACACCTGATTTTGATTATTTGGATGGATGAGTGAAAACTTTTGGCAATATAGTGTACATGACCAGTCAAGCAAAATATATGGAATTATTTAGTAAAGAAAAAAAGTTCTATAACTCTACTAAATGTTTTCAACAAAGCAAAAGGTTGGTAATTTGAGGATTTGGTTATTATACGTTTTTTTTTTTCTACATAATTCTACATAAGGATAGAAAAAAACATTGAGTGGTGGTGTGTCTAAACTGGCAGTGTATATATCAATTTTACCTTTAGATTTCCCTTTTAATAGTGAAAATTTACATGGATTGCAAAGATTATAAAACAACAAATTGGGGGAATTGCAGTTATAAAATTTGCATGGTATCAAAAACATGCAAATCATAGAGTGTTTATATTGCAGTCTGAGGTTTGGCGCTGAGTGGATTAAGCATGGTGTTATCAGAAGGGGGGAGCTGCACTGAGGTACACGCAGATTTTCATGTGTTGATTAGTTCTAAATGGGCTCTTGTCTGAAGCCACAGCTGTCACAACAATTCCCCTGCACCCTGCATATCTGAACATGTCGTTAGTGTAAAACAGGTGTAATTAAAGGACACGCTATTAAGAGCTGTGTTAAATCCAGGTCACTACGTCTCTGTTCGTGTCTTAATAAATAGTCTTACATTATTAATGCTGAAGTAGAGATGAGGTGGTACACTGCACTGATACTGTAAAAAAAAAATAACCACAAGATGAGTCAGAACATTCTTGTAAATCAATAAAGTAAAAACTTTGAGTCATGTTCTAGAGATTGTCTATGTGAAAATTTAGATGGATGCAGAAGGAAATATTTAAACACGACATTATCAAATGTTTATGGTTCCAAATGAAATGGCATTTATCAAGGTTATTGAGGTTCACAAATAAAGCATTTGCTGACTGAATAACAGTCACGTTCTCCATCACAAGCCTGGGTATATAATCTTGAGCCTGTACATTGGTCAACCCTATCTGCGTCACTCTGTGTTATGTTTACAGAGTGCAAAGGAAATGAAACAGAACATTGTATACCTTAAATACTGTTTATTTAAGTTCCTAAGTGTCAAAGGCAAACAGTGCAAGTTCCACCACTGTCTGTTCACACCTCATGAATGTTTGTCAAGTAGTGAGTAGTAGCCTATGCCCTTATAAATACTGATAATATCCAAAACTAAATAACTTGTAATCAAGCAATGAAGCAAAATTGGGATTGCATGTTTGACACTTCAGTAAACCTTTACTGAAGTGTCAAACATAAGAACATTCTTTCCAAAGTGAATTATTATTCTTGTAGAAGGATCTAGTATTTGCAGGACAGAACTAGAAACATTCCCAAATCAACAATCTTGTGACTGGTGAGACCATAAATAAATCGATTCACATAATTTTCAGACTCTTACATAATCCAGCCCTTGTGCGCCCTTGTGTCCCGTTTAATGGATCACTTGGAACAACTTGATTTTGCCTCGAAGTGAAGCCTCTCTGAAATCCACACTAGAGGGATCATGGGAAAGGCTCAGGACAAGAGGGAAGCTGAATAAAAATACAACAACAACAAAACATTTCAATGGCACACATTTGTTAGCAAACTTCTGTGATATTGAAAAGAAAATAGAAAGGAAAATGCAAACAAATAACCAAAATGTAATTGTCTTTGAAAAATAATTTAATAATCTAGTGTTAAACTAATAAAAAGGATTCTCCAACAGTCAGACCCAATTCACCCTCTTAGGAAGTGAGACTGGATGTTTATGATGTCACCCACTTTAGTCAATGTACCACTCTTTTTATGCTTCTTTAAAGATGGCATAATGATAAATTATTCACCTATTCATAATTCACTTTTACTCAAATGTCACACTTTTGGTAAACTGACAGTCTGTTTACATCTCCAAAGCTCAAAATGCTCTGTTCCACCTTGATGTCATGTAGTGACAGTTTTCAAGTTAACAGCTACACTTTTCCTGATTCTAGTGAAGGTGTATGGAGTTTAAAGGTTTATGGAGTTTAAAAACACAGTGGAGTACTTCCTGTATTACCATTTCTGTTTAAATATAATATAATATAATATAAAATAATATAATATAATATAATATAATATAATATAATATAATATAATATAATATAATATAATATAATATAGATCATAAAACAGTGTAATGTGGGCCCTTTAACTGCCCATGTCTCTATACACAAAAAGTATAGATATATTAATATTAATCTTGAAAAATTATTTTAAATGTAATTACTATAGAGCTATGTCTATTTGGTGCACCATATACTGTATACACTGATTTGCACAGGTTACCATGTTTCAGTATAAATGTGGGCCTCTAACATTATAAATCCATATAGTGGCTTTGGACACGACTACTTGAACTTAAACATCAGTCCAAATCACGGCTCATAAAAAACCTTTACCACATGAAGCAGACAGCAGCAGCTCGAATGCAGTGGTGTTAAACCTCTGTAGCCACATGCACTCCTCCTGCGTGGATGGTAGCCTTATATGACTCTAAAACAGGGCCTGAGCTGTCACCACTGCCCCAACGCTGAACCCTGAATCAAAGTCACTCTGATCTCTCACTTCTGATCCAAAAACAAGGATCCTCACAGCCCCATGTGCATTTTAATTCAGGACTCTAGGCATATAGTGAGTTCAATGGACGGAGTAGCATATCATATTTTTGGATTCAAATTTACATTACGTAAGCTATATTTTTAGACCTTCAATATACATGTCTTCAGTTCATATTCAAATCTACATATTTTCGTGACAACATAGCGCACAGGCCCGTGGACCCGTACACTTTTACATTATGTTTTGGTTTCTGTTATGGCCTTTTCTCTTTTCCTATTGATCACACTGTACTTTCCTGTGACACCTATCTAAGAGGGGAAATTAGCAAAGGCCTATTATTAGCCTACAGAATGTGATGTCATCAGAAGCCCAGCAATTCAATGTATTTTTTTGTTTTATATTTTCAGATTATATAGGCTACAAACTCCACTATCATGCTATTTGTGTATGTAGCCTACCCTATTCCATTTATGCACCAGAAACATTAAAGGTCCTCTATTAAGCAAAATGGACTCTTGTGAGCTTTAAGCCATGTTAGAATGTTTTGTTACCTCGTCAAAAACATGCCGGGAGTTGTGTTTTATTTCATTCACACACACATGCTTGAGTAATTTATTATTAGGCTGTCTACATCCCCAAAGCTCAGAATGTTTTCAACTTGTTCAGTAGAGATTGGCAATTCCAGGGCTGAAATGATCCACATTATTCTAGTGAAGGTGTGTGGAGTTTAAAAACATACTGGAGCGCCTCCTGTATTACCACATGACATCATGAGGTGGAGGTGGAGTTTCAGCCTAAATATGCAGGATGTGTGTGTTGAACATGCTTAAATGAAACAAAACACAACTCCAGGTATGTTTGTGATGAGGAAACAAAAATTATAAAATAAAATAGATCAGAAAACAGCTTAACACGGGCCCTTTAAACTGTCATCATCATGCTATTTGATATGCAGCAAACTCTGTTCCATTTATGCACAAGAGACAGTGTCATTATTAAACTCTAGAAACAGCACATTTCCAACTACACCCAAACAACCCCACTTTTCCCACTCCTCCATCCTTATGTGGAGAAGGGCTGTGACTTGGCTGGTCGCGGGGCCGGGCTGCGGGGCTCTGTTTTCGGGCTGGGTGACACCGCTGGCCCGCTGCCTTACATGGGCAAACCTCTGAACTCGCTGCACAGACGGCTGGAATTTCACGCTCTGACGTCACGCCGCACGTTCTCTCCCAGTCCCACTATTTTTTGGACCAAGAAAGTTTTTCCACACTAATTTGGTGGGATTTTGCAGCCTGTGATTGATTCTTAGAAAGCGAGGTAAGTGGATTGTCGAGTTGCCTGCTTAGGCTTTGAACGCGATCTTTCCCACTTCCTCCGGCGTGAAAACTCGTGGTATTTCTGAAGGTATTTCATTTTGCTCGGCCTTGTAAAGCGATCTGTAATATGCATTTTTACTGTAGCTTCCCTTAGTTCACAGCGAGGGCGTGGACTGTCGAGTTAGCATGCTTTCTGTCTGCTAAAGTTTCACCACGGGGACCCAAACCAACCAATAAACCAACCAACCCACCCGGCTACTTTTCAGTCACGTTGCTTTTCAAAGCCCCTGCCACCGATCGCTGACAACATTTGACAAAGTGAACGTCAAGTTTCGCTGGCGTGAATAAAACTACTCGGTGGTGGTCGGGGCGTCTTGGCTGGTGTCTGTTTTTAGCTGAGCAATGCGGAAGAAGCGCTGTCAGCAGAGAGACGAGAGAGCCCCGCAAAAAGTGTCTCTGAATCCGCGTCCCGTCTCCTATGCCGCTCAAAAACTGTCCCCAAAGTGAAACCGAAGCTGCAAAAGTTAACTTAGCTCTGTTTAGGCCTTGTTTTCTCAGGTTGAGGCAGGGGCTAACTTATTTTTAGCACCACTGATTCGCCACGTCGTGTTAAAGATAAAGTTTAAAGTGTGATCATTTCATATTTCATTCATTCCACATTTAAGCATTGTAGAAGTGTAATAACATGGGGGCGTTGTGTGGTTTTGTTTACGTAATTCAAGTACTGGAAGTAATTTGTCCCGGATGGACTGTACTGTGCAGCTCTTATGATTGTATGGCATTTTTTATTGCATAGGCAGTACTAGGCTTCCTGGGTGTCCTAGACCAGCCTGTATAAGGGCCCTAAATAACATGCATCAGGTGAAATCTTTTGTCTAACTTTTAGTATAGAAAACAATTACAAATATGCATTAAAACTGTACACGTAGTTATACATCAAACCTGGACATTGTGCAGCTCCCGGGCCACATTTGTCCTTTTGGTTGACTCTGACCGCCTGTTTAAGATAATTTGGAATTGCAAAATAAACATATTTTATCATTTTACCTTGTGCATGGCTAAAGCTGTGTTTTTTTTTTTTTAAATGAGATTTTTTGTAAGGCAAGCTCCCTTTTTCATTGCTTAGTCATAACATATACCCATACCAGCTTGTCAAAGCAATGCTATTTACTGCTTTTTATAAATAAATACAGTTAATATTATGTAGAATTGAGTTAAGCATTTTGGCCCGGCCCTCCACAATATTTTCTGTTTCTCATGTGGCACCATGGAAAGAATAATGATTTGTTTGTATTGATGCAATTTAGCTTATAGTATATTATTATTACTAATTATAGGCTATAACTATTATGCGCAATTAGGCACAACTTATTACATATTACACTATATTCTGATTAATGATATAATGTAATTTCCTCACAAGCATCTAGACTGTATAAAGAAGTGGACTAAGCAAGTGTGACGTTATAGGGGCAAATTTAGAGCCAGGCACTCTAATTAGGAATTTAGTAACGGACAAAAATAGCGACCCCACACTCAGATAATATGAGCATTTTAAGACCAAAATGACAAGGCTCACAGCATTAGTTACAGAGAGGGGTGACAATTTCCTAATGTAAAGTCAATTGCAAACGAATTCGATGGAGCCTGAAGCTCCCCCCATTAATACTTCCTATTTGGAACATGGCAGGAAGCGTGTTAACCATTTAAACATGACCTGGACCCTGGAGTTGTGTTTTGTTTCATTTGCACATGTTTAACACACAAATCCTGCATGTTTAGGGATTCTTCTCTTAAACAGAAAACACTGTGATGTCATGTGGTAACACAAGAAGTGCTCCATTGAGTTTTTAAACTCCATACACCTTCACTACAATCATTTGGATAGTTGTGGAATTGCATATCTCTAATGAACATAAGGTAAACGGTAGCTGCTAACCTGAAAACTACCACTTCATGACATCACATGGTGTAACAGAGCATTTTGAGCTTTGGAGACTAATAGACAGACTAATAATAATAGGTTACTCAAATGTGTGAATAAACACAACTACCAGAATGTTTTTGAACAAAACATTATAACACGGCTCACAAGAGTCAATTTTGCATAATATAGGACCTTTAATGTGAGAATAGAGGGCTTGCTCATTAGGCTAAATTTAGCTGGGCCTTTGCAGCTGTAAGAGGATTATGATGTCAACAATCACAATAACATGGTTATATTCCCTAAAGCCTATTTTGACTTGAATTGCTAGGTGGCACAGGATTGGAGCAATTTGGGTCTATGTTCACATCTTGAAACACGTCTCCATTTTGTCAAACACACCAGTCATTATTTCTGGGTCTTACAGAAACTTTTGTGAAGTAGTAGCACTTTGTCATAGAAACCCCAGATTCAAGTGTTGACTGGTTGAGCGTTTTAGATCAATACCAGTGTGTCTCCTGAGAGGGCTGCCATCAAACTGAATACATCTGCTGTCATATTTTTCTGACTTAGGCGACATTAAACACTGTGTCCTTAAAGTGCTCATTAAAAGTGACTGGTGTGACAGTGCTGATGATGGGAAAGTCAGAATGGGAGCGCCTTAAACTGCCTTTGAGCCCTGCCCCCTGGTACTTTTAGTCAACTTATCTCACTGTTTGTGTTAGCTAATGAGCAGGGGCCATTTATGCTGGGGACACACAACAACTTAAAAGTTGTCATTAGATGTCACCTGCCTGTAAACCTGTACAACAAGTGGCACCAACTTAAGACACGAGAAAGAGACTTGATTTTTCTTACCCAATTTTTTCCCCATGTGTTTGACCGAAATCTGTCTTGCCCCAGTGCAGATACATTGTATAAGCAGCTCTTGAGGTCAAAACATGGACTATAAAGAAGTGGACTAAGTGAATGCGAAGATCCAGTAATGTTCAGCTCCAGTCAAATAAGCTCACAGAAGCTAGCAGTAAAAGGAGTGAATTTGGAGCAGAGTTTCATATTAGGGATAGGAATGAATTTATGCATGCATACATACTAATTATAAAGTTCTTTTTATCTGATAATCATGAAATGTGTGTTGTTGTTGTTTGCTGTGATGGCAAAACTACGCTCTGGTCTCTGAAATTGTGAAAAGCGCTTATAAACTCATTGCTGTGAATAATTAAGATGCTCATAAGGAACAACGTTGTACCACTGCAAACTGTTGAACTAGTTCTTTTTTGTCTGTTTTGTATGAAAGTGGTGTGTGTTCAAATGAATGGTGGCTTTTGTTAGTCTACCCCAGGGCAGTGACTACAAAAGTTACCTACAGTGAATGAAAAATGACTACAGTGACTATATTTTGCAAGGCTGTCATATTCACACACCAGCAACCCCAACCCTATATTTAGCAGCATTTGCGTTAGTAGTCCTTTATTGCAGCAATAGTAGTAAAAGTATATTTTAAATACACGTTTAAAAGACAATTCATACTTGACACTCCAATAATCTTCAGATGGTTATTTTATTGGAGTTCTAACGTGTACTCTGACATCTTATAATCCAAAATACTGTTAATGGTTTCCCCGCTGTACCCGCTGAGGTGAAGATCTGAGCTAACCCCTGGAGTGACATGTGAATGAATCCTTTAATGTCAAAAAGTGCTCAAAGTGGAGACAGAGTGCAGAACACAGGCCCCAGAGTGATGTTACATGAGTCGGTGAGTGCCATAGGAGAGAGCGCTGAGAGAGCTGATGGAGATGGGGAGCATGTCGGGGCCTGTTAGGGTGTAGGGCTGCTCTCCTGGTGGGGGTGGAGCTAAAGACCTGCTATGGTTTAAAGGGTCCATATTACACTGTTTTCTGAGCTATGTTATAATGTTGTTTCTTCATCAAAAACTGGAATTGTTTCATTTACACAAACCCTGCACAGAAAACACTTTCCCACCTTGTGATGTCATGTGGTAAGACAGGAAGTGCTCCATACACTCCATGCTCCACACACCTTCACAAGAATCATTTGGATGATTTCAGCCCTGGAATTGCCAATCTGTACTAAACTGAAGATAAAAGGCAGCTGTTAACTTGAAAACTACCACTCCATGACATCACAAGGTGGAAGAGAGTATTTTGAGCTTTGGAGATGTAGATAGACAAACATACGTGACTGAAAACAAAACACAGCTCCAGGTATGTTTTTGATGAGGTAACAGCGTTCTAACACATCTTAGGTTACAAGAGTTGATTTTGTTTAGTACAGTGATGGCATTGGGCCACTGTACACTCAGGGCACTGTATGAGATCTGAAACTCTATGCATGGAAAAAAGTGAATCATTACTTTTGGAACATGCCCCATTTTTCTTAAAGTTTCTAAATGCTCTATTTGAGACTGTAATGGTCTTATTTATTGTTTTGTGTATCCTTTTTAGTGATTTTATTGCATTTGTTGTTTTTAAGAACAGAATTTTAAAAAAATAAAAACTATTACAAAGGGTTGCTAAAACAGCTGATTAAAACAACAATGTAACAAAACAAACTTCCAGTTTTAATATTTTGAAAAAGCACTTGAGGTGATATTTCTGCACTTTTTGGTTCATTTTTCAATGAACCAAATTGATTTGTGTGATATTTGAGGCTCAAATGAGAAATTTAGAGTCACATTTAGCTCACTGGGATAGATTGCTATCTTACCTAAATCTACCTAAATCTTCCCTTGGTTGAATACAATATAATATTTTTATTTGGATAATTATCACCCAGAAGACCAAAAGAAAAAAGGGCTGTTCATTTGGTTGTGTTGAGTAGAAAGTAGTGTTGTCACGATACAAAAACTTCAAATTTGATATAGGTTTTAATACCCAAATGATAATTTTAAGCTTTTTTTTTTGACAATATTGTAATTTTCAACACTAAGTCATAGTATGCTAATTTTACTATGTAGATCAAATATTATTCAGTTATGTAAATATTATTTTTCAGTATTGATACTTGCTTAAATCAGTATGTAGTTTCAGTACTGGTTTTAGTATTGATTAGTATTTGATTTTTGATACTTTTGACAACCCTAGTAGAAAGTGAATATAAAAGAACCTGCAGTGGTCCATTGTAGAAGTGGGTTTTTCCTCAGCAGTGAAAGCGTTTATATTAATGCATGTTGTGGCTCCATCTGAGATTAAATGGTGATGAATGAGACACTGCGCTGGACCAAGCTCTGCATTCTTTTGGTCGCTTCATTCTTTGGCTCTTTGCTCATAAATGGAGAGGTAATTCTTCATATTTTGAACTGCCTCACATGGATTAAACAGAGTACAAACTGTCCCAGAGAAGCACATAGTGAGTGCAGGCAATTCTATACAGTTTAATATCCAGTGATGTGGCATTGATAATGACATTAAAGATAATATTTGCTTTGTTTTTTGTGTAAGTAAGACTTTCCCTGTGAATGGTTGAAGAAGTTAATGCTCTTGAGGTTGTCAGTTTGATTCTCAGATGCGGCCACAATGGAGTTTGCATTTCTTCCTGTTTGTGTGGATAACTGTGGCTCTCTGGCTTAATATCTGTAACACTTTTGGTAAGAAAGACGGTAAGAAAAGAAGACAGTATTGTGGATTGATAATGGTGAAATTTCTTTTGCTCTTCAGATCAACTGAATTATGTAGGATTATTCAAAATTGTTATGTTGTTAGATGAGAGGACAGTATTATAGCCCAGGCTTTAAAAAGGCAGTTTAGCACAATGGGACCAAAAGGATGAAATGCTTTTTTGTAGTGAATGGTTAATATGGATGTTTTGGGTCAATACCGATATCCAATATTTGGCTTTTAAAATCCATAGCAAGGCCCACAGATCACAAATAAAGATCACAAATAAACTTTTAAATAAATATTGGTGTCGAATATCAATATTGACAAAAATGGATTGATATTGAGCGCTAATGATACTTGAACCGATATATTGCCCATCCCTACATTTTGTCACTCCAGTGCGCTGCTTTACGATGGAGAGAACATGCTGTGTTTTTGGGAGTATTGTCTAAAATCACTTAATGAAGCTGTTAATGTTTTGTGAGGTGAGCTAGCCAACTTATTATTATTATTTTTTTTAAGTTTAGTGTTTTTACTCATTCCTTAGTGCTATACAAATTGACCTTAAGTCCTAGCATAGTTTTAAAGTCAACCACGATCACCAGGAGTGTAGTTGTGGGTTAGTCCTGGTTTAGTCCTGGTTTAGTCCTAGATCGCTCCTGGTTCTGTTTTAGCCTTGCTGTTGGAATATAAACTTTTGAATGTCACTGCCCAGACTTCTTATTTTCAACTCGCCTGCTCACCTTGTCTTGCTTTTTCTTCTGTATTTATTTTTAAACATTTAATATAAAAGTGCTCAGAACTATAATATCAGGTTACAGCAAAGGATGGCAGGTTCATTGCAGCAGATATAGTGTAAGTCTGATTTAGCCAAATAGCATTGCTGTTGCATCTGAAATCACCTGCCAACCTGAGCTTGCAACATCCTGGGGACAAAGTAGTATGCTTAATGTTGAAATCAAAAAGGATAGCTCTGTGTGCATATAAACTGTCAAAACTCCGCGAAACCTTTTAAAAATCTGTCATATTTATTAAAAAATGTCAATCACTGTCAAAGCCATTCTAAACTAATGTTAAATGAACTCTATCTGTGTATTTGATCACATTAAAATAGTATAACATTTCTGGTCATGACATGTCTGACTCAACCAAAGGGCAAATGTCATCTTTTCTAGATCAGGAAAGACGTATTGCTCTTATCTCGTTACAAGTGAAACCACCGCAGACTGCTGACAGTGAGAAAGGCCAAAGGTCAATACAAATTTTGGAAATACGTTTTATGTCTCTGTAAGGTTTCTCCTGCTTGAATGTTCACCTGACTGATGTAAGGACCATAAATATTCTTGTGTGGGCGTATATAGTACGCCCACACAGACGTTGTAGCACAGACGTTGTTTCTTAACCACAGATAACTCTACTTTTCACACTGCATGTCATAACATAATACTGTGAATACTCATGAATACTGTACATGAATGGCAGTGGAAACCAGCAGATCCTTTTTATGTCATGACCCACTGGTAATTTTCTAATAAAGTAAACTTCTGTAATCTGTAGCTTTTGGCAAATTATGAAGTATAGTATAGTAAACTGTGAATTGAATCATACCAACATTTGTATCACATTTTTACATTTCTACCCATACAATTTTTCATTATTACACCTGAGATTGTGATTTTCCTTCTGACAGGAAGCCACAGTACAGGCCTCATGCTTACAGTGTCTAGGAGTGGTGTGAAATTCTGCATGTAGTTGTGTTTGTGCTGTTCATTTGAGTAAAATATCTTTGTTTCTCAACAGATTTCAAGACATCAATTTAGCATTCAACTTGGACCTCTTAAACTCCACAGAAAAAAAGTAAGCTGATTTTAATAAAATGTTTAATACTGTGCAGAGCTTCAGTGTTATATCAATGTGGGAAGCCAATATTTATGAGTATGTTAAAGTAAGTAAGTTTAGATTCATGAGTGTTTGAAAGAAGTTTTATTTGTCTTATTTTGTTTGAGAAGTGGTTTGCATTACCATAATGGCAAAACTCCTCTGAAAGATGTGAAAAGTGCTTATAAACTCATCACTGTGAATAATTAAAATGCTCAGTCAGAACGCAAGATAAGTAAGGAATAACTTTGGACCGCTGTAAACTGTTTAAAATGTAAACTGAACTGCTACTGCTGCACTCATTTTTAAGACAGTAAAAATCAAGTATAGCTTTCATTTCATCTATTTACTTGTCCTGATCATGACCTGACTTTCACTCAGTATGTTACGTCCTGCGCAGTTAAAAGTTTGAATCTTTTGTAGCTGCCACTGGACACCTGCTCTTCTTGTAATTGCGGCCTCTTAAGTCTTCTCATCGTTTTTACGGCGCATAAGCATTTAAGTATTTCATTTGTCTAAAAGGCGTCCGCTCCTTGGGGGATTTGGACCAAGTGGGTTGTTCTGTTTCAGGAAACACATGGCTCTCCTCCACACACACACGCACGCACGCACGCACACACGCACACGCACTCACACACACTCTCACACTAGTTCCAGTCTCTGTGGCTGTTTAATATTACATGATCTCTCTGACCTGCGCCGCTCATGGGGACTTACTCAACTTTAATTACACATCCTTAATCACTTGAAGACAATCTGGAGACTCCTTGCGGTAACTGGGCTATAGCCTTACCTTTTAATCTGTCCCCGTTTGCTAAATGAAGTCATACATATGTGCTGAAAAACATTCCTCTTCTGTGTGCTCTTGTTGGCAGTCTGTCCCAGTATCTATGAGCCTTAGATGGGCAGTGGATATTGAACACATGCTTGACAAATATGACAATTTCAGATACAGGTCAAACATGCTACGATACTTTATGCTTAAATGTACTGCAACTTTCTCACCTTTCAAAACCATTCTACAGAACATTCTCCCTGGAGATAACTACATTTTATGCCATACCATGTACGATTATACTTGAAGGAACAGCATTTCCATGGAAACAAGTCCTCCTCCAGGCCAAATAAGAGTCAGGTTTGTGGAGATGCAAGCCTGCTCAGAGTAAGGACACGTTTTTCAGTGCAATAAACACAACCAATATGAAAAAACATGCTTTAATTTTAGTAAGGGTGTGCAAAAATATCAAACTATCGATACATCGTGTGTGATGATACAGTATCAATATCGTGAGCTGCTGTATCGATAAATCACCAGTATTTTTTGGCATATTTTACTAAATTATTTTGTTATAGCGCTAGAGTTTTGTTGCTTATTTAGAGGAAGGAAACTAGTTTATGCAACACATTTGACATTATTCACTGTTTTGATGATTAAAGGGGTGTGTTTCATATGAACTTTGCACAAGAACAGTCTTTTGGCTTAACAAAGACTTTTAGTATCACAGCCATGATTTAGCCATTATTTTTATCGAATCAGTTTGAAAATGTATCGTATCAAAAGCTCACTGTATCGAGATACATATCGTGGCCTATGTATCAAGGTTTGTATCGTATCGGCAACTTCTTAATGATACCCAGCCCTATATTTTATTAACTTTTGGGCTTAAAAGTTACACACTGTGGCTTTAAGATTCTATTGTAGATGCCATTTAAAGTCCAAGGTCACAGACTTTCATATCTCTTCTTTTGGGTAGATTTAGTATTTAGTCAGTGTGTGTGTGTGTCTTTTTTCACTGTCTTTTCATGCAGTACTGTGCTGTTAACCACTCTGCTAAACCTGCACGATTTGGGCGAAAAATTAAATTGTGATTTTTTTTTTTTTTTTGACAAGCATTGCCCTTAAGATTAGATTTGCTAATTATTTTTCAAAAGTAGGATTCATTTCAGAATGCACAGTTCAAACACATCCAGGAGCATCATCATTACTAAACTTATGCAAGAATCCCATGCATTTCAGAACATGTCTGTAAAGCTCGAAAAACTAAAGAGCGCCATTCTATAAGCTAAATAATTATAGACTGTGGTTTGATAATTGTACCTACTCAAATAGCGATTTCAAAATGACTGCTGTACACCTACAAGAACATACTTAAACTGTTATATTGCATACACTTATTTCTTGCATTAGACCGAGACTACAAACTTGACACGGCATCATTTCACTTCTACCCATCTTAGGTCAGACTGTACCCCAAACCAGCGGCTCTCTCCACAATCATCATTATTATTTCTAGTGAAAGGTATGCACCACAAGACTGGCTCTGCTCAGGGACTGTGGCATTCCAGTCTAAAAGCAAAACCAAACTGATATTGCCCTGAATGGTGTCTCCATATTTTCCCCTTATTTGGACATGTTTACCCACTCCGTCCTGATGGTTGACAGAGGTTGAGGGGATGTGAGTCATTTCAGCTGCAGAAGACTTTCTTTAGGGGTGAGAGGGACTTGGACATTTAGAGAGGATAGCGTCTTTGAATTTTGACTATACTATACAAAACCTGTGAGTATTATTTCAGATTTTAAAATTGAAAAGTCGTCGTGCGTTATGATGATGTTGCATTATTTCAGTATTGTTTACAGATAGGCCTGTTGTGTAATTTTTAAGTATGTAATACGTATTTATATTTAGGCTGTTCTTTCCTTTGTTTCATTTATCAAGACTGGGTGTGAACGCAATGAGTACACTGTGTAAACTTTGCATTATCTTACATGTGTTTGTCTTTTGAAGTAGTAATAAACTGTCTTTTTATTTTTAGATTTTTACTTTTGATACTATAACAAATATTCTAATTCTATCCTTGCAACCACGTTTGGATTTTCCCTTCTGGGGTTGCCCCAAATACCCTTCCTTTGTTTATAAATGCTTGGAACTGACTTAGACTTGTTGATTGGTATAATGACCAATATTATGAACTAATGAAGTTGTAATTAAAAAATGCATGTGGTTATATAGTGGGGCACTGATGTGTTGCTTGCGGTTTGTAATCAATACGCTTTTTCATTTGCGTTCCTTGACATCTACTCTTGTATGTGTATATGTGTATGTGCAGTAGAGACCAGGCCAGTTTGGGTCATTGGATATTTCTGTATTTTGGAGACACCACTTGAGCCCATGCTACACCTCAACACTTTAAGCTCCCTCCTGGATTTCTCACTTCAAACAGTCGGTGGCAGGTGCAGACTAGAGTTCCCTTTTTTCTGTTGTGGGCAATGTGAGAGGTAAATGATCTGACGTAGCCCTGAGCTGCTCAGGTGGCTGCTGGTGCTGACTTCAGATGGTGGGGCCAGATTGGACAATTACTTTTATCTCTAAATTGGACCCACCGTGAGTCAGCAGGCTGATTCTGAGACTGGAATTCAATAGTCCAATTTAATTATCCTAATCTAAGTTGTTGAGGATACAAATATTTTCATATATATAAGAGCAGTTACAAATCTTTTTGTATTTTCACATGTAAGGTTGATAGATGAAAGCAAAAGTACTCTTGAAAAAGGTTTGAACTGATTGTACTGATGGACACTACGTAAAGGTCCACTATGTACTGTTTTTAACTGAACATAAACCTTCTAGCAAGCATACTACAATATAATTCAAGAAATAGATGGGGGTCTTATTCATTGTTTGGCCCCAACCCATCTATAAACAACTCAGTCAAAACTAGAATTTGCTGTGCTCACTTTCTATACACAGACGACTCCAGATTGAGAATGAAAGCTACTATGTTTTCAGGACAAATGGTTCAAATGAGTCTCGTCAACAAATTAAGACCTGATTAACAAGAGCAATTACAGCAAGGATCCTGCCCCAGATTATCTCCTCATTTAGAGACCCACTTAGAGCTTGTGATTACTTTCTGTTTTCCTCCCTATCTCTGGATTACCTCGACTAATGATGCCTAAAGAGATATGGCTTAATAGTTTTAGGAGGCAGTTGTAAGCAGGACAAGTAAATAGTGTTCTTGAGAATTATACTGCAGATAACTTCTTGTCTAAGTGTGGTTCAGTCTTTAAAACCAATAATTGATTGATTCAGATCTAGCTACTGCTGTTGTCTCAGACCTGTTTTCAATTTTGAAAAGAGCACATTAAGACAGTTAGAATAAATGTACTACTGGTGTTGATGATAAATAGTAAGAAGCCTAGAATGCAACCATGGGGTGCTCCTTCAGAGGTACTTTTTGGGTGGGATGGTTGTAGATTTGAGATGTTTTTGATAGTCCAAAATGAATACAAATCAAGTGGCCTGTAATTTATTTGTTTTGCACATTCCATATTAGAGATTGATCGTTATGGGTTTTTTCATGGCTGATGCCGATTGTTTATACTCCAGAGAAACCAATGACCGATAAGCTCTCAATATTGTAGCTATCATTAAGAAGCTTGATACATAGACCACGATACAATATGTATCTCGATACAGTGAGTTTTCGATTCAATACAATTACATATATTTCAAATTGATTCAGTATGGTTCAATAAGTAATAATCGCTAAATCATGGATTTGATACTAAAAGTCGTTGATAAACCACTTCTTGTGTAAAGTTAATATGAAATACCAATTGTAGCCAATATGAAGGGCCAATTTTGATTATTTTTGCCCAAATTATGTAATTAAATTTACTATAAACTCAGTCACAGCCCTTTTTAGTCTCGTTTTGTGCAGTTATCACCACATTAAAGTGTTCTAATGCAGCATTATGTCTAGGCAGCAGGTTGGCCAAAACTAAATATCGAACTGTGCTGGAGATGTATGGCTGATAGCTGATTAATTCAAATGTGCAAATATCGGCCAACAAATACACTATATTGCCAAAAGTTTTCACTCACCCATCCAAATAATCAAAATCAGGTGTTCTAATCACTTCCATGGCCACACGTGTATAAAATCAAGCACCCAGGCCTGCAGACGGTTTCTACAAACATTTGTGAAAGAATGTGTCGCTCTCAGGAGTTCAGTGAATTCCAGTGTGGTACTGTGTTGAATGCCACCTGGGCAGCAAGTCCAGTCATGAAATTTCCTTGTTCCTAAATATTCCACAGTCAACTGTCACTAGTATTATAACGAAATGGAAGCGACTGGGAACGGCAGCAACTCAGCCATGAAGTGGTAGGCCACGTAAACTGACGAGGCGGGGTGAGCGGATGCTGAGGCGCATAGTGTGCAGAGGTCGCCAACTTTCTGCAGAGTCAATTGCTACAGACCTCCAAACTTCATGTGGCCTTCAGATGAGTTCAAGAACAGTGCGTAGAGAGCTTCATGGAATGAGTTTCCATGGCCGAGCAACTGCATCCAAGCCATACATCACCAAGTACAATGCAAAGTGTCAGATGCAGTGACACAGTGACAGTTTGGAGATGGCCCCTTCCTCTTCAACATGACTGTGCACCAGTGCACAAAGCAAGTCCATAAAGACATGGATGAGAGAGTTTGGTGTGGATGAACTTGACTGGCCTGCACAGAGTCCTGACCTCAACCCGATAGAACACTTTTAGGATGAATTAGAGCGAAGACTGAGAGCCAGGCCTTCTCGTCCAACATCATTGTGTGACCTCACAAATGCACTTCTTGAAGAGTGGTCAAAAATTCCTATAAACATACTCCTAAACCTTGTGGACAGCCTTCTCAGAAGAGTTGAAGCTGTTATAGCTGCAAAGTGTGGACCAACGTCATATTAAACCCTGTGGATGTTCATATGCGAGTCAAGGCAATATAGTGTATATCGGTCTATCTCTAATCCATAAGATAAGATAAAATGACAAACAAAGGACATTTTCAGGGTCTAAAATATTATGCTTATGTTAATTGAATTTACTGTCATATTCAACATGTTTGAGGCGAGTATTCTGCCCTTGCCTCTTACTGAACGGTATATCCGACTGGGTTCTATAGCGTCATTGGTAGAGGCAGCCTGCACCACAGCTGGGCTCCTCTCTCTCCTGGCTCACTGTACTGCACAGTGCACACTCCACTCATTGGCAGGAATGGATTAATTGCCTCTCGGTCCCCCGTGATCCAAGAATGCAATTACCTACTGACCCAAATCACTGCTGGCTGGAAGTCCGCTTCTGCCCTGGCACTGGAACATGAGGAACTGGCTTGTCACCCTCACCACTTAAGTGCAGTATTAATTCATCAATTAGTATGTTTTATTAAATATAGTTCTCTGAAAACATGTTGATCTGTTTCTGGGTACTAAGTGCATGATTATTTCTGTCCAGAACCCATTTTTGAGGAAACTAAAACATGACCTTTTACATTTAGAACGTTAAAATCCTCTCTCTCTATCAAAAGAAATAAAAAATGTTGAGACCATCACCATGTTATAACTCTCTGTACCTTCAGACTCTGTGCCCTCAGATGCCTCTACTGAAGCTATCCCCCAGTACACTGGCACTAATTTAATCTGTGCATGCCTCCACTTCACTGTAAAAAAGAGGTTTATAAATAGCCCATAAAAGCGAGTAAAAGGTGTACCAAGGTGTGTTGAGGGATATGTATTTTTCATTGGTTTGCCTTTTGAGGCCGTAAAGCCGATGCTCTGATCAACCTGTGCATTCTAAGAGCACTTAGAAAGCATCTGAGGAAAAGGAGCAGCTCACTTTGGACTAGGTTCTGGTAAAATGTTGCAGCCAAAAAATACTCAGGCTGAAAGTAAAATCAGTTTTCTAGGGCAGGAGTTCTCAAACTGTGAGATGGGTAACATTAGTGGTACACAGGATTATAGAAGTGGAGAAATGTAATTACACCTGATAACTTGACTTGGAGTATACCTCTTGCAGTCCCATTGGTTTGTGATTCAAAACTGCTTTTTCCAGGTTTAGGTCTACTTATGTGCTGGTTTAGAGTGGTGGGATCTGGTTTTGTCCTGATTTTTGTGTCCTGGTTTTAGTCCTGTTTTACTCCTAGACTGGCCTATATACTGGTTTAGTTCGGTTTATCTATTCTTAGCCTAATTTCTGTTGTTGTTGGGACTTGGTTTTGATATGAAGAAGTTCTCCTGGCTCTTGAAGGGTTTTCATCATAAATAAGATTCTTGTTTAACTTGATGTAGTTTCAAATGGGTCTGGATATTGTCCATTTTACCTCACTTCAGTCCTTGGTTAGGCCTAGCCTCTAATTACTAATATTAAATTTCGATGTCAAAGATTATGAGAGGCTAAATAATGTAGAGTTTGAGTTTAGATGAACATGTAGTGAATCAACGCCTTTGAAGGTTAGCTCAAGGGTAAGACCCACTTGTTTTAGCCTTCCCATTCCAGTCTGTCCAAACCTGATGAAAAGAGGCCTTTTCAGAGTTTAAATTACATTTCTTTGACAGATTGTGGCTCTTTAGAAATGTCTTAATGGTTTTAAGCACTTGGCTGATAATGGTCTGAAGTACTTGACTTTGATAATTTGTGGACTTGACTCATTGTGATGTTCTTTTTTTGTCATGAAGAGCTGAAATCATTTCAGATATTAAAATGGCCTGCTTTAAAAATATTTTTTTCACCACCAGCATTTTTTTCAAGTCTTATTGAATAAGTTACTTATTGTCTTGATCATATCTAGAGATAGGCCGAAATATCGCGCAACGGATATAACCGATATTTGGACTTATCGGCAGTCGGCCTTAAATCTCCAGCACAGGCCAATATTCTGTTTTGGGTGACCTACAGTTAAAAAAATACCCATAAAGCTTTATGTTTGTATTTAGTGGTGATAGAGTGGTGTGGTGTGAGTTTTTAATCAATTTGAATTGCGTAATTTGGGTGGAAAAAAAATCTAAATCGGCCCAACATATAGGCCCAAAAATATTGGCAGATCGGTTTCTGGATACTAAACAATCAGTATCGGCATCGACCATGAAAAAAACATAGCAGTTGGTCTCTAATGATATTGATCAATGTTATTTGTTTCCTAGTTACCTATTGTAGTGTTACTTTGCAACTGAACATTTGATGCCTTTCATTGTTTGAGCTTGAAACGTTATAAAGTAACAACTCTAGAGGAATTGCTGCTCAGTGCATCATATCCCAGTGTGTTGTAATGTACAATGTAATACTTGTATGTTGAAAACTCTCTTTTTTTTTACATTTTTGCAAATCCACTGTTTCTGATTAAGTACAAATTCAGGGTTAGCCAGTTTCCAATGGTAACTCAAGATATTTATAAAGCACTGAGGTGGGCATACATGCTCTCCTATTGTTGTCACCATTAGAAGAATACACAGAGATGAGCAGAGGTGGCCTTGGTACTGTATTGAGAGAGGATGAGTGGAGCTTTTTTGTCCATTGTCCATATTTAAAGAGGGTACAGTATCAGGGAAAATGTAATCTCTTGGATAACTCGGAACATTACAAGCATTAGTCATTTTTTTTACCTTCCACTCCAGTGCTTTACTTTACAGTATATTGCAAAATGTCAATATCACAACATTAGCTATAGCTAATTATTAGATAAATTACACTGCTGTACTGATGGCACTCACTGCCAGCTCAGTTCTTGTTATTTTGGACAATATTGACACAATATTCTGGTTCTGGGAGCTGTACGGATGTTAAATAAACTTAAAAACCAAGCTTCGTGCCTCTTCTCTTCAACTCTTGGATTATTTCAATTCATTTGCTTATTAAGATTCTATTTAGCCATGTTCTTTCTGCTCTACTTTTTTATTTAGTGGAACTTACTGTGTCAAAAAAAGTGTATTAAAATATTCTTTTTCTCATATTGTGCAGCCCTACTTACTTCTTTTTTAATTCTGTCACTTAAGGTCATAATGTACTGTCTGATAACTGTAAATACGAGTGCATCAAATTGTTGTGGTTGAAACTGTTCCCTAGTGTCATTTTGTTCACATATATTTATGTGGTTATATATCTTGGAGTAAAAGTAACTACACTGAGTTTCCAGTTGGCTTAAAAAGACCCTAAAATAGAGTTGATCAGCGGAGTGTCCCAGAGGACAGCAGCGGCTACTGGCTCTGTGCACAAACACAGCATCTGCTACAACAAGGAAAGCTGCTTCAGAAAAAGGCTGTTTCTTTACATTAGGCTTGTGTAAAGAAACTCAAGTGAAGTTTATAGTTTGCAGCATAAAACTTAAAAAACAAAATAAAAATAAAAACTGAAGTCCTGGATGAGAATCCCAAACTGGCACCCACCAGTAATTACATTGTGAGTACAAAGAGACGTACGGCTCTAAAGGGAGCAGACAGTGTAGGTGTAGTAATTCCTTTTCCTTCCTGCTTCCTTGACTCAGAAGTTCAGATTTAGAAAAATAGACCCCCCTCAAAAAGAAGAGAATAAACAAGACTAGTGACATTGAGTGACGCCAATCGTGTGCAGCGTGTGCGTTCCCACCACTGCTCCCTATAGGATAACACAGTCTGTGGCAATGTGGCAATGTGACTGTCAATTTATCAGAACAAAAGCAACAGAGATGTGTGTGTACATGTGTGTGGGCCCAGGAGACAGCGCCCCCACCCCCCACCGCCTTTACCTGGATCTAAACGGAATATAGGACACCACAAAACCACAAATAGATGTCTCCCGCGCAATTACAACATTAGACTTTATCCCCTGCAGTCAAAAGTTGGTGCTGAAGTCTTGAAATGTAACTTTCTAAAAGTAAACAACGTGATGGGGAAGAGTTAAAACCTGAACAACTGTGTCGGTCTGTGAACAGGGACTAGAGCGGAGGAAAATCTCTGCTGTGGACTGTAAAATGTTTGTAAAAATCTTCACTGCCTGTTGTCAATGAAATCATTAAGAATTGCTCTGAGTGCGGACAGTATTGTTTTAATAGTCTTTTTTTGATTGAACTAATAATAAATAAAATATAATAATATCTGGGTAGATTCATTAAAGTAGTTCTTTAAAGGTGCATTGTGTAACTTCTGGTGGATGGTCTGTCAAATACTCTATGGAGATGCTATTGTTTTGGCTGGAAATTTATTACAGTATGGCACTAAAGTTTTCTATCTTCATGGAGACCAAACCAGACCAAGTTACAGGTCAGAACTGTGGAGAGGCACCCCTGCTCACAGTCAGAATGCCTGTTATTTTTATATTTTTGAGCTATAAAACCACCGTTAATTGAATAAATGTAATTTAGAGCTGTTTAATGTCATACTGCGGAACATTCCAGGCAGAGCAATAACATTTCCATAGACACAAGCAGGTGATAGACCCCCCAACCAAAAAGTTACATAGTGCACCTTTAACAGCATTCAAGGACATAACTGGAATAGACACAACACAAGAAACTAGTAGAAATGAAAATGAAATAACGTGTTGTATTGAAATGTTGCTTAACTGTCCTCCCTCTTCAGACAGTGCATGTACTTGGTGTGTTTTTGTTCAGTCTAAATAAAGTAGATAGGGGTGAATTATGATATTAGGAACTGTGGCCGCAGCAGCCTCTCACATAAATCTTTGTCCAGTGAGTTATAATGTTGAACTCCACACTGTTACTACTGGACTGGACTGTAATGACTTTTTCCTTTTTACCTTTTTATATGACTGACTGACTTTGTTTTGCTGTGTTCCAGGAGCCTGAGTTGACGACCCTCACTGCTCTGTGCACAAGTTGAGGTGAGTTATGGATATTACATCATGCACACTTTATATTACAGGTAGGAGATACTTAGGCGGTTGAATGCCTTCTTCTGTCATTTAATACCTGCATTGTCCTTGTGCTCTACAGTCTACTTCTAGGGACTGTTTATGCTGTTTTATGGTGAATGTATGATTGATTGAAAACTATGCGTAGAAATACAAGTAGGAGTCATAGGAGTTAGCAGGTCATAAAATAATTTTCAGTCCTTTTTTTTAGGAATCAAATGATGTATTCTTTTAGCTGTATCTGACTTTAAAGTTCCCATATTATGTTATTTTCTGATCTATATTATGTTGTTTCCTCATCAAATACATACCCGGAGTTGTGTTTTGTTTCATTCACTCATATTTAACACACAAAACCTTTTCTCAAACAGGAAACGCTCCGTTCCACCTTGTGATGTCATGTGGTAATACAGGAAGTGCTCCACTGTGTTTTAAACTCCATACATCTTCACTAGAATCATTTGGATGATTTCAGCCCTGGAATTTCCAATCTCTACAAAACAAAAGGTAGATGGTAGCTGTTAACTTGAAAACTACAGCTTCGTGACATCACAAGGTGGAACAGAGCATTTTGAGCTTCAAAGATGTAGACAGGTAATAATAAAGGTTACTCAAACAAATGTGAACGAAACAAAACACAACTCCAGGTTTGTTTTTGATGAGGTAACAACATTATAACATGGCTTAAAGGTCACAAGAGTCCATTTTATGTAATATAGGACCTTTAATGTTGTAAATGAGAACGTCTTGTTTTTATCCATAGCAGCTGCTAAATTTATTTACTAAATTAGCCAAATCACAGAGAAGATGTGTCATGTGCTGAAACAGAAAACCTCCTGTTGCTGAATGAAATGAGGCTTTGTCTGGTCAGATATTTGTGCGTGCTTCTAAATGAACCATGGAGTTTGTATTGCTTTATCAAAGATTGCCTCATTCAGGGTTATAAAGGCTCACAATATTATTAGCATGTTGGTTCAGTTTTATGTTACATTTCCAATACCACAATGCAATATGGAGATAAAAAGTTCTGTTTGTTTTAGGCTGTTTTTTTGGGTGCTCAGGTTTTTCCCATCAGTTTGTAATAATCTATTGCTTCCATAGATCATTACTTTACCTTTTTCATTGTAAAGGTCCATTGACTTTCAGTTCAAAACCACAGAACTGATTCTCTACTTCGGACCCTGCGCTGTGGTACTTCACATTCATTTTTATTTAGTGTTTATATTTGTCATACTCTGTAATCAGAACTTGGAAGTACAAATATTCGAATTAGCCTCTAGTTCTGCATCTGTATAGGGTTGATGTGCCTTGATATATAATGCTGAAGAAATAGCATAGTTAACTGTGATATATTTTATTGCTCTATTTAAAGTTTTTAATTGCGATAATAGGGAATAACCAGCCTATAACCAGTGCTGTGGTTTATGTTGCTATTAGTTTGACGCCTGGAGTTACTGGGAGCTTCACACTGACCATCGGTCGGTGTGGCTGCTCTCGCTGTTGGGATTCTTGGCTCATGGTTTGGTTGTTTTGGTCGAGCTTTCTGAAGCATACATCATATCGACAGACAGGGTCGGGTGCCAGCTGAATTTCAACATCACTCCTGATTCGTGGAAGAATTTAAAATGCCTAACTATTTTCCCAGGCCTGACTGGAGAGATCTAGTGTGTTATTTGAAAAGAAGAATCTGTTTATTTTGATGTTAGCATATCTCCATTTTGAGGAAATTGTCTACATTTGTTGCTGGTATTATTATTTAAGAGCAAGCTTTCTACCGTGTGCAAGTAAACAGCACATCAATACACCATCTTGGATTCAGAGCTGTATACAAAGCTAATCTCAAAGGCGTGTAAACAAGTATCCTTCTTGGTTAGCTTTGCTTGAAATCAGTATGTGGTAAAAGTCTGTGGAATCCTCCAGCATGGTGCATGTGCTATTCGCCATTTACCAATGTGGCTTAGATATCTCCTTTCACTGTTTGAAGATGTATTTAAATATGTTTAACGATCTATGAACAGTAGTAAGATGTACTATTTGTGTTAAGTGAGTGCTAAAATAGAAGGTTTTTCCTTCTGGTTACATAATGATTCATATTTTTCAACTTCCTCAATAGATCAATGTGGTATGCTGTATTTTGGAGCGAGAGGAAGATCTCTTGTGAGTTATGGTGTTGAACTTGAGGACTGTGGTCTAAACGGCATCTGAAATAAATCCTCGGCAATTAAATTTACCGCACTGGCCCAGTCCTCAGGTCTTACCAACTTTTAGTTATTTAGTTATTGTTTTTTTATTTCAATATGTCTTTAGCATACAATGAAACTTGACAATCAAGGAAAAGGAACAAAGAAAAAAAAATCTCAAAGACAATGCACAAAAAGTACAAACTGATCTCCAAGTATGAACACTACTACATTTACAGTACCGTAATTTCCGGACTATAAACTGCTACTTTTTTCTCACACTTTGAACCCTGCGGCTTAAACAACGATATGGCTAAGTCATGAACGGATTATTTGTTTATCAACACAGTGGACGCGCGCGCAGCCTGAGTGCAGAAAGCGCCGCTGTCTGCGCGGTGAACATGAAGTTGCAACATGATCTAGCGATGTTGTCAGCGCACTAAAACAGTTTATCACTGTGTGATAAAATAAGGTATGATGCGTCTTAATGACCCATATGCGTGAAATGCAGGTGTGCGCGTAAATGACGAGAAGAAATGTCTCATCCACTGACATCCACTCATAACTGAGCGATACAACTAACCCCGCCCCCGGGAGAGGCTGAAATCTGCCGAAATTCTCCAAGACACTGACATGAGACCAGACAGGACAGCGGCTCATTCTGCAGGAGACATGCGCAGTACAGCGCCAAGTGACGGGGCGCAAGAGCGAGACAGACAGGTGGAAGAGATGATGCACCGAGGAAGATGCTCGTTTGTGTTTTGAACAGTTATTTTGCACTTAATGCACACACCCTCCTCATGGAAAACACACGAAGAAATGCATATGATGCAGCCTTTAAGTTAAAGGGAATTGATCTGGCTGTCGAAGACGGAAATAGAGCTGCTGCACGTGAGCTTGGCATTAATGAGTCGATGGTGAGACGATGGTGACGACAGCGTGACAAACTGACTCAGTGCAAAAAAATGACAAAAGCTTTCAGAGTCAATAAAAGCAGATGGTCCAAAATTGAAAACGTTTTTTAAAGACGTGGACACCTGCGGCTTTTAGACAAATGCGGCCGATAAATGTACAATTCTCTTTTTTTTTTCCTTTTAAAATTGAGTTGATGCGGTTTATATTCCGGTGCACTCAATAGTACGTAAATTATGGTATGTATGTCTTAGGGATACTTTAACTATTATATTTCATGTTACGAAAAATCTATAGGGTAAGTTATAACATCAGTGTCTGTCCTTGATTTTTCTATACAGTAGATACAGTGGAGGAAATAAGTATTTGGTCCCTTGCTGATTTTGTAGATTTGCCAACTGACAAAGAAATGAACAGTCTATAGTTGTAATGGTAGGTTTATTTTAACATTGAGAGATAAAATATCAAAAAGGAAATCCAGAAAATCACATTATTAAAAAATATATTAATTGATTTGCATTTCATTGTGTGAAATAAGTATTTGATCCCCTACCAACCATTAAGAGTTCTGGCTCCCATAGACCAGTTAGACACTCCTGATCAACTCGTCACCTGAAGTAGACTCCTGTTTTAACTAGTCACCTGTATAAAAGACACCTGTCCACAGAATCAGTCAATCAATCAGACTCCAAACTCTCCAACATGGGATCAAATACTTATTTCCTCCACTGAAAATATTCATGTCAAGTATTAAAAATCTACTTAAACATGTGTGGATTTTATTGTTGGATACATTTAATGATGATGCTTTTAGCCAAAAACACTCCTGGAATTGTGTTTTGTTTAACTCTTTATTACAAATTTGTCTAAAGCTCAAAATGCTCTGTTCCACCTTGTGATGTCATGAAGCTGTTGCATGTTACAGTCTAAAAACAAAACAACCCATGTTTCACAGTTAAAGAGTAATGCCTGTCTCATTCTAATCTAACTCTAATCTAACTCTAATCACTCTTAATAATAAAAGTGAAATGCAAAAAGAAGTCAGTGCTTAAGAGTGGATATTTATGAGATTAGGATGAGCACTGCTGATTAGGAGACTGACATAGATACCCCGACTGGGACTCCATGTGGGCCCTGCATCTGATTTGTTCTACTCAACCCGAATGTATAAACAGCAATAAGGCACCACTCAATTAGACATAAAGTCATCCAAAACAACTACTTTAACCGGATCTAATCTCCCCACAAAGGTCAGCACTACTCCAGGAGTGAGCAGTGGACCAGGGATAGATTAAGCCAGATGCCACGCAGAAGGCCAAGAAGGATTTGTACGCTTTGTTTTTCAGCAGGAGTTGGAACAAATATTTTTGGATTGGAGCGCGGATAAGACGTCAGCCCTTAAACGTGTCTTAATTTATAGCTTTGCACAATCTGTTTTCAAAGTCATCATCCGGTGAAGGAGAACATCTTATAATTGAAAAGTTGTTAGTTTGGACCTCACACGTTCAGACTAAAAGTAATTTGAAAAACAGCTGCTGGAGATTCTAGACTAAGCGACTGAATTTCACAGTAAGACAAATACTTATCAACTGGTAAAAAAAGAGTACACAATTTTTTATTCTTTCCTATTGGTAATAACAGCGATTCTGAAAAATGTTGTTAAGTGGTTTTGTGGAAAATACCCAACAGTTAGTTTGCAAAAGCTTTCAAAAATGTCATAAAAGTCAAAAGTATTACCCGGAAATTCAGAACTCCTCTGTAGTGTTACTAAATATTATAAGAGAAACAAAAGGATACTAGGAAAAAGTAGTTCCAGAAAATTGACCTACGCCAATGGACTGGTCCTTTCTTGCAAGATATAGTGCCCTAACCTGTTCTCAAACTTAAAGGTGCTCTATATGTAATTTATTGATTGATGGTCCTTCACCTGCTTGTTTCTATAGATATGTCATTGCTCTGCCTAAAATGTTCCACAGTGTGACATTAAACAGCTCTGCCTTACATTTATTCAATTACAGGTGGTTTTATAGCTCAAAAATACCTAGAAAAAGAGGCTTTCTAGCGGTGACCGGGGTTGCCTCTCTACAGATCTGACTTGTAACTTGGTCTGGTTTGGTGTTCATGAAGATAGAAAGGTCAAATACCATACTGTGAGACATTGCCGCGAAAGCAATAACATATCCATGGAGAACACCAGAAAAGTTACACAATGGATTTTTAATTCTTTTAATTCAGGGATCAATGCTCCTTTTGATAAATGAAAAAATAATCAGTTGGTGTGTCTGTAAATTTTGCAATCATGAAGACCCTCGTGGATCTAACCCATCAGTGTACAAATCACCTTAAAATAACTTTATATTTTCAGTAATATTTCATGACAGTCCATCACGCCTGTATTAAAACCTTGAAATCACTTTTAGTATTTAGAAGCTGCGAGGATTGAGAAACCTTGCGTGGTCCAACATAAAGATTTAGACCTAAATCTTTGTTGTTTTTTTTTCCCTGTGGTTCATTTTCTGAGCCAAACAAACAATGATGCCAAGAAAAGACACTGCACTTTTTTGTAATGTAAGTGTAGCAGAGTCCAAATGATTTTTTTTGTACAATAGAAACATAAACTCTTTACATGATTAAACTGCGTAAATGTTAAATCTTACGGAGGAAAATAGTCCGTCCTAAGCTTAGTCAGGAGTAAAGCATTTGTCTTGTGTTTTTCTGCTCCTCTTATTAACAGACTTGAAGTAATGTTTTACACAATTGCAATACAAAATGCTTGTCCTTTACTATTGTGTTAGTTCATATTGTCCCAAGCTTAGTATAGCCTACCAAAAATCTGCTTTTCAAATGCTTGCAAGACTAAGAGTAAGCACTCATTGCCTCTTTTTAATCAGGGCCAAACCGGAGTCCAAATTGATTCTAATACAATTGAAACCAGAAATCCTTGTCTCCTTCAATTGTGTAAACGCCTGCTCAAGTCTTAAGATGTCCCTGGCTTTATGTTATCTTTATACACTGAGTGATGTAAAGGGGGATTCTCCGGTGTAGTCATCTGTATTCAGGATACAAAGTGTTACTGATGAAGTGCTTGTTGTGTGTGTCTTTGGCAGTGTGCGAGATGAGGAAAAGGATTATGTCACCAAGCCAGAGCTGATAGGACTTTGTAAGGAGGAATTGCAGTGAGTGGCTCACTGTAGCTCTACAGGATAAGCTGCGTTCAACAGGATAGCAACAGCTCAATACATGCCCGTGTCTTCTATGGGAATACGAATTTTAATGTTAGGAAATTTTGTTGTCTTGGTGATTCGAAGTGTTATACTTTGTTTTATTTTTCGTAATTCAACAGAGAAAATGTACACTGACAGACAACTATACTATACTGAAATAGTCACCTACTTGTTTCTGTGGATATGCCATTAATCTGCCTGGAATGTTCCACAGTATAACGTTAAACTGCTCCACCTTACATTTATTCCATTACATGTGGTTTTATTGCTCAAAAATAAAAAAACAGGCATTCTGACTGTGAGCAGGCTTGCCTCTCCACAGATCTGACCTGTAGCTTGGTCTGATTTGGTCTCCATGAACATACAAAGGCTTAATACCACACTGTGAAACATTCCAGACAAAGTAATAATATCTCCCTGGAGAAAAGCATTTGCTGGGCCCTCCACCAGAAAAGTTACACATTAAAGTTACATTTAACATACCAATCCACTTTTTTTCCAGTACTATAATTAAAGAGAGGGTATTATGCTTTTTTAATTTTTTTTTTTTTTTAGCTTTCTATCATGTTATAATGTTGTTCCCTGATCAAAAACATGCCTGAGGAGGTTTTAGATGTCATCCATGCATGTTTGATGACATCTCTCCTGGGCCCCACTTGAACCCTCCTTATGCTTAGCTGTAAGATTCTGTCTAATCATCATCGTCCATGCTCCTACACGACAATTCTCCATAAATATACAAAAGCATGATACTGTACACAACAACTTTACAAACCTGATGCGATACTGTGGTTGTGTTGTGATGGCGCTCTGAAGGGGGAGTGACTTAGCATGGAGAGCAAAGTGAAAACACGTTATTATGTTGTTTTCTGCGAATATGGCATTTTTAAGACTTAGACTTAGACTTAGACAAACTTTATTGATCCACAAGGGAAATTATTTGGATACAGTAGCTCACATATCATAATATAATATAATAACAGAGAGTAACAAAAATAGATGGTATGGCAAAAAGATGGCAAGAGACACGTGTCAAATGAGACATAAATATAAAAATAAATGTATATGTACAAGTCAAAATAAAATATAAAAATAAGTAATAAACTATAAATAAACTATAAAGTCACAGCTATATACAAGAGACAAGAACGACAGTGCAAATACTATGCTAATTGACAGGGCATAAGGTAATCCGTTACTTGAGATTAAGTTGTTGTACAGTTGTAGGGAGTATTATCTGTTACATAAGGGTGAGTTGTTGTACAACTGTATGGCGTATGGTATGAATGTAGTCCTGAAAACAATAAAAGGTAACATGGTAAGCTATGTGTTTGCAGTTAATACCCCATAGAAATAAAATACCCCCTCTTCAACAATATTGAGACTTCTTTTCTGATGGCGCTTTTCCTGTTACTGCATGTACGGTTTGGTATAGACAGTGTAATCCTGAAATGTTCCCTTTAATTATGTATTTTACTGTAAATAAATAATATATCTCTTGATCATATCTATAGTTACTGAAAGTCCACAGGTTTACATTGGGGTAAGGAGATGCAGTCCTTGCCAGTGAAAGAAAAAATGATTCAACAAGCTCAAATTGTTCAGACTGAATTTCTAAATTACTATTATCAACGTTTTTCTCAAAATTTCACAAATCCAAACTGTACGCAGGTTTCCAGGGCAGTTTTGTGTTTTTGTGACGGAAAAGCAGAAGAAAAAATTGTGCACTTCTTGGTCAAGGCAAGTTTAAAATAGCAAAACTTTAACGACAGAAGAATAATAGCTGTGATTTTCAGGAGTACACTTTGTCTTTGTGGACGTGTGAGCCTTTCAAAACCGGACGTAGCTTGTGTATAAAAGTACACAGCTCACACGTAGTGTTATAAAGACACACGGATGTGACAGTCTTATCCCAAAATTACAGCTGCTGTCTTCCTCTGTACCATAACTCATCTGTTCCACATACAAGACCGAACCTGACCAACGCCGGACTGAGAATTTAAGATCATAATTAAGATCTATACAAAGACAAACGTCGCCTGTGAGGAAATGCTTCTGTCTGTCCAAATCCTCATTAACTTAACTCGCTTCTCTTTTCCTGCAACTGTTGTGAGATAAGTATAGAGGCCAGGTGATAGGACAAAAGAAAGTATGAAAGTTTTCCTCATTCTGATTTATCACAATTTTTGATTCAGTTTTACTTTCTCCTTCGCAAAATTAAGCTTTCAGTATTAGAATTTCTGGAACATAAACAATACAGACATTTAATCATTGCCATTTAACACAACAAAACACTAGCCTAAACTTGGCTCCAACCAAATGATTTTACTGGAAGAGGATTGGCTGTAGACATCGAGATTAAAAAGTCCCAAGATCCTCTTTGATTATAAGAAATGACAGAATCTCAATTAATATTTGATTAATTACCCACACTGAAAAAATGGTCTGAGAGGGGTTGCTCAAATTGCAAACACAAATTTGACAACAGTAACATGACTTTTTTACGATTCTCTGTCCAGCATGTTTAAATCTTACAAAGGTCGCTTGATTGTGGTCGATGTTAGAGCTGCGAATTTTAATCACCCTGAGGAAACGTGACTGTTTTCATTTCTGGTGAAGCTCCTGCCTCGGGAATTCCCCTCCCCAAAATTTTGGGAGGGAAAATTCAAATGTAGCAGGACACAGGACTTTTACAGGAGCAGAGGACACACTCAGGACACAGGACAGGTACAGGAGCAGAGGACACACTCAGGACACAGGACAGGTACAGAAACAGAGGACACACTCAGGACACAGGACTTTTACAGGAGCAGAGGACACACTCAGGACACACTCAGGACACAGGACAGTTACAGGAGCAGAGGACACACTCAGGACACAGTTACAGGAGCAGAGGACACACTCAGGACACACTCAGGACACAGGACAGGTACAGAAACAGAGGACACACTCAGGACACAGGACTTTTACAGGAGCAGAGGACACACTCAGGACACAGGACTTTTACAGGAGCAGAGGACACACTCAGGACACAGGACAGTTACAGGAGCAGAGGACACACTCAGGACACACTCAGGACACAGGACAGTTACAGGAGCAGAGGACACACTCAGGACACAGGACAGTTACAGGAGCAGAGGACACACTCAGGACACAGGACAGTTACAGGAGCAGAGGACACACTCAGGACACAGTTACAGGAGCAGAGGACACACTCAGGACACAGGACAGGTACAGGAGCAGAGGACACACTCAGGACACAGGACAGGTACAGGAGCAGAGGACACACAGTGTGTCCAGGAGGACTGTGAGAGTTGATCTGGAGGTAAGACTTTTCAGAGATTTTATACACATACATATAATGTGAGGACTATTTCAGTAAAACAATTTATTTTTGACTGTCCATCTACAAGAGTGTGACAGTTGTACTAAGATTTGAATGTGCTGTTTCCAGATTCTTCTACAAACAAACAGTGACATCCAGAGCACTTTGCTGTAGCTGTGGGTAAGTTTATGAATGTTATAGTTGATTTTAGTTAGTCATTTTTACACCATTCTGAATGTGAGGTTAATTAGTTCAAATGAAAAGACTGAAAATCTCATTTTGAGATTTGAAGATATAGAGAGACTAATAAAAGATTACTCAGACATGTGTGAATGAAACAAAACACAACTCCAGGTATGTTTCTGATGAGGTAACAGCATTATAACAGGGCTTAAAGTTCACAAGAGACAATTTTTGTGTAATATAGGTGTTTTAAGTAACAAATAGTAGCAAGTAGTATCTTGCATATCGTTCCTAACACAATATTATCAGATATATAGTAGCAGACAACCTCTAATGTTTTTATACATTCGTTTTATTTGGAAATTGGAAGAAAAACTGCAGGCATGTTGATAATTTTTTAAAATATAAAACAGTTCAGTATACACTTTGGTTTCCTTCAAAGCTCTGTAGTTACCGACTAGAGCACTCTTGAAATTGCGGTAAGAACAGCACTTCTTGCTTCTCTCGTGTGCTTCTTTGTGTCACAATTGGACCCTTGCGGCGCTATACATCTTGACATTGAAGTGCTCTTTGGCAAATGTTGAATTGACACGTCAAGTAATAAGGTCTGCCCTATGCTGCTCCTTTTCTCTCCAGCTACTGTACGTAAATCATGCAGCTATAATTCAGCAAAGACAAAATAAATAATAAGTAATCCTTTAGTCACAAGGGTTTTCTTTGCACTGTACTTTAAAACTTGGCTAAAAGAAGTTGTTATTTCTCAAGTTACTGTAGCTACTTTGATGTGTGTCAATATTTATTCTCGTTCACCTTAAACATCATCAACTCCGTGAACACTGTGAAAATTCAAAAATAAGAGAAAATAGCTCAGCTCTAATTATACAACGCTTTAAAAATAGTACTATCTCTCTCTGTTTACTTCCGGGGCAAAGTAAATGGTCACATGACTCAAAAAGGTAAATCATTAAAAAAATAAAAGATATCAAATTAAAACAACAGTATCTGACACATCTTAATATTTTAAACAGATTAAAAAAAATAATGATTTTCAGACTTATTAGCATGAAAACAAATATACTGACATCACCGTTAGCTACAGTTATGTATTCTGAACATGCTAATTATTCACAGTGATGAGTTTTAAGTGCTTTTCACAACACTCAGACCAAAGAGGAGTTTTGCCATGACATAACTAACATGCTAAAATGCACTTCCTGATTATCTGACAATACAGTGTTTTCTAATTAGATGTAGACAGTGCACACCTCAAGGCCTACTTAATATATATCTGTACTGGGGCAAGGTTCAAATGCAGTACATGGGGAAAAATCATTTACAGGCCCTTTTAATAATCATCTATGTTAATTTATGCTTGTGGACTTTGACTTGCCTTGTTCCAGAGACCACAGGCATGGATTAGCTTCACCTGTAAGTGTTGCTTTTGGCTGCTGTTGGGTGATGTTCCCTCACTGTCTATAATGTCTGCAGTGGTTTAATTTGAAGCTGGTTTTATATACGCTGCTGGGTGAATCTAGAAGCAAGGACTAGTGTTGTCCCTAAAATGTACTGGGCCAGTTTGGGAACCAGACCCATTTTTATACACAGGAAAAATTAAATATCAAAAGATACGTAGTGCAAAAAAGTTGCTTCAAGCAACAGTATGTAACTTTTTAGCCAGAAAATTTACTCAAATAAAAGCGTGTTTATTCAGTTTGGTTTATTGCACTGAAAAATGTAGAAAAACATGCTTGTATCTCCCTAAATCTGACTCTTGTTTGGGCTGGAGCAGGGACTCTTCAGCTTGTTTCCATGAAAATATTATTCCTAAGGAATATTATTCCTTTGGCTATAACCTTCCACAGTCTGTCTATCTCCATGGGGAATGTTCCAGAAAGTTGCATACTGTACCCTTTAAATAAATAAACTATTGTGTACTTTTATTTGACAACATCAGTTTATCTGTGTTTTCACTATTTTGCATTAATATGTTGGTATTTATGCCAGATGCCCTCCATGACATTAATATAACTTCCCACAAATTATTAGACAACCTATTTCTTCACTGTGTACATAACATGCATTATCATTTGTTTAATTATCAGTACCTCTTCTCTCAGAGAAATCCCCAGTTCTCCTTCATTTTCATATTAAAGTGTCATGTGTTACATTTCACATAATAATAATGAATCTTGAAACCATCAAGGGACAAAGAATAACACCGTCTTTTCACCTTCCTTAGAGCTACAATTTTAGCTCTTCACAGACTCAAGCCAGTTAGAAAGGGTTAACGTAAAACATAGTGGATATTGTGTAGTTTTTTAAAATCTCCTATACAAAAAAGACATTGGAGTTTTACAAATAAAGTAACATGGACTGAACTCACTCGGTTCCATCTTTCTCCTCTCAGAAAATAATTGCTCAGGTTTTTGAAGCACTTAAATGTTGAAGTCTGAACATTAAGTTCTAGTGCTTTTCTCATAGTAAAAAAAACACAAAAAAAACTAAGGGCTGGAAAAAACATGCTTAATTCAATAATATGTGCTCTAATTGAGGTCAATAGTGATCCTCATGATCCTCCAGAACAAAATTTCTCATTCAGTTTCCCCATATACTTAATAAAAAAAAAAACAAAAAAAAACAAACATATATATATATATATATATATATATATATATATATATATATATATATATATATATATATATATATATATATATATATATATATATATATATATATATATTATACAGTTGATAGCTTTAACATGTCATGAAAGAGTGCATGAGAAGGATGCAGGTGTGTTTGATGGAGGCAGATTCCTGAAAGAAAGACAAGAAAAGATGATGATAATTTAATAACAGTGTATGTAGTAATTGAGTGGCAGAGAGCACATGCAGCTAAACACAAACATCCTTAGCCTCATTAGTCTCATTATCACCAGCCTTCACTGTTTCTTTACATTCACTGTTTTAATCTGTGAGCTTGTTCAGGGCTCAGTTATGTGGTAAATATAGTCCACTTCTTTATACAGTCTACGTCACCCATAGCGTTCAGCGGCACTCAAATGAAGCTGACGATGCTAACGGTTATACGAGCAAATTTGGAGCTAGGCTCTATATTATGAATCGAATTTTTTTTGATGAACAAAATAGCAGGAAAAAAACACCAGGATCATGTAAAGTGAGTTAATATGAACATTGTAAGACCAAAATGATAAAGCTCACAGCAGCATTTACAGAGAGAGGGGCGACAATATTCCAATGTAAGTCAATGGGAGCCAGGGTTAGTAGGAGCCGGAAGAGCCGCACGCAAACTTCCTATTTGGAACACGGCAGCTAACTAGCTATGTCCATTTATATATACAGTTTATGGTGGTAACTAATGACACAAGACCTATACGTTTATTTAAAATTTGTTTCTGAAACGTTCTAAAACATTTCACAGAATCTTGTGTTTTAAATGTGCTTTTTGATTTTAAAATGCTTTAATCGACGGCCTGGTTCACGTGTCCTTCCCACGACAAATACAGGTGTGCTGTCCAGCTAACCAGACAATGACCTTCTCTCCTGATAAAAAAAATAATGGTCACGTAGCACTGCAGATGCCGCTATTCAGCGGCATTTGTTGGTTAAATAGTTTTTTTCTCGGAGGGGCGTAGTCAAGCCGGGGGGCAATTGTTGTCAAGGCGGCCACCCCAACTATAAAGCCCTGTGGGAAACACTGTTATGGATATTGGTTACCGCATAGCTGGTTAGGCTCCGCGATGTCTTTGATCTCTTAATATCTGAATTTTTTTTACATATTGTAAATATCACTTAAGCCCTTTATTTCAGTCCATAGTTTGATCTGAGTATGTCCTATTGACATGCACAATTAATAGCAATCAAACGGAAATGTTCTGAAATTTGTGTTATGGTCATTTTGTCAATTCTCCTGGATTTGTTTAAAATGTGGACTTTAAACATTAAAGCTTAGATCTAATTGCAATGCTTATCAGGAAAAATCATAATTCTAATATTTTACCCAAATCATTCAACCCTTTTACTTTGAACTGTAGATAATCCAGAGTGATTTATACTTATTAGTCGTGGGCATAGATGTTGCAGGTTGTATCATTTTCCTCTAAAAATAATGACCTTATATTGCATATTTGGAATCTCTCTCATCTTTACTTGGCTTATTGTTGATGTCAGTATATATTGAACTTGGCTTCAGCGCACTAGGTGCCTCTTCATGTCGACTTGTGATATATTTACAGCTGTCACTCAAGGCCCTCCAGAGACTGAGATAAGATAAGAACTCCTGGGACGCTACACTATATCAAGAAGCACATATACCGCACTCATGCAAGCCATCCAATTCTATTTGATACCTCCCCAGCTAATACCAGCTGTCAGTCACTCTTAAAGTCACAGAGCACATATTTACCCAAAAAGTTGGGCTTGTTGTCATAAGGGAGCAAAGGCCAACAAGTAAACAAGCACAGTCCTTTTAACCAAAGTCATGCTAATTCATCTTTAGACACGCTAGTTACAAATCTCCAATGGATGGAAGTCGGTGGATTATTTTTGGTAGATGTTTTGATTGATCCACCTAAGGAAAAAGTCAGATGTATGCTGGTAGTGCTGGATTAATTGAAATTATTATATCCAATGGCTACAAAAATAACATGATCAAGAAAAAAATTATTAAAAACTGAAGAGTGTTCAGTGCTTTCCGTGAGAGAGACAGTAGAGCTGGGCGATATGGCCTAAAAATAAAATCTCCGATTTTTTTACAAAAAATCCAATTTCCGATTTTAATCGATTTTTCTCTGCCCTACTCAAAAACAAACAACAGATGACAAATAAATGGCTCAAAACAAGTTTTAACTTTATTCTTTTTTTTTAAATTTAGGATTAAAGTGCAATCTGACAAGCAAAAAACATACTTGTAAGTGAAATGGCAGACCAGGCCATTGTAAACACTTTTAGAAAGGACACTTTTAGAAAGGACATGTCCAGGACATGTCCAGAGGTGTGAAAACACCCATCATGGCCCTGAATGGTTCTGCTAACTACTCCCCCACTCCCACTCCATAATGAATAGACTCACCTGACTAACAGAAACTGTAAATAAATATGTGTGTCTCAGAGTAATTTTCATTGTAATTAAGCTCCTCCCTTCAAGCAGATATAAAGCAGTGTCCGCCAGCATCTGACCAGAACTGAAGAAGCAGCTTGGATGAGCTGAGAAACGTATTCAACCAAATAAACTATGTCCAGTTGACAAATCAATTTCTCCTTTTGCTACTTTTAGAAAGTTTTGATCATATTGCTGCCGCTGTCTGTTGTCATGCAGATGAGTTGGTCTTCTGCAAGTTTCCACAAAGTGAAAGCATCTTTCAATCCTTGCGCGATTAATCCCTCCTTGTGATCCTCGGGAAAATACACTGTTTGCAGACAAACGCTTCGCATCGCCCAGCTACTATTAACAAAATGTACCGTTAAACTCAAGTAGGGCTGCATCGTTCGGCTGGACCACAGGTCAGTCGTAGCAGAAAAATACGACACCTCCTCCGCTCCGCGCCCCGCTAACTTACCCGTGTAGAGCGCTGCAGCGCATTAGTTCCGCTTTCGACGCTCGCGTGTAAAAAATAATACTAATAATAAAAAAAATCGATTTTCATAAAAACACATCGTTCTGAACTGTAAATTCGAATTAATCGATTTAATCGATATATCGCGCACCTCTAAGAGACAGTAGCTTTTTGTAGAATACAGTCACATTCACATCTTATCGTGCCAGATGCATCTGCTGTCTTATCTGTGTGTAATGTGAAGTTCTCTGATGCACCATGTGCATCAAGAAATACCTGTAATTGAGCTGACCTTGTATCTGCAGGATTCTCTGACTCTTGGATACATTATACAAGGCTTGGGAAACTTCTCCTCCTCCGTAAACATTAGAGCAATTTGGCATTTACATATTACTGATAGATTGCAAAAATATAATTTGTAAAATAGAGGACTGAGATATAGACACTTTTTACAAGTTTATGACAATGTTCCTATTATACATTTAGGACTTTGAAGTTAAAACAAAATGCCTTCAATTAATACTTTGCTAAATGACTCGACTTTGCCAAGCCGAGCAAAGTCTAAACTAAATAAACTAATTCAATTAAATAAACAAATTAAATTAAAATAAACAAGTATTGTTGAATGTTTGTTCCCATAGGGTTTTGAGGATGAAGATAGATTTTTGAACCTGTTTTAACTGATTTTTATATGCTATGGCAGTGTTTTACTTGGTGTTTTTGTGGATAAAAATACACCTGCACCTAGCAACATAAAGCCTATTATAAACACTTGGATGGACTGTGTCTTCTGTAGTCATCATCTGGAAGCAGAGAGAGCCAAGGTTTATTTTCTTATTAAAACAGTGAATGTAAAGAAACAGTGAAGGCTGGTGATAATGAGACTAATGAGGCTAAGGATGTTTGTGTTTAGCTGCATGTGCTCTCTGCCACTCAATTACTAAATACACCGTTATTAAAATATCATCATCTTTTCTTGTCTTTCTTTCAGGGATCGTTTGCCTCCATCAAACACACCTGCATCCTTCTCATGCACTCTTTCATTACATGTTAAAGCTATCAACTGTAATTAGATTGGCCGACTCGCCTCTGTTGTATTCTCACATATCACCACTGCTATTTACATTACTGCAGTCTGGAAGAGAGCCAACTTTGGTCTGGTGGAAAATAAATTAAATAAACTTGCAGATGGTAGCTTTAAAGTGTCAAGCTCCAACTACCAAACACATTTCAGACATAATATAACTACTGAAATAAAATGTAATAAAAATAAAACGGGTACCTGATTTTTGAGCTGTGAAAGGAGGAGTTCGGTATCAACATTACCAAGTTCTTGTAGCTCTCACAAGCCCTTTGGCACTCCGCTAGTCTTCACATGCATTATTTTTTGTCCCCTGCACAACTACTTTTCATAATTTTTCATACGACAAAGCAAAGCAGAGTGTAGCAAAGCCAACCCACTTATCTCAAAGCGATTACACCGTTCGCTTTTCATACATTTTCTTAGAGCCAGATCACGGTTTCGATTTTATCACGATTCATGTTTTCTTATTATCTCTTATACAGTGGTGACTAAAGCTGTCTGCTGTTTATTTTTCACTGTGATTAGTTGTATCCATTTGCCACTCACAGAGAATCACGATATGGTGATTTAAATAGCAAATAGTCACAGGGATGAGACCATGATTTGATTTGTATCGCTATATTTTCCTCACCTTACAGTGGAGCACCACCTTTTTCATGTTTACGATGGATACAATGCCATATCACACAGATAATGCGCAGTTTTCTGATTTGAAGTCTTGCAGATCAACCTGAAATAATTTAAGAAGTAACCAGGGCCATAAGGTTCACTCTTGTTACAGTTAATCCTCTCCATCATCACTTATTGTCAGATTATTTTGGCCGTATTAAACTCCTGGAGGTTGTATGGGGGGCTGGTGGGGGTTGCTGTCTCCTCTTTGTAGTAGTCACACTCTAAATCTCATTGGTAACGGTGCTCATGCGTCTGAGGCCTCCACAATAGCTAATGGGGAAAACAAATCATGTGTGTGGCTTTTATGGTTCGATTAAACTCACTATTATCCCGGAGTGTAATTAGGCTCATTAGGAAACGCTGAATGTAGAAAGGAACATGCATCACTTTCCTGTGGATGACAAGACGCTGGTGCACCATTGAACCTTGCTGGCAGTTCTTAACATGCAATACATAGAAAAGACTATCTTTATTCAACTTTAAAAGGGTAGTATAATTCAAACCATATAAGAAATGGATTAAGTGAGTATGACATCACCCATAGCGTTCCCCATCCCCAGTCAAATGAAGCTCACAAGGCTAGCAGGAGCGAATTTTGAGCCGAGTTTCATATTTATGTATTTACAGATAAAATAGCAAAATAAAAACACCAGGATCGTGTAGAAGGGGTTAATACGAACATTTTAAGACCAAAATGACGAGGCTCAGAAAGGGGTGACAATTTTACAATATGAAGTCAATTTGAGCAGAGTCGATGGAGCTGGAAGCGCCCCCATGCTTGCTTCCTGTTTGTAACGTGGCGGTTAGTGTTTTAGCTATGTCCAGTTATATTTACAGTCTATGGTTCATACACATATTTATGTTATGCACTTGAACATACACTGAAACACAAAATATCTAATGATTCTTAAAAATGTCATGTAATAAACTTTTACCCAATTGGTAAAATAAAGAATTACTTAATCAAAATGCAAAAATGGCTAGCAAGTTTCAATTTAATGTTTGATTAGGGACAATAATAATACGTATGATGGTATAAACTACAGTTGACCTCTTCCCACATGATGCACAGAGAAATAACAGGTGTGTTGGTCCAAACCTGCTTGACTAGTTGGTCCTCACTATGGATCATTACCAATTTTTTCAGAAGGAAATATATTTGAATAATAATTATTATACTTGCATCTGTACAATTCTAAATTTAGTAATGCGTTCTCTTCATCCATATATTTATCTCTGGGACAAAAAACATAGATTTCAGAGTCCCATGTTTTTTTGTGAAACCAGAAGTCCCATTAAAAACCCTGGATCTTATTGTTGTGAGACAGAAGTGCTAACAAATCTTCCATGCATAGTTATATACTCAGTAATATGACAATAGCAGCATAATTTTGGAAAATTGTAATTGCTTGTTTTCTGAGGATTACATCTGCATTCAGTTCTCATCACACATCCAGGAGCGCCTAACTCTTCACTAATAAAAGATTAATTTAACATTTTGTAGAATTCCAAAATTATTAATTCATTATTATTTTATAATATCTTATTATTATTAACTTTTTTTGTTCAGTGAAAAAGCAAGATATTTTGATGTTTGCAGAAGAGATTCTATTATCTGAATAATTACAGCCTTTGTGACTTAAAATACTTGCTCAAATTTTGATTCAGATTTTGATTCCTTTGATTAAATGTGCAGTTGATTCATTCTTACCGCCAACATTTCCATTTGCACTTCTTTTTCACTGGGTTCCCTTTTGGACCTGGAGTTGTTTTGTTATTTTGTGGTGCCAGTGTCATGACGTCTTAGAGTTTTCAGTGCCAGGACCTGGTGCACCTGTTAAAGTGAAGAGTGTGAGAGACTGTGAGCAGAGCAGAGGTGAAACAGTTTAAATCCTCAGAGACCTGTACTGCTGCTCCTTTTCACTCACTCACACTGTCAACACAAGTCAACACATGTGTACAAAACCAAGAGAGCAAGGTATACTTTCCCTAGTCCAGATTGTGAAGGGTTAGGGAGTGATCATCTTAATATTTCTCAGAGAGGAATTTAATCTAATTTTTGCCCCCATAGTCTAAACTGAAAAATAGTTGGCAAGACTTACTTAATATTGTCATAAACGGGTAACTGCATTTAAAGGTCCTAATATTATGTAAAACTGACTCTTGTGAGCTGTAAGCCATGTTACAAACATACCTGAAGTTGTGGGCTGAAATTATCAAATGATTCTAGTGAAGGTGTATGGTGTTTAGAAACAGAGTAGAGCACTTCCTGTATTACCACATGACATCACAAAGTGGAAGAGAGTGTTTTCTGTTTGAGAGAAGAACTCGGCCTAAATATGCAGGGTTTGTGTGTTAGACATGTGTGAATGAAGCAAAACACAACTCCAGGTAAGTTTGTGATGAAGAAACATAACATAGACCAGAAAATAGTGTAGTATAGGCCCTTTAACCTGTGATCCAATTTTTGCAGTGGAGGCAAAAGGTAAGGTCTATTTAAAATTGTATTTAAAAAAAGGAAAGAAAAGATAAACATTTGGGAACATTTGACTTTACATTTCAGTAAAAACACAGATTATCAGGTTTCTGCATTCTCAGGTTTCTGGTTTCTGCAAAAGTCCTGAATCTCTAGACCGTGATTCTGACTGGTACTGTGTCATATATTTGTGGGATTGTGTACCATAATTGCATTTAATCTTCTCTAGTTGTGGCCTGTTTTATTTTCTCACATTTAACATACTCACAGATGTGTTGTTCTTTATCCTAATAAGGATTTATTCAGACCTCTCACTGTGTAAAGAGCCCTACATTCCATCAACAGATTTATTACAGATTAGAGCAACACTTTTCTGCACATTTGTTCAGCCTCAAACAGACAAGCATGGATTTGCTATTGTTCAACACTAAAACAATATTTGTGTTTTATGGCACTGCCTGTTTAAGTTATGGACTTGTTATAAACCATGCACAGATTTTCATGCATGTACCCAAAGACTGGAATACTGGCTCAGCAGACTGTTCACCCACAAACCCTGATGTTAGCTGTTTAATCTCAGCTCCAACCAGTGCATTACCTTTGTTTGTGTCCTTGGGCCATACACTTTGCCCACCTTGCTGTGTGTCAGTTAGGGATGGGCGATACTGATGAAAAATTATTATTTTGATCATTTCTTGGACTATACATATTACAGTATTCAGACGATATTATGACGATCCACCAGCTCTAAAATGTGCCACAGCCCAGCCTCTAAATGTGGCTGAGATAGTAGAAGTATTGCAAAAAAAGAAAATGGATTGCTAAAGTTACCATAAAGTGTTGGCAGATTACATTATTCCCTTATATGAAATCCTCCGTTTGGAGGCTTTTGAAGAACACATATGGATTCTTGTGGATTCTTCTCCAGTGATGGTTTATGGGCTTAAAGAGAAGTTGAGTTTTACCTTTGATGTAACAATCTGGGCAATAGGCGAATGGCATATTTTGATCATGATTTTCTTTCAAATTAGCATGTTGTAGCTGTTACCAATGATGGAAGAAGTACTCAATTTTGTTACTTAAGCAAAACTACAAATACCGGAGCAAAAGTATCACTTGAAAAAAGCTATTTAAGTAAAAGTATTAAAGTACCCGCTTAAAAATGTACTCTAAGGGTTAAAAGTAAAAGTATTTCACACACATTTTGAGATCTAATAAAGCTTCAAATGTAGTGATTTTGATAAAGATTTGTGCTGAATTTTGTTCCAACGGTTGTTTTTTCCAGCTGTTTTTATTTGTATATTTGTGTTAAAAAATAAACCATCAGCCTTTTCAGCAGGTCTCATACAATAATAAAAAATACTTTTACTTTTCAGTCCTGTTCAAAAATGTAGTGGAGTAGAAAGTACAGATACCTGCTCTCAAATGAATGGAAATAAAAGTAAAATCTACTTAAGTAAAGTACAGATACCTAAAATTTATACTTAAGTACAGTACTATACTACTTTTACTTTGTTTACGTTCCACCATGTGGCTAAAATCTAATGCTAGTAACACCCCTCTCTACTCTGGAGCTGCTGTTGTATTTGCAGTGGCTACATTTCAGAACATGATGTCTGACTCTCCTGCCCTCTGAAACCCTGACTCCTCATCCATTTTTAAAGACTTGCAAGAGGTCTAAAACAGCCTTTTGCTTTTATTAATATGTCAACACTCAACACGGTGTCATCCAACCAGCCCTTTCAGATATTCCCACCGCACTGGAGACGTTTGCGGGCCTGTAATGACCACTTGAACTCTGGTCTGCTCCAAGTCCACATGGAGAGCAGCTTTTTGTATTTGTGTAATGCAGGATTAACCTCTTCAGCCATTCAAGCGCACCTCTTAAGTACAACAACGATGAACTTCGAGTCTCGACTTCCTGCAGATGGAATCTTTAAATTTTTAATGTCTTTTTATTCGCTCGGATGGATCTGTGGTGCGTTGCGTCACAAACCAGGAGTGCTAATCCCAGTTGCTTTGCTTTGGTTCACAGTAGTCAAGTAGTGCCAAAGAGTGACTTGTCTTTGTCGTCACTGAGATGTTCATGTGAAGTGATGTTATATTTGGTGACCAGTCAACCACAGAGTCACTTAGCCATAACCTTGCACTGGGGACGGGGCATACATTATAACTTTGTATGGTTTCTCATGAAGATTCTCAGGATTAAAGAATACGCTACATGTCACTAGATGAAAATTGGTGTCATATTTCAAGTTATGGCTTATTATGACTTATGCTTTTGTTTGTTATAAATCTAATCTATGACATCTGTGGATCATAATTTTACATTTTGAATCACAACATGGATCCGAAACGACTTAAAGGAAACCAGGCAATGACGTCTTCAATGCATGCGTCACTCTAAATACAACTTTGAGAGGGTACACGAGAAGAGAAAACAATTACAACATGGTTAAAAGCTCTTATAAATTGATTTCATAATATGTCTCTTTTACTTTGTACAAAATTGTGTCAAATGTTTTATTCTTGCTGCATCAGATTCTGGATATTGAAGCCAATCCCAGCAACAAGGCCTAGTGGAGTTCACCTGTTTTACACTTTATGCATGTTTTTATATTGTATTGATTTTAATGTGACGCACTTTGGTCACATTGAGTGTTGTAAAGGGCCCTATAAATAAGTTTGATTGATTAATTGATTTATACTACGTTCAAATACAGGTGAAGTGACACCTCCAAGTCTCCCATTGTTGGTAGCAGCAGTAGCTCAGGTAATAGAGTATGGCAAAGCACAGTGTTTTGGTCCTATTCTTGTGTCCTTGGGCAAGACACAAGACTCACATTGCATCTGGTATTTGCGTTTACTGGAGTGAATGAGTGTGTATGTGTGTGTGTGTGTGTGTGTGTGAATGATGAGTGGCTCCTTGATTTATTGTGCCTCCGAGTGCAAAACTGAGCTAGCAAAGTACTGAAAACCTCATATTCTAGTATCAAATGTTCCTATCCCTGCAACTGTAGTGTAAAACATATCTATTTTGGTCCCTGACCCATTGTCACTAAAACCATAAAACCACCACTTTTCTGCTTCTTGACAGATTCTTTTTGACAAACACAAGTGATAATGTACTGAAGTTTTGCTCAAGTCTGTCATCGCCAAGACAAAGTGCGAAGAAAGCATCTGACAAAGAAACCCACTACAGTATTTTAAACCCACAGAGCCAAACCAAAGCCTTTCTATTGTGTGCTTTACTGCCGGTCTTACCAAGTTGTTTTTGCTCGAAAGCTTGTCATTCTTCTTCTCTCCCAAAATGTGTCTCTCGCTCTTGTCTGGTGCCATTTTGGATCGTGGGCCTCCAAGGATGTTTGATAGTTTCCTCGGTGGATATGAAAGATTAATGTGGGACAGGCACCTGCAGCAGTTCCTCAATGACAACTGTGAAAGAGCAGCTCTGAGCAGACAGCCAGCGTCTCACTGTTTAACTGTTACCACTACTTCCCTCTAGAGTACTCGGAAAAAAAGGGCCAGCAACCAGGACAATGTTCCATAACTGCTGTCAGTTGCTAGGCTCAGCTCTGTGGCTTTTGAAACATGTTTTAAGAACCCAAAGCGGTGCATATGTACAGTAACAAATACATTATTAAGCTGGTAGGGGGGTTATAGAAAACAGTTGGAATTGTAATAAAAAGAAAGGTTCGATTTGGTAAAACGCAGTAGAATTGGTCCACAAATATGCACAAGAAAAATCATCTTTTGGCTTGATGCTTTAACTCTGACTTGGCAATGAGGTCAGATGAAGTTATGGTTTGCAGATAGCCAAAAATCATCATACATGATAAAGCAACAAGACAAGTTGTTATAGCTATAGAAGGTGTTGCATTTAGATTTAATCCACATAATTACACATCACATGAACTAAAATTCACTTCAAATAAGTACGTTATTCTGTCTCCATGCACACGGCACTACTTAGACACTAGGATTCCACTTAAGCAATTAATTCAATTTTGAAAAGTGAATCATAATTGTATAATTGTGAGGTACACTGGTAACAACTTTCAGAGATTATAAGGCGCTGTACCTGATTTTAGATGGATTAAAATGTGAAGCATTTGTTTGTTGAATTGTTTTCTTTTTCCTTACCTTTTTGAATGCCTTCCAATTATCGCAGTTATTCACCATGATGAGTTTATAAGTGCTTTTCACAACTTTCAGAGACCAGAGATAAGTTTTGCAGTCACAATAATGCTAACACCAACTAGCATGATAACAGCACACTTCCAGATTTGCAAAATGCAGTTGATTTTATATCGGAAAATTGTCATCTCTCTCTCTCTGCAATTACTGCAATGAGCCTCGTCATTTTGGTCTTAAAATGTTTGTATTAACCCACTCTACATGATCCTGGTGTTTTTATTTCACTATTTTCTATGTAAATTAATTCCTATTCCTAATATGGACCTGGCTCCAAATTCGCTCCAGACTACCATCGTGAGCATTTGAGCAGAGCTGAACGTTATGGGTGACGTCACACTCCCTTAGTCCACTTCTTTATAGAGTCTATGATCTTGACTAAACCGGAGTGCTGAATTATTAGTTCAGAACCTTATGGTACTGCTTTAGTCTGGCCTTCATTGTAATAGTTTTTGGCAGTTTTACATTGCATTTATACACTTGATAAACTTTTACGCAAACTTATTTTGCGCATTGTTCAAATATTTGTTTTTCCAGAGTTGACAAACAAAGTGGACGTCATACGGTATTTTACCCAATGTGAACCTCCACGCGCTCACTCCCTTGCTGTAGTGCCTTCCTGCTGAGAATGATTTGCCTCCTTCAGTCACTCCATTAGTCAACACGTGCGTGCCGTCTACACGCTAAGATCACTGCCGCTCCCCGCTCTCCTTTTCAACTACCTCTTTTCTTCTGCCTTGTAAGCCATTTGTGCTTGTGTGTAGAAATGAAAGAACCCAGAGATAGAAGGAGGACAGGTGGGTGTGCGTGGTAGCGGTACAGCTTTTGGAATTGTAGCATTAACAAACCATAGTAAAAAGCGCACAGGAGGAGTGCGTGTTTCCGACAATATTAAAATACGATTGTGCGTGGGTGAAAGAGTGTACACGGGGTATCACTCAGACATAAACATCATAGCAAAAGAACAACAAACAAAGATAAGAGAAATGGAAACCGTGAATAGTTCAAATGTTTCAAATCATTTCAGGAGGATGTGTTTGCTGGTGAAATCCTGGCTCCTTGTGTCCTCAGATAGAGCCAACTTTTCTAGCGTGGCCACGTTCACTGTTCCTGCGTTGGAGACGTATGAAAAGTAGCACGCGGGTTATAATGAATGAGCTGTCAGGAAAAGACGTCTTCACTGCCAAACAACAGCTCACATCAACTGGATCAATTAAAAAAGAGAGGAGTTCATATCAAGTACAAAACATTGACCCTGTTCAAGATTATAAGTATTACACTGGGGTTGCAACATTCAGTTTGACAGTAACAGAGGTCAGATCACTGTCTTTTGTGGAATTTGATGTTTTCACTTCAAAAATCATTTTTGAAAACAATAAGAACTTGTATATATGGCACAATTTAAAGCCCCAGTATGCAACTTTTTTTTGCCAAAAAATATATTTAAAAAAAGACATGTTTTTCATTATGATTGTTGTATTGCACTGGAAACAGAAAAACATGCATTCTTACTGTCAGCGGGCTTGCATCTCCAAAGACCTGACTCTTATTTGGCCTAAATGAGGGCCTCCACCTGCTTGTTTCCACGGAAATGTCGTTCCTTTGGGTATAATATTCCACAGTGTGGCTTAAAACTTGTCTCTTTTTATAGAGAATGTTCCAAAGTTTGATTTAAAGTTTCTGTTTCCATGGAATCTTGCAGTAGACTTTTTACCCCCAGAAAATGACAAACTAATTAAGCACTGTATGACTTAATTAAGCACTGTATGTTTTACAGCTTCAACCTATGATAGACTGAAATGGAGGAATAAAAAAAGAAATTATAATATCTTAAAAAAAAGATGAACTTTATTGTCCTCAAAGGCCTTGGTTGTGGAATCTTGCCCAGTTGTATGTGTCCATATGTAATATCCTTGCATCTGCATTATTCAGCATGATTACCATGCCACAGTGTTTGTTCCTGTTTTGTGTTCCAATTGAAGCCCTTTAAACAGAGGTCAAGTCCTGTTTATTCTCCATTCTTCTGCTGCTTGTGTAATATTGAAGTTGTGCATAAAATGTGCATTAAAGCTCTCAGTATGGTGCATGTACCAGCAAAATGTACCTGTGTGTAGGTCATTGTTAGTTGTTGTTGTGAAAACCATGTGAGCCCTTTGTTATTACCCAGTTGACAGATATAATAGTTTCCACTGCAGGATGTCCTTCCATACTGAAAATAAAAGAATATTATGTTTAATAAACTATTGTGAAACATCCTTGTTGATCATTGGCTGTTGTTAATTTGTCGTTATTAGAACCATGTGGAACCAGGGAGATCAGCCAGCCCACGTTTCTGCCAGGATGGAGACCACGCCCCCTATAGGCAGTGCCAGTATCTCCGTGTCCCAACAGCAGTCACCCAAGAAGTTTGCCCCTGTGGTCGCCCCAAAACCCAAGTTCAACCCCTACAAACCTCCAGCAGAAGGTAAGTTCAAAAATCACAACAGAGGCCTGACACAAATGGAGAAAGAAAACATGTGGACCACAGAAACAGGTATTGTCTGGATACAGTTTGTACACATTTTTCACAAAAATGCCAAAATGCCGGTGAATGTGTGAATGTGAATATGTGTGAAACGGCTGCCTTCAGGAATCCTCAGTGGTAAATGGTAAATGGTCACATTTTTATATAGCACACTCAAAGCGCTTTACAACAAAGGACCACTCACCCATTCACACACATTCATACACTGGTGTACGCAGACACTGGGGGCGAGGTACGTTAAGTGTCTTGTCCAAGGACACAACGACAGCATTCATCTGTGGGAGCTGGAATCACACCGTCAACCTGTGGATCAGTGGATCTGACCGCTCAACTAATTATGTTTATGTTGAGAGCGGGATTTGAACCGCCAACCTTCGGATCAGTGGACAAACGCTCCAACTGAGCTACTGTTGCCCCAGTGTGGTCCATATCAATACAATGATTTTGCATTATTTTTCACCTAAAGCCCATTATGTTTCATTGAAAATAATTAAAACAAAACTGTAATTGGACAAATGTTTTCCATAATCTAAGGTTAATGATACGCAGTGTGGTTGTGAGTGAAGTTTCAGTGTTGAAACCATCTTTAATATTATTAATAATCATCAACCCATAAAAGGCGCATACAGTACAACTTGATTTAACTATACCTGCACATATTTTAGAGCTTGCATACATAAATTATAATTTATAGTTTATTCATTTAGTTTTTGAATATTTTCAGTTGCCTTTCAAGTACAAATAATTATATCCCTAATATTTATGTTGAATGATTTCTTATATCCACTATACATTTTAATAACAATAGAAAAATAGAGCGCACTTGAACGTATATTATTTAATCCGTATGGTGGTTGCTATAGCAACTGACCATCAAAAGCTGTAGCAGATTTTTGTTTCTTCTGGTTCTGGTAAATGTTCTGTGCACCCTGCAGTGCAATGCTTTTGTTGAGTGAGAACCATGTACAAGCTATTGGACTAGAGACATTTCTTTTTGTCTAATAATCGGATAAATCGGATATGTAGTAACAACTGCCTGAGGCTATTCCAAACAATTGATCTATCACGGTGCAGCTCAAACAGTTCAAACTGCTGGTTCAGCCTGGGCCTTGCTGTTGCTGTGGTGAGTCCTGTTGCATTGTGGGACAGCATATTTGCATGTATAGTGTTTAAAATGGTTTGTGGTGGTGACGAGTGAGAAACCAGGAAGGTGCTGTCTGCCGTTTCAGTCTGTGGGGAAATAATTCTAGCTTTTTTTAATGCTGGTTTTGTGCAGTTATTTGCATCTAATGGTGTTTTTCAAATATGGATTTGCCCTCTGTTGGTTTCTGAAATTTAGCATTCGTACTGTAATGTGTTAGGGGTTAGCTCTGTTAACATTTATTGACTCACTAGCGGGTTTAAACGTACAATTATCCATGCTACACTGTCTCACCTCAGTGATCTTTAGAGTCATGTTTTTCTGGTTTTACTCCCTACCGTGGACAGTTAGGTTGAAATACACTTTTTATCAATGTATTTCATTTTTATGTTTTTAGAGGAACTTACCTATTTTGAAAACCATATAGCTAAGAATGACAATAAACCAATTAGTGGTACTACTAACTAAATCTGTAGGAGCTCAGTCACAGGAGGAGCTTAGAGTAGAGCCGCTGCTCCTCCACGTCGAGAGGAGCCAGCTGAGGTGGCTCAGGCATCTGTTCCGGATGCCTCCTGGACGCCTCCCTCGGGAGGTGTTCCGGGCATGTCCCACCAGGAAGAGGCCCCGGGGAAGACTCAGGACACGCTGGAGGGACCATGTCTCTCGGCTGGCCTGGGAACGTCTTGGGGTCCCCCCGGAGGAGCTGGAGGAAGTGTCCAAGGTGAAGGAAATCTGGGAGTCCCTGCTTAGACTGTTGCCCCAGCGAACCGGCCCCGGATTAGCAGAAGAAAATGGATGGACCAACTACTACTACTGTACTAAAACTCAATTTCGATACTAAGGAATAGACTCGATACTCAATACCAATGCCACAATTCTGATACCACGATGATAACAAAAAACACTATTTATTTAGACAATAGAATGTAATTTTCAACATTTAAGCAGATTACCTTCTTTTATATTACCAGGTGGTTTTATATCTGTGTAATCCCTCAGTCGTTCAGGTAGGTTCTATAGTGGATCAGGGGCGCATACTATGTGGTCTTGTACTTATTCTGATAGAGTTTTTCAACAAAGCTTTTCAACATAATAATAATAATTGTTTGTTGTTTAAATGCATATCTAGTCTTGATATAAGTTCGTATCTGATGTTCGATATTTGAATTTTGACAACCCTAAAACCCACAGCTATGAAGTGTGCTAACATGCCCCTTTCTGTTCCTGTACCTTCTACAGAATGACAACATCAATTGTACCTCCATAACCAGCCATTTGAAAACTGCTTCAAGGTCCCCATCTGAATCTAAAAAAAGACCACTGTTCTGTGCCTGCTGTTCCTCTTTCTGTGGCTTTAATATTGCAAAACGCTGGTAATGATGATTTAGTGCCTACTCCAGTGAACAGTGTGTGCTAAAAGTGGGTTCTGTCTCATCTGCTGTATGTTTCGTAATGTGAACATTATCTAAACCTGTAGCTTCGACCCCCTGAGACCAGCTCCAAAACGGCAAATCTGTTTTCCAACTGTACACCTGTATGGAGAAGCCAGCTCTGTTTTGTATTATTGAGCATTTCCAAAACTGCACTTCTTATGGGGTGGTCCTGGTCTGCGGTAGGGATGTCAAGATTAGTCACTTAATTGATAATCATAATTATATAGCTTTAGAATTAGATTAGCTATACTTTATTAATCATTTTCAATATACATTTTGTTGCAGTAGCTCGAACTGTATCAGAATAAGTATAAAATCACATAAAAAAGTATACGCCCACGGACCACAATGGAACCTGGATGACTGAGGGATTACACAGATATAAGGCCACATGGTAATATAAAAGAAAGTCCTACAATTTGATGTTGAAAATGACATTCTATTATCGAAAGAAAGATGTTTTTTTTATTATCACTGTAGTATCGGTATCAGGTATCTAGTCTATAATCTATTCCTTAGTATCAAAATGCAGTTTGAAATTTGAAAGTAACATGGACTCGACCAATGAGGACTTGAGCATAACTTGTGATTGGACTGCAACATTTCTGTACAGTACAATTTCAAACATTCTGTTCTCTTTTGTACTTTTTGTATTTTCGTTTTTTGTATCTTCAGCTTCTACCATCTTAATTTGAGTCTTTTGAATTCCTGTTCGTCATTTATGATACAGTATTTAATCCAGGGTTTTATTTGGTACAATTAATCATTGTTGGAGTTTAAGAGGATTAATGAACAATATAAAGGGGGCGGGGTCATGCTCCGAGTGGAGATGCAGATATTATTGTCCCAGCGTTGCACTTTTATTATAGAGGCTGAATGATAACAATGCTATTAACTAACTTGACCCAAATACTAACTTTTGAGAAAACTGTTTCAAATGCGTTTACAGGGCAGCAGATGAGGTCCTGTTGTCTGTGTACATTTATATGCAAAGAGCTTAATCTCATCACCTCATTTTTCTACTGCACATTCTTTTATAGTGTCAAATTACACCAAAAATTTAAACTACTTTTAGTACATTGATTATTTTAGTTTGATACAGCATCCATGCTATTCTATATTGAATTTCATGAATTAAAAGTGATCAGTACAGCCTTTACTATTACAATGATAATTTAGTTATCAAAAACTAAATATTATGTAATTGTTTTCTAAGTTTTAGGGTATCTGTTGTAATGATTTTTCTTTAAAAAAAATAAATAAATAAAAAGAGTTGCAGTAGACATACGTGTCGTTGTTTACAGACTGAAAAATTGTAATACACACACAGAGATGCAATCATATCGAGTACAAATCTTGTACAAATCAAAGTTGTACAAGAGTGTTGTCATGTTTCTGCTCAAACAGTGCTATGCCTTGTGCAGACTTGTCACCAGGATAAGACGTCTTTATCAGTGGATTAAACTCTTTATTTATTTAATAAATCTTAAATGCGATGTGGAAACAGGGATTAACATAAAAATTAGGGACATGTCTATTTGGCACTGCGCCTTGCTGTGCTTTTGTGTATACCCACTCATGGTGTAGGGAGCACTGTTCAGAGGGGAAGACACAGACGGGATAGTCCGAGATGGGATAGTCCGAGATGGGATAGTCCGAGACGGGACAGTCCGAGACGGGACAGTCCGACACAGGACAGTCCGGGACGGGACAGTTCTGAGATGGGACAGTCCTCAGACAGGCTGTCAGGACTGTTATGAGACAGGGTCTTCCTAACTTGGCTCATAATTTTGAATTTCACTGCACTGAAGATCTTCGTGGAGTAGGATCACAAATCATTTTTATATTCCACCCATGCATTGACATATAATAATCGACTATATATATTATGAACTCCCATATGTATCAGTACGCTGGCATGCAAATGTATGCTGGGTGCATAAACCAGTGTTTATTGCCTCCACATCTGATGACTTTGTTTGGACTCTAAAGAGTCTAGACTAAGCTGGATACTGTCTGAAAGGCCCTTTAGGCAGTTTTTGTTTTAACCACGAGCGATTAGACTTGGAGCTGCTCTGAAACATGCTATAGAGGAAAATATCCTGAATAATTGTACAAGGAAATGCAATCCAGTGCAACAGCCATGCAACAGCTCCATCCTTCTGAAGCTCAGCATCTTAGTGGTAACAAAACTGACAAGTGGTGTACCGTACGGACGAGAACGCAAAGGAGCTACCTGTTTGTGCACGCCTAATCAACCGGAATCACGTCCTCTGTGAGGATGTGAACTTAACACATTTACTCCTAGTCAAATGGAACATCATACCACACTCTATGGCCAAAGATTAAATAAATGAAAAAAAAGATGCGGTTCACTTTCAGAGAACAATATTTTCTCCTTTTCACCACAAATGTCCATTAAGTTTCCATTGACATTTCAGATGAGAGTTGTATATCCAGACAGTTTTATACATTTAGCAACTAAATGATGTTGCTCTATGTGTCAGACGAGTACCACAAAAGAAACTTGGTTTTAGAGTATCCTTTTGTTTTGTTGTTTACCACTGAAATACAAAACCCACAGTTCCAACAGACCTGCATATTAGTGAATGGTCAAAGCAGAGAAATGTAACTGTAATCATTATTTGCTTTGATATCAATAATGTATATTAATACCTTGAATTAACTCACATGGGAAAAAAACATTATATTAGATACATATCTTTTCCTTTTAGCTGTAGGTGCTAGAAGGTCACCACAGAAAAACAAGTAATTCTTTATCAACAACTTTACAACATTTGCGTTTTGCCATGATTCTGTATCTATTTATTTTGATTGAGCTTGCATGTAAAGTCAGATACTTCCGCTGATCCAAATTTACCTTGAACACAAAAAGTCATTGTATTTTACATTTTAATTATACTGAAAAGTTGGTGGCTGGAAGGTGTTGCTTCTGAAGGCAAGGTATCATTTAATCACATTTGTTCCAGATCTTTAGAATTCATTATTCAGCCTTGCATAATTTGACCTTCTAAACTTAGTTACAAGAATTACTAAACTTAGTAATTCTTGTTTTTATCTTGTATCTAACACAGAGACCTTTTGTTATTCATGCATTCAATCGGAAGGCACACTACAACTCCATATACTTAGTTAAAATAGTGTGTCCAATGTGTTTTTTTTTTTGTTTTTTTTGTTGGAAAAGTGCTGGTTGTAGTTAAAACTTATTTGAATAAGTTTGTGTTTGCCAGTGCTGTGAGCAGTCCCATAGCATCCCGTGTGTGCATAAGCTGCGATTTGCTCTTCCTCGCCTGACAGGCCAGAGGCGAAGTGTCTACCGGTCCGCACTTATGTCAGGGTCCCTCATGATCGCCCTCTAGAGGATTCACAGGAAAACCAGCGCTGTGGCAATGTCCCAGTAGAGACCACAGGCTACTACTGCTCCAAGTTGGATAACGTCTGCGCCACTCTAAACTAACTTTTTTTTGTTTTTTTAAGAAGAAGAGTGCTGGCAAAATGTGTTCTCAGTAGAAGAGGTGGGTAGAGCGGCCATAAGTAAGAGCTATGTTACTTCTAAATAATCCTAGTTAGAGGAGAAGTAGTCACAGAAATTGTTGAAATTAAATGAAAAATGATCAGACACACAAACCTGGAAAAGAATTGCACCAAGTTTTATTTTTCCAAACAATATAAAATGGTAAAAATTAAAGGTGCACTATGTAACTTTTTGGTTGGCGGTCCGTCATCACCTTTTAAAGTTGATCAATATTAATAAAAAAATCCAAATATACAGCTTTTGAAACCAGCACGTTGTGGGTTTAATAAAACCGTTGGCCCAGTTAAGCCTGTAAATGCTGAATAATAGATGAAAAAATGTGTTCCTCTGATAAGCAGTGGTCTGTGCCTTATCACATTTTCAAGCTTTGTTTATGTAGCTGATGTTTCACGTGCAACCTTATCTCATGAGAAATTCACTTATGACCGCTCTTAAGACAGTATTTATGTGGTCCACAGTTGTACACAGTCATGGTAGGAAATGGTGGTCAAAGTGATAAAATTATGTTTTTAATCAGTTTTGTGCCTAACTACTTCTCTTGAGAATATCCTAGCTCCTCGATCCAGCTCCAATAATGATATCAACACTTAAATGTGCACTATATAACTTTTTCGTTGGTAGTCCGTCACCTGCTTGTTTCAATGGATACGTCATTGCTCTGCCTGGAATGTTCCACAGTATGACATTAAAAAGCTCTACTTTAAATTTATGATGGAAAGATTTAATGCCATACTGTGAAACATTCTAGATAAAGCAATATCATCTCCATGGAGAAAAGCATTTGATGGACCCTCCACCAGAAGAGTTTCAGAATGCACCTTTAAGCTTTAAGTATTTGCCAATATTAACCAATACCTGTGTAGGGACAGAGAATGGCAATTTTCCCCCAAAATACACTTCACTTATTACATATTTGATCCAATTGTGTTATATAATTGTTATTTATCCTGCAAGTAAGTACTGAACAGCTTTGTATGAATAAAAATTCAAACATTATGAGATGTCCTTGGCCTACATCAGCCAGTAAATAGTCTTATTGCGTCAAATATAAGGCCCAACCAGAGTATGGACTGAACCATTATCATGGGAACGATCCAGCAAAATTTGATATATTCTGTATGCAAGAGTGAACGCAATGAAAGACAATTAAGAAATGTTTTAAGAAATGTTTTTTGTCTATCCCAATGTACTGAAGGAAGATGGGTCCAAAGACACCTAGAGTAATCCCCCAGACCAGGGGAGAACATGCAAACTCTATACTGAAAAAGAATCAAACCCAGGACCTCGTTGCTGTGAGGCAAGAACTCTAACCACTAAGCCACTGTAGTCCTTGCCTGTCATAAACCACAGCTTACCGCCTCCTTTGACATTTGCCATGCTTCATCAACAGTGTTTGACATTTGTTTAGATACGGCATCAAGATTCCTTTATGAAGCTTTGACGGATCACTCTCCTCACATCCCAGTAAGACCTTTCTATTCCCTCCAAAATGAGAAAAGACTTCACCTCTGTGCTGCATTTGTGTCTGCTTTTGTACAGAGAGACTAATCCGTCTATTGTTCCTGATCTCACTTCCTCGTCCACTGGGAATTCTCCTCAGAGTAGCACAAGCCAATTTTAGTCTTCTTCTTTTACACTTAAAACAAGAAGTAGCTCTCTCTCTCTAAAGACCTCAAATCCCTGCCCTGCATCTCCAAACCAAATGAAGTCATAAATCACTGCTCTATACATATCATGCTAATTAAATGCAGGGTTGAGCTGCAGAATAAAAGTGGCCCATAATTATGTCAAAACAATGTGCTTCCAACCCCTGTCTGCCATGGTACATTTACCAGTTCTGTACAGTATCAAATATGAGCATTGACACAAATACTACAGTTTTATCTTTATATGCTAGTTAGTAAAAAAATCTGAAGGACGAATTGTTGCACTAAACTGACCATGTTACAAGTTTAGTAAATGTAAATTAGGGCTGCACACTATATCGCAGATATATAAGATATAAATATTTCAATATTGACTGATGTTGCAACAAACTCAATATATCACAATAACACAAAGGTTCTCCATCTGATAAAAACGTGCTGTTTTTTTTTAATGATTATGTTATATAAAGATGAGCTTAATAATGATTTTCCAAAGGTCCAGAATTAACTTTGATTTAATCCTGGTTTTGTCTCTGTAAAGGTTCATTAGTAAATTATTGCATGTTCTTTTGCATGCATGTTCTCTGAAATTATTGAGTGAAATGTATATTCAAATATTGCAGCCATATCACAAAATTGTCTGACATCATGCAGCCCTAATCTAAATCTAATCTAAATGTATCTAAATATGAATTTTCACTTTCTATATTTCTAATTAAATGTAATTTTGCAGTTTATTTGTTGTCCGTACTGGGACATTCTCTTTGTTATTGACTGCTAGTGCCGGTAAATATAAAGAAAACAAACTTATGAAAGCATATTATTATAATGCAACACGACATTTAAAGCTAAATAAATAAATAAAATAAAATCCATCATTGAATTTTTGTTATGTTTCAAAGCTCAATAACTATTCTATATTTTATTCTAGTAGAACTTAATTGTTTGTGATTAATTCACGATTGCCACATATGAACAGCATATTATGTTGTAATTAAGAAACTGTGAACTTTTTATGTCAAATGAGTCATTCTTTTCAATTAAAAATAATCTTTTCAAATACATTTTTTCTCTCCGCAGTTGTACAGTTGACTCTGGACTTGATGCACTGTGGTGTGTTTTAACAGATTTTATTTTCGGAGCTGTGAGCATCATATGACACCTCCTGACCCTCTGTCTCAGTCTAAGACCTGATTTTGTCTTTTTTACACTCTTTTTTTTCCTCTCCATCCCTCCCTCCCTCCCTCCTCCTTTCAGCCATATCTGTGCACAGTTCTGCTCCACCAGCGTGGCGGTACATTCACACTGGGCTGTGTCTCGAACTCTTCTGTGTGTTTTGGGTCTTCAGTGTTCTGGCTTTTTGTCTGCCTCTCGTGCTTTGGTGCTGGGGGCGTTGTGTAGATTTCAGTTGTACTCTATGCCAGGCTGCTTCCATAAGTCCACAAAGGCCAGATGGCACGCGCCAACATAACTGGTAATATTGTTGTACATATGTAATTCTGCAAACATATGCTGCAACTTTTCCTTCCTCCCCCACAGAACGCACTAATCCAGGCAGAACAAGCTCATCTGCCACCAGACTCACTGTACACTTTAGGCTTACAGACGGCAGTCAGGATGCACATAAAGACTTTGGAGTTTGTTTGTTTGTTTTGTTTAGCTGGATGATAACCAATGTAATGTTTTGTTTAAAATTCACTTTAATGGTAAAAGCTGCGATGTGATGTTATTTCAGATTTAAATGAGTACAGGTGTAGCCAAAACCGTTGCTCCTTTAGCCCTCCATAAGACCTGCTCTGTAGCTATGAGGCCGTGTTTATTGTGTAACTGTACAGTTAAGTTTAATATTAATCCCTTAGTCACAGCTGGATCCCTGTCCATGCGTCGATCATACTCTTGTTCCCATAACCAATTACACCTCTTAAGGGCTGCAAAGCCACGTTAATCACTGATTAGGATTCCTTGTTCACAAAGCTGCTACTTAAAAGTAATTGCTCAATAAAGAGAGGGGAAGTTGTGGTGTTAAGTAGGTGTTCCTGCTGCTTCTCTCATTAGTGCTCACTCAGAGCTCGCAGTGCCCCATTGTCACAAATGGAGCCGGCTTCATGCTCGGCACACAGCGGTTAGTGCTGCGCCGCTCACACATGTAATTTACTACAAGGCCAGTAGTACTCTGGATCTTATAGGACCTTATACACTATAGTTTTCTGTAGATGCATATATGTTCTTCTGTTAATCACAGAACAACGGTTTATCTCCAGGTCTTACATGAATAAAGAGCTGCAGGTGGCTCTGAGGACAGGTCTGAACCAGCTGCTGTTGCTTAGTAACTTCAGTGTATCCTGGACGCCACAGATGGATGTTGATATTATACACAGTGTTCAATGTTCAAAGAGACACAAATTAAAGACACCACACAATGTCAGCTCATAGAGGAGTTCAGTCTTTCTTCTTTACAGGCTGTTTCTGCTTCAGGTGCAGCCTGGGCTCACTGCACATCTGCTCTGCAGAACTGGAGAACATCTGTACAACAACCTTTAAAACACAATATATTATTTTATTTTATTTTTTTTCATTAAGAACAATCTTTATAGTCTGTGTATTGTTAATGCATGTAATACTGATGATTCAGAGAGTAGACCATGTCAATGTCAACCTGTCAGAAGCACTGCAGTGCTACACTCAAGGAAGCCATCTCCAGATCTTGAGCTATAGGTTTGGTCAGGAGGATTTAGCGGCAGTGGTATCCTACCAGAGGAAACCCACACAAACTCCATACTAAAGACCCCATATGAATCAAAAGTGTGACTGAATGTGTGGGCAAGGCCAATATACATAAAGTCCACTTAGAAAAGTTCCAGATGATTGCTACTGAGTGGCCTGTTGTATATCACCATATTCTATAGAGCTGAAATGGACTGCTCATTACACAGTGCAGTTAAATGAGGTTGTGGGTGAAGTGGTCTGTAAGGTCTGAGTGAAGATGCTCTGAGTCACTCCCTGCTGCTCCGGCTCGTTTAATAAAACATGTGGCTCTGAAACATTTTCCACTCTGTGTTTCCTGAAATGATCAATCCAAAACAGCTCTGATGTTCGAGAGATGAGCATGGGAGTTAATGTTTTCATTCTCTGTAAGCCACAAGTTACAAGAGACTTGGACAGAGGCAGTTGGCAATAGGCTGTGTGTGGGAGGACAGGAGAGTTCTTAGGGTCTTATCTCCTCTTCAGGGCATTGTATTAGATCAGTGATTTGCAAATTTTACTATTTCACACCTTAGAAAAAAACTAAACATGAACTGAATGAGGCTAGAGCATAGACTGTGTATAGAAGTGGACTGAGTGAATGTGACTTCACGGTTGCAACCAAATGATACCAAGCAGTTACTGCACTTTGCAATCAAGTTCCATATTTGGATCTCTGGTTGCACACTCAGATTTCCAATTAGCAGTGAGATTGTTGAAGGTACTCGCCCCCTGCCAAACCCGCAGTGCTTTGCAACAAGGCATGATAGCTGTCAATCAAACCTTTTGCTACCGCTAGCAGGAGCCAAGCGAAAGAAGACAGTTGATCTATTATTTATACCCATTTCTTTATTTACTAACAAAATGCGTCAATAAAACACCATGATCTTATAGTGTGAGTTAATTTGAACATTTTAAGGTCAGAATGAGACCTGATAGCTGCAGTTACAGAGAGAGTAACTTTTTTTTTTTTTTTAAATCACTTTCTTTATTAACATTTTCAGTTTAGAACAAATATTATACAACCAAGAAAAAAAAAAAAAAAAAAAAAAAAAAGAAAGCGGGGACAAGCTTATTGTTGGTGTCAAGTAATCTATAAAATATCCAATAGACATCACATACAGTAAAAGCAATGAATATAAATTAAATAAATAAAAATGAATCAGTAAATAACTTACTTAACAAAGTCCTCTGTAAATAAAGAAATTAAATACTAATAATAAAATAACATAAAATAAAAATAAAATAAAAATATATGTACACATATATATAGCTATGTAATTAATATAAGAAAAAAAAAATACACATATATACATACATACATACACATACACACACACACACACACACACATGTACACATGCATTCATACCCATACACATAAACATATATACACACTTACATATGCATACAAAGTAAAAAAATAAATAAATAAATAAATAAAGATAATAATAAAATAAAACACACACGAGAGAGTAACATTTTTCAATAGAAATCAATTGGAATCAGTCTCCTCCAATGAAACCAGTTTCCACAAACACTCACTTCCGTTTGGAACGCGGCTGCCGGGCTTGATCCAACACAAGTCTTAACCAGCACTTAATCTTCATGAAACATATTATTCAAATCAGGACTAAATGATACTAAAGTGAAATGTAACCCGTTAAATAAATAATATTAACATCACATTCAAATTAACCTTATTGACGTGCAACAGGCCTGAACATCAGAAGTAGAAGTTTGAGAAGCACAAGGACTACTTTAGTTTGGAGTGGAGCCAGAGGTCAAAGGGCACCACATAAATAGTTACATGGGAGTTAAGCTCCCAGAAGAGTCTTTGTCACTGTTTACTACTTTTGACATGTTTCTCAGCCTGGTCCAGTGGTACCCCTCTGCTGCTTGTAATGCTCCATGCTTAATTGACTTGGTCATCTGCCTGGGATAAACTACAGTGATCACACCAGTTAGATTCTAATGAACGACATAAAAGGCGGAAGAAGCAAACTAAATATCCGAACAGGACTCATCAAAGACGCGGCGTTGCAGCAAATTCCCATTACGTCTCATAAAAGCGTTTAATTTGCAGAGCTCATGTCTTGTTGGGTCATTAGATGTACTTGGTGAAATGATTCTGTCTTGCACCAAAAAGACAAATCAGAATTTAATTTGGCACAAAAGTCCTTATCCGGTTAGAAACATGTGGTTAGAGGCAATCCTTGGATTAACGACACATGTTCTTGTTCCCTCTTCTGGCACAGCGAGTCCAGTCTTAACCCATTTAGAACATTTACGCTCCCAATCTGACAAACACAGACTTGCTCCAGATTACGTTAAACACATTTTAACAATACTGTGTTAAACTATTGACTGGGATGACAAAGCTCATTGTCTATGATTTAGTAGATCTGATCAGTGGAAATGATTACTTAAATGTCCTATATACAAAAAATAGATAAATAATAATAATAATAATGTTGTTACGTCATCAAAAACATACCTGAAGTTGTGTTTTGTTTCATTCACACGTTTGAGCAACCCTTTAATATTAGTCTGTCTACATCTCCAAAGCTCAAAATGCTCTGTTCCACCTTGTGATGTCATGCAGTGGTAGTTTTCAAGTTAACCTGAAAGCTACTTTTTATCTTCTGTTCAGTAGAGACTGGCAATTCTAGGGCTTCCAAATTAATCAAATTTCCCTTGACAAATTAATCTTGTCAAGGTGTACGGAGTTTAAAAACTCAGTGGAGCACTTCCTGTATTACCATGACATAGTGGAGTGTGTGTTTTCTGTTTGAGAGAAGAACTAAATATGCAGGGTTTGTTTATTAAACGTGTGTGTATATGAAACAAAACAAAACTCCAGGTATGTTTGTAATGAGAAAACAACATGACAACATAGATCCGAAAATAGCTTAATATGGGCCATTTAAAACAGAACTTACTTTCTACCCTGGAATGAATTGTTTAGGAGTCACCCTACATGTTCATCTGGTGTAACTATTAAAAAATTATCAATTAGCAATGAATCAAATGCAACTGACCTGGTGAATTACACTTTGAAGTTGACATGAGGGTTTTACTGTGAAAACATCCTCTTTTTAAATCTATTTTAATACTGTATAACAACATTCTGCATGGCAGTGTCCATAAAAAAACAGCTTAACTCTTCCAGAGTAACTGATTAAAGCTGAAACATATGTGACTTTTTTCTGCTGATACTTTTTTAACAAGAAATCACTCTTACCTCAAGTACCTCTTGACATTACGTTTAAATAACAGTGAATCATGTGCGTGTGTTGCATAGTTATATAAAGTTTTAATGCTCGTCTTTAGTACTGTATGTATGAGAAAGGCGTCTCCGTATGTACTTTTAAAACTGATTGCAGGGTTTTGTCCTATCATTCAAGTAGAGTAGAACTGGAGTAGAAATGAGAAATGAGAAAAAAACAAAACTTTTGGAGGTAGAAAATGTACTCTGAAAGTACATAATCTTAAAGGAACTGTACGTAGCCTGTGCTCTTTATTACAGTCACAACAGAACCTGGGTTGCCAGTGTCTAAACCTGCATATAGACACATACAGGTTTTTCCTCATTCTTATGGACTGCAAATTCTGCAGCTGAGGTTTATGTACGATTCAGATCAGACAAATGAATCAGGCTCATTCTGCTTTCTGATTGAATTATCGTCCTGAGAACCAAAACACCAAATTATAACATTAACATAAACAACATGGCCATCATGTCCAATGTTTTTTGTAAAAATAGTAAAAGCTGTATTTGATTTGAACATGTTTACCTCATATCTGGGGACCCATATAGGCCATGTATATGAAATTTAAAATCTTAATACATTTCCTTTAAAATAGTGTAAAATAAAATCATATGAAATATCTTGCGTTATCCCATCCTATTTGCATTAACATGTGTGGTTTGTCCTGTTAATAGGATGTTGAATATGTAAATTGATAGAGAACTAAAACATGAATTTCCCCATCAAACGTTTATTTTGGTGCCTCTCTGCATAAAAAAGCAGAAGTTTTAGAGACTGATCTGTGTGTATGGTTCTGGTTACAGACTACCCGCCCCCACCACCACCTCCGGAGGAACTAACCACTCTGCCAACATCGGGCACCTTCCCTCCTCCCCCAACCAACTCCTACGACCCCTACCAGGTGAGACCAGCACGACATGTAAAACGATATTCACAAATTTCCTTTCCTCTGGCTAAAAATCCATACCTATAAGTAAAAAAAATTACAAAATAAGTTTCAGTTTGTTTGTCTTTGGGGTTGCCACGGTAACTATTTGGCTCCTTGTGTGCAGATTTACATAGTGTTTTGGCTTAAGTTTTACACTGTATGTCTTTTATCGCACATTATACTGATGTAAACTAAAAAAATTGTGTCAGCTCATAATAAACTAGTATCCAAGACAAGAATATTTGACTATCCAATGCCTCCAATGCTAAAGAGTACAGACTGTGCTCTTAACACTTGATAACTTATTTTCCAAATAAGTTAATCAAGTCTTGCTTAATTAAACCCTCAATACTTTATGTGTTGTGGTCCTAAATATTAATATAATCCTATTTTTTTGTTAATAATAAATGATATATCAAAATTGATATTATCACTAACCAATTCACATTTTAAATACATTTTACATAATGTTTCAGCCATATTAGTCTGCCTGGGAGAATGCCCCCTACTGGTATGGCTGATGGCTGTTTGCACTCTCGCTATATCTTCTCTTTGTCTGTCTGTCTCTCTTTGTTTCTTTTTCTTCCTTTCTTTCCTCAATCATCCGCTCTCTTCCTCTAATCTGTCTTTCTCTCATTCTGTTGTTGGGTCCCTCTCTTTTGTCTCTCTCTCTTTGTGTGTCTCTCACTCTCACTCTCTCTCAGCCCGTCATTAGATCCTCTCACTTTCAGGCCCTAAATTAATACTTCCTTTGTAGGCACAGAGCAGGGCTGGTTACGTGATCGATCTTAGTTATATTATGCTTTTTAAGTTACTTCTCATGTGCCCTTTACAGATCCCTTCACTGTACTTAAATTAAGACTCTTACTCCGACACTGACTCTCCAGTCCAACAAGCTCAACTCAAATGAACTCAAGTTCATTCCTGCATATAGTTCTTCTCTCAAACACAAAACTCTGTTCCACATTTTGATCTCATGTGTCATACAGTGTTTTTAAACTCTAATCACCTTCACTAGAATCATTTGAATGATTTCAGCTCCGTCATTACCAATTCCTACTGAACAAAGGGTAAACGGTAGCTGTTAAATTGAAAACTACCTCTACTTGACATCACAAGGTGGAACAGAACATTTTGAGCTTTGAAGACAGACAAACTAAAAATAATGGTCACTCAAACATGTGAATGACACAAAACACAATTCCAGTTATGTTTTGGATGAGATAAAAACATTCTAACATGTCTTAAAGCTCATAAGAGTCAGTTTTGCATAATATAGAACCTTTAATATATCACCATTACATTGTATTTATTAAACAAAATTAGTTACAATTTGAATATATAAAACAGTGGTATTAGTTTGTTGGGATTTGATAACCATTTAGCACAACATTTAGCACAAAGTGGTGTGAGTTGTGAATGACTTTCGCTTGGTTTGATAGTGTACTGCTAAAGCCGTTATTTCTCGACCCTGTGGTGAAGTCAACCCAGTGACTGACTTAAACTTGGCTTTTGTCACATGGCACATTTGGGGAAAGGAAGAGCCGAAATAAAAGCTCATGTTACAAATATGACAAACATCCCGTGTGTGTTTGTGTGGAGCAGGGGTGAAGGCCTGATGAACCACGCTCTTGAATCATGTTTAAAGGCTTTGGACTCTGTGGCCTCCAAGTTCAAAAGTTAAATTTTTTTTTAAATTATTGACATGACTGAGGCCTTACCTGCCACTGTGTAATCATTACTTACTGCAAGTGCTACAGTGTAAAACCAGTAGTTATGGTTAAGAATTCTAAGCATATCTTTAAAGGTCCTAATTACGCAAAATTGTGAGATTTAAGCGCTGTTACATTGCTGTTACCTGATCAAAAACATACCCAGAGTTGTGTTTTGTTTCATTCACACGTTTGAGTAATTCTTTATTATTAGTCTGTCTACATCTCCAAACCTCAAAATGCTCTGTTCCCCTTTGTGATGTCATGAAGTGGTAGTTTTCAAGTTAACAGCTACCTTTACCTTTTAGTAGAGATTGACAATTCCAGAGCTGAGATCATCCATGATTCTAGTGAAGATGTATGAAAATTAAAAACATAGTGGAGCACTTCCTGTTTTACTACATGACATCACAAGCTAGTGTTTTAGGCTAGTGTTTGAGGGAAGAACGCAGCTTAAATATGCAGGATTTGTGTGTTAAACGTGTGAATGAAACAAAACACAACTCCTGGTATGTTTTAATGAGCAAGCAACACTATAACAGATCAGAATACATTGCAAATATACTTTTATGAGCTTTTAATCATATTGCAATGGTCTTCCCACATCATTAGCTTATTCCGAGTAGTACTTTGATTGACTCATCGACCCTGTAACCCTGTATTGTTCTGCTTTGACACCCCATTATTTTCTATGTGAAGAGTCATAGAAAATAATGGGGACATTCTGTTGTGCTCTTGCCTGAGTGCTGTGGCATGGACACTGTATTTTTGTTTGTTTTACCTTTAGACTCTTTAAGAAGAGTCCTGACCCTTGTGCGCTCTAGTGATGAGAAAGCATCTAAAGGAAACAAAGTCACAGGAAGGACATGCAAACTTCACACAGATGGGCCGAACCCGGTTCAAGAATTTAATCTGGAACGTTTTTGCTGTGAGGCTGCACTGATAAAAATATAATAAATAATACACAAAAAAATGAACAGCTTTTTGGATCAAATATTTCAAAAAACAAAAAACAAATCATTATTTTTCTGTTCCTCAGGAGCCCATTAGTTCAGTGAGAGTTTACAGTTCATATTATTTTTTGGTTTTATTTTTTATTTCATGCTTTTTCTCTCACATTTCTCGATGTCCATTTACATACAATACGTAAAGTCTGGAGATCCCATTCTTTTAAGTTTTCGACATTGCGTGCCTTAAACGAGTAAATAAAAGATAAATCTGTACATTTCTTTTCTTCTCTCTTAGGACAACACACATCTGAATTATGACAACTTAACGCTCAATAGTTCTCCAAAACAAAACCTTATCTTGTCTCATTACTGTCCGTATTACGAGACCGTACATTGCAATATTCACCCCATCACGGAGATCACGCGCTGTTCGGTGGTTAGCTTTCATCCTCCCCGTTTTAATGGTTAAACAAGTGGAGCTGTTTTTCCTTTTGTTGATTTGAGACACGCCATTAGTGTTTTCGGGCTTTGTTTACCCCGTCTCGTGATTGCTTTAGATGTTTTTAAGCAGCGCGCTCCGGTCGGCTCCTCGCTGCCTGTAATGGCTTGTGACAGGTAATCCAAACACATAACATTAGAATAAGAAGCGAGTCACTGATCCAGCCAACTCACAAAGCCCCCGCAGGCAATTGCAAGAAGTCTTCTCGCAGTTGCAGCATAGTTCACAAGACTAAAAATATATCTGGCGTTCCACAGAGAAAATCCCGGGAATTTAGTCGAAAACCCAGTGTCACTAATGGTCAGATCATTTCAGCTACTACTTCCTGTTTTTTTTTTCTTTTGAATGAATTAAAACTATTAATCTCAGGTTTTAAGATGTCATCGGTTTTAAAATTTATTAGATTCAACTTAATTCCCAGAAAATCTTTTGTTTTCCATTAATTAAACTTTTAATAGATATTTTCTGCCTAAAAAAATCAGTATTGCATTTTTTATGTATGTGATGTTTGAATATTAGCAACTGCTATCTATCTATCTATCTATCTATCTATCTGTCTATCTGTCTATCTGTCTATCTATGTTACATCTGACTGGTTTGTTAACATTAATTAATTCATTTATAGTTGATATACTGTAAGATATATTTCCATTTTTTGAGTTGAAACAAAGAACTTTCATTGTTTGTGGTCAGACAGCGTTTGAGCCTTGCATGCACATGCAATTTAACAAAGTAAAAAGTAAGTCCAGGTAAAATGTGATGAATGAGAGTGATTTTAGTGGCAATTTCAGAGAATTGAAACCATTATTCTTTTTTTTTTTTTACAAAGCTAGAGGAGCTTTGTAAAAAGGAGAATAAACGCAGAGTACAATAGATGCAAGTTTAATTTAGGGAATTGACCTTTTTGTCTGAAATGCATCTGAATGAGCTGGTGGTGAATAATGCATGAAGAAAAGATACTAAAATCTGAGTTTGCTGGGAAAATAAGACTTGTGAGAAGTCTAGAGTGTCAGTAAAGTTTTCTTTTACACAATACTAAGGTTTTAACATCAGATACTAATTGATACTAAAACTAGTATTGAAAGTATTGAAGTATTGAAGTACGTATTTGATCAGGTATTAATGCTAAAAAGTCACATTCACAGGATAGAAATGAACCTTTCCTGAGTAGCTTTAGAATGATCTTGAGATGTATCAGAACAAGTATAAGAGCACACAGACTGAGGGATTACACAGATACAAGACCACATGATAATATGAAATAAAGTGCTATGATTTAATGTTGAAAATCACATTCTGTTGTCTAAAGAAAGGGTGTTTTAATTCTCCTTGTGGTATCAGAATCAGTATTAAGTATTGAGTCTATTCCTTAGTAGCAAAATCATGTGTGACATTTATGTGTCATGACATCACTACACAATACATGCCTTATTTCTCTGCGTATTTTACTCACAGGAAAAACAAAGCCTTACTGTTGGTTGAAAAGGATCATCCAGGTTAAAGGTGAAGGATGAACTGTAAGTGTGTAAAAAAACAGCATGTCAAGTATTGTATCATGGAGTGTATGACATGTCTTGTTAAGAATCAAAGTATCACTTCAGTTGAAATAAGATTCTGTTTCAACAAGAAGAGACCAAACATGAACTGGCATTTATAATAGACTTTGATGTTGAAGGCGAGGTTTGATGTTTTGCTCTTGTGACTGGGATTGCAATTAGGACTATGGCAGGTGGGCACTGTATGATATAATGGACAAAACATCTGCATTTTAACAGTTTGAAGATGCAATATTACGTAAAATTGACTCTTGTGAGCTTTAAGCCATGTTAGAATGTTGTTATCGCATCAAAAACATACTTGGAGTTGTGTTTTGTTCCATTCACACGTTTGAGTAATTTTTTATTATTAGTCTTTTGTTCAGTTGACAGAATTGAATTTCTCCTTCGCCATTAGTCTGTCTACGTCTCCAAAGCTCAAAATACTCTGTTCCACCATGTCATGAAGCAGTAGTTTTCAAATTGACAGCTATCTTTACCTTTTGTGTGGTTGAGACTGGAAATTCAGGGGCTGAAATTATCCAAATTATTCTAAATGTTAAAGTGTATGGAGTTTAAAAACACAGTGGAGCACTTTCCATATTACCAGATGACATCACAAGGTGGAACGGAGTCTTTTGTTGACAGAGGAGTGACTGTGGACCCTGTAAGTAAAAAGACACAAACCTATCGCTTACCATTAGAACATTTGATTAATTACACAACTTCTTTGCTGCTTTCCACCTCAGTGTTTTGTTTTTTTTGCTCCTAAGAATATTCTGACGTTGCATGAATTCAACCTGTGAATTCTTGAGTGTGTACTGATCTTGGTGTGTGTTGTGTCCACAGATGAGGACTCCAGAGAAGACGCTGGAGGAGAGGCGCTCCAGTCTTGACGCTGAGATTGACTCTCTCACCAGTATCCTGGCCGACCTGGAGAGCAGCTCGCCCTACAAGCCCCGCCCCGCACAGGTACTCTAGAGAGGGGGGAGGATACAAACGTACACTATACAAGTCAAAGTTTTAGTAGAAGTAAAGTGTTCTTCCATACAGTTACTTTATAAACCCAGATGTAAAAAATTCATTTTCAGTATAATTTTTTGATTCATCTTCATTGCTGCCGGAACAGTAAGACAGGATGTCAGTGCAGTGAATGGGGACCTTACCTTGAACTCAATTTTGGTCAGGAACATCCAGCTCGTCAATGTGTCAAGTTGGAAACAGGGGAAACATGTAAAACGTGTACAGTTACTGTGGTGACTTTTAGATCAATGACCGGCCAAAATTTGGCAATACATGACTGACAAATCCCAAGTAACAGAATGTATTCTATAATAAGAACACAAGGATAAAGAGCATAACAGAACAGAATAAGTACAAGGTTAGACCACTTTTTTTTTACATAAAATACATAAATATAAAATCCTTGTTTCTTAAGCTAAGCATTTACTGTTGTGTAAGTTAGACCTGACCTATATCATTAGTTGATATAAAATGATATTAAGAGTAACTTGTAAAAGTCAAGGCCTTGGGCAGTTCACTAAATAGTTTGACACACAATAAATGTAGGACACGCAGATAATAAAAAAAAAAATCCTCTGATTGTGTTTGGAGAGAAAAGACTCCAGGGTTTACAGCAGTATTCAGATCAGATGTTATGTCTAGTGAGAGATTCAAGCAATGGCCCAAAAGTAGTCTGAAGCACTTACTGTTCAGCGACAGCATTACAGCTAATTAGGGATGTAAAAGAAGTCGTAATCAAATCTACAATTAGAATAACTGCAATCAGAATAACTGAAATTATGAAATGATAAAGATTGCAGTAAAGTAGGTAATGTCTTTCCAACAACATTCTACATTAAGTCTGTTTTTACTCCTTTACAAACACTCTGAAAACCATATCATTCTTCATTTTCTGTTGGCAAGCCTAGTTTTAATAGAAAGGTATCAGAATACAACATCTTAGAACTCTCTAATGTTTGTTTAGTGTGGCTGCTGTGCTCTACATGTTTCCTGTTTTCCCTTTTATTTATTCATTGGGGAGGCTGCAAACAAGGTTAAAATGCTCAATTATTGATTTGACCCAAGTCGTTTAATGTTCGCTCATATACTATTGTACATCTATGGATTTACATGACCAAACCTATAATAAGTCAGATTTCATGTTGTGATGAAGCAGGCAGAGAGTCAAATAAACCCAGTCGGGGTGCCCGTGGTACTTTTCAGGAGAAGTGTGCATTGTGGAAGGATGAACAAAGACAGTGGTTTGGTGTTTTAGACCAGGCCACTTCTTTCTGGTGAAGTAGAGACATGATTGTACTAAAGTAAACATTATTGCACCACTCAGGAACACAGTCGTAGTAGTTCTCACATCATTCACTCAAACTCTGAATGATGGTGAAGCACGACCCTGTGATTTTAGCTGGGCCCCCGCTGAGGTCTAGGAAGGACGCTAATGCCTGTTATTATGGGACTCACATGTCTTAAAAGTATATATTTGCTAGTAATATATTGTGTATAGACATTCTAGGGCTTCTTTAAAGGCCAGTTGGATTTTTATTGGCATTGCATGACAGCAATTACATTTTGATAAACATATTTACATTATCTACCAGAATTTACAGATAAACAAGAAGCATGTGAGCACTTCTGCATGTTGTGGAGTTTTAAACTGCCTGTATTACTAAGTCAGTGCAAATCTACGTTTGTCTGGAGTGCATTACTAGGCAGGAACTGCTGTAATATTGTGGACATAGTGTTCCTAAGTTTGCCTATCTTAAACTTTCCAGCAATAACTGGAGTTATAAAGTTCCATAGATGTAATTACACAGAAGAATGCCCTTGTCCATATATTTGGGTCATCATTTGAGTTGAAAACAGTGTCTGTTTGTTTTTGAGCAGTGACCCCGTGGCTTTGGGCAAACAAAAGACCCAGCGGAGGTCAAGGCATGTTTACACTCTATAAGTTTGTGGCTTTGAAACTAACAGTGGCTCATCAGCACTTCCATTGATGCTTTACTATTGTCCATTTGAAAAAGAACACCTCAAACCTCTTATTAGCCACATAATGGTGTGCGCAGGTTTGGTGTCAGGTGCACTACTTGACCATGGCCTCTGTGGTGCTCTCCATGAGGATAGTTTTCTTTCAAACTCTTTATACTCTATAAACTATACAGTGTACATAGAAAACACACTTTAGTGCAGGCATGTCTGGACATACACTTTTTTAACAAGTGCAAGGGAGTTGTTCCTAAATAAAATATAGTTTAAGTAAGTGCACAAGTTTGCGTAGGCTTCATGTAAAGTGAGTTTGAAAGCTTTTGTCCGCAGCGTGTGAAATATTGATGTCACCTGTATGGCTGACTGTAAGTGAAGCATGTAGTTTACCTGTGGGGTCAGAGTGCACTTATTTGTGAGGCACCTGTGTGTGAGTACACACATGTACATGTTTAAAACATGAGCTCTTATGTATCAGACGGTGAGGAGACTTAACCTGCAGCCCACCCCGAGCCGATCCGGGCTCCACTTTCGCAGCCTCTTAGACCCTGCTGTGTGGATGGATGTTCTTCTGGAGGTTGTGAGTGCTTGTGGTGGAGGTTGTTTGTTTTGTTTGTGAGTGTTTATGTGAACAGGATTTATTACATTGTGGGGACTAAAATTCACACACTCAGTTCACTGGGATTTACCTCCCTTATGGGGACAAAAATGATTAGAGCCCATGGAACATTATTATTTATGGTTTAAACTCAGATATGGGTTCAAATGAATTGATGCATGAATTAAATGAATGACGGTAATGGTTAGGATAAGGTTAGGCACCCAACATGTGTGAGTGTGCATGTTGTATGTGTGTGTATGTTGTGAGTTGCGTGTTTGTATGTATTGTGTGTGTATTCATGTGTGTTCATGTATGTTGTGGCTTGTTGTGTGTGCACATATCCATGCACATGCACAAGTGCAGCTCTCAGCTGATGCTGATTCTAGATGATTAACTCGAGTTGACCTTTTCCCCTCGGCAGCTGCTGCTGTCAGTCTATGCATTATTCTACACAGAGGCCAGGTCTCTGCTGCCGCTGATCTTCTGCTTGTATAAACAGAAGAATTAGGCTCATGATTTACTGCTTTCTGTACATGAGCAATTACAACGCCACTCTAAAATCAGTAGGGCTCCTTCTGCCCCTGAGCTCAGAGGTTCTACTACATTTGGACTGAGGCCTGAGACTCATTCATAAAGCACATCACAAGAGTTTGGTTAGCTTTAGTGGTTTCATCTGTGGCACAACAGCAGCTAATGAAATGTGAGCGTTATATAATCCCCATTTGTTCTCTCTGCGCTTCATCTTTGATGCCATTTGTAATTTGATACACTTAACTAAATCTATTTATCCTGCCACAGCGAAATCAACTTCAACCACATTCTTGCAGCAGCCTCAGTTTATTCACACTAACCCTTTAAATGACTTTGTTACAAGTACAACACTATGTATTTATTACTACAAGTCTTTCTAATAAAAGGTATTCGCCTGACTTCTCTTCCTTGACAATGAGAAGTTGTTTGTTTTAAAACATCCAATTTACCTGGCACTGGTAGAAAGTAGTCTATACACAGCAGATCAGCTAATGAAAAACAAAATTGTATAATTTGAATATGAAACCATATAAAATGCATGTTTTGATCATGTTATCTGTTCAGCGACACTCAAACAGAATGAGCACATCTGTACACATGTAGCTCTCATTCTGTTAGAGCTTGTCTGAGTGCTCTGGAGCTGCAGCTAATTGGGGACACTTCTTTATTTGACATCGCCTCTCTTGACTCTCCAAGCATTTCAGACATGGCTGCTGTTCTAATATTGATCAAGTGTTTTTGTCTCTTCATTCTTGGAGACGTGGCGTGATGATGGGAGAGCGTGCAGTTCAGGTTTGCTTGAGTGCGGTTGGAGCGACTGGGCTAATGCGCAGCACAGGCCTGTCTCACTGCATCAGATCTGTTGTGGGGGAGTTAACAAGCAGGCCCAGATGAATGTCAAAATAGTGCGTTCATCAAGAGGCTAACTCTGCACTGGAGAAATACACCAGGAAAAGGCAGTGACCTCCCATTCACACTGCTACTGCTACTGCTACTGCTACTGCTGGGGTATCTAGTAATCAAATACAAGATAGGCCAGAATACTGCAATAAGGAGGTTTCTAGTTTGGGATAAGAACTGATTTAGAAATGTGTGAAATGTGAATTCTGAAACCCTTTGAATGGCAGTATTGAATATTTTTGGTATAATTGTAGTTAAGACTTTGTCAGTTATTAAAGGCGCTGTACTTTTAATGTGTCAAAAATGTGAAAAACAAAACAACTTCATTTTAAACAATTTGCAGAAGTCCAAAATTATTCCTCACTTACCTTACAAATTCAGATTATCCTAAATTTTCACCAAGTTTTTCACAACTTTTCAGATGCCAGAGTGAAGGTTGCCTTCATGAGAAAGCATATGCTAACAGTGCACTTCCTGTTTCTTTGACAAAAAAAGCCTTGTAATATGTATTTAAGAGTTGCTTATACAATACATCTGTATTGGGGCAAGGCCAAATTTTGCTCAGATGCATGGAAAAATATAGGCACAGGCCCTTGAATACATACTGTATTTTACTACCAATTCTGGATTTGTGCAAACCTACAACATGAAAAGCTAATCTTTTTGTGTTTATGTTTATTAAGGACATCACAGTCGCATTAGACAAGCCGGATGCATTGTTTTGAGTGTTTTAGCACAAGTTTTCAACACGAGTCCATCTTAAAGGTCTCTTGAGGCTACAATAAAACATATTTTCCTTTTCTTTATTTCAGTAGCCCATTCCCAGACCTCTGTGTCTGTATTTGAAGATTCCCAGTTAAAAACCCACAGCAGTGAGCGAGTTGCCTGTGTTGTTCATCCACAAACAAAAGTAAATAGTGACATTGGTGTCCCTGCTGAACTGTAATGCGCTTCCTCCATTAGAGCTGCCCTCAGGTCTGATCCCACTTAACGTGTGTGATAAGATTTAAGCTGAAATTAAAAAGCTCCTCCTGTCTGCCTCTCTTGCACGCAGACGCACCCTAATGTGCAGCCTAATTAATAAAATATTCAACGCTGCCGAAAAGATTTGCACTTTCTCTTCACTCCAAATACGCACTTGTGTTTTTTCTACTGCACAATGTGTTGGTAAATGTGTGGAGATGGGTTAGAAGAGCATTCAGAAGTCACTCTGAGCCTTCTGGCAACAAGACGACTTCAGGGAACACAGAGTCATTCACACAGTCCCTCCACACATCACAGTTTAGAGTCAAACACAGAGCTAAATACAGTTTTAAGAGCTTTTAACTGTAATGGTTAGAATGGTTTTCCCTTCTCATTTGCTAGTACCTACTCACTCTAATCTTTATTCTTCTGCATTCAAGAAGTTATTGCTGGACAAAAAAATCACATATTCTCCTACCCACTATAGACTCCCACTGCTCTTTACATCATTGTCCAATTTTCTTTTTTCTTAAGTAGTAATACATGTAGAATTTAGCAATGATGTGTTGTGATTTTGGCACAAATTAAATAATCGTCCGCTGCTTGCTGCCATGAGCTGTAATATCCACAGGAGGGCTGTCATCATGGTCATGAAGTGAAACTTTGTTGTGGTGATGTTAAAAGTGCCAAATTAGCACCCTAGTTTTCAACTTATAATTGTATTTTCAGTATTGAGGTTTCAGTTGTTTAAAATATAAAATAATGATGATAATGGCATCATAGACTATAGCAGACAGAACTTTTCTTTAAGAGAGGTGAATTTAAATAGAAACAACAGTCTCAATATAAAGCGCTGGGACTCACTCTTACAATGTAGAATTCCTATATTATGGCAACACGGTACTGCATGAAAGGTTACCTTTGACCTCTGATTATTTTTACATAAACAATTTAATAAACATAAACATTACTTTGGGGGATGTATATGTAGTACAATGATGGAATATATCAAATGTATTTCACAATGTCCACTACGTGAAATGCCTAAATCTGATTAATTTAGCAATTTAAAAAAAAAAATATTTTATATTTTTTATTAGCTCATTCAGTCTTTCATGTTTAAATTATTTCTTCTGCCCAAGAATGTCAAAAAGTTGTAGGCTTGACTGTGGTGCTAACAGCAAAGCTCTTGAATAGCCTACCTTCATTTGATTTTAATTTTGGCTTCCCAAGCTCACATCTTATTTCTGCTTGTTCAATAAAACATTATTGGAAGTTATTTGCTCCTCTGCCTGTCAGCTTTCGTTCTAGCTCCTGTCTGTGTGCGCTCAGCCTCTTTCTGTAGGTGCTCCATGTCAAACAGTCTGATGTGGATGTGATCACATGTCATGTCCACTCTTCACATTGAACTTCATTATTGACGTGTGTTGACAGTTTATCTGTGGTTCAGAGTTTGGGATGCAGCTGAGAAGAACTCCTCCTCACACCTGCCTCGTACCATCCCTCTCTCCTCACTCCTCCACCCTCTCCCACTGCGACTGTCTATTCAGTGATCTTCTAGGGCCATCACTTTATCATCCCAAGGTACAAACCCTTCAGGTGGTCCCATATGATTTCACTATTCACTGTTTCACGATTGTGTTTAGACAGAGCCTTGGCGTATTTGTTGAAAATGGATTACATTGTCGATTATACAACACTGACAAATGTTGTCTTTATCTGAAAGAGATGGATTGATCAGGCATTATCTGTCTTAAAACGACTATTTGACATTTTACTGTGTACAATGTCCATATCGGCATTGTTTTCAGCCCCAAAAACACATGTAAACTCTATAATTTGGCAAGACATTTGAATAACTTCGTGGTGTAGAATAACTTGTAGAATAGAAGAGCATGACTCTGGATGTTCTAACTCAGATGTTTATTTACCATCAGTACAGGACACAGCTCCCAGAGACACGAGCACATGAGCAAGACACTGTGATAGTACTGTCCATTCCAGTCTAGTGCTGTTCTTGTGCAGTGCAATGGCTATGCTTCCGTTGTAGGGAGTATTATACCTTGTCGATAACTGAGGACTGAGCTGGCAGTGAGGATTTAACACTTGAGCACTTTATAACATTCTGGAACAAATTTTAAAATAATAGATTTAGTCATCAGTGACCTAGTTTTACTTTTATTATCTTTTTTTTTCTTAATTAATTGGAAATTTATATGCAGAACTCAGTGATGATGGTCACTGTTGAGCTGCATTGCTGAATGATTAAAACCCCCCAAAAATAAACAATAGGATACAAAAAAGTAAAAGCTTTTTAGCTATTGCAACTTTTTTCTTACAGTTCATTCCTCAGGTTTAGCTACAGTATATGCGCTTTGTCTTATAGAAACTTTCAGTAACCCCTCTTATCTTATCTTATCTTTTTGTCATTTCCGTTCTAGATAAGCTCCCTGCATCCTTTTCCAATCCATCACAGTGGATGAGCCACATGTGACCCTGGTTTATGGGGCCAAAATGACATAACAGCAAAATAAGACAAACAGATTCACATAAACTCGTCATCTGGAGCTAGCAACTTTGGTGGAACTGCTCATTGGTCATTCAAAGGTCATTGAAATGTTTAGAATGAAAAACAAGATTAGAAGTTTTTCAGTATACTTTTCAAACTTACAGCATCACTTTCCCCTCTTCGACCACCCATAATCCTTTAGCTCATCTGTTGTGTTGATATAATTGGATTGTATTTCTCTGATCAAGTGTATGTGATAAATAAAACTCCATTCAAACTATTTTTCGATACTAAGGAATAGACTCAATACTGATTCTGATACCACAATGATAATAAAACACTCTTTCTTTGGACAGTATGATTTTCAACATTAAATTGAAGTACTTTCTTTTATATTACCATGTGGTTTCATATCTGTGTAATAATCCCTGCGATCCAGTAGATTCCATAGTGGTCCATGGGTGTATACATGTCTATGTCGTCTTCTACGTCTTCTACAGGAAAGGTTCATTTCTGTCCTGTAAATGTGTCTTTTTTACCTGCTCAAATTAGTAGCTAGTTTCATTACTAGTTTTAATATCGATCTGTTTATGATTTCCGATACTTCCGATAATTCGAAGCAACTGTTTTTCTTTCTCTTTGTGCCTTATAACCTTGTTTTACCATGTACATCTGCTGTCGATGGAGCTTTTGTTATCTCTTTGAAATGACAGGCATGCTTCTCACATGGCTTTACTTACTTACATTCATACTTCAGTCTCATCTGGTCGGGTTCCTAGGTTTCCAGTAAATTCAGAGCTTGTAAAGTGGAACTGAATAGCACATTGTTTTGTATTGGTACGTGTTAATTTGAGAAAAAAACAAAAAAAACCAAACGCTTTTCTTTTTTGTTTTGTTGTTTAGGAATGCTGGCTTCACTTTTTTGTCCAAATGTTTGGCTCAACACCTGTTTGTCTTTTATTCCTCCACTAAATTTCAAGATGCCAGGGTTTCAAGTTCATATTTCCTCACGGCGTTTGGTCAATGTGGTGGTGTTCTTTTGTGTACAGTGGCCGTATATAACTCTAATTACAGGATAGATACGATATTTCACTGGTTTTAGTTGTATTTCTGTATAGTTCTGGTTAAAGGTGCACTGTGCAACTTTTCAGATGGAGGGTCCGTCACCTGCTTCTCTCCATGGAGATACTGCCTGGAATGTTCCACAGTATGAGATTACACTTACACATCTCTACTGAGACAGCAGGTGACACCACAGGGCCAAGTTATATGTCAGATCTGTGGCGAGGCAAGCCCACTCACAGTAAGAATGCAAGTTTTTAGGTCAATAAAAAACATGTTACATATATATATAGAGAGAGTTATACTGTGATAAATGATAATATTGAAGCTATTTTATTCCACAGATACAATAACAATAATGCAAAATAATCCTTGTAAACCATTTTAAATAGATGGTATCATTAAGTGGCCTGAGCTGCAACAAATAAATAGTAGAGAGTAGTAGAACAGAGTAATAGCTACAGAATTTACTTTTACAGCTCAAATCTTCTATTACAACAAAAATACCCCAAATCTCCCCACATTTACACAGAAATGGTACACATGATACATTTTGAGCCGCTATAGTAATATAGTCACTATAGTAACTAGAAAAGCACTCAGAGAGCGCAGACCTCCGCCAAGCAGCTCAGTTTTCAAAGTGATCCAGAATCCAGGATTTCTTCTGGATCATCACCAAAATCTAATCATCTGTTGGATTTACCATTAGGAACATTTCCTGAAAATTTCATCAAGATCCGTCCATAACTTTTTGAGTTATCTTGCTAAATAACAAACAAACAAACAAACAAACAAACAAACAGACAAACTCAGGCGAAAACATAACCTCCTTGGCGGAGGTAATTATCGAGACAGGCCTACACGTTTTTTTTTTTTTCTAGAGAGAAGTAAATTTTGTGTACATACAGTGTAGAAATATAGAATCTATACAATAAAAACCTGTATTATGATAACTTCAGACAACACATTCACACACCTACTGGCTCGTGCAAAGTTAAACCTTAGTAGTAGTAATAGTCACAAAGGCCCCACTGACAGAATCCACAACAACTATATTGCCTTTTTAAATGAACCGTCGTCTTCCGTGGTGTGAAGAGGCCACTAGAGCAGTAATGACAGTCAACAAACGCTGGGTCGTCTCCTTGTTTCTTAGCAGCGCTGACTGTTTTGTTGGTGGAGTGTTGCCGTTGGCGTCTGTTGACCCCAGAGGTCATTCTGCAGCAGGTCCTGAGTTTTGACAGGGCCAACTCACTGTGGAGGCTCCAGACTCTGTGTGCGATCCGTCAATGTAGGTTAATCAAACAAACTGTCCTGTCACCCCCGTGTTTGGGTAATGGGACCATCCAATGACAAAATCCACTCTGTGTATTCTGTAATAGTGAAAGGAAATGCTTATTAATTAAAAAAAAAATCAATTTGTCTGACATTCAAACTATGAAATTTGTAGATCATTATTTTACATGTTATTAAATTTAAACTGCAATATTGTTTATGAAATGACTTCCTAAGGCCTCTCCTCTTCATAATTCTTCTAGGATTTCACTGTAATAAGCACCAGATTTTCATTTAGGTATTTTTATTGTTGGGACATTTCTTTGTGACAGTTTTTAATCTAGCATGATCATAACCAGTAGTGGGCGAAGTATTTAGGATTACTCAAATATGCATGAATCAACTCAAATACAACACAGACCAATGAGCAAACACCATTTTAATGTAGCTCATAAAAATACATTTTTCACAATATTTTCCCTTTAATGGAAAAGCAAAGTAACATTTATGATCGGCGTTAACCTCGTATCACTGTTCTATTTGCTGTTCAATTTGCTAATTTTTGTTAGGAACAGAAAGGTACAATCTAAAACTAAATCAGAATATTTTAAATTCAACTGAGATCATATATGGCATGTTTACACAGAGTCAGTATGGTCAGCAGCTCACAGTGTAATTGTGGTGTTTTGGTGTACAGACAGATAACAGATTTTCACTCTTCTATCTCTTCACACAGAGCCGTAACACTTTGTGAGAGATTGATCTGTGGACATGTGTCATTATGGGGCAGTATTTCAGAGCAGGTCACAAGTCCACCAAGCTCATTACAGCTAAGATTCAGGCTCAGAGCTGCTATGAGAACTCGCAAAAACAATTAGCTTCTGCCGCTACAAAACCCACATTTCCTCCTTTTGTGCCCATAGCCCGCAGTCCCATGCACCACCACTGGAGACTCAACACAGGGACTTCTGCACTCACAGGCCCAGAAAATGATTTTTTAGTTGCATCAGTAAGTAATACGCCCTACTTTGTATGAAGTTGTTACATCATGCTGGAAAAATTACATGCTTTTCTCCTGAAACCCACTTTATAAAGAGATTACATAAGAGAAGTTTGAACCTGTTCATCTTCATTGTCTTGAGGTGGATCCACAGCCCTGCTCTCCTCTGCTTTTATCTGCACTTCTAATGAGAGGAGCTCAAATGACTGCAGTCTGACACAATGGAAAAACATCTGCTCCCGACATGTGCATCATCACTATCAAATATTGTTTCAACATGGTGCATTTTCTTTGAACAAAACACGTCTCTGCTTTAATTTTTTATTTTTTATTTTTAACAATAAAGGACTTTAGGGACAACTGGTTGGTGACGCTCATGACAGCATGAATACAACAGGGAATTATTTTTATGATTATTTTAAATTTTTTGTCAGTGTGTTCAAATGATAAACCAATGTGAATGAAAGTGAATAAAGCGTTTTGATAGCTCTGTTTTCTTCACAGGGTCACTAATTATGACCAAAATCATAACATTTCTTTATTTCTTCTCAATAATTACAACACAAAAACAGGACAATTTTGGCACTTAGTCTTTTGGAGATTTTTACAAACTTTTATACTCTTTGGCTTTTCAAAAAGGTGTGTTGTACATGGCTCACTTCTTCCACAGAGTGACATTTAGTGGAATCTCTGGAGGTATGAATAACATTTGGTACTATCTATCTATACTAGTATTATTTTGCATATATTTTGGTTCTTTTAGATTCATTGTAAAGTGAATGTGTTGGGATTGGGATCAGATTAGTTCAAACTACAGCATTGTCATTAGGGTTGTCAAAAATATTGAAAGTCAGATACTAATCAGTACTAAAGCTAAGAAACTAAATACTCATGAGCAAGTATTGATACTAAAAAAGTCACATTCACAGGATAGAAATGATCTTGAGCAAGTTTAAGAGCACATAGACCAGTAAACGCCCACGGACCACCATGGAACCTACCTGGGCAACTGAGAGATTACCTAGATATACTGTAAGTCCACATGGTAATATAAGAGAAAGTACTATTATTTAATGTTGGAAATCTAAATTGAAATGTGTTTATTGTTTAGTGATTTAAAATTTTACTTACTTAGTTGTTCAGTTTGGTGGGATTGGGATCAGATTGGGTCAATAGTTCAATCTATTATCTATCTATTGTATTCTCTTTGTTGGCATGCGTTCCTACCTTTACCTATCAGCTACCTATAAAGACTACACTATAAAGACAAACTACTCTGAGAACTGCAAAGTAATTTCAAATGTGAACTTAGTGTTGAGGTTTGAAAGCCCCCCGAGTCGTCTCTACACGCTTGAGACTATAATCCTGAACCAGAACAAAGTTTCCATGCTTAGATAACGCCTGTCTCTTCTCGCTCTCATGTGAGTACTTTAGGATGTACTTTGTGAATATTTTCATCTTTAAGCTTGTACATTTTTAAGTTACAACAAAGTCCTGTGGTTTAATAAAACACCAATAAACTGCCCAGTGGATTTGAGTACGACCGCTATTGTGCACTTAGGCCATGGCAAATGCTCACAGCCACAATTCTGAAAAGTGATTATGTTCTTGGATTAATGGATTTTCAGATCTCTTTGGAAGTCTTGTTTGAATACAAAAAATAAATACAACTTATGGAGATCTCAAAATATTGTGACAGGAGCAACAACAGACTGGATTTGCACTTAACAGGTAGAAACTATAGAGATGCCAAATATGTAAAGAGTGTATGTACGAGTGGTGCTGAAGAGGATAAGATGGAGTGGCAGACAGAATGACCAGGGGGAGGGAGTGCATTGATGGTGCTAGTATTTTTGCATCTTTGAGCAAGACACCTCACCCAAATTTTCAATGCTTTAAATGACAGGTTTACCGATCATTCAGTGCTTATTGGCAATATTGAAAAAAAGAAAAAAAGAGAAAAACAATCTTAAAATGTGTTAGCTGAAGTTTAAGTATGTCAAAAGACTAAACGATTACTCACAGTGCAGAAATATCGCCTAATAAGATTAAGATAACCTTTTTTTTGTAACTTTTTGCAGCAGTTTGGTTTTTAAAGGTGAGCTATGTAACTTTTTTGGTTGGGAGTCCATCACCTGCTTGTTTTTATGGAGATGTCATTGCTCTGCCTGGAATGTTCCACAGTATGACATTAAACATCTCTACCTTACATTTATTCAATTACAGGTGGTTTTATAGCTCAAAAGTATCTAGAAAAACAGACGTTCTGACTGTGAGCGGGGTTGCCTCTCCACAGATCTGACGTTTAACTTGGCCTGGTTTGGTCTCCATGATAGAAAATAGATTCCACACAAAGCAATAATCTGCATGGAGAAAAGCATTTGACAGGCCCTCTACCAGAAAGGTTACACAATGCACCTTTAAAAAAAAAAATTGTATTATAATTATAAACTTCAAAATTGGCATCTTCATCATCAACACTATTAATAATGTGTAATGCCTTATGCTGTTTTCAGACCACAGCATCAAAATAACAACAAACGCCTCTAGTTGGACACGTTTGCATTGCGTTTTGTTTCATTCACACAGGTTTGAGTAACCTGTCTACATCTCCCAAACTCAAAATGCTCTGTTCCACCTTGTGATGTCATGACGCAGTAGTTTTCAAGTTAACAGCTACTTTTACCTTTAGTTCAGTACATATTGGCAATCCCAGGGCTGAAATCATCCAAATGATTCTAGTGAAAGTGTATGGCGTTTAAGACTCTCAGAACACCCCATAGACTTTGCATGTAAACAAACCTGAACACAGCATTACTAGTTGTTATTGTCCATATGTGTTTAGTTGTTACACTGCCAACTTTATCATTCTTCTGAGTGAGCAGTGCTGTTTCAATATTATGACAGAATCCAACAAGAACAAAGACTCTTTCCTCAGAAGACACACAGATAATTAGTGGATGTTTTAGGATGTGAGGGCATGTTTTACACCATTCAAACTGATAGAAAATGTGGTTGCCAGCATTTCTAAAATATCTCACTTGTTCAAGGCTTTCATGCAACTCTCACTTGAAGGAGCCAAAAGAATGAGATTTAGAGATAGAAAAGTTCCCCATGCGTGTCTGTGTGTATCCGGTTTTATCTGCAAACGTGAAGATAGTTGAAAACAGCTAGAGGTCTCGCCACGATCCCAAGCGCTGCTGTTTAATCATGTTTAATGTGCCTTATCTGGAACTATTTTGGGGAGAAGTGATACCCGCAATTGTGAGACAGAGCGGAGGAGGAATCGGCATGAGTGAAGCGTCAGGGCTTTTTGTTATATGAGAGTTCTGCTGTCTCTGGGGCAATCTTTTATCAGGAACCATAGGACGTGAGCAAACAGCTTTTGACGAGAGGGAAAGGTGAGGCAGGGAAAAACTCAATTTGATTTCTATTTGGGTGGTTAGTTTTTATTTTGTCATTGTAATGGGGAACAGACAATGGTTAACATAATCTTCAGCAACTAAGACAAAAACAATATAACACAATAAGAAATGCATTTTTTTTCCCTGAAATTGCCAAATTGCATTTTCCAACCCAAGTATAAAAGAAACAAAACAAACAAAAACAAATTGATCAGTATTAAAGAAAGCACAAGACACAATTCCAAGAACAGATGAGATGTGAGACTGGGTCCGCACGAGCAACCTAAGACTTTTTTTTTTTTAATTTTGACAAAATTTAAAATAAATGGTGCAGTTCAAACAAATAAAATTGACCGCAAAATGTCTGATTTTATTTAGATTTTCATTTTTTCTGTCATTGTAGCAGTGTTTTTCTCAAATAGATGTAACTCACCCTCACTTTTTCCTGTCAGTTTTATTAGATCTTGTCACATCTCTAATGAATATACTTTTGACGTAATTATTGTATTTAAAGAGATTGCTTAATGGTGAGTGAAAATCATTTCGATCTTGTGATATTGTTTGGTCATTGTATTCTGTATTGATATGAATAGAGATTTGTCTGTGGTCTGTACCTGCTGAAACCTCACATGCAAATACTTGGTCAGCTTTGTTTATTTTGCACTAAAGTTCAGGAAGAAAAATCCAAGGTCTTGGTTTGTAAAGAACTTGGGATTTCTTTAGGGGTTTTCCCAAAGCTCGCCTAAAATAATAAATAAAAAATAAAAATCCCCCCGCTTGTGGCTGGAAGTGCAAAGTTAACAGTTTTAGCTGGACCCCCAAGGCTGCTATAGTAGCTCCTAATCTTTTTGAATGTGTCAGAGGCTTTTGGAGCGCCCCTGTGAAATTTCACACTCATGTTGTTTGTAAAGTCACTCTGCATTAAAATGGAGCTGGTTTAGGGGAAAGTTTGGATCTGTGCACATGAGTTTTAAGAAAAATGACAGAGGAATGCACTAATTGCTGCACTTTTACTATGGCTAACCAACTTTGAAAATGTATCCAGTTACCAAATACTGAATACCTTTATTAAAATGTATTTAGAGTTAGTTATTATGAAGTGTTTTTTTTTCCATTATTTCAGTAATGCAGTTAAAACACGCTGTAAAAGTGACAGTGGTTGTCTCATAACTGCAATATTAAGAAGTGTCATTCTAGTTCCAACCGGGCCACACTGTTGTGGTTTCCTTTGGCAAGACACTTCACCCAACTTGAACATGTATGGATGCAAAGTGTGTGTGTGTGGATGTTGGTGCAGATTGGCCAACGAGTCTCTCATTAATCAGCCCCAGGGCATTTGTGGCTCCAGTGTCTTACCACTACCAATATGGAGGATAAAGTTAATAATGTAATGTAAAAAAAGAAAAGATAATAATGAAACAAAAAGCGAAGACCTACGATTGTCTAGTATTGAAAATCAGATGATGATCAATACTAAAACTAGCATCAAAACTAGATACTCATTTGAGCAGCTGATACTAAAACAGTCCCATTCAGAAATTAATCTTGAGCTGTATATAAGACCGTATGGTAAAATAAAACATAAAAGAAAGTACTATGAATTAATGTTGAAAATCACATTGTATTTTATTGTATATTCCTTAGTATCGAAATTGAAAAAATCGGAAATTTATGTATCACTACTTCAGTCAATTAATCAATCAATTTGGAACAATTGTTGTTAATACTAGCATATATATATATTGGCTGATGTTTGCCTTTAAATAATAATTTGCCCCAGGAAAGACCAGTTAATATCGAATAATTAACTGAAACATTTTTAATCTTAATTCATTGACAATATTCTGAAACTATAATTCCTATATATTCATTCACTTAAAAGTACAGCATGCATAGAGTCCCACTTTGGCCTTCTCGGCTCACACACTGCTGCAGATTCAGTGCGTTTGATTAGCCTCATCTCCCTCTGAACAGGCTGAATCCATTCTCTTAATGTAATCTGTGGAAAACGTACCATGACAGTGTAATTATTTTGAGGGCCCAATTTGCATTTCCAGTGCTCGGCTAAGTAAACGTTAGCGTAGGTTCTCAAGCCTCCCAGATAAATTAATAATCTGGAGTTGTTAAAAGCCATGAAACATTTAAATGAACTAATTTCACTTCCTAAAGGGCATAGTGGAGATTTAGCCATACATATGCAGACAGACACAGTTTTTAAATAAACATCGGCGCTAATTGGCGAGACACAAATCAGAAGGAGAGAATGTTTAGCGAACTGGAGACTGTCCGCAGGGCCTCCCCTTTGACTCAGATTAGATTAAGGGATTTAGACAAAGTTGAAGCTTACACCTCTTGTAACTAAACTTTTATTTGTGGAAAGACATAACGAGTATGGAAAAGTTGTACTCAAGTAGTCGTACTGGAACCTAAAAATGTATACTACTAATTAGGGTTGGGATGAGATCTCGTGCCACAAGATCTTGTGAGACAAAACTGTGCACACATGATGAAAATTATCTTCAGATTTGTTGTTTTTACATTTGGATTGGATAAAAATGGAGCTAAGTGAAAATGTATAAATAAATAAAAAATAAAATAAAAAATAAAAAAGTTAATCAAAAATGGTGAGGTTAAACTCAGGAAATGGATTGCACAATTTATATATTGTGAATCATGTCAAAATCTCTTGTTCTCATACTGTAGATCCAATTTTGTGTCTCATCTTGTGGAAATCGTGTCTCGTCCCACCTCTACTACTACCAGTACTACAAATTAAGTCTGGTACTACTACTTCTATAGCATTTGTGACAAATACTGCCAAACTGCTACTACAGGACCTTCTTTTCTTATTACTCACTACTCACTCTTACTGCTAATTGCTGGGTTTCAGATGATGTTAAGCATTCTATAAGACTATAATTGTTTTTGTCCCATTTATAGAAATTATCAGGTTCAACATTTGTAATTTAACTTTTTGGATAGTTCATGGCAAAATATAATGTAATCAAATCTTCAGAACTACTTTTACTTCTACAATCGATACTGCTATTTCAAAATCAACATCAGAACTGCAGTAACTTAATATAATTGAGCAAGTCACTTCCCATTTAAATAGACAATGTGTTTCTCAATAGATCGCATTATGTAACTCTATGGGCATTGCGTTGTTGCCAGTTTTAGTTTCATGAAAGTTCCAGTAATCACATTGGTACGAACCATAAACAAGGTCAACACATCTGCAATCTGACAGTTAAACAGCAAATCCGACTGTAGAATTCAGACCTGTCCTCTTGCATAATTTTAAAGATGCACTGGGTAACTTTTCTGGTGGAGGGTCTGTCAGATGTTTTTCTTCATGAAGATGCTATTTCTTTATCTGGATTTTTTCACAGTATTAAATCTTTTTATCTTCATGAAGACCAAACCAGACCAAGTTGCAGGTCAGATCTGAGGAGAGACAACCCGCTCACAGTCAGAATACCTGTTTTTCGAGGTATTTTTGAGCTATAAAACCACCTGTAACTGAATAAATGTAAAGTAGAGCTGTTTAATGACATACTGTGGAACATTCCAGGCAGAGCAATGACATCTCCATAGAAACAAGCAGGTGACACACCCCCAGCCAAAAAGTTGCATAGTTCACCCTTAAAGTATCTATGGGTTTCAGAATATTGTCATAGCAATTGACAACTTAAAACAAATTTTCATGTCCTTTGAATGGTGAAAAGTCTTCAAAACGTCACCTTTAACAGAAAGCTGAAATTTATGAGTAGTAGATCTGGAATGTTCTGATGTCACGTGAACGCAGTCTACAATTTCACAGGTTTTTACACAATTTCAGTTCTGGGTTAGCAGAGTGCAGATCGGAGGTTTGTGCCTCTGTCCCAGTTTGTACGACGTCTCTTCACAAAAACACATTACAGTGACTCCAGTCTGTACCAGTCTGGCTTTCTGCTCCCTGTGTGCTGAAGATTTAGTAATTGACTGTGAGTTTTGGCTGCAGGCTCTAACCTAATAAGGCCATCCAAGGTTAATGACGGGCCCTTTTTAGAGCGGCCTGACGTCTGACACCGATCTTGTGCTGCGGAGGGCAAAAACAATGATTACTTACATGAGACACACTCGGGGCGCAGCTGATGTCTCCATAAAGCTGCACTGGGTCAGAGGAGTCCACTGCTTTTCAAGACTCAAGTTAGAGATGTGAGCCTATACAGGGCCCAATGCTGGAACTAATGTAGGAAGAGTAGTATTTTAAATTCTGCTGAAAGTATTTAGTCTGGAATTTTCTTTATTTGCTAGATGAGGTAACCAACTAGCTAACTTCCATGCAGAGAATTATTGCTGGTATGTCCATAAAACACCAGATACAGACAGATGCAAAAGCGAGTATTTTGTTTTTATTTTTTAATATGATGCCAATGGGACTTAATGTTTCAAAATTGACACAGAAATTACACAAAAGGTTGAGTAACAGTATGGACTTCAGCAAAAATAAGACCACCATGTTCTTAATCAGAGTTTAGAGGAGCTTAAAGGTGCACTATGTAACCTTTCTGGTGGAGGGTCTGCCACCTTCTTTCTCCATGGAAATTTTATTGCTTTGATTGCTTGGAATGTTCCACCGTGTGGCTAATCTTGTATTTAGGTGTTTTTATTGCTCAAAACTACCTTAAAAACATGCATTCTTACATGCATTGGGGTCTCCTCTCCACAGATCTGACCTGTAACTTGGCCTAGTGGCATCACCTGCCTCTCTCTATGGAGAAAGATAAGATAAATTTAGTGTCATAGTGTAAAACCTTCCTGGCAAAAGCAAAACCTCAATTTGGTGTTTGACCCTCCCACTGAAAAATTACACAGTGCAACTTTTCTGTTGTGGGTCACCCTCTAGGCTTGATTAATTTAATTTAAGTAAGAATAAAGGTGATCAAATCTTAGAAAATAAATCATATAAAATTCAAACTTCATGTGACCAAATGAACTCCACTCTTATTTAGTAAATTGCTGTGTTTTATTGTTCCTGTAAACCCAGTTAAACCCAAAGGCAGTTCCTATTGACGGTTACAGTCTTCTGTAGTCCATATAAAGTCCCTGTGAATCAGTGTTTGTCTGTAGCCCTCTTTCCTTCTCCTCTCTCTGCAGTGGCGTGTAGCTCTTTTATAGCCTTCTCTTCAGGAACAGCAGCTCCACAAATCTCTGTGATTTAGCTCTGTTCCCGTCCAGGCCGTCCGACTCAGCACAAGTGTCATGTGCTGTTGCCAATCCGCTGTCAGGGCGCCCTCTGCCCCACTATTTATGCCCCGCTCTCCTGCTTTATTAGCCATAGATTACTGCTGCCCGCGCGCTGTGGATGGCCAGCGCTGTCGAGGGAGAACCGCATTGACTCAAACTGTGTCAGAGCAGGCTAAACTGTCGCTAAATAAAACCGTCTCATTATCATCAATGGTGTAATTAATAAACCCAGAGATGGTAACTTTAACATGGCTGTGTTTGGGTAATGAAGTTGCATGTGGTTATTGTTCTTTCAAGGATAATCGAAGGTACACAGACCAACCTCCAATGGACTCTCTTTTGTGTAGCTTCAAATTTGTTGCATTTCTAAAACATATGAAATACTACTGGTTGGATTTCAAGTGCCTTTATTTCTTGTGTGTTAAGATGACCATATAGTAAACTGACAATTGACTACCCCACATCAGGTTCTATGTACTTAGTAGAACCCTCTAATAGGTGTGATTGATATGTATTAGCCAATCAGGGACACGCATGGTCTGCCTGTATCAAAACAAAATGGCTCCTTAAAAAAAGAATGGAAAAACATATCTCAGGTGACTGAAAAATGCAGGGGATTTCTGCAGAATCAGTGAGCAAAGTACTAAACTCCGCTAATTTGAGGTGAGATGATTTTTTCTAAATAATAGGTGACCTGTGAGCCCTTTCATTTGCATGGGTCCCTGAAATAAACAAATTCGATTGCACAGCTCTGTCTGAGTTTGGCTTGAGGTGTGATGTAGGGAGTGGTGAGAATAATAACATTAAATTTATTTAAGAAAATAAGCCAGAGAAATAAGTCATCCATCCACCAACTAGACCAAGTTGAAGAAATTGTATCAAAATACAGCTGAAATAAATATTCTTTTTACTGTAATCTATATTTTGTTTTGCAGAACTCTGGTACGTCAGCCACCTCCTCTCCGAACGCCCCAGTGACCGGCTACAAGCGAATGGTAATCCCCACTCAGCCTCCTCTCACCGCCACCAAGAAGTCCACCCCCAAACCCCAGTCCCCCGCTGCGGTCCAGTCCACTCTCCCCTCCTCTGCCCCCTCCACCAAACCACTATCCCAGCAGCACCCTGCCCCTCAGCCTGTGCCCGCCTCCTACGCCACTGCATCCACCCCGAGCCAGCCCACTTTTAATGTGCAGGTGAGCCATTGGTGCACAGAGTACAGTATGCAAAACACTACAGCCATATGGACACCTGTAATCAAACATATTTCAGAGAAGCTAAGACTAAACTAATTTATCCTTAAAGCTTGTTAGATATTGGCAGATATTGGTACTATTTCTTACTTTTTCTTAAAATTCATAGTTGTCTTTTCACCTTTCGAAATATGGAAGATTTTGTTTTTAATGGTTGCTATGTCCAAATTTTTCATCATTCTGAAACGCATGCATAGTTTGACTTTCTTTATAGATTTTTGTTTGTGACAGTAAAGACATTCACTTAAATTCAGGTGCGGTCTGCTCAGCCAGGACCCCAGCAGCACCCCTCCCCGGCAGGACAGGGGCACAATCAGCACCCTATCCGCAGCCCAGCTCAGGTCCAGTACATGCCCGCCCAGCCCAAGGGTCCCGACTTTGCCTACGGACCCCCACAGCCGGGCTTCTCTCCCATGAGCCATGGAGGGTATCCCGAGCAACAGTCCCGGAGACCAGAGCCTGCCCCAAACCAAGGGTACCAGCCAGCAGCACCCAAGAAAACCTATATCACAGACGTCCCACCCAGTCTGGCACCCTACGCCCCTGGACCAGCTGTGCCACCAAAGGTAACATGAGTTCAGAACGCTATTATGTGACAAACCAATCATTTTAAAGCATTGGATTTATATAGCACCATTCAAGACACTCAAACTGCTTTAGTGTGTTATTCATTTTCTGACTCATAACCATGAACACATTTTTCAGTAAAGGTTTTGTAAATGCACCTTTTTGTCTCTTTGTAGATAGTTATTAAAACCACAGTGTACCTTATTTAACATAATGACTCCAGATAAGTTCTTAAATGCCAAGTGTCTCCACTATTCCTCATCTGATCTGGTGTCTCTGTGGTCTAACTGTGCTGTCACCTCTGATCATCTGTGAACCTGTTGGGACATTTAATCCTCCAGCCTGTTCTCCTCACACTCTGGGGTTTTTCAGAGTGAGATATCCTGGAAAACCTCCACAGAGAATACTCTGCTCACTTTCCTTCAAGTTGTCTTATCTAAACCTCTGTGGGATTTGGGCCCTCATTGATCTACTGCAAAGACCAGCTTTTTTTTAAATTCCATTTGAACTGATTAGACCTTAAGTTTCCTTAAGTCCTAAATCTAAAATAACTGGTTATGTGTTAAGAGTTGTTACTTATTACTATTGACCCATTCATCAGGGGTCTCCAAACATCTTTTGATTTAAAGTGGACCTATTATGCAAAATAAAGAATTACACCTTCTCATTTACCCCCTTCAAGTTGTATTTAGAGTGATCTTTATATTCCATTGGTCCAATCAACCACCGTTTTCACCGCCACCAGTATATGCCCGCTGTTCTGTACTTATTTCATTCTCCAATTAAATTTTCTTAGTTAGAGATACAGGTAGGATTTGGCAGTGTCACAACTGAAAAAAAAATCTGCTACTTGCTAGTGTGATCTGCAGCTATCCATTGGAGGTGCTGACAACTTCACGGCTCTTTGTTTATGGACGTTTACGGAGCCGTCAGTACACACTGGGCACTGCAGTTTTCTAATATGGAAGTCAGTGGACTCAGTGGAAGTCGGTTTCTTTTATTAAGTCGTTTTAGATCAGTGCGAGATTTAAAATGACCAAATTATAACATAATGATCCACGGGTGTCATAGATTAGATCTATATAGCAAATTCAAGCAGTATATTTAAAACATTTATTTATGCATCTTCTGCTAATGTATGCTGAATAAGAATTTAGTGAATAATTTCACTTTTCACTCTATTGTTGATAAAAACTAAATATTTCTATACACTGTTGCCAAGTGTACAACCCAAGATTGAAAGATTCTGGGGCTATTTTGAGTGGGGCAGAGAACTACCCATATCACCTGCTACAAGTTGGTATGCGTGTTGTTTTGGGGTTTTTTGTTTGTTTTTTAGCAATTACCATATATTCAATAGTAATTATGACTGCTTTCCCATGTAAGAGCCTGTGTCAGTGTTTTGTAGACCTCTCCTAAAACAAACAGTTATCAGTGAATACTATGTGTGTTGGGCTCTGTATTACGTCAATTTTAAGTCAATTTATTTAGTCAAATAAGCTTCAAAAGTGTGTAAATGACTGTAAATGTCAGTAGTTCACGTATTGCCTCCAGGCATTTCTTTATTAAAAATCAATGATCTCTTACACATAGCACTATATGCACCCCAGCTTATTTTGTACAATTTACAAAAGGATAAATTAATTTGAATAGCAATGTAGGTCAATAACATATCTTTGAGTGCAGTGCTTCCTGGTTTGCACATTAATCTCCATATAGTGTGTGTATTTGTGCATTTGTTTTCCTCCACGGCCTCAGATGTATACAGTGGGGAGCTGCATGCCATCTTTCATTGAAACGTTCTCAATAAACAGTTAGTTTAACCTTTATGAATTTTTCAGCGATCCTGTCTGCAGGGGATTTGCTCCATCTCACTTTGTTTGTCTCATAAAAGAGCACTCATGTTCATTACAGGATACAGTAATGCCATGTTCTATATGTATGGATTTATTTCAACTAGGCCTTTATGTTTTAAAACGTAATACAACATTAAAATGGAGATATTTCAAAGCAGTTTTTTAGATTTGATTATAGGGTAGAGTAAGGCTGTCAAAAAATGATATTGAACAGATATTAATACTAAAACTACTATAGAACCTGCATACTTTATTATGAATTTGTATTATTTTGTGCTGAAAACACACAATACACATTGTATTGTCATTATAATAGAATTCAATACACATTGTATTGAATTCTATTATAATGAATTATAATTATTCATATCCTGATAAGATGTAACACCTTGAGCGACCTGCCATTTCCGCGAATAAGTTTGAGATTTTGCTCAGTAGTTGTGATTTACGTGCATTTGTAATGAGAAGCTGGTCCGTGCACTTTTTCTGTGCCACTGCCTTCCTCAAACCTTTTTATAGAATGCTTATATTGACTGAGAAAAATTACAAATTACTGTGGTCCCTTACAAGAGAGAGAACTATACCACAGAGACAGCTATTATAATCTCGATATATCCAGCTGCCGACAATCTCTGGAAAGTGCAAGGCCCTCGAGTTTTGTTTAATTCAAGGATTTTATGCCGTTTCAAAATACAAACTGGGCCTCACAGCCTCTGGGAATAGCTCATCAAGGACTCTACTTTACTAAATACAAATTAGCTTCAACATCGCAGCCATATCTTAAAAATAAGTCTAATTATATTTGTACCAAACAAAAGTCTACATTTTGCTTGAAAAGCTTTGCTGCAGTCCCAGTGTAGTACGTTCAAAAAGGTGGCCTAATAGGTTTGTGTGCAGCTCTTTGATATCAGATAAAAGCAAATACTAATTTTATAGAAGCAGCCTACTCCCTCTAAATATACGTGTATATACAATTTAGAACACTGCTGCAAAGAAGAGAAGAAGAGCCCTCTTTTGTTAAACTGACTTCCATTGCATCTTATACCCTTATACACAAATCACAATTGTGTTCTACTCACAAAATCTATTATCTATTATTAAATGATCGCAGTCTGGTTCTTTATAAAAAGTGGACTATTCAGACCTTAAATCCAAATGTATTTTTAGTGAGCAATAACAGAATAACTTAGATGAATCAGGACTAAAAAAAAATACATTTCAAACATAGTCTCTGAGATGACTTTGTCAGACAGATCACAATATATTATTACAAAATCATTCAAATTGTTCAAATGACTGTTTATAGATGTGAGCCTGTGTAATTATGTACAACAATAACGTCTACAGATTGTGCCTCTAACATAGTGTTTTTCTTCTTCTTATTGCAGTGGATAATAATCTTGTGGGGCCAAATTAAAACTGGGATCAAAACCCCTATAGTGCTTTCAAGTAATCTTGGCCCTACGTCATGTTATACGTTTTTGTTTACATTTGTTGTGTTTCTCTTTTTGCTGTGAGTTGAGCCCACTAAGTGAGTGTGACGTCACCCATAGTGTTCAGCTCCACTCAAATAAAACCTGCAATGCTAATGGTTATCGGAGCGAATTTGGAGCCAGGCTCTATATTATGAATAGGATTTTTTTAACGGACAAAATGGACAAAAAGAAAAAAATGACTAGGCTCACAAGAGCAGTCACAGAGAGAGGGGCGACAATATTCTAATGTAAGTCAATGGGAACCAGGGTCAGTAGGAGCCGGAAGAGCCGCATGCAGACTTCATATTTGGAACGCGGCGGCTAGCGTGTTAGCTATGTCCATTTATATATACAGTCTATGATTGAGCTGTGACCAGGGACAGTCAAGTCAGTTCAACATCAGTTCATATTTATCATAGTAAAAATATACTCTCATTATTCATTGTTTAATCTTGCATCACATTGCAAGAAAATCCCCAGTTTACAAATTTTGTTTACTTAAAATTTACATCTTATTTTTTATTCAGATTTTTACAATTTTATGGCTGTTAAAGAAAATGTTGCTTTGCCTTGATTCTCCTATCTGCTACACCGACTCTTTTCACCTTGGGCAACAGGTTTTTTTTTTCCTACATCACACCTAGCGCATTTGTCTGTTCAATAGTCTCTGGCAATGTAACCTGCTCTTAAGACATACATTTTCATGAGATCTGCCTCGATAGAAAGAGAACCGGCTTTTAATACACTAAAACCTAGATTTAACTCCACGATGACCTCACTAACCCCCTAATTCAGTTCAAACTCAGTTCAGATCCTGCCTGCTGCGAGGATGATCCTGAGTGCTGTCTATGCACTCAGTTTTCAATGGTAAGACCTTCTCTGTGACCCCTCCTTCCAAACATTAGCAGTTGTTAGCTCCATTTAAATATTGGTTAATCTTTTTTTTTATTCTGTTAGTTTTGTTTACTTGTGCATGCCTCGATCTGATCTTTGCTACATTTATGCCAAAAAGCCACGACGAAAGAGCTTCCCATTTAAAAGCCAGATTAAAAATTGAAAGCAAAAAAAAAATCAAATAAATCTGTCAACTTTGCCCGGAGATGTGACATGTTCATACGCATAAATGGTGTTAAATCTGCTTAAAAAGGGCCGGGTCGTGCCTCTTTTAATCTCAGCTCAAAGATGAACCAAAACACAGTCAATTACAGCAGTTATTTACACATTTCACAACAAGAATCTGAGACATTTTTCTGCGCGGTCCGTGAACTGCAGTCAATACGGAGAACGTGACTTTGATTGAGAACTTTATTAAGCAGTTCATTGCTCGTAATGGAGTGCATTCATGGAAGGTCAGCGTCATTAGAAGTCCGGGAAGTATTAAGATGGAAGTGGACTATGGCTAATTAGTCATGCTAGCTTTGGCTGTCTCCCCTTTCTAACCCTCAGCGCAAAAGCTAAGGTGTAAATACAGCGATTCACTCACACCTCAAGGACTCTTAATTACCCAAATCCACTTCTTCACTGTCATAATAATAAGACAGAAAAAATCTTAATGGCTGCCGATTTGCATGCCACTTGAGTCTATGTGTCTTGGTAGTGTATTGGTAAGGGAGCTAATCTGGATGATGACTTGTGTTATAGCTGATCTTGAGTGACAGTTGACAGCGTAGGATTATTTTGAACCGCTCAATCCTCGCAGCCCTTTAAAGCCCCCTAGAAGGTCAACGAGGGTTTCCACTGTCAAACATATTTAAAAATGCGACGCCACTGCCTCTCAGCGCCGGACACTTCCCCCTTTTGACCTGCCCATGAACATTTACATATGTGGCGATTACCAAAGTGTCCAAAGCGTCATCTGGGATCTGTCCTTCATAGTCGTAATGCGGTTTCTATGGAGGATTTGAACAGGGTCAAGGAGAGGTGCCTTTTTATTTTGAGGCTGCATAGAGCATAATAGGGAGTGAATAAAGTCTATTAGCACCATAGACTGTGTATAAAGAAGTGGACTAAGGAAGTGCAACATCACCCAGAGTGTTCGACTCCAGTCAAATGAAGCTCACTGAGGCTTAAGGTTATAGGGACAAAATTGGAGCCAAGTTCCATATTAGGAATAGAAATTGATTTACAGACAAAATATCACAATAAAAAACAGTACAAAGTGAATTAGAGCTGGAGGCAGTGGAGCCGGAAGAATGCCCATGCTTACTTCCTATTCAGAATGCAGTGACTAGTGTGTTAGCTATGTCCATACTTACGTTTTACTTCCATTATACATTTAATTTAATTGTATAACTACATTTCAAACAAAATGTCACATCACAATATGTTTACTGCATGTATTTGGAGTTTATACCAGATGCCCTTCCAAATACATACAATTTTTACTATAGAAGTGAAATCAGCATCTGATTTTATTTAAAAAAAAAATGTCAAAATGTTTTGTTTTGTAAATGCGATTCTGGATGGAAAATGATTGGCATAAAAGCCACAGGCAAGATTTTTGGTTTTGTTGTAAAGTAGTTGCAGAAATGTGTCAGACTTGATCAGACTTTATTATTCTGTTTTATTAGCCTGAAATCTCCAGAAATGACCAACCATGAATGCCTTTGATACCTGACCCTGCCTGGAAAGACGTGTGAACAGTTGGCCCCTTAACATCATACTCGTGTGTTGTCCTCACATACTTGACCTCAGATGCCCTTAACCTAAGAACTCGGGACAGATCCTAAAAAAGCCGCCAATCTGAGTGTGGGGTTACAGAGGGGCCATAGATTATATTTGAGGTTACTTTGTACAAGTAGTCAAGTACAAGTTGCTATTACAGGGCAGTTCAGCATATGGAATACAAACTATCTTATAAATACATCTGCTTAGGATCAATTATTTTCTATAGTTGACTTCCAACAGCTATTTGTGCACTAAATAATACAGAATGTCTCAAATGTGCAATGGTTTCTTCTCTATTTGCTTCCTTGCAATGCCAATAAAGTTTTTGGGTTTTTTTTTATCACCAGCATACATCATAGTAGGGATGCACTGATCCAGCTTTTTCAGTTCCAATTCATATTTCAATGTTATGGGTTTTAAGTATCTGCCAATACCTGATATCAACCGATATCAGTGCAGAGTCTGAAAATGACATTAATTTCCTTAAAACAAAATTAACTTAAGCCAAAACTGACATAGCTGTTATTTATCCCTCAAGTAACTTCAGATCAGCTTTGTATCAATAAAAGTTCAAACATTATTTAACTTCTGGGCTAACTACCACCAGTCTTATGACATCAATTTATATGCCCAACTAGGATCCAGCAAATTCTTCAGGATTGGTACCGTTATCCGATGCCAGTGTCAGATTGGTGCATTCCTACATCACAGTTTCTGATACCACTTCATAACCACCTTTGCAGCCAGCATAGTTTAATATGATGTATGTTAAAATATGGAAAATATTTGTGCTAATGATTGCTTTAAGTCTTAATGGTAAGTCTATGCAAAGAAATGAAATATCTAATCTAATCAAATGGTCAAGTTTTTATGTTTGTCAAACTTAATAATGTTACATAATTAACCTTATATCTTACACTGTAAATCACGGTATATTTACCATCAGAATAAGCTAAATCTTTAAGTAAAGTGCAGGAGTTGGTTTGAAGAAATGGTCTTCTGAAAGTGACACATTCTAGTTGTTGGTTATTGCAGATTTAGAAAGAGGGACACCACTTATATAGAAAGCATTGAATGAATAGTTTTTGTGAATCGCCCTCAGGACACTGACAAATGCAGAATGGTGCACATTGAAAACCTGCCACACATTTGACACATCTTTCCCATTCACATGCCACAAACAAGTCAAATCTATTTTTTAAGTGATTTATTTGCGCCGAGGGGCTATAGGAGCGAGCCTTACAAAGTGATGATTGACAAATAATGCTTCTTTAAGTGTTGTTTTGATGAAATGGATCTCAGAGAATGTATAATTAGAAGCCAACATCAGGTTTTAGGACATTTACAAACACAATCTATATTTGGTGAAATGAGACGCACTCATAGAAACAGGGATACAAAAATAAAACTATCACACTGCTCTGGCCTTTCACCATTGGAGCTACCGCTGTTCAAGAATCTGCAATTTTCCACCAGGCAGTTCCAATTTTGTTCTTCCTGTGGTAGTATTGCATTTGAAAGAAATAATTTGATCACAGATTCACTCTCAAAATAGCATAGTTTTTGTCTGATATGTCTCATTGTGTGCATTTTTTAAATCTGCAACTATGGACCTTGGGGGGACAAACCCAAGACGGTAGCCAGTTATCTGAAATAGTAGATGGAATTTGTGCGTTAAGGTTTTTCCCAGAAAACTTCTTGGTTTGTTAGTCTGTCTAAAATGTGTGAAAGTATAACATATGAAACTAAATTGTTAATTGTAATGGTAATTGTCAAACCATTATAGACAACCCAACGGTACCATAACTCACAACTCCCCCTATTGGTTAAGATAAAACTTAAATATTTGACACTGCACTTTCTAACCTACCGTTACTGTGACAATACATTACAATTCTGTGACCTATTGCTTGTAATACAGTGTGTTCTTGGCTCCAGTCATTAATAGAAATGATAAGGTTTAACAATTGTGCTTTTACCATTTAGATATTTCAAGCCAAAATTCAATGTAATCAATGAGGAAAACTACTAATACATTATATATATCTCATAGCGGTACTGCTGAGCTGCGTTGACTTTTCTGGACAGATGTCTTGGCCTATGTCATGTCTCGTGGTGTAGCTCTTTTGCAGGTCAAGGCCCATAGCCCGAGTGCTAAATGCCTGTACTACACAGGCTATAACATTACTGTAGTGCGTACAACCAAGTGTTTTGATGACACAGACTTTGAGGTGGTCCACGTTGGATCTTCTTACAGAGGTCAGACCAGCAGCTTCTATCTGTGCGGCCTCCTTGGATTTCACTGTCTCACTCCAGGCTCCCGAAGGCTGTTTCTAGGCTTCTCACAATCTCTTATGTAAATATAGCAGCTAGTGAATGCATCCTGTTGAGCCTAACCAGCGGCTCAGTGTAATGGACAAATATAGCATGCTATCACAGGATTGTATTGATTATTCCTGCACAGCTCCTGCTTCTTCTAATTAGTGGTGTAAATTGTGTGCTCGGATGGTTGTTAACATTGTAGCTTGATTTCTGTTTTATAGCCCATACAACACATATTGAAGGTCTTCTTGTGTTTTTTTCCCACAGCTTTTGAACCACTTGTATGCTAGCTAGCTGTCCACGGACATTTACATTGATTTTAATTTAGATGCCTTTGTGAATCTAACCCCAGCTTTAATGGGATGGACTAATTGCATATGTATGATTATGCAATATATGAAGCCACTTTTCTTGTAGATTACATTTTTGGTTGGAATATGAATTTAAAATTATATAAAAATTAAACAAAGGCTATAGTATTTTTCTTTTATTATACTGTATATTTTGACAAATTTCATATTGAAATGTAAACTGATGAAATAGTCAAAGGGGGCGTGTCAAAAGCTCTCAAAACTATTAAGTATCTCTATGTATCAGACTAGGAATCTATGTACAGAATAAACTTGTGAATCAATCTGGGATTTTATAAATAAATAACTAAAAATACAAGTCTTAAGATAACTCATTCACTCACTCATTTCTGCTGTTGTCCCATGTAAATCCTTACAGGGTAAATAAAATCATTAGTTGTCTTACAAATTTTGGTTGACTAAAAAAGCATGAACTAATTAATCGACTTAATGATTGAAGATCTACAGGCCTATAAATATCACAGAAATTTGACTTGCAGTAATATTTCTGCCCATAATAACTTTGCTGTGAGTGAAATGACAGCTCTTCTCTAGTGTCGGTAGTGGTGGAGGTCCCTTGGGTGCGCTGGTTTTCGGGCACATGTGTGAGTCCGTCTGCTGTCGTCACAATGACTTATCACACAGGTGCAGCTCATAATCTTTATTGTGTCAGTGTTATGGAGCACAGCGTCATTAATCAAACTGATTCTCCACAGTCTCAAACAGCACTTCTGAACAGCACACTTAAATACATGCTCTGTAGTGGGTGGGCGTGTAAATCAGAAACAAGCCACTTTTATTTTGGTTGTGTCTGGCTAATAAATCATCTATCTCCATTTTATTTTACTGTATGTATTATGATTCTTTTGGTTATGCTGATGTGACAAATTACAGGTTATAGTAGTTCTGAGTAATAATGATGCATTACATTTTATATAGCACTTTTTTGGACGCTCATTCACGTCATACTCAGTAGTAATAAGCTACTATAGCCACAGCTTCCATGGGGCATTCATGCACACACCACATTCATACTATGCAATGAGGGTGAAGTGTCTTGCGTAAGGACACAGCAACGGTTTCCACTGAGGCCACTGCTGCCCCACTGTGGTATTCCCAGTGGTCTCCCATCCAAGTAAGTCCAGCTTTTCTGAGCTTCAGAGATCTGACGAGATACAGCGTTGACTGGATGGCCACTTGATAGATCAAGACTTATGTAAAACTAGTCACAAAAGACAAAACATTGTTTTTATTTTTTCAGTGTTGATTAGCATCAATCAGTACTTGTGTATAGATTTTTTTTTTTTTACCAAGCCTAAACACCCCTGCCTGTTTCTCTAAAACTAATTACACTTGTCTAACCACTGTTCCTTTTGATTCTAGTAGGACTGTTGATCCTTCTTCACCTCTATCCCATCGACTGCAGCTGGGTCTCTCTCATTCACAACAAGTATTCTTTGCCAAGTTAAAATTCACTTTACCTTTGCTTTCTGAAGTAGTAGCTGTGGTGGTTCATTGGGTCAGCCTTAGATCAGAAGTGTTGCTCGTAAATAAGAGGGTCGTGCCACGCTGCCTCTGGAGAGACCAGAAGCAGACGTTAAATAACTCCACGATCGATGGCTGTCACAGAGCTCAGCTACACACACTGTTTATTTCAGCTTTTGCCATGTGAAGAGGAGAGGAACTCAAGGTTTTTTATTGTTTTGTTTTTCCTTATTTTGGTGTATGAAAAATATGTTTTAAACCAGGAATGACTGGTGATCTTATTTATAGTTAAGGTTATAGTTTAGTTGAGCTTTTGGTCAGTTTCAACCACACCTAAAAAAAAATAAAAAAATAAGAATGACTATTTGTGTTAACATAAAATAATAATAAGAAGTAATTAACGCATAATCTAAATAATTTGCAGATATATTAACAACAACATCAGGTCTTGATATTTGACATGCATTTTGAAATCATACATTTTTGGACAAAATTATTTCAGTGCCAACATAACTCTCTAACATATAACATATCTCTAAAGGGAAACAAAATGGTGGATAATAATGATTGAGGATCATGTCACTGAAAACTCCTCCACTTGGATGTGAGCAACCAAAATATTGTCAGTGTTTAAAAGAGTTTAGCTGTCTTCAACTATATATTTTATTAACTGTTCATAAATGCGTCACAAATTTGAAGCATCTTCCTTCAACTAAAAGTTAAGTTAAAAACAAATGTATCAAACCCAACATTATCCACTTTGAGTCCCTATTTTCATACCGGCTATAGAGCTGCTGTAAGTCTGATTGAGCTCCTGCCTCACAGTAGCGCCCCCTACTGTCCTATATACCATGTTCTTCCCACCGGTCTCCATCTCACCTCCGTCCCACAAGTTCACATTGTTTTTGGAGCTGGATTTCTCTCTCTCCCTCTCACCCCGTCCACAAGAGCTGTCCTACCCAACGCTTGGCCCAGACTTCTTGAAATGTGTCCACTTTCGAAACATTTTTCCCATCCCAAAAGCATCCCCTGTTGGCTGAGATGTGTGTAACCTTGGCCTGCAGTCGTTTTTGGCCCTGGATTACTCCTATAATTCTATTTAGGTGCTAAGAAGACACTATATTATGGTTTTCTTGGCGAGTGGAAAGACACCAGAAAGGGAAGTGTACCTTGCCAGATTTGGTTTTTAAGGAGTTGACCTGTGAGACTGTCCACTGCGTGACTTCAAATATAGACCCGAGAGCACATAAAAGAAAATGACCACCAAACCACACCTGCTTCCTGCGCTTATCTTCACCTCTGTAATTGTACATACAGATGCCAGAATTCCTCCATCTCCGTTCTCGCAATTTGTACCGTTATTTGTCCCTGTTGTTGTATTTCCTGATTGTTCATGGCATCTCTCTCCCCTCTCGCAATCCCGATGTGTCAGTTCTGAACAGATGACCTACTTTAGCACAATCATACAAAAGCCAGAAGGACATGGGTGTACTGTAGTTGTTAGGAGTCATGTACAATGGTCATTTATTTCGGTGTGGGTGGAAGATAAATTGATTGATAGAAAAACATTTTAATTATTTGTGTGTCTAGATTTGATTGTTCCTGTGGGGTCATTTGTTCAGCCTCTCAGGAGCAGTGCCAATTCCATCTTCAGCTCTTGAACCTGAAGCTTTGAGAGGAATACCAAGCTGGAGCATTAGCCAACGGAAGGGAAAGTGTGTGGACAAGAGATTTAGTATCAATCAACTATGACAAAAATATGAATTTGTGTTGTATATACTGTATGTCAAAATTACTTCCTTCACCAAAACAAACTATTGCTTCTAGCAGAATTTTCTTGCTTGGTGTATTTTTGTGTTTAAGATAAGATAAGATAAGATAATCCTTTATTTGTCCCACAATGGGGAAATTGCAGTGTCACAACGCAAGTTTCAGAAACAGTAGGAAAGTAAGAGCATGCATCAAAATCAAGATAAATAATAATAAGTATTTACAATCAACTAAAAAAACACAACACTGTAAAGCTAAAAGGCACCGGAACGTTGCACAGTAAGCGTCTTTGTTTGAGTCCAGATGTGAGAGGAATACTTTTTCCATTGCAAAATCTTTTCTATTCTTAGAGAGTGGTCATTGTTTCTACCTAATTACATGATGGTTACATTGGGCATTATGAAATATCCACCTTTTACATGCTATTGTATATTCTTCATATTATGTACCCTGGAAGTTGTCAATTATGGCATTGATAAATTTTTAAAACGCCTGTGTGCTCGGTGCTCAGTGCTCTGCTCTTGAATGTTATTTTTTCCTCCCATTTAATTGGAGCTGAAGCAGCGTGACCCATTTTGTTTGTGGAGAACATACATTTATCGGGTGCTCCTCAGAAGGTGGCCTTGAGCTTCATTTGCAGTGCTGTGGTGGAGTGGAGCAGAGCTATAATACAGATTACTCCCAGCCTGTAAAACACAATAAATGCTGGAATGAATGCACAATGAATGTTTTTCACACACCAATCTGGTTTTTAAGTGCACCATTAATTTATCAGCCAAAACATTATCACCATTGACAGGTGAGCTGAATAACATCTTTATCATGGCACCTGCCAGGTTTGACATGGTCCAAACTGTGTTGGTCTGTGTCAAACCAACAGTGGCAGCTTAAAGGTGCACTGTGTAACTTTTCTGTCAGCAGGTTCAGCAACTGCTTGTCTTAATGGAGATGCTTTTTTTCCTTGAGAGTTCCACAAAATGGCATTAAACAATGGAGACATGCAAGCATTTGACGCCACCAGCACAAGTTAAGTCAAATCTGTGGAGGGGTGACCCAACTCACAATAAAATTTAATGTTTTCCAAGGTTTTTAAGCAATAAAAACAACTATAATTTAATAAATGCAAGAAAGATGCGTTTAATGCCAAACTGTGGTCTGTCTAGGACAGCAATAACATATCCATTGGGACAAACAGGTGGCGAACCGTCCACCAAAAACATTAGAGTGCACTTTTAACTGTATCTCATATTACAAAAGATAATACTGCATTTGATTATGTATTAAGAACTGCCTTATAAGTAAATAACTCCCCTATGAGATCAAATCTTCTTACAAATCTCATTACACTTAGTTGATCTTTTAACATATAAAAAACCTGTAGTTGTTCCTGATGTGTATGACACATTACTTGCAGTAGAAGCCCACTGCAGCCTCACATGTGCCGTTGGACACAGATTGTGCAGAACAGAGCACTTTGCTGCTGTAGCTCACTTATCTGAAGAAGGCACAAAAATAAGGAGCTCTCCATGGCCTCCACTCAAGTGCCCTGCTCCAGTTTTTGCAGTTTTTTTTCACAAATGGCCTGTGATAAAGTTATAAATTCATAGCTGTTAGAAATAACATACAAAATGATGCTTTTAAAGACTTTTAAAGATTTCTAAGGCTTTGCAGTGAATTCAAATTTAACCATGTTTTTTTCCATACAAGAGCACCTTTACCATTTAACTCTTCTTAAGAAAAATCATTATTTAATCAACTTGCACATGCTAAATAGGCTCTCTATGTTCTGAAGAAGACTATTATGTTGGATGATTCAAACATGCACAAATTAAGTAAAACAAAGAACCCATATTACACTATTTTCTGATCTATGTTATAATATTGTTTCCTCAAAAACAAATCTGCAGTTTTGTTTTGTTTCATTCACACTTGTTTAAGACACACAAAGGATATTTAGGCTGAGTTCTTGTCTCAAACAGAAAACACTCCGTTCCACCTGTAATGTCATGTGGTAATAATACAGAAGTGCTCCACTGTATTTTTAAACTCCATACACCTTCACTAGAATCATTTGGATGATTTCAGATCAAGAATTACCAATTTCTACTGAACTAAAAGTTAAAGGTAGCTGTTAACTTGAAAACTATCGCTTCATGACGTCACAAGGTGGAACAGAGCATTTTGATCTTTGAAGATGTAGACATAGTAATAATCCAGGATTACTCAAACATGTGTGAATGAAACAAAGCACAACTCCAGGTATGTTTTTGATGAGGTAACAACATTATGACATGTCTTAAAACTCACAAGTCAATTTTGTGTACCTTAAAAAAAAACGCAGAGTCTTTTTTCAGCTTTCTCAAATTTCAGATAGTAGGTATTTGTGCGCCATATGCCATAACTCTGTATACTGACTGCTCCAGCAATCCCCACATTGTCTTTGCACTAGCTAAGCTTCCATAATCACTCATTTAGCGGCGCTTACAACAAATGCTTTTTCACAACTTCAATTACAAGAGATGCCATAATTCCTGTGAAGCCTGACCAACGCAGTCCATCTTCTCTTAATTATTAGTAATATCCTAATAAGCCTGTCCAACGCTAAATGATCAATTCAAACAAAGCCATTGTGTTGGAGACTAAAATATCCAAGTGAGATTAGAAGCGGACATAATCTTCTTTCTTAAATTTGTCTCCATTGACCATCATCCCATCCACCGTGTTTAATCTGGGAGTAAATATGTGATTATGTATGTGCTGATCCTGCAGGAAAAGCTAAGCAAGGCCATTGTAACGGGACTGACAATAGCCATGGTTTTAAGGTTGAGCGTAGCATTAGAATAACAAGACCTGTTTTACACTCAGATTAGTGTTTAGCAACTGGGTTTGTTTAGCTGTGTTAGCTTTATGGTGCTCAGTGGTTTGGGATACACACTTTATTCAGTGCGTCCTGAATTTTAAAGTACTGGACTAAAATTCAGACACTGCGTTCACCTGACAGAATTCCCAATTGTGCAGATTTGAAGTTGAAACTCTTTTCTCAAAAAAAAAGTGCACAATGTAACTTTTTTGTTTAATGGATATACAGTTGCCTGGAATGTTCCACAGAATGGTATTCCATTTATACATTTTGTGATTTTTTTTTTAGTTGCTTAAAGGTCCTGTAGAGGGATTATCCAACTATGTTACTTTGCGCTCTATTGTGCATGCTCCTGAAGAAAAAGCCGCTGTCCTGTCTGGTCTCATGTCAGTGTCTTGTAGGATTTATCAGGATTTCAGCCTCTCCCGGGAGGCTAAGCTAGTTGTGTCAATCAGGTATGACTGGATGTCCGGCTACTGAAGTTTGAGTCATTTCTTCTCGTCATTTACACACCATTTACCATTTGTTCAGTAGATATTGGCATTTCCAGGGCTGAAGTTATCCAGATGATTTTAGTGAAGGTGAATAGTGGAGCAGTTCCTGTATTACCACATGACAAGTGAGACAGTTATTGTGTTAAACATGTGTGAATGCAACAAAACACAACTCCAGGTATGTTTGTGATAAGGAAACAACACATATAGAATAATATGGGCCCTTTTTAAAAAGTAGTTTTCTTAGTGAGAGCTGTGTCACTTCTACACAGATCTTGCCACAGCTTTGTCTAATGTCACCACCTACTCCAGTTTAATGCCATACTGTGGAACATTCCATGCAAATCTATAACATTTCCGTGGACATAGACAGATGGCAGATTTTTCCAGATTTTCACAGGCCTGTTGAAAATGTTAGAATAATGCATAATACTTGACTTTTTCAAATGATTCCCACAACAGTATGCTTGTATGTTTATAATAAAGGCTTATATAGGCCTGTATATAATGTATTATGGGGCGAGTATGTTGAGCTGTGGACTATTACGTCGGCCGATCTGGATACTTGGAGACATATAAATGTATAAATGTCTCCAAGCACCTCCAAATGTAAAAAAAATATATATATATAAATAAATAAAAGATATCCCATGAAACAACTTGCACAATTACATAATAAAATCAACTCTCCAGCTTTTGACACACCGCCATTGTTTTCCATTCTGTTTTCCCTTCGTCCTGTGTAGAACGTGATTTGACAGCACGTTTCCCATCTCTGTGTTATAGTGTCATCTGAAGCACCTTGACATAACACTATTGGAGCAGGTAAAGCCCTTGATTTTGGCTGCTCTGAGTGGTGGAAGTGATGCCCGGGGAGCAGTTGTCTTTCTAGTTCAACTTGTATCAGCGCGGTAGAGACTCAGAGCCCGAGGTGTATAAATGTGTCCTGGCCAGAGGTGAGATCAGAGCACCACCAGGAGCCCCAGCCTAACCAGGGCTGACTCTGAGCCAATCCCACACCAGGCAGAGTGCAAGAGGGTGGTTCTGTGGATGTGGCAGGCAGCAGCTATCAGTGCAGCTCTGTTCACTCACATTTACTTCAGCTAACACCAAACTGCACTTCCTTTTGTGAATTTTCTCTTGATTTTTATCGTTTATCATTACTTAAGCATGTTTGAATGAAATAAAACACAACTCCAGGTATGTTTTTGATGCAGGAACAACATTCTAACATTAACTTAACTTAGAGCGCACACGAGTCAACTTTGTGTAATATTGGACCTTTAATTACGAACTTGCAATCAGATTTTTACATTCGTACTTTATTTTCTGCACCATTCTGCGGACTTGATAAACATTGACTATATCTTATATTAGGTTTTTGTAAGCGTCCAAATTAAGGCTGAACGATTTAGGAAAAATATTTAATTGCAATTCTTCTGACAAGCATTGCGTTTAGATTTTTGAGCCATGTTTCAATGATTCAGTTCAAGTTCACATTTTAAACGCATTCCAGAAGAATTGACCAAAAGACTGAAATATGAACTGACAAATACAAGAATCACATTTCAGAACATGTTCGCATAGGTCTAAACTGTAGGCTTAATAAAACTATATATTTGTTATATTTTGTTGTTTGTTTTGGTACTTGGTAATTATGGTACTTCAAAAATGTCAGCTTTTGCAATTTTCAACTTTCTTGTGTCCATTCCTATTGCTATTTTGATTCAATTTTGATTTAATCTTGAAGGCTCAGTCCAAATCTAGAACAGGGTTTTGTCATGATTAGCCTCTGATATACAACCTTCAAATCCATACATCTCATAATCTGTTCATGGTCATTACATTTAGATTATATGATGGATGTAAGAAAGTGCCCTAAATTTAAGCACTAACTTCAATACAAAGTGCTTCCCGAGGGCATGGCCTAACAATTTAAAGCAGTTTACTCTCTTGAGCCACACGTAACAGAAAATCATGTGGGTGCCATGTATAGCAGCACTATAGCTCCCATTGTTGTCTCTGAAAGGCTGAACAGGAACTGCGAAGCAATCATAAAGCACGCGGGGAAGCAATTTCTTTCTCTTATTCAAGTGAAAAATTATTCTGTGCTGTCACAAAAGACTCCCTAACAAGGTGCTTTAAACTCTCTGGCAGTGCGTTGCTGCAGGGTGTCAGAGAGTGGATAAGCTATAAATGACGCTTAAACTTAAAAGTCTGTTTTGTGTAATGGCAACATTTCGTCTCTTCTCCCACGTGCTTTTGATGTGAAGCTAAGATTAACAGAACTAAATCGCACTCTTTAAATGTCTCAAACTAACAACATGGCCATAATGAATCCACGGTAGACAGCAATTGCCTCCTTTGATATGAATTCTTTCTTTATTCAACGATTTCAGTGTTTACATGTCTCGGTCAATGTATGTTATTAAAATACATGTGATTTGAAGTGACAATAGAGGGATATGCAGCTGCCGAAGAATGTTTCTTTCATGTCTTGATAATCTTTTATGAGATGTGCCCCATGTGGATGAGCTGTGGAATGCCAAGGAATTTGTACATTTAGGCGTGTGTGTATTTACAAAGGAATTATACAGATCTATTAGTGTTTGATATGCTGGTCACCCTGAGATAGTGGACTAAGGTGTTATAATTTGTGATTTTTGTGAAGTAAAGGGTGCCTTAGACAAACTTTACTGAAATTATTTGGACACAGAAGCTCACACATCACAGTATATTATAATAACAAAGAGCAAAAATATAAATGGTAATAATACATTCAAAATAAGTAGCAAAAATAACAAGAGACTGGTGTCAAATAAGGCAGAATTAAATAAGTGTGTATGTTCAAATAAAAATAAAAATATAGAAATATCGTAATACAGATCTATCTATCAGCTATGTACAAAAGGTTGTAGGGAAAAAACAGTGCAAAAATGAAATAGTGATTGACATGACAGAAGGTTATCTATTATATAAGTTTGAGTTGTTGTACAGTTGTATGGAGTTTGGTATGAATTTAGTCCTGTATCTCTCACTGTTTGAGCGGAGCTGTAGGAGCCTGTTTGAGAATGAGCTCCTCTATCCCTCTATAGTCTGGTGCAGTGGGTACCTGATACATTTTTATACTACTGAAAGAACGAATTATTTCACATTGCACCAATAAAGTCCTGATTAAATCTGGAATACCCCAAAGCTCCATTGTAAGCCCGTTGCTTTTTTGATGCTTAATACATCTCTGAGAAGTCAAAAATACTCATGGTCTGTTTTGTGCATTTACATATTATGCTACATATTTTCCAAAGCTGTCTTGCATAAGGACACAAAGACAGCATGTGCTTTGAGTGAGATTTGAACCACCAAACCTGTTGAGCAAATACTGAACCCACTCTCTACAATTTTAGCATTGTTATGCACACTCACAGCTGTCATTAACGCAGTTTGTACTCAGTGACTCAAATGAATAAAACATTTGACAAAAACAAATCTTGTCATCAATATTCCCAGATTAGCCGTGTAACCTGCTCTATAATTACTCTTCCACTCTGAATATAAAACCATTTTTACTCTGTCTGCTATTGACAAATCTGAATCCTTTATATTGCGCTGTCGAAACCACAGAGAAGGGAGTACAAAACCTGCTCCCTGATGTCACAATTAGGACTGGCTCAAAGGTTAGCTCTGATCTGGGCCTGTCACCGTATTGAAAATCAAATGCAGAGTAAAGATCTGGGCTGTTTTAGATCTAGGGAAGGTCAAAGCGGTGTCACACTGACTTGGGTTCAAGTCTCTGGGGTGTCTCCAAAGGACACACACCTCTTAAGATAGAATTGGCTCTATTCTCCGTGTGAATGACTGGCACCAAATGTCAAGCAAATGCACAGCAGGCAGATGTCACAGCCTGCATTATAATACCAGGAGGAAGAGGAAACCAAAGACGTCTTATATCTCTAAAGATTAGGCCGTTAAAACGATTCTTACTTTAAGTCCTTTGTGCTTTATACAGCTTTTGACCTTATCTCGAAGGTGTGCGCGCGGTAAAATCAGGCCAGGAAAGCTTTCTTCTGCTTTTTGTAAATACAAGGATTAGTCAGGGTTACACCTTTCCACTCTTACTTGTGTTGCAAAGGAGGATGTGGGTAACCTTCTGGCCGAGGTTTGAGCCAGGGTCAGGAGTCTCAGAAGGGAAAAGCCGGGCCGGGACTCTCCTGTGCATCGTAATTACACTCTATGTGTTTGACCTTGAAGACAGCGCTTCAGCCTGATTTATTTAAGTTGGTTTTAAGGTGAAGCTGGACATATGCAGGCTCTCCAGTACTGTTCACAGGTTCGAGTGGGGTTAAAGAACCTGTACACACTGTTTTTGTTGTTGTAGTAGAACAACCTTTGTCTTGCCCCAGTATAGATATGTTGTATAAGCAGCTCAGCAGCAACTAGTTTAGTTTTTCAGGTTTTTAAGACATTAAAAATTAGGTATTTATTATTATTTCAGGATTTAACCAGTGACTTTTGTGCTTGACAGGGCAACACTCCCGTGGCTCACCCTGAAGATGAGCTTGAACGCCTCACCAAGAAGATGCTGTATGACATGGACCACCCTCCATCTGAAGAGTACTTTGGTGAGTCACCAAGTAGTGTTATCATGATACTAAACTATAATTAGGGTATGATGGAAAAAGCTTGATACTCAATACCAATTTTTATTTATATATTAATTAATTTACAATAGAATTTACACAAAATAATAGTTGAGTCAATAATATTATTATGCCATCCTTTACATGCTATGTATGCAAAGAGCTTTATAAATAGTCGAACTGATTGAGCAAAGTTCAATTACAACAAAACTGATATATACTTGGATTTGAATATTTTCACACACTGGAAAAGACATTATCAAAAACAAACAAATTAAACTTGTTCAGATTTACCAGGTAATACAAATAGTCTGTCCTAAGCACTCATAGTGAAAATGGCCACTGTGCAGTACAATCCTTTTATTTACGTTGATGATGGCAGTCTACCTGTTGCCTTAGAAACTCAGGTCTCCAATTGGATCTATATATCCAGTGCACTGGCCGCTGCTCAAAGGGCACTCTCATTATAGCCTGTAGTGTAGTAGTGTTAGCGTGCTAGCTGTGCATGAGTGTCTCTGGAAATAGGGCAGTCACTTCACAATGTAGCACTCATAGGTGAGAGTTGCTAAAGTGGCTAAAATTAGTCTGTGAATCACTGATTCACACATCACTAACAATACAATGCAATTTTAGGCACATTCAATCCAGCAGAATGCTTTTTGTGAAATCGCTGAAGCAGTTTTGTAAACATTATCACTCCTGGCGACATCACTAGAAACACATCTGTTCACGCCAAAATCATTCAGGAAGGTGCCGAGGAAGTGTAACAAGTGTAGATTGGCACGGAAGCTAAAAATGGCATCTTGGAAAAGTTAGATTGTGAGGTTGAGAGTGTAGAACCGTTTACTAAACTACAACTTTGTGCCAAGATTTTTTCACAGACTTTAAAGATATTCCGACATTCTTGTCATTATCCAAACCAAATGAGTTGAAGTAACCACTGCAAACCTACATTTTACTATATTTCTGCAATTTTGAAATACCTTTTAAGTTCAGTTAAAAATTGGCAGTGGCAGTAACCACAGCATAGACATGGAGCAATAATTTAACATTGCAAACTTAGAAGTCATCAAGCATTTAGCCCTGAATTAAATGGTTCACTTATAGGTCTAGTATTTTGCACCATGTTAGTGTAGATGTTATTTGTTATTTTGTTATAATAATTGTAATAATAGCTACAGGTTACCAGGTAATTGACCAATGCCATTTTCGTACACAAATACTTAGACATCAGTATTATTATTATTCCTGTCTGTCCACAGCAGCACATTTCCAGGTTCAGTACAGCCAGAGTATGAGTGTGATCAAAGCACAAGAGCCTAACTCGCAATGATATAATGAGAGACAGATAATGCCTTTGGACACACAGCTCATTCCTCTTTTTGATAACATTTCTGGATGTTGTCTGATTGTCTGTCTGTATCACCTCTCATTTTATTCTGGAGCATTTGATATTTTGTTTTTTTATTGTGAGTAAAAAGACACAGCCAAGGTTTTTACCAAATAATTTGAATACTATTTTGCCAAATAGGATTGCAGACAGGAGGATTGCTGCTCTCTCCTCAGCATCCTTTAATCTCCTTTGCCCTGGAATTAGTTCTCATGCCCATTAGATCTCTCTGTCAATGCTTTGAATGGGCTGGAGCAGTGGGCCACCTATCATCACTTAATCGGGCTCGCACCATGACGGCGTGTGGAGGTGTATTTGAGCTGTGGGACTTGTATTTAACCGGTATTAAAGGAGATTGGGCTCTACGTTTGGTGCTCCACCGCCTTAATTGGTTCACACTAGACACGGGTCAGACTGATCTGCTGGCTTAAGCACAGTGGAGTCATTTTTACAGAAATGCTTGGGCTACATTTAGCTGCTATGTGCATGTGTGACACTGGTGTGGTGTGCACCTGCTACACGACTTTCACATTGTCCAAAATCTACTAGTGTATAGTCTGTCAGTGTATGACTCCAATCATTAAATTGAGGAGAGGAGAGGAGAGGAAAGCCAGCTCACATAAACAATGCATGCATTAAAAAAAAAAAAAAATTGTTCTAATTGACTCAATTATAAGTAAGCAAATCAAAGAAAAGTTTAATGACATTCCAGAAAGATATACTTCACATTGCTGCTCAAGTTTTATTTATTTATTTTTTGCTACAAAAATAATCAGTAGTTTATTTACTTTTATTTACATTAATTGCAGTATTTTCCAATAATACAACCTCCAAATAGTAATGGAACTCCACATGAAAATGGTTTTCTTTGAAAACAGACATCTGTTTAACACACTAACAATAAAAAAATATTCCGAAAGGAAATAGAAAATGTGGTGTTGTAAAGTGTAGTTGTCTTTTACCCAGTGCAACGCATGTCCTAAATTTAGCCTGTGTGTATGTGACACTGGCCTGGCATGCACCAACTAGTGTAGCGCTAGTGTACACGGCACCCATCACACTCGCTGGCTAACAGCTGCTGAAACAAGAACAGGGAAGCAGAGAAATGGGTCATATGTGAGCCGAGGTAGCCATAACTCGTTAGGGCTAGCGTGTGTGTACCCGATGCTACGCAGAGCAGGATTGGGAATGGGAGAGTGGGGGTCATGGTGTGGTTAAACAAGACGACAGCTGAATTAAGTGAGAGAGATGCTGAGGTGACTGCAGGGACTCATTAGCAAAGGCTTCAGTGCTGCTCTGTGCGTTCTCCTCTGCTCAACACTGTCCACAAACTCACCCAAGACATGTTTGGTTTTATTCAAGTCCGACTCCTTTCTTCCTTTTCTACTAAATCCCAAAAGTCCCAGTGCACTATCCTGTTTTAATTACTAAGAATCTTCTCTATTTTTTTGCGAGGAAGAGGTCGAGTGGATTAAACCCTAGGGCTAGTCATTAACTAGATTAATCAAAGTGAGGTCTGAAGCACAGCTTTGGACAGGATCATTGTCTTCCTATAGCCAACTTTTTTTTATTGGTGTCACTAATGTCTTTGAGCTTCTAATCTAAAACATCCATATCTGCAGCTCTCCTGAGAGTCCACAGGGCTTCATTCACTTGAATTAATGTTACACTCTGGCTTCTGTAATGTCAGGGCAACTTTCTATTAGCACCAATACACTACTTTGCATTATTAACTAGTAGTACAAGGGAAGAGAACGGACCTCCACCAAGGCCTTTTCATCCAAAAAGTTTCAGAACTTAAAACAGCTGATATTCCATTCAAAGTATACATTTTGTATTGACCCACAAACCTTTTTTATACCACATCTATTTGTCCCTCTGCTGGCTTATTTGATCCCTCTCAAGTAATAAAAATCCTATTTTCACATGAAAACTAAAGAATTTTTCGTATTGTATTTCTGTCATTTTTTGCTGCATGGGGGGACTACTTTGCACACGTAAGAGAGAGTAACTAACCTGGAAATTGAACCCACCACTCTGCCAAAGCAAAGCCATCCAACAATCAAGTGCTGAGTTGTTTTAAGCACCTTCCCAGTCTGACACACATACTGACAGGTTGGCCTTCGATGATTGTCACATCCTGCAGAATCCCCCTGTAAAAACCTGAAAATTATCCTTCACAAAAGAGAGGGCTTTTCTCGGAGAACACACACTTTTGGAGCCGAAAAGCACGGCGTGTGATTGAGGTCCCCTTTGAAAAGCCTCTGATTAGTCCTGATTTAGAGTTCCAGATCAGATTGGAGTAATCTGAAAGAGCCTATTCTCCAAATGTCATCATCCGTCATATGTAATCCACTTAGGTTGGTGCGTAGGTGTACTGTGTTTGTGGAAATCTAATAAGACACAGCTGCGCCGCTTGCTTCTTACACACGCATCCTGGCATTTTGAGCATGAGAGCAACTTGGAATATTCGTTATTGCTACGTTTCTGTCAAGTAAAAACCAGAACATAAAGTTGAATAATTGAAACGATGAGCTGTTTTGCATTATTCACAATTAGCAATCATGATACTTACTTCAGTGGCTGTTTCTTTAAAGTCCAAATGACAAGATAAGGATTTCTTCTTGTCCTTGCTGACGTTCGGTATGCAGTCGTATAGAATAACACAGATATGCCACGTGAAAGTTTAATACCTAATCAATATTTATACTGTGAGATTTCCCTTAGAGATTCCCTGACTGTGGCATAAATGTTTCCGTACTGTTCGTATCAGAAATGATCAGAAATAGGCTTTTACTGTGCTGTATGGAGCTGTTGGGAAAAGCCTGGATAGTTTTTTGTTTTAGAAGAACTTGAGTAGAAAGGAAAAAAAAATGTCTTAACGATTTTTTTTTGCTCTAAATGTTGGCTGCAAGTAGCCTCATAATTTATAAGACACCTCACATGAAACCTTTATGAGAGATCTTGGAAGAGAGACAAAATGGCGAGCTGTAGAGAAGCTCCAGTAACAGTCCAGGCTTGAGTTGTTGGTGGATCAGCTGAGGTAAGTGGGTCAAAATAAACTTCAGCTTTCCATTTTATTTCCTACACCTTCTTAATGTATTAATAGGCACGCAGTTTAGACAGCTTTGTGCTAGACGCTCTCTGAAAGGATGTGCATATTAGTGAGCTTAAGAACCCTCTTCAAAACTGGCATCATAATCCATTTTGATAATATAATAATCATAATTTATTTTGTGCAAGTTGAACTATTGAGCTATGCACACCACCATCAGCCAATCTGACCAGCATGTTTAATGAAAGTAGAGTTGGAAAAATGTATAAGTATGTAGACCAAAAAAAAAAAAAAAAAAAAAAAACATGCTTTCTCCACAAAGACAAACTCTAGTCAAGAGAATCGAACCCTGGACCTTTGTGCTATGTGGCGTGGTTTACTCACTGAACCACAATTTCAGAAGTGGAGGTAAAAGCGTGTTCAAACAAACCAGCCTAAGAAACCACAAACACAGTTGGAAAGTCCATCTTAGTATTCTTCGTAGCAAAGATCTTGCCTGCTTCACTCATAGAACGTAGAAAAGCAGTAACTTCGTTTGGTCTGAGCCAGTGCCTAGTGTGGAGCAGCTAAGGTAAGTGGGTCAGAACAAACTTCATCTTTCTTTTTCATATCCTCCATGAAGTTAATGTATTAATAGGCGCATAGTTTAGACAGCTTTGTGCTTTGTCTTAGATACTCCGCTGAAAGGATTTGCATATTAGCGAGGTCGCCCTAAGGAACCTCTCAGGAGTTCTCTTTCAAATGTGCCTCTACATGTCATAACAAGTGGGATGCATGTCAGACTCGAACCTTTTTCCAAGACACCCACCCACCAGCCGTGAACCCACTTCACAGAGCACCAGCCCCCCCGTCCCACCTCCGCCCCTGCTCCCCCCACCCAGCGCCTTCGGCCAAGCACCTCGCTCTCATCCACAACAACAAACCGGTTCCATTTAGAGTGCAAAGGTTTCCGTTTAACGTCGAAAAGAAAAGCCCTCCAACTACAAACACAACCCAGCTCAAATGTAACCAATTCAATTCTTCGGCGCAAAGAAACCAAGCTCATAAATAAGCAATTCCTTAAAAACAGCAATGAGCGAAAAGAGACATTTACTGAAATACCTTGCATGCATATACATGGAGAATCACATTAAGAAGAGGGATTCTGGCTGTTTATGTATGAATTTATACAACCGCAGAAATGTAATTACAGAAAAATACAGTGGTTAGACATGAATGTGACAGCTCATGTCATGGTGATTTCTCTATGCAGCTGCATTTTTGACTATTTTTGACCGCTGAAGTGTGTAACTCTGGACACTGGGTTTTTGTTTCCAGTTTCAAAACACCATTGTAGAAAGATCAAATGATCCAAGTCCGAACTGTGAGTGGGTTCACTTTAAGTAGAATTTTCCCCAGATATGGACCAGTTGAAATTTAGTTAATGTCTGATTCTGTGATCTTTCTCTCATTGTTACATAGGCATTGCATAGGTTTGCTTTATTGATAGTTAGAACAATTCATTTATCAGTCTTGATAGTTCATAGATGTAGGCCCTTGGTAAAACATGCACAGCACTACCACAGAAAGCTGCTGGCAGGAAACATCCTGCTCCGAGGTGACAGTGAAAACAAGTGCCTCTGCACACAATTGACACAGTGATAATGATAAAGTGCCTGTAGTTATTGTCTGACATCCTCCTGCGGCCCTGCTGTGAGACAGAGCCTGTAGAGCGGCAGTTTCCTGTCTGCTCCTGATGCAGGGCCCTGTGCTCGTGTGTACGTGTGTGTGTGTGTGTGTGTGTGTGTGCGTGTGTGTGTGTGTGTGTGTGTGTGTGTGTGTGTGCGTGTGTGTATGTGTGTGTGTGCATGTGTGTTTATGTGTATGTGTGAGGAGACAGTGGAGAAGGCTGCTGAAGGAGGTCATGGACCACCTGGGGTCAGGAAGAGGGGGCATCACAAGAGCAGTCTGGTGACATGGTAACTTGCCCAAACGCTGTGTATCAGTGTACCACCTACAGTGGATTAGTACATGACAGCTAAAGACTAGATTATAGCACGCAATAGGCACAGCTCATCCATCACAGCTGCCTTTTGTTACAAATGCTCTTTGTATGTCAGAGTGGGCTGAGCGGCTTATCAAAACGCCTCTCTTCACCAAATAAACTGGTGAGTTTTCCTGCTGTGTCACCATCTTTCTTATTATGGGCTCTCTGTGATATCTGATTGGGTTAGATGTACTTGGACACAGACTGTCCTGTATATGGGCTCATTATGGTGCTACTGCGCTGACCTCTGCCGCTGCTTTCTAGTCTCTCTGATGCTGTGCTCTCGCCAACAGAAACGCTTTTATTTTTTCTCCTCTTACGGTTCACGTGAGGTGACCGCCCCCAGCCCCTCCCCTCTGTCCCAGGCCTCGTTCACACAGATCCACTGAGGCTTGTAGAATCAGCTGCATGTGAGGCTCTCGGCCTCACGTTGCTACATTTCATTTGTAAGTGAGCTTTTGACCTCGCACTATACACACACACATATGTACACACACATACATGTACACACATATATGTACACACATACAGGCCCTATAAGGACACACAGTGGTGTACATATGTACCTGTTCAGGCTCCACAGCACTGGTCCTGACTGTGCTCCAGTCGACCTGCTCCTCCTCCATGTACAGCACAGTAGCAGCCCCTGAGGCCCTGGCAGAAAGCGCTAATGTTTTGTGGCACGTTTAGCCCCAGCGCCGTCCTCCTCCATCGCACATCTCTGCTCTGGATCTGCTGACACTGGGAATGAGATTAGAGCAGCCGAGGAGCGGAGGCATTCAGACTGAAATACAGTGATGACAGCTATTCTTCTGTCATCCTGAGGGCCACAGCATTGTGAGGGCGCCCAGGGCCTCTCTGAAACAACAGAGCAATAACCAGGACCAGAGATGAACATCATACACAGCCCTATGGCTTAAACTGCCGTCTGTGCTCCTAACCACCGTTTGACCTGTTGGTCCTCGCTTTAATTAAGTGGGACCAAGTTTCAGCTTTTTGTGTTGTATTTGACCAGTCTTTTACTCCTGTTCCCTGGAAACTAAAACCTCACAAGCTATTACAATATCCTTTGTGTTAATAGTTAAAAAACATTGTGTAGTCAAACACTTGGTGATGTAACCATGAAATCGTCTGTTTTCTTCCAACACAAACTTAAGTTGTGACTCCCGAGTGGGTTTTGTGGATCTTTTATTAGTTTTGAATAGGAACTACAGTTGCTGCTTTTGCCTTTGGGCTTTGCAAGGGTTGCACCAGCAGAATTGTATTCTTTAGTAAGATAGTGTGAAAAGTTTGGTCTCCCACCAAAAAGTTCCTTGCGATCCCTCTTTACATGCACAATCTTTGATTTCTGACGATGTAAGATCAAATTGAGCTGCAAGTGTGCTCCCTCTCTGCCTTTTAAGCTGCTTCAACATCACGGTGTGAAAAAACAAAGACGGCAAGACGGAGCAAAATCTGAGGCATTCTGCCACTCAACATCCCCCATTCACCAAACAACAGCGTCTCCCTGCCACTACAAATACATTAGCAATCAATTATTTATGGAACACAGTCAGGGCCTCTTTAATCTTTTCCTTTTATCCAATTAAATTGTCTAAGCATTGGAAGCCTCTAGCTCACAGGGAATGTGCAGCTTTTAAAAAGAGAAGAAGAAAAGACTTTGCTTTTGACTTTCCATGTAACAGAGGAGACACTTCTGAGGCTGAGCAATGAAAGAGAAGAGACTGAGTCAAGTGTAAATGAACCCCCTCCTCTTGCCGCCATTGCATTGGTTTGTACAGGAACCATTTGAAGTGGGATATTAAGACTGTGGTTCCATTCTGGGCGCAAAGGGACACTGGGGAGCACGGGCCTTTCATGATTCCCTAATACACGGCTGAAATAGTTGGAAAATATTTTGGATCAGCTCCACCGGGTAAATACCGTGTTTCTTCAGTTGTGGCTCTCCATTATTCAGCGCGTCCATTGAAGTAGTGACTCTAAACCGTTCACTTCCGATGGCGTGAATGTGAAATTATGTTATGTAGAGCGCTCGTAAAACACTCTTCGATTATATGGTAAGATTCAAATAAAAGAATTTAAGATAAGCACGCTGATATTGTCTGGGAATGTTCTACTTCACAATATATGAGCAATTGGCAATTTGACAACAGACAGACTTGTAAAAGTTTTCTTGTGAGTAGTGCTCGCAATTTGGACCAAGAGTGAAGAAGGGGGAAGCATTAGGTAAAGCAAAATTTAACGGTTTTACGCCACCGACCCTTCCTGTCATAACCCCTTTGTCCATGTATACACCAGAAAAAAATGATTTGATTACTAAATTTGTTGACTGTTAATTAAAAAATGTTGCAGTAATCCGATTTTTATAGCCCTAAATACAACTAAAATTGTATATACGTTTCTATTCACGTTTCCCCAGGCAACACACTATCATATACTATTATGGGACTATAACAGGTCTATAACAATACATGTGTTTATACTGTACATTGAAGTTTAGACTCAAAGCAGTACAATACTACAATAGACTTGTCATTGATGTGATATGACCACAGACTAATTGTTCTGCCCCTCCCTTGATCGTGACCTGGTGCGTGCGACGTTAGCTAACACAAAGCACATATATGGCGGTACAAAGACACCGCTGTTTGGGTCCGTTACGTGGCGCGTTAGCTCTTGTGTGGTCTGACATGGCTCCCCGCTTGCCTCAAAGGGATCCTTCTCATTGTGTACATGCGCGTTCTTCTACGACGCTGTATGGAGTTTATTCAAATAGCTCCTCGGGGCTCTGGTCGATCACAGACTGCCAAAAGCAAAAGGATTTCCGAGGCGCGTTGGGTTTGTTTAAAGTGTGCGCCCTCTGGGATATGTTTGGCATTCCCATCCACTCAGAGAAGGACGTCCTGTGATGTGGAGGCGCTAACAGGCTCAGCACGCTGCGATCCCGGGGCCCTCTGAAGCGATTACCCTGCGCTCACACCCACGCCTAACCACCCTCCCCACCACCACCCTGCTACCCCTCCCTACAGCCCCAAGAGACGTGCCTTTGTTTAATCCGCCTCCCGTACAGAAGGTAACACGCTCATAATTGAGGTGTGGGTACAGATGTTACAGAGAGCAGAGCGATGTTAGGAAACTTGTGTTGTCGTCAATTGAAATCAGGGCCTGTAAGAGACCAATGAGAAAAGAGAGAACGGAGATGGAAGGAAGAGTGAAACTAATGGTCGGCAATTAGTTTTTATGCTACACAATTCCATTAGTCCAGGGGTCACTAAGAGGTGGACCAGGGTCTGAGTCCAGACCCAGATGCCATGCCATATGGACCCAGACCTATAGTTAACAAATTATTAAATTTAATTTGGATGGGACAATTCAATTTTAAGAGGTAATGTTACAGCTTTTCTCTAAACTTTAAGGCCGCCACACACTACAGGAGAATTACGGCCAAATACCTGCAACGAGTAAGGCAGGTCCTAAGAAGCCAGCTCAATGGCAAGAACAAGGCACAGGCAATAAACAGCTACACCCTGCCAGTGATCAGATACCCAGCAGGAATCATAAGCTGGCCAAAGGAGGAGATACGGATCACAGATGTTAAGACACGAAAGCTCCTGACCATGCATGGAGGGTTCCATCCCAAATCCAGTACCCTGAAACTGTACGCAAGCTGGAAGGAAGGAGGCCGAGGACTAGTGAGTGTGGGAACCACTGTCCAGGATGAAACATCCAAAATCCATAAGTACATCAAGGATAAGGCCCCAACAGATGATGTGCTCAGGGAATGCCTCAGACAGTGGAGATCAGAGGAAGAGGTGCTGGAGGGACCATCATGGCAGGACAAGCCCCTACATGGGGCGTACCACCGAAACATAACTGAAGTGGCTGACATTAAAAAATCCTACCAATGGCTGGAGAGGGCTGGTCTGAAGGACAGCACAGAGGCCTTTATCCTGGCTGCACAGGAGCAGGCCTTGGGCACCCGAGCAATAGAGGCCCAGATCTACCACACCAGACAAGACCCAAGGTGTAGGTTGTGCAAAGAGGCTCCTGAGACAGTCCAGCACATAACTGCAGGGTGTAAGATGCTGCAGGGAAAGCATACATGGAGCGACATAACCAAGTGGCGGGCACAGTGTACAGAAACATCTGTGCAGAGTACGGGCTGGAGACCCCAAGGTCAAGGTGGGAAACGCCTCCGAAGGTTGTGGAGAATGAGCGAGCCAAGGTCCTGTGGGACTTCCAGATACAGACTGACAGAATGGTGATGGCAAACCAACCAGACATAGTGGTGGTGGATAAGCAACAGAACAAAGCCGTGGTGGTGGACATTGCAATACCAAGCGATGGTAATATCAGGAAAAAGGAACACGAGAAACTAGAGAAATACCAGGGGCTCAAGGAAGAGCTGGAGAAGGCCTGGAAGGTGAAGGCATCAGTGGTGCCCATGGTGATCGGAGCACTCGGGGCTGTAACCCCCAAACTGGAGGAGTGGCTAAAGCAGATCCCAGGAAAAACATCAGACATCTCAGTCCAGAAAAGTGCAGTACTAGGAACAGCAAAGATACTGCGCAGAACTCTCAAGCTCCCAGGCCTCTGGTAGAGGGCCCGAGCTGATGAGGGTGAGAGAGACCAACCACCGTGGAAGGTGAGGGACACATTTTTTATTTTTTTTTTAGATTTAGATATATAGATATAGATAGATAGCTAGTGAGAGAGAGAGAGAGAGTCAAAGGTCTCAGTGCAGTTTAACAAGAGGACTGGTCAGGCAGGGTCAGCAGATCTGTGTCAGGACAGTATGAGGGGAAAGGGAAGAGCCAAAGAGTCCCTCCTCTGGTCTTGCAGCACATCACAGCAGCGTCCACGGGGAGCCTTTTTTTTCTTGGTTAACAAATTATTTTATTAAGATTATAAGGATTTATAAGCACAGCAGCAGAAAAGAGAATCCATGGCGTGACTGCACTGTTGCGTATGTCTTTTTACTTATGAAGATGCTAATTACTTAAACGTGTCTGTATACAAAGTTCCTAATAATTTTCAGAGCTTTTGCCATCCTTTATTCAACCAGTAGTTTCTTTAGCTGACTATAGGCTTACTAATTTGTGCTTTCAGCCCATAGACAATCTCCAATTACACAGTGTAGGTGAATGTGGATGTGTCTTGCCAAAAGGACACACAAGTTTGCATGTAATCAAAGTACCAGTCTTTCCATTTGTACAACAATAATCACACCACCCAGGGTACATCCGATTACACCTTGAAAGGCCTACATTACAAAAACAGAGGCTATAATCAAAAATCTCAGAAGAAGGTTCATCATTTTGTTGTTTCAAAACACTTTCAGTAAAATCGCAAAGCACATCCGCAAACACTGTATTTTGTCGGTCTGTTTTGCTGGAAAAGTTGTAGTCTAGCGATTCTGTGAGCAACTTTCCTCCATCTCCCTCGATGAGATAATGAGTGATGTTAGATTAGAAAGACATTAGCAAGCCTTCCAGTCATGCAGGCATCTCATCGCCTCAACATATAAAAGTTCCTCTCTGATACCTGACACGCATCATTTGAGTTTTTGATTTGAAAAGCGCAGAGTACAAGTGTAAAAAATGGCTTGATCAGATAGCGTATCTCCCTCTGTTAAAATGCTTGAACTGCTCTCTTCACAACTGCCTGTGTCAATCACCGGCAAATCAGAAAAAAAAAAAAACACCCCAAAAAGATCCATAGAAGAATTAATTAAATATACTGTATCATTTTGCATCGGTCCTTAGATGTGTCAAAAATAAAAATCTTTTTGAAAGCCTATTATTGTGGAGATAGCAGTAATTAAATTGACAGTGTTATTAATTGGGTTGAAGATAAAATGCATTGAGTGGAGGACATCTTAAACTCAATTAAAGATATCGCTTGCTCAATTAGAGATATCCCATTGCCATGTCTTGTACTGCGCAATCAGCCTCTTCTCCTTGCAATAGTAGTAGTATCACTTTTTACACAAAGACCGACTTGGACTTGTGAAGTTTTCTTTTTATCGAGACTTTTTTGGCAAACTGCGTGGCATTTTTAAAGGGGAATAATTATAGAGTTTAATCTTTGCTTATCTGCGTTTTGAAATAGAAGTGGCAATGGAAATGAGGTACTTCTGATATTGACGCTTGAAAAAACTGGACAGCAGTGTATAGTGAAGCAGGTAAATCAGATAGCATGTCTTTGTTCTATTGAGATTACTGCATCTTGAGATTCGTGCCTGAGAAATTAGTTGTAAAAAGTTATTTAAAAGTGTGGTCACATGTGGTCACTTTTCATGGCCTGTAAGAAAAATACTAGGGATGCATCAGTCCATCTTTTTCAGTTCTAATATTGATTTTGATAGCATACTAGTGCAGAGACTGAAAACATTTATTTCCTTTAAACTAAAATAAAACAGATCCAAATGTGTTATGTAGCTCTTATTTATACCTCCAGGAAATACAAAATCACTTTATCCAAAAACTTTTTCTTCTTTTGTACATTAACTTCTTGGGTTCTTTTTAAAGACAATACAGCAGGAATATTGAATAAATTGAAATAACTTTGTAAAAATTGTAAAAATTCAGACATTATGAGAGTTTCTTGGCCGACTGTGACCAGTAAATAGTCTTATTACATCAGTTTCTTGGCCCAAACAGGATATCGGCTGAATTGATATTTGGAAGCCGATACTGCATTGCACCGATAGCTGATACCACTATCAGATCAGATCACTAAAAAATACATACACTTACACTGAATACTATGCATTAATTCATTATGCAATTTCATTTTACCAATACCCTTAACATCAATCCTTTATTAAATCATAGTTTTATTTTAGTTACATTTGACATTGTAACCAACCCAAATGGTAAGCATAAAGGGCCCATTGTATCACAGCGAGAAAAGAAAAAGTCTTAACTCTACTAATTTACCGCTTTTTGTATTCAAATAAAAATATTTTTGACAGTTTGCCTCCATTACTAGTTGGATTTAATTGTAAATAAATGTCTCTCATTCAAGGAACACTCTTGAGAAGTCAGATGTTGTGTTAATAATTCATTCTTTAAAAACTGTGCTCGTACCTCCTATTGTTGAGTGTTCAGCATTTGATAGCGACTGCTTTTATATGTGAAAATTTATTTGACATCTTGTTTTAACAAAAGGACTTTCTCATAATTACAGTGCAGCCATCTTTCCTTTTAACAATAATAATAATTATTTTTAGTTTTCTATCTTTCTAGGTTTGAATCCTCAGAAGCAGTGCATCTCTTTAGCCCATGAACAGTATATACTTACATTACTGATTGAATTCTAAAGTTGTTTTTGTGTGTGTATTTGTGCGCTCCATCTGGGCTGTTCTCTCTCCCTCCCTCTCCTCAGGGCGCTGTGCCAGCTGTGGGGAGAACGTGGTGGGCGAGGGCACCGGCTGCACGGCCATGGACCAGGTCTTCCACGTGGACTGCTTCGTGTGTATGACCTGCAGCAGCAAACTGCGCGGAAAGCCCTTCTACGCCGTCGACAAGAAGGCCTACTGCGAGCCCTGCTATGTGGTGAGTGCCAGCTGGTAGAGTCTGGAACTTCTCTCTCTCAAAAGGGGAGAGTTGGGGGTGGGACCAGAAGAGAATGAGATCATTATTGGCACCATTTTTGTTGTAAGCTGATAAATTGTCCATAGAAATATATTAGCCAAAAATATGTAGAAGGTAAACATAAGAGTGATGGAACAGCCTCATTAATGCTGGGCCACTACTTGTAAACCGTGATAACACTTTTGAAGCAACCCCTTTTCAAGTAGTTCAAATGTTCACTGATCCATTATTAGGCAACAATACTTTTTAAAGGTATATACTATATTATGCAAACGTTAGTGCGTTAGAAGAGCCTTGGTGTTATATTTATCTTCTTTGAAAACACTTCTGCATCTTTTTTTTCCCCGTAATCATTTTTCCATGCTACTTCTTCACATGGACTTTGTTTTCATAGTTTCAGGGCACACATTGTGACACCATGCTGACAAGAAACAATTTTGTGTTTTCAAAAAGGTGGAAATGTTTGACTCAAGTTTATATTAAAAAAGAAGACAAAATACATTTGATACATTTTTCAAGGAATCTTATTTTAAAAGCAAACTAAAACTCTAATTCATTTTACGTACTTACACCTGTTTATAATGTGACCTTGGGCAAGATACTTCATCCATCATGCCTTCAGTGTGCAGCAATAAAATAATCATAGTTGCTGTATATAAATTTGTTGTGTTACTCTTAGTTCTTGACAACTGCCTTGTCAAGACTGGAAATGTCTAGTGCCAATGACCCTGAGAGCTATGCCAGCTAAAAATACACAAGACGGGTCAAGAGAACTGGACAGGTTACAGGTTAAAGGCCAGCTCTTTTTAGTTTTAGCAACAACTTGACAAGCCGATGAAAAGCAAAAGTTTCTCAAACACCTGGGTAGGCAAACAGAAAATTTTGTAAAGAAAACTATCCAGGTTCAACCAGTTCAAGGATAAAAACATCATAAGACCCACAGCCAAATAATATAGTGTTCATATGTTACATAATATGCACTTTTTCATTTGTTTTTTTCTCTTTTTCCATGATTATTTACATTGTAGATTCTCACAAAATCAAAATTATAAATGACAGATATGGAATGTTGCAAAGAAAAAATGAACTCAAAATAACTTAGAACTTGTTTAATGTTTTAAAAAAATAAAAATCATTGCTAAGACCTTGGTTTGCACTTTGGACACTTTTCAACACAGCTGTGAAGTGAAAACTATTTCATGTGAATTCATCAAGAAGCTCATTGAGTTAAGGCCAAGGGTTTGCAGCACTGTCAACAAAGCAAAGGGTGGTGACTTTGAGGAACTTAATAGAAAATATAAAAAAAATCTTTAGTTATTATTTTTATTTTACTTTTTTTTTTCTTTACTACATAATTTTATACATCTAGCTGCATATATCTCATGTCTTCTTTGTGTATATAATGTAGAGAGTAATAAACATAAAGAAAAAAAAACCAAACTGTTGATTGGTAGTGTATAAATACCAAAAAATACCAAATCTTCAGCTAATTCACTCACTAACTTCTCCTTTGTGCCGTTGTCCCATATAAATCCTTAAAGGTGCACAAGTTTAATGGTGGAGGATCTGTCACCTGCTTGTCTCCATGGAGATGTTCCATGGTATGACTTTAAACATTTCCATCCAGCGTTTATTCATAACGGGTGTTTCTATTGCTCAAAAATACAATAATTCCCTCAGTGAAAAGGGGAGACTTTCCGCAGATCTGAATTGTAATGTAGCATAGTGCTGTAACCTGCCTGTCCCCCTCGTGATAGATAGGTTTAATCTAAAAAATCTAAAGCAGGTAGCGGACCCTCTACTAGAAATGTTACACAGTGCACCTTTAGACTCTATATGAAATGATAAGTCGACTAATATACATTCTGATCGACTAAGTCACAGCTAAAGGACTACAGCTCTACAGTTAAGAAGTTCAGTGTGCGTTTGTGTTACTTTGCTAACTGTTATAATTACAAAGTGTTGTGGTTCCACCTTAATACGTTCATGTATTCCCTGTCTTTTGTATTGGACAAACTGATAAACTTGTCACGCTGCCGTCGCCTTATTCAAATCACATTGTCTCCTTATTAGCTGTCTCTTTATGGCTGAGGATTTCATTTTATCGTCTTCTTGGTGAATTATTTGATGAATGCTTCCCTAGCGCTTGATGCAGAACAATCTCAGAGTTAAATGGTGATAAGCGCGCCGATAGACTTAAAATGCAGCCCCTTATCCAGGCCCGTCAGGATGGTGTAGGAATATAACATGGTATTACTTGTCTAAGTGGATCAGATAAGACTAAGACAGCAGTTTCCCCTTTCAGACGCCAGTTACATCATTCAAAACTCACTCAGGATGTTCCCAGCAAGTTATTTCGGACCAACTTATTTTAATATCTTCATTCTGAAAAAAAAAAAAAGAAAAGAAAATGGGTCTGCAGAAGTGAGAGCACCCTTGCACAACTTTATCCGAAGTTGGATGTCCTCATGCAAATCTCGCAACAATTTTCCCTTAAAACATTTGAATATGTTATGGTCATCCCCGGGTTTGCCACCGGATGTGTGGCTTCTTGCATATCAGCAAAAAAGCCCAAAAAGTTCATTCATGCAGCTGATCGACAAATGAGGAGATACACTATTTTGGTTCCAAAGCCAGTTCCCTTTTTGTGGTACGGATGCTCACATGACCAAGACCAAAAGTCTGAAGTGTTTGATTGATTTTGTTTTTACATACATGCGTGATTTTGTTTTTACATACATGCGTGATTTTGTTTTTACATACATGCGTGTTAATATATGAATACACAGTTATTTCTTCTTTCTGACTGAAAGACTATACTCATGTTAACTTAACCATGGTTTTAAAATCATGGGTAACACAATATATTATAAATACGCCTCAACATACACTAATAATGAACATATAATTTAATAAGACTGATTCAGCCTTACCTTAACTACTTAACAAAGAGGTTAGGGTTTGAAGTTGGGGTTATTGTATTAATTAAGTAGTTATACTTCAGTCATAGTTGTTCATACTTTATTATGGCTATTAAAAGTGTAGTTATTGTAGAGTGTTACCAAATCATGTGTAGATTTATTTATTTATTTTTTTATTAAATAATAAACCAGAAACTATTCAGTATTGGCGTCATTGGAATTTAGCACAGCACCAAACCTAGGACAAAAGTCATTTAGGTCATATTTATTTAAAACTTCTTTGTTCTTTAATACAGAGACCCAACTATTTTACACAATTTAAATTTAAGTTGCCATTTCCTCACAGATATTTAAGCAGATTTTAGTGCAGTATTTAAACAATAAGTATCTAACTAGCCTGTGATACAATATTTGCTTTAAAGTAGGGATGGTACATTGTTTATCAGTGATAGCAGAGGATTTATCTGAATTGTCAAGTTTGTCCTTAGTGCATCAGATTTGTCTTTTTGGGCTGACTAAATTAATGAAAATATGAATTTAGATGAATATAGTTTGTTTTTATTTACGGGATTCATTTGTAAACTTCACTATCAATTAACATACATATGGTCTATACTACAGACTTTAAAAGCTTTTAATATTGGTATCTGCAAATACTATACGATATTACAAAATTATTATCACGTTATGTGCAAAGTGAAATGAAATGCATCTATTTTAATCATCAAAACTCTGAATATGTCAAGTGTATTGCATGTTTTCTTCCATTAAATGAGCAACAGAATTGTACTGCGGTCACAGAAAAAGATACCAAAAATATTGATAATTTTGCACACCTCTACTTTAAATACTCAGATTCATCATTCCATCTGTTCTGACCACTTCTGCCCAGCACGAACCCTGCATCCGAAACCCTGCACGAACCCTGCATCCGAAAAAGTGCGTGCATTTCCTCTTTTTCTTTTCATCATTTGCAGGAAACGTCTGCGTCCCATTCCCAGTGTTTGAGCCATCCCTTAAATCACCCCCCCTCCCAGGCACTCACAGAGATTGTACTTGTCTTGTCTGGAAGTTCTCCAACTCCGATACACGCACTAAGGACCAGCCGGATAATTTAGGAACTTTATGTATGCATTTCATCAGCATAAATGTTCTTCTGGCTCCAGATCAAAAGCATGGGGCAAATCTGAATTTCTTAATGAAAGTAATTTCTGCTGCTTTTATAATTCCCATACTCTGGGTTGTGGTGGCAGTGCCATTAGGGAGCGCTGTCTTTGGAGAAGCGTTTCATCCCGGAGAGAAAAAGAGGAGAGGAGAGAGATAGGTCCAAGTCACACAGTCTAGGAATCTCCCACAGCCCAGAAAGAACAGACTTTATGGTCCAGTAGTCTAATGTTTAGTCCACATGTAACTTCTGGATTCAGTAAATGTCATGAAAGGTCACGTATTATGCAAAACTGACTCTTGTGAGCTTTGAGCCATGTTAGAATGTTGTTACTTCATCAAAAACACACCTGGAATTGTGGTTTGTGTCCACCTTATGTGTCATGTAATTGTAGTTTTCAAGTTAACATCTGTTTTTTACCTTTTGTTCAGTCGAGATTGGCAATTCCAGTTTATCCAGTATCCAGTGTTTTGAGCTATTCACAAACAATAACATTTTCACAAACATTCACGTTGGCTCACATAATTGCACAATAACTAAAATGTGTTAAAGAATAAAAATAGATCAATGAATACATCTTTTATCTGCAAAATATGCTAAAACGTATTTAAAACCTGGAACCTGCATGTTCGTGGGTGCAAGAACTTCTCAAACTCATCCTCATAGCCCTTCTTGGTCCATATCATACAGTGCTGCATACTTAATATACATTTTAATTTACTGCTTGCTGCTTGTCACACTACACATATTAGAGTACTGTCAGTTTTACTTCACTGTAGCAACCATTAATATGTATTATTATATTGTATGTGACATTGCATTTTGTTATATATTTTTTGTAATTCACCATACAGCTCTTGTTTGTTGTTATTTCTCTTAACCTTGAGACACTGTTAGCCTTTGAAAACCCCTGAAACATGCAGGATTAAAAGTATACCAAGAGCATGCTTTCTACATGAGAAAAAATTAATTATTGATCACCCTTGAACAGTACAATGTGTAATCATTATAACCCACTACAGCAATGCCATCTGTAAAATTTAACTGTACACAATAGGTTTCATATCACCATTGGCAGCTCCTGTATTTATGCGCCTGGAATTTACATGCATACAGAAAGTTATGGCTCTTGGTAGCTCATTTGAATCAAAATGTTTCTTTCAGATATCATCAAAAGTATCATCAGTAACTAGCTCACCTCAGCCCATCTGCACCAATCTCACCTCCTCATCACCTCCATCTCCTCTCAGCTCTTCCCTGGACTCCCCTTTACAGTCTACCTTATATCTGTTCATTTGAATACATACTGATATACTGGAAATACCGGATTTCCTCCTATCCGGACAATAGTAACTGTCTTTATTTTCATGTCCTCTGTACGTTGTCCACTATGAAAGATAACTTAGGGAGGATTGCGCAGGAAAGTTGTCATTTATTTTTATTAATCTACTCATAACTATTGTGAAATTTTGATTCATTTTACATTATGGTTGCTAGGTAAGTTATGGAGTTACCTCTGCATATGTCATATCTGCTTCCTGTGTCCAACCAGGAAGTAATATAATAAACTTAACCAAAACTAGAAAAATCAAGGCTAGATTTTTAGTAAAATATAATCAATTTCCTGTTTTTCTGTGTTTTTCCTCATGTCTTTTATTATCCAATCTGACACAATCTGAACCAAATGTTAAAAATCATCTGGACTGTGTTATATAAGTCATCTTAGAGTTGTTTTCTCCTACAAGGTTGCACAGTGCTACATGACAATGACAGATCAAATATTTCTCCACACTTTGAACAACTCTCCTGTATTTACTGCAGCTATCCTCATTGTAAAGCAGCTTCATATGTTTTGAATAGCACTTTACAAAATCAGTGCATGTGGTTACACTGCATTGCTTTTACTCAGAATCCTCTCTTAGATCGAGGACAAACCAACATTAGATCCATTAGTGAAGGTCTCTTTTCATTGCATCTTTTTAGATGCATGTTTTTGTACCAGGAGAACTGACTTGTATCTTCTGGGTACAGTTGGAGCAGAAAGGGTCAGTGACACAGGTTAATGGCTCGCCCTGGCTACTGTTCTTAAACCCATTTATGTTGTTGTGATATTTGTTGCGTATTTTGAAGGCATGCCATTTAACCACTTTTTGTATCTAGTTAATTTGTCTTAAAATGCCTGCATACTTGGCCTTTACTTCAGAGGGGAACGGTCAAAGAAGGCCCAAACATTTCACCATTTAAATGTTAAATTTATGCTGAGTGTGTGCATCAGGGAAGCATCGGGTTATTATAAAATATGTTTTCAAATGCATTCAGGGAGATTACACCAAAGTGAAATGTGCTTGTGTTCACAATTCACATGTAGCCTACCTGTGCTGTAGAAGACCAGCAGAAATACAGTGACCCGCCTCAGCCGGGTGTGAGCTCTTCCACCCCTCTCCCTCTCCTCCTGTGCTCATTCTGCACTCCTCTCTCTCTCTTCCTCTGCTTATCCTCCTCTCCTCCACCCATCCTCTGCTCCTATATCCACTGTTCTTCTTTATCTACAAAGCCAACGTGCTTTCTCCCCTCGGCATTCAACAAGTGCTCCACAGAAATACATCACAAAGTGAAAGTAGAAAGTAAAGCCGTACATTGGTAGAGGTGAGGCGCGCTGGCCTTTGAATCTTGATACAAATACCAATGGCTCGTTTACATCAACTCTGTCACGTTTCCGGTCCGAGACCTGTGCGTGTGTCGTAACAGGTAGAAAGTGTTCAAATGAAATGGGTCTCCAATCCCATCTGTGGCTCTGCGGCAAAATATGTGATGAGTCTTATTTTTGATGGATGGTGCATTGAAAACTGTTTAGTTCTTGTGTCTGTGGCTTGTCCTGCCTTACGTGCACCTCTGCAGGTCTATGCAGGGTGGAGGTGTGTGCAGGACTAAGGTGTGTGCAGGACTAAGGTGTGTGCAGGACTAAGGTGTGTGCAGGGCGGAGGTGTGTACAGGGTGGAGGTGTGTGCAGGTGTGTACAGGGCGGAGGTGTGTGTAGGTGTGTGCAGGGCGGAGGTGTGTACAGGGCGGAGGTGTGTGTAGGTGTGTGCAGGGCGGAGGTGTGTACAGGGCGGAGGTGTGTGTAGGTGTGTGCAGGGCTGAGGTGTGTGCAGGGCGGAGGTGTGTGCAGGGCGGAGGTGTGTGTAGGTGTGTGCAGGTGTGTACAGGGCGGAGGTGTGTGTAGGTGTGTGCAGGTGTGTACAGGGCGGAGGTGTGTGTAGGTGTGTGCAGGTGTGTACAGGGCTGAGGTGTGTGTAGGTGTGTGCAGGTGTGTACAGGGCTGAGGTTGTACGGTCTCTTTAATGTCTTTACTGACTTTACTGATAGTTGTATTTGTAAATACAAGTGTCTAAATGCCTAGGTCCCAAGGGCACGGTTTGCCCCGGTTTTACTCCACATCTGCGTAGCCATAAACAAACTCATTCATCCCGTTTTTTTGAATAGTCAAAACCAACAATGATCAAATCTCTTTTGAAGTTTGCTAAAGGGTTTTTTTTCTTCCATTTGCCTTGAAAGCTCCAAAGTGCAGTACATTTTAAGAGTCCTGAAACAAGGTCACGCACAAGGGAACTGGGCTTCATATTCACTGTCCAATCATAAAACCATATAGCAATCAGCACAAAAGCTTCATCTATTTCTTGCTTCTTTTGACAGTTTTCAGAGTGAAGTTAAGGTCACGAACGCCAACTTGTGTGAATGGAATTAGGTTTATTATCTGCTTTGGCCCCTCTTATTTAAAGTGATGGTCTCCGGGCTGGTCTCTCTCCAGTCACTCACTCTTTCTCGTTTGCTCTATTGTACAAGAGGAAGAAGTGATGACCCACAAGTCACCAGGAACCAGCCGTTTTGATTGACAGATGTGCTTCTAGATGCCACTGTACGGCTTTGACTGTTTTGGAAAGTTGTAATGTCAATGGAGTTATACACCAATTTACCACCTTTTTATTCTTTTTTTTTTTTTTTTTTTTTTTACTTTTAAAAACTTTGTTACAACTTTTAAAACTTGATCTTGCACTTGAAGAAAAAGTACCTTTTTAAAATAGTGGCTACAGAATCTAGTGGTCTATATATTTCTTCTATGTAAAACGGCTTTTATACAAAAATGTAAGATACATTTTCTAATTATAATTATTTGTATTATTATTATTATTATTTCACACATTTTCAAATAATACAATGACTTTTTCACAAATCTCTTATTGTCCTATTTTTTTTAATGCTAGATGAATGAATCAAGTGTGTTTTTCACATAGTTTAAATACAGTGTAGTACATTTTTAACGTTCCCAGGCCATCAGCTCTTTCTCCTTCTGCCATATTTAGTTTCCATCAGTGAACCCCAGCTCACATCCAAAACACAGGGAGGAGCCTGTAGTCTGCACTCACACATTCACACATTCACACATTCACACATTCATACATTCATACACAGAGACTTCAGGAGGAGCCTCACAGTCACAATCCAATACAGTTTAGATAATGATATAAACACTAGGACTGGGAGGTCCATAGTACAAAATGTTGACTTTTGTTGACTGTTGACTAGGTGACTGCTTATAACTCTTTTATTTTTTTTAAATAGGCTATTAGGCATATGTGATATGTATAATATCCACACAGGACAGTTGGACAGTTAAACACCATTTAAAACTTTGAAACTGTTGCACTGTACATGAAGAGATCATTAAAAATGTTATAATATTTATTATGCCCCTACTTAATCACTTTTTTCACATCATGTCTTTCATTATTTTTTTCTTGGGATCTTCATTCAAAGTTAGAACTCACTGAGTTCTTGTTTACTACTTGTCTTGACGATTTCTGATGCTTTGGATGCAGTTTTAAATCATCCCTTGCCTACATTCTTTATATGTTGTTGCAAAAGTACTCTATGTAACTTAATAACAGCCTTGTTTGTTGAGGCCTAACTTTACTTAAAATAAAAAGTCATGGTTCATAGTTACAAAAGTAGTCCACCCTTTAGATTAGGGAACTCAACACCACTTTATAAATGTTATAGTAATAAAGTAATGTAATAATGTAAATATATCTATTAATCCATGTTCTTTTAGAATTAAATGTATATTTATTAAGGTCTTGAATAGAACCCTTGACTCGCTTGCTTTGCTGATAATAGAACAATAAGCAACCTTATTTTAAAGGGCGGCCAGTTATTCTAATATAAATTCTAATCTTGTCATTTCCGTAGTATTTAAAGAGTGTATTTAAACAGTGCGGGTGATGGTCTCTGAGTAATTACATTTGACAGGCCCTCACCTGTCAGGCTGTGTGATGGATACACAGGTAGGCAGGGACCCATATGCCCGCAGTCACATGATCAGGCCAGATGTGAGCCTGCTGCTGCTGTTCACCCATTTACACACAAACTCTAGTGTTCTACCCACATACTCATACAAATACTGCATACCAGAGCTGTCTGCGTCATCAAATATTCATGCCTGTCTGCATTAGCTACCACTTGTAATTGAGTTCTGTATATTCAGACATGATTAACTCGCTCTAATTCCTCAAAGGAGTGCACCAATTAGATCGCACTTGCACGAATAGGATTTCACATCTTAGCACTGCTCCACACGGCTGCACACTTGCCAAGACCATTACAAGTGAATGTGACGTGCACTACTGCGGCAGTGACACAACTGAAACATACAGATCCTCACAACGCCAAAACTGAAAATCAGAAAGTTGTTTATTTGATTTATTGCAATTAGCAGTGAGATCAGAAGAGACATTTAAAGGTTGTGTGATGTAACTCTTGTAGTGAATTGCATTATTGCTGTACTATAATGGACTGCAATAGTGTGGGAACCATAGACTGTGTAAAGAAGTGGACTAAGGGAGTGTGATGTCACCCATAGCGTTCAGGTCCAGTCATTGAAGCTGACGATGCTAGCGGCTGTAGGAGCGAATTGGGAGTAGAGGTTTATATTAGTAATAGGAATTTATTCACGGACAAAATTGTGAAATAAAAACCTACTCATGTAGAGCAGGTTAATACGAACATTTTAATACCAAAATTATGAGACTCATGGCAGCTGATACAGAGAGAGGGGTGACAGTTTTTTGTTGTAAAGTCAACAGCCTATATTTTATTATTTATTATAATTTTTTTTAATAGAATAGTGGCAATGTGTCCCTGTAGGCATGTGGATGGGTCTTTGATCAAGATGGCAATCCTCAACAAATAAAGGGCCAAAATAGAAAAGATGTTCTCCTTACTACTAATGAGCTCAGGAAAACCAGTTAATATTACTGAAAGAGTTTAACAAGTCTGTTCTCATTATTTAGCTTCTATTGCTAAAGAAGTTCTAGAAAAGTTCCACGCACGTTTAGCCCTGGTCTGTATTCGTAGCGTCATTAGAATACATTATTTGGACAAGAGAACAGGACTCCAAACACCAGCCGACCCGCCCTCGCCCCCTGCTGTTTTTGTCTAAGCACTTTTGTACACCCGAGAGTCAGGAGTACATCTGTGTGTGACCCAGTGCTGACCCACCACAGTATCAGTCTTCATGTCTTCGTCCCAGCCCGGGTGCACCTCCGCTGGGCACTGTGTCAGCTCGTCTGTGGGCGTGGAGCTGGAGACAAGGCCCTTAGTGCACAGGGGTCACTTTGAGTTTGGGAGTGTAAGGCGCAGAGGAGCGAGCTAGTGTACACAGACAACAGTATGCTGCCAAGGATTGTTTAAGAGGAGCAGAGTGTCCTGGCTGTCCCTTGTATACATGTTACTGTGATGACTAAACATGGACACCAGTGAGCCGGATGAGTTTACAAATCTCTGTCAGTGTGTTAGTTTCTCGGAATTGAAACAGGTAAATAAAATCAAGCAGTTTAGACATTGGCCTAAACAAAGCAGTTCCAGTACTTTAGGAGAACATATATGCTACTGTATTGCATTAAATATTCAACACCATTTTTTTTTTATCATATCTGCTGATGAACTGTATGCAATTTAAGACACAACATTTATTTTGTGGTCTGGGCCATATTACATTAAACTGTTTTTAGTGCAAATGTGTAAAGGTTTTTTCATGATGTGTGCCGCAGTTTGGCCCAGATCACAGTGAAAAAGAGATTTCGACCTCAGTGGGTTTTTCACCTAGTTAAATAAAGGTTAATACATAAAAAATAAATAAAAACATCTAGTCTTTTTGGCTCTATGTGTATTCCTTGAACTTCAATATTTAATTTACAAGCATAGACAATTATTTTATATTTTGTCCATTTTAAGATGCAATATTGATCTAAAGCTGATTAATACTAAAATATAGTCCACTGACTTCTGTTAAAAACTTCTTTCTTCTTTCTATTTGGCAGTTTTGAACCCTTCATGTATGGACTCTGCCTGGAATGTAATAATAATAAGTACAGAGCAGTGGTGGGGAATTGGGGGTAGGTGAAAACAGACAGTTTTTGTATCAGTTAAAATATAACTCATGGAGGAACTGTGCTATGGTTAAAAGTTCATAAAAGTTGATTTTACATAGCAAGTCCCATTTAAAACCAAGTATTAGAAGTCATTGTATTAGTAAAGTGCCCCATGAGTCGTCCATATATGAGCTCTAGTAGACGAGCAGTAGATATGTAGAGGCACAGGTCTGTTCCAGGTCATAGACTGCACCATGGTCTCTGGGGTCATTATGTGCATCTCTTTCAACAGTTTGACACGTTTGCTTACAACACCTTACACATACCTCACTATACAACAATCTGATTTATTTAACACATTCCTGAGTGACAACATTGTATACTGGAGTCAAATCACGTTACAATACATTTTAGTTTGCGTCGCTCATTTCTTGACAGATGGACAGAAATGGCTGCCAGGAAGTGTCCGTTCTAGGAAGCGATCGTCTGTACGACAGGAGCGCTTCTGTGTGCATGTGCGATTCTGTCAGGTGTCTGGGATAAGGAGTGAGACCTCGGGGTGGTCCACTTCACAGGACCTGCCTCATATGATTCTGATCTGATGAGCCTATGGGAAGTCATTTCAAAGAGTTGGACTAATACAGAGGTCTGTTCACGTACGCAGTCTGGTCTCTGAAATGTGGCTGGATTTAAATGAGTTGCACACCCTCGCCAGGCCCAAGCAGATTTTTGGCATTTGTCAATTTGAGGGAGCAATATGGAAACTGTTTTTTTTTTTTCTTTTTTTATTGCATTCAAGTCACATAATTTGTCATTAGACTTTACATATGAGTTCAGTTTTCTTCTAATTAATTTTTTGGACGTTCTCTTGAATCATCTATATCCACACAGCTTTCTTCTTGTGCAGTTTTGAGGCTTTTTTAAAATTAGTTTTAAATCTATACAGTCCCAATCATCGTCTGCAGTTATGGAACAAAAATTAAGAGTACAGTATATAACTTTATGGAGGTGGCACATCACCTGAATGATCCATGAAAATAGAAAGTTATAACCATACTTTGAAACCATGGAGATGCTTTATGCGATACTGTGCAAGATTATCCAAAGGAACAACATTTCCAAGTAAACAAGCCAGAGGAGGCCAAATAAGAGTCAGGTTTATGGAGATGCAAGCCCGCTCAGAGCCTGTTTAGAGCAAGGATGCATGTTCAACGATTTTTTGTGATTTTTCTTATCTCGTTGTCTTTTGTTTTATTTTTTTGTTTGTTTGTTTTTTGTTTTGTTTTGTTTGTTTTTTGTCATTTTTAACCCCACAAATGTTTTAGAAGAAAGCTCTTTTCTGTATAGTCAAGCAGTAACAGCAATAGCCCTTATGGAGAGAAACCAAATACATTCTTTCTATTCAAATAAGTGTTCACAAAAATGTACTTATTACTTAATGTTAAACCAATCATAGTTTTAGTCTAGTATTCCTGCATCCCCACTTTGCACTTATTACAGCATGCCATCACTTAGCCCTTTTCCTCAAATGCACCCAAAACATTGCATAGTTAAGCACGTTAGTTCTGGCTGAACTGGCTGTGACTGTTCACGTGGGAAACATGTCCAGATTTGGGATTCTCTCGGTGCTGTGGTTCTGTAAACACCAACACGAGGCAGTGGAGCCGAGCAGAGCTGAAATATTCATGAACCCAAAACTGGGGCCAAATCAACAGCCAGTGAGATTATGAATAAGTCTACTGCAGCTCCAAACACACGTGCACTTTAGGTGATAGATGGTTAGTGAATCAATTACAAATATGTATATGTATAGGGTTTTATTGTGCAGTTTAAAGCAGAATAATTTGTTTCTTTATATTGGTAGTTTTAATATGCTAGAACATCATGTTGTCATAGTCCCAGATAGAGGGGCAAGAGACACATTTTCTGCATTTTACCATGAAATATCCAAAAAATAAACAGACAAATGTTGAACCTGATCATTATTATTGACATACATATACATACATATACATATATTATATTGCCCTCATTTGTATTAAATAATATTAAATTATTAAATTATAAATAATATTGGTCTATAATGTTGAACCTTCATAAACCTTCAGAGTTGGTATGAAAAATCTACTTGGAAGAGAATTTTTTATTTTTTTACCTGTAAGCGAATTCATATTAATGTGTTTTTTGGTGTCTGGCGATGAATTTTCAGATTGTATTTCAACACTTGTTTATAAGGAGGGTTATTTTTGCTACACTGAAATATATAATGAAAACGACATGTGCAAAAAAATCTTCACATAAAATACATATATTTTGGACCAAACCTATGTTTTACAAAATTCAAGTCTCATTAATTGTCATGTCTTCCAGTTCCCCTTTTACTCACTGAACACCAGAATACACTTGCTCATATTAATAATGATTTCTGAGCTGTAATTTGACTCACGTCCTTCCTCTTCTGTCTCTATAGTTGTTTTGATGACAGTCCTGGTAGTAGCAGGTACTTCCTGTTTGACACATCACAGATCAGAGTGGTACTGGCTCAGGTCTCAGGTCTCAGGTCTCAGGTCTCAGGTCTCAGGTCCAGACTGATGAACCCTCAGACAGCTCCCTCTGGGCTCAGTCACTGCTGTTTCACTCAGGGCCCACTCCAGATCACTCCAACTCACTCTGAAGTAAACCTAAACTAGGTACGAGTTGAAATCGTTATTAAACAAATAATGGGACATATTACAGATCAAACTTTTGTGAATCCATTTACACAGCGTTAAATAGTGGCAGAGTCAGTTATAAATCTTGTAAGCATTCTCACGGTCTGGCCTTCAAGTTTACGACCAACCTGTACGACTCTAAGACAAATGTCCCCAAGAGCACAATAAAGTATATTGTGTTATATTGTATTGTACTTCAATCAAGAAACCTTCAGACGTGAACAAACAAATAAAGTGTAGTTGATAATGTACCTACAAATAGTTATCACATTTTATAAGTTAAGTTAATTTTCAAAATGTTCAGTATAATATTTGATTGCAGGATTAGAGTAAAATTCATTACGTTGTGTAGCTGTTACCATAGAACAATTGTTTCTTTCTCCATTGTAAAATAATAGAAATAATCTCTTAAAGGTGCACTGCATATTATTTCTATTAGAGGGTCTACCACCTGCTTATCTCCATGGAAATATTATTGCTTTGTCTGGAATGTTCCACAGTGTAGATGAGGGAGACAAGCAGATTACAGCACTACACTACATTACAATTCAGATCTGTGGAGAGTCGTATTTTTGAGCAATAGAAACACCCATAATGTGTAAATGCTAAATGGATATGTTAAACGTCATGCCACGTAACATTCCATGTAAAGCAATAACATCTCCATGGAGACAAGCCAGAAAAGTTGTGCAGTGTACCTTTAAATTGCGGCTGTATTGAAATCCTGTATTTTAGTATTTTATTTGAGTACATATTTCAGACTTCCCTTTGAGTTGAGCTCCATACATGGACTTCAGGTTGTTGATGTGTGCGTTTGAGTGAAGTGGCCTCTTTCATGTATGTTGTGTGTTTATGTCTCATGTTCAAAGCATAGAACACATAATCCACCGTTCTAGACTTTGTTTACTCTCTTCTCATTCCCACACATAGTCACATAATATATAGATAATCTCACAGCAGTCATTGTGAAACTTTTACCCCAACAACCACTTCGGAAAACTTCATCTTCAAAGTACAATGCAAGAAGTAAACACAAATTAAACACAGATTAAACAAGGGTAGAACTGGACCAAACCAGGCCAACAACTGGGCTATGTTGAAGTTTCTCATTTACAACTGGGACACGGCAAGATCCTACATTACACGAAATTGGTTCTTGTGAGCTTTAAGACATGTTATGATGCCGTTAACTCATCAAAAACATACCAGGAATTGTTTTGTTTCATTCACATTTATTAGTCTATCTACAACGCCGAAGATCAAAATGCTCTGTACCACCTTGTGATGTCATGAAGAGGTAGTTTTCAACTTAACAACTGGAGTCAAATGATTCTATTGAAAGTGTTTGGAGTTTAAAAACACAGTGGAGCACTTCCTGTATTACCACATGACATCACAGTTAGTGTTTTCCGTTTGAGAGAAATATGCAGGGTTTGTGTTAAACATGTGTGAATGAAACACAACAAAAGTTCTGGTATGAAACAATATTATAACATAGATCATAATATAGTGTAAGGTTAGGCTTTTGATGCATTTGTAATGATGATGGATTGAAACTTACTCTACATTAAACTACTCAAACTCCACATATGCTGTAGGCCACTGGCACAAGCTTTAAGACCCCAGAGATGAGTTGTTGCGAGTAAAATTGAACCACAATTGACTTGAAGACAGTCTTTCACCCGCAATTCAGTCTGACCCAAATTCCCTTTTACTTCATCTGCCTAGACATTTGTTTAGCCTTCTGGGCAAACACTTAGAGAAATATATGAAGGAGGGGGCAGAGAAATACATATGCTTGACTACACCACAGTTAGTCAAGCAGTATCGCAGACCAGTACAGAAGAACAGAGCCCTCTAGTGGCAACACTGTACGCCGGAGTGTGCCAAAATCTGTCAAAATGTGTGTGTGGAGAGGAGAGATGAGAGGGCTCCAGTGTAAGTGAGCTAATAAATGCTAAGTGTTCCCGAAAAACGAATTGAAGCGGTCACAACGGGAGCATTTTGGTGCACAGTGAATGAATTGAGGTCATACAAACAGCAAGAAGAAAAGAAAGAGCCATTTTTGTTTTCCGAATACTGTAGCATCAAGGTTGTCATGGATAATACTCTTATGAGGCATCATGATTTGAGTTCTTTCTGCAGATTTGATAGTTTTTCTGCTAAAAATATGGAAAAATATTTGATTTGATTCCCAATTTAGACATTTATTCTTTAAATTATGGTACGCTTGGGGACTTTTTTTCCATTGCGAGATAGGACCAGTGCCTTATCAAAGGTCTTTGCTTTGGAAATGCTTCTTTAAAATCAATACAATACTTCTGGGGTTAAAACTGTTTACAGACCAGTGTAAAATAGTAATAAAGCGGTAGCCAGTTTATGCTTTCAAACTATGTAATTTGTTAATCCACAGTAATGAGTGTCAGTGTAGTGTGTGTCATTTAAAGCTATTTTAAACTTGTGTGCGTAATTACTTTACTTTTGTTTGTTTATCTCACCAAACTAAGTGGGATTTTACGTCTAAGACCAGATTTCTTTAGTGCATTTTACTTCTTGGACTTATCCTGATCCACAGCAGCATCATGATAATAACAGCAGAGCCAGAGCCAGTGTAATGTGGGATAAGGTATTCCCACTCCAAGGCCAGAGGAAAACTTACATATTTATATATAAAAAAAATAAATATACAAAAATATTTAACCCGCTCTGTCTCCGTCTGTGCCCCACTCACCCTCTCCTCTCTTGCTTTCACAATCTCTGTTTTATTAATATATATCTCTTCTCTCTCTCACCCCCGTCTATTTCTCTCCCTCTCCTCCCTCACTCTCACTCTCTTGTTGCCTCTCCCATCAGTCTTTCTGTTGATCTCTCCATTCTATACCCCTCTTTTTCATTCTCTTACTCTCTTTTATCTATCTATCCTTCCTGGTTTGTTCTGTTTTATTTCTTTTCATCTCTTCTCTCTCTCCCCTCTTTCTCTCTGTCTTAACCTCTCTCCTTTTCCTTCTGTTACTCCCCCTCTCTTACTCCCTCCTCTCTTTCTTCTGCTGTCTCTCTCCTCTGTATTTTGTCTCTCCTCTTCCTCTGCCTCTTATGCTCTCTCCCCCTATTTCTCCAGCTTTCTTTACCCCTCCATACGCCTCCCTCTCTCTTCCTCTCGCTCCGATTCCTTGCCTCTCCTTTCCTCTCTGCCTCTCTCCGTCTCCCCCTCTCTCTGTGTGTTTCTAAATGAACTGCTGTGTATTATCTTGTATGTGTGAGTGCGTGTGAGGCAGAGGCTCTCAGGCCCAGTGCAGTCCGCTCATTAAAACCTTTTTCCTCTTCTAGCACCGACTCAGTGTGGACATTGTTTACACACAAACGTTGCCCTGGGATTCCTGCTTATTTCTATTACCGTCTTGAAGGGGCAGGGGGGAAATACAAGCACGCGCTTTTCATGAAATGCGGCCTCTCCAGGAGTGCTTTGAAGAAATGGTCTTCTTTTTAGACTGTTCACTGGGTCACTGCTCCTTCTTCTGTTACCTTCTGGTGACACTTGGTTGCTACGGTTACGTCACTGAATTCAACGCAGCCACCTCAAAAAGTCAGCACAAAGAGCCTTATGCATCGTGGTTAATTGGCTACAAAAATAGTTTGTTTATTTAGCTGCGAGAGTCTCCATGGAAATGCTGTACAGCTACGTAAGCACAATGATTGGGGGTTATTTTGTGGCGTTGAGCTGTTATAAAGTACAATCTGTTCCAGTTTGCACAATGATGCTTTATGGTGCATGCTGGTGATATGACAATAACATGCATTGCATTACATAATGTTCATATGAAGAGTTCATTTGCAAAAAAGGATATGTTCTGTTTGAAAAAGTCAGCAGAGGATTTTCTAAAGCCAAATATATTTTATATTATTTTATCCCTTCTTGGTAAAATCCACTATTCATTATTGTCATTCGTAATATCTCTAGAAGATGGTAACAAAAAGAAAATAACTTTTTGGCAATTCTTCATAATGGCTATACTGTATCTGTTGTTGCTACTGAATATAGTATCTGCATCTAATCTCAGACATATTTCATCTCCAGTGCTTTTGTACATGTAGGGCTGGGCATCACTCTCTTATTGATCAAACACAGTTTTCAATTTAAGCTAAAGTAATTTATTCATTTATTTTTTCTTTATTAATTTAACAAAAAATCACAACAAAATCCTATTTATTCCTCTGGTCTCTTCTCCAAACCAAATGCTTTTAGGATAGACCATAGACCATGGCAGTTAAAAAGCCTCGGCCGATCATTGTGATCTGCCAATGGTTGGATCATGATTCAGTTACAATTCAATTAATCACACAGTACTACAGAGCTCAACAAAAAGGCCCCACATCAGGTCTGTTTAGCAACTCAAACCAAACCTCTTGTTGTGTGCCAATATGTCATGAGAATCTATGAGAACTTAATATAGTGTCAATACTGTAGCTGTAACTGGAGACAGTGAACCTTTAAATAGTCCTATGAATAAAAATGTGTGCACCGAGTGGTAATAAATTATTTAATTACCAGCAGTGGCTGTCCTTATATGTCCACCTCAGTTTACAGTCACAAGAGCCCTGGTCCTGGGCCACGGTCACAGACACACACCCCTGAAGAGCCCTGGTCCTGGGCCACGGTCACAGACACACCTCCCTGAAGAGCCCTGGTCCTGGGCCACGGTCACAGACACACCTCCCTGAAGAGCCCTGGTCCTGGGCCACAGTCACAGACACACACCCCTGAAGAGCCCTGGTCCTGGGCCACGGTCACACACCCCTGAAGAGCCCTGGTCCTGGGCCACGGTCACACACCCCTGAAGAGCCCTGGTCCAGGGTCACAGTCACAGACACACCCCTGAAGAGCCCTGGTCCTGGGCCACAGTCACACACCCCTGAAGAGCCCTGGTCCTGGGTCACAGTCACAGACACACCCCTGAAGAGCCCTGGTCCTGGGCCACAGTCACACACCCCTGAAGAGCCCTGGTCCAGGGTCACAGTCACAGACACACCCCTGAAGAGCCCTGGTCCTGGGCCACAGTCACACACCCCTGAAGAGCCCTGGTCCTGGGTCACAGTGGCACACACCCCCTGGAGCGGCTGATGCAGCTTTGTGTTACTCCACACTCTGCTCGTGTTTGGAAACAGAGGCCGCTCACTCACACTGCAGCCATCGAAGCTGCTGGAGCGTGCAGGAATTAGTCCGGCCCAGTGCACACTTACATAAAGCACACAGTCACCTAAGGGGCACAGAGATCCAGGAAATTCACCAGGCCGAAAGTCCACAAATAGCCCAGTGTTTACGAATGAAAATGTCACATCTAAACTGAACATTTTTAGACCGTGACTAAAACGAGGTTAATTAAGGACTTGGAAGCTTGCTGTTGGAAATATACAGCGATGTAATGATTTATCCCATCATTCTGGATGTCTGCAGTAAGAAGGATTAATATTAAAGTGATAATAATTAAATAACACATTTTCCTCATTAAACTTTAAACACTTTTCACAGACAACAAATTCCACAGTGTGGCAGTAGACATGGCTTTTGTGTACCTTTTGGATTTTAGTAATTTGTCAACAAAATGTCACTCATTCATCTTATTTCCGATGCTGGAGCAGGTGTCAGTCGAGCTGCTGCCTGCAGAAACACATGGAGAGTACAGAGAGATCCAGGAAATACATCAGGCCAAACATCCATCACCAGCACATGATATATCCAGCCCCCGTAATTGCATTGCTGTTTAGAGAGGCGGTCGTTATTTATGAAATATTGAAATAACGAATGGCATGTGGTGGCAGATATTAGAGCAGGAGATGCCTCAGATAAGTCTTGTGCCTGGTGCGGGCGTGGTGCCCAGGCGGCTGGCTGCAGAAGACCTGTAGTCATCACAAAGTGGAGATATTTACTGCTCTGTGCGCAGGGCTGCAGAGGGAGCTCTGAAAAATGATGTTTGTGTTTGAGCCGACTGCTAATCAGGTTTAGCTCAGAGCATGTGAGGACACTGTGTCCACATACAGTGTTAGTCAGACACCTGGAGGAGTCTACATCCTGGAACACTTCACTTATCTAGGCTCACTATACAGATTGGTTGTAAAAATTCAGCAAGCACACTGACAAAATCACTGTCCAGTCTGAGAAGTCATGTAAATGTTGTCAACATTTCTTTAATGAATGGGTTTAATTATAAAAATCTTTTACCTAAGAATACACTGTGCAACTTTTCTGATGGAGGGTCCTCATTTATTCCACATACTTGTTATTGCTTTGCCTGGAATTATCCACAGTATGGCATTTAACATAATGCCATATGCCACCAGCTCAAGTTACAGATCAAATCTGTGGCAAATTAACACAAGATACATACGTTTAATTCCATACTCTGGAACATCTGAGCAAAGCTATAACATAGTGTGCCTTTAAATGTTTTTAAATTTACTATAATACTATAATATACTATAAATTACTGTAGATAATTTTCCATATTTTATGTGTATGCATTATTATTGTGTATTATGTATTATTGTGTGGCCGTATACCTGTGTATTTTTTGCACTACTGGTTAAGAAGTGTTAACTGTGTCCCTCTTCTAAATCCTTGTTCTGTCTTTGCCTGTTTGTGTTTCAGAACACCCTGGAGACGTGTAACAGCTGCAGTAAGCCCATCATGGAGCGGATCCTGAGGGCCACGGGGAAGGCCTACCACCCACACTGCTTCACCTGTGTGGTGTGCCACCGCAGCCTGGACGGAGTGCCCTTCACTGTTGATGCCTCCAACCACATCCACTGCATCCAGGACTTCCACAAGTAACACGCACTCCTCACTCTTCACTCTTATTATTTTCAGGTTATGTCACACTCATAGGTTTGGAGTCACAATTATTATATTATTTTAAACAGATTTGAGAATAATGTTTGTTTATAAAGCTGGTTGGTATAACGAAATCACCAAATAATCTGTAGGACAACGATACACTGTGCCTATCCAACACAACAGGTCATGAGATTTTGTGACTTCATGTTAAAGGTGCAGTGTGTAACTTTTCTGGTGAAATGTCTTGATACTGTAAAAGTATGAAAAATATACTTTTTTTTTTTTACTGACAATTGAATACATAAATCACACATATAATCCCATATTATTTATATTTATAAAAATGCCTTATGGCAACTTAACAGTAACACTGTACATCTAATTTACTGTCAGTGACCTTTTGATGCAGTTATTGCCATGAATATAATTCATTTATATATTTTTGTGAAAGTGAAAAGGAATTTTAAACAAAGTGTTTAACTTGTGTTCTAATGGAAGAAGGGGTAGGATGTTTTCTTCTTCCCACTCCTTTTCGAGCTTAGATAAGAAAAAAATATGTGAAATGCATATTAATTGTACTGGTTATATGTGCACTTACTTCTTATGTTCATGAATCTGCTCGAAATAAAAAAAAAAAAATCAATGAAATGAAAACTATTTACCCAGAAGCTACACCTTTTACTTACATAAGTGCGAGTCTTCAGCTTGTTCTCCCTCTACATACAGAACGTGTCCTTTTAGTTTGACGACACTGCATCTGTGACTGTACAAACTAGTTAAAATAACTACTAACCACCAGCCTCCAGTTCATCTGTCCTCCTGAAACATGTGAAACTCGTCTCATCTCCAAAGTTCAAAAACATGGCTCCATCCACACGCATTTGTTTTACATTTGATCACATTTGGTTTGGCTACATTTCACTCTTTAGAGGTTGCCAACAACTCAACGCAAGCTGGTCTGGTTAACATCCCGACCGATCAATATTAGTAAATATTTGCAAAGCTGTATCTAATTTTCTGCCGTGTTGAAAAGAGCAATGAAACAATTAGATATGTTTTTATGACAGTTTTGTAATGGGTTTAGAACAAGTCAAGAAATGAGCCTATGGTATAAAGCGGACATTTTGTGGCTACCTACCATTGTCTAAAAACAGGGATGTGATCATTGATTCTCAAATGAAACGGTTCTGTATTTCACTTGTTATTCCATTTCTTCAAGAAGTACTTGAGTTGAGTGTACTTTTTGTGTACTTTTTTACTTTTTTTTTTTTTTTTTAAATGAGGAAATCCAACTTCTGTTAGGGAATCCCATACATTTTCCAGACTCCAGGTACAAACCAATTATATAATATTTTTATAGTTTATTTTATTTTATTACATGTCATTATATTTCATTTTAGGCTCCAGTATGTGTCTGAAAAAGCACTATATACGATTATAAACCCACCTGAATATTGTTGTAGATGGTGTTACAGTGATTAGCTCAAAATGTTTCGAAATTACAGTGATAGTTTTAGGGGAAACACCAATAGTTTAAACAGTGAATCTTGTCATTTATATCACATGTCATTTACTTCTATGACAGGAATACACAGAAAAATAACGTCCTTGGTAACCCACAAGAAAACACGCTGCTCAATATATTTTGGTCTATTGTGGTGAACCCATATTTCATTCCCGTCATTGTGTTGCGTTACACAATGTCTGTTTTTCCGTTGTCTCATTGATCAGAACAGAAATGAGTAGCCTCTCTGTAGAACGGAGTGTCTGGCTCACTGGCTCTGGGCCGCAGCTGCAGTGGTCCATAGTTTAATTCCCTGTGACCTCAGCAGCTCGGCAGGCCTTTTGTCGAAGAACAGTTTAAGAACAAAATACAGTCTTTCTCTGTTTAAAATGGCTGCATTTCCACTTCCTGATTCCTGTTCTCAAAGCTGTCATGAAATATGGTACAAGTGGTTTCTGTATGACTGGAAATGTCTATTTCTCATTCTGTCATTGACACAGTATAAATAAGAGGCTGTCAGTGTTGACTCATTCAGCAATGAAGGCTTTTGCACATGTATTAAAGTGCACATGACACATTTGACTACTCATTTTACATAATTATATTTAAGACATCACAAAAAATAGTTTATTCACATTTGTACATTTTGGTGAGATTTATAATTTTACTTTCTGGTTGGACATGGGTATCAGATATGACATACATGAAGGTCATTTCATAACTGTTACCTGGCAACCATAATGTTTACAAGGTCCAAAGCTTGTCTAAATTGTACAATAGTTATGATTTGACAGATAAAAATGACAACACCTTTATTTTGTTAAATCACGTTTAATCTGTCAGAAAAATGCCTTCCTTGTTAAATTCTCTCTGCATTTTGGATGGATTTTTTGGTATTGATGACATAGGTAGCAGTATTCTGTTTTAGAATGCTACTTCCAGCATTTTCATGCCTTTTTTCTCAATTTTTTCCTCAAACTGCCTCTTAACTGATGTAAAACTATTATTATAAATATTTACCACAAGTACTATCCCGCCAAACCACTAGTAATAATTAGAAAAACATGAAAACCTGTTATATGCACTTTAAATAGCATTGTAAAATTCTACTATATCAAAAGAATTCGAATGTAGTAGTTTGTTGTAGTTATAGAAAAAGGTGTCACGTGTCATGTCCGTCTGTGCATTTATGAAATAACTTTTTTTTAATCTGACTAACATAGTAACGTAGCATTTAAAATTTTTATAGTATCTTTGTTGTGCATTGTTTAACAGGAAATTTGCCCCTCGTTGCTGCGTGTGCCATGAGCCCATCATGCCTGCTCCAGGGCAAGAAGAGACGGTGCGCATCGTGGCTCTGGACAGGGACTTTCATGTGCAGTGCTACCGCTGTGAGGTGGGTCAAGAGTCATGCTTGTGGTTCAGAGCCCTGGCTGCACTTTGCATGTTTCATGGTACTTCTATTCATACCTTCTTAAACAGGGGGTATAATGTTAAACAGGGGTGGGACAAGGTACAATTTCCACAAGACGAAACGCAAGATTGGATCTACAAGAACGAGACAAGATGAGATTTTTAACATTATTCATAATAAATAAACTGTGCAATCCAATTCCCATTTTTGGCCTTACCATTATTTGCTTTATTTAAATTTTCTGTAGTAGCACTGATTTTGGGGCTATAGTCCATCCATTTTCTTCCGCTTATCTGGGGCCGGGTCACAGGGGCAACAGTTTAAGCAGGGACTCCGAGACTTCCTTCACCCTGAACAGCTCCTCCTGGAGGACCCCAAGGCGTTCCCAGGCCAGCCGAGAGACATACTCCCTCCAGCGTGTCCTGGGGCCTCCTTCCAGTGGGACATGCCCGAAAATCCACAATGCTCCTCCTGAATCCAAGTTTCGACCACTGGTCGGATTCTCCTCTCCAGTACCCTGGACTAGACCTTACCAGGGAGGCTGAGGAGTGTGAGTCCCCTGTAGTTGGAACACACCCTCCGGTCCCCCTTCTTAAACAGAGAGACCACCACCCCGGTCTGCCAGTCCAGAGGTACTGTCTGTCCGCCACGCGATGTTGCAGACACGTGTCAGCCAAGACAGCCCCACAACATCCAGAGACTTAAGATACTCAGGACGGATCTCATCCACCCCCGGAGCCTGCCATCCACCTCAGTGACTTCAGCCAGGGTGATGGATGAGTCCGCCTCTGAGTCCCCAGACTTTGCTTCTTCCTCAGAAGACGTGATGTGGGATTGAGGAGATCCTCAAAGTATTCCTTCCACCGTCCGACAACATCCCCAGTCGAGGTCAACAGCTCTCCACCCACACTGTAAACAGTGTTGGTGAGGCCCTGCCTCCACCTCCTGAGGCGTCGGACGGTTTGCCAGATTTTCTTTGAGGCCGTCCCATAGTCCTCCTCTATGACCTCTCCGAACTCCTCCCAACCCCACGTTTTTGCCTCTGCGACCGCCCGGGCTGCAGCATGCTTGGCCCGCCGTTACCTGTCAGCTGCCTCAGGAGTCCCACGAGCCAACAAGACCTGATAAGACTCCTTCTTCAGCCTGACAGCATCCCTTACTTCCAGTGTCCACCACCAGGTTCAGGGATTACCGCTGCAACAGGCACAACAGATCTTACGACCACAGCTACAAGCGGCCGCATCGACAATAGAGGCCGAGAACAAAGCCCACTCGGTCTCCTTGTCCCCAGCCTGGCTCCAGGGTGGGACCCCGATAACGCCAATCCAGGCGATGTAACTGGCCTTGCTGTGTTTCTCATCATAGGGGCTTCTGAACCGCTCTTAGTCTGACCCGTCCCCCAGGACCTGTTTTCCTTGGGTGACCAGGGGCATGAAGCCCCCAACAACATAACTCCTGGGATCATTTGGGCACTCAAACCCCTCCACCACGTTAATGTGGTGGTTCAAGGAGGGAGGAGGAGTTTGGGGCTATAGTGTTTAAAAAAAATTCCATTTCAATGTTTTATTTAATCCAAACGTAAAAACAAAAAAAAATCTCACAAGATCATTTTAAGCATCTATGCCCAATCTTGTGGCAAGTTTGTCTCACGAGATCTTGTGGCATGAGATCTTGTCTCATCTCTAATGTTAAATCAACTTTTTTGTGTTTGCTACCATGTTATATTGTTTTTTGTTTTGTTTTATTTAATCAAAAACATGTCTAAAGTAGTTTCCTGAATCATGTGTTCATGTTTGAGTGATCTTGCGGTCTCTCACAGGCACTATTTGAACCTACTTTTCAGTTAGACTTACGATACCACGTCACTTGTCTAAGACTCAGCCCATACGCCTTCATAACCAGGACACTTTCTACAGCACTCCCCATGCTCCCACCACACAGTCCCTCCCTGCTCTGCCCTCCACTCACAGAACAATGAGCTAAAAAGAATGTAATGTTTTAATACACTGTTTTTGCCAAATATATCATTTTCAAACCAACAAAATAAAATGTTATGTTTTAGCAATTAATATTCCATAGTTTATGTGTAACACCCCCCCTCTTTAAGCATAAGCAGCCTTTCCTCTGATCACTTGTTTTGATAAATCTTCATTCAAACTTAATCACATTCTTTCAACAGCAAACTCTCAAATGTTCTATGAGTCACTCCATTTTCACATTAATGAAACACCATATGGGCAAAACAGCATCTTACTTTTCCATCTCTCCTGTTTGTTGGTTAACAGACCTGAGTGTGACTACTCTCTTGCTGTTTATCAAAGCGCAAGTTCCTTGGTAACACGTAATACTCTGGTGTACTGGAGCTACGTAAAAATAGTGTCTACAGGTGCAATAACAACATTTTAGATTCATCTTGAGCTGCTCTGAATCACTGTCTTCTGTCATTAATAAGGCATGTGATATTTTTACACTTAATTATTACAGTTCTTCCTCTTATGTATTGGAAATTAACTTCAATTGATAAACAGAAATGGAAATACTATTGCTGAACCTCAAGCTAAATTTTGTTTTTTTCTTGGAGATACTTACAATAACATATGATTATTATTTTATAAACAATAATTATATATATAGTTTTGAGTCAGGTATACACTGAAATGTGCTTTCATATGTCTTGGTTGAGGATAAAAAAGTCATAAGAGCTCAAATGGAGACTGCGTCCTTCCTACTTCCCCTTTCTCTTTTAGCAAATCAGGCACTTTTGTGATTTCATTCAGAAATAGCTCCTTTTGCCTCGGATGCTTTCAGCTCTACATTTGAGTGTCCTTCTTTATCCTTAAAAGACGTTATTTTCTACGTTATAATGTTGTTTCCTCATCACAATTATACCTGGAGTTGTGTTTTGTTTCACACAGGTTTAGCACAGAGACCCTGCATATTTAGGCTGAATTCTTCTCTCAAACAGAAAACACCTTGTGATGTCATGTGGTGATACAGAAAGTGTTCCACTGTGTTTTTAAACTCCAACCTTCACTAGTATCATTTAGAAGATTTCAGGCCTGGAATTGCCTCTCTCTCCTGAACAAAAGTTAAAGGATAGCTTTTATTTTGAAAAGTAGTCAGACTTCTAAAGGATTAGTCAAACTTGTGTGAATGAAACAAAACACAACTCCAGGTATGTTTTTGAAGAGGTAACAACATTAAACCAATACTTAAAACTCACAAAAGTCTATTTTGTATCATGTAGGACCTTTACGCTTTACTAATGTAATAGGTTATCTCAGCACAGTTTTGACTGAGTAATAATTAATACATTCTTCACATTTATTTCTATTCCCAGTTTTTATCTAAAAGAAAATATAACTGTGTGTTTCATATTCACTCTATTATACTGTTGTAGATAGAGTTACAGTGATTATCTCAAAATGAAGTTGAAAGAGGAAATGTCTTATACAAATTATACATAGAAACGAACCTCTCTCTCTGAAAATGTTTTGTCAAAATTACTGATAGTTTTAAGGGAAACACCAATAGTTTAAACAGTGAATCTTCAGTTTCATAATCTAACTTCTATAACGGGAATACATAGAACAAATAACATTCTTGGTAATCCATAAGAAAAAAGAAAATACAGGATTGTCAGAGTTGCTTTTCTCGTGTGAGTAGCTATAGACATAAAGAAAGTGTGTTAGGGTCTTTCTTTAAATCTCTTCTTTGTGCATTCTGTAGGACTGTGGCTCCCTGCTATCTGAAGGAGAGAACCAGGGCTGCTACCCTCTGGACGGACATGTGCTCTGCAAGAACTGTAACAGCGGCCGCATCCAAGCTCTCACCGCCAAGGCCACCACCGACCTGTGAACCCTGTGTGCCCTATGACCCCTGAGCAGCATCCAGACCCGCCCTCCAGAGTACACATCTTACTATGCTTCAGTCCATTGTAGTATTTATGCAGCTTGTGGCCAGTCTAATGCATTGAATTCACACTTTCACATACAAATTCCTCAAATACTTTTTACCACACTTATTAAAGGTACACTGCGTAACATTTCTAGAGAAGGGTCCAGTACCTGTTTGTTTCCATTGGTTGAAATGTTATTGCCTTGTCTCGAATGTTCCACAGTATAGATTAAACCTACCTATCACAACGGAGACAAGCAGCTTACAGCACTCCACTACATTACAAATCAGATCTGTGGAGAGTCGTCCCTATTCACTGAAGGAATTCTGGTATTTCTGAGCAATAGAAACACCTGTAATGAATAAATGCTAGATGGAAATGCTTAAAGTCACACTATGGAACATTCCAGGCAAGCAGTCACATCTCCATGGCGACCATCCACTAGAAAAGTGCACCTTTTAAAGAAACGAGTAGGACAACATACTTTTAACTTTATATTTAGAATTTCATATCATTTTCTGCAAGCTGTGAGTAGTTAGAGTATGGTTTTGTGAGCACATGTAGCATCCAATAAATCTTCGCAGAGATGGAGAAGTAGAAGATCGTTAGCAAGTTTTTATTATATATATATATATAGTATATCAAATGAAACTAAAAACATAAGGCAAGATGTCTGCCTCAGTGTTGGAAGTTTAAGTCTCAGCTGTGACAATTTGTTACATGCTGTAGTGCCCGGTCTCCTTCTTGAAAAATAAAAATATCTTATATTATTTGGATTACCCAGTGCATCATATTCACCTCATAACCAGAATTTACTGGGTTCAGGTACAAAGTATTTATGGAAGTACATGCCACTGAAGTAGCAGTAGTTGTCTTTCAAGTTCTTGGTACAACATTTTCAAGCTTTAGATGATAAATATATATATTATTTTAACATAATGCCATAATTTGCCATAGCTGAAAAACCCAGCAGGATTTATCAGTATAATTTCAATGCATTATGGCTGGCCACAATCATCTCCACATTTCCAAGCAGGGTCTGAATGAGGTCTGTGTACACCAGCTTGCATTCCCTTACCTGTGATATCCTATACTGTACTTTTGACTTTTGAACTCTCATACCCAGTCTCATGCTGTTAAATTCTTCGTCTGTATTATAATCTCATACGCACTCATCTTTTCGTTTCGTTTCATTTCTAGTTCTGCTCCACATTTTGCGTGCACAATTGCCGAATTTGCCAATCTGTGATCTAAAATAGCAATAGCAAAAACATGCCAATTGCATGACACGTGTGCCCTGCAGGTGAAGTTGTGCATGTGAGTTTGAGGAGCATTATTCAAAACAACACAGTATTTTTAACTAGCTACATTGACATTATTTGAGAGATATAATAGGAGTAGAAGACCAAAGAGAGGCGTCTGTCAGCACACTGTTGGGTTTGATAGGAGCGAAGAGTGTTATGGGCCACAGGGAAGACTATAACAGCTACTATCACTGTCAAATGCTGTCAATACATTACTGTTTTTCCTTTATACTGTAACTGGTGCAGTGGTTCTCAAACATTTTACACTAAGCACACTTTAAATAAATCCACAGTATAGCATGAAGCACATCTATCTTGCATTTATTATATTACTTGCCTTTATTGTATTACTTGCCCAGAATACACACTTCTTCGATACTTTACAAAGATGTGAGTCACTGTTGAATCTCTGTTAGTTTAGATGGCTGTGATAGACAGGTCAATTAGCCAATCAGGGACATGCATGCTATAGATGATTTGCAGTGACGTCACTCGCAACATGTGCTTTTGTTTATACCGCCATCCTGGACGGCGAGAGAGACGGCAACGATCATGGATGGTAACACATCAAACTCGATTGCTCTGTCAAAAATAGCCAAGACATTGGACAGTTTCCACTTGGAAAGATATTTAGAGAAAGTTAAGGTGATCGACATTGATCCTTACTCTATAGGAGTTGATAAATTCTTTAGTGTCATCGATTATTTTCCAAAACCCGATTTGCGTTATATGGATATATACAATTACCTGATAAACACACTATCCCGATTTTGTGGAGAAAAACTGAAAAGTTACAAAAGCTTGGACGCTTACAGTTATTTCATTGCTGGATGGGTGAAAAATGTACAAATCTGTCCCATAGACGTTGTTGCACCCGGTGGCGGCGGTGTGCAGTATCATGTAGTGAGAGCTCAGGTAAGCTACTAGCTAGTAGTACACAATCCAGGCTGAGTATGAAATGACTGGTCCTGTGCATCAGAGCTACGCATTGTTATGAATGGCCATGAATGGGATAACAAACATTTGTTTGAAACCACATAAATTCATTTAAAATTGTAAAATAAATGTGAAAAATCTATTTATAATTTGAGGAATATTTCTCTTATATTTCAATATTCAGACAAAAAATACAAGTGCATCTGTGCATCTCACAACAGCCAACCACAATATCGCCAGTTACATCTTATCATCACAGGATATATAATGAATTCATATACTGAAAATGCTCAGTGTGACATCACAATCATTTGTCAGCTTCGCCTCGAAATGATATCACACCTCGTTGACCAGTGTACTATCTAATTATTACGGAAACTGACTGCTAAAACTGGATACACTGCCTGTCAGGGACAATTACACATTTACACACATGGGCAATATTTTTCACTAACAATTTAAGATGTTTTTTATATATTATTAATTACCGATACCATATAATGATATCCAATACATACAGAATGGCCATTGTAACCAGAAAAAAATACAAGTTATGAATATGTAAGTTCAAAAATATTTAATCATTTCAGGTGAAAGGAGTTTACTGTTGGCGACCAGTCTTTCCTTTTCACAGCAGCAACCCACTTGCTACGTCTCCCCTCGTCAATATGGAACCGATAGAAACTGAGTCCAGATTCTTTAGTTTGACAGCTCTTACACCCAAAAGCACAACAATGAAAAAACATTTTGGCCACAATGTTTGAGAAAGAAATCAATGTAGGCTAGATAAAGTAAAACGTCAAATTATCGATACTTTTTCTCTTGACACTTCGTAAAGTTCGCGGCGTGGGCGTGTGGCACTGTGTTGGATTTTGCCGTCCAATATGGCATCGTGAACAAAAGTCATGTGATGCGTGACGTCACCTGCAAATCATCTATAATATGGCTGCTTACAAGGAAACAATATCACAGGGGACTGATCTCTGCAGAATCACTGAGAGAAACACTAAACTCACTAATCTGAGAGAAATTATGTTTGTAAACGTTAGATGAGCAATGAGCTCCTTTGTTAAAAAATACTGAGACATTTAATAATAGATTGGAAGACATGCATTTGTGCTGTGAGCAGGTCTGACCTCCTCGTCTCCATGAAGGTAGATTATAGGTAATAATATAAATTTATTAGCATACTATGGAACATTCCAGGCAAAGCAATAACATCTCCATGGAGACTTAGTGGTAGTGCACCTTTAAACCATAAAATGAACTAAACTAGGGCCTGTCCCACTGTTTGAGAACCACTGTTCTAGTCTGGTGATGCATTTAATTTCTAAAATTTAGTATTATTCACTCACACATACTACATCTATGCAACACTTAAGCCTACTGCAGACACTTTATATGAGAGGAACAAAAACATGATTAACCTGTACAGAATCATCCTCTGTAATCAGACTGGTACTGTCTTACGACGCGTCACTCTAGAGTTTAGCCTGTTTTATAAATACTAGGTGAATAAGGGACCATACAAGCTGTCGTAATGAAAGATTTTATTCCATGTTAAATCCTTGGACCAATAGGTTACTAGGATTGGTATTATTTGATTCATTTTGATATATGCCAGTAGCATTTTGCATACTTTTAATACTTCCTGGATATTTACTAATGCTGGTGGTAATTGTTTGACTTCACCTTCTTTGGGAAGATGTGATTAAGTGTTTTTAAATGATTGGTACAGTGGCAGCAGAAGCACTCCTGCCACTTTGCAAGGAGGTTGTGGGTTCAATTCTCATGCTGGCCAAGTATTTTATTAAATTGATCCTTTTGCCAAATTGAATGTGAGAGTGAATGTTTTATCAGTACATGTCCTGCCATTGTTCAGTGTGTAATTCTTTAAATGCTCATATTGCTGATGATAGAAATAAGTGGAATGACTTGAAATAACTTTAATATTTTCTACTCTAATTCTAATTTGGGACACAAAAATACAAGAAAGTACTATATGAGAACGTTAAATAAAAGCATGTTTTCTCAAATTTAAAGGTCCTATATTATGCTAAATTGATTCTTGTGAGCTGTAAGCCATGTTAAAATGTTGTTATCATCAAAAACATACCTGGAGTTGTGTTTCATTTCATTGAAAAGTAACCCTTTGTTATTAGTTTGTCTAGGGGTGAGATTATCCAAATGATTCTAGTGACGCTGTCACAAGTATCACAAGTTGGAATACATCCTAAATATTCAGGGTTTGTGTGTTAAACATGTGTGAATGAAACAAAACACAACTCCAGGTATGTTTGTGATGAGGAAACAACATTATAATATAGATCGGAAAACAGCGCAATAAAGGCCCTTTAATAAAACAAAACCAAAAAAAAGAAAAACATTTAAGCTGTGGAAAGAGATCTATTCTGATTTTGTGGAATGAAAATGAATATAAACATTGGTCCAACTGCAAAATTTGACTTGCTAAATAAAATGTAAAAAAAAAAAAGTAATTGAAACCAACTTTTTGTGTCAAACTCTGCAGAGAGGGGGAACACTTTGTAACTTTTATAGCTAACTCTTCCTATAAACATTCACTCAAATCCAAATGTGTTTCAATAGTATATATACACTACCCAAAATGACTGTAGAGTAGTCTGGAGGTGAGAGGAGCCGGGACCCTTTGTGGTGTTCACTATGTACAGAGCATACAGCTGTCACTCAGTGTGTGCCTACAGCTCCAGAGTACACAAGGTTACCAAACCCAAACTCCACAGCTCCGGGACATTTCACATCGATATTGTGGAGCGCATATTTTAGACGACTGGTTCAAAGGTCACACACAAAATTCTACCACGAAATAGGAAGGAAACTCTATATGTTGTGGCAAATGACTCTTTTTACACTTTTTACAGATATTCAAAATTGCCAAACCTCAGTGTAAGCAGCTCAATGTGAAGACAAAGAACTTAATCCATAAACTATAGTTAAATGCATCTAGTTTATCCATTCATCCATTTTCTTCCGCTTATCCGGGGCCAGGTCGCGGGGGCAGCAGTATAAGCAGGGACTCCCAGACTTCCTTCACCCCGGACACTTCCTCCAGCTCCTCCGGGGGGATCCCAAGGTGTTCCCAGGCCAGCCAAGAGACATAGTCCCTCCAGCGTGTCCTGGGTCTTCCCGGACATGCCCGGAACACCTCCCGAGGGAGGCGTCCAGGAGGCATCCAGAACAGATGCCCGAGCCACCTCGGCTGGCTCCTCTCGATGTGGAGGAGCATCGGCTCTACTCCGAGCTCCATCCGTGTGACTGAGCTCCTCACCCTATCTCTAAGGGAGTGCCCAGGCACTCTACGGAGGAAACTCATTTCGGCCACTTGTATCTGCGATCTTGTCCTTTCGGTCGTTACCCAAAGCTCATGACCATAGGTGAGGGTAGGAACGTAGATTGACGGTAAATCGAGAGCTTTGTCTTTCGGCTCAGCTCCCTCTTCACCACAACCGATACAGCGACCACATCACTGCCGACGCTGCACCAATCCGCCTGTCAATCTCACGCTCCATCCTCCCCTCACTCATGAACAAGACCCCGAGATACTTGAACTCCTCCACTTGAGGCAGGGACTCCCCGTCCTGTCTAGTTTAATAGTGAAACAAAGATAATAGCTCATGTGCTAGTTTGATGTCTGCAACAAATCTCAAATTATGCTAACCAAATTCTCTTTTTTGAAATAATGCACACCCCTTCCCCGTCAAAAGTGGATTGTGACAGCTATATGATGGATTTGAATGAGAGGTGATTGGCTGCGTGTTGGTGGTCTGCTCTGCTTTGACAGAATTAAATACCTATTTCCTCCTGTCATAGTTTAAAAACTCCAAAACACCTAAAGTTTTGGATTTGGATGCCCATTCCTGACAGGTTACTCCAAATGCCAAAAGCGAATGGCCATTATAACTTAAGTCTTTCCATTTTCCAGCACCTCACCACACATCGCCTAATGTGATTACCCGTTGTTTGGCAACGGAACAAAAATAGACCCTTCAACCATAAAGGTCCATTATGTCCCATGTTGCTAGGCTTCCAGCGGTTGGCATTAAAGCTTATTGCACAACCTGTGGACCTTTACACAATAAACACACTGGGCTCACATTGATGTTATAAAAGACTCTTCATTTTGAAAAGTGCACAACCAAACCTCCTTCATTTCTCCAACAACACGTGGTAATGGACCCATAAGGGTGCGCTAAGATCTACCTCGTATATTAACACTGTTTAAACACGTTCAGGCTTATTCTGGTTGGACTGCTCAGTGCATTCAGGCATGAGGAGTGGACAGGGTGTACCTGCCTAGTAACACAGCAGAAGGATTACAGTATTTCTTGTAGGCTAGGCATTTCAGAGCAGTTAGCTGCTCTTTGTAACTGCCACTGCTGTGACAGGGCGTGTCCACGTGTGTTGCCTTAATTTTTACCCATCAGCTGAAAGGAGGTGAGCAGCTTCAGTCATGTGGGTTCTTCCAGCCGAAATCCAAGTTGTAAACCGACATTGTATAATCTATAGGAATTAGTAGCCTTCATTTTATGTGGTTTATGAAATGAATGGACACTTAAAACATTTCTGTAATAGACAAATGTTAATGGTTATCTGAAGAAAATGCTATCAACCATTAGCATTGTTACGATACAGAAAATGTCAAACTTGATTTTGATACTAAGATATAGACTCTATACCAATTCCAATACCACGATGATAATAAAAAACACTCTTTATATTGACAATAGAAGTTCCATAGTGGTCCACGTGCTTACACATAATGACATTGCTAGATGTACACAGGTTACTAACAATTAGTAGTAGTTTGCACAATCCAGCTAAAAAGTCTATTCCTTCTTCATGCTTATTCGCGGATTTGGGTTCCTTGACAGGTCAAAGTTTTCGATACACTAAATCCACTCGCTACTTAACTGTGTATATGGTGTTTTAATAGCATCATGTACTGTTCCAAATGATTTTAGTGCATTTGCAGCATTTGCAGCTTTGTGGCCAAAACCTGTAAAACTCAGTTCTATGTAGGTGGTGACATTACAAGGGACTGTAGCCAAGTGTTTGTGATCATAAACACCTGGCTGCAGTGTTTGAAGTGTGGATACCTGTTAGGCCAATCACAGTGTCCATCTTATGTCCAGACCCCCGCCCCTCCTCCTCCTTCAGGTACTGCCCGGATGTTTGTGGGCGGAGTTTAGGTGTTTAGTCCCACTCTAAACCCTGATTTCAGCACAGTTTACAATTCTTCCCCTAAAATGCAGAGTTTGACCATTCCTGTATTTGCTAATGAAGAAATCCATTGTATCTGTGACTATCTATAACCCCACATGTACAAAGAAGATGCAAACTTCAAAATGGTGTTACTATGTTTATTTGCCTGGTATTTTTTTCAGTCTTGTTCACTTGTCTGGACCAAAGTCTATACAGATGGTAAGGGCCTGTAGTCAATGCTTTCTTCCTCCAATAAAGAGCTCTGCATCAGCCTCACGCCTCACTGGTCCTGTATTCATGACAATTGTGTGAGTTTTTTTTTTTTGCATTTTGTTTATTCTCAGCCCCTGGTTCGAACTACCACTGAACAACAAAGAGCAATTTAAAGCATACGGCAGGTTTGATGCTTATAGAAATCAATTTTGTAGCATGGTTCAATGTGTTAAAAGTGCTATATTGTGCAAAATTGACTCTTGTGAGCTTTAAGCCCTGCTGGGATGTTGTTACCTCCTCAAAAACATACCTGGAGTTGTGTTTTGTCTCATTCTCATGTTTGAGTAATTATTTATTATTAGGTCTACATCTCTGAAGGTCAAAATGCTCTGTTCCACCTTGTGACATCATGAAGCAGTAGTTCAATTACAGTTTAGTTAAAATTCTATGGTGGTGAGTATAGTAGGCCTATGCAAAATCCATTCTAAAAAGATCCTGTAGCCCCATGTGTGCTCCTTCCCCATTTCCACTGCTCTTGTGTTTCTCATCAGTTCACCACAGGGACTTTGATTACACTGGTACAAAACAGAGCTCAGCAAACTCTGTGAGCCGTGCACTGGGCCTATCTCGATGGAGTTGTTAGAATAATTTAGAGGCAGACTTTAAATCCCAAACATTTTTATTTTTTACAGTTGCCGTCCCGAGAGCTGCTTGATTTAATCCTCTCCATTCGTCATCTTTACTTGTGTTCTGTACTACAAATCAGCCCACAGTCACAGCAGCTCATTTTCCCCTCTGATCAATTCAAATGGCAAAGCAAATGTTAGAGAAGAGCTAATCTACTTGGTTAAATAAACACTGTGGATCTAGTATCTATCTACAATTTTTTTTTTTTTTTTCAAATAGTGATACAAGGTTCTAAATTGGGCTGGTTAGTGGGGGAATATTTAATAAAAATAAATAAATGAAAATTGCCTTTAATGTGCCTATACCCTTATACAAAACAATAGGGTACAATCAGCAATAATCAGTGCTGAAACATAAAAAAGTAAAAGTAGTAAATTACTGTACTTAAGTAAAAATGTAATTATCTGTATTTTACTTCAGTAAATTTTAAAGTAGATACTTTTTACTTTTAGTTCACTACATCTGAGAGAACGTATCTGTACTTTCTACTCTCTACATTTCTGAACAGGACTGAAATATAAAAGTATTTTTATTATTGAATGAGATCTGCTGAAAAGCCAGAGGGAGTATTTTTTTTTAGTTTGAGCAAACAAAAATATATAAATAAAAACAGCTAGGGGAAAGAAATATTCATTTGTTTCTGTAGAAAAAAATTCAGCTTTATTAGATCTCAAACTCTGTGCAAAATATGTTTACTTTTTACTGTTTAAGTACATTTTTTAAACAGGTACTTTAATACTTTTACTTATTATGTATTTATTTATTTATTTATGTATTTTTTCCATGTCATGTTTTTGCCTTTATAAGAGGTTTTTTTCAATATCTGTACTTTTAGTTAAGTGATAAAATTGAGTACTTTTTCCACCACTGGGATCTATCTAGTATAGTGGTTTCCAAATAGTGGCCCTAAATTGGGTTACATTTAGTTTACCTTGTACAAAACAATAGTTTATAATCAGCAATAATAAAATATATTGCGCTAGTGATTATTCCTGTTTCAATGGAGATGTTATTTCTTTGCAGAGAATGTATGGCCATAAACATGTTTTTAAAACATTTAGTACATACATTACAGAACGTGTGTCCATCGTGTCCCTGCAAGGCTTCCATAACTTTGAAAGGACACATAACACCGATCTCTCTTTCTATTCACTGTACAGGGTTTAATAGAAAACATTGGGTTGTTTTTGTTCATTCTGTTCAGTTGACAGTTGACAGATGTTACTAATAGTTCACACTTAGTTTGCTACATGAGCTACTTGTAATGTTGGCCCTGAAATGAAAATGTACTTTTTTTCTTTTCATGTCATAACTCCACACAGCTGGACTCTGCAAAGGTCATCTTAAATATCGGCCATCTATAGTTTTCAATTTAAAAAGATTCAAATTGAGATCCAAGTTGATGATTTTTTTAAATCTTTAAAACTCTTTTGGTTCTATATTGGACATGGACAGTGGGTGTGGATAGGTGGATAGTATCACTAGTGATGCCAACATTCGATACTGGTTACACCCAGATCTAACCTTATGGGTGAAGATATTTCACTGAGTATATGTACAGCATACAAAAGGGCTTCATAGACTCTAAAGGACAAACAGAACACCTGATAGTGCTGGGTTCAACCAAAATGCTGCTGGGAAAGGTGTTTTGACAAAACAGTGACAAAATAGCTCTAGAGTTGATGCCTCCTCTTAAAATGTGCAGATGTTAATTAGTATCAATATTTGCATGATAGTATTGGTACTCACATTTGAGTCTCTATCGATATATCAATACTTTGATATCCTTACTACTCATCCCTAAAACTGACCCATGAGTTTGGTCAAATTCAATGTATTATTTATTATTACCACCAAATAAAGTATGAGCACCACAGATGACATAGTCATGCAAACATACAGGTAAGGCAGGTAAAGTGTGTAGCCGGGACCTAATTTCAAACCATCTCTCCCAAGTGCTGCTTTGTCACGAAACAGGGATTACCTCTTAAGTCTTGGTCCTGTCAACGCTGGAAGTTCTAAACACTGTATGACTCACTATGGAGTTATTTCATCTGAAACAGCTGTATAAGGCGTTCATTTTGATGAAAATGTTCAGGTAAATTGAGAATTTTCTTTTCCCTAGTTTGACAGTTTGGTGAAGTTTATAATTTTCTTCCTGGTTGGACATGAGCAGCGCAGCAGGTAATTCTATCTGTTACCTAGCAACAGTACTGTACACAAGGTCCAAAGCTCGCTCAATTAACACAAAAGACAAAGTGTATGATACACCATTCTGTTTTTAAATTAATGTTTAAACTGCCAGACAGTTTGCTCTTTGTGCGCCTGCATGTTGGATGAATTTAGTGTGCTGATGACATCAGGAGGGATTCCTTTTTAGAATGCAGCAGCGTCCTTGGCCAGAATGATCTGTGTATTTCTTATACAGAGGAATATCAGTGTGGTCACTTCTCCTTTTGTCATTCCTTAACTCAGGACCAATGCAGGGCTGTGCAATCAGATTTATTCATTTCAGTGATGCATGTGAAACGAGGGAGCTCATTGGTCACTGTTCATTTTGAACAAAATGACATTTCTGTCACGTCAGATTGAGAGTTTAGTTTTTCACTCACTGATTCTGAAGAAATTTGCAATGTTTCGGTCCCTTGCAATATTTTCTTCCTTTTTGTCCTCGTAAAGAGCCTATTTGTTTTGATACAGACAGACCATGATTGGCTAATCCACCTGTCAGTCTCACCCATCTGACCTGAGATTCACCGATGACGAGACTCACATCTTGGTAAAGTAAGTGTCTGTATTCTGAATCCCAGACAATTATTATTCTCTGTTTTTTTGTTCAACCTTTCTTCACAAACTGCCACTTGACTGATGTAAAACTGTGATAAATACTGACCTCATGTACTATCCTACCAAAGATAAGATAAGATATGATAAGACTTTATTGATCTCACAGAGGAGAAATTCACTCGTGACAGAAGCTCACAGTCAGGGGACAGTATAGTGCAAAAAGTTGTGAAAAATTGTGCAAACACTCAGAACAATAAGTAAATAAAAAATAACAATCTCAATAAATATTAACATATTTACAACATCAGGTAGCTCTTATGTACAGGGAGTGAAAGAAATGTAAATATATAATAAAACATGTCTCTTATATAATATATATATATGTAAAAGAATACAAATATACAAATATATAAATATATAATCTGAGGACAGTGGAGGCGGTTACTGATGAGGTGACATGGTTACAGGTTATTGCACAGGTTATTGCACAGGTTATTGCACTGGTTATTGCACAGGTTATTGCATGTGTTAAACAGTGGAGTTGTACAGTCTGACAGCAGTGGGGATGAAGGACCTGCGGTAGTGTTCCTTCTTACACTGAGGGTGCCTCAGTCGGCCGCTGAAGGTGCTGCTCAGTTCCTCTACAGTCCGGTGCAGAGGGTGAGAGGTGTCGGCCATGATGGATGTGAGTTTGGCCAGCACCCTCCTCTCACCCACCTCCTCCACAGACTCCAGAGGACAGCCCAGGACAGAGCTGGCCCTCCTGACTAGTTTGTTCAGTCTTTTTTTTTTTTACAAGTTATACTTGTAGAAACATGAAAGGCTTTCACTGTAATCAATCAATAAAACTTCATTTATAAAGCGCTTTTCAAACAAAAAATGTAACACAAAGTGCTTTACAGTGATTAAAAACAACCCCACATTTCCTTCCACCCACCCAACCAGCCCCCACAGCTGCCTGACCCCACACAACCAAGCAACCCAAACAGTAACACACACATACACGCACACACATGCACACACACACACTAACATGCTAAAATACATAAAACTTCACATAGTAAAATGTGAGGCTGAATACAGGCAAACCAGCTGAGAAAGCGCCACCAGAGGAGCCGTCCACACCAGGAGCAGAGAGCCGTCCACCGCCGCCAGGAACCGCCACAGGGCACAGGGGAGAGAAGAGGCCCAAGCACCATCCCTCCACCAGGACACAGGGCCCAGGGGAGAGATGAGGCCCAAGCACCAACCCTCCACCAGGACACAGGGCCCAGGGGAGAGATGAGGCCCAAGCACCATCCCTCCACCAAGACACAGGGCCCAGGGGAGAGAAGAGGCCCAAGCACCATCCCTCCACCAAGACACAGGGCCCAGGGGAGAGATGAGGCCCAAGCACCATCCCTCCACCAAGACACAGGGCCCAGGGGAGAGAAGAGGCCCAAGCACCATCCCTCCACCAAGACACAGGGCCCAGGGGAGAGATGAGGCCCAAGCACCATCCCTCCACCAGGACACAGGGCCCAGGGGAGAGAAGAGGCCCAAGCACCAACCCTCCACCAGGAGCCCACGGGACAGACCTTGGCAGCCGCAGCCGACCACTGCTCGTGGTGCAGAGGGCTCCTACAGAGGAAACAATGGAAATCCTAAAAATGATAAAGGAATATGAGTTCAAGCTAATAATATGGCTAAAATAAATAAATAAAATAAAATATGAATAATAAAAACAAGTAAAAGTATAAAATTTCAATCAAAGGCCAAGCTAAACATGTGGGTCTTGTGGCCTTGAGGTCCTCCAGCAGGCTGTTCCATAGACGAGGGCCGTACTGGAAAGACGCCTCTCCGTGAGTGTGTGTCCTGACTTTGGGAATGACCAGGAGCTTGCTGCCAGAGGAGCACAGGGTCTGTGAGGGTTCGTAAGGTAAAAGCAGTTCTGAAAGATGAAAAGGCCCAAGACCATTAAGACATTTAAAAACCAGTAAAATAACTTTAAAATCAATCCTGAAACTCACAGGGAGCCAATGCAGTGATTTTAAAACCGGTGTAATATGGTCCCACCCTCTGGTCCTAGTCAGGACACAAGCTGCTGAATTTTGTAATAATTGCAAACTTGAAATACTCTTTTTGGGAAGACCAGAGAGCAGGGCATTACAGTCGTCTATTTGACTGGTGATAAAAGCATCAGTGTCTCCGTGTTGGCCCGAGAGAGAATGGGGCAGACTCTGGCTTTGTTTTTTAGGTGATAGAAACCTATTTTTGTGATGTTCTTAATGTGTGGGATAAAAGTCAGCTCCGAGTCAAAAATGGCGTCCAGGTTTTTCACTTGAGGAGATGGGTTAAAAGAATTTGTAGTTTGGGTAAAAGTTTCTCTCTCTGGGCCTCAGGACCGATGACTAAAACCTAGAATGCAGTTAAAAAGAGCATCAATTGGTCTGGTGTCATCAGGAGACATGGAGATGTAAAGCTGCGTATCATCTGCATAACTGTGGAAGTTGATTCCATGTTTCCTGATGACACCACCAAGAGGGAGCATGTACAAGTTAAAAAGCACAGGGCCTAAAATGGGACCCTGGGGCACACCACATGTGATTCTATGGACCTTGGGGGAGCATGTGTCCACAATCACCATAAATGTTCTGTCTGTGAGATAGGATGTGAACCATTTGTGAACGGCACCGGAGAGGCCGAGGTGTTTTAGGTGAGTTAAAAGAATAGTGTGGTCTACTGTGTCAAAGGCAGCGCTCAGATCCAGTAGAACCAACTGCCTTTGCCAAGGCAGTCTCGGTGCTGTGGACCACCCTAAAACCCGACTGATTTTTTTCCAAAATGTTGTAATCATCTAAAAAATCATTTAGTTGGATAAAAACAAGTTTTTCCTAAAATTTTGCTTGAAAATGGTAAATTAGACATTGGTCGGTAGTTGTTAAAATCATTAAAATCTAAATTGCTCTTCTTCAGCAGGGGCCTCACCACTGCCGCTTTGAACGCAGTGGGAAAGACCCCTGTCTGAAGAGAGCAGTTCATCATGATTAAAAGCTCATCCCTAAAAGATCCATAAAAGATTAAAAAATGGGGTGGGAATTGGATCTAAGACACGTGGTGGGCCTCACTCTCAGCATTAACCGGGACAAAACTGTCCAGTGTTTCCTCTGGTCCAGACAAACACTCAGATGTGTTAAAGACAGAGCTTAGACAAAATAAAATATCACATCTGATAGTGTTTATCTTTCCCATGAAGTGGTCTGCAAACTGCTCACAGAAAGAGTCAGTGGGTGTCAAGTAAAACGTGCTAAAATCAAGGTTTAAAATGTGGTCAATGGCTGAGATGAGAACTTTTGGATTATTTTTGTGGTTGGTGATTATTGTGGAGAAGTAATTGTTTCTTGCATTTCTTATTGCATTGTTGTATGTTCGTTGTTGATTGATGAATAATTGGTGGTTTATTGTTGTTTGGTTTTTTCTCCATCTGTGTGCCCTCCTGCACTCTCTCTTGGATTTTCTCTTCATTTCTCCATGGAGGTTTTAATTTGGTTTTGACATTTTTGGTTTTGAGTGGAGCAACCAGATCTAGAGCTGACCGTAGTCTACTGTTAAAATGGTCAGTAATAAAATCACAGGGACAAAAAATCCATTTAATTAAGAACATTTAAAAATTCATTTGCAACAGTATCTAAAAGATTATCAGTGTGCAAGTTAAAATCACCAGTTATAATAATCAAATTAAATGAATTGTGTAAAATAGATAAAAACTCAAAAAACTCACAGATAAAAAGGTTGCATTTTTTTGGTGGTCTGTGTACTGTGATGTGTAAAATTTGGGGGTTGCTAAAAATAGTTGAGTGACGTTCAAAACTTGTAAAATTGTTCAATAAAATAGGTTTGGTGGCCAGAGTGTTTGTACATATAGAAGCAGTGCCACTCACCTTTTACCATTTCTAGTTGAAAAAGCAAATTTAAAAGTGGGTGGTGAGGCTTCTGTGAGAACAACTGATGCGCCTGCACCCAACCATGTTTCAGTTAAAAAGAAGCAGTCGAGTTTGTGGTCTAAAATCAGGTCGTTAACAATAAAAGACTTGTTCAGCAGAGAACGGACATTTCAAAGGGCCATGTTTAAAGTTAGCGGGGACTGAGTAACTACAGGAATTTGTGGTGAATGTACTTTTGGAAGAGATCTGAGATTATTGATGTTGGCAGTAGATTTATGAAAAGTTTTATGCTTATGCTGCTCTCTGTTGATCACGGGAATTAACTGTGCTTGATTATTTTGTCATGCTTCTTCTAGAGTGAGTTCGATATTGTATGAGAGGAGACAAGTTCCGAGGATGTTGGGGTGTAGGCGGTCCTTTTTAAAAGTTCAGGTAAATAGCTTATACACCAGTGTCCTTCTGCACAGTGCTTTCATTCAGACCATCATTCTGTTTTTCTGTATAATCTCTTCTTTTAGGATGCGGATAACATTCCCTTTTCCTGGTTCTTTTTCCTCAAAGTGCTCGCGGCGCTCCCTGTGTGTATGTGCCATTACAAGTACAAGAGCTCCAGCCCTGCAGCGCTTACCCACGGCCCGGCTTTAGCGCGCACAAATCTGCTGTTTACAAACAAATTGATGAGTGATGGCCCCTCCAGCTAACATCATGTACTCTCCATTTCTCCCTCCGCCTAAAACAACCTCAGCGCTCAACTCTCCTGGGGCCCGCTTTGGCATTTCTCTACGTCTTTTTCTTGTAATACACGGAATTATGGCCTGAATTATTTACCAGGGGAAGAGCAGGAATGGGCCCTCTATCGCGCATAATCTAGCACACTCCGATTTAGATGTAGCTGTCATATGGTCAGATTTACATAACATTACAATGTGGGTCGACATGGCACGGCTCACAGCTTAATGTTATTAGCTTGAAAGTGAATTCCCAGCGAGCATTTGCATCAGGAGCATTGATTTTGCGCGTCCTTGGCCGGGCTGGAGGCACTGATGTAATGAGTGAGTCAGAGTTGCCTGGTTGGATGTGTCCCGGAGCGCATGTGCACGCAGGGGAGGAGGGGGCGCTGTTCGGGTCAAGGACTATTAGGCTCACATGGTACTGAAGAAGACACCAGGGTAACTTACCAAAACCTCAATGTTTACTTTAACTTTGGGTCTTGTATGTCTGATATCGTGAAGATTCAGTGAAGAATAAAGTGTAGAGTAAATTCAACGACTCTTGATTTTGTCAAGCACTCTTTCTGCGCTCCTCCGTAATAAGGTAAGGTAATCCACAGTGCTGCTGGGGCCTGTCACAGTGCAGCACCCAGGCACCCATCTCCAGATCTCGAGATCAGGACCACCTTTGTTAGAGGATTTTACGACTTGTTCATATGTTGGGTTGATGGTGGACAACAGAGTAGAACCCATCCTGAACTCCAAACCTGGGCGATCGAGGACATAGGACCTTTTTGTTGCAACAAGAGCAGCAGCTATTGCACACTGCTAATTCACCAATGTACCTCCTCCAGCAGAAACATCAGCCTCCTCAGCCTTTCCTCTTCTTCTCCATTACCATTTTTGTTTGTATAAATTTAGATAAATTCATAGTTTTAACTGCCAAATTCAGTTAAAACATGCAATGTACATTTATTAACACTATTATATTATGACTCACCCTTGCTGAAATTCATATATATTTTGGATACTGATCTAAATGTGCCATAGTCACATGATTTAAAGACTCACTGTAATTCAAACTGCACTATTTATTCAAGACAGTTCAGTAGTACTCAACATGAAGTACACATATAGATACTTTACGTCGATATTAAAAAAAAAAATTGCAGTGACGTTCACACAGACGACATTTACTCCACCGTAATGATCAGACCTGACAATACCCCCCCCCATTCTCCACCAGCAAGGCATGATGGGAAAACTTAAGTGACATAATTGTATTCCTATACTTTTGTGTTTATGACCAGAATTCATTTTTCTGTGAACACGAAAATTACAACAAAACTGAAAAAATACGTACGTCCTTCATTGTCATAGTCCGTTTCATTTCAAGGCTGCTTTTTTTCCCCTCCTCTAATGATCAAAATAATATTGTATTAAATCAGAGTTTACAATATTGTGCACAATTATCGTTAACTTAACGTTCTTCTTTTCAATGCTTTGGCCATTTACACAGGTCTACTTTTGTGCAATGGATGGAAATTTCAAGTGAGGTTGTATTGTTAGGGAAAACTGCTTCAACTATTTCCAGTCATGGACAGCTTATGGTATTTATATATTTTCCATCATCAAACCTACATCTATCATCAAATTTTCTATCATCAAATTCCATCCAAAATGCAGAGAAAATTTACGTGCAAAGAAGACATTTTTTTGGTGCTATCATTATATTTTTACTTGTCAGATTATAGCTATTGTGCTATTTTGTCAGGTTTTGGCCCTTGTTAACATTATGGTTCCTCTATGTATGTCATATGTGCTGCATGTAGCCAACCAGGAAGTAAAATTATAAAAAATGATATAAAAGCTGGTTCCTGGTCCTCTCTTTGCCGGACAGGACAGATATATGATAATGATGAATCTGAAGTGCCTTGAGATTGTCCTTCAAACACAGCAGGAGCAGAGCAGTGTCCAGCTGTGGGAAAACCTCACACAGACTCTAATGTGGACATGGATCTCTGCTATTTAAAGCAGGTTCTGATCTGTGCACAATTATTGGACTTGTGACATAACCTACACAACATCAACTACAGAACACATTGTATGATAGAAGAGCCTGGAAAATGTTTGCTTACATTTAAAGATCCACTATGTAACATTTTTGAAGGAGCAAAGGTGCCTGCTTGTCTGTGTGGAAATGATAGAATAGAAATGACAGAATATGGCAATAAATGTATCTACCTTGCATGTTTGCTCAAAAACACAGTGAAAAACATGCATTCTTGCTGTGAGCGGGGTCTCCTCTCCACAGATCTGACCTGTAACTTGGCCTGGTTACATCAGCTGAGGTCTCGATGGAGATACATTTGATGCTACTTTGTGGATAATTGGATTAGACAGTAGACATAGTGGATCTTTAAATGTACAGGCCTCAGTTTGGCATTAAAATACTCACTACTTCACAAGAGCATACACTACCAGTCTAAAGTTGTTATTATTATTATTATTATTATTATTATTATTATTATTATTATTATTATCATTAGTAGTAGTAGTAGTAGTAGTAGTAGTAGTAGTAGTAGTAGTAGTAGTAGTAGTAGATCTTTAAATGTACAGACCTCAGTTTGGCATTAAAATACTCACTACTTCACAAGAGCATACACTACCAGTCTAAAGTTATTATTATTATTATTATTATTATTATTATTATTATTATTATTATTAGTAGTAGTAGTAGTAGTAGTAGTAGTAGTAGTAGTAGTAGTAGTAGTAGTAGTAGTATTTTTACACCATTATTACATTGTAAATTATCACTGTAGACATCAAAACTCTGAGTAAATATTGAATGTAGTAAACAAAAAATAAACTCAAAATAACTCAAAGTTGTTTTACATTGTAGATTTTGGAAAATGGCCACCCTTTGCTTTTGTCACTGCTTTTGAGCACTGGCATTCCTTGATCCTGACATAGCACACTTTGAATTGAAAACCATTTCAGGTTACTTTATTGTAAAGCTCATTGAGAGAAGGCCAAGGGTTTGAGGAATTTGATTTTTTTTTTTTTTTTGTCTTTGCTACATACTTCCATATATCTTTCCCTGTATATTTGTTGTCTTCTGTAAATATAAAGAAAAAACACTGAATGAGAAGGTGTGTCCAGACTTTTGACTGGTAGTGTATATTTTACTTTAACTGCCTTTAAGAAATCTTTAGGATTGTTGCTACTCAACTGTTGGTGGCTCATTCTCAATCCATCACCTCTGCATTGGAACCTAATTTTGTTTATTAAAGGTGCATTCACTTTCCTGGTGGAGCTCCGTTACCTGTTTGCCTCTATGTAAGTTTGATCCTAACATTTCCTTTAACACTGCATAACATTACATTCACGTGCAAGACCTTAAACCAAGTAAAACAAGTTACGTAGTACACCTTTACTTGTCTTCACCTACAGAATGTTATGATGCATTACGAGATCCAGCATATTTAGCCCTTAACCTGCACTTACCCTTTAATCCTTCCTGTGTGTTATGCCTTATAAGCACATTGTTCCTGATTCCCTCCCGCCTCCTGAAGCTCATTGGACAGGCTGGCTCCCATGTGATCACCGCCTCTGTCTCTGCTGTCTGGACCAGATTAAAACATGAATGCTAATTGATTTTGCACAAGCATGTGAGCTAGCATGACTTCTGACAGATAAAACTGAGCGTGCTACTGTCGCTAATTACTCCTACTGCCTCATTACATTAGACACTGCCTACTACGGCGAATCCAGTCACATTTACTACTTGACTTGTGATATTTTGAAGTAACAACGTATTAAATCAAGTAGGTTGTTTATGTGTGTTTATGTGATTTTGTCTTGATTCCAGACATTAAAGCTCCACTGTGCCACTTTTCTGTTGGAGGTTGCTTGTCTCCATGGAAATGTTATTGCTTTGTCTAGAATGTTCCTTGGTATAGGGGAGAGAAGAAGGTTACAGCACTACGCTACATTACAATTCAGATCTGTGAAGAGTCGTCCCTATTCACAGAAGGAATTATTGTATTTTTGAGCTATAGAAACACCCGTAATGAATAGGTGGAAATGTTTAAAGTCATGCCATGGAACATTCCAGGCAAAGCAAAAACATCTCCATGGGGAAAAGTTGCGCAGTGCACCTTTAAGAGGCCAAAGGGTAAATTCAACCTGAAAGACTTAACTGACTGTTCCTGCCATCTGTGTTTCTCTCAACCAATCACAGGCCACCATACCTTTTCCTCTCTGCCATGTTCACAGCAGCAGTAGAACCATCAACCACCTCAGCCTCACCATCTCCTCCTCTTCAGTGATACTGTCCCAGATCACGCTGTTCTCTGATGTCGCCTCATTACAAACATACACAAACAACAGTTGTGTTTAATTCACACATGTTTAACACACAAATTCTGCATATTTAGGCTGAGTCCTCTCAAACTGAAAACACTCTGTTCCACCTTGTGATGTCATGTGGTAATACAGGAAGAGCTCCACTGTATTTTTAAACTCCATTCACCTTCAATAGCATCATTTGGATAATTTCAGTCCTGGAATTGCCAATGTCTACTGAACTAAAAGTATAAGGTAGCTGCTAACTTGAAAACTACCGCTTCATGACATCACAAGGTGGAACAGAGCATTTTGAGCTTTGGAGCTGTAGGCAGACTAGTAATAAAGGATTACTCAAACAAGTGTGAATGAAACAAAACACAAATCCACATGTTTTTCATAAACTAAGTTCTAACATTGCTTAAAGCTCAGTCTGAATGTTATACTGAATGTATAACTAGGTTTATCTAGTAGTCAATCAATCATTAAATAAGTTTACCAAGTCAGGAGCTACTGAAAAGAACCAGGCGCTCTTTGGCTAAGTAATGATTTTACTCATTATTTTAGAATAACTGAGTAAAATGAAGCTACCTCCACCCACTTCTGTGCCAATCAAAAAGAGGAAAATGGAACAAGCGCATTTTAAACTGTTCGCAGCAATCCAAACTTTTTCCTCACTTTCTTAACACATCCCTAGCATCATAATTATTCACTGTGATGAGTTGATAAGTGCTTTTTACAACATTCAGAGGCTAGAATTCAGTTGCGTCATCTCGGTATGCTAAGAAACAGCTAGCGTGCTAACCACTCAGCAGCCTTACTTCCTGGTTCATAGATTATAAAAATATTATTAAGGGCCCATATTACACTGTTTTCTGATCTGTTATAATGTTGCTTCCTCGCCAAAATATTGCTGGAGTTGTGTTTTGTTCCATTCACACGTTTAACACACAAGCCCTGTATATTTAGGCTGAGTTCTTCTCTGAAACTGAAAACACTCCACCTTGTGATGTCATGTGGTAATACAGGAAATGCTCCTCTGTGTTTTTAAATCCTATACACCTTTACTAAAATCATCATGGATAATTTCAGCTATGGAATTGCCCATCTCTACTACACAAAAGGTAAAATGTAGCTGTTCACTTGAAAACTACCGCTTCATGACATCACAAGGTGGAACAGAATATTCTGAGCTTTAGAGATGTAGACAAAGGATTACTCAAACATGTGTGAATGAAACAAAACACAACTCGAGGTTTGTTTTTGATAAGGTAACATCATTTTAGCATGGCTAAAGCTAGAGTCAGTTTTGCGTAATATTGGACCTTTAGGTGCAAACAACACACAGGGATTTTATTTTGAATACAATTTTCAATATACTAGAATATTTACTGCGACAAGACAATTTTTTACTTTATCACATAAAAAAAAAAAATGAGCCTCTATAAAAAGTCAATCACAAAATATTCACTACTCCCCAAACTCCCAAAGAGTGTTTTGCCAAAGGGCAGCAGTGCTTTCAGGGCAGTGTCCAGGCTACTGTTGCTTCTTAGGGATTCTCTATGACTCCCACACATTAGAATCGGAGCTGATTTGCTTTTCATATCATGCTGATGCTGACACAACGGTTAATGTCTATTTCTGTAGTCTGCTCTTTTAAGCACCTCACATTTGCCTTGATCAATAAACCAACATGGGGTTTGGGTCAGGGTTAACCTCTGCAGCTGCTGCCAGAGTGCTCTGCTTTAAATTATGCTTGTCTCAAAGAAATGTAATCAGACATAAAAAGGCAGACTACGTGCATCAGCCTCGTACCTTTGCAGCGGCCCTATCTCGCAATGGGAAAGACCAGATGCCTTACCAAGTATCAAGTTTAGAGGCATAATTATACAGCCAGAATCTTATAATCTCCCATAACTCGTTTTCTGCCCCTTGTGTCTGGAGTTGAAACATAAGTAAAGATTACAAAAATTCTGAAATCTGACTTTGAGTTCTGTTATGCCAAATGACTGACCTGGAGCAACTGGACCAAGATTAATTTACTAATAAAAATTATGAGATGGGTTTGATGACAGTAGCTAAAACAAGACAAAAACAAGACTGCAAAAAACAGAAAATAATCATTTCTCACCAGAGCTGATCTTGTGATAAAGCACTATATGTTTGTGAAGGCAACCAATGGCTACATATTGTTTTTTGCCACATGCAAACATGCATATTGGTTCTAGATGCTAATGTAAATAAATGTATACTCCAAAGAAAACATGCATTAACTGACCAAATATCAGTACTAAACCAGTTTTTAGTCATATTTACTATGTTTTTGATTGCATTTATTGAAGCAGGCCTATTCTGCAAAAACCTTTCAGGGCTTTTAACCATCTTATAGTTGTTTCCCCTCACCATTTACACTCTCAAAGTTGTATTTGGAGTGATTTGGTGTGTATCTAAAAACAATTTTTAATTGCTTATTTTCAAGATGCCATATTGCCAATCAATCCCTGTTTACTTTATCTCCAATTTAAATTTCCTAACTGATGATACACATACGATTTGGCAACATCACGTAGTCATTTTGGTACAAATTTAAAGAAATGCACTGTTTGTTTGCGTGCTATCCATCGGAGGTGCTGACAGCTCTGTGGCTCTTTGTTGTTGGTGTTTACACTGACGTTAGCTCACAGTGGGCACCATGGTTTTCTAATGCAAAAGTCCATGGACTTGTTTCTTTTATTAAGTCATTTTGGATCAATATTGTGATTTAAAATGTCCGAATTATAACATAATGATCCACGAGTGTCATAGATTATTACTATATAGCAGACACAAGCACAATATGTGTTCTTTAAGATAAAGTGAGATCCTTGGACCCGGAGCCTTGCTTGGAATATGTAGCCTAAAAAGAGGCCGACATTAAACCTAACCATGCCAAAGGTGTTAGTACTAGAGCCAATCGAAACATGTTTTATGGCATCAATTATACAATGTCATGAATGCAGCATCACAACCTATAGCTCCTTATCAGTTTTTGCAGTGCATGTGTCTCTCCTTCACCCTGCTCCTGCTGTCTGCCCCTCACACGTGCTCGCTGTACTCCCTGATCTGAATGCACTCCGTTGGAAGTAGCAGATCCGGATAATTCCAGAGACTTTGTGGACTTACGGTGGGTGCGTGGGGAAGGTAATGCTCTTCTCAGTGAGGCAGCCCCTCTTTGAGCTGTCACCCCCCTGACCTGCGGCTGGGAGGCACAGGCTCGACCGGGGTTTAAAACCAAAGCCACGTCTCACTGTGAACTAGCTCCTTCTCACACTCTGTGGAGCACTGCAGGGCTGATTAACACATACAGAGGATGTTACACACATGTACATATGATCTAGTAGTTCGACTGGGTGAGTAGTAGTATAATTGCAAGCCACGGTGAATAGATTATTGAATAAATAAGGAGGATATGGAGAGACAGAGAAGGCTGAGGCTGTACAGCTAAAATGGAAAAATGGGGAGAGTGCTTTTAATACGCATACATGGGCTGCTTGAGAGGTGATGGTTGTGAAGTTTCTTTCTTCTCCAAATACCTAGAATGTAAAAGAAGTAAAACTCTATTCTTTTTGGTGTCAGTGGAACAGATTGAAAGCACTTGCAAACAATCAAATGTATTGATAGTACACAGAAAAAAAAAATAGGTCGCTGGATTTGCGTAAAAAAATATGGAAAGCGGTTGCATGCAATAAAATTATGTTTAGGCTTTGAAACTTATTTTGATCCCCTCTACACATATTTTTCTCAGAACATGAACATCACTTTTTCATGTTGATGAAATGTGATCATATCATGCTGAATACGTATTTATCTTGTTACCTTATCTTGAAAATTTGTCTTTTTTATGGTTTTATGTTTTATGTATAATTTAATTCTGTCTACACAATTATTTTAACATGCAACATCAAATGTCCTTAAAGGGTTTTAAAGTAAAATAATACAAAAACAGTCTTTAGTTTTCCACAGTTCTGTATTGTCTTAAAACAGAATCAAACACACAGAAATCACAGGTACAGAGACACACAGTTTGGAGCTGGACAGTGTGAGGACTTATTCAAGTGAAGACACTCTGGTCTCTGTCTGTGGACACATGAATAACACATGATGAACACATTATTATGATCTACTCTGTGTTGTACATGTTTAAATATACTTAAAACACTTATTACTCTCTAATACAATAATGGACCAGAACAGAATCACAGTGAACATTAGAATTGTACCTGCAGAAACAAAACTCACCATGTGCTGCTTTTCTTCCTCAAACACAGTAACAGGTAGGGCATCTGGTATAAAGTCCTCCTAGTGCCACATCACCTTGTAAAAACACATGATAAATGTTCACTAGGAAAAAATATAATTCTGTTAAAATAATTTTAGTTGGTTTACTTACTTTGTTCATCTGTGGTTTGTGTTTTGATGATTACTGTTACTGTTTTCTGAAAGATACAGAGATTTTTATTTTGTTTTAGTCTTTTTATTTTAAGTGTTAACCTCACTTTGAGAATGGTGCAAAAATGACAAACAACATCAGCTCTAACATTCATGAACTTACCCACAGCTGCAGCAAAGTGCTCTGGATATCACTGTTTGTTTGTAGAAGAATCTGGAAACAGCACATTCAAATCTTAGTACAACTGTCACACTCTTGTAGATGGACAGTCAAAAATAAATAGTTTTACTGAAATAGTCCTCACATTAACTCTAATTTCAAATAAAACACCACAAACATGTTTTAACAATGAACTACATTCTAGGCCAGAGAAAGTGTATAAAATCTCTGAAAAGTCTTACCTCCAGATCAGCTCTCACAGTCCTCCTGGACACACTGTGTGTCCTCTGCTCCTGTACCTGTCCTGTGTCCTGAGTGTCCTCTGCTCCTGTAACTGTGTCCTGAGTGTGTCCTCTGCTCCTGTAACTGTCCAGTGTCCTGAGTGTGTCCTCTGCTCCTGTAACTGTCCTGTGTCCTGAGTGTGTCCTCTGCTCCTGTAACTGTGTCCTGAGTGTGTCCTCTGCTCCTGTAACTGTGTCCTGAGTGTGTCCTCTGCTCCTGTAACTGTCCTGTGTCCTGAGTGTGTCCTCTGCTCCTGTAAAAGTCCTGTGTCCTGATATAGGACAGGTACAGGAGCCTAATATAGGACCTTTAAAGTGATTCAAAGCACTGTCTTATTTCCTGTAGAGACTGGGTGAAGAGGCAGCCTCACTTCCTCTCCTGGTCCAGTGAATGATGACCTACTGTGGCTCTCTGTTTCCATGTGAACGGAGCTTACAAAAACACTGCATCCGCACAAACAAGGATAATTTCAAGCAATTTTGTACTTGGTCCAAACTGCGCTCTGATAACAGCAGCAGCTCAATTAAAGCACAAACACAATGTGCTAAATCATGACACAACAATTAACCTCCTCTATACTGTATACTGTATACTGTATATATATATATATATATATATATATATATATATATATATATATATACACACACACACACACACACACACACACACACACACACATATATATATACATATACATATACATATATATATATATATATATATGTTCCTCACCTTCCACGGTGGTTGGTCTCTCTCACCCTCATCAGCTCGGGCCCTACCAGAGTCCTGGGAGCTTGAGAGTTCTGCGCAGTATCTTTGCTGTTCCTAGTACTGTGCTTTTCTGGACTGAGATGTCTGATGTTTTTCCTGGTATCTGCTTTAGCCACTCCTCCAGTTTGGGGGTTACAGCCCCGAGTGCTCCGATCACCATGGGCACCACTGATGCCTTCACCTTCCAGGCCTTCTCCAGCTCTTCCTTGAGCCCCTGGTATTTCTCTAGTTTCTCGTGTTCCTTTTTCCTGATATTTCCATCTCTTGGTATTGCAATGTCCACCACCACGGCTTTGTTCTGTTGCTTATCCATCATCACTATGTCTGGTTGGTTCGCCATCACCATTCTGTCAGTCTGTATCTGGAAGTCCCACAGGACCTTGGCTCGCTCATTCTCCACAACCTTTGGGGGAGTTCCCCACCTTGACCTTGGGGTCTCCAGCCCGTACTCTGCACAGATGTTTCTGTACACTGTGCCCGCCACTTGGTTGTGTCGCTCCATGTATGCTTTCCCTGCAGCATCTTACACCCTGCAGTTATGTGCTGGACTGTCTCAGGAGCCTCTTTGCACAACCTACACCTTGGGTCTTGTCTGGTGTGGTAGATCTGGGCCTCTATTGCTCGGGTGCTCAAGGCCTGCTCCTGTGCAGCCAGGATGAGGGCCTCTGTGCTGTCCTTCAGACCAGCCCTCTCCAGCCATTGGTAGGATTTCTTGATATCAGCCACTTCAGTTATGTTTCGGTGGTATGCCCCATGTAGGGGCTTGTCCTGCCATGATGGTCCCTCCAGCACCTCTTCCTCTGACCTCCACTGTCTGAGGCATTCCCTGAGCACATCATCTGTTTGGGCCTTATCCTTGATGTACTTATGGATTTTGGCTGTTTCATTCTGGACAGTGGTTCCCACACTCACTAGTCCTCGGCCTCCTTCCTTCCGGCTCACGTACAGTCTCAGGGTGCTGGATTTGGGATGAAATTATCCTTTTGTGCAGATTTGACTATTTTTAGCCCTAACTATCACCAGTACACTCCTGTGTTTTCATTCACAAATGTTGGATATGCTGACACATGTTGCATATTTAGGTAGTGACCTTAAGAACTCAAAAGACTCAGAGCCCCACTGTATGTCATCATTAATACTTCTCCAGCTGTTTTTGTTTTTGTTTGTTGCAACACTGAAACTTCCCAATTGTGTGACAAATAAAGGTTGTCTTAGCTTAGCTTACAAATCGCCAGACCCATTCTGGTCATTCCAGACAGTTCAGAAACTTGCTATCAGCAAATGTTTTAGCCTCACTGTGCAACTTTTCTGGTGAAAGGTCCATCACCTGCTTGTTTTTATAAAAGTGTCATTGCTCTGCTTGGAATGTTCCACAATATGACATTAAACAGCTCTACCTTACATTTATTCAATTGCAGATGGTTTTAAAGCTTAAAAATACCCAGAAAACTGGCACTCTTTTGGTTTGGTCTCCATGAAGATAGAAAGGTTTAATTTCATACTGTGAAACATTCCAGACAAAGCAATGGCATCTCCATGAAGAAAAGCATTTGACAGACCCTCTACCAGAAAAGTTACACAATTCACCTTTAAATAGCTTTTGTTGTTTCTTTTTATTTTTGGCATGTAGGCTTTATCAGATATTGGGGTTGAAGAGTGGTGAGACATTCAGCAATTTCTCAGTCTCACAATGGACAATTTGTAGTACTTGTAGATATTTTTAAAGTTATACAATGAGACATAAATGTGAATGGTTTTAAATATCCAACTATACACAGCATCTAAAATTACAAATTTATATACCAGCAGAATGTTTGAGCAATGATTTCATTTCCTTTAAGTGTTTCTGTAGGACATTATGATCTCCTCTAACAGACCACAGAAGAGCTCCTGTCTCTTTAGTCTTTTCTTTCCGAGTGAAGCACCTTCTTGACACACTTCAGCTCTGAGTTCTCCCTCACATATCACCTCAGTCACAGCTCAGGCCTTATGTTTATTGATGGACAAGGCCCTCTGAACTCATGTGGATGTTAGAGCTCAGAGAATCACTGGAAATAAAGCAATACCTCCTCAAGTGTTTTGCTTTGTCTCTCGAGTGGTGCTCTGGTCATGTTTCGTTAGCCTCTCACCCAACCCACGCACTGTTGTTTTTGGATCTGAAGGTGCGTTTGACGACTATGGGTCATCTCAGCGCTGCAGATTTGTGGAAGTGAAAGGAGATAGTGTTAAAACTCAGATCATTTCAAAGAGCCTGTACCAGGTTTTTCCCCGTGTATGTTAGCAAATTTTGTCTTGCCCACATATATTGTACGAGCAGCCCTTGAGGTCAAAATTAGTCTGGTGTGTGTTGTCTGCATCTAATTATAAAGGGTTCTATTGTCTGATAATCAGGAAGTGTGCGCTAGCATACTAGTTGTTGTTGTTAGCTTTGCCTCCAAATGAGAATATTTTCAGACTTAGCAATTTCTAACATGAAGTAAATAATAATATATCTTGGTTCATATATTTGATGTCTACTGTGTGTATCTAAAATGTAAAAAGTAGAAAAAAAAAACATACTGTACATGACTGGTATATGATATAATCATTTGGTTATAATAAAAAAAAAAATAGTAGCATTATTAAACTTTTTTCTTTGCTTTTCTTTGCTCCATAAATCATATTTGATGTCTTTTGTATATATATTAAATGTAGAAAGTAAACATATAGAGAATAAAAGACCCTGGTCCCTGTGTCTGTGCAGGCCTTCACATTGATACTGGTATTATATTTGCATTACATTAAGTGCTAGCTAAATCTTATGTAAAATTGACTTTTCTATATAACTTTTCAGCTGGAAAATCTGCTGGTCATTATTGCTCAAAAATACTTTGAGATAAATTCATGTTAATGTTCACTTGATCCCCATTGTTAAAAATGTTCACTGTATTTGACCCATGTGTTTGGATCTTGAGCTAGGCTTGGTCGAAACTACCTGAAAAGAGGATTTAACCTTCTGTGCATTTTGTAGACTGACAGGGGAAATCGGAGCGCCTGCATGGACATGGAGAAACATTCAAACTTAATGAAGAAAACCCCAGGCCAACCCAGGAGTCAAACCTGCAACCTTCTTGCTGTGGCACCATGGATTGTTTCTGTGAGTTGGCTCGCCACTACACAGATCAGACCTGTAACTTGACCTGATGGCGATTGATACTTTGCAATGATATCACACTGGGGGTGTTCTATATGTGTGTGTATGGCAGAATTTTCATCAGTTACTGTGGTGACACATTGCGCACATTAGCAAACACAGCCAAATATATTTTTAGATCAAAAATTCTAGAAAAAATAGAAAATAAATAACAACAGAAAAATTAAGTTCTGTCAACTGGACAAAAGTTTTTATAGTAAAGACATTTCACCGCTCATGCAAGCTCTTCCTCTGATCTGTGATGCTATTTTAGAGAGACGTGTTAAAAAGTAAAATTCAGCTCACCTGTTGTAGTTCCAACTAAGTCAGCTATTTCTGGTCAGATTGTGTTAAAACAAAGCTTAAATTCAAGTCTAACAAAGCCTCAGACGGAGCATGCCTACAGTTAGCATCACACCCCCAGGGAATGTTGATGACACATGAATGTTTGGAGACTTGACCTTTAACCTTGACCTGATATTATTAGAAATTTGCACTGAACCCCATGAGTGAAACATATTTGATCACACATAAAAAGCAAAAAAATCCAGCCAGTATTTAAACTTAAACCCAGGATCCTTGGACACAGAACAAAGGCAGTCGCAAATAAATAATTCACTCCCAACTTGTCGTCCTCCTCTCTTTCCCCTGTTACAGTTTTACTCCAACTCTGTATTTTTGGTTTTGAAATTTCACACTTTTTGGATGTTCGATGCCGAGACACATGCTAAAACAAATGAGCAAATCAAAGGGCGCGAGCTGAGGGATTCTGACATTCAGGCTGCACATTTCATCATCAGCCTTCACTGAATGAGAGAGCTCCACATCCTACATTTCCCATAACTTTAGAGATGGTTAGAGGTTTTATGTCTCGCAAGAAAAGTATCAGGAAAGACACAGACGTCTGAGGAGATATAGTAAAGCTGGAGATATACTCTTTAAGGTTTTATTATACAGAGCTTCTGAAATAGTTCAAATCCAGGACGCAGTGGCAGAGTGGTTAGCAATTCTCACCAATGATAAATTTGGGTTACATTTTATAATAATTGAGTAGACTTTATGAAGCATAGAAAAAGAAAAAAAATACATATTGGTATAAAATGTTACTCAAATGTGTCGAAAGTTTGTTAGTATTATTATGTACATTTTTGGTCCGTCTCCCTCTTAAATTACCAAAATGCATGCTCCTTTTAAAGGATTTGGGAAAACTATGCATTTTCACCGCGTTCCAAATTATTATGCAAATTGTGTTTAAGTATCCTAAAGGTCAAATGTTTAGTTTTCCAGTGAAACTCCTGGATGGTCTTGTGTCTCAGTGAAATCAGTCTCACACACCTGTGACAATGAGTTTGTCACGTGTGTCCAATTAAAGGAAAAACGACTGAAGAAGGACGTTCCACATTATTAAGCAGAGCACCATTTTTAAACAATATGGGAAAGAAAAAGGATCTCTCTAATGCCAAAAAGTGTGAATTAGCTGAATACCTTGGACAAGGTATGAAAACCTTAGATATTTCACGAAAACGTAAGCGTGATCGTCGTACTATTAAGAGATTTGTAGCTGATTCAGAGCACACAAGGATTCGTGCAGATAAAGCCACAATAAGGAAGATTTTTACCAGACAAATACATCGGATTAAGAGAGCAGCTGCTAAAATGCCATTACAAAACAGCAAACAGGTATTTGAAGCAGCTGGTGCCTCTGGAGTCCCGCAAACGTCAAGGTGTAGGATCCTCCAGAGGCTTTGCAGTTATATATAAACCTTCTATTCGGCCACCCTTAAACAAAGCTCACAGGCAGAAATGGCTCCAGTGGACCCAGAAATACATGAAGACTCATTTTCAAAGTCTTGTTCACTGATGAGTGCCGTACAACCCTGGATGGTCCAGATGGATGGAGTGGTGGATGGTTGGTGGATGGCCATTATGTCTCAACAAGGCTGTGACGTCAGGACAGAGGTGGAGGAGTCATGTTTTGGACCGGAATCATGGGGAGAGAGCTGGTCGGCCCCTTTAGGGTCCCTGAAGGTGTGAAAATGACCTCTGTAAAGTATGTGGAGTTTCTGACTGACCACTTTCTTCCATGGTAAAAAGAAGAACCGTGGTTTCTGTAGCAAAATCATCTTCATGCATGACAATGCTCCTTCTCATGCTGCATGAGCACCTCTGCATCATTGGCTGCTATGGGCGTAAAAGAAGAGAAACTCATAGTGTGACCCCCATCCTCCCCTGACCTCAACCCTATTAAGAACCTTTGGAGCTCCTCAAGTGAAAGATCTATGAGGGCAGGAGGCAGTTCATATCCAAACAGCAGCTCTGGGAGGATATTCTGACATCTGCAAAGAAATTCAAGCAGAAACTCTCCACAAACTCACAAGTTCAATGGATGCAAGAATTGTGAAGCTCCTGTCAAATAAGGGTCCTATGTTAAAATGTAACTTGACCTGTTCAGATGTTTTGATTGAAAAAGCTTTTGATTTCAGTAATGTGCTAAAGCTTCTAACTGAAAAATAAACAAATGAACATTTTCATTTCTTTACAACAGTAACATGGTTTGAAACTCTGTTGTGCATAATTATTTGGAACAGTGCATTTTCAGTTTTTATTTTTGAAAAAATACTGTTATCACTGGGAGGTTCAATAACATTTGAATTGTACCCTAAAGGTTGATGACTTGAAAATTATGACTGTCATTTATATTGACAGTTTGGCAAAATCAGAGAAAAATATCATTTGCATAATAATATGGAACGCAGTGTTGAAAAAGATGGAAAGTTGACTATTATGTCATAATCTAAATGAATTGTGATCTGCTAAAGAAAAATAAAAGATGTGTATTTATTATTAAAATCTAAAAAAAAAAATAAAAAAATAAGTTTCTAGTTCAGTAACAGTAAGTGATGAAACATAGCTGTAAACCACAACCTCCATAATGATGAAACTGTCCAGTCTGACTTTAGTATTCACAGTACAAGAACTACTACTGCATTAAAAGCACAATAAACTCATGGAAAACAGGACAGTATGTAGTAAAGGGTAGAGATGCACTGATCCGATATTGTATCCAATATCAGCATCGACGCTGGAAAATTTGCAGGACTGGATATTGGCTGAACCAATATTTGAAAGCCAATATCCAATCCTTGGACATATAAACTGATGTAATAAGATTATTACATCAGTTTATATGTCCCAGAAAATCTCAATGTTTGAATTGTTATTTATATAAAGTTGTTGTAGAGAAATAAATAACAGCTACATAACATATTTGAATCAGTTTTGTCTTATTTTATTTTTATTTTTAGTCTCTTAAAGCCATAGTATCTAAATCAGTATCAGAACTGAAAAAGCTGGACCATGCATCCCTAGTATGGGGTACAACTGTTTCTTTATGGACATCTGATTTGTGCATTGAGTGTTGCTATTTCTCTGAATTTAGAAAAGTCTATCAGACAGTTTGCAAGTAAACCTGTCAGAAGCAGTGACCTAGTGCAGTGTGGTGTGATCTTCAGCCAGGATCATGAGCACGATTACGTCTGCATGTTTTGGGCTGGATGGGGGAAACTAAAGCAGGCGCAGAAGAAACCCACACAGACACAAGAGACTAATGCAAACTCCAAACGGGACCCTGTTGCTGTGAGGCTCTAGCCATAGTGCCATCTCGGGGAAGTAAATTTGAAGTGAAAAGGAAAACTTTCTATTTCCTACCAACACAAGTCTTAATACTATAGAATGTTATGACTGCCCCCTTCAGCCCTCCTCAGCCGTCGCCCCCTCTGCCCTCTCTCCCCTTCTCTGCCCTCTCTCCTCCTCTCTCCCCCTCTCTCCCTTTCTCCTCCTTTCTCCCCCTGTCTGCTCCTCTGTGTGGTCCTGCCGGTGCTGGTGGTGGGTCGGCAGCTGTGATTAAGGGGATTTATGGAGGATTTTCAGGATTAACACTCCCACATTTGTGTGTAAACAGCTCAATGTCACAGGTTGTGTACAATCATGTCCATTCACTTAACTGGATGTGGATTAAGTCAGATGGCGTCACACAACGTATAGAAAACAGGTCTCATCTAATTAACCACAAGTGGAAATTGCTCCTGTATTGTGTAAGTTAATAGACGTTACCACACGGTTAGGCATCTGGCATTTAAAGGTCCTATATTACGCAAAATTTACTCTTGTGAGCTTTAAGCCATGTTAAAATGTTGTTACGTCTTCAAAACCATACCTGGAGTTGTGTTTTGTTTCCTTCTGACATGTTGCGTAACGCTTTGTTATTAGTCTGTCTACATCTCCAAAGCTCAAAATGCTCTGTTCCACCTCGTGAAGCAGTAGTTTTCGGCAGCTACCTTTTATTTTTAGTTCAGTCAGATTGGCAGTTCCAGGGCTGAAATTATCCAAATGATTCTAGTGAGGGTGTATGGAGCTTAAAAACACAGTGGAGCACCTCCTGTTTTACCACATGACATCAGAAGGTAGTTTCAGTTTGAAGGAAGAACTCAAACTGCAGGATTTGTGTGTGTGAATGAAACAAAACTCCAGGTATGTTTTGACGAGGAAACAACATTATAACATAGATCAGAAAATAGAGTAATATGGGCCATTTCAAAAACATACAAAGTTGTTTATTTGATTTTTTGTAAGGAGTTGATCTTGGTTAAATAGTAAAAAACTACATACAAAACTCTGAAACCCAACAATGAAAAACATGTTTAGAAATCAGTACAATAGAATTTCACTCTGGCCTTGAGCTGTAGCCTTCACTGGGCCATCTGTCTTTGTAATTGTTATAATGGCCGTATCACAGCAACACCTTGTGAGAATCGGTGCACACGTAAGTTAAAGCGCACATGTTCGGATTAAGCATCAATTAGCATTAGCACCACATGCACACAGGGCAAAGATCAAGGTCAGGCTAACAAATACTTTCATAGTATTAGTACCCATTTTTTCATGTAATAAAATCAAATCTGTTTGCCATAGCACAGATACGTGAAAGTAGCTCTAATTATAAAGCATTTTTATCATCTGTGAACCAGGAAGTAGGTCTAAGGCTGGTGCGTTGTTAGCATGCTAGTTGTTGTGATCAGTGGTGGAAAAGTATCTGTATCTGTACTTTACTTAAGTATATTTTAAAGTACTTTTTTCTTTTTCTTCACAACATTTGACAACAAGTTTCTGTACTTTCTACTCCACTTTATTTTAACATGTTCATAGTCTGAGCAAACAAATATATACAAATAAAATAGCTAGAAAAATAAATATTAATTGAACTGTTTCTGTTGAATAAAAGTCAGCACAAAAATGTATCAAAATCATTACATTTGAAGCTTTGTAAGATCTCAAAATCTGCACAAAATACTCTTCGTTTTTGCACTTAAAGTACATTTTTAAACAGGTACTTACCTAGATTTTTCAATACTTTTACTTTTACTTTTACTTGAGTATTTATTTTGCAGGAATGTGAAAGTGAGAAATAAGTTTGGACCATTTAAAAGAACTAATTCTGTTTTTCACATTTTTAAGACAGAAAAGATCAGGTGCAGGGTTATTAGCAACTTCATTAATTACCATGGCGTGAATAGTGGCAAAGTGGCAGCTCGAATTAAGAACTCAAATTTCTTAAACTGAACCAACCCCACTGACATTTTCAACACTAGATCACGTATCTAGTGATCTCAATACACCCATCTTGTGTATATTTTTGCCTGAATTGTGTTGAAAAAAGGACTATAAACGCACGTATAATTTTCTTTTGAAAGGTCATTCATGCTCGCACTCGCCTTTGCAGCGGTCTCCATAGCAACTCTCTTTCCCTAATTGAGGTGATCAAACTTAAGAAATGTCTCCTGCTCATTCATAGGTATCCCACTGCTCCTTGTATTGCCAGGTCGGCTACAAGCACTTAATATATTTGTGTCCCGTTATATGTTTCTATAATCTTCATGAAATATTGGGGTGATGGTCAGAATGGTGGATGCACTCAGTTGAAGAAAAGTAATTGTACCTTTCAGAGTAGTTTTCTAGCAGCATCCTTTACTCCCATTTCAGAAATATTTTTAATTGAAGAAACTGTACTCTTACTTGAGTAAAGGTTTTGGTAACTCTTACCACTGTGAACAAGTCTACAAGTGACAAAAGCTTTTTTTTTTTTGGCTATATGAAATTATTTGAACTTATTCGACCAAATAAACCAGTTGTCCAGTTGACAAATTAAATTTCTCCTTTTGCTATGGATTCTACCTGGACGACTGAGGGATTCTACACGTATTTGAACTTTTGTGTTGCTTCTTTCATTAGATATGATTTTGTTTTTCTCATTTTTGTGTCTACCCTTACCCTACCACATACCAGATTTTGGGCAGTATTTAATGTTTTGTCCTTCAAAGCACATTATCTTTAATTTATAAATGTCCCAATACTTACTCTAACAATTCATCTTACTTGAGTAGTACTTTTCCCGTTTTATTCTTTCTATTTGAGTAATTTCTTGGACCACTACTTGTACTTTTACTTGAGTAATATCATTTTGAAGGAACAATTCTCTCTGCTCTGATTCTTCGGATCCTTTCTGATCTGTAAAACAACAGATAAGAACAGATGTACATTTAAGCTGTTAAAGGTGCACTCTGTGTTTTTTCTGGTAGCGGGCATGCCTCTATGGAGATGTTACTGCTTTGCCAGGAATGTTTCACTATATGGTATTAAACTTAAATTTCCATAGATACAAAAAGTGGCACTATCAGGCCAGGTCCGTGGAGAGGTGAACCCACTCGCAATAAAAATGTTGTTCAAGGTATTTTTGAGCAATAAAAATAGCTATAATGAAGTAGACCTAAATGCTATATTTCATCTACATGGAGACAAGCATGTAGAGCATCCGTCACTAGAAAGGTTACGCAGTGCATCTGTCAAACTGTCTATTGTTCATACTTATTATAAACATGATATTTGACATGTTAAATATGACTCTCCGTGCCGTTAGCGTTAGTGTGGCTACACTTGGCACGCTCCTCTACTATTAGTTAAATGATTCAAAAGGAAACACCACCAAACACATTTAGCGCATATGTTCGTATGGGCCTTGGTTTGCACGTCAGACCTCACACTCAGTCCACGGGCACGCTTCTCCCATCGCCATGGCAACCTCTGAGCATCTTGCCAGGAGGAAGCGTCCGCAGATTAGCTTTGGAATTACACTTGGAATTGATCCTGGAGAAATCAAAACCAGTTTAGGATCACTGAGTTAAACCTGTGTATGAGAACAGGAGCATTGCGGTTGTGATAGTAATGCATTTCCTGTGCGTCTGTCAGCTCACTCATCTCCATGTGATTCAATGGGAAAACCTTGACATGGAAAACGACAATAGAGACTGTTTTTCCATTGTTGCCACATATCGCGTATAAGGGATGTGTGTGCTGTAAAAATGTGCATTAAACAACTTTTTTTTAATGGATATTTACGCTTAAAGCTGTACTATGTAACTGGTTGGGAGTCCGTCACCTGCTTGTTTCTATGGATATGTCATTGCCCTGCCTGGAATGTTCCACAGTATGAAATTAAGCAGCTCTACCTGTTTAATTTTAATTTTTATTCAATTCCAGGTGGTTTTATAGCTCAAAAATACCAGCGGAGTTGCCTCTTCACAGATCTGACCTGTAAATTGGTCTGATTTGGTCTCCATGATGATATAAAGGTTTAATGCCATACTGTGAAACATTCCAGATGAAGCAATAACATCTCCATGGTGAAAAGCATTTGACGGGCTCTCCACCAGAAAAGTTACACAATGCACCTTCTTTTCAAACAGATTTTTAGCAGAGGTTCAAACTCAATCTATGTCCCAATCATAACTTTCAGAGGGTAATGCAGCTTAATTAAAATTTCCCCATTTATTATGACAAAACAACATTTTTAAATAACATTTACATAATTAAAGTTTCCAGTGTAAGCCACGAAGGAAGACATTTTCCTTATATTACTGATCCCACAAACTGCTGGAGTAAACACTGACTATATCAATTAGGCGAGGTGGTTTAAAGTGTCCTGTTATCTGCTTTATAAATGTGTCTGCTATTTGTCTCTAAATGAAGTTATTAAAAGTAACTGTGGAAAAGGAGGATAGAATATTTCATGATTACAAATGAGCTTTTTTAGTGAATTTTTATGGCAGTTTTTCAACAACTTTCCAAAAATGTTGCTTGTATTTCTGTGGTCCTGGGGAAGATAAAGGTGAAGAATAGACCTGGAGCCAAACTGAAGCGTTTTTATTTCTACCTCAGACTATAGACTCTGCTAAAATGTACTGAAAATCCTCTTCCTCTGGCTGAGCGGAGGACAGAGCCATGATACAAATGATACTAATGTGCTATCGAGCAACGCACCTCCAAACACAAGGGCAAAAAGTTTAGAGCGAGATGAAATGTGTTTTAAATCAGACAATAATAAAATAACTCAAGCCCCCTCCAAAGATTATAAAAGAGTAATTTATATTGTTATAAAGTACTATCACAAAGAGAAGTGTTGTTCAGTATACAGATCCCATTCTGAGCCTAAAGAATCCAAAAACTGTCATGACTAATTTGCAGATCTGCATAAAATCATTAGAGCATCTGACAGCTGACAGAGCGCAGTGACAACAGTCAGAGCTTTAAAAGTACAAGTAGAACTAGATCTATAAGTTACACATTAAACAGTCTGTATGTGTAGGACTCAAGTCAGAGTGATTTAGAAACAAGTGTGACGTCAGCCATAGTGTTTGGCGATTCTAGGGGTTATGGGGGCATGGAGCAAGACTTTATATTATGAGTAGGATTTTTTTAAATGGATAAAATAGTGAAATAAAAACACCAGGATCATGTAGAGCGGGTTAATACAAACATTTTAAGATGAAAATGACGAGGCTCAGAGCAGCATTTACAGAAAGAGGGAGGAAGAGCCGCATGCGAACTTCTTATTTGGAACGCGATGGCTACTGCGTTATCTATGTCCTTTTTTAAATACAGTCTATGGTTTTACACATTATCAATCTGAAACGGATCTCACAGAAAATGACAGGGAAAATGTGGAACGTCATGGCAAATATTTGAATCTAATTGGTCGAAGGGCCGCAACAGCAGAAAAATCAAACTTTTGTTAAATCCAGTTGCGAAAAAAGCACAGACATCTTCCCCCTGTCCACAAATGCACAGTGCTCTTACTTTCTGCATGTTAAAAATATTTTTGCTAAAATAGGCTGAAATTTGTTGAAGTTTGTTTTGGTTTGCTTGGTTACTTCACCTTTGGCTTTGGCACAAACCTCAGTGCTGCTCTGTGATTGGTCCACCTGCTGCTGGGCTAATGTGAACCTTACAGTGGGAGTATGTCAAATTCACAATATCATTAGATTATCTCAAGACTAAACCTCCATTTTGCATCTGTTGCTCAAACTGTGACACTACAATTTGGGGTGAAATTGCAAAGTTTCTTGTGGTACTAGGGGTACTTTCCATAGAATTGATTTAGTTTAATTTGGTCCAATTTCATGTTTGAATCCTGATCTAAAATCTGTGCCGTCCTGATAATTATGTCATGATTTTATTTTCTCTAGTTGAACAATGACACTCCAAAAGGCCTTACAATATGAAGAGGTATTTATGTAAACCGTTTGAGAACCACTGATCAATACAATTTCAATATTTCAGGCCTCATAATAACATCTTTATTTTATTTGTTCTGGTCTCCTCTGTTCCATCCGCAGCCTGCTGTCAGTACGACGTGTTCTTGGCCTTGAACCCGGAGGGCAGATCCAACTTTACATACAAAACTCCACTGGCCTCCCAATCATCTCTCCATATCTCCACATTATTCTACATTTAATCACTCTTTACGCTGCCTGTTAATGGCTCTATAATGGATGTAAAGGTGAGGCCGACTGAGTCATTTTATCTATGTTATTCAGAACATCTTCCGCTCATTTTCTATTGAATGTTATCAGCCTTTTTGCGCTCCTCTTTTTATAATTGCTTTTCTTAAGTATGGCACTTATTCTTCCTTTTTTGGATGCGGGTTACATTGTGACATTGAGTGCTTGGTCCCTGAAGACTCCACTGCTCTGCTCCATCTTCTCAGAAAGCCTCCCTCCGAATAGATTCCGACAAGCCATTACGTGCTCCACACATCCCCTGTTTATTTCTATTTACAGAAGTTAATACAATTATTCCAAGTCGTGACCTATTTTAGCGGAGCATGCTAGGAGCCATTAGCATTCAACCGGCTCTACAAAGTTACCTATCTACCGCATTGATGGATTGGTGAAAAGAGGTTGTGTTTTTAGAGGCACGCGTAGGTGGTAGTTCATAGGTCTTTTGCTTGTCTTGATTTAAACTGCGTCTCTGTTGCCATAGGAGCTCGCTATTGTATATTTTTTGAAAGGAATACTTAAGATCTTCCAACAGCTGGTGTCAAGGGAGTTGTCCAGGATTTTACATTTGCTTTAGATCACGAGACGTGTTTTAGCTTTGGATAGGTCGGTATTGTTGTGGTGTTTTCATCCCTCATAAGAAACAAGTGTGGATTTAGCGTACGCATCGGGAAAACCACATATGTGCAAAGTGTGTGGACCTTGTAGAGTAGGAATCACATGTGAGGAGTTTGAAAAAAGCGCAGGAGGAGTGGGATACAGGCTTTGTTTTGGAATCCGCCATTCCTTGATTTATGTTGGAAAGGTTTGTGTAGCACCACATTGTTTTGGTTTGTAGATCAGCCTGAATGTTCAGAGAAGTTGATGGAGAGGTGGAAAGAGATGTAAAAATGCACAAATCGTTTATTGAGAACGATTCAGGCTTAAAGCGGATCTATTATGCAAAGTCGACTTTTCCAGAGCTTACTATAGTTGTTTCTCTTTCACATTTACCCTCTCAGAGTTGTTTTTGGAGTAATTTGTGCATGTTTGAACAGTGTTTAATCGCTTATTTTCAAGATATCTTTATATTTCTGGTCAATCCCAGTTTTCACCACCACCGGCATACGCCCACTGTTCTGTACTTACTTCTTTCTCCAATTTTATTTTCTTAATCGATGATACGCGTAGGATTCGGCAGCATTGCATAGCCATTTTGGTACAAGAGAAAAAAATGTTTGCTACGTCAGCTTCCATTAAGCATCGCAGTTTTCTAACACATTTCTCATTTCTCGTAACTCGTTTCTTTTATTAAGTCATTTTTAATGAATTTTGTGATTTAAAATGTGCAAATTATAAGCCTTTGTTTATGCTTTATTAAGGCTTATTAAGATGTAGTTATTATAAAGTGTAACCACATAGTCTTCAGGCCACTCGTCATATTTTGTTTGAATGACAGAAGTAGAAAACACTTAATAATGACTTAAAAGTATAATTCATTTTCAATAAAGTATACACATTTTTGAGCCAACAAGAGCCACAGAATGTTCCAATTGTAGGTCTATTGTTACTTTGCAGTGACATCACTCTGGGGGTATTCTACATGTATCTCTATGATGGAATGTTCAGCGGTTATCCTGGTGACACAATGAACACATTAACAAACGCACTGTCAAAAAAGTTGTCTGAAAACTCAAGATACAAAATGGATTTAAACAGCACCATTTTCATCATTGTCATCAATATGAACTTCCTTTTTAGGTGTTGATGCTTCAGACAGAGCAGTGCCCACAGTTAGCATCACACCCCCAAGGAATGTTGATGACATCAGCTCCAAAGTATCAGTTAGTCTTTAAGTTTATGCATCTGACCAGAAGAACCCGGATCACACTAGGAAACACAGTTATAAATTATATTAGACTGTAGCGTGTGTTGAATTTATCAAGCCTAAAGGGGGAACTATTTATTTTGAACATTTGTATTTCCTGACCTGCTCCTGTGTTTTCTCAAGTTTTCATTGCTCCGATTTCAGTTTGATTTGTAGACTGGCCTGAAGCCTTCTAGTAAATCAGAGAACAAAATAGAATAGTTATGGTTATTCAGGGCAGTCGGAGTTAAATGAATAAAATAGTTCTTAATAACACCATTCTAAAAGCACTTTGAGAGTCCAAGTGTGTCAAATGTCAGAATTTACAATCCAAACTTCAAAAATCCTGCAAAAAAAAAGTTCTTCAGGAGGTCCTCAACTGACTTTTGAAAAATGAAGCTCACATTTCAATCAGTATAATCATGTTAAATATCATAACTTGAAAATTACAAGATTGCATTTCAGTATTAAAATTCAAACTCCAATATTATGACTGGCAGTAGTGATGTACTTTTCAGTCTTCCAGTCCTATTGAAAAGTGGGTCAAATTAGGTATTTTTAGCCACTGCACACCCAAATGATTTTTATTTATTCCTACAAACCACAATAGCACATTAAGCAACCACACTGAGGTAACAAAGCGGGTGAGAGTAGGGTGCTCCGGTAAACGTACTTTGCTTTTTCTGTGGCTTCCATCACTCTCTCCCTGGGGAAGAAGGGATGATGGTACATGGGCAGGGGAGGAGGGGTCTCTGCCTCCTCTTTCTTTGATAAGCAGAATGATCAGATTCTCTGTTCTAAAGTGGGCCGCTCATTTAAGTTTGGAGCGGAGCTGAGAATGCATGTGTGTGGCCACCTTGTTGTAATCTGTTCTCGTTTACTTTCATATTTTTCTATTTTGGTTTTGTTTTGCAGGCGCAGTTTTAAAGTGACGCGGAACATGGGTGATGATGAGGAGGTGTGAAGAAGGAGGCACAGAATCAGACGAAACCAGGTTTAATGTGCTGTGAAAAAGTTTGTAGAATAAACAAGAGGTCATTGTAAAACTGATTAAAGGTCCTATATTACGCAAATATTGACTCTTGTGAGCGTTAACTCATGTTATAATGTTGTTACCTCCTCAAAAACATTTCTGAAGCTGCGTTTTCTTTCATTTACACATATTTGAGTAACCCTCCATTATTAGTCTACATCTCCAAAGCTCAAAATGCTCTGTTCCACCTTGTGATGTCATGTAGTGGTAGTTTACTTTTTGTTCAATAGAGTTGGGCAATTCCAGGGCTGAAATTATCTAAATGATTCAAGTAAAGTAAAAACACAGTGGAGCACTTTCTGTATTACCACATGACATCACAAAGTGGAACAGAGTGTTTTTTGTTTGAGAGAAAAACTATTAAATATACAGGGTTTGTGTGTTAAACGTGTGTGAATGAAACAAAACACAACTCCGGGTATGTTTGTGACGAGGAAACATTATAACATAGATCAGAAAAAGCGACAGTTTCAAGAAAATATCCAAATGAAGTTACATCAATCGTTGAGCCAATTTTTACTACTTCAAATACAAAACATTCAGAGAAGAAAAGGGAATCAATGTTCATTCAAAATTAGGAACTAATATCAAAAATCAGATACTAATAGATACTAAAACTAGTATCGAAACCAGATATTAATTTGAGCAAGTATCAATCACAGAGCAGAAATGAACCTTTTCTGAATAGCTTTAGAATGATCTTGAGCTCTATCAGTATAAGACGACGTGGAAATATAAAAGAAATGACCATGATTTAATCTTGAAAATCACAATCTATTGTCTACAGAAAAAGCTTTTTTAATTACCGTTGTTGTATCTAAATCAGTGACAAGTCTGTTCTTTAGTATGGAGTTTGCACTGGTCCCCTTGTAATTTTAATAATACCCATGCCTGTGTATTGATTTTCTTATGGACAAATGCAAACCTGATCGAGCACCTTTTCCTGTGTAGGGCCGTTCACTGGTCCTCCTACAGGGGGCGCATGACACATCTGAACCTCTGCTGTGACTCCTGAGCTTGGGTTATTTGTGGGTGCTCCTGACCTCACTGTCTGACCCCCGCTGACAAAGCAGACGGCCCCCGACTATGGTTTAGGTCGGACTTTTACTACGACTTCAAACAGAGATGAAATGTTGCAAGAGGCTGGAGACCTGAGCCGTTTGCACACCAGTGTTTAGTGTTGTGAGCAACTGGAATTTGCGTGTTATTCCTGTGTCTAGGTGGATTTCTGACAGGCTAATCCAGTGGCATTGAAATATGGGTCAAATGCAGAGGGCAAATATCCCAATGATGACAATTTTGTATAGGCTACCTTCAAATATTATGTCTTGAAATGTATGCGGTTCTTGTATCGAGTAGCAGTTCAGATTTCAGTCTTGCTTCAAATCTTAACGCCACTGGATATTTATAAAAAGGACTAGACTAGAACTGAACTAGGACTAGACTAGAACTGAACTAGGACTAGACTAGAACTGAACTAGGACTAGACTAGAACTAAACTAGGACTAGACTAGGACTAAACGAGGACTAGACTAAAACTAAACTAGGACTAGACCAGAACTGAACTAGGACTAGACCAGAACTGAACTAGAACTAAACTAGAACTAAACTAGGACTAGACTAGAAGTAGACTAGACTAGACTAGAACTGAACAAGGTCTAGACCAGAACTGAACTAGGACTAGACTAGAACTAAATGAGGACTAGACCAGAACTGAACTAGAACTAGACCAGAAATGAACTAGGACTAGACCAGAACTAAACTAGGACTAGACTAGAACTGAACTAGGACTAGACCAGAACTAAACTAGGACTAGACTAGAACTAAATGAGGACTAGACCAGAACTAAACGAGGACTAGACCAGAACTGAACTAGAACTAGACCAGAAATGAACTAGGACTAGACCAGAACTAAACTAGGACTAGACTAGAACTGAACTAGGACTAGACCAGAACTAAACTAGGACTAGACTAGGACTAAACAAGGACTAGACCAGAACTAAACTAGGACTAGACTATAACTAAACAAGGACTAGACTAGAACTGAACTAGGACTAGACCAGAACTAAACTAGGACTAGACTAGGACTAAATGAGGACTAGACTAGAACTAAACGAGGACTAGACCAGAACTATCTTCAAATATTATGTCTTGAAATGTATGCGGTTCTTGTATCGAGTAGCAGTTCAGATTTCAGTCTTGCTTCAAATCTTAACGCTACTGGATATTTATAAAATGTCACCTGTCAGCTGTATCTTCAAAAGAAAGATACAAAAGTGAAACTGCAGTCATGACATTAGTCCAAACCTTAGACTGTTTATATAAATGGACATTGTTACCGTCTAGCTGCCATGTCCCAAATAGGAAGTGTTCATGGGGGCACTTCAGGCTCCATTGACGATTGACTTTCCATTGAAAAATTGTCGCCCCTCTCTCTGTAACTGCCATTTTGGTCTTAAAATATTCCTGTTAACCCATGGTCCTGGGGTTTTCATTTTGCTATTTTGCCCCTAAATAAATTCCTATTCCTAATATGGAACTCGGCTCCAAAGGTGCTTCCGTAACTGCTTGCCTCATGAGCTTCATTTGACTGGAGCCAAATGCTATAAGTGAAGTCACACGCCGTTTGCCTCTGTATACAGTCTATGGCCCCACTGCACTTGACCTTAATCATAAAAATGCTCTTGGATAACTTCTCAAATCGAGGTCTAGATGTTCAGTCCTGAGAGAAACATGAAAGAACACCACTTTTAAGCAGGAGCCAATCAGAACATTGGGATCGCTCCTGCGTCCTTCTGAAGTGACGAGGCTTCCAGGAAAAGCACTAATATTTCTCAGACCAAGTGAAACCTGCTGATGTAACAAGCAGTAAATCAACAACTTTCATGTTTCCGGAGAAAAAAAGTGCTGATATTTTAGATCTGGACAAATTAAATATCAAACACGAATCCGAAGGAGGACTTCAGTGACTAACATTTATTTGGGATGTGTTCAAACTTTAACACATACAACATCAAAACAGTTAAGGGCTAAACCAAGACTAGAACTAAACCAGGACTAGACTAGAACTGAACTAGGATTACACTAGAACTGAACTAGAACTAGAACTAAACCAGGACTAGACTAGAACTGAACTAGGACTAAACCAGAACTAAACCATGACTAGACTAGAACTAAACTAGGACTAGACTAGAACTGAACTAGGATTAGACTAGAACTGAACCAGAACTAGAACTAAACTAGGACTAGACCAGAACTGAACTAGGACTTGACCAAAACTAAACCAGGACTAGACTAGAACTTAACTAGGACTAGACCAGAACTAAACCAGGACTAGACCAGAACTAAACCAGGACTAGACTAGAACTGAACTAGGACTAGCCTAGAACTAACCAGGACTAGACCAGAACTAAACCAGGACTAGACCAGAACTAAACCAGGACTAGACTAGAACTGAACCAGGACTAGACCAGAACTAAACTAGGACTAGACCAGAACTGAACTAGGACTTGACCAAAACTAAACCAGGACTAGACCAGAACTAAACCATGACTAGACTAGAACTGAACTAGGACTAGACTAGAACTAACCAGGACTAGACCAGAACTAAACCATGACTAGACCAGAACTAAACCATGACTAGACCAGATCTAAACCAGGACTAGACTAGAACTGAACCAGGACTAGACTAGAACTAACCAGGACTAGACCAGAACTAAACTAGGACTAGACCAGAACTGAACTAGGACTTGACCAAAACTAAACCAGGACTAGACCAGAACTAAACCATGACTAGACTAGAACTGAACTAGGACTAGACTAGAACTAACCAGGACTAGACCAGAACTAAACTAGGACTAGACTAGAACTAAACCAGGACTAGACTAGAACTAAACTATGACTAGACTAGAACTGAACCAGGACTAGAACTAAACTAGGACTAGACCAGAACTGAACTAGGACGAGACCAGAACTAAACCAGGGCTAGACCAGAACTAAACCATGACTAGACTAGAACTAAACCAGGACTAGACTAGAACTGAACCAGGACTAGAACTAAACCAGGACTAGACTAGAACTGAACCAGGACTAGAACTAAACTAGGACTAGACTAGAACTAACCAGGACTAGACCAAAACTAAACCAGGACTAGACTAGAACTGAACCAGGACTAGACCAGAACTAAACCAGGACTAGACCAGAACTGAACTAGGACTAGCCTAGAACTAACCAGGACTAGACCAGAACTAAACCAGGACTAGACCAGAACTAAACTAGGACTAGACCAGAACTGAACTAGGACTTGACCAAAACTAAACCAGGACTAGACCAGAACTAAACCATGACTAGACTAGAACTGAACTAGGACTAGACTAGAACTAACCAGGACTAGACCAGAACTAAACTAGGACTAGACTAGAACTAAACCAGGACTAGACTAGAACTAAACTATGACTAGACTAGAACTGAACCAGGACTAGAACTAAACTAGGACTAGACCAGAACTGAACTAGGACGAGACCAGAACTAAACCAGGGCTAGACCAGAACTAAACCATGACTAGACTAGAACTAAACCAGGACTAGACTAGAACTGAACCAGGACTAGAACTAAACTAGGACTAGACTAGAACTAACCAGGACTAGACCAAAACTAAACCAGGACTAGACTAGAACTGAACCAGGACTAGACCAAAACTAAACCAGGACTAGACCAGAACTGAACTTTGACCTGTTATTATTACTGTTATTAAATTCTTTTTCATTGATTGATTATTTTTACTTCTTTCTTCTTTTGAATTCATTCGATCCTCTTTCGTATAATTTTTGGCCGTACTCCATCACCTCTGCTCGTTCTCCTGCTGAATTATTATTAGCCGTTTGATGTGAGGTGAGATTTAACCGAAATACAATGTCTTGCTCAAGGGCAGCAGTTAAGAATAAACCTGTTTAGTGCCACTTTGAATCAGCTTTCATCCTCCTGTTAGTGTCACATTTCAAAACCCAACGTCTGTGTGATGAGCCAAAATCCGAGTCTATGAATTCTGAGATCTACCGGGATGTCAAATATTATTATGATTTCAGAAGATTTTTTTAGATTTTATTCTTTTCAAATTATTCTACTTACTCACTTATTTTACTTATGTACTTACAGCTTTGTGATTCTTTTTTTTTTTTTTGTTATTTCTGTCGTTTACATCACATCTGTAGTGAGTATTGACTGCTGCATTTTTCAACGTTTTATTTTATTTTTTCTAGATAGGCGGTGAGCCAACTGTCTTTTGTTACAGTACTGTTTTATGTAGATTTTTGTGATTATGCATCGATAGATGATTTAAAAAAAAAAAAATCACATCCAAAAATAAGTAAAGTGTCTTGCCCGAGGACACAACAACAGCGTGCATTTGGTTACAGCTGGAATCTAACTGCAAGTTCATTTTGACTACAATTCTCAATCAGTTATAGGAATAAAACTGCACGTTTAGCGCTGTAGGAATATAATTTATCGCAAATTAAGAAAAAATATTGAAAACAGGTTTTACCAATGGGTTAAAACATAGATTGAAATAACCAATGCCTAAAAACTTCTGAAGAGCTCATGAAATTAGCTGTCAAAAACAAATATAAACAATAATATTCTGATTTAAAGTAACATCCTATAGCTGGTGTCATCATTGCCCTTTGTACCGAAAGAGGCTGTTTTAATCTGCGTAAAACATCCTGAAACCACCCGCGCACACGCACCGCGCTCCCCGCTCTTCTGTGGGATGACTGGGACAACACTGCCCCTCAGTGGTCACAGCAGGTCCCACAGGAGGCGCGCGGGTCCTCCTGCGTCATATGTGAACGTGCTGAATCCGTCACGTGAGCTTTAAAACTGCATTTGGAGCCTTTAAAAGTGGAGCACCAGGGGATGTGGGTGACGCACGGTTTGAACCACTGAACCTGAATATACCTCCATAATGCAAAAAGAACTAAATCTGAATTATACTGATCTATTATGTAAAAGCTGGTTTAGTGCTATCCTTAAGGGCATTAAAGTGATATAGTATATATAGTATAATTAAAGTATAATAGTAAACAACAGCCGAAGTCATTCTAACCTTGCATCAAGTATAGAAAGTATAGAAGCAGAAATCTTCAAAAATCAGACAAATTGTTTCCATGTCAAAAACTGGAGGGCCTTGGTCAAATTTGCTTTAATAACTTAATATACTATAAGACAATTCAAAGTCCTTATAAGAGTCTTAACTCCTATGGTCCAACCACCATGCTGAAATGACTTGGGAAAAGCGATATTCACAAAATTAAATGCCTTAATTTGAGTTTTTTTTTAATTACCCCAATGACAGTAATGAAATTATATTATGTAGTTCATCAGAAATGTGGTAAAGAGGGTTTGTAAATGTTGTGACTGAGATTCAAATATCACTGTGAAATTAACCATAAAATAGAAGAAACTATCATTTACAATTTCACTGCTAGTTTGTTTTAATTTTGCAACCTTTTTTTTTTTATTTATTAGATATGTACTCTATAATTTTGCATATCTCCAAAGCAAAAACTGTGGTATATCAACTTTTTCAATTCATTTCCTCGTTAGAAAGATGATGGAGCTATTAGCACAAGACGTTTACATTTCCATCATACAAAAACAAACAAAAACAAAAACTTCCCATATCCAAAGTCACATTAGCAGTTCAAACTTCTCCATACATAATTCACTGTTGCTATTTCTGTTCTTGAATATTGCAGACAGAGTGACCTTTGAACTCTGGGAATACGGCGTTGGATTTCAGTTTTTTACAGTGTCACAAGGAGGTCAGAGCTTCAGCTTTTATGTTTGACAAAAGACAGCCTGATGTCTCTCTGATTTATCCGTCTGTGGCACCAGCAGACTGCACTAAAACTCACCATTTGACCCCAACAGAGTCCCAAAGTGAACCCAGGCAAGTCTGTATCCTGTTTCACGGCAAAAGGTATGCCTACTTATTTACTATCCAGTCACTATGATTTAAACTCAGGATATTAATCGTATTTTTATCAGTTTTTATCAATACAGTGGTTGAGTTCTATTCCCATGTCTAGTACTGGACTTATTTAAGTGGGGGTATTATGCAAAATATACTTTTTGTTATAATGTTGCTCCAATAATTTAGTGATCTCTCCCAGCTGTAAGATTCTGTGCAATGCTCAGCCCACAAGCCTTCGTCATCCATGCTCCCACACAACGATTCTTCATGGGATTAACGCTGATTGTGTTATGATAGTGCTCTGAGGGGGGAGTGATTTATCATAGAGAGCAAAGGCAGTGGAGCGAAGTCAAAAAATGTAAGTGAAATTACTTTTTCTTAATTAAGCTAAATTATCTTTCAGTGTAGAATGAATTGCACAAATAAGTGTAAATGTTCAGTTTTCCAAGAACAACTAGGACAAGACTGTGACTAATTCAGGTTTGAAATGAGATTAAACTATGCCTTAATCTGGATTTAACCATTCAAATCCAGGACAAATCCCATTTTTATTACATTATACCAAATTGTATATAATTTAAATGGTGTACAATATTGAAACCAGTAAAATATAGGTCTGATAATTCAAATTAAGTTAAATAATAAAAAAAAACCTGTCAAGATTAATATTCAGAGTTAATTAGTCAATTTAATTTGCGTATTTGTTTTTAGCAGTGTTGCTTGTCCCATTGCTGCTGTGTGGAGTGTCCATTGTGAGCGAGTGTCTGCAGTGGGCTGGCGGGGGGTCTCAGGGCAGTAAACAGTGGTCAGCTACTGGTCAGTGGGCTCTGTCCCATTTTCCCATCACAAATCATCTGGACACAAACAAAGTGATCAAAGCCAAGGCAGCTCTGTCACTGACAATCAAGAGGAGAGGATGGAGAGGGCAGGGAACCTCCTGGGAGCACATTTATACAGAAGTGTGTTTTAAGAATATTGCTTTATACTCCTGTTTGAAAGATTACAATACAAGGTTCCAGTATTAAAACGTATTTTGCTTTTTTTTTTCATCCCCTAGTAAATAGGTAAACAGTCCAGGTATTAAAAACAGGAAGCAAAAAAATGCTTATTATTACACTGGGGAACACTAAAATTTTAACTTTCTGTTGCATTGGATTTTGTAACTGATTCTGAAGGATTTTTAGGCGCTGATTTCAAATCTGAAATTAGTTTTTCTCCATAAACTCTAGTTTTCATGCAATTTGAGATAGATGAAATAGTCTAAATATGAACTTACGTAACCCAAATCTAAGCGTTTTGAGATTATATACATAGATAGATTCTAATATTTTTATCATGCTTCTTTTTTCCAGATCAAACATGGCTTCCTCATCGAGACATCACTGTAGAAACAAGCCTGATGCCTTCTGTTACATCTGTGGTTGCTACACACTCCATCATAATAAAAATCAAAGATTGCATAAAATCTGTAGCTTGCAGAAAAAAACTAACTTCAGATTTGAACTCAGCACACTTAAATTGACAACAAGACAAGACAAACAAGTCTTTCTTTAAATGCAACATATAGAGTGTTCCCCTGTGTTATTAAACAAGACAGAAGGAACAAAAATGATCATAGACCCCAGAACAGTGTAAACATGTTTATTTGACTTTCATTGAGACATTTGGGAGCACCACAGTCCTAGATCTTCTGGACTCTCTTCCTTCTCCGGTTGGTGAAGCTGGTTTTCATTTGTCCCGACATCTGCACATCCATCTCCAGGGTTCTTTCAGTCTCTTCAGACTGAAAATCCTGAAGATCTTTAAATGCTGCTGGAACATATTCTTGCTGTCAAGTCAATTGCCAATTAGGTTCATTTGGTCTTTTTCACACTTTTCTCAGACTAAAGTTTTGTAAAGTATTTTGTAAACTAGTAGTTTACAAATTAACTACCACTATTAAATTTAGATTAGTAGTAGTTGTTTGGTAAGTCAGTTAAAGTCTGAAAGTCTGAAAGTTAAAAAAATAATCAGTTTGAATAGGTTAGGTTTTGGTGTTTTGGTGGTAGGACTGTTGCCAAAATAACAAATCATGGAAAACACTCGTGTCCTGTTCTATGTTTTCATTGTTCTCAAAATGGACCTGGTCCTGTTGGTGGTGTCATGAGGGACTTTAGTATTTAAACATGTAAGCCAGTGTTTGTTTGTTGTTTTTGTTTTGTTTTTTTTTTGTTTTTTTCTCTGGCTTCAGGGGTGGGTTCAAATATTTATCCAAAAAAGCATCAGTATCACCATTGCTCTTCGTGAAACTGTGAGGAAGCTTGGAAGATCCTTTCAAAATGTGTGTCTCTGAAATGTGCTTTTCCTCAGGCTCCTCGATATTCCTCAAATGTGAATGTCAAGGAGCCTGAGAAAAACAAGTGATCACTGGTTCTTTGGCTTTGGGCAAAACTTTGGTCTTTTTTGCTGGTTTTGTGTCCTTACTTTGCAATGTTGATGGTTGAGCTTCTTGGTTCTAACTTGAAGGTTCCTCAGGTTTGTTAGTTTGTGTTTTTCTGGTGAGGTTGGACTTGGACTTTATTTTTAGTCCTCAGTGATTGATTCTGGACTCTAACTGAAGGTTCCTCAGTCTTTTTATGGGTCTTGCCCTTCAGATCTCCCCATTTAGTTTGAGACTCATCAGTTCCAGTGCACATCACCTCCAATGCAGACACTTTTTCAGAGACTTCAGTTTCTATGCTACGTTTTCTTTTTCCTGTTTTGCCTTTTTGTGTTTCTTTGCTTTTTTCCACCAGCTTTGGTCGAGTTGGTCAGGTCATTTAGGGCAGGACTAATACAGTGGGAATCGTCTGGGACATTATCTGTGGACTCTGGTGATGTACGCTTCTCTTTGATTACAGCAATAGGCTCCTTGGTCTCTTGAGTATGTGCGCTGTCAATTAGATCACGACCATTTCGAGGATCTATGATATTACTGACAATCTCAACTTCAGTCACCTTTTTAGATGACTTCTTTTCCCTTTTGCCTTTCTCTTTTAACCTTTGTCTGTTTTGAATTGTCCTCATTTATTTTAGATGGCAGTGGTGGACCAACTGGTGGAGACACATCATCTGTATTACAAAAGTGAGTTTCTGGGTCCTCTGTTAAGTGTGGAGGTTGCTCCATGTTCTGATGTTGAGTATTGCTTATCAGTTGCTTATCTTTCTAGTTTCAGAGGATCTAAAAGAGGCTCTACCAATTCAGCCATATTCTGTTCAGTGATCGCTGCACTACCTGCCTCATTTGATATGATGTTGCTATGGAGATTATTTTGGGCAGGTGTAACACAGTTGAAATCAACTTGGAACATCTTTTGGGGACTCTGCTGATTGATGTTGTTCCTTATATGCAACTGTAGGCTCCTCGGACCTTTGAGTATGTGTGTGATCAATCAAATCTCCATGGTCATTTGGAGGAACTATAATGTTAGAGACCACCTCAACTCCAGCTGCTATTCTGGTGTCTTGGACTGAAGGTTTTTCATCCTTATTGTTTTCAGGGTCCTAAAGGTGCAGAGAGCGATTCCTGCATTAACCTGGAGTTCAGCTTCACTAATCTCTGGTTTCAGAGGAGCTAAAGGAATTTTTGCCAATTCAGGACATTTCTGTTCATTCATGTCTGCGTCTGCCTCACATGATACAATGCAGCCATGGAGATCATTCTGAGAAAGTGTTGCACAGTTAGAGTCGTCTTCGATTGTTAGATCGTCTGTGGACTCTGGAGATTGGAGTTTCTCTTTGATTACAGCTGTAGGCTCCTCGTTCTCTTGAGTGTTGTGTTGTCAGTCAGATTTTCATAGTAATTTGGAGGAACTATGATTTCAGTGATCATCTCAACGTCAGACACTTTTTCAAGGTCTCCAGTTGTTTCTAAAGATTGTTCAGATCCCTTATTTTTTCCCTTCATTTTTTTTTCCTTAGGGTTGATGGGCAGATCCAAATGTCTATCAAAAAAATCATCCATATCACAATCATTGTTCATCATTGTGGAAGCTTGGAAAATCCTTTGAAAACGTGTGTCTCTGAAATCTACTTTTCTTCAGGTTCTTCGACATTCCTCAAATGTTCAGGAAGTTTAAAGTTATCCTGCCTCTTACATCTGCCCATCACTGTTTTTTTGGCTTTGGGCATAACTTTGGTCTTTTTTGCTGGTTTTGTGTCCTTACTTTGCAATGTTGGTGGTTGATCCGCCATCTTGGCTCTAACTGAAGGTTCCTCAGGCTTGTTAGTTTGTGTTTTTCCCATGATGTTGGGCTTGACCTGTGTCTTCTCTTGGACATTATTTTTAGTCTTTAGTGATTGATTCTGGACTCTAACTGATTGTTCCTCAGTCTTTTTATGGGTCTTGCCCTTCAGGTCTCCCTTGTCTGTTTCAGACTCATCAGTTTCAGTGCATGTCACATCCATTGCAGCCACTTTTTCAGTGACTTCCGTTTCTATGAAAAGTTTTTCAGAGGTCTTCGTTGGTCGGGTTGGTCAGGTCATTTAGAGCAGGACTAACACAGCGGGAATCATCTGGGGCATTATCTGTGGGCAATGGTGATTTAGGTTCCTCTTTGATTACAACTGTAGGCTCCTCTGTCGTTTGATTATGATAACTCCATGGCGTTGACCTGGAGGTCAGCTTCACGAATTTCAGGTTTCAAAGGAGCTGAAGGAAGTTCTGTCAATTCAGGACATTTCTGTCCATTAATCTCTGTGCTGTCTGCCTCACCTGGTTTGATGTTGCCATTGAGATAATTTCGGGTAAGTGTAACACAGTTGGAATCATTTTGGGCATCATCTGGGGGCTCTGGTGATTGAGGCTCCTCTTTGATGTCAACTATATCTGTGTCATTTGGTTGATCTATAATATTAGTGATCATCTCAAAATTTTCAGTATCTCCAGTTCCAAAGATTTTCTTTTTTCTCTTCTTTTTTTTTCTTAGGGTTGAAGCGTGGGTCCAAATATCTATCCATAAAATCGTCCATATCACAATCACTGTTCAGCAACTTAGGAGGAAGCTTTGAAAATCCCTTGAAAATGTGTGTCTCTGAAATGTGCTTTTGGACATTCCTCAAATGTTGGGGAAGTGCCTCATCTGCCCATCACTGGTTTTGGCTTTGGGCATAACTTCTGTCTTCTTTGCTGGTTTTGTCTCTTCTGCATGAGAGCAAGGAGACTTACCTCTGACATTATTTTGTGATGTTGGTGGCTGAACCAACATCTTTGCTCTAACTGAAGGCATCTCAGGCTTGTTAGTTTCTCCGGTTTCACTGTCTGTAGAACAGCACTGATTTTAGCAACTACAGTTACCTTCTAACAGCTCCTGTTCTTCTTCTGGTCAAAGATAATAATGTGTTTAAAACTTCTAATGTCTCTCTGTAAAATGCTAACTCACAGTAGGTAACGCTTGGAGCTGTACGTTTGTGTGTTGTCTGTCGACTGGTTAAGTGTGATATGACCCAATTATGTTCAGGACTTAAGGTACATTCACGCATAATCCAGAGTAACACTTTGTAATACTGTCGACATCTCTGACTGTTTTTAAAAAATACCAGGATGTAGTAGTAGTAGTAGTAGTAGTAGTAGTAGTAGTAGTAGTAGTAGTAGTAGAAGATTCCTTTAACAACTTAAATCTGGAGCAGTAGGCAACTGCAGTGGAGCACCTCCAGATCCTGAACTAGAATTGAGGATTAGCCTATTATGCCAGTTTGTGGTGTATTTCTGTCATTATTATTTGTTTCATATTTTAACCAAAAATATCGACCAGTTCAGTAAGAAAATTACATACACAAAAAAATTGTCCATCACACTAGTTTAAAGGGGTCCACAATACATCTGCTTCCACTGTTACATCCTGCCAAAGTGAAATCAGGCAGCAAAGCATTATGGGTTAACAAACATAAAGACGTTAGGCCATAATGGAATTACGCCTGTGTATTGACAATATCGTACATGAAGGAAGTGTGCCTCGGGACTTGTTGGAGTGTATCACTGAACTGTTAAGTCAACTGTAATCTTATCTGAACTGCATGTAGAACCATATACTGTTACACAAAACGAGTGTGTTGTAATATATTGGAATATTCTGATTACTTATAGATGTTTGGTAGGATTGTGACAGAATACATCAGAGGCTCATCTGATCTCATGTCGCGTAATTTGCAGAAAAAGACAGATTGGACAGTGGGATGCATAGTGAATACATGCGTCGACCTCTAATAATATTAGAGTGATATAAAAGTCACCAGCTACCACTACTATTAATAACTCACTATCCTGTACTCTTTTTAACTCTGCCAAAGCTGCTCTGAACTGATAAAGACATGACTGTTATTTGGCACCATCAGCCTCTCCAGTAACACTCATTCATATTTAGGCAGCACGGCTATTTTAGTCTTGCCCAAGGACACAATAACTATATGAACTGGCTAAAGTGAGAAATTATAACTAAAAATACATGTACAAACTACCTAGTACCAGTACCAAACCATTTCTGTCCATGGATTTTGCCATCTCTACTCAATGAAAATGTGAAAACTTCCAGCCTATAGCCAGACAGCCTTGTTTTACCCCTTATCTATGCTTTATTCATGTCTTCTCAGATATACTCTCCATAGCATTACAAAGGTCAAACATTCAGTGAAAACTTCCTGTATCCAGATCCTGCGAGCTTGTATCTTCTGACTTCCCCATTCACTTTTTCTGTAGTTAAAATGCATGGCATGCATCGCTGTGTCTACATCCACCGGATATGTGACATGTATTATTTAACCTGCATCAAAAATTCATGCAAAATCCCTTTGGTGGTAAACATCTATGTCTTTTGAGAGCAACAAAAACTTGTAGAAATACAGTAAGTAGACTACACCAATCTAAAGCCTAAGGCGAGCTACATAGCACTTTTGCACTTATGCAGTGTTGATAACTTGGCCTAGAAACAACAATATGGATTATTCGTATCCCCGCTTCCCTCAATGATTTGATGCATCGTGGAGCAAGGGCTTTTGGTGTTTGTTGGTTATGTAAACTGTAAAATGTGATACTAGAGTGAGATTGTGCTGTGATAAACATCAAATCAAAGTTGTAAAAAATCGTAATTTGAGTCTTTCGGCGTAATCCAAAATTGCCACAGACAAGACAGAGGTCAAAATAGGATGCTACATTGGAAATAAAAATAAAAGTAGTTAGAAAAGTAAACTTTTGTTTAAAAAAAAATCCTACAATGCCACAAACAATAGGACTTTGTATTACATGGAATTTTTAAAGTCCAAAATTCTTCCAGCTATGATACTATTTCATTGTAGACCCATCACTTGAGCAAAGACACTACATGTTTAATGAAGCATTTACCTGAAAGCATCCGGAGCCTATGAACGTAAGTGGCCATTCACACAGACAGCCCGAACCATAACAATCCCAGTGTGGGGGTTCGTAGCAGTATGGTTAAGTAAGCATTCCATGCCAAAAGAGGGCCTATAAGAAATCCCTCTTCATTTCTTTGACGGCTGCAGATTATGACGGGAATGCTCTTTAAACTTCTAACAAGATGTCGGAAGAGCTCGCTGACAGAGCTGTGATTGGGAATAAGTGGCCGAACAGTATGCGCTGTCAGACTACATTAGTGTAGAGCCAGAGTGATGCTGAAATGCTGCTGTTATTGGAGGGCTGGTGGGAGGCTTTACACTGATCCGCTGAGGAACAAACTGGTGCATTATGGTCCAGCTTAAATGTGAATGCCATTGAATGGTATTTTAGGAAAAGATCTGAAGACAAGATTTAGGCAAGAATAAACCTTTTATAAACATAATGGATTACGCCCTGAGCATGCAGACTCCAGTGTGTGAGGTTATCTACAGCCTCCTTCAATGTGGCCACATTTAAACTTATGCAAATTCACACAATTTTATAGAAGCTACACAGTGGGAAAAAAGTAGAACTTGGTCAAAGTTATATTTTTGCAAGTTGTTTGGCAATATGTTTTCCAAAAAGAAATATTTACAAACTTTCTGAACTTTTGAAAGATCAAAATTCTCTTATTTAATTCAATTAAGCAAAATGAGGCCAAAGATAGTAACTTATTTTTATGAAGCATTTACCCAGAGATCCCTAGTTTGAGTCCTCGTCTCAATTAAATATATATATTTTTTGTATAGAGAAGGATGAACGCTAAAACAGAATTATCTAGCTCAGTGCATTTCAAATTTTTAACACAAGTAAAGCTAAAAATAGAAAAGATTTGGCTTTCCGAGTACCATCAGATCTAAACCAGGTCTATAACAGAACTATTCCAGGTCTAATCTGGGGCTAAATCAGCTTTAAAAGTAGACTACATCATTTCCACTGTAGTTCTGAACAAGAAATGATCCAAATGAGGATAGAAGTGTATAAAATCAATTCTAAATGAGGCAAACCCACAAACTGAAGAGGTACTATGTGAAGGAGCTCATGTCCCAGTGGTACATGTATTTACCACAGTTTGAGAAACACTTATCTTATGAAAGATTTTTCAGACAAAGCAATATTTTGAGTTTTATGATTCAAAATTCAAATATTTCCGGTAAAGCTGTTCTACCTCCCTTTTTGTTTCGGGAAAAATGGCAAAGATAAACATATAGGAGGCAGGTGACAGTACTCTGAGTCGGCCTACATACCTCAGAGATGATGAGGGGTTTTCCTGACAGGGCTGTCTGGTCTGTTGATGTGGCTGTTAGTGTTTACAGTGGAAAATAAGCACGTAGAAGGTTTATTTTTAGACATTTATTGATCTAGGTGAATTATACCATCTGAATTAACTATAAAAATAGACTGAACCTTGCTCAGCCTTTAAGGACACACACCCATAAAGATGATTGTTTTATGTTATGATGAGCTGGTGGTGTGTTGAGGCTCTTGGTTAAATTATTACTGTTACCTAAAGGTGCAGGATATTGCTAAAAATGTAGCTACCATTTAAATATGCAGTGATGATGTTGTATCTGTCTGGTCCACAACAAATATAATGTTCGTTTATTTGATTCACCCTGGAAATACTTGGAGTCTGCTAGCTCAAATTAAGGGAAACTAGGCCTTTAGTATGGAAATCAAAACAAGTATTGATGAAATGTACTTTGAGGGTAACATAAAGGTAGGGGTGCAAATTTAGTAAAAGCCCTTGTGCAAGTAGAATCCATGCATCTGTGCCAAGTGAACACGTGACGCACATGTCTACGCCCATCAAAAAAAAATCATGTTTTACGGAACAAGGAAGTTGTGCACCTGTTCTTCCACTTCTCTGCACCTGCTTTTCAGTCATCTGTAAGTATATTTGATTTATATGTTTATCCCGGCTTGCTTTTTCGCAAAGATATTAGCTTTGTCGATTATGCGCCTTGTAACAAATACGTAATTACGCATGGCGAAAACGAAACTTAGCAGATGGAAACTTAACTTTTCTCAGAGGTCCTGCGGTCGGCGCCTGTCATTATGATGGTGGACACCGAGGAGGAAGCGGCAAAGGGGACCAAGGGTCAGATAGAGCATCCCCTGAGCACGGTGGAGATCGCGCAGGAGGCTGAGAATGTGAGCGCCACAGAGGACGCCAAACAGCGGCCCGAGGAGGAGGACAAAGCGCCCCGGACCGCTGCAATTTACCTGCCCGACGGGGAGATAACCCTGCCTCTGTTCAAGATGAAGAGGTTTTTAGTGCTTCGGGTAAGAAACAATAATGCACTTAATAATACTAAACTGTCTTTTTTATATTGCCCCATGTTAAATTCACACAGCTTTGGAAAGACGCTACGTTGTTTTGGGAATCAGATTACAGAAGTTTGTCCTGTGACTGTGATGGTTCATGATAAAGAGCCATGTCGCAGATATTACCAACAGCACTTTGAGAATCTCTAGATCTTTAGAGCTAAGCAGGGTGGGGCTGGTTACTACTGGGATGGGAGGCTGTTGGGAATACCAGGTGACAGGTGCCATAACGGGGCAGCTGTTTTTCAGTTAGTGCTGTTGTTGTGTCTTTGGGCAAGGCTCTCTACCCACCTTTCCTCTAGTATCCTTGTACACAGGTGTATGAATGAGAGTGTGTTTGTGAGAGCAAATGCGGAAAAACAAATGGAAATGAGCCACTGGCAACAACCCCGTGTGTTTACAGCAGGCATTTCATGTAATTATAATAGCGTTTTTTTTTTTATTTAGGGGGAGGATATATTTACATTGGCATAAACAAATCAAATGTTCTTAGAAAACTCTGTCCTGACTTTGGCCACAAAGAAATATATAAATATAAAATAGCTCCTCATAAATTCCAGTGTAGTGAATCAGCAGATCCTCCTCTCTGAAAGTAAATAGTATCACTTGGGAGTGTACCTTGGGGCAGGTTTTGAATACTTTGACTTCTGACAGAGTAATACATGCGGCTCAGACTTAGGGCTGAACTATGGAGCTGGTCATTTTCTATTGGACATAGGCTGGACAGAATGTAGGATTTCTTCATGAAACTTCATGAAAAAACTCTTGTTCTTCTTCAAAATAAGTCCAATGCTTAGGCCTAACACAGTTTACCTTGCTCCTTATCTGAGCTGCCCACTTTGCATGTTTCGTTTGCAGTCATTCTTGTAGGCAGTGGTTCATGTTTTGTACTTTGTACTAGGCCCTGCTGCCTGTCAGTGAAGGTTGTGTGGGTGTGTTGTGACAGTGGGGAAGTCGCTCTGGTGTTTAACATCAGCGTGTTTTGTCTCCTCAGCCGGGCACTCTGAACCAGGCCATCGCAGACATCACTAAGCTGGTGGACAAGCAGATGGACGGCAGCGTCATCGGAGTGTGGCTCATGGCAGAGTAAGTGTTAACTTACTCCAGTCCAGTATATTTCAGTCATGTAATTTTATTGAATTGTATTCCAAATATAATGGGAACTCCTTTTTTCAATCAGCCTAGTTTTGATTTTTTAAACAACAACCTTGTTACTGACAGGCTGGACCTCTACCACTATTCATTGCCTACAAAATAACTCAAGATCTCTGACCTTGTCAAACCTAAAGCATGTGCAGTAAGCTAATCCTCCAGCTAGGTACTCCTTTAAGATTGTCAAGAAGAATGGGTCCTTTCTCTTGAATGGTTGTCTTAGTGACACTGGAGTTCACCTTAACATTCACCTTTGTCTAGTATTGTGTTGATGTTGATCAGAGTTTACAGTGGCTCCACCAACCAGATCTTATCACACTAAACAAGTCCACTGACAAAAACAAGTCAGTGTCTAACTATTACTTATTGTTGGTCAGTATATTTTAAGTAAAAACATATAAACCATTGCAGTTGTGCCACAGAGGTAGGCAGTAGTGAATTTTTTCCTGTCATGTCCCAGCGCTGTGTGGCCTTAATTACCCTCTCCCCACCCTCCAAGAACATGCTCTCAGTTAGCTGAGGGCGAGTGATCTAACTGACTGCAGCATGGAGCAGAATGAGGAGAGATGTTACCAAATGCACTTTGAGATGTCAGCTCGTATCAGTCCTGGCCCAGCTTTCAGGAAACATTTAGGAGGCAGCCCGCATGACAATGAATAAAACATGTTTATTTATGCTGCGCTGTCCGACACTGTGCATGTTTGTCCTACATTTGGCCCACATTAATCGCCACTGCACAAGCTGCTGTGGGAGTCTCGGCACACACAGACATAAGGGCATTATATGATAATACAGTGAGACTGCACAGAGGCTCCAGGGAGCGCACTGTGACTAATGCACCATGAGGCTCACATGTGGCTTTACTAACGTGAATGATACCAGATCTTCTATCTATTTTAGATTAATGGTTCATTCATCTCATATAATATTTGTTGTAATTTTGATGTAATTAGTGTATGCATTTAAGGCGTTACAAACTGATTAACTTATGGGAAAATTCAGTTCAGTGTCAGTGTAAAGATCAGAACTGACACAACAGATGCTCTTCCCCTATGAATCAGCATATTCTGGTCAAGTGTTGCACTATTGTCATGTCCTCTCTTATATCACTGTAACATCTCTAACACTGTCTTCACCACTCTATGTTCACTCAGGTTTGGTTTGGTTCATTTCATTGGCTCAGTCCTCTCTCTCCTCTCTCACCGCTCTTTGGTCACTGAACTGGGTGTTTCAGCCAACAGCCACCACCAAATGACAGACTTCATAACATACATTATATGATTCATATGAGTGGACTACAATGAGGCCACTCGAGGAAATCTATACCAGCTAAAATCTTGATAGACCTGTAAGGTTAGGGCAGTGGCTCTCAAGTTGGGGTTTGGGGCCCCCTAGTGGTACATGGGCTGCTTCTGGTATACAAATATTTAGCCATTTTTAAGTCCTGATCTAAAAGTGTGAATTTGTCCTTTGTAGGTTATTTAGATCTTGTTTAGTCTAGGTAAAGACCCAGTGTCTAATTCCTGTTAAAGTGTATTTTAGGCCTGGTGGGTCCTATTTACTTTTGGTTTCGTTGCAGTTTAAACATGTTTTAGTTCTAATTTATGTAATTTTTTGTCCTGTTTTTGCCTGGTTTGCCATGTTGTTGTTGTCTGGTTAAGTCCTGGGTTTGTTGAGACCGGGGGTTGATGCTTGGAAAGTCAAATATTCTCTAAGGTGGTAGTAGGAGTAGAGCGTGTAATTATCCTGTGAGTTATTAAAAAGAATCCATGCTTTGAAATATGAGCGCTTCAGACAGGAGTTCTTGTAAAGTTGTTTATCATTTTCTCTTAAGGGATTTGGAGATGCTTTGTTGCATATTGTAGATGTTTGCCAAAGGCAGTTTTGGGAATCTCAGCCTTTTACTCCTACTCTTTTACATAATTGAGCGGCTTTGTTTTAAATTATTTTGCATTAAGTTCATATGCACCACACCTCATACATCCTTCTTTGAACAGAGATTAAGTTCACAAAGTCATAGAAATTTCACTTCCCACATAAGGCAACAGCTTTGTTTTTAAAGACTGTGCTAAACAGAGATATATTTCATATATATTACATACATGTTTGACAAAGCTATTTTCTTTTTACGTTACACTATGCTTGCTGAGCCCCTCTCTTATTTGGTATAACACAGAAACACTCAAATAATATTCAGTTTGTAAAGTAGGTTTGTAAAAAGTAAATACTACTACTATAACATTACAGTGACCATATTAAACAACACAACTCAACATTTACAGGTTTGAATTTTGTGTTTGATGATATTCACTTGTCTTTTCCCATATCATCTTTTAATTTAGTGTCAGTGATTGTAATCCCCAGAATAAGTCAACACAACATAATAGTGAAATACTGACCCAGAGTTAAGTTGTTTTCCCTTCCGTTTCAGAGTGGACCACTGGAACAATGAGAAGGAGCGTCTTGTGATAGTGGCGGAGCACTCTCTTCTCGTCTTCAAATACGACTTCCTCATGTTCAACTGTGAGCAGCTGCACAGAGTCCCCCTGCACTTTGTGGACCGCATCATCTACGGCAACTTCAGCTTCCCCAAATATTCAGTGCTCAAGTAAGTCCAGTTTAAAGTAGGTAATGTACTGTCGAAGATAATGTCCGAATTGTTGCAAAAATACAGTGCGATTATAGGTGTAAAGGAGTAAAGTCTTATTTCTGTGCTATTAGGACTGATTTTACAGTCCTTTCTCATTACTGCAACAGCTTAACAACCGAGACTTTTCAGGCATGTTTTACGTAATTTCTAATGGATTGCAAACATATCTTTTTATGATCGATCATATGATCTTTTTAAATGCTAACCAATGTCCTGTAAAATTAGCCATAGAACTTTTTAAGTGGGAAATGTACAGAATTATGTGCACCACTGGAAATTATAATGTGCCTAAAACTAGAGCATCAGTAAGTTTTCTGAAATTTGTTTTTTGGAGTACCTGCAATTTTCCTCCATTAGGACTTTAAATCACAGATCTAAAAATGGCATTTCATCTTCACCTTGAAAATTTTCTTTTAAATTATAGTATTTTTCCTGCTCCTCTAGTAAGTCTCCACCCTTGTTTTGCCCGTACGGATGCTGTGCCATTTCCACTTGAAAAATAAATAGACAAAATGACATTGAATTCAGAAGACTAATCACGCAGGGCTGATTTGTCAGATGAAAAACTGACCCAAAGCTTTTACCTGACCATAAGGTGGCACGTGTAAGGGACTACAAAGAAGTTAAGTTTGTAGAAACACCCTTTATTTTCTTACGTGTTCTTCTGTAACTATTTAGATCTGCACAGTGTTGGGAGTAACGAGTTACAAAAGTAACAAATTACTGTAATGCATTGCTTTTTGCAGTAATATAAGGCATTACAGAAAAAAAGGTAATATTTTACTTGGTACAAATGTGTGTTACAATACATTTTTAACCTGCACTGAAGTGGTGTTTTTCTTCATACAAATTTGCTGAAATCACAGCGAGATCAGCGGTGGTGAAACGTCCGATCAGATCAGAACAGATACATAACGTCACAGGCCGCCAAACACTACAGGAGAATTTGCCCGGTTTTGGCTGCGATTGGCGTGACCCGACTTTTGTCTTTATGTGCCTCGTGTGTGTGTGTGTGTGTGTGTGTGTATGTGTGTGGTGTCAGTGTGACTCTGAGCTGCTCATAACCAGCAAACATCAGCAACACCACAGTAACAGCCGATAAACCAGAGCGTCATGGGCAGACGGAGTGACAGACACAGAGACGCAAGATACAAACTTAGGAAATAGAGAAAATAATTATTACTCACCTCTTAAAAAATTAAAAATATAAACTCCACATTGTCCATAGAATTTGTTCTCCGCACATAATGACCCCCAGCTGTTAATCCAGTTTGAGGCGTTCTTTAAAAGTAAAAAGGCGAGGGTAGTTCCTCACTTGTGTCTGTTTACATCCACACAGCGCACGGATCGGGGTAAAGCTGCAGATTAACGATAGTGACTCTTCTTCCTGTTCAGCTCAGTTCGATACCACGTCACCTTTCACTGAATGTGTGATGATCTAATTAACCGTCATGAGCTACATTTAGCCAAATCCATATTTCTAGGTATTCTAGTGAGAGTAACTTAAAAGTAATGCAATAGTAGTGTAATGCTTTACATTTTAAATACAATAATATTGTAATGTAACGAATTACTTGATGACAGTAACAAGTAATAAATAACACATTACAGTTTTGAAGTGACTTGCCCAACACTGGTGCTGCACTGAGTCAGGGTCATAGAGAGGTACAGCTGATGTTTCTGCTATAGCGCCCCCTTGTGCCAAATGGTTGGATAGACTCAAATGTGTTCAGCAGTATGCTCACTGTAATATAGGGGTGTTCTATTCTCACGGGCCAAAATTAATACCCATAGGCACGCCAAGGGCCAAATATCATGTTTGGCATGCAAATCAGTATAAATTTTATAATAAATTGTCTGTGATTGTTCTCTTTAATTTTTGTGTTGTTTTGGGGAACTCATGCCAACTAGACAGTCTAGTGAGTCAGTGCAAAGTTGAACCAAATTACATTTTGCAATATGTCTCTGCAATCCCTCACAGGCCAAATCAAATCCCTTTTTTAATTTAGTAAAAAAAAAATCAACAAAACCAGTTTCAGTTTTTGCTGGTGAATCTCATAATATTGAAGTGGCTCTATAATTTCTCAATTGGAAATGAAATTGTGTTTTGAATGTTCTACGTCATGACCTTTTGAGCCTCCTGTCCTGATCCACTAGCTTTGCCCTTATTATCTGTATTAATTATGATTTCCCATCACCTCCATCACCCACATCAGGCTGCCTCACCTGCTGGTGCCAGGTGCCAGTAGAAAGTGTTTGGGGAGTGCATTTTTAGTGTTGAATCTGTTGTTGTGTTGGCTCTCTCCAGGTGCGCCCCTGAGAGCAGCATCTGTGGAGAAAGATGTGTTTTAAGTGCCTTCTTTGCAAAGCGTCTAGACAAACTAATTACCCAGAACACCATCCAAATTCTGAGTCCTGCCTGAGAAAGAGAAAGAGAAAGAGAAAGAGAGGAGGAGGGAGATAGAGAGAGAGTAAACAGAAAGATGGACAGAGAGAGAGAAAGAGAGAGAGGGTGTGGGCCTGTTTCTTCAGTGATGCAGAAAAATATAGATAACTTTGGGAATTGGACCAGCACTTGAGGCTTTGTTTTAACTCCACCTGCATCGAAAATTATTCCAAATACATTTGGCTAAAGTACTAAAACTATCGTACGGTCTAGTTTTCATTCACTACTGTATATTGTAAATTTAAAACCGTTAAACAGCAGAGTCCACCATAGACTTCTGACCTGCCCTCCTGCTAAGTTTTACACTGTATACTAGAATATTGTATGTAAACCCAACAGATTCATATAAGAAGTACACTATTCCTGATTTAGTCCTATTTCAGACTTGCTTCTTGGTTCTTACCCTTATTATGAATCCAGTTATAGATCTGGGTTTGATCTGGCTGTACTCAGAAAAACAAATATTTTCCCAGGCTATTGACATTTTGAAAATATAGGAGCAAAAACCACAGATGATGAATGACATAGTTTGCGAAAAATTTACATCTTTATAATATTAAAATAGTTGTGTAGTTTGTGTTTTTCCCCAAAGACAGATTTAAATACTTCTAATACTAATAGTTCCTCCTTTTGCGGTATGAAAATGAGGTATCCCAGCTTACATTTTTACACATCTTTACTGGATTTTAACTAGTCTTCCACTCTGACCGCTCCTGTGAACATCAGCGCAGATATTCAGCTTGACCAGCAGAGGGCAGCCACCACAAAGCAGCTGATAAGAAAATACATTTGCATATCACACACAGCTTCAGAGACTCCTGCTCTTTCAAAAAAACATAAATCAGGTCAGTCAGATAAAACAGTCAAAGTAATAGATTGAATGTGTAGATTTAATGTAATTTACTTCAGTATCGATTTTTGTTTCTCAAAAAGCAGTGTAAACTTGAGAAGGTACCTGTCTAGATATAAAGTTATAAGTCAGGTGTAATATTTTGGTGGGAAAGTGCCTGTGGCCAATCCCATAAATTGTGTAGAAGGAAGAGGAATAGTAGAGGCTGTTTTATGTTATTCCAAGCTGCAGCCTCCTGATTTCGTAAAGGTGCACTATGTAACTTTTTGGGTGGGGGTCTGTCACCTGCTCGTTTCTATGGATATGTCATTGGAATGTTCCACAGTATGAAATTAAACAGCTCTACCTTACATTTATTCAATTACATGGAGTTTTATAGCTCAAATATGCAAGAGGCATTCTGACTTTGAGTGGGGGTCGCCTCTCCACAGATCTGACCTGTAACTTGGTCTGCTTTGGTCTCCATGAAGATAGAAAGGTTTAACACCACTGTGGAACTGTGAAACGTTCCAGACACCATAGATCACCATAGAGAAAAGCATTTAATAGACTCTCCACCAGAAAAGTTACACAATGCACCTTTAAGTCACTGGAGTAAAGTACAACAAAGAAATTACAGGCTTTAAAAAGAGCTTTAGCGTATTCCAATAATAGCATCACATCTGCAGTAATGATGCATGTGGCAATGTAAATGGATAAAGGTAAATGTGGCTAGATTAGTGTCGTAGTAGAATAAATTTGTAACGATACTAAAATTTACTAAGGAATATCAATACTCAATACCAATTCAGATACCACGATGAGAGTAAAAAACTTTAAACTTTAAAACATACTTTCTTTTATATTACCATGTGGTCTTATATTTATGTAATCCCTCAGTGGTCCATGGGCGTATACCAGTCTGTGTGCTCTTGTTCTGATACAGCTTAAAATTATTCTAAAGCGATTCAGGAAAGGTTCATTTCTGTCCTGTTCTGTTCTGTTTTTTAGTATTGATACCTGATCATCTAGTTTACGATACTTATTTTATTAACCCTACATTACAGTTTTGTAATTGAAAACAAAGATGTTGGTAAAAGTTAAATATCAACTTTGTCATCCATTAGAAATAAGATAACAAGCTGCAAAAAGATCAGATAAATAAAAAAAAAAAAAGTATTTTAAATTCTTTGTGGACTTTTGTGGTTAATTGTGCTTCGTCAGTGAATTTACAATAATAACAACATTATTTACTGATTTGAAAATAGGTAGGGCATCTGGTATAATGCACTTGTTAAATCTGTGGTGAACCTGTGAATCACTGCTCTCTTGGGAGGGCTTGGGATTTGCTATGACAACCCCTGAGGGAAAAGCAAAGAGGAAAGAAGGAGCTGGTAAACTTGACAGAGTCCTGGAGGTGCAGCAGTGGGAGCCAATGGGAGCGAGACCTGATCCGGTTCAGTTTGACTTTCAGGTTGTTCTGTGATGGAACCAGGCCTTTGGGCATTTTTGAAACCAGATTCTGGCACTGTAAAAGCACTCCGACCTGGGAAACTCGACTTCCCAAATGACTGAATGAGAAATTATAACATCTGTTTAAACCGCAGCCTTTATTCCCAGGAACATTAAAGGGTCTGTACCTGATTTTAATCATTTTTATCAAGATATATGCTCTTTACATTATGCACTCTATGATTAAAACTGCTAAATAAGAAAAAATGAGATGTAAAATATGATCTATTCATTTTACATAGCATTTTCTCTGGTAGTAACTAACAGAGATACTATTCATACTACTACAAACTGCATCAACCAGCTGAATTACTTGGACTAATTTTGGACTTGTTTCTAACCAAACGTATCCTTCTTTACATTGCAGTTTTTTCATCAAACCCAGCCACAGGGGTTCACAATGTTTCCATTTATCCACCCCAAGCCTTGATTGCTTCAGAAGTGGCCTACAATGATTTCAGTATTACATCATGACCACTGGTGTTACTGGTTACTGCTACAGTATAAATCTAACACCCCATTCCAACGCTGTAGTTTTGGAAATGCTCTTCTTAACCTTCGTGTCTTGTCATCATCACTAATTATTATCGGTGCCCATTGTTTACTTACTACAGTGGCCAAAACAGTATGTCTGCTTTGTCTGTGGAGTTTTATTAGTGTGTGTACATGTCTTGCACTTTTACCTGCAGTAGTCCATTAAAAATCAAAGCGTGGATCAAACACAGGAGGTCTGATGGATATAAATGAATAAGAGTGTTTTGGGCTAGCAGATGTAGATCTGTGGGTCTTGGGAGCTGCTCTGAAGCTGTGGACTTGTTGTGTTGAAGGTGGAAATCTTTTTTGCCAACAGCCTGCAGCTATAGATCCCATGGTTTGCATCATGACACTTCACATGGCTGTAAAGGTGGAGGTTGCATGAGGCGTTTGCTAATGAATAATGTAAAGATCTGAGGAAAGACGAGGTGAGGAGAGATGTGTAAAACAGCTGACCACTCATTTGCCTGGCTCTCATTCACACTGGAGAGGAAATATAAGCTTTTGGTTGTTTGTTTGAAAAAGAAGGACAGGCGGAGGCAAACTGGTTATTTTAGCCCATAGCAACATAATATTTTGTATGCTTACAGTATTTAAGGCTTATTATGTGCCTATTATTGCTTCTTCTCCAAATGTCTGTATATCTGCAATTTGCATTAATATTTAAAACTGGAGTTCCGCATTTTACCCATTGTCAAACAGTTAAAAGAGGTATGTAATTTAAAGTGTTTGCCACGGTGACTTTATCAAAGGACAAATCATGCAAAAATTACATTTGCAAGATTTAACTGTTGTAACGTTGTCCTCGTATCATAAACATACCTGGAGTTGTATTTTGCCTTATTCACTCTAGTTTCATTCATCCTGTTTACAAGTTTGTCTTGCACTGAGCCTTAAAAATCACTCCATTTCAGTTTTCCCCGGATTGTTACGTCACAGGTAGAAATCTGGAGGTTTCATGTGCAGTTTTAGGGTCTATAAATCATCTCCAGAGTCATTCTGAGCCTTTCCATTGTCAAATTGCATTCATTACAACTGTGTGCTTATATCGCCAATGTGTAGTTCATTCCAGTTTCCAGTAGAGGGCGTGTTATCATCAAATCCAGCAGTGGAGCATGACTGATAAAAAATAATCTATACCTAGGCATTATTTAAGTTCTAAAACATGAAACAACACAACATAACAAACAATACAAATAATGCATAATATGTCCACTTTGATATTTAGAGGTGCATTGTGTAACTGGGGGTTCGGTGGAGGGTTCGTTAAATGGTTTTCTTCTTGGAGATGTTATTGTTTTGTCTGGAATGTTTCACAGTATGGTAATCAAACCTTTCTGTCTTCATGGAGATCCAACCAGACCAAGTTACAGGTCAGATCTCTGGAGAGGCGACCCCGCTCACAGTCAGAATGCCTGTTTTTCTCTGTGTTTTTGAGCTATGAATCCACCTGTAATTGAATAAAAGTAAAGTAGAGATGTTTAATGTCACACTTTGGAACATTCCAGGCAGAGCAACGACATATTCACAGAAAAGTTACACTGTGGACCTTTAACCAAACCATTCCCTTTGTTTCACTCTCAGTAAATACAACAAACACACAGATCTGCGGCTCATTGCAGTCCACAGGTCCGGATGGCTAACACGACTACAGGCCTGTTGTGTAATCTCGACACAGTTGTTTGTACGCCCTGAGACAATATGGGACACTTGCCATGACGACTGGAGCTCTGATATGGATCTTGTGTTGTTGACTTATGAGTCCAAGAGAGGAACTTTTCATCACTCTGCCCTCCAGCTCACTCTGTTGCTCCTCTGTTGCTTTTATGTATCTAGAAAAAAGAAAAGCAAAAGCAAAGATCTGTTTGTACTGTTAATGTTTAGTTTATCGGCTCATTAATCTGTTGGTAAGATTATTTTGTGGTTTATTTTGTTATGGCATAATTATAAATCTGGGCTCACTGCAAGAATTTGTTATGGGTTGTTTTTTTTCGGCAAACTCCTGTAACTAAATAATCGCAAGATGGAGTAGAATGCCATACTATGGAACATTCCAGTCAACGAAATAACATCTGCCTGGAGATAAGCATCTAGAAAGTTACATATTGTGAGATAAACAGGGTTTGTTATCCACTGGAGGATTGTCCACTTAAACTACTTTCAGTTTTTTATGTTGGTTTTAAGGCCATTTTATTAGAGATCGGTTGTTAAATTAATACTGAACAGTTGACGAAAATAAAAAAAACATAATTAGCTTTTTTTGTACAGTTTTTTTGTACATATTTTAAAGGTCTTATATTATGCAAAATTGACACTTGTGAGCTTTTAGTCATGTTAGAATGTTGTAACATACTTTGAGTTGTGTTTTGTTTCATTCACACATGTTTAAATAATCCTTTTTTATTAGTCTGTCTACATCTCCAAAGCTCAAAATGCTCTGTTCCACATTGTGATGTCACGTAGTGGTAGTTTTCAAGTTAACAGCTACATTTTCCTTTTAGTTCAGTAGAAATTGGCAATTCCAGGTTTGAAATTATGGAGTTTAAAAACACAGTGGAGCCCTTTGCGTTTTACCAATGACATCACAAAGTGGGACTAAGTGTTTTCAGATTGAGAGAAGATCCCAGCCTAAATATACAGAGTTTGTGGCTGGTTGATTGAAACAAAACACTAATCCAGGTATGTTTTTGACGAGGAAATAACATTATAACACAGAAAATAACCTAATATAGGCCCTTTAAATTCAGTGGGTATAAACTGTGACGATGTGCCTCAAAGCATAACAGGCCTGGTTGTTTCCTTCAGCAGGTGGAGTGAGTTGTGTATATTTAGAGGTGAGCTCAGTGAAAGTCCAATCTCTCTGTCAGATAAACACTCCTCTCCTCGGCCCAGCCCTGTTCTGCCTGTTCGGGCCGGTCCCACACGCTGATCACTTACCTGTGGAATCCTACCAGCTTTTAATATCCAACATTTATACAGCGCCTATAGCATTTTACTGTCACAACGGAGCAGGAGGAGAGGAGGGACGTAATTAGATACTTTTTACTTGCATCGTTTATCTTAGTGCAATTTACAAGATTTATTTGTGGTGACAGGCTTTAGTAGTAGGCCTGGTTGCGGTGGTCATACTTAAAGTGGTATTTGGTGGTACCAGCAGTGATAATAGTGGTAAGATTAGACGTACTGGTGGTAGCTGTTTTTTTCTAATACACCAAACTTTCTATCTTTATTTATGACTAATATTTCTGATGATTTCTGTATGGGTTTATTCTACTGCTGCAGCTGTTGTACTATGCATTATGTATTATTATTCACTAATAAAGTTATTTTTTAATCTTATGTAACACTAGTTGTAGTATTAGCATAAGTAAAGGTGTAGCTGCAACACTCCTTTTTTCAATAAATCATTTGACTACGTTTTGTTTATGTATTACGTGGTCACATGCATGCACACACTCTCTCACTCTGTCTTTTCTCTTTCTTTTTTCCAAAACAATCCTCTTTTTTTGTTCTTTCCATCCAATTTCCTCCAAACCCACTCCCTCCCAGCACACATAGTCCAGCATCAGTATTGTATTGTGATGTGAGGGCCCTTGAGTAAAAACAGTGCCACAGTTGCATTATCCCCGGGCCCCTCCCATTGGACCACGGCGTACCTCCAGATCCAGTGGATTGTTTAGCCTCGGGTGTTCAGATGTGCTGCAGGAATTGAACTTGCACAAGGCGTGTGCTACAGTGCATCAGTGAACAGTATAAAAGACAATCGGAGCAGTGTTGGGAAATCACACTTAGATTTATGGAGGCTGTTTGCACAATCGTGTCCTCAAATTTACCAATAAAGATTAGTAATGGTAATGGTAGAGAACATGATTACTCAATAGTTAAAGTTTGTTGAACTTTAATCAGTGCACAGTTGCCACGCTTACATGAGAGCTTTAATTCTGAATAAAAATAATTTAATTTGGAATAAAAAATAATTCTGCTTCAAAAAGACCATGTAAACACTTAATTCCTAATGAAAATGATTATTCAGAATTAAACTTAATTCTGAAGTAAGTGGGTGATTTATTACGATTTTAAAGCCAAATTCGTTTATTCCTCGATCATGTTAACGTTAATTCTTCTTAAAAATAATTCCGGATGTTCAGCACATGCTCGTTGGGTCGCCCTTCTGACGTGATCCGGCTCCACCAGTCCTCACTTCGGACTTTCATCCACTGCTCTTAGGATTTGCGAATGGGATGCGACACTCTTCCCTTCTCCTCCTCAGCTGACAGACGTAAAGCGTGACGATAGAAATCTCGGGCTGTTGCTTAATTATCATCAGAACGACTGCGAAAAATGTTTGTATCATGTTTGTGTCCATGGCGTAAAGACAAACCGAGATGACAAAAAAGCCGGTAGCAGCTGAAGTGTGCGTTTTCTTCCGGTAGACGTAAATAAGTTTGTGCGCCCCCTGTCCAATCGGAACGCTTCCCGACAACAATTAATTTAGAATAAAAAAACATCATGTAAACGTGGCCATTGCAATCTTGATTTCAGATCTCTGTCGTCAGCCATAGGATTCCTGATTTGCAAATTTACTGAAAGTAAATTTTGAGAAAACAACATTACATAAAATGCCACAGCCAGTTTGGTTTAAAAATGGATAAATATTAGCAATTTACAAAGCAAAAATGACTGGTCAGTATGGCATTTGTTTCTCATATAACATGTCTTAAAATACATTTTATTAACAAAAAGTAGACATTTTTATAATTTAACACAAGAAAATTGTCTGTCAGTTTAAAAACACTACATTTATTCTTTACAAATTATTACATTTTAATTTGATTCAAATTGAATTATGTGATTGCACAGGACCCTTAACATGATGCATGTATTTAAGATGGAGGCCATTGTACTTGTGTTGCCATTGGTGGGAAAGTATAGATGCCCTTTCCGTGTATATGCAAATGAAATGCTATTTTATTTCTTATTACGTGTTTCATAGCTATGGAAATTTTTATTCAAATTACCAGCAGGAAAGAGAGGGGAATTTGAAGGAAGATACTGAATGTTTCACCTACATAAAGTATTGTAAAAATTAAACTCTTTTTTGCAGTTGTTTGTGCGTGTGAGTTTTGGCCATTTCCACGAAGTCACATGTCAACAACAAAACATGTGCAGCCATCAGTTAAGCCCTGTTATTCTCGACTCTGATCCAAGACTGATGTGGTTTATTAAACTCTTGTGAAGTCGATTTAGTTGTGTTTGTTTGGCTGTATTAATATTCTAATGCTGTTTAGAGGTGTGGCACTGGTCTGGTGCTGGTTTTTCAGGCTACTGTTTACTCTCTTTTGTATCCTAGATGTTGTTGGGATTAGATAATCTACCAACTGCTAGTATGCAAACAAAGGAAAGCAGCACAAATAGTATTATCAAGACTAAATCGAATGATCATTGGTTGGTTATTTTGTTATCTTTCTATATACAATAGTTTGGATATGAAATAAAAAGAGACAAAAACGTGAATCGCTAAAAGTGTTTGGAATGTGTTGATGTAGGTATTGCTGGCTGGAGGGCAGAGGAGTCTGATAGAGCAGAGTTGAATTGCCCTGGTTATGGCTCTCCTCGGGGCATCAGGGCAAACAGGTGGTGTCCAGGATGTACAGAACCTTTAACTGTATCTTTAAGAAGCTCAAACACTTACAGTATTCGAGAACATTTGGTGGTAAAAATCATATGGCATTAGATCATCGCTAAAGAAATCAGTATGAACACATAGTTTATTAAAAATGCTTCAGGCTTAGTAGGCTGCCTAGATAATACCTCCTAATAATAATGATAATACTCCTAACCCCTTAATTAAATAGTTACTCAGCGTATTTAAGTACAAAATCTTATAACTCATGAAGGTGGAGTAGAAAATGAACTTGAATGCTTGTCAATTGGCAGTGTTGTAAAACTGTTCTTGTAGCCACTTGGTTATCAGCTTTGTTTACACATCATTGAACACACTTTGCTCGTTAGTTAAAGGTGCATTGTGTAACTTTTCTGATTGGGGGTCCGTCACCTCCTTGTTTCTATGGATACGTCATTGCTCTGCCTGGAATGTTCCACAGTATGACATTAAACAGCTCTATCCTACATGTATTCAGTCACAGGCGGTTTTATAGCTCAAAAATACGTAGAAAAACAAACATTCTGACTGTGAGTGGGGTCGCCTCTCCACAGATTTGACCTGTAACTTGGTCTGGTTTGGTCTCCATGATAAAAAAGGTTCAATACCATACTGTGAAACATTTCAGGAAAAGCTATAACATCTCCATGGAGACAAACACTTTTAATAAAAGTTTTAATAAAAATCAGATTGCAATTACGGCCTGTAGTTTTTACATCCATCATCTGTAGAGATAAGCACGTAGCAGTTTCACATAACCTTTGTACCTTCTCAATCTGAAGAATCTGAACTAAAAAAATCTATCTATTTGACTCATCTCTGACCTTCTTAATGTTACAGTTGACAGAACATAAAACAAATAGTGTTTCTAAATGGGGCAGCCTTTTACGCTCCATGGCAACCATAACAGTAGAAGTACAATAAAAGTGCCACTAATCCTTCTTTGGGGTGCATGCTAAATGTAAGGGTAATTTAGTGTTTACTGGGCTTAGGGCTAATCTACAGTGACTTCTCCATATTAGCTTTCCTCTGTCAAAGTACTTTCCTCTTTCAAAGTACGCAAGCAGCTTTAATGAAAGGGCCCCGGGTCATATTTGTCCTCATGCTACAAACAGACCACCGAGCTGCGCCAAAATCCACGCTTTGAAATCTGAAAGGCTCTCCTACACATCTGTACAATACTGGATTTACGGCTGCACGGCTCATGTGATCCCGGGGTTTAGGGAAACGAGGTGGCCATGTTTGGGAGGTCTTTGGAACTGTACTGGAAAAATCCGGGTCACAGCAAGTTCACAACAGGTTTTGGTACGTTTTTTGTTTTTTTTCCCTTTGGGTTCTTTGGGTTTACTATTAAATTTAGTACTAATGTTCTGCTGGTCTCCCATTATCAGCTGCTGTGCCATTCTGATTAAATAAAAATAGCATATTGTTCACTTAATCTTTTGCATTTATTTTATTACAGGTGTTTTTATTGTTAAAAACACCGTGCAAAACATGTATTCTTATTATATGCAGGTCTATTCAAAGATCCTGTAACTTGGCCTGGTGGCACTGCCTGCTTGTCTCCATGGAAATACTATTAATGCCTTACTATGGTACATTGCAGGTAAAGAACTCCATGGAGACAAGTTGTTAAAGTTTAATACTGACAACCTTAGCCTTGCAGTACTTCCTTGTGTGTTTTATTTTCACATGGGTATTGTTTAGAGGGAAGTATTTTAGGACTGGGAATATTCTACTGTATTTTGCTTAATAAACTATAACTCAAATGCTCAAATGCTGTTTCTGTTTCTGAATTGCGCATTTATTTCGATTTAAATAGAACCTAAACATGACAAAACTCTCTTTGAAGCACCACTTTACTGCGTGTCACCTGTGATAAATGCTTTCTACAGAACAATCTGCTCAGATAATTGACACTTTGAGATGAAGCCACAACAATGTCACAGTTTTGAGTTTGGCTCGAGGCGACTAAAGCAGCTCAGGGGAGAGAGAGCAAAACAACACGACAACAGCAACTCGTGCAACTGTGCAGAACAGTCAAAGGCTTTACACAGGCACGGCGTTGTTTTTGTATGAGCTGTTATTACTGTTGGACAAGTGGAATTAAATACGAGATTTGTACAATGACGTTCTCATATCAAAGATGTTTTTATTATTCTTAGCCTTTCACTGGTTATGACAAGAGATCCAGGATACAAAAACTAATCTTTATACTATTGTGTCACTGAATGCACAACATTTACTCAGTCATAATACGGTACGATTTCAAGGTAATAAAAGCAGCATAATGTTTGGATGAAATCTGGAGTGGCTAATGTCCCTCTATTCTTCATTAAACTTTCTATTCTGTTGTTTTCTCATTTAACATTTAATTTCCTATTGACCTTTATTGTCCCCAATTGGAAATTTCCGTTCACAGACTATAAATACATCAAATACATTTATTATGAAGAAGACACTGTATAAAATTTGACTACATTGTTCTCTTTGTTTTGAAACAGGGCTGTGCATAGAAAAATCATTGCTGTTCATTTTTTGCTGTATTTATCTAGAGAAGCGAGCTGGGAGGCATACTGTTGTTGTGCCTCGGGGCAAGAATCTCCAGTTGTGACATACAATATGTGCTTGGTTGCAACACAATAAAATTACCACTGTGTGACAACCTCCAAAAAGTGAAAAGTTGAAAGATAAAAAAAAAGTACATCCTACACACCTGTTTATTTTGTCCATGCCTGTTTGTCCTTATGTCCTGTAATTGTGTGCTCTTGTGTGTTGCAGGCGGGAGGGGGAGGGCGTGCGAGTACACTGGGACAGACAGAGGGAGCCCTCGTTCACCTCCAGGTGGAACCCCTTCGCCACGGATATGCCCTTCGTCACCTTCACCATGCACCCAGTCCAGACGCTGTGCTCCACCTACTCCTCCCTCTGCAACGTGAGTTTAACATCCACTCACATAAACAGAACAGGCATCAGAACACTGGGTGGGGTTCAAAATGATGAGACAAAAAACGTTAGAGCTATACATTTAAACTGACTAATGATTTACGGTAATGCTAAAGTGAAGGTATCTAAAGTAGTTTAAATAATATAACACAAAATGCATCACAATGTATAATTGTACAATATACATTGTTGCCTGAAAGATTTGAATGAATGTCAAATTATATATCAAACAATAATTTTCTTTGTACAGTATACTAAAACATTGCTTTATGGTTATTAAGATGAAACAATCATTCAGAAAGTTGTCTTTTTGGATAACAATCTCACTATTTTAATGTTTTCACTTCTTGGCAAAGACGTGGTTTGTGGGAGTGAATATCCCTCATCTCACCACATCAAATCTGAACTGAAAACGTTGCACAGCTCTGAAATAATGTGCTCGGAGGGCTTCAGCTGTGGCAATACTTTAAGTACAATTATTGAGTCAAGACAAAGGCATGTGATCTGCCTTTAAAGCTACATCCAGGATCATTAATTAGTTTCAAAGCAGAGCTGCAGGCCTACTGACTGTCATATCTTCTTCAACCTTTTGTTATAAAACTGTGTAGTATAGGCTGTTGGATAATGAATAGATGTTTTAATCAAATGCTCACATAAAATAGATATCCAATGTCATATAGTGTGTCCGCTGCAGAACCTTTATGGCCCACTAGGGGGCTGTGCACCCCAGTTTGGAAATCATAGAGTTCAAGCAATTGTGGCAATTTTGTCTTATAACTAGTTTCCAGCAGTTTCCTATTGTCAATGTAAGTGATATAATTTTAGCTCAAACTTATAATTCTTTATCTTTTCAAAACTAATAAAACTGAAACTGCAGACTGTTTGTAATACAACAATAAACTGTACCTCTACTGTTGTAATGAATTACGTAATAACATATTAAGTATAGGTCTGGTATTAAAAACATGATATTTCCTGGTTACTCATAATTCATCCATTCATTTCCTATTTTGAAATTCAGAGCCAAATAAACTTTGCAACAGTTTTATTCAGTATAAACATGATTGTGGGGAGGTGTCACGATGTGGGCGAATGACTCACTTCTATGACTGGAAATTATTAAATTCCTGCGTATCTCAGCACTAAGACAACCACACACTCTCACATTTCCTTGGACTCCTCTGATGATCAGAGATAAGAGACTGCGCTCCACTGCACTGTTAATATTGACTGCTCCAGGTGACTTTTCACAGTCTAAAGTGTGTTACTGTAAACATATAAGTCATCCTAAAGGACTGAGGAGTGAAGCAATTTACTGAGACGTCACACTTTGAATCATAACCTGCTATGGGCGGACATGTCATTGTTCTAACGGCTGCAGTGGATGACTCTTATTATGATTATGAATAGATAGACCACAAAAATTAGTAAAATGAAATCATCTAATATTATCATAATTCACTTGTAGACTTACTCACAGTGGGAAGAATAACCAAACCTTTACTCAAGTAAGAGTACTGTTATACAAAATAAGTATGCTGCTACAAAAGTACTGTCAAAAGTACAATTTCTTTAAAAAGTTACTCAAGTTAATGTGAGTTCTACCCACCCCTGACATATGAAACCTGTCTAAAAGTGTATTATATGCAAATGTATTATATATGCATTGGTCTGTCCATGTTTAGTTGGGGCTTCTAGTTACATATATGTTTTTGCAGATTAGTCACTCAGTTCTGTTTTATATTTATTGGTAAAAGCAATATTTAATGGCAAAAGTAATAGTAATAGTACCGGTAATAGTGTGAGTGCAGTATGGGATTTCAGCATAGCATTTAATTGCATTGTATTGAATATTGTTTAGAATGTGGTAGTTTGATAGTCAGTTAGTTATCCTTAACCTTAACTTTTATTTAAACAGGTCATTCTGTTGTTTATTGTCCTGTAGTGCTTTGTGCAAAAACAGAGAAACAGAAAAAAGAACATTTAATCCAGAGTCCTGCTGCACTTCTCAAAAACCATAAATGTGTTCTGAGAAAAGGCAGTCCGACACAAATTCCAAGCAAAAAACAGTTTGTCTGCATCTTCTGCTGAAACACGGAGACCATTATACCTGGAAATCACTGCACACTTGACTCTAGGACCCGCCCTGATTTTGCCTCTGCTCTCTCTCCATTCTCAGATCATGGCGTTTCGAGACGCGCTCCAAAATGCCGCGCAGAAGGCCAACAATGCCAAGCCTGTCCCGGGTCGAGCCAACGGGGTGCTGCTCCTGAATCAGCCGGTGCACATCGACGCTTTTGTGGGTGCCATGTCGAACCTGGGGAATGGGAACAAGCTGGGCTACTCCATGGCCCGGGGCAACCTGGGCTTTTGAACTCTGAACGCACTTCGGCACCTCTGCATCTGCTGTTTACAATTGTACATTTATGTTTCGCATTTATGTTTAGCATTTTTCGCATTTATGTTTAAACACCGTAACATTATATTACTGTGCATTTCTATAGAGAGATATATTTCTGTGTGATTTTCTTAGCTTTTTGTATTTTTGTAAACTGCTTAAGCTGCAGACCACACATGTCAAAGTTTGTCATTAACAGTTAACAGTTATTATTGGAGCGAGCAATCGTATGTGCACATGTAATTGCAAAATGGTGATTTCAAAGTTGTACTACAAAACATTTGGAAAAAATAAATATATTGAATACTATTACATCTTTTAGAGTACTGTTTTAAAATGATGATTTATCCTGTATCTTTTAATTATGGGGATGTGGACAGTGGTGTTGGTAGAGTCTAGAGCAGAATGTGATTGGCTGACAGCGATGGAACAGGTGACAGGAGATCCGAATGAGGTAAGAACAGCTCTTAATGCTCTTAATGGTTGAATTTACTCTTCATTTCTGTATTTGCCTGCATTGACTGTGCGCGCTCAGATCTACCCAGATTTCGACACAGCCCTTGAGTAGATGACAGATCTGCTTCTCTTTGTTTTAGCTCCTCGGGGATAATAATGTAATTCAACTCTTTCGCAATGGAACCTCCTCACCCCTCCTTCCCACCTCTCCTCCCCCCTCGGGTGTGCTCTTTCCCAGCCTCTCAGCCCCTTAAAGATTCAGCAGAGCATGGGACCACATTTGTCAGTTCAGTTTTATGTGGCGCTGTGTATTTTTACAGTGCGTACAGCGGTGGAATTTCCCCCTTGATTTGTGTGTTTACTGTGTGTTGAAGTTGACATCTGTTTGTCAGCGGAGCACGCCACAAACAAGACATCCCGGGTTAGGTGTTCCTTTTATTTTTAGTGCACATATTTAGACCGGAAAATATTCTCTTGCATTGGCATTCTACAAATCAGTCAATACAGAGTAGTGTGGTTTAGATTGGGCAAAGTGTATCAGGTGAAAGTTAGTGAAGAACGTATGGCTTCAAACCAGGAAAAGTCTATTGGCAGTTACATATTTTTATTATAGCAAATGAAAAGTTCAATTGTGTCAACTTCTTTTACTATGGATCCTACCTGAATGACTGACATACCTTTTTATTGACAAAATCTCAATTCAAATTTTTTGATGTTCTCTTCTAAAAGGGTTAAGCTCACACATAATGCTTAAGATAAGATAAGATAAGATAATCCTTTATTTGTCCCACAATGGGGAAATGCTGGCCTACTATATTTTATACTATACTATACTATATACTATATATATACTATATTTTATATTTTACTATATTTTATGCTTAGTTCATTATACTAATGCAGCCATTATTGTCATTCAAGAATTACAGTAAGGTTTACCTACTTAGCAAGATCCATAATCTTTACATAATCTGTACGTAAAATTACGTAGTACGATTTAGTAGTTTTATAAATTCAGTTATTAAAACTGCACTGTGCAACATTACTGGTGAATGTCCACCACCTGCTTATCTAAACTGAGATGTTTTACTTGCTTGGAATGTTACATAATATGGAATTGAACTTATTTCCATTTTCTATATTTTCTATAGAAATAAGCCGGTGACCAGGCCAAGTCACAAGTGAGATCTGTGGAGATTCCTCTCACAGTAAGAATACATGTTTTTCAAAGTATTTTTGAGCAATAAAAACACTTTTTATGTATTGAATGCTAGATATGTTTAATGCCATACTGTGGAACATTCCAGGCCCACAGGGAAAATCAGAAAAAGATACATTGTACATCTTTAAGTATGGCCATTAACATACTCCAGTCATTGAAGATGATTTTTGCATGTATTATATTAATTAAATTATCTTGAGTTTGTAGCATCTGTGTCATTTATCTGACTTTATTGCTTTTATATCATATCCACACCGGCAGCTGTGTGACCCTGCAGTAATTTGCCTCCCCATTAGACCCAATATGAGACAAAGGTCTTGAGAAAAAGTCCTCTTTGTTCACAAATTGCCTGAGAGTGACACAGTGACAGTCCTAAGTGAGGCCAGTCTTCTAGAGGCAGGAAACAGCTGCTTCTCTACGGTTCCCTTTAAAGTGAAGTTCAGCCTGTGCAGATCACGTATCAGGACCTCAGGCTGCAAAGGGTTAAAAGGCCCATCCCAGAACCAGGACTCTGTCTAATCCTGGATCAAGTCCTGCTCTGGCCCGAAGCTCTGTTCTAGCCATGTGTTAAAGGTGTTCTCAGAAGAGGATTAGCTAGCACATAAATGAGAGGTGTTAAGCTTGTCGATCCTCGTAACATTTTGAACACTTTGATTTCATTTAATTTCATAAGGCTGATAAACTATGTGAATATATTTAAAGTACAGCAGATGTCAGAGAACTGGTTTATTTGCATTATTTCAGCTGTTGCCGGTAATAGAGGGAAAGTGACTGATCTGATAAGCTTGAGCTCTGTGGAAATCCATCACACATAATGATTCATCTTATTCAAGTAAACGTACCTGTAAAGTACATTGACAAAGGTACATATTGTTGGCCAGGCTGAAATTACTGGCATTGACTCCAGTTATCTGCAAACTAAAAGACCAACAACCATAAGGAAAGAATAATAAATGAATAATCTGAAAAATTCAGTGGTGGAAGAAGTACTCAATATTGTTACTTAAGTAAAATTACAGATACTGAAGCAAAAAAATACTCAAGTAAAAGCAAAAGGAGAAATTTAATTTGTCAACTGGACAGAGTTTATTTGGTTGAATACGTTTCGCAGCTCATCCAAGCTGCTTCTTCAGTTCTGGTCAGATGCTGGTGGACACTGCTTTATATCTGCTTGAAGGGAGGAGCTTAATTACAATGAAAATTACTCTGAGACACACATATTTAAATACAGTTTCAGTTGGTCAGGTGATACAATATGGAGTTGTTAACAGTTTCTGTTAGTCATGTGAGTCTATTCAATATGGAGTGGGAGTGGGGGAGTAGTTAGCATATCCATTCAGAGCCATGATGGGTGTTTTCACACCTCTGGACCTGACCTGGCTAGTCCCATTGTTTTCCCAGTTTGTTTTGATTTAGGTTTGAGGATAGAGTTATAGATGGAGACAAATGATGTCTGAGACCCCCATTTCTGTTCAAGGAAGGATTCTCTTTCTTGACAAAAATAGCTTCTTTAACTCCCCTCTCAAACCAGTTCTTTTCTCTGGCCAAGATCTGGACCTCGCTGTCCTCAAAGGAGTGGCCTGTGGCTTTTAGGTGGAGATGTACGGCAGATTGCGGCCCACCCTGGTTTTTCCGTCTGTGTTGATACATCCTTTTGTGAAGTGGCTGTTTTGTTTCTCCAATGTAGCGCTCACTACAGTCTTCACTACACTGAATGGAGTAGACCACATTGCTTTGTTTGTGGCTCGGTGTTTTGTCCTTAGGATGGACCAGTTTTTGTCTTAAAGTGTTTGTGGGTTTGAAATAGACTGGGATTTCATGTTGTCTGAAGATCCTCTGTAGTTTTTCAGAAACGGCAGCCAGGTAAGGAATAGTTACACCCCTTCTCCTGGGCTCTGGTTCTCTGTTGTCCTGTTTCTTTGCTCTCTTCAGGACAACAGAGAACCATTGTAATTAAGCTCCTCCCTTCAGGCAGATATAAAGCAGTGTCCACCAGCATCTGACCAGAACTGAAGAAGCAGCTTGGATGAGCTGCGAAATGTATTTGACCAAATAAACTCTGTCCAGTTGACAAATTAAATTTCTCCTTTTGCTATGGATTCTACCTGGACGACTGAGGGATTCTACACACTACTCAAGTAAAAGTAAAAATATCACATGGAAAAAATCAACTTAAGTAAAAGTATTAAAAATACACTTAAAGAGAGAAAAGTAAAAATATATATATATATATTTTGAGGTCAAATAAAGCTTCAAATTTAATGATTTTGATAAAGATTTGTGCATAATTTTGTTCAACAGAAACAATTGAATAAATTGTTTTTTTCATGCTGTTTTTGTTTTTGTTAGCCTTTTCAGCAGGTCTTAAACTATAACAAAAAATACTTTTCAATCCAGTTCAAAAATGTAGTACAAAATATAGGCATGTGTTGTCAGTAAAGTAACGTACAGATACCTCAAAATTATATTTTACTATTTTACTATTTTACTTTTTTTTTTTTTTTTTTTTACCTTCCACCACTGGAAATATTGCATAATTTGAAGCTTGGATAATTGGATAAGGAACTTTTGTAAAATAAATAAACATTCACACTTCTTTGCCTTGTAATTTGTCTATTTACAGTGACAAATTGAGCAAAAGAAAACAGCAAAAGCTCACATTTGTTTGAGTTGGATGAGCAGTTAAAATACAATTTTCACAAGTGTTTATTTTGTTTGGTCTCCATGGATGACTCTACCTGTAACTGTTTTTTTTTCCATCTTCCACCTTTCCACATTCACAAAAACAGCCAATCACATCACCCCGGTAAACATTTCAGAGCCATTTCTCAAACCCACGCTTCAAATCACTCTCCATAATGAGCGACTTGTGTACGCTTAAAGTTTGTGGTGAAGCTGTTTGCTGTTCACAATGCTAACTACAGGCCCAATCTTGTTTGAATTATAATTTACACAAGCTGCAATCTCATTTTCCCATTTTCAGAAGTCCTCATTGCAGTTGGCTGGAGTGATATAGGTTAAATGTGTGTGCCGAGTGCGTGCCTGTGGAGAGAGGGAGTGGAGCTGTGGGCCCTTGCTTTGATTCGTGCTTGTCCCTGGATGCTCCTTTTTTTCAGGGATCATTATGTTAAGCCCTGCAGCTACTCTCTCTCAATAATAACTCTTATTCAGGCTCATATAAAGGCAGTTTGATGATTCACACTCAGGGCAGGGCGCACACTAGTACACACTAAAATGCAAATAATATTATGAAAGTATGTTTTTTCAATCTGGTCATCATTTACAGATTTGTTCTTTTAGTGACACAAAAAATATTTTTCCAATTAGTTTTTACAAAAGTTAGATTAACCAAAACCACAAATTTCAGATCCAGTAGTTGTCCCAGATGTACTTAATGCTATATTAAAGACTACATTTTTTTCTGGTCTATGTTATAATGTTGTTTCCTCATCACAAACATACCCAGAGTTGTGTTTTGCTTCATTCACATGTTTAACACACAAATTCTACATGTTTAGACTGAGTTGTTCTCTCAAAAAAATACTCTGTTCCTTTTTGTGATGTCATGTGCTCAACTGTGTCTTAAACTCTATTTACCTTTAGAATAATTTGGATACTTTCCGCCCTGGAATAGCCTATCTCTGTTGAGCTAAAGGTATAAAGTAGCTGTTAACCTGGAAAAAAAAGGTGGAACAGAGCATTTTGAGCTTTGAAGATGTAGACAGACTACTAATAAAGGATTAATCAAAAACAAAACAAAACAAAACACAGCTCCAGGTATATTATAGGTATATATCCAGGTATTATAACATGACTTAAAGCTCAAAGAGTCAATTTTGCGTAATATAGGACTTTAATACTGTATTTGTATTACCTATATGTAGCTGTTCTATTCTTTTCTTTGCCACTTATTATTCAGATCTCTCTTTTTATAGGCCTGAACAAAAAGGAAGATGTGCAAACGGTGAACGCAGTAAGTACAGGATTCATTTGATCTTATCTTTTATCATAATACAACTTTGGCATAATATCATGTTTAAAAGTTTTTTCTTCTTCTTTTAGAACAAGGTTAGCGGTATGTGGGTTGAGACGGGTGGTGAAGTGCAGGACTGAAAAGAGAAATGAGTTAAAGCTGATGATTGCATTCCTCTGTGCAAAGGTAACTCATGTCCCGAGGCTAAAGAATCAGGCTGTACTTCACTACTATTATTTTCCACACAGCATCAAACTTATAAGAGCAAAGGTTAGAGCACAGAGTACAAATCGCGGTTTATGTTTAGGATCAGAGCTATGTATGCATGTAGCTGTCACATTACTTCACAGAACCAAGCACATGTGTTGTCAAAACTGTTTTCTTATATTCAAAGTTAGTGTGGTGTCTCCTAAATAGAGTTTCAATAGGTAGATTAGCAGACAGAGTAATCAGAGAAACTTATGACCATATCTCTAATCAGAACAGTTTAAAAAAATCTCTATAGAGCTTTATAATATTCATAGTTAAAATCTGCTGTAAATACCATATAAAGCACAGTATTTTAATGTATGACTTTGAACATTTCCATCTAGTAGCCTATTTATTCATTAAGGGTGTTTCTATTTCTCAAAAATACAAAAATTTACTTTTGTGAGCAGGTATGACTGTCCACAGATCTGAATTGTAACCTGCTGTAGCATGTCTCCCTTGTGATAGATAGTAGGAATAATCTATACTGTGGAACATTCTAGACAAAGCAATAACGTTTAAATGGAGACATCAGGTGATGGACCCTTCAGTCGGGGGCGGTCCTAAGCACGGGCAGATGGGGGGGTCCTCATTTTGTGCACCTTTTAAGGCCAATTTAATCATTCATTTCATTTTTTTTGTGCTGTCATTTGGTTTGGCGTTCATTTTAAGAAAGCACTATGGGCACCCTTGTTCTAGCTTTATCTTAAAGAACAACCCAAGACTTATCCAATCTGACACCGAAATGAAAACAAACCCACAAAACATATATGCAGACATTTCCCCGGTAACTGCAGGTGAAGTGGATTTGTGAAGGTCAAGGTAACCTGCAAAAACGATGGACGTGTTTGGATGTACCCTGACAGCTCTGAGTGGCCGCTTCCCTTCGCACATTGCCCTCAAGAGGAATGTGATCGGAAAAGTGAGAGGCTTAGAAACTGGCCATCAGCGCCTGTGACCCCACACGACCCCAGCTAACAACCAGAGCTGCTCAGGATGCTTTGGGCGAGTAACATTAGACAAATTCTCTGTGACACTGTTGCAACCCCGGTGTGGCACGCTCTATAGTCCTATCATCTCCTCCTGCAGTCTGCATTCATACGCCAGCTCCGATACCCAACCTCCAGTGTCCATTTTTTGATTCCTCTTGACATGTCCGCCGCTTGTTTGTTTGGTAAACACACTACACCTGTCTGGGGAATGATAACGGTTGCTATCATGCTAAAGTCCAACACAACCTTTTATTGTCTTGTCTAGTTCCTTTTTTTCCATATGTTGTCCTTGTAGCAGCAGATACAGTAGGTGTGAAGTAGTGAGCGTGCAATGGAAGGCGTTGGGCAAAGCATACGAGTGGCTAACAGCTAGCTGTAATGAAGACGGGCTGTTTTTATTTATCTCGCACCTCTCTGCCCCCTTCACACAGCTGTCAGTGTTGTGTCTGGACCAGGGGCTATGGGACACTTGGAGAACTGTCAGATCCATGAACCCTTCCAACCACGAGGAATGTGGTAGCAGCCCAGTAACACGCCCTGGATTCTTGCGATGTGAACAAAAGCAGAATAAGTGTGAGGGGGACATGCTCCTGACAGTGTTTACCTGTGAAAACTGCAGTGATAACAGGACAAGGAGCAGTGAAAATGTCACTTTATCACATGTGGATTGCACACATGTGTTGTGATAGAGTCAACATAGCTAAGCTTGCAAACACCTTCAGTACTTGTGGACAGTTTGCTAGTTTGTACCACTGAAGTAAAAAATGTTATGCCCCAGTTCAAACTATAGTCGCAATTTTCTTCCCTCCCAAAATATCAGTAGAATAGTTTTGTCTTGTCCAGATTTAAACCATTGGAGATATCTAGTTCCATACACCTGCTCCAAAATAACAACCCGTTTGCACAATTGTATCACTGATCTTGCCAAATTATTTTTATGTTGCAATTGACAGCGTGCTTATCACTTCTACGTGATCATTAGCAACAAATATCTAGATGAATGCCGTCCTATTTGATGATCTCTTAAAATAAAAATAAAAACGCTTGTGCGATATGCTGTAGTCTTGCATTTATAGGCTTTCAGTGGCTGTGGTTCTGTGTACAATCAAACTCTGATTTCTTTCTGATCATATTCCCTCTGATTACTTACATGTTATTTAAAGCTCTACCAAGTGACAGCTCAGTTAGAAGAGCGTCTACTGATCCGAAGGTCGGTGGTTCAACTCCTGCTCTCAACATAAACACCATTGGTTGAGTGGTCAGATCCACTGATCCACAGGTTGGCGGTGTGATTCCAGCTCCCACAGATGAATGCTGTAGTTGTGTCTTTGAGGAACCCCAGTGTCTGCGTACACTGGTGAATGAATGTGTGTGTGAATTGGTGAGTTGAGTGGTTCCTTGATGTAAAGTGCTTTGAGTGCCTTGAAGGTGGAAAAGCACTGTATAAAAATGTGACCATTTACCATTAAATAATCCAGAAATCGGATAATAATCAGATTTTGGTGTATATGTAACTGCAGCCAGTGTTGAAATTTGTTTGCCTGAATGTTCAGAATGTACCTTACCTCATATATACAGTTTAGGCTTGGCTCTTTTCACCCACAACAGGATTGTTCCACATAAAACAAATAGATACATAGACACATACATAGATTTCTGCAGTGAGTTGGCAGTGGTGAAGTGGGTTAAGCTTTCTCCTAAAACCAGGAGCTGGCCAGTTCAACTCTTTACAACCTTCACACCGAGTAGGACATTTGGCGTAAAAATCTGGACTGCTACATGTTATTTTAATATCTGATCATATCTAACTGCCTGCAGTACTAGAAATTGCCACCCATGACTTATAGAATCGAACTTGATCCCATAATGAGTGCCCTTGACATATATAAATGCTTACTTTATGAACGTACTATAAAAGTGTGGAGGGGTTGCGTGCTCCAGTCTGTACTTGCAGCTTGTGTAACCAATAAAAACAGTGGCCTGGCTTGGGTTCAACTTGACTAAGGGCCCATCACAGCAGCAGGCATACTTGGGATGGTGCAGGGGGTATAAAAGTCATGCTGTGTTGCTATGTCAGTCAATGGAGAGTCTTCAGAAGCAGGGGATAAGAACTGATGACAAGAAAAAGAGAGGGAGAGGGAGTGAAAGAGTAAGAAGTGGGCAATAGGCACTCATAAACCTCATATACATGCAGTTCATAACTGTCATACGGAGACGTTAGTGACAATATTTATTTATACTCCATCGCATACGTGGGATATTGAGAATTAATTAACATATTGCAAATGGGGTTGCAGTCCTCAACAAGGGTATATTTAGTATTCAGTGTTTCTATGAGCAGGACCAAACCCTTTGACCTCTGCACTAATTACCAAGCCATAAACATAAGTAGAGAGTAAATGGGTTGTTATGGATCTGGTAGTTTTTGTTTTTATTCGTAGGCTGAATACTTTGTAACTGGGAGTTTGGTTCGTTCTAATAATAATAATAATAATAATTACTTTGTTCAACCCTGCAAAATGTTCATATTAAATGTCTCACAAGGATTTTCTGTTTATTAAAATGACACCAAAACATATTTTTATTGGACGCACTACATAATATTTTTAATGGAGGGTTTGCCCTGGAACATTCCATACAAGGCAGTCACCATAGCGACAGGCCTGTGTTGGACCCTCTACCAGAAAAGTTACACACTGAATATTTAAATTCACTGTAGCGTCATGAATCGGTGAGTCAGTTGGTGTCATTTTCCCATACAAAGTAACCTTTGAGGGAATAGGTTTTTGTTAAACCTGCAATCAAGCTGCTTCCTGTCCTCAGACCTAAAGCAGTTAAGAAAAGCTGCATATAAAATTATATAAAATGATAGTCTTTTTCATGCAATTATTCAGTCCATTATAACATAGAAGAACATAGTACATCTAAATGTACATTCATAAGTGGGATACAGTACACTCAGCAGTGACTTCATCCTTGTAGTAGTAGTAGTGTATGAGTAATAGTACATGATTAGGGAGTACAATGGAGTACTAATCTGTATAAAAGCACACAGCTCACGTTTCTGTGACTTGGAGAAGGCCTAAATATTTTTGCTGTTACCAGGACTAGCCTTCAGGACACACCTGTTTGCATTGGTTCGTGTGCAGCTCCTGCGTAGTATCCACAGCACCATGATTATCCCACACCCGTATTGTTTTTTATTTTAGCAAGTGGGAGTTTGAACTATAACGATAATCAAAGTGGTTTTTCGCATATAAAATAATAGGGCCCTCATAACTCAGTGTTCAGGCTCTTCTGATGAAAATTGTTTTGCAAATATCTGATAGGGCCTACTTTAGCAAATTACTAAGCACTTCAGCCTCGCTTCTGTCAGTCTGTCCCAGGGCAGCTGTGTCTACAACAGTAGTTTACCAACCATGAGCATGGAGTGAATGTATAATGCCTACAGTGTGGCTCTCTGAGAGGCTTTTGGAGCCTGTAAAGTACAGTACGATTGTAGGGGATTATTGTGTCTTTCTTTTCTAGTTTATTGTGTGTGGACGTTTGTTGACATGTTTTGCTCGGCTTCTCAAACCAGATTTGATTTATACAGAAGTGAAATGAAAGCAAATTATGGTAGATTTAAGGTGTGGCTTTGTTAAAGCTCATTCAGTCCTTATTTTGTTCAATGAAAAATGATTTCTACCCTAAGAAATGCCCAAAGTAAAAGAAAGTATGGCCTAAAAATTGAGTTGTTAAAATAACACCACTGAATACTGGATGATAGTCAATACCAAATTGGATACTTATGATATTTGAACATGCATCGGACAAATCGGACAGAGTTGGACCTTTCCTGAACAGTTTTAAAGTTCTGTTAATCTATATCAAAACTAGTATAAGACCACATCGTACATTTAGAAAAAAAACTTGTGTTGTGTTGGAAATTATATTAAATTGTCAAGTTGTTTCAAAATCAAGATTGCAATTTTAATATTGTGACAAGACTAACCCATACCAAATGCGTTAAATTAGTGAGCATTATCTTAAAAATAGCCTTTATTGCTACCAACAAACCACAAACAAGCAGCTCCTAAGGCAACACAAAACGCAACTAAACTCCTCTCAGTTCTGACCCCTCTGACACAGGCATACTTCTGTCCTTCTGGAAACTAGAGTAAATATTCCAGACGAGCCAGACAACCCAGGCCAAATTGCAGTTTAGTCAGTCGAAAACAGAACCCTGCACTCCCATGTGTCCACGCAGTGTCATTATCCTGTAAGAATGTTAATGCATCTCCACTGCAGTGTCCGTGCTGCCTGGGGGCTGTGTGAGGGGAACTGGTTAACTCAGAGGTGAAGATGTCATTCCAGGCTGTGGTTAAAGGAGCTCCTGGTTTTTACTGTCCACACAGCCTGACCCCCAGCCCATAGAGGAATGTCCAGCTCTGACTCACACCCAACACACTTAAATGTCCTATATTAGACTTGTGAGCTTCAAGCTATGTTATAATGTAGCTACCTCCTCAAAAACATACCTGGAGTGTTTTGTTTCATTCACATATGTTTGAGTAATCGTTTATTATTAGTCTGTCTGAAATGCTCTGTTCCACCTTCTGATGTCAGGTTAACAGCTACCTTTTGCCTTTAGTTCAGTAGAGATGGACAATTCCAGGGATGAAATGATCCAAATGATTCTAGTGAAGGTATGTGGAGTCCAAAAACACAGTGGAGCACTTCCTGTATAATCACATGACATCACAAGGTGGAACAAAGTGTTTTCAGTTTGAGAAGAAGAGCCATGCAGAGTTTGTGCATTAAACATGTGTGAGTCAAACAAAAAAACTACTTCAGGTATGTTGAGGTATGAGGAAACAACATTATAACAGAGATAAGAAAATAATAGATAATAATAGAGTAATACAGGACCTTTAAAGGGTCTGAAAAAATGTATGGTGGGATGTATATGTAGTGGATTAGCTCAAGTGTATGTTTTAGAGTTTCAGGACTACTGCTGCATGATCACATATTAGTGGATTATAAGATTCTGGTCTGCTTCCCCCTCCTTGACCCACCACCTTAACGTGGTGGAGGGGTTTGAGTGCCCGAATAATCCCGGGAGCTATGTTGTCGGGGGCTTCACGCCCCTGGTCACCCAAGGCAAACAGGTCCTGAAGGACGGGTCAGACTAAGAGTGGTTCAGAAGCCCCCATGATGAGAAACACAGCAAGGCCAGTTACATCACCCAGATTGGCGTTACCCCACCCTGGAGCCCCACCCTGGAGCCAGGCCTGGGGTGGGCGCTTGATGGTGTGCGTCTGGTGGCCGGGCCTTCCCCCATGGGGCCTGGCCGGGCACAGCCCGAAGGAGCGACGTGGGGCCGTTCTCCCGTGGTCCCACCACCCGCAGGAGGAACCACAGGGGGCCAGTGCAGGGAGATCTGGGCAGCAGTCAAAGGCAGGGTTACCGACTAGATATAGTCGGCCTCACCTCCATGTACAGCTTGGGCTCTGCAAACCAACTCCATGAGGGTGACTGGACTTTCCATTTCTCTGGCGTTACCTGCGGGGAGCGGTGGCAGGCAGGTGTGGACCTGCTCATTGCTCCACAGCTCAGCCGCCGTGTCTTGGAGTTCACTCCAGTGAATGAGAGGGTCGCTTCCCTGCACCTTTGGGTCGGGGACAGGTCTCTCACTGTTGTGTCGGCCTATGGGCCGAACAGCAGTGCAGAGTGCCCGGCCTTCTTAGAGTCCCTGGGAGGGGTACTGGACAGTGCATCAACCGAGGACTCCGTTGTTCTACTAGGGGGAGCTGAGGCAGTTGACAGGTACCGGCGGGAGCAGGAGCTGTGTTCGCATTGCCGGCAGTAAGTCAGACCTGTTTCCGATGTATGCTGGACTCCGCCAGGGCTGCCCTTTGTCACCGGTTCTGTTCATTGTATTTATGGACAGAATTTTTAGGCGCAGTCAGGGGCCAGAGGGGATCTGGTTTGGGAGGTGTTCCGGTCATGTCCCCTCGGGAGGAGGCCCCGGGGGAGGACCCAGGACACACTGGAGGGACTATGTCTCTCGGCTGGCCTGGGAACGCCTTGGGGTCCCCCGGAGGAGCTGGAGGAAGTGTCTGGGGTGAAGGAAGTCTGGGAGTCCCTGCTTATACTGCTGCCCCTGCGACCCGGCCCCGGATAAGCGGAAGAAAATGGATGGATGGTTTGCTTGCCTTGACAATATTAAAATCTCTATAGCAAAACAACAAAATATTTCCCATCATTGCGTTGGTGTTGATATTTGCAAGTCAAAAAGATTTTGTCATGCAATTTGTGACTGGATAATCGAATCAACCCTTACATTTAGTTATAAAGGTTTGCATGAATTATCTCTGTTTATCTGGTATGGAGCCACATTTTTGTCTTCTTTTAGGTTAGCCCTTATCTAGAACTATTATATCCATTTTGTAGTCCTATAGATCTGGTGATACTTGTAAGGCAGTGAGGTATTAGGTGTAAAACTTTAGAGAGCAAATGGACCAGAAAGTTCAGTATTGTACTTGTATGCGTGTATGTAGCAAATATTATCATTTACTGTTTATATTTTTTTCACTAAATATGGTATATCTTGACAGGCCTAGCTAATTACTTCCTTCAAAAGAATAGTGAGGTGCTTGAAATAAATGTACAGAAATAGAAGAAAAGAATGTAATGATTCCTGTCCCACCCACTGCCCTAGGCCACTGTATCCCCTCTTTCTCCTCTCCCTTTTCCCCTCTCTCTTTTTCTCTCTCAGTTCTCACCTGCTTTTCTATTTTCTTTCTCTCTCTCCCTCTCTCCTCTCTCTCCTCTTTCTCCTTCCTCACCCTCACCTGCTCCTCTTTCTTACCCTACTTTCTTTCTCTTCCCACTCCCTCTGTCTCTCTCTGTGACCCTTCTTCTTTCTTCTCTCTCCATTTTCACTTGACTCCTCTCTTCACCTGTCTCCTTGTCCTCTCTCTCTTTCTCTCTCTTCTTCTTCTTCTTCTTCCCCCTTCTCTTTTCTCTCTCTCTCCTCTCTCCTCACCCCTCTCTTCTCACTTATGTCCTCGACATGGCAGGCATGTCGTACGTACATGCCCCAGTGGCACATAGATGAATTTGCGAGTGTTCAGTATGTCAGTTTGGGCGACAGCTGTGGGCTATGCTTTCACCAGATGCCCTGCCGTGTTGCTAACCTTTCGCTACGGCCCCGTTTTGCATGCACCGTAAATATTTTCCCAACACGATTCTGCAGTGTGGGCGCGACGCAGAATGTCCCGCTCACAGCTCACGTTGCCGTAGCGATCCACAGTGAGACTGATGGACAGCAGGGACACAGGCTGGTGAAAGCTGGACTGACAGAGTCCACAGCTGGAGTAAGTTACACTGTCATACGTGCCTCGTGAGCTGCTACTTATTTCAGTTTGACATTCAGTGCATTCTGGATTTTTTGCTTTGCTTGAGTTAATGGTTCACATCAAAAACACAGCAAATACTATTCTTCATTATTCTTTATTTAATCCAGATAGTCCAGCTGAGATTTGAAATTGCAAACAGTGGGAGAACATGCAAACTCCACACAGAAAGATGCAAACTCCACACAGAAAGATGCAAACTCCACACAGAAAGATGCAAACTCCACACAGAAAGGCCCCACTGCGCCTGAGGGAGTCGAACCCAGGACCTTCTTGCTGTGAGGTGAGAACATTTGCTGCTTCTGCGTTTCTAATAGCACAGTTAGAACTTCGTAGAGATAGATAGTAATACTTGCTGATGTTGTGTCCTTGGGCAAGACACTTCTTTCCCTATATGGCTTCCAGGATCTGCATACTTTTGTGATTAATAGCTTTTTTTTTTTTTGTAAGATTTCACTTACTGTACCACTACTTCGAACCACATTTCCTGGCACCTACCACCCACTCAGCAAGAATTTGTTCACTTTAACCTGACAAAACAGATCTATACATGACAATCATTCACACACACACGTCATTTTCTATGGGCTATTCACAATTACACAATCATAAAAGGTTATTAGATCTTTTAGGGAAAATCTGAAGTATTTTCTGTAAAGTGAACTATTATACAATGTTAATGGGCTTAAGGATTTATATACTCACTGTAGATCTTGAGTTTTGTGTCCCAAACAACAAATCCTTCTGACAAATACACAGTTACTCTTTCAGAACTTCAGTTTTGACTAATTGAATGTATAACTTTTATCTAGTAATTTTCAGATTTTTTCCCTCCAGGTTCTCCTCCTCCTGCCTGAGACTGTCCTTTTCATTCCCTGCTGATCCTGCTGGTGGCGCTGTGGTGCTGTCCTCTGTGGTCAGATGTTGTGTGTGGACAGTTTACATTCCTCCTGTGTTCTGAATGAGAGACTGGAGCTGCCACTGACAAGACCCAGGCATTTCCTGTTGCTGGAGTGTGGACAGTTGTAAAAACACAGGGCCGAGGAGGCTTGTCTGGCTGCTGACAGTTTGAACAACTCTTCATTTGTAAAAGTCACACAATCGCCACAAAATATCAGAATATGGCTATTTTAGGAGCGTATAAGTAATGAAGTTTAGTAGCTCTAGGAGTAGCTTGTTTGGAAGAGACAACTGCCCACTAACGCAAAGGTTGTCAGTTTGATTCTCAGTGTAATGAAATACAAATTTAAGTTTTATTCAAGCGATGAGCCAAATGGGCAGTTTTAGAATTTAATTATGTTAAAATTTCAGATGGAAAGCAGAAGCTAATATACTGAGTGAGGTATTATTTTTGAATGAAATGTACAAACAATCAAATCAAATCTTAAATGAACCAGACTCTTTATTCTACTGCTGTTGTGCAACTTCAGGCATGTCTTTGATACAAAAACAACATTATATAAACAACATAGATATAAAAATGTGACCATTAACCATAGTTTGATGAGATATGCAAATAGTAGGAAATTAAAAAATGTAATGACTAAGTAAGAAATTAAATAAAAACAATTAAATGGAGCCTATATTACCAACTCTGGGTTGGATGGGCAACAATCAAATTTGGATAGTTTTGTGTATAGTCTTTGTTATCTGAGAAAATATTTTTGCCATTTCCGTTTTCATAATAATACACTGAAATACTGGAAGTTATTCAAAGCTATTGAGATGAAAATGTTTTAAGGTGGAGCTACTTTAACCAATAGAATCTCAACCTGGGCTTTCCTTTCTGCAAATCTGCATCGTTTTTAAAGCAGCAGTTACAGTGTGTGTGCTTCCTGGAATTACTGCAGAGCTCCATTCAGACTCTGTTGGATTGTTTTGATAAGTGCAATAGTGCAGTGTTTTGAGAGGCCTCTGATGCTGAAAGACAGACTTCTGCTCTTTGTGTGTGCACTAATACTGACATAAAGAGTGAGATGACGCTTCCCCTGTGAATGTGTGACTAAATGTGTGAATGTGCGTGTGTGCGTGTGTGAAATCATTTGGCTCAGTGTGGATGCCTCTAGCTTGTGTTGAACTGCGGGTAGACCTCTTTCAGAGTTCTACTAAAATGTATTGTTATCAGTGAGTGGGAAGAATACTTTGAAAATGTATTTAGTTACAGAATACTGAATACCTGCATTAAAATGTATTTTGTAACGTATTTGGATATGTGGTCTAGTCAGAGTACTGTTTTCTGAATTCTTTCACACAGGGTTGCATTTAAATAATAGTTTGAACAATCAACATAGCATTAAAAACAACTTCATATTTGTTTCACCATTTGTTTTGCATTTATTTATTGCTGATCATAGAAGGTAAAATCACACTTGCATGCACAACAAGAGCAGTGTTTTATATTTTTCTCACTAGTTATGTGCAGTTTGAAGACAAAATTGAGTGGCCAAGTACCACCATGTATTGCTTTGATTTGATTTTAGAAAAGTAAATGTATTTAAGTAACTGTACAGGAATACAGTGACTCAAAATTAGTATTCAGAATATGTATTCTTGGTATATGTATTCAGTTACTTCCCAACACTGATTGTTAATATTAGGCAGCCTGGACAATAAAGCCTCTTATTATAACAGGTGAAGTTTACAGGTGAGGCACAGGATAAATTGGGTGTTTTTTTTGGTGACACTTTAGTTAACCGTAATAAAGTGTGAACAAAGAATTAATTCACAATTGTAACTGTCAACTACTACCACTACTACTTTAATACCCAATATATTTAGACCTAGCTTATTTGCACTTTATATAGTAACAGTAAATAGCATAAATAGTAGTTGAAAGTCCACTTTGTAAATTGTTTATTAATCAGTGCCACTGGTTCGGTTTCGTGTAGACGGTTGAGGATGAGATGTCAACAACATGTGGAGATCATAAGAAATAAGGGACGGCAAATGTTAACTATTTATTGCTTGTACTGTCACCGAAGCATCTGAACATGGACATGAAATCCCACTGGAATCGCCAGCCAAAGTTTCCAGAAAATATAGAAGACACTTGGATGTGGACTTAAACAGACTTGTCAAAAGACTGAAGTATAGCTACTGCATTACTACCGTTACTGCAGTAGTAATGCAAATGTCCAGGTAGGGTCCTTAGCAAAAGTAGAAGGTAGGGATGGGATAAAGGCTAGAGATATTACGCTCGCCAGTCCCTTATCAGAACTGAAGAAGCGAATTGGCGGAATGTAATCACTCTATAAACCTTCAAGAATTCAACCTTCTTTTGCTACAGTGCATTAAGGGTTCACCCACCAACAGAAAGGTTTGCAGTTTGATTCTTATTGTGTATCTGGGTAAGACCATTCATTCATACTGCCCACTCGAGTCACAGTATGGTTGCGAAAGAATGGGCATCTGACTAACAACTAACAAATTTGGCAACCTCAAAAAAGCTCAAACCTGCAGTCATAATCCCGGTAGTTCAAATCCACAATACTCTTTACCTACGTCAGCGCAGCCCACCTGAGGCAACCCTCTCTGAGCAGTTATGGGCGGGGCTCAGTCATTTCAGCTCCTGTGCGCTACATGGAAAAGCTGATGGACACATCCTTCACTTTTTCCATTCTCTTCCAACATTTTTCCAAACAAAAAACCTCTGTAAGAATGAATCCTTAAACCCAGCAGTACAATATACACCACTCCCACTTTCAAACTCCTCATTCTGTGTTTAAACTCTGAGCGTGTGTGTGTTGTATGAAAAAAGGTCACGCATTTGTCATCATGTTTCTCCAGTGGCAGGGTTCACTTGAGTTATCTGTGTATGTCAGGATTAGGCATATTTCATGTGGATTGGGAGGCCTGTGTAAATGTATTGAGTGTGGAGAGAAGGAAGGAGAGGAGAGGAGGCTGTTATCCAAAGGGCCTTAAGGCTTTCCCAAAACCAGTCTGTCCACATTTGGAGCCAGCTCACCACAGTCTGGAGAAGAGATTTGTTTTTCAAACGTGTTATTTGGCTGTTTCTTACCAACTGCATTGTTTAATTTGAAAAACAAGGGAGCAGAAAGTGTGTTCTTGTAGATGTAGTCACCAAACCACATGTAGACAAGTTCTACTTCTCTAGTGATTAATACAGTTAGATTACAATGACTATTGGGCAATCATTATGAGTTAATGTTATTATTGCCTATACACAAAAAAACGTTATTGTGCTTTGTCATGTTATGTTGTATGACTGTAAACCTGTTCTTTTTATTACACAGGTGTGGCTAAAGGGCAACCAAGGTAAATACAAGGGACCCCTAATAATAAAAGGTATTTATTTATTGAATTAATTATTTGTTTGTTTGTTTATTTATTTACTTATGGGACTGATATAATAGATATTTTGTTAATTCAATGTTGGTGTCATTCTCAAGGACAATTATCAATATACATACATGTGCAAATGTGAGACATTCCTGCTCTAGTCACAATGATCAGCTAAAATGGGTTCTAAACAGTATTCAGGCATTATAGACTAGTTATCAGAAACTGAAAGTGAGATCTTTTACAGTTGACTGGTTTTCTCTTGTTTGTTTTTATCCATGGTGGTGACTTCATAACTTGTATACAGTTTTCATTTCAAGATGCCATTTTAAACAATAATAAGGAAGTTCTCAAACTCCTAAACTGTGCTCACCCTCCCGCATCTCAACACACACCCCGATCACCGTTTGACCATCTGAGTTTGTGTCTCTCCTGATGCCCTGAGAGCGCACCTGTCTACTGTACCTGCCTGTTGTGTTGTGCCTGTCTCTCTGTGACAGGACACTGACAGATCACAGATGCTGTCAGACTCAAAACGCACACAGCAGAAAAGATGGACGGCGCGCTGATGACCAATCTCTGTCCACATCCATCAGATATTCCACACAGTGCAGACAGTCTGGCTCCAAAAACTCCTCAGCCTAAAGGACAACCAAATGTAAGGGAGCTTTAGTGTGTCTATCGAGCTAAATGCATGCTTAAAATAAATGCTAGTTGTGGTTTTGTTTTTTTCATGAGAAATAATTTCCATTAAAAGAAACCTCAATACTTACTTGGAACTTTGTGGACAATAGATTTGTGATTTATAATAATATGTTTGGAAATGTCTTTGGGTGTTGGTTTGTCTTCAGGCATTTGACATTTGCATTTTAATATGAGTATTATATAATATAATACCATCATAGAACAACAATGCTCTTAAATAACTGTTGGACTCATGCCAGTGCCATCTGCCCTGGATGTGTTGACTTATCAGATGTTTATTATCAGATTTTAAGAACCTGTGTTTACAATACAGTCCATACGAATATAGGTTTGATTCAGATGATAAAATGATGGTATTTCTCTCTGTTAGGTAGGGTAAATGCTTGTATCTATAGTGTTTTCATAAGAAATATTAAAAAATTATGAAAGTAAAATCCACCCATGTTGAAACTATGGTGACTTTTGGTTGTCCCGGAAGCCATTTAGGCCCCCTGTCCCATGTCCCACTTATATGGAGAAAGTCACACTTTTTTATTGATGCCACATGAAAGTAATATTGGCAAAGAAATCAAGGCTTTGGGTATACTGGCATTCAGGGTTGTATGTTGGCACCAGTTGCTATCCTAGTCTGTCTGTGCATTACAATAAAAAAAAAAAAAAAAACAATGAAAAATTATACGGTGTTATTGCAGTTATACAAGTTTAAATTACTGTCTATCCATGTCCCACCACATTAATCATGTTCTTCTTTTTTTACAATTTGAGGTGGTCACCCTAGTTGAACCAGATCCAAACGATAGCACTTAATAAATAAACACTTAATAAAATAAATCAATAATTCAGAACAATTGTTTTCCATATCCATTGCTGCATTGTTCTTGATTCTGTGCCAACTGTCCCTCTGATCCCAAATCTCTCCACACAAACAGTTAGTGAAGTGTTTATCTACTGTATGGACCAGGTGTTGCTGCCTCTGACTCACCCTCCTTTTCAGAGCCATGACACTACTCCTCTCCGGACATAGAGCCCTCTCCACAGCTCTGGGTTTAATTCAGTTCTCCTTCATCAGCACCTGCACCCTGAGCTCCTGAGGTATGTTTCAGTTTTGGCACGGCCCTGCTGCTCTGTGCCGCATCGTGTGGGCCAAGACTGAGAGAGGGGAGATGTTGCCACACTCTCACACCTAAGTGGACACATACGTACAATCACAAACCCTCAGAGAACACGAATGGCCCTATGACGTTAGCCTGCAGGAACCTGGCCTACCTGACACGGCCTAGATTCCCCGCTGGCTCTTCGGATCAGTTTTCCTATGCGCTCATAGCAATGCAAATGCTCTGAGCCTGTCAATTAGTGCAAAGGATTATGGGAGGTCCTACTTCACAGCTGATATCACTGTGTGTCCATTTAGAAAGTTGCTCATAAAAATATTGTACACAGGTGAGGGATGTGCTGTTGTTTCTAGGGTGAGTGGTTATAGTGGTCTCAATTGTATTTTGGAGAAATGTGGAATGTGATCATATATAGGCTTTATTTTTCCTTATTTATTCCTAGTTCTTTTGCAAATCATTCTTAAAGCAGACCTATTATACAAAATCAACCTTTCAGAGCTTTTAACCATGTTATAGCTGTTTCCCCCTCACCATTTACCCACTTGAAGTTGTATTTGGAGTGATTCTGCATGTTTTGAGAAATCTTTAATTACATATTGCAAATAACATCATTTTAGTACAAATTAAAAAAAAAAGTGGTTACTCATATCCAGAGGTGTTTTTCATGGCGCTTTGTTGTGACGACGTTTATGGCGACATCAGCTCTCCTTGGGCACCACAGTTTTCTAGCACGGAAGTCAGCAGACTTGTTTCTTTTATTATTATTATTAAGTTGTCAATATTATTAAAAATATGCAAATTATGACATAATAATCCGTGGATGTCATAGATTATAATTGTATAGCAAACATAAGCACAGTATGTCTTCTTTAAGGTCCTTCCTAATCAGTGTTGTTCTAACCAAAACTAATTTGATTTGTGTGTGTTTCGCTCAAATATATTTTAAGATCCAAGTGAACCGACTGTGCACGTTACCATCAAATTGGTGAGTAATTATATATTTATTTTATAATGATTATTTATCAGATTATAGACAAGAGCTGGGATGGAAATTTGTCAATAGTAAAGTCTACTCTGAACTCTCTATAAATCCCTTTTTTTCCCCATTTTCTTTTCTTACATAACAAAGCTCCATATTGCTCACATGCTCAATAGCTCTTCCCATGGTTGTCTCTTTGGTTTGTTTTTTCTCCTCTCTGCTCTGCACACTTGTGTCTCTGTCAATTGGCATGAGTTTAGCCTTACACAAAAAGCCCCTTCATTTTATTGCCTTTTTGTTGATGTTCTCGTCTGGTTATGAACACTATGTGGGACATGTAATTGTTGGATGGCTCCGGTATGCGGCGGTTTCGGATGAACTGTATCCATCAGAGACTCGAAGAAATGCCTCTGAAAGATCCACTTGCACTGAAGCGTCCCGGGACATGGACCGGGCGTGTTATTTTTAAAGCATATCCAGTGACAAAGGACACATCAACCCCTCGCTTAGATTACACATAGGCCAGTGCACAAGCTTATAGAGTGTCTTTGAGCAGCGTCGAGGCATCATTATGTCCAACGCACACATGGATTTTAATAGGCTGAGGGCACGGACCAATCACACTTGTCAACCTGTTGCCTGGATACTTTCTTTGTGGGGTGCTAAACATCGCTCCACAACTTTTACATCATGGACTATATTTCCAAAAGTTCGAATTCAAAAGATTGGGTTACATTGCAGAAGTGCTGAAGCAGGTCCCGGTAGCACCTGCTTTTTCTAGGTTAATGTATCATCACCCGAACCTCAACCTGGCTTTCCATTCAGACCTTGACCACCTAATGTTGATAAATCAACTGCTGAAATGATTAGTGCTGTTTGGGACTTGTTCAGGAGCAGAAGAAATTTTAGGATGAGTATCCTGTCACTTGGAGCGCAGTGATATTGCCCCTGATACTTTGGAGACACTATCTGTCAATGATGGGGATTTAGCAGTGAAGTTTAATGGCTAATTATGGCCTATTATGAGTATGATTTATGTTTACTGAGTGCTATTTACAAACTTCACTACTACCTCCAATAGTGCGAATATTATAACCTCCTAACTATATTAAAAAATTTATTGACAGGGTGTATTATTTTAAAAGAATAAAAATGTATAGAACAAAAATGTAGCATTTATGATGTGTCCTAGTTTTATTTAGCGTTTGTCCGGATGCTTAAAGTCACAGCTTCATGCATTAAACATTCACTCCTCACATGTGGTGACACATCTGCCCTGGGGCAGACAGACATAAGTTTGACATTCAACGGCAATGTGAACGAGGTCCATTGTCAAGGACACAATGAAATATTGTGATGTACAGTAATAATGAGGTACACCAGTCTTCTATGAAGTTTACTGGTTTAGTGCTCCATAATCTGCCTTGTGATTAGATTACCTCTCATATCTACAGTTAAAAGGATTATGCTGGATGCCCTCACTGACTGAACATGCTCCTGTTTGAGCTGGGTAAATACAGCACGGGTGTAGACTTATGACTTGTGACACATCACTAATCTATATTAAATATAGGAAAAAGCTGTATACACACAAAAATCGTCTGGACTAAGCAATGTTTAGTATACAAAAAAAATGGAACAAGACCATTTATATCTAAGACTTACTTAAGAGACTTTCTGTACGAACATTATTTTTTCACGTTTAATAGTTTAAGTTTATAGCAATTATACATTTCTATTGTGTTGTAACATTGTAAAAGTTTGGCTGCCACACAGTTGGGCACAGCTTGTCTTTCTGCTATAACAGCCTCTTTTTTATAATCAGTCCCACAGTGCTCAGAGATCTAACAAACAACCTCCAACCGACACTAGTTTTTCTGGATATGGGTGATCCGATTTTGGCTGGGTGCCTCTCCAGCGCTGCAGGCCAGGCTGATTTTCCCAAGAACGCACGGTAGCCTCCTTAAGACTGGTGTAAAAGTCACGGTGACAAAAGACGCTCCGAACCCCAGCGTGGGAATCCCTGTGTAATTGTCTGGGAGACTGATCTTACAGTAAATCATGAATCACGGCACAGACTAGTTGGACTAGTCACATGGAACAGGCGCTTTATCTGCTGCTGTCATAGAGGCTGCTGGATGAGGGCGAAAATATTCCACGCTTCAGGAATTGAATTTAAATCGATTCTAATTAAAGATTTTACAAAACTGTTTTACCCTACTGTTACCTGAAATTACAGCTTAATTAGTACAATTACAGGACGCATATTACACTATTTTATAATCTATGTTATAATGTTGTTTACTCATCACAAACATACCTGGAGTTGTGTTTTGTTTCATTCACACATCTTTAACACACAAACCCTGCAGTAGTTATCTCAAATAGAAAACACTTTACTTGTAATGCGCCTTTATGAGAATCATTGGGATAATTTCAGTCCTGGAATTTCCGATCTCTGCTGAACAAAAGGTAAAAGGTAGCTGTTAACTTGAAAACCACCGCTTCACATGGTGGAACATTTTGAACTTTGGAGATACAGACAGGATAATAATAAAGGATCACTCAAACATGTGTGAATGAAACAAAACACAACTCCAGATATGTTTTTGATGCAGTGACAACAACCTAACCTGGCTAAAAGCTACTCGACCTGTTTATTTATTTGCAATAGGGCACATAAAAATAAATGAGGTACAGCAAATGAATCAGCCATCCTGAGATTAATCAATATCAGTATATGAGGCAAAAGCACAATTCACGATCGGTGAGTTCACTCTTAATTATACATCCACTGTTTTAGATCCAGACCTCCTGATGATGCTGTACAGTATTTAGTATGACCTCATTTCCAGTGCAGTTTTCTCTGACATCTTTATTAAAATAGTGTTTTCCCATGAGGCGCTCTAAACAATGTGGAGTTGCTGGGCAGTTTAGAGCGATAGTTGTAACCCTTCGCTGGACTGGTGCTTTTGACTCCTCTGGATTTCCCCTGCATTAGTCACACACACAGTTATGTCCTCCTACGCTGCACTGCACTGGCCACTGTCTCTCTGACCCATACCCACAATGCATCTCTTCATTGAGCTTCTTCATCAGCTGCTCCACCAACTGCGCTCCGGCATGCCTTAAGTAAACGTCTGACTGTAATAAGGCCCAGTGAATGGGGCTACACAATGCACTTGTATAATGTGGAATTAGAATTTAAATGCATATTTTGTTTACTTTGATCTAAGTAAGATTACTTATTTAGATTTAAGTTTAAAGGTGCCCTATAACTTTTCTCCCCCGCCAGTTGTTTGTCGTGATGAAGACTGTATTGCTTTGCCTGGAAAGTTCCATAGTATGGCATCAAACTTGTGTTTCTCCAGAGAGACAAGCAGGAGATGCTACCAGGACAATTTACAAGTCAGATCTGTGGAGAGCAAAATTGAGCATTAAAATCACCTGTAATTGAGCAAATGCAGAGATACGTTTAACACCATATTGTGGAACTTAGACTGAAAAGTGTCTGTACATGTGTATGTTATAATGGCAACTGCAAACGTATATTGTGGTGCTTGGTTCTTTGCTTTAACGGGTTAGGGTTGGGGTTAGGGTTAGGGTTATGATCGTCATACTTGTTTTAAAGTAGTTGCATATATTTGTAGTAATCTCGCTGTCTCATAATAATATTCTGGGCTGTCACAATATATCGCTTCTTTCCTTAAATGCTTTGTTTTGTTGCAGCAAAAGCTAAAAAAACAACTTATAAAGACCTTCTTGTGTGACAATATTGCAACTTTGACATTTGCATATGGTTACATCCCTCTCAGTCAGAAGTGAGAGGTGATGTGTTGATACAGGCAGTTGTTGTGATAGTGATTTACTGTGTTACCACTTCTCTAGCAGCAGGTGAAGTAAAAACAACTATTAGAAAATACAGTTTGCCAAGTTTGCACTGAAGTTATTTCTGGTAGCTAATCACAGATACCTTCTATGGAATTCTAGTCAAACCAAAGACATGAACCAACACATACTGGCTACAGAGATTGAATGCTTGACTCTGGATTAACCTGATTAACGCTTTCTGGCTTACCCATATGAGAATAATGACAATGTTACATATACGCAGAGATGTGCCTGACGTAGCTGCTAGCTCATAAACACACACATGCATGTACTCTGAGGTAATAGGAGTTGGGTGACACTCAGCTTTGGAGTAATTAATGACGTAATGCTTTCCGATGTCGCTGTAAAAATCAAATTAAAGACACTCGGAGGTTGTTTTATCCTTGCCATCCGCAGAGGTCAAAAAGGTTATAATTTTTATTGGATTGAATTATCGTATTGCTTGCTACTAAGGTGTCCTTCATCTTTTACTAGAGTATCTGGTTTTGCAGTGGTGTGGCCTGCAGAGGGGCTGTGCTGGTGCCTCTGGACACTTCATAAAGAGGAGAAAGCTGATTAACGACAGGCGGTATTTACAGCACTGAGCCTGGGGAATATTCACTCACACTTAACAGTAGTCAGGCAGCAGCTGGGGCTTTAGGGAATTTGTTCTATTCCGTTACCGCTGTATAAATATTTGTGTTGCTCCTGCCAGTCCAATATGCAGATATAACAAAGTAACTAATCAAAGTTGTTCAATATTATGATTTCTTTCTATAGATATTGGCGATATAACATGCAAGCGCCGTGTTGTTAGCTTAGCGACGGTTGTTTACTGGTTACAGCGAAGAATTTAACTTCCAGATTCAGATTGAGTTGCAGGGGAACTCCAGTGACTCAGTGGCCCTCATTGGTCCCAAGCACGGATAAATCAAGTGTGTTGAATTATAGCTAGCGTAAAACACCAGTTCGGGAACATTACTAACATGACCTTATCTGTTTACATTGTGTTACATCTGTCTCGAGTTTCAGTCATGCAACAAGGCCTCATGCTCACATAATTGAGTTTGCACAAGATACATTTATCATATGGGCCACAAAATGGTTAAAGGTGCACTGTGTCACTTTTCTGGTGGAGGGGGCCTCACCTTCTTGTCTCCATGGAGACAGTGGTTTTGCCTTGATTATTCCACAATGTGAAAAAAAAAAATGGTTGCAGGCTAAGTTAATTTGCAGACAAGTTAATGGTCAGATCTATGGAGAAGCAAGCCTGTACATGGGAAGAATTCTTGTTTTTCAAGGTATTTATGAGCTATACAACGCCTGTAACTAAACAAATGCTAGGCAGATATGTTTAATGCTCTACTGTGGAACATTCTATGCAAAGAAATGACATCTCCATGGCAACAAGCAAGTAGCAGACCCTCCTTAGAAGTTACATAGTGCACCTTTAATGTTTTCCTACACATTCTGCTGTGAAGTCATCACTTAGACTTTGATTTAGACAAACTTTATTGATCCACAAGAAAAATGATTTGGACATAGCTCACACACAATATATTATAATAACAACGAGCAACAATATAAATGGTAATAATAAATTCAATATAAGTTCAATATCAAATTATTTTTAGTATGTGACATCTTCTAAATGATTTGAGTTAGTATTCTAATTGCTTTTTCATTTGAAAGGAGTAAAATATTTTATAGGAATTGCATTGGCATTGGTAGATATATGGTGTCCCTCATCTGTTACTAGAACCATGCTCTTCACTTCCTTAACCAGGATGGTGTTAAAGCTATAGATATATTTTGCATCACAGCATAAAGAGTATATATTTAAACCTGTATTATGTCATGGTGTAGGTGTATTGCCGGATCAGCTCTCTTCGTTTCACAGCAGGCCGCGGTGAGAGTGGTTTTCATGTCTTTATTAAAAGTACAAGAGAACAGCTTAGAGGTTTGTGTTCCCTGGATACACCACATCTATTTTTTATCGCTCCCCCTGTCGTGACCCTGTGCTGTATTTTAACACACTGAATCACCCACTGCCCATCTCCCACTAACCACACAACAACTCCAGGTTTACTGTGTCCCTCTGCTGTCTTAACTTAGGAGGTGTCAATGAGGAGTTACAAGCTCAGAGATTCTAATGTGAATATTAGAGTAAATACTGTTATTAGAAACTACTATTACATCATCAACTTACAGAAAGTATTACTACTACTACAGTGCTTATATTAGGAAGTAATGGTGTGGAATTATGCATATTTTCTTAATTATAAGTAGAGTGTATTGATCCACAAGGGAAATTATTTGGACACAGTAGCTCACACATCAGAATATATTATAAGTACAACAATAACAGCAACAATGTAATTGGTAATAATACATTCAAAATAAGTAGCAAAAGTAGCAAGACGCTGGTGTCAAATAAGGCATAATTCTATAAATGTATATAGAAATATAGTAGCTATATAGGCCTACAAAAGGTGGGTAAGTATGATTTAATACCACCACTACTTTTTATAGGTTTGCATTCCTCCATTACATCATAAAGTCACTGGTTCAGTTCCTGAAACTTTCAGTTTGGAGTTTACATATTCTGCCTGTGTCAGCGTAGGTTTTCCCCAGCGCCCCTAATTTCCTGTATCATCACAAACATGTATAATGAGGCCCTTTCTGGTTAAATAAATAGTAAACAAAGGGTACACAATTTTAAAATGTTACAGTAACCCTTTGTAAAGAAAAAGTATAATATCATATGCTAATATGAAATACAGTGTGAGTACAAATAACCAGTTAGCTTACTCTCCATAACTGTCTTTGTCTGTACAGTTTGTGTATACGACCGGATATGCAGTAGATCTCCTTTAACACGTGCTATTGTCAGCTTTATACACTCTTTATGATACTGTATTTCTATTAATATGAAGATTGAGATGCTAAACTCCTATCCCGCAGACGCACAGTGTGGAATGATATTTGGACTATGGGGGGGTCATATGAAGTTGCTTGATATCTATATCCTGGCAACTGCCAGTGCCTGCAATCTTACACCACCATAGACAGGGATTGGTCAGAGAGCTGGCACTGGCCCCTCCTATCTGTGACTCTAGAAAAAATATACTAAATTCAAAACATCTCTCGACGTAGCCCACTCTGCACTGTACCCTCTGGCACTTTAATGCAGGCCTTTTTATGAACTACGGTTGTTTACGCTGTTATTTATCCAATGTAGGTGATTTTGTGACCAGCTGATCATTGAGGAAGATTTGACGTTGGCATGACAACATGAATTCACCCTACACAGCTGTGCAGTATTACCCAGAATTCCCCTTTCACCGGTAAGTACCACCACACTGTAAAAACCACACGGCATTTGACACTAAAAATAATGCGTGCTGATTGCTCGGCTTTGTATTTACTCAAATGTGTGCGTTTAATTTGTGCACAGTTTAAATAAGTACATTAACGTACTGACGGCTGTGGTTACCAAACTTTTACTTAACTTTAAAAGAATATAAAAAAGTTAGAATTTTCTCAATGAGCCCGCCATTTCAGTACTGTCAGTTGCATAGTGAATTGTGTTGGCACAATAATAGCATTTCAAACTCAATTTCATTACAAAGGAATAGACTTGATACTCAATACTGATTCCGATACAGCAATGATCATTAAAAAACACTATTTAAACTATGCGTAATTTTCAACATTAAATCATAGTACATTTTTTTATATTACCATGTGGTGTTATATCTATGTAATCCATCAGTTATCCAGGTAGGGTCCATAATGGTCCATGTGCGTATACTAGTCTAGGTGGTCTTATTCTCGTTCTGATACAGCTCAAGATCATTCTGAAATTGTTCAGGAAAGGTTCATTTCTGTTCTGTGAATGCGACTTTTCGACACTCTGTAGCAAATAAATTAAAAAACTTCAGCATTAAATTATGCTGTCACTATTTTTTACATCATATTTTTGTGATTGTTTTGATTTAGTACGTTGGGCTTTCCAGAATCTTGAGAATACTTGAGAATCTTTCATTTAGAACTCACATTTCATTGGTTGTGAAACTTAAGTGAAGCTAGAGTCCATAGAGTTTTTTAGTATTGGTCTATACGAGTCTCTGCGTCCTGTTTATCAGCGACATTTTGAGCGCTGTTTGTTGTTTTAAATTACCAATCGCTATGACAACAGAGCTAATTTCTCATTACTCTGAAACCCATGGATAGTTGCCAATAGCAATAGTAATAGTGTCTGTGTCCCTGGAGTTGCACCTGTACCACATTTTGAGAAACACTGGTCTGGACTGTTGCGTTTGACCCAGACACTTGAGGCCAACAGTCTCAGAGTTCAAAGAGTCTCCTGGTTCAGCTGCTGTCCTCAGTTTATGTTTATAAGAGTATCAGATCGGCCACTTAAGACAATAGTGTGTGTTAAGAGCCTACTTTTCATGTAAGGGCTACAATATCATGCAAAACACAGTGAAAGTCTTACATTTCAAATTAAATTTCAAACAGGGACTGAATGAAAAGATACAAATAATCATGTCTATAGTACAATAGAAATTTATTGTAAAATTTCTACATACATACAGTTTTTGGTTTTACATTTAGTGACAATATATGTAACAGTTGCTATACATTTAGTTGCTCTGCCCATTAACCTAAAAATACATGTGAACTGAAGTATCCTAATCTTGATCTAAACATGATGCAGATGAAAAAGAAAATTGTATACGAAAAATATACTTAGAAAAAAGAAACTGCAAATGCATATCGATTAAATTCAGCACTGAAATAAAGCTCTAGTTTTCTCAGTGTATATGATTACTGGTGTTTTATGTAAAATTCTTATTATGTTATTAGTGAATAGAGTATGAAACATTTCTTGATTTTTAACCTGTGTGCCGGGAGAACATTACAGAGTGGCTTGGAAAAATGTCCAATTTGAGTTTACTGATTCACAAAGTTGTTTAATGTGATAATTGGGCATTTTGAGGTGTCCTTGGCAAACCTCTGAACCAGAAACAACCACTATTACAAAATCCAGACACAGAGCCAGACACGGTGACACAGATATTAATTACACCTTCATTATGTTTTTGTGGCATTGTGTGCTGTTACATCAACAAAAAACTGACGTGTCTACAAAAAGATTGAAAAACACAGGTCTAATTATACTTTGTCAAGCTCTGATTTTTACCACTTTGCTGATCAGTTACCCCAAGGGCCACACGCTCTCTGTGGTTGCCTTTGAAATAAAACACCTCTCTTTTAATCTATATTTGAACAAAGTGCGTCAATGGCTAACCTGAAAATCACAGTAATTGACCAACTAGCCTTTTCTCTTTTGGGACTTTGGAGGAATGTCCCTTTGGCTCTCAGACTGTTTCTGTATAAAGTGAAGTATAAGTGCAGAGAAACCTTGGGGAGGTCCATTGTTGTGCCATCATGTCCCTCTCGTGGGTCGTCCTGACAGATGGAGGAGGTCGAGTCTGGGGGCTTTGAACCCATGATTAATAGAGACACAGGAGAAGGGTCCCCAATCCACTGCTCTGTTTGTTTGGATTGCATTTTCATCGGTGGCGGTGCCCGAGCTGCCAGGAGACAATGGGGCCTGCCTGTTTAGAGCTGACCCCTGGCCCGCTGCCGTCTGTGGGCTGTGCTGTGTCTAAGTGGATGCTGAACAGCCTCTGCCCCGGGCTAAAGGGAGCGAGAGAGACGGAGTGAGGGGTAACCAGACACCGGCAAGTAGGCTACACCTATAGGATCTACCTGAGTGAAAATCAAAGCAAGGTTTAAACATCTGTATATGGTTAAAAGCAGAGCTAGCTGATGATACACGGACAAGACGCTGCAAAGAATTTCTGCTGTGGCTTTCATGGTTTCCTTTTACTTGCCCTTAATAAATATTAGTTATGTTAAATCACACTGAAACATTTTTTTTGTTTGTTTTGTAAGATTAAATAGTTCTGTTTGAGCAACTTGTATTACAACATAAGAGAGCCAATGCACTTTACTCTTCAGGCATTAAATTGTGGCCTCCAACAAAAACACACCATATATAATGATCTATATTAAAATGCATGTAGCAAGTCTGACAAAATAATAACATCAAAATCAATATGTTGTTGCAGTCAGCATCGTCAACATCTCTGTGACCCAACTTGACATAATCACAAATTCATAAGTACCAATAAAGACTAAAGCGTTTAAAAGCGTTATAAATGATAGTTTCTAATATTGTAGGCTATTTCTAATATGGTATTTAGATTTATGTTTTACTTGATTAACAGCTTTTGTTATTCATCTCAGCAGCAAACAAGATGCTTAGTACTGTAATGATTAGGTGACTAAACAAGTTTTTCTAAATGACCTATTTTGAAGAAAATTAAAGAACCGTGTATAATTAAGACACAGGCCAGTAGGGACCACACCTAACCCCTGTGCACTGTGAGACACCTGCCCTGCTCCCTACAGTGTCCCCGCCTGCTGCTTTTGTCGTCTCTGACATATGGAATGGAAATCCATAAAATGCCAAACATGAGTAGGACAACTCGAAGTGCAGTGGGAAGATGCTGATGTAACCAAGACTGGTGAGGCCTGCTGATAAGAAGAAAAAAAAAAAAAAAATAGACTAGACTAGACTAGATTTTGTTTAAGACTGATTAGATTAGTCGTAACGTAGCCTCACATTAGGCTACACTCTATTCTCGCGATATTAGTCGTCAATTTAAAAGAAATTTCAGCTCCTGCAAACGCAAAGGTAATTAACTACTCTCACTTTACTGCATGTTAATAACGCTATTGTATCTTATTTTAAAATTATCAAAAATACAGGAAAAGAAAGATGAAAATTGGTTTCAAATGAGTAAGAAAAACAAGAAAATCACGTCTGCTTCAAAGACGTTGCCAACATCAGCAGCAAACAATCCTCCATTTTAGAACATCGAGAATTGTTAGACGTATTCAGCTGTTTTACAAATAAATGATGCAAACTGTTGGACAAACACTACAGTTATGCAGAACACTCTTAAGCCTAAAAAACAAAAAAACAAAACTGTCTGTTAATGTGACTGACAGTGACCTGCAGCCTGCCCCACGTGTGCCAGGCGCATAAGTCAAACTGTTCCTCTCATTAGATATGCTCCGTGTTTGCGAGGCAGGTATTAATATCATTCATCGCGCAGTGTTGGGGAATTCCAAACCCTTAAATAGTGCCAGTTTCAGATTATGGCCCTTCTCTCCCCCTCCATTGAGCCCCGTCCAGCTGTACACATACCGCGAGAGGAGCTGCGCTGATCTGGGGGGAATTCCGGTGGCGGAGGGCCCCAGTGCAGCGTGCGCCACTCTTCTGCGGGACAATCCAGCGGTGAGGCAGGTGTAATGTTTCAGGGACACAGTCAAAGTGCGTGTACGTGTGTGTGTATAATGATTGTTCTGTGGGCTACAAATATGCGACATAATGCAGCCTGACTTCTGCACAATAGCCGCGCTAGTCATGAGTGGCTGCTCCTCCTCCCGCTTTCATCCTCTGACTGGGTGGCCACATTTCACATTTCAACTCATCCACAAGAATTTTAGGAGTTTGATGACCTTGCAAATTTAATATCTTGATATATTTTTTTTATCAAAGAACTATTGAGATGTTGTGTGTAGGTTTAAGACAGTGTAAGGTGGTCACTGTAAGGAAGCCTCAGTTTAGACGCTTTGCTTCATCCATCTCCTTTTCAAACTGCATGTTTGTACTGTTATGTTCTTATATGAATTGCATGTACAGGTTTGAAATAACTAACTAACTAACTAACTAACTAACTATAGATTTGTTAAGAATTGTTACCTAATGCCAGATTTTGCAAAAAGCGCAACTATAACTTAAAAAATAGAGGGAACTACATAAACCATGATCCTTTGCTGTTTCAGTGCATGAGGAAATAACTGCTATTAAGCACTTTTAAATCTTAATTCTTTGTATTATAACAATAACAAAAGCTTGTTGTTGTTTTTTAAAAGGAAAAAGTAGCATGTTCACAATTATCATTGTGAGACACATCATGAAAATATTGAACTGAGAGATTTGGATACCGTTACATTCCTAGTGTTTATTTATACTGATTTGATTGATGCAAAATAATAATATAATATTTCTTATTTTGTGCAGACTCAGGGATCACTCATCACGTTTCTTCAGTAACATGTCCCAGTCCTCGCAAACCTCCGATATCTGCAGCCAGGATCTGTTCAGTCAGCTGCTGGAGATGCTGGACCAGTCAGTAAACACAATAAGCACAAACCACAAGACAACAGAGAGCATGAACTGAAAATGTCCTGCTGTGTTGTGTTTCAGGTCTGCTGTTCACTCAGTACAGCCCATAGAACTGAACTTCACTGAGACCCCAACAGAGAAATCAGCAGGAAACACCATTCAGATCAGCATGGACTGTATCACCATGCACGAGCAGAACGAGACTCTTTCTGTAAGTATGGAGGTCTGTCTGTTTAACCACTACAGGATTTTATAGTCTGCATTTGGTTTGATACAGTCAAGATAAAATAAACTTTGATCTAGAGCTAAACTCAATCTTATAAATGTAACAACTAAATGTAGAACTAAACCAAGGGCCGATAAAAGTACTCTTAAGGCACTGAATTGATCATATATCTGGCAGACTTATTTGCAGTTCACGGCGCTTCTTTGGAAACCTCTTTTAATCAAAATTGTTGGTATTCTTCTTTATTCCGTTAATCGTACAAAAATAAAATGCAAACAAATTTCATGCATGAGAACACTGGTACTTTCCCTGGACAGTTGTGAAAGTTGTGCGTCTGTATTTTATTTGTAGTTTGTGTGGAGATGTTGTCTGTGCAGTTGCAAGTGATACAATCAGAGCAGAGTTTGACCTGGGTGGCCTCTGCAGACAGGTCCTGCTCACAGTCTGCTGATAGTGCTGTGTCACATTCCTGTAGATGAGAAAGCTGACATTAACTGAATACTTAAAACTATGTATTAAAACTAACATTTGAACAATCCCAAAGTGGAATAGATTTGGTCTTTGTAAAGAAATGCAGACAAACAAATATTAGTTGTTTGAGCAGTAGTCTGTAGTGTTTGTTGACTGTTGTTGTTTGTAGTGGTAGCTACAGTAAGGACACATCCTTGTCACTTCTGCTCGTGAAAGACGATGCAGAGCAGTGCACTCCCATCCCTCTGCAGGAATGCTGTTGTCCAGCCAGAGTGGAAAAAATAGCAAATAAAAATTGTGTTTGAGGAGCTGAGTAATGCTAGCCTGCTCATCCCCCCGAGGGGTATATGCTCTCTTGAACTGGTGATTAATGGGCCCACCCCCCACTACACACCTCCTGCATCAGGGAGGGGCGTGGTGCAGTGACTGGCACGTCAACCGCTGGGGCAACATCCAAAATAAGGCTTTATGCGGTGGACCTGTGCCAATGGCCCTGCCCTGAGTATTATTACCCCACATACCCCTGTGTTCAATGGTGGGCACATTTGTACCAATAGGAGGAGTGTTCCATCATGACTCATTAACAGTGCACACTACAGCGCCTCAGGACACTTATTTGTTGTGTAGCTTTTACATTTCATCTGAAATTCCTTTTTTTCTGTTGGACTTTTTTCTTGTAGCTTGAGGGCAACACTTTAGTGCAGCACCTGCCTGTTGAGCTGAGGTCCCGCTCCCATCTATCAGTGAGTGTGTGCAGAGGTGGGGGTGGAAGAGCTAGAATAACATGAAGGAATGTAGCAGAAACAGTGGCAGGAGAAATGCTATATCCTACCACAAACAGCTGATTTACGGCCTGATAATGCTCTGATCAGCTGGCCGTGCAGAGGGCAGGTCACTGTGGAGATGAGGGGGAACTAAATGAACATTAGAAAGTCACAGATGAGTCCAGGCCGGGTTTGGTTATAATTATATGTTTATGTTTGAGTCTCACTTTTGTCTCAGAGCAGCGCCTTGTCTCATGCTTCAGTTCACCTCAGTACAAACTAGTGTAAAGTCAGGACAGGAAAACACTCCTATTAATGCAATAGCCTGTTCTGTCTAATATGTTTAAGTGAATTTATCAGACAGCACCCTAGCTACAGTGTTCCTGCTTTAATGTTTCATTTGTGTTAAACATCAGGCTAAAGCTGATTTATAGGTGAATTTCAGTATTGAATAATTGTTGTTGATTAGATGAAGTTGAGGCATTGTAAAAGGAGGTGGTGTTTTATATATCTTTCATGAGGTGAGTTGATAAAATGTCATGTGAATCTTAAGACTCCAACAGAATGCACACACTTTCCTGCTGTTCCTGAGAATAGTTATCCTGCCAAAATAACTGATTTTGTTCTCTCTCATCCATTTGTGTCACGAGTCGCATTGGTCTACGATGTAATTATTTTATCAGCAGTTTGTAGAGAGTCGCAAGTCTTATATTAAATTAGATTTTTTAATGTCTTGGTGGGATCATCACAAGATAGTTAGCATCCTCTGCAGTCCTTGGTATGTGTTTGTTTTGTATTATAGCAGAGAGGGTTAGGTGAATAATTGTTAGTGTGACCATGTTGGAATATGGCTGTGTGAGATTTGGTGAGAGTTGCTGTTGCGTTGTCACCCAGGTGATGCTGTGTGGAGGAGAAGGGGCTGACGCCGTTTGAGGACAGGTGTCTGCACCTGACACGTGATACTGGACTAATCTACAGGACTTAGAGCCGCATCTTTAAAGGAAAACCCTTCAGGAACACTCTTTTGTTTCACCTCCAGATTTGTGCATCTTTAGCCGCTGCTGCTCGGTTTTCTGAACAGTTAAAGCAGAGCTGTTAGCAGAGATTTGGCCACACACTCTGGACTTAAGACCATGGTTTGTTTTCTCCCCAGTCTAATCAATGGCAACTCAAGTGTTAAGCCCTCAGCCTCCACAGCTACCAAGTAGTAATTGTTCTTCTGAAAGCATTGGAGAGAAATATATGCTAATGTATTAGCTATAAGGTTATAAACTTTCAGTTTATGTTAAAATGTCTCATAAATTAAATTACAAGAACAGCATATTTTATACAAGCTGTTTTTGCCATGCAGAACATTTATGTTGACCTGCACTTAACACATGGAATAAATTCATTATAATGTAGACAGAAGATGATTTTAAAACCTATTTTAAGTGTCAGCCTTCACTTGAGCCTCTGTCCCCTCTTACACAAGGTGCTCTAAGTTCCTTTTAGATGCCAAAGTTGTTTTAACTTAATGAGAAGTTTGTTTAGCTGTGCCAATTATCACCTAAAAAGACCAGCCTAGGTGTGCACTGTGGCTGAAGACATTAGGAGCCCATTAAATTGCACTCTTTAAAGTGTTGATTGTCCTTTTGTTGTGGGGCTGGCCCGCTGCCCTCAGGCCTGAGTGGGGTGTGGCTGGACGCTCTGGTGCTTAACTCTGCAGACAGCTTTAAACTATTGTGGCCAGGGGGCAGAGCAGTGGCCCCCTGCTCCTCCAAACTGGACCCTCCCTCATCATCTGCCAGCGCTGTCCGCCCAGCTCACGTACACGCTATGGCTCTGCTTCACCACAGGAAGAACATACGTGTGCACTATTTTTGTGGTTTTATATGGTTGAAAAGACGCTACTTAAATGAAGCTCTTTTTTCTTTCTGTACAGAACCAACTTCTTGAGTAGTGTAACAGTGATATTAAAAACAAACAAAAGAAAGAAAGAAAAAAAATAGTTGTAGGCTCTTGGACGAATGAGAGTTTCCACCAACTGATTTCAACAATGCACATAACAAAATATTGCACACATAGACAATGCAATAAACATGTTCACCCTTGGCCAAGTTATTTTTGCAACATTAACTAACTGCATTTAAACCTGAAATGGTTTGCTGTGCAGTATTTGTTTGAACCCAGTGGACAATGAGCAGTGAGGGTCCCTCCTAAGTCTGCTGCTCTGTCACAGACCTGGGTCAGACTCAAGTGATCAGTTTTAGTGGGACCAGGTTCTCAGACAGAATCCTGTTTCCAAAACAGATCTCCATCAGCTTCTCTGATAGATACAAGCAGCCTGCAGGAGCCACATTGTTATTTGGGGGCTCTGTGCATTGAGATGGCTGAGGGGCTGTGGGGGTCATCATTCATATGCTAAGGACCACTGTGGCCCTACACCATTTACAAATGTCTATAACAAGAGATTTCACTCTCAGACCAGACTGACCCTCACATCGCTGCACACAGCATCATCAGCCTGAACAACAGATTCACCTCCTGTCATGACTCTTTTGGACAAAAAACACCCTCAGAGTATACAGTAACTCAAGACCTTAATTGGTTTATAATTTTCAAAATGTATTACTTTATAAATATGATAAAACATCCGTCCTATGCTATATTACTGCTGTTTGTAAAGAATGTATTAAATAAATAAATCGATTTAGATTTGCATGTTCCAAATGACACAAAGGCATGGCAAAAGTCTCCCATTATCACTGCTCAACAAAGTGCAACATGGCAAATACGTCAAAACACTGTGCTGGATATGATATGTATATTGTTGGTCACAATTTAATTCAGGCTTAAATGTACTTAATTTTTAGTTTTTTTCTAGGTTTCTTTTGCAGGCAGTCATTCACCAACATTTTCTTAAGTTCATTTACCACAACAAGTAAAAATAGCAGAGTTTGAATAAGCGTCACAGGCTAAAACAGTAATTAGCTGCTTGACTTCTTCCTCTAAGGATCTTCAAAGGAGGAGTGAGGCGCTGGGTGTGGATTCAGGTATTGGACAGGTAGCAGGAGAGCCCTCCCCTCTGCTCCCAGTATATAGGCCGTACCATAGGCTCCTATAGAAGCTTCTGCTAAGGCCACTCTGCATCTGTAGCCCACATCACTCCTGTTTGAGTGAGAAAAAGAGATTTGGTGAATCCTGGAGCCAGTGGAGCAAACAGCAGCTGCTCTGCTCAACCTCAGCGCCAACATGTTGTATCTGGAGACAGGCAGCACGACGTCGTTCCCCGAGGTAAGGCCCGAGCAATCACAGAAAAAGAAGAGATACGTTTTAATTCACTTATTTACATCGATTTGGTATAAACAATTACTCTACATAACTTAACCTTACACTGACCTTTAAATATACTTCATTCATGCTCATTTATTTAAGCTCATGGGGTGTTTGGATTTATGAAAAAACTCAAATAAAACAAACAATAAAAACAGGAACAGATTTATTGATTTTGTGAAATTAAATGAATTCGTATCAATGCTATAAATCAACTAAGAATGTGCTGTTGTTCATTTTGTGTGGCTCTGCTCTACTCTGTTGGTCTGTTGGCGATGTGACAGAGGTGATTGCATGGTTACCTGTTGTGAAAGCAGCGGAATGCAAACATCTGCAGGAATATTTTTTGTCTAAAATGGCCGCTTTCTTTCTGGGGTTAGTGGATTTTGTTTGCTGCTTTGGATTTTTGAGGCCTTTGTTGAAGTTGTTCATCTGTAAATGTTAAGGAACAGTGGACTTTTGGAAATAGTATCCATCACTGTAAGCAAGAATATCATGACTAATAATCATGAAGCTTGAATCTTACAGCCCAAAAAGCTATTTATATTCACAATGGAGGTTTTGGTTTTATTTAATTTGAATACTTTTTTGTATTTTTTACTATAATTGTTTCATCCTTCCATTAAGTCTTCTTGTTAGCTGCAGTTTTTACATTGTTTTTGTGCAGTGGTTGAGTTCTTTTTTTTTTTTTTTTAGTTTAACAAAATGTATATTTAAAATACACACTTTTCCCCTTTATTCCCATTTTCATTTATCTCCTAAATAAACCAAGGAACACATCTCCTCTGCACAATTATAATGCATATTGTTTTGTAACTCACACACACATTTAGAATTGAACTTTGAATTCTTTTTTAAACAATGTCTTTTCTTTTTCGTTTCTTTTCATTCTACCAGCATGCACCTTTTAGCGTTCTTCAGTTTTGTTTACATTTGAAGCCCCCAGACCCCGTGCCCTCTCCCCTTGCCAGCCGAGCGAGCGCTGACTGATTCTCAGATTGCAGGTTGCAGATAGCAGGTGTGTCAAGTCCCTGTCTTTTAACTTGTCCGCAGTCTTTTTGGAGGCGTCCGGCCATCTCTACCACCCCCCTTGTCTGTGCGTTAAGTATCAAGTTGCCCCTTTTACCCCCCACCCAAACCCATATAGCCTCTTGGGAGCCGCAGACTGGCTAAGGCGTTTGCCGTTTAGTCCCTGATTGCTTTTAATGGTGTGTTGACACAGATACAATCACCTGCTCTGCCCACCCCAGCAGGTATGAAGTGGAGATAGCCCCCCACCCCACACTCTTGATCCCTTAATGCCCCCCAGTCTCTCTCCCCCCAGTCTCTCTACGCTGTGGTCACTCATCACAGACCCTCCATGCGCTTAAGGTGCTGGCCCTAAAACACATACTACAGGCCTCCATTGGACTGAAGATATTCCACCCCTTAGGCTAGGTCTGCTCTGGTTCCTGTCATCCAGTGGTCATTCAAGGCTCCAGGCTGATCTGAAGTTTGTGGCCACCAATAAGCAAAAGAAAAGATTTATGGAGCACTGGTAGCACTTTTACTATTTAGCCTTATTAAATCTTTTGTTTCTCTGGATTGTCTTGTCAAATTTGCTCATGTTGATGGTTAAAAGTGTGACAAATAGCATTCACATTCATATTCAGTTAGAGTAAATAAGGAAATGTTTTTATGGCTTGTCAGAGCAGCTTTTTATTGGAATTCCAAGTTGTAATTTCTCGTTTAAATAATAATGTCACTATCGTCAGACAATGGACGGTAGATGCTGACATGTATTTGTAATCATATTAATAATGCCATGACTCATTATTATCTCAACACTAACCTGTTTGTCCTGCTTACTGTAGTTAAATCCATTAGATATTAATATTAGGTTGGTCAAAACAAAGTTATAATTCATGTTGAAAGGTATTTTAGTCATAGTACATGTATAAAAGAAGTAAATACAGGGGCTCGGGAGGGTAATGGTAAAGCTGGTATGCAACAAGCTAAATAGTAGTTTGCACAATGTTGGCAAATATCTCATTATCCTCCGCCTCGTCACACAAAAACCACTCCGTTTTGGGTCGTTTGAAAACGCCAACCCCAGCAGTCTATTTCTCACAGGGAAATTAGCTGCAAGGCCCAGAGTCGACAGCCCAACCTTTGGAAACTTTATTAAAGACCGTTGGTGTTGTCAGGAGCGTCTGATTTACCACTGGTCCTGAAGGCCTTTGCAGCATCAGCCATAAACAGGAGGAATTTTTAAGAGCCTCTGAACTGGTGATTAAACGCCCGCTGTATTATAGTGGAATCAGATCTGATTAAAGACGCCCAAAGCCCCATCACTGTGCTGACATCCTACTTCCACTCAATTTAACATTAAAAATAGTCCCTTTTCTTATACTATACAGGTGAATCTAGGAATGTGCTCAGGTATTCTATATCAAGCTCTCTGTCCTTTATTTTATACCCCTGCCTTTGTCTGTTTTGGCCTTTTCTTTGGAATAATATTTGATAATTATCACCTGTCACAACTCCTCTGCAGCTGCCAGCGTCAGCCTGTGTCACGCCTGAATCACTGTAGTTTCACTATTACTGTGGAAAACTGGGATTGAGTCAGAATGGATGTTCCCAGATTAAGATGACGAGAATATTGTTGACATTAGATGTTTTTCCCTTCAGATAAAATTTGATGCCTAAACATGTCAATCTCTGTGGGCTTCATTTCTTTTTATAGTATGTTATTTAACTATAAGACTACTATTACTGATAGTTCTATTACCTTCTAAACAAGTATACTGTTTTATTGCAGCTGTGATCAAGTGACTCATTCTTTTAGTAGTTATTTGGTCTTACTTTTAGACTGACTGCTTAATGCAACTGGATAGAGGTTCAGATTAAATTCATCAGACAGAAAAACAATTCCAATTTTTAGGTTTGATCAGTATGAGGTTTTTGGGATCCACACAATATTTATATATAAACAAGAATGTTTAAATCTTAAATGAACCATAAAATCTTATCTTACAAATCATGTTTTTGTTGGTGTAGACCGGATGATTTGAGCCACTCCTCTTCCCTACTCAGTTTTAACCTCCACAATATCCGTGTTATTAGCTCATTGTATGCAGCCATGTTCCTTTTCTACAGCAGAGAGCTTGAGGCTTTATAATAGAATGGACCTGTCCTTTTGTGTGTAGGGCCCATTCACAAAACACTGCCCAACATAAATGCCCCTTTAGTCAAGCTCTCATACGGCGTAGTGTCATTGTTACCCGGGGTTAAGAAGCCCTACGCCACAAACACATTTGAACCCAACTGCTTTCTTCTCCCTGTGGCTCCGTTACACAAGTACGCTGAGTTGACCCTGGTGACCTCTGTTAGTGAAAACCTGTGTTTGGATATGTCAAAGCTACGATACTAACCGCCGCTTCACGTTTCACTAGCTTGGATATTAGCGCTGACAGAGCTTGCTTGCTTTTTTCTCCCTTTTACTGGTCATCCTAACACCTGGCCAGGGGAGAGTGGGTGTGCGGTGGACAGCTGTGGGGGGACTTGCCGGGGATAAACACAGAAGAGATTAATGAGCGTCTACAGAGCGAGGGCCCCGGCACCTCATCCAGGAATGTGCCCGGTATAAATGGAACGGAATGGCGTGAATGGACCAAGCGGAAGGGACTGGCTGTGACCCCAAGAACGACCCATCCTGAGTGCATTAAAAAGCCAGACTAAACAATGTGGAGGCAGTGGAATAAGATCAGGTCAAATCAGAGGAGTTTGTAATGAGGTTTATAATGAACAGATAAAGATGGTAATTAGGCTATTTAAAGTAAACATAGAACACTTGCCTGGACTGTCTGTTAGAGTAAATAAAGATTCAACTAGGCTGAACCCTGATCAGATTATAGATATCACCATTTATCATTTGTTTATTTATAAAAATCAACTGCTTACTGAGAAAATCTTAACAGTAGGTTTTGAGTCTCACTAGGGATGGTACAAGACACAGTTTCAATGAAATGAAACACAACACAAGATCTACAAGAACAATAAAAGAGATTCTGACAAAATTTTGTAATAAATAAATTGTGCAGTTTAAAAAATTGTCTCACAATTTCTGTTTTATTACATTTTTGCTGTCTTTATAACACTGTTTTTTGAAACTACAGCTTCTCAAGAGGTCGATAATTTTCACCCATGCGACTATTAATTTTGTAAGAAAAAAAAAACGTGCATCAAACAAAAAATCTGGTTTTATCCTTATATTCACGTTTAATATTCACAGTAGTTTCTGGCACTGCACGTAATACCTTGCTCTCCTCACATTGTTTGCTGTCTGTCAGAATAAAGTGCAGTTCAAATTCCTCTGCAGTGACCGAACACAATTTCTTCCCTTTGTGCTTTGTTCCAGTCGCAGTACACAAACCTGGGGCTCCTCAACAGCATGGACCAGAATATCCAAAATGGCGGCTCAACAAACACCAGCCCGTACAACAACGACCACGCTCAGACCAACGTGACAGCGCCCTCTCCGTACGCCCAGCCCAGCTCCACGTTTGACGCCCTGTCTCCCTCTCCTGCCATCCCCTCCAACACAGACTACGCAGGACCACACACTTTTGACGTATCCTTCCAGCAGTCCAGCACGGCCAAATCTGCCACATGGACAGTAAGATCAATTTAAGTGTTGTACCTGATTTTTACTATCTCAAAAAAGTTCATTTTAAACAGTTTGCAGTTTAAAATGTTTGTAAGTCAGTCCTCACTTATCATATGCATTCCGAGCATCCTTATTCTTTTCACAGTTTTACCATGATGATAAAGCTAAAAACTACTAGCATGCCAGTAAACACTTCCTGATTATCGGACATTAAGCACTTTCTAATTAGATGCTGATGGAACGGCTGAAAGCAGACTTATTTTGACCTCAGGAACTGTTTGTACAATATTTCTATTGCATTTTGCCCAAATACACGGAAAAAAATTAGATCCAGGGCCTTTAAGTATTTGTTTTTTGGTCACCTCAACAAATCATCTTTCTTGTTTTGCACAGTGATTTACATTAAAAAAAAGTTTTTATGCATAATAGCTTTCTGTACCCTAAGTTAAGGTTAATGTACTTGTACACTCAAATGATTCCCTACATTTGACCCATCCTTTAATGCCATTGGGGGCATCCTGTCAGGATAAGTGGGACCCACAGTACAGCGCTCGGGCAAAGGTTGTCCTGAGCTAGGCTTAGTCAGGACTACCTTTGCAGGAGGGTTTTACCACTCTTAATTTTTTTTAATAGAAAATTATGAAATTATTTTGTAAAGTTTGTACCAGTTTAGCCAACACTTTAAGATCCATAATATTTCGATAAATATTACACTATGAAGTGAATACAGTGATAATATTGTAGAGTGAAGTTAGGATAATGTTTCCTAATTACATTAACTAGTAGTAGTGACCTAGTTTAAGTACATGGATAGAAATTATCTCCTCTCTGATCAAAAATCAGTCATGGGTCAAACTCATGTGTCCCAGAGAACACCTAATCCTCACTTCCTTGTGAGTGTGTGCGCTTTAGGCAAACTCAGGTGCACTTTTTTTCCTACATTGCACAACTGCATCTGGCTGTAAAAACTGAAGATGTAAATCTGAGTCAGGACTAACCCTCCAGGTATTTTTTTTTTAAAGCTTGGCATTATAACACACTGGCTCAACTACAGTCAGGTTCAAGCTGCAATATGCAAACTCGGGTGACACGTAAGATCACTCCATGAGCCAAATATATACAGCTTAATTTATTTTTTATTCAAATTTAACATTAGCATTTTACAGTTAGGCTCAGTTTGTCAGTTTGAGTTGGAAATTCAGCTATGCTTATAAGTTAATTAGAAACAAACTCATCTCGACTGACAAAGTGGGCCTATCCAAGAAGCTAGTGTAGACAGCTTTAAATACTGAACTAAACACAGAAAAAACTAAGATGTGGCTGTTTGCTGCAGGTGTTCCAGTCAGTGAGAACAGGTAGAACGTGCTCTTGGAAAAAAGGATCAAAACATTAGACACAACGAAATCCACCTTAATGTTATCAACAGTTTAATGTCCAAGCCAAACTTTGATCATATTTTTTGTCATTTAAATATTTCTCCTCCTCTATAGAAACTTATTGGACTTACTTTACTCTATGTTGAGACACATTTAGTTCCCAGCTCGCACTCTTGACCAGTCATAGTTTATTGCGCTGTGTTGATGACAGAGGTAAACAGACGTTGGTCCAGGTGTGGTGACGTTGCACAAAGCGACAGAACCCGCTCCTCCTGCTCTGTCATTACCAAAGCACTGTGTACGGGCAGCTGTTACATCACCGCTTCACCTGCCACCTAATCTGGACTACAGTGTCACAAACCTATAACCCAGCCCAGTGTCGCTCTCTGGTGGACGCGCACGGAGGCAGATGTCATACCGCTATTCGGCGACATCAGCGTCTTATTGTTATTTCAGTGTATGGTAATGTCATACACTTAGAGGGGGGTAGGAACCAGCATTTCTGTATTGCATGTTTGTTTTCATAGTAATACTGGTGAATATGCAAATTGTGTTGGTTCTCATAAATTCCAAAGTGCATTTTAGTCAAACACACCAAAAAAGGGCTATAGATTCATTAATTAAAATCTACTGGTCTATGAAATGTTGTGATGTCAAGCAAATCCAAGTGAAGATTTGCCAGCGTGACATTTGATTTCACAAGATTTCACAATTACTATAGGATTTGGAGGGGATTATGTACATGTAATTTCGTGTAAACAATTTAGTACTACAATCGAACTACACAGATGGATTATAGACCTTGTCAAACCAGTGATACACAAATGAAATAGTTCGCATGCCCTGCCCTCTTGGTCCCAAATGGCGGGACTGGACTTCCACTGTGGGACTGTGGCATTTGGCCTCTTCACACGCCTCACTCTTCCCTCTCATTTTCACAGTCCCAGAAACAAAAGTGTTTGTGTCACCTGTAACTGTTTATAATGAGACACACCCCACGAACTGAGCTCCCTGTCCCGCCGTGATTGTACCAAAGCACCGCCGTCAAAACACATGAGTCAAGACCGGCCCGATGGGTTTGAGCTACAGCTGAGAGTCCCACAACTCACTGTACAATGTGCAGTGTGTGGAGTCTGTGTTTTGTTATGGCTATATCAAGGCTGGGTAATATGGGCCTAAAATACTTACTCCAACATGCAGTGTACATAAAACATTGTGTACGTTATTGCTTCATACAGTTTGAATTTTTTAATTAAAATCTTAGTGAGCGAGTTGCGACAGTTTGAATAAGGTTGATGTGCAGTCAGATTACCCAGACTAATTGCCACAGTGGCATAGGCATTGACATTGTTTAAAAAAAAAGTTACTCTTCTGCATATTTTTTGAAATTTTACATCAGAATATTTTACCACACCAACTTTACAACTTTATTGTACATTTGAATACATTAGAAATAAGCCGTTTTGTCTTTTTTTTTTTCTTTTCGTCTTGCTGCAAGGTTGGTCTAACATAAACACTTAAAACCACACTCTCATCATAGTTTTTGCATTTACTTAAATCCTCTAAATCCCACTTAAAAGTCTGTGTCTGAGCCATGTTCAGCTGCTTCTCCCAGTCCCACCCTGGTCTGAACACTGACACTGATGTTTAGGAAGCTTCCTCATGGACCACTGTGCTGGACACTCAGTGAAGTTGTCACAGCTGTACCGCTGATCGCAGTGCGTTTGAAGACTGCAGGATCTTCCAGACTTAGTGTTGTGTCTTTTTGATGCTTGCTCCCATGGAGACACACCTAATCCCATAGCCACAGCTCACCTCTTCCTGTCTAGGATGTCCTGTGACACACTGCAGGCAAATCACGTCAACACTTCCCCGAAGTGTTCCCACACACTGGCCTTGTGGGCACACCTCTGCCCTGACACTCTTATAATGGTTTGACTTGGGTCAGGTCAAACTAATGCAGGGCTTACTGATGCTTTATTCAGCCAGCTTTACTAAATTAATGGAGTGTCGCACATCAGGAGCTTTTGTTGGCCACTGGAGCGACTATTGTGCATGTGAAGATTGGTGATGTTTGCCCTGTGTATTAGCTGCCAGTGGTTGTGGCAGTGAAAGAAGAGGAATGCTCTGGTGGGGCTATCACTGGGCGCTGCAGAGCTGAGGGGATTACTGTAATGGATTGAGCGCCTGTAGATAATGCCTGTGTAAATATGCACTGCCTCTTTCCTGAACCCTGTGCTCCTCACTGGGCTCTGTCTTTTACAAAGTTAAGCCCGATTCTTCTCTCCCATTGCACTGGAGGAGGAGGAGGAGGAGAGCCAGCTCAAAGAGAAGAGTGTTCCAGCGAAAGGCTGCAAGATACAGCTTGTCCCTGGAACATCTGCGGGCCCGTCCCACGCCTCAGAGATGGGGCTCAGACTTGTTTGTGTCAGAAAGCCTGTCGGGACTCGCCCCTCATCACAGCAGACACGTCCTGAGCCTCACATGGGAAAGGTGCAAGGGAATTTTTAAAAGGAAGACTTTTATTACCTGGGATTTGATTTCCTCATAGTCATGGAAAAAATACATAATTTTCTCTTGTACTTTTCATTTTAACAACCATGAACCCAACAATGAACCCATCCTGTGCTTACGCAGGATGCTGAGGCACCCCACAATGAATAGTGCTATTTAGACTGCTAGAGCAGAGTGACACTCAGTGGTTTTAATCACAGATCCAGCTGATGTTCTTCAAACACATGAAGCTAGGACCAGGGTTGTCCTGGGACAGGTGCCACTCAGAGGGCTGGAGTGTGTTATTTTATCTTAACAATAAGCAGTTTTTTTCTGTGAAAGAGGAAACATTTAATCTCCACATTTTTCCTGGTGAAGTGCAGGTGTTTTATATCTGGGTGTAGCTGGGAAACAGGGAGCACATTATGGCTGAATTAAACAGGTTTGGGAGAAGCTCTAGGCATGACATGACATGCCAGGTATGAAGAAGACAAGACCAGAGGCGCCAAACTGTGCTTGTTTAAGGCCCGATGTTTGTCAGGACTTGAGCTGTGCATGCGCCCGCAGCGCCTGTCAGGGAGAGAGAGAGGGATCCAGCTGTGGGCCTGTTCCAACCTGCACACGGGATGTGTCTGGGATAGAGAAGCACAGATTCACTACTGTACCAGTCATACACTCGCTAATCACATAGAACTCACTTTCACATGTAACTCACAATCGTAACTCACTAATCTCTTATAACTCACAACACTAATCACATGACTGCAATTTTGTCACTAGATTTTGTACACATAAAAATACAGTTGTAACTGTTTAGACTGCAGCCGTTAAAGTCACGTTTGGTTTCAGCCCAAGTTTTGTTCAGAGGATTGTGAATAAGCAGTTCTGTATTGTGTTTGAGTGCTGTGTGGCTGTATAATTGACATTGTGACCAATGAAAGGCTCATAATTACATGTTAACACCTGAGCCGCGCCCAGTGAGCCACTGAATCCATCAGTCAACTGTCCCCCGCCCTGCGCTCACTCTGTTAGCTTTAGTAGCGCTCTCTCTGAGCAAACAGCCCATTCTTGTGCTAAAGTTTGTAGCTGCAGGGCTGGGACGTCCCGTGGCATCTGTTTGTTTGTGTTCTCTTTGGATATGAGGGAAACAAGCCTCACTGAAGACAGTGCACGTTTACGGCTCACAAACTGCAACTGGCATTTTAACACGCTCTGAACCTTTAAACAGCGCTCTTTGGTCCAAAATCCTGTGTCTTTTCTTTGCTCTCCTCTTTTCCTCAGCTTCTCCAGCTCATTTAGCTGACTGACAGAAGCGTATAGCACAGATCAGGTTTGGAACCAGGGACAATGAAAGTGCAACCATTCATCTTTGTCTGCCTCCTTTGCTGCTTTGATTCCAAGCAGTTGACTTGTGTTGACAATGTACATCTTTCACAACACTGACCCCTCATAACCCAGCCATGTTCCTCGGGCTCATATTTTAAAGCCTGTTTGTCCCCACACTTAATCGTATCCTGGATTTCATGGTTTGTATTATGTTGTTTTTTCCTCTGCTTCAGCCGTTTCTAATGAGGTCACTTGAGGAAAGGAGCATAGCGGTGAATTTGGGTCTCTCTGATTTCTACCACTGTTATTTAGACTAAAAAGTACATGTAGTTTCTGGATTTATCCGGATGAAAGGAGAGCAGTGCCTGGGGAGGTGAGGCGCAGATAGCCGTGCCAAGCTTGTGCAATCTCCAACGTCAAAGCTGGGATGTGCTATTTATTTTTTATTTTTTCCGTTTAATAAAGATTAAATTTTACGTGTGCATTGTTCTCAAATAGAGCTGCAAGCGCTTTTCACATTTCACGGTGAAGTAAAGCTGACAGGAGAAACTTCCCCGCTGCCCCACGCCCATGGACTTGTTCACATAGAGGGCTTAAATTTGGGTTTGCTCTGTGCAGATTTCAATGCTTTGTTTACACAGTTGGGTTACGGCCATTAGCAGTGATTCAGACTTCAGTATTTGTTTAGGTCCCAGGGAAAAAAACATACATGTATTATTTATGACTCCAGGATTACCAAGCCCCTGTGTGCAGACCGCCACTTACACATGAGATTAATCAGTGTAATGTGACAGTGTGTCATGGAAAATCGTGGATGAATTGATGTGTTTCTGCATAAAAGACACTGAAAGGGAGATTATGTTAAAGTCTGTTTATATTGTCATCAACTTTGATTTTGTCTTAATCAAACAGAGGTAGTAATTGTGTAAATCAACCTGCAATAAACATGATGTATTTTATTTTATATTTAACAAAGGAAACAAGTGTTAGAGCTTACATTATTAAGAATATTGTATTGTAGCATATTATTGTATCAAAGTGACTCAAAGGTAAAACATTCTAAATGCATGGTCTAATAATCACAAGTGGCGTAGAGTAGCTGCCAAAAATAGTGTACTCAAGTAAGAGTAATGATACATAAAAATAATATTCCTTATGTAAAAGTACAAAGTGGTAGTCCAAGAAGTTACTAAGAACGAGTAAAAAAGTGTTTGGGGAAACTACTACTCTAAAAATAATTGTTAGAGTAACTGTCAGGATGAAACATTTGATTTATAATTTGTTTATGAAGTTTATGAAATTGAATTGGAAGGACAAAACATTAAATACATAAAAAATTGTGGTATTATCACAGGATAGACCATGAAAATGCACAAATGTTCAGATCACTTAATAATTACATTACAAAAAGTTACATTTTTTGTCTCTATTGACTTGACGGAACTTTTTTAAAAAGTATTATTTCTTCAAAAAGTTCCTCAAGTAAATGTAAGTGAGTAAATGTATTACCCACCTCTGTTAATATTTATTATACATTCTATTTAGATAACACTTTTCAAGAGACTCAAAGATGCTTCACAAACCCTGAATAATTAAAGTAATTTTAATCAAACAAAGCATACTGAAAATATAAGAACAGTAAAGTGGATAGAAGGATTTCCAAAAACTCTATTAAACAAGTCATTTTGATCCCCACCACTATGATGAGGAGAGCTGGCGAGTATCCTCCTTCAAAAGCCTCTCTTTCCTGTGATGAGGGCCACAGATGAAAGCCAGAGCCACTTTAAATTGCAGCTGGAGGGTTCCATTTTACCGCGGTCCTCGGACGCCTCACAGGCTCAGAGAGAGACAGAAAGAGACGGAGGGTTTTGAGGTCGTCCCATCCTCAGTGTGCAAGCATGGAGTGTATTTATTTAAGTAGGTCATAATCACAGTCTTGTCTTTTAGTTTTGGCTCCAGGCACAAACAGAAGTGCCCTGTCCACGCAACAGGTGTTAACTCCGACCTCTGGGAAATATGCAAATGCGATTTTCAAGAAAATATATCTGGACTTTTTAGAAATATGCATGCTGCAGTTTAAGCAGAATTTTGATTTTAACTATATAGGATTTCAATACTACTTATTCTAATAGGTTATGAAGATAAGTTTGATTTGGTGCTGCCCACTAGTGAGTGTCCTGAATGTCTCCTTCTACTCTTCACCCCCATATGCACTTATCCGGTTCAGTTTCCACTACTGACTGAAAAAATGAGTTACTTTTCATTCAATTAAGACAGCCACATTTAAGATATTACTAAATAATTTAAAATCACAGTGTTTTTCAGTTTATTGTGTATGCTAGTATGGTGTAATATGACCATTGCAAAACCATGATGATAATGTCATTAGTGATTTATTTATAAGTTGTGTTTCTGTGTCTTTTCTTTCAGTACTCAACTGATTTGAAGAAGTTATATTGTCAGATCGCCAAGACGTGCCCCATTCAAATCAAAGTGCTGACCCCCCCACCACAGGGCGCAGTCATCCGTGCCATGCCCGTGTACAAAAAGGCGGAGCATGTGACCGAGGTGGTGAAGCGCTGCCCCAATCACGAACTCAGCCGCGAATTCAACGATGGTCAGTCAACTTCATATTTTATCATTATTTTGAAACCAGTTTTAAATGCTACTCGTCAATGGGGAGATGAAAATCGTTTAAACTGAACTAAACTTAATTGTAAAGTAGATAAAAGTAAAGAAAACAGGAAAAGTTAACCAGTAGTGTACCCAAAAGAATGTTGACGTTTAAAAATTACTGCATAATAAACAGAAATATTAATGGAAAAGTAAATACCAGAGTTAAATATTAGTTACTATGGTTCTCATGCTTTAAAATTGGATGACCTGAAATGAAATGACCATGCATTTATATTTATATTAATTCTATTATTTATATATGTTTTGTCTCAGGTCAGATCGCTCCTCCCAGTCACCTGATCCGTGTGGAGGGGAACAGCCACGCCCAGTATGTGGAGGACTCCATCACAGGGCGACAGAGCGTCCTGGTGCCCTACGAGCCCCCACAGGTCAGTTAAATAAGCTTAGGTCAATATTAAGTTGACATACACTCTCATTTAAATAATCTATGAGAATCTAAGAATGTAATGGGACAAACCGATACCAAACCAATACTAAGACTTTACGATTCTTAACCCTCATATCAAATTTACGAACTAAGTTGAGTTGTTTAAATCTTTTATATAAATTTGATCATAGGAATTAGTCTGGTCTGTTTGCAGATAGAAGTGAGATGTTTGCAGTAGAAAGCACATCTTCGATTTGCATTTACAATACAATACTAAAACCTGCCTGCCACTGACTCCCAGTGTCTTGTCTCAGGTGGGAACCGAATTCACCACCATCCTGTACAACTTCATGTGTAACTCGAGCTGCGTGGGCGGAATGAACCGACGGCCCATCCTCATCATCGTCACCCTGGAAACAAGAGAGTACGACCACCTCCTCTATCACTTTTATGCCACCCCTTTCTCCTCCAAACCCCTAACCTTCCCTAACCATCTCCCCTCTCCCTGCAGCGGTCAGGTCCTGGGCAGGCGATGCTTCGAGGCCAGGATCTGCGCCTGTCCCGGCAGAGACCGAAAGGCAGACGAGGACAGCATCCGCAAGCAGAACGTATCAGATGGAACAAAGAGCAGTGAGGGTACGAAGCGCCGTAAGTAGTGCGGACTGGTGGCGGGCTGACCAAATACTCAAAAAGGACTCTCCTTTCTTTTCTGTCTGCTCTGGCTTATAGGTCTAATATTACACTATGAAAAGGCGTAGACTGTGTAACTTATGTTGTATTATTATTTGTAGCTTTCCGTCAAGTCTCCCATGGCATCCAGATGTCCACCATCAAGAAGAGAAGGTCCACAGATGAGGAGGTGTTTTGTTTGCCTGTAAGTGGTTCATCTCTTAATCTGCCATTAAAAACAAGACTGGATTTGCTAATATATTCACTAAAAACACTTGTGTCTTTGTTTCAGATCAAAGGTCGTGAAATTTATGAGATCTTGGTGAAAATTAAAGAATCTCTGGAGCTGATGCAGTTCTTGCCGCAGCACACCATCGAGTCGTACAGACAGCAGCAGCAGAGCCTCATCCAGAAACAGTGAGTGTGGATTGGTCAATAATATAAAATAATATATGTTTGGATTGAATCCAACTGCCTTGAAGAATTGTGTTCCCTTCTGTCATTAATATGTATAGTTTAAATTTGAACCCTAAGGCATAGATCAGTAAAAAGTTGAAAGCTGGTAAAGCAGTTATCAGTTGTATTGGTAAGGAGTCATTAGTCTCTTAGTTTCAATGATTTCTGTTTTGTTTGGACATCTTATCTGGTTGCAATAAATTGACAAGACTTTTTCAAATACATTTATTGACAAGTTTACAAATCAAAGCAGAGAAATGTTTGGACAGTGTTGGGATGTTAATGTTGGTTATCGTAGCTTTTCAAACAGTTTCTGAAATGATTCTGTAGGTTTTTTTGTTTTTTTTTTGACCAAGTAGTACCTTTATGTGAGGGCGTGTTTTTCTCCTCTGGCGATAGCTGGCAATGTTTTGTTGAGCTCGGCGGTCACGCCTTTGGGTGCTCTGCCAGCGTTTGCACAACACTCTTCACAATCACTGCCTTGGCCTCTTGCATTGGTTTAATTAGAGCGCTCTCTCCCTCCGCCCACCTCTCTCTGTCGGCTGTGGAAAAGAACTACACAAGTACATGGCGCAAAATGATAGTTCCACAGAGTTAATTACTACTTATGTGAAGTTTCCCATTAAAACAGTGACGCACATGGGCTGCTTCCATCTGCTCTGCTCTGCTTCCTGGTCACTACCTGTATCTTGTAGAACTCATTCAAGATTTTAATCTATATCCTGCCTTCCCACATGTAACCTCACCATTATGTGTACAATGTTCTTCTGAAGCATTACTGTAGTTGTGTTAAAAGCTTATGTGAAGATTGTATGTAAGAGGTGGTTATAATCAGTGAGGTTATGCTGCCCCCTTCTGCCTGTTAATGCTTCTGCTGTGTATCCCCTGTCCTCTTTCCTGTCTCATCTCAAGGTCACTGGCAATTGAATCTAAATTTGATCACGTTTTTTGACTAATTTCAATGGTCTCAATTAACAAATTACAAAAAGCTTCAAATGCCATCTGCATAGAACAAAATATGCTCAGTTTGTCTCAGTGGGGTCTTATTATGTACAAAACTTGCAGAGTACAACTCTACAAGCATTTTCTACACATACACTTCCCATACATGGAATTCTTGTATTAATTTAGCCATTCAGATTTCAGTGTTTCCTCAAATGTTAATGCCTCTGGACATATTACAAATGGCTGTTTAGATTTTAAATCATAAATTTCCAATCTAATTGCAATAACAAAACTGCAAAACAGAGCTCTTTTTCCTCTGTTCTCTCCTGCCTGTTCTTCTGTCTCTTGTCCCTCCTCTGTCCTCTCTTTCTCTCTCTCTTTCTCCTCTGCCCTCCCTCTCTCTCTGTCCTCTGTCCTTCCTCTTGCTCTCACTCTCCTCTGTCCTTCTCGTCCTCTTCTGTCCCTCCTGACCCCTCCTCTCTGGTCCTCTTTCAGCCTGCTAAAGTCGTCGGTGGGCGCGCCGTCGGAGCCTCATCACCGGCGCTGCTGAACACATTCCTCCTGAGATTCTTCTCTTTCACTTTCCTACACTTTGACCCTTCACCTTTCACCTCTGAGGGCCCCTTTTCGACCTCTACTCCTTCAGGCTCTACTCAGTGAGACTCTGGACATGAACTGTACCATGGACACACCCCACAGAGGTCACCTGGGACTAAAGTGCATGGTTTTGAACAATATCACCTCCCCTTGTGAGAGTGAGAGACAATATATGAACTAGCCACTATCTTAAGGCTGGGTTTGGACAGTTTGTTACTTGACTTCTATGTTCTGTTATCTTCTGTTGTATATTTTCTATCTGAGCTGGACTCCTCCTGAATGTAGCTTATTTTACTTGTGTTTTTTGTTGAGAATGCTGAATGCTGGACATTTGTAGTTACTGCAGGACAGTTTGTGTGGGTCTTGGTTCATTTAAAAGCTTTAGCAAAGTTAACTCTATAATGTTATTGTTCTTTTATATTTCTGTGGCTGCTGCACTTTGTCAGATCATAATAAATGCCTCTGCTTGAAACGTAAACCACTATTACTTTATTTCTATAGAAGTTAATTCATTTATTATAATTACAAAGCTCATATTTTGTCTAGATTTAAGCATGCTATTATCAGTTTCTCATCACAGTTCTAACGCTCTCCTTTTCTCTCCCTGTCAGGTCTCCAATGCCGTCTCAGCCCTCATACGGCTCCAGTTCTCCGACTCATGGCAAAGTGAACAAACTCCCCTCAGTGTCTCAGCTCATCAACCCCCAGCAGAGGAACAGCCTGACCCCCTCCAGCATGTCAGGCGGCCTCACTGACAGTAAGTGTAGTCAGCTCTTTACACATGTGATCAGATCTTTGAGTTTTATGGTGTTTTACACAACAAAAAATAGCTTAAATAGCTAAATGATATTGCTGTTATAATTGTAAAGTTGGGTCTTAAAGATGGGGTACCTCATTTTCAAACAGCGAAAGGAGAAAGTATGTATTTATCTAACTTGTCTCTTGTTCTCACAAACCATTTGGCACATTGTTAATATGCGTATGTATGAAATTTCAGGCACGTGCACAGCTTCAGAACAGCTTTTATCATTACCAAAACACTGTCAATTCTAGCACTGCTTTCAGCTCTTATTTCTGAATTTTCGAAAGATACAACACACTATTACTACACATAGACTTTGTCACAAAGAGCACTTTTACAGTATACTCATGGTTGGAAAAATACATTTACAAGAATAACGTCGGGTACCCCAACTTTAAATTGTTAGTTGGTTAGCTTAGTCTTTATTTTGAAGAGACAATGTAAAGAGACATTAAGCTCATAAAAAACAGAGATGTTCCGCACCAGATTATAGCCAAATAGCTAGTTTTCATCTGCAGTCAAATTGTGTTGAAATTTTAGTTATAGGACCGCAAATAAGGGCTGTAGGAATGTAGAATTCTTTTAAATCCAAATAATGAAAGCCATAGCCACCATTTGCCATCCAGGGATAGTCCCACACACAGAGCTGACGCGGCCTCTCTTGTCTCCTCAGTGACTCCCATGATGGGCACTCATATCCCCATGGGCGACATGAGCTCACTGAGCCCCACACATGCACTGCAGCCACAGCTCCCCCTGGTGCCCTCCTCGCAGCACTGCACTCCCCCTCCTCCCTACCCCATGGACAGCAGCATCTCCAGGTACCCCCCAGCACAGACAGATAGACACACAACTATACAGGGACAGGGAGCACAGCACAGCCAAGACTAGGCTCACACTGGGGGAACCAACAGAATAGAACCCAATATGGTCAAATACTAAAAAAGATACCTCTAGTGCTGTTGCCTCATAACAACATTAATGCAACATTTAAGCCCCAGAACACTGCATGGAGAGACGCACATTCAGATTTCACATTATGACTTAATTTTCTATAAAATTACTGATTATCTGAACTGTTTTTTACTATTACTTTTTTTTTAATCAGTTGATTTAGATAAGATTAGATCAGCTTCAGACCAGAGTTATTCGTTTCTTTACTTGAGTTTCACTGCATGACTTTTAGAATTGATGAATAAATAACTTAGCTCAGAAAAATATAAATGTGTCTGACAGTTCTTCTCTCTCCCCGCAGTTTCCTCATTCGGCTGGGCTGCGCAGGCTGCTTGGACTACTTCACCGCACAGGGCCTAACCAACATCTACCAGATCGAGAACTATAACATGGAGGTGAGCCCTTGCCTATCCCAGTCCAGTCACACTCTGGGGTAGCGCCTGAAGTCTCACCCCACCCCACACCCCCACCTGTCCCGCTCTGGCCCCATACTAACCGCTACTGTGTAATGGTGTGATAGGACCTGTCGCGGCTGAAGATCCCCGCCGAGTTCCAGCACCTCATCTGGAAGGGCATCATGGAGCACAGGCAGGCCATGGACTTCTCGCCCCCGCCCCACATTGTGCGCACCACCAGCAATGCGTCCAGCGTGAGCGTGGGTTCCTCAGAGGCGCGCGGGGAGCGGGTTATCGACGCCGTGCGCTTCACCCTCCGCCAAACCATCTCTTTCCCACCCCGAGACGAGTGGTCCGACTTCTCCTTCGACCTGGATTCACGGCGCAACAAGCAGCAGCGCATAAAAGAGGAGGGAGAGTGAGAGAAACAATCAGCGACTATCTGTTAACCAATTCAACTACTCTTCAATTTCGGAACATTTCATTTTTTTAAACTTTTGTTGTATGTGCGGAAACTGCTGAAAAACAAGCCAAAATGCACTTATTTTTGTTAGGGTTTAATATGGAGGTGCTTAGGTGCATTTTTAGTTTCGTCAGAGCACTTAAGAATCGCTTAGGATTTCTAGACTGCTTGGAGTTAAGTGTTCCTGTTCATTCCATTTTAACGCATGACTGGAAAACTACTTTACAATAGGGTTGTTGTTTTTTTTTTATTTCAGGGCTGATATTTTTGCAAAGGGCCGTAGCAAACCGTATTCATGTTGTCGATGTCTGTGTCTCATACACTGATTTTGTTTTGAGGTAGGAGTCAGCATTGATTGTATACATTTCATTCATTTACTTTGAGAAGTATTATTTGAGGGCAATATTTTCTACTGTTATTTTGTATGACTTTGAGACCAATGTGCCATGTTTGTTTTGAAGTATGTCTGGTCATTCATTTGATGTAGCCACTTATATAGGCCTGATGCTTTTGATCCAGTGTTTTTGTATATTATGATGACTGATGCTTTCAAGGCTTTAAATGCAGTGGACGCCTAGCACAAGTATTGTTTATTATGGTAGAGGTGCATTTAATTTGATACCAATTCATTTTACTTTGTGTATATAGATTTGTATAGATGCTCATTATGCTGGTATATGTGAATACAGCCTGGGTTCTTTCTCCAGGAGGAACACTGTTATAACATGCATGCATTATTGTAGTTCAATTACAGAGCCCAAAGTTCAAATTTGTTCACAGTCAGAATGCAAACACTGCAATCTGTATTTTCTTATTTTTGTACAAATTTTGTAAATATCAAGGGTATTTTGATATAAATTGAATAATAAATAACCATACCATTGTATCACTCCTGTGTCAAAGTCATTAAGTCTCATGGAAAATAGTTTTCATTTGAGCTTAAGTAAAATAACAAAAGAATTAATAGATTGTATTTAAATACATTCACTCATAGAGCTTTGCTCATCATGTAATGGAATATATTTTCTAAAAGATGAGTATGTCTATAAAGACCAGTGCATATGTGTGAACAGGAGCAGAGAGGTGTTTAATATAAACATAAACATGTTTATTCTACTGTAAATGTTTTATTCTGTACACATTGCCATTATTTACACATAAAATGTGCTTCGTTTACAAACAAACACACTTAACAATTTTACAACCTCATGTACAATTCCAACAGTCTCTTCACATTAGAACAGTTCACTCAACCTCTGCCACATGGGCCACCTCCACCTCCATGGTCTGGATGATTTCTGGGGCATCCTCTTTGGTGCTGCTCAGAGCCTGCTGTGCCAGGACGTAGTTGACCACCTGCATGATGCCCTGGTCAGACAGAGTGGACACGCCCTCTGCTGCAACCTGGGCAGCGGCTTGGGCAGCTTGCACTGCCTCCACAGCCTCCACAGTTTCCTCTGTAATCAGTACGGTCTCGATCTCCTCGCCCCCAGCCGGCTGTGGCTGCCGGAGCTCAGGGGGCAGCTCTGAGGCCAGGATGCTGACCGCGTGCTCCACCTGCGTGCCCTGGTTGTGGAACTGCAGTGTGTCCTTCTCCAGCATGATCTTCCCGGGCAGGTTGTCCGTGTGGAATTTGCCCATGTGTTTGCGGAGGGTGCGGGCGTCAATGTGTGCCTCTTGACAGATAGGGCAGACGTAGGGCCGCTCGCCTGTGTGTGTGCGCACATGACGCTTCAGAGAGCGAGCATCTGCCCACGCTACACCACAGGTCAGGCACTCAAACGGCTTCACTCCTGTGAACAACACACCATGTTAGCTCTGGGCCTCAAACATAACAATACAATACAATACTGTTTCAGATGGCGTCACAACATTAGAAGTCTGTGGGGGTCAGGATAGGGCTGGCTGTAGTGAATGTGCTGAATTTGATGTGGGATCAAAGAAAACATTGGATAACTGGCCTTTTAATGTCAGTAATGAATTGCTCAGATCATATTGTTTGAACTGTGGTCTAGGGCAGGGTCGAATGCCATAGTACAATTTAGTTTAACACATTCAGACACAAGACTAATATAACAGGTTTGTTAATCTAAATACTCGTCATGGGTGACTGACCCTGGTGGTTGTTGATGTGGCGTCTGTACTCTCGGAGCTGGGTAAACTTGCGTCCGCACTGCCCGCATTCTCTCTCCAGGTTCTGCTTCACTCGACCCTTCTTGCCATGAGTCGCCTTCTTCACATGACGTCGGAACAGAGCCTTCTCAAAGAACTCCTTTCCACAAACGTTACACCTGGACACAGGGAAGACATTATTGGCTATTTTAAGACAGTACTTTCAGTAGGCCAATATAAACTAAAAACATCTATAAAATAAATAAACTAATATCATATACTATCTGTTAAAACAATGTGCACTAACTTGTAGGGCTCAGCAACGCTGTGGGACTTGACGTGGGAGTACCAGTCCTTCTTCCAGCTGTAGCACTTCCCACAGACCTGACACTGAAAAGGCTTCAGCCCCATGTGTTTGTTCATGTGCTGCTGCAGGTCTTTGGCCTCGAAGAAGCGCTTATCACAGCTGCAAACACAACATTAGACCACAGTTGACCACAATACTTCATGTCATACAGTGAGTTAGTGAATGCTGAGGAGTACTGACTGAGTGCAGGCGAAGGGGCGCTCGTTGGGTTTGGGCTGGTGCTTCTTCATGTGTTTAGACAGAGCAGAAGCGCGGTAGAAGGTGGCCCCACATGTGTTGCACAAGTACTTGGACTGGCCTGTACAGAGAGGGCAGAGATGACACATCTGTCTATAGGATAAGTCATATAGGGTTATCCATGGGAATCAGAGTGATGTTAATTAGCACCGTTGCTATGCTATTAACAATTAAAAAAAAACGTATCTTAGAAAAGCCCACAAAATGTCGCCTATAAACAGTATGCTGAGACCCATGGATAGAGAATTCTAATGTATTGTACAGACCGGTGTGCAGGCTGGTATGGTCCTCCATGCTCCTCTTGCTTACAAAGGTCTTGTGGCAGTACTGACACTGGAACTGTTTGGAGACATCGTGCAGTGTGCGGTGCATCTTCAGACTGTGTTTGTGAGCGAAGGTCTTTCCACAGACTTTACATGAGTGTGGCCGGACCCCTGTGTGGCTCAGCATGTGCAGGCGCAGAGAGTAGAGCTTTGGGAGGGTTTTACCACAGATGTCACACACAAACTCCCTCTTGGTGTGGGCCATCTGCCCCCTGTCATCGCCGTCCTCTGTCCGGGGCTCAGGGCCCACCTCCACCACACGAGCGGGGCCACGCTGACTGCTCTGCTGTTTGTGTCGGGCCAGATGAGTGCGCAGAGAAGCAGCGTACTGGAACTCCTTACTGCACAGCTGTACCAATCACACACAGGTTCAGAATATAAACTAGCACATACATGTGGAAAGTAGAATAAAGCTCTTCCAGGAGCAGGACTACTCACGCTGCACTTGTAGCTACGGGCCTTCTCGTGCTTGAGCGTGTGCATGATGAGAGAGTACCTCCTCTGAAAGGACATGCCACACTCGGAGCAGGTGTGCTCTCCGTCCACTGCACTGTCCGACGCCTCCTCCTGCTTTAGGTGCTCAGGCTCTGCCCCCTCCTCCTCCTCAGGGTGGCTCTCTGCAGTGGACACCGTGTTCTCCACAGAGACCCCCTCAGAGCTCTCCACAGACCTTTCTACAGAGCTCTCCACAGGACGTTTAGGCGGCCGGCCCCTCTTCCCTGAGCGCACTACAGCCTACAACAGGAGATACTGTTAAGTACAACTTCATCAGTCTGACCCTGAGTCTAAGCACAGTGCAATGTGTACCTTTGGGGCAGTGGCCTGGGGAGGTGAGGTACTCTCGCCCTCCTCCTCCTCCTCCTCTTCCTCCTCCTCTTCTTCCAGTCCCATGTGCAGGCGCGCATAGCCCCCTTCAGCGATGGAGCGGTGCCTCAGTCTCCTCCGGCCACAGTCCTCTCCCTGGGGCTCAGGGCCGTCTTCTGGGACAGGTTCCTCCTCCTCTGGGACAGGCTCCTCCACCACCTCCTTCTTCACTTTGGCTGGACGCCCCCTTCTGCGTTTCTGTGGCGGGGGCGGGGCTTCGATCTGAGGGGCGGGCTCAGTGGGTGTTGTGTCATCAGGACATGAGGTCTGAGGTGGGACAGGCTCAGTTTGGGTGTCATCTACTCCTCTGTCTGAGTCCACTCTGATAACGTAGGCCTGACCTGGGGCCTGGGTGTCTGGCTGCTGCTCCAGAGCCAAACAGGCAGACACCACAGCCAGGGAGTCACTGGCCCCTGCCTGCCCGCTGTGAGTGACCACTGTCATGGCCTCGTCCTCCAGCACTTCTGCTCCAGATATCAGAGTGACTGTCTCACCAGGCTGCGGCTGTGTGTGGGCGATCAGAGTCACTGTCTCATGTCCTGCCCCCTCACCATTTCCCGGGCTGACCACAGCCACTGGTTGCTGAATGAAGTCTTTATTGGCCACAAAGGCGAGCTGCTCAGGAGTAACCGCCACAGCACTGCCATTGCTGTCAATGGCTACTACATAGGTGGTGTCTGCAGCTTCCGCAGGGACATCCTCCTCGTCCTGTCCATCTCCAGAGTCCAGGTCATGCTCGCCATGAGCAGACACCACAGTGTGCACGTCCCCCCTCTGATAAACCGTTAGCTTCTGCTCCTCCACCTTTTTGTGCACAGACTCACAGATCTGTAGCACCTCCGTCATTAGCAGGTGCCGCGCCAGGTTGGCAATGTCCGCCATGAAACAGAAGTTAAATGTGAGAGAGGAGGTGTAGGCAAAGTCCAACAGCGGCAGAAAACTGGCCTTTGTGAAACCTGTGGACAAAAGGAGAGTTCATCAGAGCAGAAAGAGCCACAGCAACTTAACAGCATAGCAGAAAATAACTGGATATATAAAAAACTACATCCCTCTTGTGTAATGTTAGGACTAACCTGAGAGGTCGACCACAGCCTCATGCGTGGAGGCTGCACCCTTCTCAAAGAATAGTTGGTGGAAATAGTCACTGCATGCTGCGAGCACAGCTTTGTGAGCACGAAATTCCTCCCCCTCGATCAGAAGAGTGATGTCACAGAACTGATTATTGAGGCGCTGATGGTTCAGTTTGTCCAGCATGGTCCCACTATGTTTGGGTAGGAACTGGTTTACCACCCCTTTACTGTCCACCTGCATCATACAGACAGCAGAATATTCATGACCATCCAATTACTCTACTCCAAAAAATAGGTTTCTGGTCATTTTCTGGTTATAAAAAATAGTATTTACCTTCAGAATAAGACCAAAATAACCGCTGTATCACACAGATAAAACTAATTATAGGGAATCATGATGGTCTAATTTGCACCTTTAATGGAAGCTTGTTGAAAAAGATCAGTTTTTAAGATACAGAAGTTATTTTGGCAATGTTTCCATTTCTACTAGTGACTGGACCCTAGTACTCACTGTAACAAAAATTTGCATTTTAACACTGATAACTTTAGTTGCCCCTCCTTTGTATGAATTATTATTGGCCTCTTGAATATCTGTGTTGTCATTTGAAACCCAGCAACACCCATTTTTATACATTTCAATATTAATTTGGATAGCCATTTTGCTTTGACAATAAAAAACTAAAAAAAAAAAGTCTTGAATCAAAAGCTATATCTAGAGAAGGGTATTTTAGCATAAAAACACTGATTCAAGCAGCTAACAATCCCATCCAAGTGACTGTCAAACTGTATGTTGTGTCTTTGATACTTACAAACACAAGTTCATGTTTGGCCCTTAGCCGCTCAGTGAAGGAGCCATCCTCTTCATCCTCCTCATCATACTCATCCTCGTTGAGGACTTTGCGTCTGGTACGTCCAAGTGGTCGACCAGGACCCTCCTCGCTGCGTTTGCTTTGACACACGGCACATTCTCTGATGATGTCCTTCACATTCTTAAGGATACCTGCACAAATCAATACAATTTTATTAATATCCTGTGATGTGTTTGAAAAATAATTGTTATGCATCATGAGCGACAAGTTGTACATACTTTCTGTGATGTAGAATGTCCATGTCATGTTTTGTTAATTATTGTTGCAAGTTGATATTTGCAATAAAACAAAAAATGCAGCATACTGGATCAGGATTGTTCCAAGTCAAATCTTTGATGAAACTATTCCTGAAGCTTTTACAAGGACACTTGGACTGAACTTCAATTTTGACATTTTTGATTATTTAGCATAGCATTAAAATAGAAAACAAAAGCAGTGGCAGTAGTATCCACTAGATGGAGACAGATTTACATGGTGACTGGTGGCGAACGCAAATATGTGGTCACCGCGTGAATACGAGTCACTAAAGCAGTGTTTCATCATCGTCTGTATACAGTGTAATGAGTCCAGAATAATGTGCGGACAGTTGGTACCTCTCCACCAGTACTTCTGGGAGATGGTGTCCCATGTGGCTTGCTGGTTCAGATGTTCCCCGGTGTCGCTGATGTGCGCCTGGGTGATAAGTTCCTTCTTCCGCTCGTCCTGCAGCACCACTTCGAGCTCAGTAAAATCATCTTGGCCCTTGAGCCGACGCTGGTAAAATAAAGTCCCGTTTCTCACTACGTAGCACACTGCAGCTTTGCGTATTTTTCTCTTGGTGTTCCCAGATGTACCCGGCGCGTACGGCTCCCTTTCGTCGGTCAGATAGCGTATGATCGCCAAGTAGCTCTCCTCGCACGACATGTCTCAGATTACCCGCGTTTAGCACCTCTTTTCAGCTTTTCACGTAAAAGAGAGGCCTCTTTGGGTTCGTGATAAGGCGTTATGAATTTTAGGGGTCCATCAAATGCAGACTGAAGCTGAACAGTCATTTGATAATAACATTTTAAATTGTTATTTTAGGGTGGAACTGGAGTTCGTTGTCGTTAGGGCAGACTTACCAGAACAGACAAAATGGCTGCTGCACAACCGGATGTTGCATCGGTGAAGACGGAAGTGCAGTGTATTAAAAATAACTCAAGATGGCGCTACAATCAAAGGTAATGCATTGTTATTGGTGAACGAAACTGAAATTGAAGTTCATCTGTACCTTCTGGCTATAAAATAAAACGATAGGATGAGCTATTTAACCCTTTGAAATCCTACACTACCCAAAGTGTAATATTTATTCATATATCCTTTCATTTATATTCAGAAAACAAAAACAAAAAGTAAGTAGAGAAGTACGCACATTCATACATGACTCCAATTTGCACTTAGTAATACATTTAATATATAATACAACTGCATAATGCGAATTATTCTATGCATGATCTTTACATGATTTAGGCCTATCACATTCTGTCTCTAAATCAGTCAGAAATCAATAATCAATTCAAAGGTTTGCCAGACATAAGTAAGTTGTGCAAAAGAAACCCAAAATAGAAGAATAACAGCCTAAAGAGTGCCAGTCATCTACAGTTTCTTCACGTTGCAAAAAATGATTAAATGCAGTTCTTTGCTGTGACCCCTGTGCTACCATATTATATGGGTCACCACTTTAAGGCTAGAGTGAATTCAGGGGAATTATTCATTTCAGCACCTCACAGCAATAGCACCTCTCCGTCTGAATCTCAGTGACCCAGAAGACATGGGCAGCTCCTAATTCAGTGTTCATCCATGTGTCACATACCACAGCCACATCAAACACCAGTCTCCCCATGCATTCCTCTGTTTTACACTGTTTACTTTTTTACACTTGTGGCTTTTTGTGGCTTCTTTTCAGTTTTTATTTATTTGGGTAATAATTCACTACACTACACTGTGCTGATACACATGTTTTGGCCCATAGACAGTTGTGTAATTGGCATGGAGTTGGGGTATAGAGCTGGGAGAGATGGTAGTCTAGGTGTTTCTCAAATGGTGGTACATGAGTTCCTTCAGGTTGGACTTTGACAGCTCTTCAGTAGGTTTGCCTAATCTTCATTTGGATAATTTCTTGTTTAGAACTACAGTGGAAATTATGTAGTTCACTTTTAGGCCTGGTTTAGCCCTAGATTAGACCTGGAATAATCCTGTTATAGACCTAGTTTAGATCTAGTGGTATTTGGACAGCTAAATCTTTCTTTTGGTGGTAGACCTACATGGTGTGAAAAGTTTAAGAGCCACTGCTATAGGCTATGTGTGGAAAAAAAAAAAGAATTTAAATTGAATTACTGTTGCCTGATAAACCAAGACTGATAATTCTCTGTATTTTTATACAGATTGATAACAATCTGGTCCCCACGCCCTCTGTCGTGCCTCAAACCCAGTCAGACGTGATGGTACAAACAGATTTGTAACAGAGTTTACAGTTTAGTGCGTCACTTATTAATTCTGCAGAAATTGTTTTTCATTACGTTGTGATACTTTTTTCCTTTATAAAACATCCATGGTTTTTACACCACATAAACCAGAACTCTCCAAGTTACTATTTTTATTGATCTGAACAATGTCTCAGTTTTATTTCAGACAGTGGACTAAAATCTCTTTGAATCACTGCTGGAGGTCTACACAGAGTAGCTAGAACCTTTGGTCAAGCAATCTCTAGAACTACAACAGTAATCTACCCCTGGAAATTTAAGAGAGGGTCCAGCATTGTTGAAAATCCTTGGACATGGTCTGTTCTGTTCTTATTGTCGCTGCAGAGTCCACTCTTGGCTTTGCTCTTTGTTTATATGAGCGAGTTTATTTGTACCATGACACAGGCTTCTGCGTCAGAGAATACCACACATGCTCATTCATTTGGATTTAAGAGCACTCACTGACGGAAGAGCTTTTAAAGAGAGGAAATACAATGTTGGGATAATACGCAGATTTCAAAACAGAAAGGCCGTATCAGGATTACATTTTATAAAAATGCCATACACAAAATAAGAACTAAAAATAAGAACTAAAAGAAACAAGACAGGAAAGGGAGCATAACTGGAATGATAATGTTAAATGTATGAAATGCTTAATAATCTCAAAATATTTGTTTAATGAAAACAATGGAGTTTATAATGATTGAAATTGAAGTTTTCTTTTTTGGAATTTACTTTTATGGATGTGAAATCTGACATTCTAACATTTTTGACTGTGATTAAGGAAGAGGTTGGCTGCTATGTTTAAATAATACTAGAAGTTCCGTATACTCTGTACAGCATCTGCCTCTTCCTGATGTCACTGATGTCATTTGCAGTCTATTGTTCTGTGAACAACTGTGGCACTGAGCGTTTTACCGGACGAAAGCAAAGGCACGTGAGTCACAGCCCACAACAGGAAGTGTCTGTCACATTGGCCAAGAAGGTGGTTTTATCTCAGACAGTGTGTGAAGGAAAATGTAATTATATAAGCTGGTTTCAAAACACTCAAGATTCAAGAAATGTATTTGCCACAAAAGTTCACATAAGAATTCTAGTACAAGGCTCTCAGCATTGTTAATAAAAATATATTATAATTTGATACTTTAATTTCCTTAGATTTTGAAACGGCTATAAGCCACATGCCCTCCTAGGCATAAAGCTGCATTATGGGACTTTTTATATGGGAGGTATGCCACCTGCTTGTCCCCACGGAGATGTTATTTCCCTTGAATATTCCACAGTATGGTACTGACCTGACATATGCCACCAGGTCAAGTCACAGACCACATCTGTGGTGAGGCAACCCTCTTCAGAATAGGAAAAAGGAACTTTCCATGTAAAGCAATAACATCTCCATGGAGATAACCAAGACATGGAGATAAGACCTTCCACCTGATAAGTTACAGAGCATCTTTAATTCAAATATGTGTATTTAGGTAAGGTTGAAATTTAGAGGCATTTCACCTATAATCCCTGGTAATAGGTGGATTACTGTATCTGATGCAACTACGTAGTATCTGATACTACGTAGTTGCAGTATCAGATACATTGACAATCCTTCTGTTTTGTGTTGTTGAAGTATATTCTGTGTCAAATGGAGAGTAAACTTTAAACTAGAGGTTGGTGCCAAATTTGGGAGCTCCCTCAATGCTGCTGACCCAAATCTGCTCTGAGCCACCACCGCCCTGGGACACTCTGCTCCCACCAAACTGTTTTGTATTCACACTCACTGTTTAGTCTCTCACTTTCCCCTTGACCCTATCTACAAAACTGTAGCATTATTTGTTTTCATTCTATCTTTTCCGTGTCCCACTCTTATCTCTCTAGTTGTAGCCACATTGTACAAACTTAACACACATATGAGTAGCTTATTATGTGCAGTAAAAATTTTATCAACAAAGTTACAATTCAATAATATTTTACAATGCACAGATCCATTTCTTATTATTGTCAAATTTCGCACCTTGAAATTCTTGGAAGGCAACTAAATCGTACTGCCTGCATCACCAGTATTGTCATTGTCATTGTCACCTGCTAAAAGCCATTCACAGTAAAGTAGGACATACTGGACTCACTCCCCTGGATCTGCTTGTGTGAAATAGTCTCGGTTAAATGCTCGGGTTAGCCCAAACATGGTCAGTACTGGATTTATTATGTAACCCCATATTTAGTCACAACAACTGACACAGTTCATGGTGCAAATACCATATTACCTTATTGTAAATAAATAATTAAATTGAGTTTAAAAACATAGGTACAAGTCATTTAGATAAAAGCAATGGAATAATCAAACAATTGTAAATGTGTTGAATGAAACATATTGAATGTATTGTTGATTTAAAATAATGTATTTTATTATAATATTTATTCAATATTACACAAAATTGACTCTTGTCAGCTTTTAGCCATGTTAGAATGTTGTTACCTCCTTAAAAACACACCTGGAGTTATAGTAGTCTGTCTACATGTCCAAACCTCAAAATGCCCTGTTCCACCTTGTGATGTCATGCAGTGGTAGTCTCTATGTTAACAGCTACCTTTTACCTTTTGTTCAGTAGAGATTGGCAATCCCAAAACTGAAATTATCCAAATAATTCCAGTGAAGGTGTATGGAGTTTAAAAACACAGTGGAGCACTTATTGTATTACACATGACATCACAAGGTGGAACAGAGTGTTTTCAGTTTGAGAGAAGAACTTGGGCTAAATATGCAGCAGATCAGAAAACACAGTAAGAAGGCCCCTTTGATATAAATATTGTACTGTATTAAAATATTTCACAACACAACTTTAAAGCTTATTTTTCTCACACAGGAGCTATAAAAATTTAGTATGGCAGATTCCTTTGGGGAAATACAGTATCTAGAGAAAGACAGTGACAGGTTGAGGAGGCTGATGGTTCTGCTGCTGTGGTGAAAACTACGTGAGTGATGGCTGAAAGGCTTATTAGGAGAAGTACAGTCTAAAACAGTCTTATGTTTTCCTGACGTTACAGGAAGTCTTCAGTGTGTCTCCTCTGTGTCCTTCTCTTATCTCATTTGTATTGATCAATTCAAACCCACCTAATATGAATATAACCGTTCCTTTTTTGACAGATCATTTAAATGAAACTGCAGGAGCTGAATTCATAAATCCTTAATCAAAGTCTCTTGTCCCTTTAGTTTAAATAAATAATACCAAAAAAATCTGCAAGACTGATGTTGCCACTGGTGGAAAGAGTGTGTGAAATGTATACTCAAGTAAAGGCACAGTTACATGGCTAAAAATATACTCAATTAAGTCAAAAGTACATGTAGCGTACTGCTGGCAAATACTACTCAAAGTACTAGTACGCAATTTTCATATTTTTGATTAGGGTTTCATAGTCTTTTATAAGAAACATGATTAGTTTGTTGTTTTGAGCTGTATTGTAGTCAGCAACATCTGCATATTCTTTTGGCACTGGCCAATCAAAACAGGCTAATTAGCTACTTACAATTATATGGTTAGAATTATACTCAATTACAAGTGCAACAATACAGGTTTTAAAATCTACTCAGAAGTACAAGTACTCCAAAAATGTACTGTCTAGATCTTTTTACACTTATTGAATAAAAATATGTCAAATTTAAATTTTGTAAGTGGGCCTGTATCAAATCACATAAAGTTTATATGTAAAAGTTGATGTTTAATGTATCTCTCTGTTGTCCTTCATTGTCACTGGCACCACCTGTCTGGAACTGTGGGTGACCGCAGTACATCGCTCCACTGAATCCGTAGGTTATGTTCAGGAGGAGAAAGCTGTACCAAGCTGGATTAGAGTAGACTTTTGTGCATTTGGTTGATTTAACTCTGATTACATAGAATGAATTTGTTAGCAGGGAGTGGCCTGTAGACTTTGGGCAGCAGACTCCAGAACAGATAATGAGAGTATCCAACGCTGGCACGCGCAGACAGGGGAGGGAGGAGGGAGAGGAGAGAAAAAGAGGAAGAAAGAGAGCAGAAGAAAGAGGAAGAGTGAAAGTCTTATAATTGTTTTTAAGGACAGATGGAAAGATGCTAAGTCCAGCCCACTGTACTTTTCCATTACATAGGCTATGCTGTTACTGACAGAGGGTAGACTATTCAAGTAAAAGCTCTCATATTTTGCTAAATTGACTTTTCATGTTGAAATGTAAGCTTTACAAATACCTGTGCTGTAATTAGTGATTTGGATGGGCTTCACTCCACACAGTTCCCAGTAGAATGCAATATTTATTTATTTGAACAGGAACAATGTGTATTATGAACATTTCTGCAAATAGGCTAGTTTTAGCTGCGAATTTTATTTTTCAATTGTAGTCCCTAGGCAAAGAAAACAGACATACAGAAAACAATAGTATTAACATTAAAGGTGCATGTGTAACTTTTCTGGTGGAGTGTCCATCACCTGCTTGTTTGTCACTGCTCTGCCTGGAATGTTCCGCAGTATGGCATTAAATAGCTCTACCTTACATTTATTAAATTATAGGTAGTTTTATAGCTCAAAAATAAATCATAGTATTTTTATGACCTTATATCTGTGTAATCCCTCAGTCTCCCAGGTAGGTCCCACAGTGGTCCATGGACGTGTACTAGTCTATGAGCTCTTAAACTTGTTCTGACAGAGTCCCAGGACATTCTAAAGCTATTCAGATTAGGTTCATATCTGTCCTGTGAATGTAACGTTTTAATACCAATACTTGCTCAAATGAGTATTTAGTTTCGATACTAGTTTTAGTATTGAATAGTATCTGATTTTTGATACTTTTGACAACCCTAACTCAAAGCTAAAGTGTCAGTATCTGAACTAAAACAGCTGGATCAGTACATCACTCAAAGATCCACAGTTGCTGGGCTAGATAACAACACTGGTGCAGTCAGGATTTCCTCATTCATCTCACTTAAATGACTGAAACTGAAGCCATAATACACAGACGCACTGCTGGCACAAAACTGAATACACGCCAAATCACATGCAGTAATAGGACCAGCGCCAAAAAGAAGACATATTTATATATACACCTACTTTTGTTAACCTATAATATATAATACTATTGTAACGTGGTTCAAAAGTATTTTAAATGGCTCAATTAAAATATTTCCATTACTCACTGGGCCTGCTTTTGAATAGCATTGCATCATCATCATTAAGTAAACAAAGTAGTATTAGTCAAGTTTGAGTCTGAGAGCTGAACAGAGGGGCATTATATTTTATGCAGACTACAGCAGAAAAGCTTCACTTTAGAGCAGTGTTTCTCAAACTGTGGTACACAGCCCAGTGCTGGTACGCAGGCTGCAGTTGTTTTATTTAGACAATGAAAGGCAACTACTACTACTACTAGAACAACTACTACTATTACTACTATAAATACTACTAGATTTAGATTAGTTTTTATTGTCATTGTACAAAATACAATGAAACTTTGATAGAGCAAAATTACTACTACTACTGCTACAAATACAGTACTACTACTACAACAACAACAACTGCTACTACTACAGTTACTACTACTACTACTACTACTACGACAACAGCAACTACTACAACAAGTACTACTACTACCACAACAAGTACTACTACCACATCATCTACTACATCATCTACAACCGGGTTTAGGATTAATTTAGGACTTTATTTAGTCCTGGTTTAGATCTGTCGATACTCGATATAGAAAGATGCATATTTCTTTTAGGTTGTACTTAGTGAAGAAAAGAACCACTGCTATAGTATAGAGAGGAAGGAATTCTGTACATAAGGAGAGAGTGCTACATATAGAATAGACCTACTGACTTAAGCGTATGACGAAGGGTCTAATTTTAGCTCCTGGTTAAGATGATACGGCTCAAGTATCAACCGTATCACACATATCAATAGAAGACATTTTTAGAACTCTTTGAAATGAAAAAAGGATTGCGAGGCTGACGTAGCTGGAGCATCTGGTGCGGATACCCCCTGCCCTGAACACTTTCCTGAGGAGGTGTTCCGGACATGCCCCACCAGGAGGAGACCACAGGGGCAAATACAACATGGTGGAGAGATAAAGCTATCCTCTTGTGTCTCTCTTTGGCCTGGGAGCACCATAAGAATAAAAATGACCAAATTGTTGAACGGCAAAGTAGTTTGCCTATTTATGTAGGCCAGGAGTCAAGTTATGAGCCCTTGTTGTGTTATATCTTTCTCTCGGAGGCTACTATCCAAACATGTGGTAGGGGTATTACTGGCTCTAAATGCCCTCTACAGTCTCCCTACAGTAAAGTGAAAGTTTTCAGATTGTGTATAACATAACTGATACCGATACTGATGTCAGATATCGGCTCCGATCCTGGAAAATGTAATGAATTGGGTATCAATATAAATGGATATAAACTGTATATATATATAAATCCTATATATATCTTGATTGGGCCTATAAACTGATGTAATAAGATAACACAATTTACTGTTTGGTCTGAGTGTCTCATAATGTTTTAGCTTTTATTCATACAAAGTAGTTCTGTAGTTACTTGAAGAATAAATAACAGTTACATAAGACAATTAAAATTTATGGAAATAAATGCTATTGCCAGTCCCTGCGCTGGTATCCGTTACTATAGGGCAGAAAATGTTGTCACTAAAATTTCAAACTCCATTTCAATAGACTTGATACCGATTCTAATACCACAATGATAATAAAAACACTAACTTTAATGTTTCTTTTATATTCCCATGTGGTCTTATATCTGTGTAATCCCTCAGTGGTCCAGGTAGTTTCCATAATGGTCCATGGGCGTATACTAGTCTATGTGCTCTTATACTTGTTCTGATCCAGCTCAAGATCATTCTAAAGCGTTTCAGGAAAGGTTTATTTCTGTCCTGTAAATGTGACTTTTTTCGATACCTGCTCAAATGAGTATCTAGTTTTAGTATCTGACTGTCGATACTTTTGACTACCATAACTCAAAGCTAAAGTATTAGTATCTGAACTAAAAATCCTGGATCAGTACCGCACTTGAAGACCCATAGTTGCTGGGCTAGACTTACCAGCACAACAGCCCTAATGGTGCAGTCACGATTTTTTCATTCATCTCACTTAAACAATTGAATGGTGTAAGTTGAAGCCATAATACACAGATGCACTGCAGGCACAGATAGAATTTAAACTAATGCACTCTTGGAAACCCGGTTGAGAACATGAGGAGTCGAGGCTTTCAGACCACAGAGCCAGTGTGATGGTGACGGTGCTGTTTTCCAGAGAATCTCTCCCTGATCATCAATCCAATTAGACCACTGTACCAGTCAATACATGTCTACTCTATCTGCAGCTGTTGCATCTGATAACATGAAGTTCCTCCAAATGTTTGAATCAATTTATAACGTTAAAGAGCCCGTATTATCCTATTTTTAATTTGTTATAATGTTGTTTCCTCATCTCTACCGAGCTAATGGTAAGAGGAAGCTGTTAACTTGAAAACTACCACTTCATGACATCACAAGATGGCACAGAAATATAACAATGACTGCTTACTATGGGAAGAATAGCAAGGGAATCATTGACTCTAGGTGAATATGCATGGGCCTCTGCTAAGGCAAATTGCCCTATCTCGCAATGGTAAAGCTATGGTGACCAGGATTACTGATAATACTTAATTGAGCTCTTCCTTTGGCTAGGAAACAACTCATTTTCTTATGTTTTCAATGTTATATAGACCTACTTGTGTTTAGATGAATCACTTGATGCCATTTCCTCTACAATGTTTATCAAATATTTTCTACTTGTGAGTGATTATTTGATTGACAACTTTGTACTCCTACTTAAGTCATAGTACTTTGAAGTAGCAACCCCACCTCAGTCCTAGTATAAAGTATGTGAAAGGTTGTCACGTATATCTCGGTAACTGGATTCCTGAGTGCTGGTCGAGGGGCTCAGCAGGACTGGTCAGAGTGAGCGCTGAAACCTGCCGTGGAGAGGTGCAGAGAGCCTTGTTTTGTGTAACTCTGTCTCCGCCCGGGCTCTGCTCCAACCATCAGAAACAAACTGCTACATGTTTAACACCACAGCCCTGATCTGCCCCCGCCGAGAGCCACTGCTACACTCACACGCTCACACGCTCACACGCTCACACGCTCACACGCTCTACGGATAAAGGAGCAGAGGAGACATGTGGACAGTAGACTTATGTGTAAATACTCATGGCTGTTGATTGTTATGCTTTGCTTTTTCTGTTTTTATGTCTTGAAATCTGCTTTATAAATACATTTATTATTAGTAGGCACATTCTTATCTTGTATTTGTTCAGAATTTGAGTAATTTTAAAGAAGCTCATTTGTATTTTTACTGATCTGAATGTAATTTAACCGTGAAAAAAGAACCCGTATTACACTATTTTCTGATCTGTTATACTGTTGTTTCCTCATCAACATACCTGGAGTTGTGTTGTTTCATTCACACTAATCCTGCATATTTAGTCTGAGTTCTTATCTCAAACCGAAAACACAGGAAGTGCTCCACTGTGTTTTTAAACTTCATACACCTTCATTAGAATCTTTTAGATGATTTCAGCCGCGGATTTCTCAAACGTGTGAATGAACAAAACACAATTCCGGGTATGTTTTTGAGTAACAGCATTCTGACATGGTTTAAAGCGGGCAAGAGTCAGCTTTCTGTAATATAGGACCTTTTACTATATCACAACACACATTTGTACAACAAAATAGCATGGATGTGATGGAGGTTGTCACTGCGGAAAAAGGCAATTAAATGAGGTCTGTTTGGATCCAGTTTAAACTGGGACCAAAACCGTTTTAGTCCAGGAAGTTAGTCAAAATAATGACTAAACAAGACCAGATGTGCTCCCACACATTACTGCTGGTTTTATTTAGCTAAACTATAAATCTAATCTTACACATTTGGTGGTTTCAATGCTTAAAGTTAAATTGATCACTTGCTTGTCTCCAGAGGGATGTTACAGCTCAGTTCAGTGGAGAGGCGAATCTATACTCACAGTAAGCATGTTTTTCAATGAAATGATTAGCAACAGAAACACCTGTAAGTGAAGAAATACAAGACAGATAACTTTAATGTTAGGATAGACAAAAGAACATAAAAGGCAAAGCAGTAAATCTACATGGAAACAAGAAGAAGAGGGACCATTCATCAGAGAAGTTACACAGTGCTTCTTTAACAATAATATAATGCACCAAAATCACAAAGGCCAACATTATTCTGTGCTATCTGTTTATGCGTTCCCAGAAATGACCTAATCACTAATGAAATACACCACCAATAGAAACATAGGCACTTTTCCTTCAGCTGGAGCCCGTTCAAAGTCTCCATCACAGCCCATAAAGAGGATAATATATTCCACCAAGCGCTCAGCAGAGAAGAGCCAGGACAGATGCATGCTTTTGTGAGGCTGCCAACGAAAGGAGAGTCTAACCTTACACCTTCTTTCCCACAATGCTCTGCTGCATCCCAAATCACCAGCAAGTAGACTATAGAGGAAGTGATACTGCTGGTAAAAATGTGTTGTTATTATTTTTGCTGTAACATTTTCTGTTTGTTGCCCTGTGCTTGTGAATGCCTCTCCTTCTCTGTCACTAAACCAATGACAAGAATTTCTTACCTCCTAAGTAATGGTGGAAGAAGTACTAAATTTTGTTACTTGAGTAAAAGTATAAAAGTACCTGTTGTACTTAAAAATGTACTTAATTTACTTAAAGAGTAAAAAGTACTTTTGCGCAGAGTTTGAGATTTAATACAGCTCCAAATGTAGTGATTTTGATAAAGATTTGTGCTGAATTTTGTTTAACAGAAACAACTGAATCAATAGTTTTTTCCTGCCTGTTTTTATTTGTGTATTTTTGCTCAAATTATGTGTTAAAAATAACCCCCTTAGCCATTTTAGCAGGTCTCACACAGTCATAAAAAATACTTTAGACCTAGCAGTCTAAACTTAGCAGTTTGGAAATCAGAGTAGACTACAGTAATTCAGGTGTCTCTAAATGTAAATGCACCGGTCCCAGTGCAGTATGAGAGAAGGCTGACTACAGGCAAAACAATGATTTCCTAAAGTTTGCAAGTTTAAGCACTAAAGGATTCCCACCAGATCACAGCTGGAGAGAGAGCTGTGTGTGTGGAAATGGTTTTGAAGCCTGATAAATGAATGAGAATGTGCCCAAGAGCTACAGTGTACCTTGCTTCAGGCGACATCCAAACTCCCCCCTCAACATGAGTGAGGGGAATATTTCATATTTCAAAAACATGAGGAATTCCTGCCTTCAAAATGATATCAAGGCAGACTACAGACTACTACTCCCTCATCAGAGCTCAACCCCTCCTTACCCACAAGCAGCTCTGTGCCCTCTGCTCACGGGGTCTATTGTCCCTGAGTCTCACACGTGCAGACAGTCCAATTAAAGCCATTACAGAACATGAGGGACATAATCCAACAGGACTAAAGTCCATAGTACTGTGTGTGCTGTCCCCTGTCCCGGGACACGTGGGTCCAGTCAGCCACATCATCAGGCTCTTTTCACTCCAGCTCCTTCACACAAAACACTGAGCTCCCACTGAACATTCCTGACAACAGTCATGAGTCCAATGACAGAGCCATTACAAATGCATGCACACTTGTTTTGTCTCTATAACATGTCCTAAATGAAAGAAAGTCTTTGAAGAAGTCTTTGAAGAAATTCTATGAAGGAACATATATGTGCATTCATCTCTTACCCTCTTTGTTATTTTACAGTCGAATTAAATGCAAAGTGAAATTTATTATTTAAGATAAGAGACTTGCTAACTGATGGTAAAGCTGCATTTTGTGCAATGACAATAAAGTTGAAACTGAATCTGATCTGAATCACAAAATGATATTTGAATACTCCCACACTATTTACAATTTTATTGTTCTTTTTTTTTTTTTTTCATTTTTCCACTCTGAACCCTAAGACTGGTTGGATGTTTGGAAAACTCTTAGCAAATGATAGGCCTACACAAACAAACAGTTGCTTCACTGTGCTGATGCTGGGAGACAAAATGTTTTTATTCACTGTCCCTGTAGGAAGCTCATATAAAAGAAAGTCTTTTGTGAACAAAGTCAGTGTATTAGCGGCCACAGTTTGGTGCAACTCAGGCTAGCCAAACCACAACCATGTTATGTAGCTTTCACTGCAAGAGATAGGCCAGTCTGTTTTACTCCCATTTAAAGTAGTCTCCATAAGATTCCAGTTGTCCACTACACAACATAAAAACACACAGGACCAAAATAAGGACGTTCCAGAGTATATTGGATCCTTACATTGGCTGTGGTGTAATAATGTATGGAATCTGGATGTCCCATGTGGAGAGGAGAGCGCCCCCCTTTGTCAGACATGAGGAGGGACAGCTGTTTTCGTCCTTGAGGCTCCCTAAAATAAACAGGCCCTGTGTGCAGGCTCCGGGGTGGAAAAGTGGGGGTAGAGAGCCCTCACGTGGGACGCTGTCTTCAATCAAAACAGCCAAGAGGGAAAACAATGCATGAGAATTAGAGTGAGAATGACCACTGGAACTGATGAAGCCTTTAAACTGTTTGATAACCATGGGAACAGTCACTGCTGTGTATAGTACTGTCACGATACTCAAATTCAAGAGCAAAAAGAAGGACTGGTTAACACATCTTTATTCATTCAAAACTGACTTTCCTGTTAGTGCATAATATTAGTCATGTATCTAGTGTTGCCACACATCAAAATCTCTATTTCAACTTGATACTCAATACAGATTCTGATACCACAAAGATAATAAAAAACACTCTTTATTTAGACAATAGAATGTATTTTTCAACATTAAACCTAGAACTTGAACTAGAAAAAAAAAATACCATGTGGTGTTATATCTGTGTAATAGCCTATGTGTTCTTATACTTGTTTTGATACAGCTTAAGATCATTCAAATTCTAATTCAAAAGTTAATTTTTGTCCTGTGAATGTGACTTTTTTAGTATTGATACTGACTCAAACGTGTATCTAGTTTTGATACTAGTTTTAATATCTTTTAGTATCTGATTTTTGATACTTTTGACAACCCTAGTTGTTGGTAAATTTTCACATGGTACAAAGTGTACATTGAAGTAGTGATAGTTTGAGTAACTAGTCAAAATGTTGTGATTATTTTATTTTTATTCTAGAAGAGGGTTCACCATCTCCTTACCTCCATGGGGATGCTATTTCCTTTGACATAATGTTCCACAGTATGGCATTAAACGTATATATCACCATGGGAAAAACATCAGCGTCAATCAGTGGTAATCAGAGGTAATTTCCATATTTTCACAGCATTTGTAAACAACATAGACCATTCCCTTACACAGATCCAAATCAGTCCCACAGCTGTAATGGCCCAGCTGCTGTGTAAACATGTTTATTTCTCTTATAAAGTCACACTTGGCTTTTATAGGATTTTTTATATTCCTGTTGCGAATTCCCAAGAACCAAAAGCGTGCTAAAAACTTCCTACCAACAAACCAGAGCGTCACCATAGACTGAAGTAGAAACCAATGGCCTCCCAAATGGTAAACCCATAGGCCCACAACAGTGCATTTATACAGACTCATTAGACAAAGTTATGTAATACCTCATTACAATACTGCAGCAATTTCTGGTAAAACAAAGATCTCTGTGTTTGTTTGTGTTTTCATTTTCAATTTCTAAACTACTACTACTTCTTTTTTTTTTTGTATTATTTTCCTTCTTTATTTTACTTATTTTAATGTCTGATATACATGGAAAAGCAAATACACCTAAACTTGGGAAGCCTACTTCAATGGGAACAGATCCCCTATTGAACTTTATAAACTTTCATGAACAGCGAATCTGAAACGTAATATTTAAATTTTTTACATTTTTTACCTGTAGGGTTACTTTTCTGTTAGGTACAGGTAAGCACCCCTCTCCAGTATGTCTGGGTTTGATTGGACGTGTGTATGGTTGCACATCTGAGTGTGAGATGTGTGAGTGTCTGTGTGTGTGTGTGTGTGTGTGTGTGTGTGTGTGTGTGTGTGTGTGTGTGTGTGTGTGTGTGTGCGTGTCTGCACATGTGTAATGATTTTTTTATGTTTTAAAACGCAATAAAAACATTTATCAATATTCAATTTTAAATAAACAAGCACAGTTTAGATGCCAGTTAGACATTCTGAGAAGAAAAAAAAGGAATAAAAATATAGAGTGGTAGGAATTCACACAGGTAGTTCATAGAGCACGTCCGCAAAGCTCTAAGCTTTCCCATCAGTGACAGCATATCAGGTGGTTGCTGCATTTTTGCAGGAATAGTCCTGGTCTGTAAACAGCCAATGATGGTAAATGGTTGAAAGAGGCTTTTTGTAGGGTTTGAAGCAGAAGCCAAGAAGAACAGGACCAAACTCCATGTGTTCCTGACCCCTCTCTGACATTTTACATCTGTCACAAATGGGGAAGATTCTGTGCAGCCTAACTTTGGAGTAATGCAGATGATTGACAATTTTAAACTGTATTCATTTTTGTCTGCTGTTAATAGAGCAAGAGTGAACCTTAGACAGACACTGTACCAGCTCTGCTTGATTACAAGTCTCACCATGGCCTGGCACCAAAGTACATCTGTGACATTTTAGTGCCATATGAACCATCTCACACTCAGAGGACCTCAGGGACCGACCTCCTGCTGTTGCCCAGAGTCAGGACTAAACACGGGGAGTCAGCGTTTCAGTTTCATGAAACTAAAACATGTGAGACAGGCCTGACTGTGTTTAAATCCAGGCTCAGAATGGTTCTGTTAGCTGTGCATATGACTGACTAAACGGATACAACTTAGATGGCAAAATAAAAGTATTGTTTAAAGGCTTATTGTTTCTGTAATGTTGAATCTTACACTACACAAAACTTTAAAATACCTTTTCACTTCACAATATCAAAGTTTGACCACATAGACACACATAATGTATTATGGTGAAATCTGTGGAAGATAAAATAAACTGAAATTTAGCCCTTAAAAGAAATAGCTTTCTTGTGTTTTTGTTGATCTTATAGAATTCAACTGTCTCTCCTTTACTTGGAGTTAGTGAGATGGGAAAGAGGGGAGGTGTTACATGAAGCTAATACGTCAGATGAGGTGGTAAAGTGCCTACTGTGAGTTGTGGGTAAAAATCATACATTTTGATTTAGTGTAAACCTGAGCCTGTCTCAGCTGCTGCTTTAGCCTGAGGAGAGTCACTCTGCACACTGGGGGCCGCCTGATACACAAACAGATGCTCACAGTATAACACATGCTCCTACGGACCACCTCAAAATAGGTGGTGACATCATTTGTGTTAGAGGCCAGGTGAGAATTTAGTATTTGCTGTTTAATTATAATATGGAGGGGTTGACTTGGTTTGGTTAGCCTCTCTGTAAACTGCTGAGCAGATCTACATGATACAAAAACTGTCACAAAGTTTGAAATAAAGAAGTATAGCAAAAAAAAAAAAAAAAATTCACTTCTGTCAAGTGGACAAAAGTTTTAGAGTGAAGATCCAAGCTGTGCCTTCAATCCTGAACAGATGGCTGGTGGACACTGCCTTATATCTGTCTGAAGGATGAGCAAATCCCTTAGTGGCCCAGCAGACCTAGCTAATAACAGAAACGTAAAGTATAAAAAGTATAGATTTTTTACATACCTTTAAGAATCCTATAGTACACAAAATTGACTCTTGTGAGCTTTAAGACATGTTATAATGTTGTTACCTCATCAAAAACACACCTGGAGTTGTGTTTTGTTTCATTCACATGTGTTTGAGTAATCCTTTATTATTAGTCTGTCTACATTCTGTTTTATTTGGTCATACAGCTTTTTTATGTCTAAAGCTCAAAATGCTCTGTTTTTCCTTTAGTTCAGGAAATGTTGGCAATTCCAGGGATTTATTATCCAAATGATTCTTGTAAAGGTATATGAAGTTTAAAAACACTTCCTGTATTACCATATGACATCACAAGGTGGAATAGAGTGTTTTCAGCTTGAGAGAAGAACTCAGCTTAAATATGCAGGGTTTGTGTGTTAAATGTGTGTGAATGAAACAAAACACAACACAAGGTGTTTGTGATGAGGAAACATTATAACAGAAAATACTGTAAAAATGTGGCATTATTCAATCACAAAGTATGATTTTGAAAGTTGACATCAGTGAGAAAAAAATATAAAAACAACAACATATGTTTTCAGTTTAGTCATTTCCTTCAAAAACAGTGAATTGCTCATACAGTAATACAGACCTGCCCTCTGTCTGAAATTATGACACCAAAAACGTCAAGAACACAATCCACTCATCACTACTGAGGGAGCTTGAATTCAAAATGTTTGGCAACTAAATATTTGAATTTGCTGGAGGAATGTCTGTTTGGAAATGGCATCAAAAAACCTGCACATGCACACCTCCTCCCTTAAGGCCTCTGCTCATCTATCCATAGAAGACCCACAAATCACCTTATCATTATGTTTTCTCTTTAACTATCTTCATTCATTTGTTTGTGATTGAGGAGAGCACTGTGGCTTTTTTCTTCTTTTTCTATATCCAAAAGGAAAAGCCAAAAGTTGAACCTCATTTCAATTAATGAGCAGGCCACTGAACTTGTTAAAGGGCCCAGAATACACTATATTCTATATGTTATAATGTTATTTCCTCATCACAAACATAGAGCTAGAGTAGATTGGCAATTTCAGGGCTGAAATCATCCGAATGATTCTAGTGAGGGCATATAGAGTTAAAAAAAAAACGTGGCGCCCTTCCTGTATGATTACCACATGACATCACAATGTGGAACTGTTTTCTATTTGAGAGACAAACTAAACCCTGAATATGCAAGATTTGTGTGTTAAACATGTGTGAATGAAACAAAACACAACTCCGGATATGCTTGTGATGTCGAAACAACATTGTAACATAGATCAGAAACTAGCGCAACATGGGCCTTTAAATCAGTGGATTTTTTAGACGAGAGTAACTTGTATTTGGAAGATAAGTATATAAATCAGATTACTCATCAGATTTAACTTTTACATGGCATTTGAATAATCTGATAACTCCAGAAATCTGATCAACACAGCCACTGTCAAAAGCTTTACATTGGAATGCTCAAATGTTAAAGGTGTAACTTTTCTGGTGGAGAGTCTGTCAAATGCTTGTCTCCATGGAGATGTTATTGCTTTGTCTGGAATGTTTCGCAGTATGGTATTAAACCTTCTATCAACTAAGTTACGGGTCAGATCTGTGAAGAGGCAACCCCGCTCACAGTCAGAATGTCTGTTTAATTTCTGAGCAATAAAATGACCTGTAATTTAATAAATATAAGGTATACCCGTTTCACACTATAGAACATTCCATGCAGAGCTATGATATTTCCATAGAAACAAGAACGTGACAGACCCCAATCAAAAAGTTACACTGTGCACCTTTAAAACTACTACTTGATCACATTTTGACTACTCTCCCTATGCAGTATCCACTTGAGTAGCACTTCTGAACCCCAGAGACCAGAGTCGTGTGGCGGGACGAGAGAAACAGCTGTGTGACTGTGGTGTTTGGCTCTTTTCCCTAAAACAGCAGTCGCCAAAAACAAATAGTGCACAAAAAGAGCTACTGGCCCGGTCCCCAACCTATTCACTGCTGTGCCATTTCGACCCCTTCACTCCATTAAGTCCCTATGGGGTTAAACAGGCCTTTGCAGAGTGGAGCGCCGCAGAAAAGAAGAATGAGTACGCAGTCAGTTTTTCCAAGTATCCGGGCCATGAAAGCACCTGTTTGATCCAGCAGAAAAGGCCAATTAGTCAGTGGAAAGTTCATTCAATGCTTGCTTGTTCAGTGAGGTTTAGGAGTTGGCAGAGACTCTAAACTGCTGTAAATTCAACCAGGAGAGAGACTTAAAGGGCAACAGGACACAAGCGGTTGTAAAGGATGGTTTGTTAAGTTAGTGAATATTTGTTCTTAGTGAAGAGGAGGAAGCAGAGAGGCTGAGGTGACCGATGGTTCTGCTGCTGCGGTCGAGATGGGACTGCTGAGGTTTGCTCCTGTCCGAAGAGTGTTTTTAAAGCACTACTTCACTACTTAAAAAATAAACATCAACTCACTTTTCTGGGTACAGTGTACGCCAGTGGCGGCTGGTGATGTAAACACTAATAAATATAATAATAATCACAAAAAAGACGTTTTGCAGGCAACTACTAATATTAACTAGTAAGATATTACTGTAACAAGAAACACTGAGGCAAGACTGAACGGTTTCTTTACACAATAGGGAACAGGTTATTATCAATACATTTGGGCCATACTTTTGGATATACTATTATTTTGACTCATAAAGACTGAATGAGGCCGTTTTGGATCAACAGAACCGGGCCAGAGGTAAGACATTTTGGATTTGTTTACTTTAGGATTAACACTCGAGCATCGCATAGCGTCTGTATTGTAGAAATTCACACTTTAAGTTTCCAACAGTGTATAGCACAGCGGTATTTACCAATAAAGAGTTTGGTAACTTACGTTTTTGTTGATTTACTCTCCGGATTCTTCGTCTGGAGTTTTGCGGTTGTTGCAATGAATGAATGGGAGTCCCTGCAGCGTTAGCTTCATGCTGTTGTCCAAACGCATCCGTGTGCGCGTAATCCTTATTTCCTCTGTCATAAATTTATGTCCCAGTTCATTTTAAAGCCAGTGCAGACTGTCCTGGCGTGTTTAATAATCAAGAATCAGATACGCTTGTAAGCGATGCTACAACAGCAGTGCTAAACTCCGCTAGCTTCTGCCTCTTACAGTAAAAGTTCATCGCAGCTCTTCTTGTGCACATACTCCTTTCACCTGGTGTCAGGTGTAACGTGAGGCTGTCCCTGTGTCCTGTGGAGCTTGTCTTTGTGGTTTGACCACAGGGGTTTAGGGGCCGCTCCGCAGGTGTTTACAGGGCGAGCTGCTGCTGCGCTGCGCCGTAATAACACGTTCAGTCTGGGGTTCGGTCATAGAGGGGTTCGGGTTATGGGCATGGATCATGGATCTATTAAAATAACATGGATCTATGGATCATGGATCTATTAAAATAACATGGATCTATGGTTATGGGCTGTAGAGCTGATCCTCACGCACGCACTCAAATGCTTTGGACGCACAGACACGAGGAGCTGATTGGTCAGAATTTCTAATAATAATAATAATAATAATAATAATAATAATAATAATAATAATAATAATAATAATAATAATAATAACAATGCATCAGTTTTATATAGCGCTTTTCTGGACACTCAAAGACGCTTTTTCTCATTTCTCTCATGGTGCACCTGCTCCCCATCTCCATGGAAATGTTAATGCTTTGCCTGGAATGTTCCACAGTATGGCATTAAACATTATCAGTCTTTATGGAGACAAGCAGGTAATGCTAGCAGGCCAAGTTACAGGTCAGATCTGTGGAGAGGCAAGCTCGCTCAATGACATGCGGGTCTTTCAAGGTATTTTTAACCTTCACTTTTTTGTAATGTTATTTTGTACCGATGTTTATACACAGCGTAAATAGCTCATGTTCATTTAACATTATGATTGTTTTTTTTTCTATGGTCTAATAATACGATACTCATCACGTGACCAATGAATTTAACCCACATTTTATTACTGGGCTTTGAGGCTTGCACTGTAACACGTTTGCACGTGTTTAGACAGATTTTCATGTGGACACAAAACAGATGATCCAATATGGCGGACACAGATGTCAAACACTTGGAGCTCTGTTTGGGCAAAAGAGTTTTATCCTCAGGCGAGTTTAGCCCTTTAGAAGCTGCTTGTATGAAGTATGGAGTTCATCCTGACTGTATTTAGTGCAGATTACTCCCAAGGACCATAATCTAGTAGTTTGTAAGACAGTTCAAAAGGTCAAATATTTTTACACTTTATTCAGAGCTTCTGTTCATGTGTGAGGTGGTGGATATTTACTACAATGTTATGCCCATGACCACACTTGAAGCTACATGACTTGAATGCAAAGAGAGGATGATCTTAAAGAATGTTCTGCACACACTGCAGTGTTCTGCTGGACTCTGTGATCTTTAGCATAAATCCAGATTGTGTAAAAGCCTCCATTGGTGTTTGCTTTGGAAAGCTATACTCAACAAGACCAAGGAATTTACCAAAGTAAATGAAAAAATAACATTAGTGTTTGGCGAGGACAACTACCTCCAGCATCCTTTCGAAAAATACTGTGAGTTAACATGATACAGGTTTAAAATGCTGAATATTTTGACAGGTAAAAAGTACATACAGAGTAGAATATAATGGGCATTATAATACATAAAGTGTAGCTTATAAATTCTCATAGTCACAGTTAAAATCTGTCATCCTGCAGAGAATGTACTTCCACTGTCGGTCCCTGAAACACAACAGGAGCAAAGTCAATGACATTTCAATGGGCCATCAGACACACACACACACACACACACACACACCTGAGCACTCCACTGAAGGTGGTCTGAGCTCCTCTGATGAAGTATCCATAACTGGGCACCACCATCTCACCCTCCTCCTTGTAGAACTCCGGGACATCTGGGGTCTTCCTGTTGACAGCATATGAGTTTAATGTGTATAACATCATTTAGCCATAATAATATCTGTGTATGTGCAGTGCGTACATGCAGGAGTAGGGGCAGCGGCGTTCGTAGTAGCAGCAGTAGAACTGCCACTCTCGGTCCAGGACAGACTCAAAGTATTTGCTTTGGACTCCAGCGACCAGACCATTACGAGAGCAGGTGGAGGTCCTGTAAGAGACAGACAAGACTCAATCACATCATCAAAATGTCTTCACTAGGCCAGTTATTACAGACAGTAAGGTTCCTCCATTATAGCACCATGGAGGTCCTTGATGATGCATCGGTCAGTGCACAGTGCTTTAAACATGTTTTTTTTTCCTGTGAGAGCTAATAGTGTTATGGTGACAGATGATGTGTTTATGGCCCATACAATGATTTGTCCCCACAACACAGATCTAACACATCTGTGATGGCAGGTCCACTGAGCCACTCAAACAGAGAGCACAGTGAAGGTTATGGGTGCTGATATCAGAGACGGCAAAATGTAATATCAAATAAATCTCAAAATAACATCTCTCTCCTGAGTGATCACATTCAGCTGTCAGGTCGGGTAAGCCTTTTCTTTGTAGTTTTGCATGTTCTCCTCTTTAAGTGGGACTCTGCCTCAAGACCTGGAGATGGGTCCCTGGGCTCTACAGTGACTGCTCTCGACAGGTCGCACAGAGCCACTGAAGTGGTCAATAAAGCAGAACTAAGCAGCTGTAGGACAGAGCAACAAATAATTATTTAAATTAAACAAATTGTTTTACTTCAAATCAAAGCAGAACAGCACTCCTTCGTGCCACCAGAGCAACAGTAGTCTGGTATTGTACCAGTCCTGTGTTTAAAAACCTGCTTTACACAATAATAATATTGTAGATCAAATATGAGTCACTCAGCCATTTGTGGTTCTTTATGATAGATGCCGGTGTTTACCATGGGCTGAGAGCTACAGTCTCCTTCAGTAAGCTTTTCTTATAGGTGATGCAGGCCTTTAATTAGATCAACCTTTCTGTGGTGCTGACAGAGGTGGTTAGCCTAAACTGTTTATGTGTCTGACCATGGAGAATGCATCTAAATAAAATGATTACACAGGCACAGGGTGGAGAGGCTCAAACACATACCTTTCAAATCTTTACTGTGAGCGAATGGTGTGTTAGGAAATATATGAGGTGTGATATGTCAGTTTTGACTTAATGGCTCTTGAAAATCATTTTGCAGTAGCTGAATGTTATATCATTCAGAAGGAGTCTTTTTATAGTTCCTAAATATTTGTATTTATTATTTCAGTTGGACCAGACTTTTTCCATAAATTATTGATGTCATATTTCAATACTAACATCAGTCTAGATATATGTAAAATCTAGTGTATTCTTTTTAAAAAGTAGAAAAATCAACATTTAGTTTTGTCAGGCTCAACACGCAACAATGCAGATGGTTTCTTGTGGTGAAAAAAAAGTCTTCAAATTACTTGTTACAGCTTTGCTCATCCCTCCTTGAACCGCCACCTTAACGTGGTGGAGGGGTTTGAGTGCCCGAATGATCCCAGGAGTTATGTTGTTGGGGGCTTCATGCCCCTGGTCACCCAAGGAAAACAGGTCCTGAGGGACGGGTCAGACTAAGAGCGGTTAAGAAGCCCCTATGATGAGAAACACAGGCCAGTTACGTCACCCGGATTGGTGTTAAAGGGGCCCCACCCTGGGCCTGGGGTGGGTGCTCGACAGTGAGCATCTGGTGGCCAGGCCTTCCCCCACAGGGCCCGACCGGGCACAGCCCGACGAAGCAACATGGGCCATCCTCCCGTGAACCCACCACCTGCAGGAGGATTCATAGGGGGCTGGTGTAGGGAGATTTGGGCGGCAGTCGAAGGCAGAGGCCTTGACGACCGGATCTTCAGACATGGAAACTAGCTCTGGGGACATGGAATGAGGGCATTTGTTCCGGATGCCCCCTGGACGCCTCCCTCGGGAGGTGTTCCAGGCATCTCCCACTGGGAGGAGGCCCTAGGGAAGACCCAGGACACGCTGGAGGGTTTATGTCACTCGGCTGGCCTGGGAACGCCTTAGGGTCCCCCCGGAGGAGCTGGAGGAAGTGTCCGGGGTGAAGGAAGTCTGGGAGTCCCTGCTTACACTGTTGTCCCCGTGACCCGGCCCCGGATAAGCAGAAGAAAATGGATGGATGGATAGATGGAGCCTTGCTTAAACCACCAAGATGACCTCAATAAACAGATACTGATGCTGAAGGAGGCTATGTTGATAGGTCCTACCCAGAAAAAACGGCAGGCCTTGTTCCTTTGAATAAGCAAACTGGAAAATAATTTTCAAATTTAATTGAGGAAACGTTGACAATCTGGAAATAATTCAGTTCAATTTTTTTGGAACAGTTATCTAAAACCAAACCGAATCTTGTGTGGCCTTTGGACTGAATTAATCCTAATCAGTAATTTGAGATGATGTGGTTGATCACTCAAGGTTATTAAAGATTGGGTTGGAAAACTAATCGTTGCCAGTAATCAAGGAGATGAACTGTGTTCCACAAATGGCCAATAATGGATATTTTTGGGTGAGGAACACAAGCCAAATTAAAAGGAAATTTGTTATCCAGTTGTATAAATACCTTTATTTAACTGTGTTCTAGATAAGAATACAGATGTCACCTTCATACTTGATCTTCAGCTGTTGGTGACAATAGCGTCTGCCTGGGCTTATGTTTTCTGCTAATACTGACCTTTAACATGAGTGTTGTTGGACAAAGAGAGCCCAGGACCTAAAGGGCTCTCCTGTATAGGGAGGAGGAGGGGGCTACCATTGTACATGCTGTTATAGTCTTTTGTGTGATTGAAAGGGTAGCATGGCTGGGGTTAGCATGAAGAACTGGCAATAAAACCACTTGTTATAAGAATAAAAATAATGCATTAGGATTTTTGCAGTTTACAGTTTATACTGTACATACAGAAAAATAAGCTGCACGTTCAGGCTTTCAAGGCAAATAGACACTAAATCAAAACTAAAACATATTAACATTTTGATGCTCTATCAATAACCTAAGGATTTGTTCTAGCCTGGCAAGCCAACCCCTCCTACTTTTTGTTTGGTTGTTGGGGGATCTGGGACCAGGTGCACATCCTTTTGCCAATACATATGAGCCAATGCAATTACAGGTCACAGTAAACAGGTGTTATAAGATCAGTTCCTGGCTCTGTCAATTTGCTTAAGTTTTGCATGTGTACTTCTGGTATAAACCACACATTGCTTATTGGAAACTTTGTCCATTCAAAGTTAATGAAGCTCTGTGTTGTTTACTGGCACTATAAAAGTCAGAATGAGACCGGGACATAGCATTCTACAGAAGATTGGAACCATCAGTGACTTTCTACATATGGTGGACATCTTTGCACCAAGTGCCACGGGAGAGGCTCTGGACTTCAGCTGTTTATTTATGTACTCATTCTTATTTACGGATCATGGTCAGATCACATGGGACACAGACCTATTCATGACTCACACAGATCATCTCCTGCATGTGGTGAATATAATGTTTGTAGGGTCGGATTTATAGTATTCATTATTCGTGGAAATCATTGTAATTGAAAAAGCAATTTGGTATACTGCACTTTTAGTATATGTATTTTTTTCATTTAACTTGCCTGGAATGTTCCATGGTATGGGATTAAATGTATCTGTCTCCATGTAGACAGGCAAGTGACGCCACAATGACACCTGTAATTGAATAAATGCAAGATAGATACATTTAATGTCATACTTAAAACATTCCAGGCAAAGCAATAACATCTTCACTGGGAGACTTGATGAACCCCAACCAGCCTTGGGGGGTTGTCTCGCGTGTCTAAAACCTGATTGAAAATGCAGCACTCACCACTCCAGCCCGGCACGGTTGATGTCGTCCCACCAGCAGTCCGTGGGGTTCCCCAGACCCTCCGGCGTGGGCTGACATTCAAAGCTCCACAACCGATCTGATCCCTCCTTTTCATTGAAATAACTCCGGACAGCCACCAGAACCTCTCCATGTGGGCATTGGAAGTTGAAACCTTGGCGATATGCGTTGACCCATCCCATGTCGTAGTGGTCATTGTTGTACTGGGGTGCAACTGACCCCAGCATCAGTGCAGATAGGACGACGAGCGGGATAGACATGGTTCAGGAGATGTGCCGGAGTGCAAGAAGTGGCTCACAGCTGCCTGACTTTAAATAATCCTCTTGTGGGCCAGATGTTTTATGTCCAACACCCATCTCTGTAATTTGCAGCAGCTCAGGGGACACATCCACAAGTTAAGATGGATGTGGGGAGGTAGAGGCTGGACAGGGCGTTAACTCTGTCTTTGCTGCAGATTTGGCATTGTATTGGTTTTGCAATAGAATTCATTGGATGTTAGATATTTAGGTTATCATTCATCACATAGAAGACTTTATAAATATTGTTAATTAAAACCAAAAGTAAGTTCTGGTTTAGGCTGGTCAAAATGTAAGCATGGGTTTTGTTGTGGCTTAAGACCACCTAGACTGAATTACTTGCACATTTTAGTCTACATTCTGCAAACACTGCTTGAAAGTTATTATTGTTTTTCAGAACTGCATATAAAACACTCCTGCAATTTTCACTGGACATTTGTGGTACTGCAACAAAAAATGCAGTCCCAGAAAGAATTCCAACAATAAAAATGGGCACTCTGCAATCATCACTGACAGTCAATGTTATCAATAATCAATCAGTTTCTAAGATAATATCTATTTATGTACGCTATCCAGAGTTATCTAGACTTATGCTTTTTCTGTTTTATACACAAGATTTACTCTGTCCTCAACAACCACTAACTAAGGTTTGTAGCAAAATGATATAAAATCCGAACATAATAGTTGTCACCCTTGGACTAAATAATTACAGTGTCCACCACCGGGTTCAGGGATTGCCACCATGACAGGCACCGCAGACCTTACGACCACAGCTACAAGCGGCCGCATCGACAATAGAGGCCAAGAACAAAGCCCACTTGGACTCCTTGTCCCCAGCCTCCCCCGGAATCTGGGAGAAGCTCTCCCGGAGGTGTGAGTTGAAGGTCCCCCTGACAGAGGGCTCTGCCAGACGTTCCCAACAGACCTTCACTATACGCTTGGGTCTGCCAGGTCTTTTCAGCTTCCTCCTCCGCCAGCGGACCCAATTCACAATCAGGTAATGATCGGTTGACAGCTCTGCCGCGGAGGTCAGATGATACAACCTCCTGCCTAGGGTGTCCTGGGGCCACGTGCACTGATGGACACCCTTGTGCTCGAACATGGTGTCCGTTATGGACAAACCGTGGCTAGCACAGAAGTCCAATAACTGGACACCACTCAGGTTCAGATCAGGGGGGCCGTTCCTCCCAATCACCCCTCCCAATCACATACAAGTCACGGTATATTTCTACTAACACATGTGTGGTGAGGATCTGTTACCATGGCTGGCGCTAAGCTCTAAGTTTAGCATTCCAAATAAGAGTTAAAGTTTCACCAGACAGTTATTTTTGGCCCTTCTTGTGCAGTGAAGTTTTACAGGCTGTAAAAGTGTGCCATACAGGAGGACAAACATGGCAGGATAGGTTTTGTGATTATAATGATGAGCTCTCTGATATGGAGACAGTGACATTGTCTTGATAAAGCAACTCCACGAATGTAAAGCCAATAATTCCAAAAACATAATGATTATTACAGTGTTAGAGCGTGAATAATAGAACTACTTTTAAACTATTTTTAGAGGTCCAAACTTCTCCACTTTCTAAATGTATTTCTAGTATTCTTGTTATTCACTGCAATGAATTTAATAGTTTTCAGAGGTTAGAGCTAATTTTTGCCATCACATTTTGCTGCTAAAAACAACTAGCATGCTAACAGCGCACCAGCCTTACTTCTTGGTTCGTGAATTATAAAATTCATCCACTTTTTGATGGCATGGTGGCACAGCAAGAAGGGTTCAACTCCTGGCCAGGCCAGGTTCCCAAGTTTGTGGGGAGTTTGCATATTTTTCCCTGTATCTGTCAGTCCAGACACTATGGTTTCCTCCGTCAACACAAAACATGCACAAGAGGTAAAAGGTAGTCTTGACCAAGCCTATTGGTCAAGATCATGGATATAGGTCCCTGACTGCTGTATGGCAGTAGCTCATTGCTCCTTACAGGTTACCTCAGCAGCATTGAAAGATGGGCCAAATGCAGAGAATTTTCTTCATGGGGGATTAATTAACTATAACTTAATCTTTCCCTGATTTTAATACTAGTATCTCTCTGATGTATTCTGTTCATACTGTGATTGAAGTGTGTCTTGTCCAGGAACACAAAAACAATATGCGACTGTATGATGTTTTGAACCTGCTACCTTGTTATTGTGAGGTGGATGAACCCAAATTCTAGTATCTAATTAATTACCAGACTATGTCATTATAATTAGTGATATTCACACTGTTGTAATGAAGGATTTCTGCGTGATCAGTCTGCACGACACTGATAGTGCACATGAGTAATGATATTTAGTCCACAGCTCTCGCTTCATCTACACGCCTCTGCTATGGTGTGAAACAGCTGATTGCACTGGGAGCAGAACTCACAGTATTTATTATCACACGCTGACGTACTTGGATCATGAGCGCAGGTGTTGATGCTTTGTCATGATGCTAACGCTATATTTGAAACTGCCACAGCATTAGAATGACAGAGGTGAATACTTTATCTGCATGGAGTTGACAGTACGAAAATAATGATGAATTGAACCATATGTTTTGATGATAGAGAAGATAGAGATGAGAAAGATATACACATCATTCAAATTGCCAAACACCAAATGGACTCTCATCACATTCAGAATTACATTAGCATCTTTTTGCACTGTTTTTGCACACTATCCATAATTCTCAGTTTATCACAGTCTCATTTTGCGTCACTAATATCATTTGTTACTCAGGCTAGTCATTCCCAGGCCATTAACTCTGCATACACAAACTTGCCATTCATTCTTCAGCAAATTACAAGTGACATGATTATTAGGCTAATTTTGTCGCAATAAATATAGGCAGTGTTTAGCATTACGGAAAAGATGGTGACTATCCATAATATTATTATATCTTTAAGTTTAAAAACAAGTTGAACAAAACTGGTCCATCACGTGTCTTCATGAAGATGTTATTGTGCATTATGGTTTGACATTATTTCCAAGGAGACGAGCAGTGGAGACACCAGGCCGAGTTATAGGTCAGATCTGAGAAGAGGCAACCCCCGTTCAGGATATAAGTACAAGACAGATAACAAACCAGGCAAAGCAATAACACCTCTCTAGAGACCACCAGGTGGCATATTCTCCATCAGGAAAGTACAACTAAATTAATACAAAATAGACTTAGTATTCTGTAGTTTGTTTGTTTTTTGTTTGTTTTTTTGCATAACTTACCACATCTACAATAGCCCACTTTTTAACTTGTGTATGTTTCAAAATTCCACAATCTATAGGAGATATATAGCATCCAATTGTATTATCTAATGGAGCCATCAGTTCAGGCTAAGTGGTTTTTCTCTTCGACCGCGACCAGAAGTGTACAAATCTTATCCCATGAGAGATCATCCTGAAAGTGGCTAAAAATAGCTGTGGCTCATGTTTGGAAACTGTGAGAGTGACGAGGAGAGGAGGTTCACTGAAGTCCAATGGAGCAGGATGTATTAATAGTCACAGTTAAACATACAGGTGCTATTTCGAGGCCGGCTATTGGCACCTACATGCTGAGGGTCTTCATTCATAACACCTTCATGCCTGAGGTGGCAGAAGTTATAATATGCACACAAGTGGTGGCAATCTTATTTTAGATAATAAGGCAGCCATATTAATAAAATAATTCCCACCAGACATTTAATCCTTTAGTTCTTTTCTTTGTGTATTTCTGATCAATCTAGGCTTTTTTGGACGGGGGTGAAGAGTGACGAGAAACATTCAGCAAAGTGAGACATCCCTGCTCTAAACTAAAGAGGAGCTCCATAAAAGTTAATGAAAATAATACTTTACGTCAGATTTTGTGAAATGATACAGAGCACTGGAGTCACATGGTACAGGGGTAAGACGACACGTGGTACCTCCTCTGAAGGTAAATATTTAGAGCCTTTAACCGCATCTGCTTCTAATTGAACTGGTCAGAGACACACATCTAGTCCTGGCCCATCGCTCCCCTCTGGCAGCCATTTTGAAATGTCACAGCTGTCTTCCTGTCATGTCTAGAGTCATGGGAGCAGTAACTGATGAGTAATGTGCAAATTTGTTAAGAATTTCATATTTTCAAGATTTTACAGCTGTGTTTATCATTATTTCTTGTGTCTCTTTTGGAAACTTTTGTGGGAAGCACAAAATACACAATTTATTTCTTTTGTGGAATTGAAGATTGGCTCAGTTACACTTAAAGAAATACAAATCATCAGTTCAGGTCCAGCTCTACACTTTTGATGTTCGATTAGTGTATTGTTTCTTATTGTATTTGTTTCTAAGGGACAACACATATTAATGAACATTTAAAATGTAAATATGTAAAGATTATAGCCAACATGGCTAATTTCCATCATCAGTCCCTTGGTAGGTTCATGTAGTTAAAGTCACAAGTTAAACCAACAACCCCATCAATATTAAAAAATGTAATTTTGTTAAACAGGGTAACATATTTGATGTCTGTTGTTTTTTGTTATTAGTGTTTTTAATATGAAAAAGATAAAAATAAATAAAAAGTAAAAAAAACTACAGTGACAAATACCCTTAGATAAAGGCAAAGCTTGATATTAAACAGTGTAGGGGCAAAACTATAAACCCACTTCGGTAACTTGTGTCTGTATGTTGTCAGAAGCTTGTCAGAGCTTTCAGCTCATTTTGTCGGAGTGGCTGAGCAACATCTCAGTCTATCACTCTTTCTCTATGTTTGGACATTGTGTTCCTGAGTATGACAACACACCCCACTGAGTCATCAATGTGAACTGAACTGTTACAAAATAAAGGCCATATATATATATGGGAATGAACTTGATTAAAGGATTAAAACATTATTTAATAGCAAGTTTCTGACAGAAGCTATGATTATATTTTTAAATAACTGTTGATGTCCTGGAGGATTAAGGCAGTGGTGTCCACTTCAGATGTCCTTGAATCATCAGATAAACTGATATTACCTTTTAAAGATGTGCAGCCCACACTGCATCATGTGAAGTGCTATGGGTGACGCTGCAGTTGCTAATGCTTACAAGCTTCTTTGTATCGGTTTTGTGTGATATTTTTAGATTTTGAATTTAGAATAGATTAGTATGTTGTTTTCATGCCACAAAGGCATGAAAGGCATACAAACAGAAATAGAAGTTAATCATATTTATTAACATTCGGTATAAATTATTTAGTCCTGATGCAGAACATTCGCAGCACGAGCAGTTTGTATTTCCGAGCACACATTCATTCATTATGTCCAAGCAAACAAAGTTTGTATGTAAATTAGAGGGCTCCAGATGTGGCCAAATGAAAAATGTCCTCTTGCTGCTTGCCTGTGCAAAGCTGACATCTTGTGACTGTAGCAGCAAAGAGTGGTGAATACTGACTTTGAAACCTTGAGCATTTATTTATACATTATCATTATTCTATCTTACAATTATGAAGATAAAAAACATTAAAAGCAGTTGTTCTACAATTTGAACAGAGCTTCTTTGCATATTAAAAAATAGTTTTTCTTCCTTTTTGCCAGTGTAAATCCATGCAAACCATGCCCCTCCTGTCACAACCAGCCACATATACATGATACTTACTGGTGATATGCCTTGATTATAGTTTTGCTACTAAAGATTACATTTCACTGTGATTGGGTAAAACCATGTGCTGCTGTTTGAGCCTAGATCCACATTAAACAGAGAAGCAACCACTCACTATATGATTATGAACTATATTCCCAAAATATGTGAATTTTCATTCAAGTCCAAACCCTAACCAAAGCTACGTCTTTGAACTTGAATTTCATGACCTTTGCCCTCTACAGACTCAGCCATTCCTGGTATGTGAGTTGTGTAACTGCCACAGAGGCGAAAGGACAGCCTTGGCATGAGTTTAGTAGCGTCTCACTGATGACATTAAGGGCCGATCCAAAAAGGCCAGAGGAATACAGCAGAGGAAAACAAAAGTCGTCCTTAGCTCTCTAACCTCATTAGAACAATGCATTTTGGCTGGCAGAACAGAGGCTGTGTCCGAGCCGGGATAGGGAGGCCGGACACTGATAAGCCTGCAATGACAGCTCTGATAAAGGGGCAGCTCCAGTGATGGGACAGACAGGGGAACAGTCACACCCCACCATTTTAGGATCATCATGTCCTGGGCCTTTCATTTTCATGCAAATGTATTCTGCAGTCTAATACCAAATCAATCAATTAAAATGCTGTATTTATTTACTATATTCCTAGTTTGTGGATTCTGTTCACTGATGACAGTAAATTTTTTTCTGATTTTGATTAGCGCACCAAGCAGTTAAAATACAAAAAAACACTGTGTCAAAACTAAAAAAAAAAAAAGCTGAATGCAGTAGGTGGTCTGTAGTGGCTTCATATGATCAGAGTAAAGATTATGGTAGCGAGAGGGACGAAAATAACAAAGGACAAACTACACCAGCACCTAAATTACTGTGAGAGCTCAGGCTGCATTTATCAAAACAAACAACTTCACAACAATGATATCATCATTGTTGACATGAAAACAGGCATGGTTTAAATATACTTTACTGCAGCAAAATCAATGGTGCCTCAGCTGCTACAAAACAAAATAGTTACTTTATATTGTTTGCTATAATAGCAAAGTAGAGAATAAAGGACAGCTTCACTTTGACATTTCACAAAAAACACATGTAAAGCATGTGGTACTGTGTGACCATTTTTTGTAATTCAGTGATGATAACGTTAGAGCACAAGTGTACTCAACACTAGAGACACTAGAGTATTTTTATAAGCAAAGCAACAGTACACTGCTGGCATACTAAGAATGCAAGAAATACTTTTACTGCAGTACAAATACCACATATGACTGACTTATGTGTCACTCTGTACCTGTTTTTCAAAACTAAAAAAGTCAAAGAGATCTATATTCAAAGAATACCATGTAACAGCTGCTTTAAGAATGTATTTTAAATATTTATGAAAGTTAAAGCATTGTAGATGTAGTACAAAAATATTTTAAGTTACAAGGAATGTGAGATTTAATTTGTGTTTACTGTTTGAATGTGTGTACAGTGTTATATGTTGTCTCTTGTCCTGACTACCGATGGAAAGAAGCCAATGGGGGCAAATTCTGGAATATTTGCATTGAATGTTCATTAATATGCACTGTCCCTTTAAATAAATCTAAATCTAAAATAGCTATTTATGGCTCACATAGATCATAAAAATGTGTTGTAAAATGCCATGACATAAACAGAGGTCCATGTTTGATCACTGATGGAGCAGGGGATAATGAAGTGTGAAGGTGCTGACTGGCATTATTAATCTAACACAGCAGAGGAGCCACTATTGTTTGTATCCTAACATCACTCCTGCTTATACATTTGTTAATATTGAAAAGAATCAGTGGTATAGCAAAAGGATTGGTGCGTTTTAATGACTTGGGAAAATGGGCAAGGCCTGCTATTTCTCTAAAAGTGACTATTTTGGCCTTAGACTCCAGCCTAAAATCCCCAATTCTATTAAAATGTAATAAACTGCAAAACCCTAAAGACACACAAAATGCAAAAAGGAGAGGCAGTAAACTATATGTTTACTATGACATAAGAATTTGTAGAAATTGTATGATACTTAAATTTTCTTGGATATTCCACCACTGTGAAATTATGGTTAGTCTGACATCAAGGCACTGTAACTGTAAAACAACATTTAGGCTCCAACCCCTGCCTCCTGCTGTCTCCATGAAGGCACATTGGGGTTGCTCTGGGGACTCCCTGGTGGGTTGATGGAAGTATGTCAGACGGGGACATAGTAGAGCTGCATGTTAAAGATATGACAATCTAAGAGCAGACACAGGTCACACTGTACATCTGTACTCTGGAGAAAGGCTCTGATAAAACCTGCCTTTTATCTCGCTCACATGAATACAAATATACAAACTTTATAAACGTGTGATATCGCTGCATGAAGTATTTTTGACTATGCATTTTTACATGAATCACATTTGTACAACAATTTCAGTACATTTTAGATATGGTATGCAAAGCTAAAAACATTACCCATTTTTCCTGGACTTAAAGTAGGACTTAACACATAAACTCCACCCACAACCACATTTCAAACTAGAAAAGCACTCAGAGAGCGCAGACCTCCGCCAAGCAGCTCAGTTTTCAAAGTGATCCAGAATCCAGAATTTCTTCTGGATCATCACCAAAATTAATCATCTGTTGGATTTACCATTAGGAACATTTCCTGAAAATTTCATCAAGATCCGTCCATAACTTTTTGAGTTATCTTGCTAACTAACAAACTAACAAACAAACAAACAAACAAACAAACAAACAAACAGACAGACTCAGGCGAAAACATAACCTCCTTGGCGGAGGTAATAAGCCTGCTCAACTGGGCAGTACCTGGAGGATTAAAGTGGAGCGTAAGGGGAAAAGAAGGGTGGGGAACAGTGTGATTAACTTAACAGATATTCACACTTCATACTCTCCCTGCTCATATTGTCCCTGCTCACCCGGCTGTAACCAGAGCAGTCCTGTGTGATGTCACATAGTACTTGAACTTGCGGTAGCCCTGGAGGCAGCACACTTTGTTTTAACTGTTTTTGACCAGAAATCTGCAAATGTACTTTGTTTGGACTAAAACTGGAATAGTAGACAATGCTATTAAAACACCATATAGAGTTAAGTAGCAAAAAGTGGTTTATAGTGTTTAAAAATGTTTTTGCTGAAGTAAACAGTTGTACAACCATAAGGGAGCATGTTTTGCATTGTGTTTATTTAAAATCAGTACGGACACATACATGCATACAGGTACTATTATACCTAGTCTATATAGCTAGTATAAAGTGTTTATGCTTCACATCAACTGCAAGCTTGTACTAACTATGTTTGAATGTATTAAAACATGTATAAATAATTAGGCTAACAGTCCTCTTCTTTTACTTCTTTATGTTTTGGTAACAAAAAAATGGAAGTCCAGCTATTGAGATTTGAGCATACTCAAACTCCTCTGCATGCAAATTGCAAAATACATGCAATGAGCAATTGATCTGAGATAACAGGAAGTAATCCCACATTCACAGGCATAGGTCACATGATCCTTCTGTGGCTCCACGCTTCCTGTTTGTGCCTCTGGATGACATCAGAAACATAGGGTGGGTTTATAAACTGAGTAAGTCGTGGCAACATTTGGCTACATCAGTACATTTGAATATTGAATTATAACATCTGAAGTAGCCCAAGCCTGAGAAGTTGCTCAGTCTTAGTCTTAGTCAGTAGTCACAGTACAGTATATGTTAAATAACATGACATGCTGCCCATTGATTTAACTGTGAAACTTAGTACTACTCCCCCATCCTCCCTGCAGGGCATCAGGGCATCCTGTCCCATAGCTCTGGTTTATCACAGCAACAATGTGATTCAGCCAAATCACCACAAAACTCAAAGCTTTAAACATTTAAATCAACTCACAAAATGGATTACAGAACAAGAAAAGAGACAACCAAGTCTAAAAAGGTATTACTAGAATAAAGTGTAACCACTGGGAGTAAAAAAGTGAATAAAAGCCAAATTCTACAAACTGTGGTCAACTTGAATAGTTTTCATTGTTTACTAGGGAAATACTAATCTGGACAAATAGTTTCAGTTCTCACAAAGTAGGAAATAACTGTTACATACATGTACAAGTACATATTTTGACTTTTTAGAAGATTCCAATGGCTTTTAGTAGTAGCAGGTTTCTAAGAGATGAAGAACCACTCCTTATTGCTAAACTAACTTCAATCCAAGTTTAGTCTTGATTTAATCCTAGTTTAGACTTTATAACTCCTTAATAAAAAATAATCTAAATCTAAAAATCCAGGTTTAAACCAGATAAAGTTGTGGGTTAGGCTGGTTAAGTCCTTCTTTGACCTTGACATTAGCATTTTGAAATTCAAATAATTAATTTTGGTCATTTTGACAAAGTAAGTACTGGATGTTTGGTGATACAGTATTGGATGTGCTGGCATTGGTCATTTATTTATGTTTTATAATTATTACCTAAAATAATTTGTGAAAGGAGTCAGCCCTTATTTGCTAAAATTATCAGTGTTTTGAGACTATGAACAGACTCCAGGTTTTGGTGAGAAGCTTATAAGAGCATATCAGCTTCTTTACAAAATAAAACTATGTTAGCATTGCTACATATTGTCCCAGCCCCCTGTTTGACCATACAAACGTCTACATGCTGATCCGTAGTTACAAGTGTGGTAGTAGTAACAGGTTTCTTTGGTTACGGAGGCATGCCTCAGGGACATGAATGGTCAGTTTGTCCACAGTGTGAGCGCTCAGTCAGTTCTGCTTATTCACCTGTGTCACAACATTCGGAGAAGGGGCTGCACGCGAGGAGAGGGTCCAGCCATAAAAGCAAATGTCATGCAAAGGTCAGACGTACCCCCAGAGGTCAATGATCCCTCTCATCCATGCTGTTTAAGATGCTAAAGACAAAGATGTGTTGAAAAATCATATTTCTGTCAGAAAAATAATTCTTTAAAAGTATCTTGTATTGATGAATATTTTATTTTTAAGTAAAGCAGTTGACGAAAAGTAATTAAAATGACATAACTAAGTCAAAAGCTAATAATACTAGGAAAACATAATTAACCAGGCACAATAAACCAAGGCTAATCTAATCCAAAACTAAAAGAATACATTTAAACTAGGAATTAGCCAAATCTAAACCAAGACTAAACATTTTCAAATGAAACTAATTCCTAATCCAGGATTTAACTACACCTGACTACCATAAACAGAATTATGCACCATTGGAAAATCTGCCCCAATGTGCTCTGTGAATCTGGAGTACAGAATGAACAGACCTGGCTCTTGAGCCGTGAAACCTGTCCGATTAGCTTTTATTATCTTCTATTTTCATATGAACGGACTGTGTGGACTCCCGAGGAATGTGCAGGGAGTGAAGTGTAGCTCTCCTCTGTTACATTTTCCGACAATAACAATGTTCCCAAATGTTTTATGGCCACACGCGGATACTCATTTTGAACCAGAATGCTATCACTTTCTTTCACATGCCTTTCAGACTTCAGTGAGCATAGAGAATGAGTCTGCTGAGGTTTTACTTTACTGTTATATGCTCGTAAAAGAGTAAAGCTCAGGACCCAGATAACCTGCTTGCCGCTATCTAAATCCTTAACAATGTGTATGTTTGATAAATTGCAAGGTAGCAGTGTCCTGGTTTGAGTGAATACTTGTGTGAATACTTCATTGTATCATGAACAGGTTACTTACTAATATTACCTTCTTACTAAAGTTTAGATAATAAAATATAATAGACATTATAAATTAAAACCTTAACTAAGCTATAACTCATTGTGAAATGTATTGTCCTACTATAAACAAAATATAATAGCACTGGTTTCTGTTGGTGACAGAGGATGTAACAACTTTAAATATAGCTTAATGTATATATGTCGCAAGTATTTTAGAGTATTCTTAAAAATGACTCCTGAACTAGGGATCATGTCCCCACATATGTCCATAATAAAGAGGAAATTAATTAAAAAGACTGATAAATCTACCATTCACTGTCATTTTGTCAAATTGTCTTGAGTCTATAAGCAGTGGTAGAGCTCTAAAATCAAAGCAAAGTGAAACAAACAAACATCATTGGTGAGTTCACTTACTTGCTGTCCAAAATGTCTTGTTCCTCTTCTCAGTGACTAGAGCCAATCAGAGTTTAGCTGCCGTCAAATTTATTAGAGAACCTAGACAGGAGACACACGATATAGCCACACGTTACAGACTGAATTTATGTTTCTTGTCACCAGATCATGAAACAAACTAAGTGAGTCCTGGTCTTTGTCAACACTGCACTAATAGGAGGAAAGACAATGCATTTTATCTGTAATTCAGTCATTGTCTTAAATTGTCCATTGTGTCGTGGCTTCAGCGTACTCTGTGACCTTTCAGAGTCACAGAGTAAATTTCCAAGTGATATTCATCACTCCCTGAGTCAATCATTACAAACATACCCTCCAACATTCTTTTACACAAGGTCTGTGTATTCACATGACTGATTGATATCTGTTTTCACTATGGAACAACTGCATTAGGCCGACTTGGCTACTTAATCAGAATCAGAATCAGAAAAGCTTTTATTGCCATTGTCAGTGAACACAATTCACAGACTAGGAACTTGCTTTGGTGATAAGGTGCAACATAGAACACTGAATAATAATAATAATAATAATAATAATAATAATAATAATAATAATAATAATAATAATACAAGTAGAGATATCACAGTTAGAAAGGATAATAATAATAATAATAATAATAAAGTATCACTATTTGAATAAAGTAAGAGCATGCAAAAAGATTAAGATATATAATAAAAATAAAAATAGTCAAGTATATACAGAGCATCAGAACAACAGTGCAAACCGACAGTGCAAAAGAGCAAGTGACGTGACATGACTTATTTAAAGTGACTGGTATTATAAAGTGTCCTTAGTACAGGTGTTATAAGTTATAAGTGTTCATAAAGTGAGTTAATATTCATTCTGTGCCATTTAATAAACATTATTGTTGTTTTACAACACCAAAATTCTGTTCAAACAGCCTGCCGTGTCACCCAGGCATTGTTATTGAATTATCTGTAATTCAACAAATGGCTAATAACTGAAACTTGAACTAGGAGCCCAAACCGTTGCAGTGTGTGAAGTGAGGTGTTTTGCCCGTGTTGGTATGTCACTACTGAGCTGACAAATAGCCATTGCAGGAGGCCTCTGTATATAGACTTTCTATTGTGGATGAGCTAAAGTCAAGTTCAGCCTCTGCATACCACACTCAATCCACAGGCCTCCTCAGAATACTGCACCTCCTGGTAATCTTGGCAAACCCTTGATCTAAAAGTCAACACACCACTACCATGTTATCACAGCACAATCAGTAGTCCAACAAAAGGAGCTGTGGCTTTGTTTAGCCCTAACTGAATGGGAAAGGAATTGTGGGTTTTATTTATCATTAAACAGACACACACATAACCTATAAAATTACATTGTTATTTACTGTATTATGGCAAGGAAGTGATTTTGGAAAAGGGAAACCTGTGTCTAAGTGCTTGTGCAGCCTCTGCTTTCTCTAAACAAGTGAAAAACACTTCCAGTCCAAGAGACACAAAATGATGGTAAGAAAACTGTGACACAACTTGATGGACACACTGTAAACTATAATTCAGATCTTGCGTGATCTGCAAAACTGTTTTTGCTGGACCATGGCTTTGTCAATAGTATATTCTAAAATACTAGGCTATTTAGTCATTGGGTCATACTTAATTTCAGCCAAATATTTATTTTCTGGAAAATGCCTGTGGAAACCAATTTAAACTAGCCAGAATGTTACTGGCAAGATTGTGAACATTGGTGCAATTAAAGTGCCTGTAAGTTGTTTAAAAACTGAATTAGGCTAGTTCTTTGAGGCAGACTGTCACCTTTAGCTTGTCCTGTTCAGGGGTACTATGGTGGTTGCCATGGTGACAGGCAGCATCATTATGTCTCGCTGCTGTTACCAAACTATACTACTTTTGACCTATTCATTTGCATTATTGTGCCACGCAGGCCTACCTGTCTCCTCTGTAGCCTACTTCGTGTGTGCTTTGGGCGCTTTGCTTGCGTAGTACAGACCCCCCTTCGTTCATCGTGGTCTCTTACGCAAAAAGAAACGGTAGGTTGTGATTTGCTGTGGCGAGCCCTCCCCTCGCAGGGTGGCAACTTATTAGGCGAGTTTGCAGGCGGAGTCGGTTTCTCTGTGCACTAAATTGTGTATGTGTGTGTGTAACAACCTTTACAACTGCTGAAGTCGGGTACGAGACTGTCCTTTTGCGTTTCCTGTAAGGGACAGTCAACACACAAGGCACTCAACCCGATCCGCCATCAAGACTCCCAGAGCGCCGCGCAAAGGGGATTTTACCTGGGAGTATGCCGCCAAATAAAGAAAATGATGGCGGATGGAAGGAATTTATATGGAGTTCAGAAAAGGAGTTTTTAGGACGTAGCGGTGTCAGTTGGGGTGAGTAAATGTTTTATTTCCACCAGTTTGTAAAAGTTATTGCGATCGCTTGTTATTACAGTGACATAACATTAAAAGTGTGGGCGCTCAACGGAAGATTTAGTTTTTCTCTCCATTTCCTGAATACAGACGGTTAAAGACAGCACCTGTTAGAGCACACTGTCAAACGGCTGTGTCGTGACTTCGCCTTTCAATGGAGGCTGCTGCTCCGAGGGAAAGGAGTTGCATTACCATTAAATACATTAATTTGAAGCGTGTAGCCGGAATAGAAAAGCCCACTGACCCGGTAAAGGTCGCATGCAGGCTAATTATCAAACACTAATCAATAAAACTATCACTGGAAACACGATTTGCCTCATTACAGTGGTAATACAGGCCGTTACTCTTGAAGATCCAAATGAAATGTCTACCATAAGTAATGTTTTTGCCTGTAATACATTGTTAAAAGGCGATTACACGTGTTTAGAATATATGGGGGGCATTGATTTAAAATGTCCCCGTGAAAAGGTCATCTTGAAGGACAGTCAGTTGGTTGAGTTTTTTTTTCTCTTTAAACCGTTTGAACAGTGAAAGTTGGGTTGGGTTGCCCACTTAACACTATTCATCCAACCTACTGGGCTTGATTAAAGTAGGAGACCAGGACATTTTATTCTTGCATTACTAAGCCGAGCGTTAATCTTTTAGCCCCTGCGTACCACGGGCTCAACATACACACAGCCAACTCTAATCGTTTTAACCCTCTTTCGTTACTTTAGGCGGACAATGCGCGGCTTATACGGTCGGCATTTGATGGGATAACTCACTACCTGTGTTATGTACCGCTAATTACATCCAATTCCGTAGTTATAAAGGATATTTCCGTTTGCATAGCCGGGCTGCTTCACAAACTGCTTGGTAACACGGGGCTGAGGACCACATCACGACTCACATGTCTCAAGGGCCGCCTCTTACACATTTTTTTCCTTCTGAAAGAAAAAATGATATTAGACGGCAGGATGTATTTACAGAGAAAGTAAACGTCCATTCACTAGAAGACACTGAAATAAGTTTTGGTCAACTAAATAACTACTTTTACATACAAATCTCAGCGTAATAGTTAATTATTAATGAGTAGTTTGTACCGAAAACAGTAACACGACGGAATTAGCATTAGCGTGTCCACGTTAGCATTGTCGTATATTTACTGTCAATAATAGTCTTTTACATTTGCTCTGCGGAGCGAAACCTCGACGGCACACTAGATATAACTGAGCCCGATAGTGTTAAAAGCAACAGGTAGCCATGTTTGTTCTCCGTTTTCGCCGAAAAGGTGAATAAATGAACGCAGTTAATGGACTTGTTGCTGTTTCAAATGGTGTGGTTTGCTTTTTCACGGGGAAGGTGTTACAAATCGCGAGTGTCTGTATGGAGGGCATTTCGCGCCGTTTTAGTGTCAACATTGGTAATAGCTTGGGAAAACAGCGAAAATGAAGTCGTAAAAAGAGACACGCACAGATAAAGTGGGGGCATTTAAGTGTGGTGTGAAAGTGCTATGTATGTATCGGTCCTTGAGCCTCCTCTCCACATGCTGCTGCAGAGACGTCCGACCCGTCCGTCCCTTGTGGGTGGGGGAGGGTCGCTGTTTGATCCATTCAAACTCAAAACTGCACCCTGGGAAACTCATGGGGTATTTACATTTCAGGCTGTTTACTACTTTTACATCCACGTGGACTACAAACGGGGGCAGATAGTGGAGTTTGGGTCATATAGATTTTTACTGTTAGTGTATGGTAAAAATGTAAACTGTCTGTATATTTAAAGTGAAAAGACAACATTGATTAGGGACTCTAACGTTGCTTAATAACTAATAAGTGACCCCTGCTGTGTCCAAGCAAAAAGTCCCATTGAGAGGATGATCCAAACATCTGAGTTCTAAAAGGGAAAGGACAACATTGCTGGCTACCTGTACCTGCAAAGCTTAAAGTGACCAAGATTAGAGAGAGATAACGATAACAATAAAATAGCCTTGATAAGGAAGAGTCTATTGGTGACTACTGGAGTTCCACACAACCACTTAACTTTAACTGATATTTTGATAAACGCAGGCTTGTCCACGACTGTCCCATAATAAGTAGTGACGTGGTAGTTTGTTATCATCATGTTTTGTGCACACCCCTCTGCACATCTGGTGTATATAAGATAGTTATAGGGGCCGTACGCAGCAGTTCATCTAAGTTTACAGCAGTGTAGTAGTAGTCTCTAAAGTGGAAATGTGCTGTGTGTTACTGGGGAATCAACAAGCATATTTTGATCAGGAACAGTTTGTTTTAACTGATCCAGATCCTGAACTGATCTTCTTTATATTTCTACTCCAGAAAGTCAACATTAAGTGTCAACAACATGGACTCATGACGTTATTATTTATTAGACAAGTCTAAGTGATTCATTCAGTGTGGGCCAAATTATTGTGAACTGGTAACTGCATGTCCCTAATTGGTTCAGCGTCAACATGGCAGGGTGACACGCCTTGTACATGCGCATATTTGTTTTGCAAATCTCCGGCTGTCTCACTAAACATGCTCACTCCAGTGCTCCCATTCACTATAATTTATGTTTCTATTTCTCTCTTTTGAAAACTTGCACATTTTGCAGGACAAGTATAAGCACGACTTGCAGCCTGAGTGCAATGCGTCCCAGCAGGTGCATCTTGGAGCAGGCTGCTTTGTTCGCCCACATGCAAGAAAATAGCGCAGCACACGTGTACAGCAGGTGGAGAAATGTTGTAATTTTGTAATAAATGAAAGCCGCAAAACAAGATTTGTTGGATTTTGGCATTGTAAATATCCAACAGTACTTGTTAAGGTAGATCTTATACCCTGTTAAAGTGCAGATAGCAAGAAAAGTGTGAATACAACACAAACATTAGATTTTTGCATGCATGTAGGGCCTTAAATATGAAATAAAAATAGGAGAAAACGCGATATCTTCTTGCACATGTCACAAAGAACAGGCATGATCAAGCAGCCAAAGTGAAAACTCTATGTGTCGGTTGAATCATTTAACTTGACAAACTGGTTTTGGAAGTGACTCTCAACACTTATGACCTGGTAGCACAGCAACATGTGTGTGCTGCTATAATGAATATAAGGAAACAAGTTATTAGCTGGGTGAAACAGAACAAAGTGGACCCTTCTGGTTTAGCTGGACAATATTGCACTTAGATTTAAGCTAGATTTAAAGGTGCGCTTTGGAACCTTTTAGGTGGAGGGTCTGCCACCTGCTTGCTCCACATTATGGGCATCAAACCTATCTATCTTGCTCTTTTGCAGGAGTTGTTGTTAAAAAGAATCCTTGAAAAACCTGCAATTTCTCAATGTTTGCAGGCTTGCTTGACATGGTGACGTCACCTGCCTGCCTCCATGGAGGTAGTTTAATGCCATACTGTGGAACTTTCCTGGCAAATCATGAATTCAAGCAAGTGGTTTGCCATCAGCAGAAAAGTTGCATAGTCCATTGTTGTTATTGTATATGGTTAATGTTCTGTATCGCTGTGTTATCTCAGTAAAAAAAAAAAAATTGCATAGTGCACCTTTAGGAGCAAAAGTCACTACGCAAGTCACAATGTACATGTTCAGGAGTGTCACTTTTATGAAGACTATAATATAAACTACTAAACAAGAATCTCATGTATTTAGAACATGCTAGTAGAGGTGTAAACTTCAGACTTAGCATATTTTATACATAAATAAACCCCACAACATATTTTGTAGTATGCAGTACCCTGTATTATTTCAGGCTTTGTGATGTACAACCACTCAGAGTGATTTGGATTCGATTGGAGATGAATCATGTGGTTGCTCATAGAGGAGGGTTTTCATGCTGCATGCTAAACCTGCTGTGAGTGGCAGCACTGAGGGGGAAGGGTCTAAAAAGTTGGAAAGACAAGTGACTCAACCCTGCCCTACTGGAACTGCAGGTCCTCTACTGTTGCATAATTGGTGTAAATTTTAAATTAGGGGGACCAAAATGAAGCCCCAGATCACTATTATTCAACAATGGCTTCTCTGATAATGAAGAGAAGAAATCACTCTGCAGGGTGCAGTTGGTGTGGATTCTGAAACTTAAGAAAAGGCACTCTGTTTTTGTTGGAAGTTGAATTTGAGCTGTGTTCTGGTTATTCTGCTGTGAAGGAAAAACACCTGAAAATAAACACTTACTTTGTGTTTTTTTCCCCTGCAGCTAAAATCACCTTGTTCTACATCATTTTCTACGGATGTTTGGCTGGAATCTTTGTCGGGACCATTCAGGCAATGCTGCTTACGTTAAGCAACTACAAACCGACCTATCAAGACAGAGTTGCACCTCCAGGTAAGATCTGGAGACAGTTTATTTTATCATTAAGATAACACCATGTGACTATATGATCATAACATTTTAAAAGAACTTTTATGTCTTTCATAAGAAGTAATATACCTCAGTAAATATCATTTTACTGTATTCTTAAGTTTGAGTGGCATGCATATTTCATGACATTGGATGTCATTTTGAGGACTAATGATGATCATTCAAAAGATAAATCAGAATGTTTCTGTTGCTGTGGACACATTTTACATCACTTGAAACCTATAGATAGATCTGAAATCTATCAATGAGAAGAAATGCACTTGTTTGTTTATGGCAATGATAATTGTTATAACATTGATAAAAGTGCAGTATTTCTTCTCATAATATGGAGCGCTCTAATATTTGACACTAGGTTATTCCTGAGATACATTTGTTCAGTAGAGCAGTTTATGTGAAGAGGAGCTAGTGGTGAGAACGAGAGACCATCTCAGTGCTGCCTGCTGGAGCCCTGCTCAGTAACTCAGAGGTGTGTTTTTGGTCCCTGCCCCCTGTGGAGATATTAAAAGTGACTGTTGGGGTGTGCCTCTCTATCTGGAGCTGGCCTGACCTCAGATAGGTTCAGCCATTTTGTCCTTCACTGCTCTAAGCCCGTCAATGGCACTCCCCCCAGGCCACAGCAGTAGTAGTTTACACCCTCCTCTCAGGGAGCATTCATGTGCAATACGATCGGGTTGCACGTCATGTGTAACATACGACTGTAGAAGTTTGTCATAACTGAGGCCCCTAAGCCTGTACTGCTGAAATCTAATCTGTAATCTTCAGAAAAACACTTTAAATATGGCGCTCTTGTTGTTATGGACAGTCTTAGGGTTCCTGTAAACGTCAGAGCAGCTCTGGTCAGACGCCATGTGCCAGCTTCTCACTCTGCTCTGGCGCTAGGGTATTTTTAGCCGCTATTGTCAATAAGTGGCTTCATATGTCAGGCCTGTAACAATCAAAGACAAGCAGAGCAAGAGCAGAGCAGTGCGTTTCCAGTTGTGACATGATAAAGGAAGCATAGAGGCACTTTTTTTTCACTAGAGCTCAGCGCGCCTCTCACTCTGGGGCTAAAAGTTTCCATTGTGAGAGAACACGTGAGCCGGGTGGGGGCAGGGCACGGGGAACTTTCACAAGCCTCCACTGAAATCCAAACGCTTTTCCGCAGCCCTCAAATGGCTCCAGTGCTGGTCATATCCAGGGGAGCTAAATGCATCGTGGTACAGCTGGCACGGCTTAATAAATGTCATGTTTCCTCCTTGTGCCATCTGAAGCCACGCCTCACAGCGTGCACACGCTCTGTGGAAAATTACAGCTCTAACAGAGACAGGGACCAGAGGAAATCCCCAAGCCTCAACTGTGGTCTTAAGACAATGGGCCCTACTCTTTCAGCTTTAGCTGTCATCATGCAAATGAATACGCAAACATTTTCTCTTATAAACTATGTTTTACACAATCTTAACAACAAATGTGTTTGCAGGTCTATCACACACACCACGGTCGGACAAATCAGAAATAGCCTTTAATATGAATGATCCAGAAACATTTGACAAATACATCAAAAGCGTGGGGGAGCTGCTTAAAATGTACAATGATGAATTGCAGACGGAGGAGAAAAATTATGAGAACTGCGGAGGTAGGAAAACACCAGCCACTGGTTACATATATATGTGTGTGTATATATATGATTTTTTTTTTTTACTGAATTCATACAATGTAAGTGTTAATGACGCCTGCTGGATGATATGTGGTTATAGTGGATCCTCAGCCATACAAAAATCGTGGTCCTCTGGAGAGCGACCAGGGCCAGAAGAAAGCCTGCCGCTTCAACCGGTCGTGGCTGGGCCCCTGCTCTGGACAAGCAGACCCCCACTACGGCTTCAAGGATGGAAAACCCTGCCTCATCGTCAAGCTCAACAGGATTGTCAACTTCAAACCCCGGGTATGTGCACTGCTTACTGTGTCCTTTTTCTCCTTTTACAGATGTGTCAAGGTTGAGTTTAAGAAAATAGTCCGAATCATTAATGTTAAGTTTTGGTTAGTTGTGTCATTATTAGGGATGGGAGGGTAACTTGTATTAGGTATACCACAGCATTAAAAATTAAGATGAGGATGGGCTTCTGACAGCGCTGACATCTCCAATCCATTTCACAGGGTCTGTGAGAAAAGCAACACTTCTCACAGACTACAGTTTATGAATTCATTTTTTGGCCTTTTTAATAAACAAGGAATACTCTAAAGTCTAATACAATCCATGTATGGCTTTCCTAGTTTATAGACCTTATCACTACCGCATCTAGAAGCAACTGATTCTATATATAATAAATTTATATATATATATATATATATATATATATATATATATATATATATATATATAATAAATTTATATATATATATATATATATATATATATATATATATATATATATATATATATATATATATATATATATATCTCAAACACTTTGATAAAGAAGTTTCACAGTTAATCATACTTTGAAAATGCCAAACGGTCCCATTATTACAGCTGATAGCACTACACTGGGTAGACGACAGTTTGGTTTACATTTCCATGAATTTTTCCACGGACATTCCACATTTTTATTAATTTTCACTTTTAAATTTGTTTTTCAGGCTCCCTCTAATGACTCCATCCCTGAACCTCTTGTATCTAATTTGAATCCCAACCTAATCCCCATTCACTGCAAGAACAAGGTAAAGTCATCTTACAGCTTTAGCCTTCAGAGTTTTGTTACATTCAGTCCTAATATTGTTCGTCATGTCCTTGCAGAGGGATGAGGACAAAGAAAAGATCAGAGAAATTAAATACCACGGTATTGGTGGCGGCTTCCCCCTGCAGTATTACCCCTACTATGGCAAGCTACTGCAACCCCAGTACCTACAGCCCCTGGTGGCCGTGCAATTCACCAACCTGACAGTTGGGGAGGAGTTGCGCATTGAGTGCAAAGTGTACGGTGCAAACATCAACTACAGCGAAAAGGACCGCTACCAGGGACGCTTCGACGTCAAGATCACCATCAACAACTCGTGACCTCAGCCGCATCTAAAAATACACGTAGAATTATCAAAAACACCACTAGTCTTTGAACATTCACGATATATAGAACCTACACTTAATCTGTTGTGTGCTTTACACTAGCTTCTTCTGTGCGCGTGTCCAGGGTTAGAAATACCAGAGTAGCAATAGCAAATATTTATTCTACTGTAAATGATATTCCTTGAGCCATGGGATGTGTTTCATCAATTACTGTAACTGCAATTCCACTACTGACGCCTCGCGAGCCGTGTGTATGTGTCCCGCCTCTCTCACCTGATGTGGTTTATATATTTTTGGAGTGTCCCGTGCCGTATACCTAACCCTGCCCCCCCCCTTCCCTCTCTCTCGTCTTATGTCAGCTTCAGTGGTCCAAGGTGTGTACGTGTGTACCTGTGTGTACCTGTGTGTGTGTGTGTGTGTGTGTGTGTGTGAGGTGTGTGTGAGGTGTGTGTGAGGTGTGTGTGAGGTGTGTGTGAGGTGTGTGTGAAATACAGCATGGTACTCTGAAGCCACGGCCCGTGAATGAGTCAACACTGCGCTCCATGGACTCTTCCTTTGTGTTTCTTTGACCGAGTTTGTTGTTGGGTTTTGTCCGAGTGGAAGGACACAGATCGTACGTTTTTGTTCTTGTTCACCTTTAGCTGTAGTTTTGGGTTAGCAACATTTCTGTTTTAACATCCATTTTCTTCTTAATGATAGTGTAGAGAGCTTTGTGGGTCCAGCCTAAAGACTGTCACCTCCATGGAAACAGTGGCAACTCAGTGCTTTTAAATCTGTTTTGCTGGAGACATCACATTATGTGATGCAACTTACTATTGAATGTTTTAGCCATTTTCATGGTGGAAGAATTTTATATTTATGCAGTTGTACATTTTTTTCAAAGTGTAATGTAAAAATCCAATACCAAAGGCGCTGGTCTAGAATATCAGAGGTGATGCAGTATGCCATGTACAAATGTTTAGTTGGTGTGAAATACTTAATTCAATGTTGAAGATCAAACACCTGTTTATTTAATCTGCATAAGGCTGAAACAATAAAACGAAAAATACGACAACTGTGAATTCTTTGTACAGTCCAAATTCTTCTCATCCTCTCATCCATCCAGAATCTTGAAGAAATACTGCACCTGCAAAACAAAATGAAGATGTGAGAAGCCTCTTTCAACTAATGTGAATTTAACAGCCTCCAGGGCCATGGTGAAGAAGGTCAATAATGCACTCCTTCTTGACTGCCTCAGCTGTGTTCTGTCTTGAGAAAATGTCCGCCCGCCCGTTCGCTCATGGCTAATGGTTAACACAGAGGCATTTGTCCCGGGGCAGATCAGGAGTTGTGCCCTGAACAATGACGCTCAACCCACTCCCTGCCACAACAACGGGTTTGTTTGAGAGCACCCTCCATTCTTCCTCTGCTCAGACCAGGGTGATGTGAAGCTGCCTGGCCCACTGCAGTCATGGGACCCAGGAGACCGCGTCAGGGGTGAGGGGGTGAATGTCAAACGGTGTTTAAGCAGCAGCATTAAGACAATGGAGGAGTTATGGGACACGTCAAAGGAACTACACACGTGAATGACAGGGGTGTAGTACTGTCCAGGATGGGAAGAATGCATTTGGGGAGGATTTAGGAACAACTGCCTGGTGTTAAATGAAAATATAACTAAAAAGGTAGACTTCCTGGGATACAGTTTAGCAGTATTGTGATTCAATGGTTCACTGTTCAATGCAGCCCTATGCTCACACAAAAAGACTTTCTCCCTAACCACTCCTCCTATTGGTCAGCCTCTGTCATGTGACACATGGGTTTAACCAATCACAGTAAAGTGTGAACCCCCAGAAGATTGTTGTAGTTTCATAAAGACAGTATAAAGCTGAATTCTGATACAATGAAATGATGATCTTGGCTCTACAAAATCAGGACGTATTTTGGCATACCACCCACCCTAAGCAATTACCATCAAGTATTTTTTTCAGTAGCCATTACGCCTTTTGTTAAAATTGATTTTGGTGCATGTTCTCAGTGTTCTTTCTTGGTAAATAAAACAAATGGTAATATCAGTACATACTTCTAACACTCCATCTTCAGGCAGGTCCGTACAGTGCACTGCGTTTTTCACTTTGTCTTTGCCGTACAGAGCCCGTAGCGTTGTAGGACGGAGATGTCGGGCAATTTCCTAGAAGAGGAGCGAAATTAATTAAGTTAGTCACCACCAGTTCATCTCACAGAGAACATGCAAACTGGACTGACCAAGAGAATTCAACCCACAACCTCTCTCCCCATAATCAAATAATTCATTGTGACTTTGCCTTACGTGTCCATACTGAATACACATCGTCCAATATGTTGTAAGAGCATGGGGGTGTTCGAACTACTATACCAAAAGACATTCAGCTATTGCAGGCCATGTTACATACAAAATGGATTTAAACAACACATTTGATTGTGAACAAAAAAGGTGAGTGATTTATTGAAAAACTCATGGCTAATGCTAGCTAGCTTGTGACTGTAATGCTATTTGAGAGGGACTTCTTTAACAGTACAAAATCAGCCTAATTGTAGTTCCAGCTAAATCAGTTCTTCATGGTCAGATTGTGTTAAAAAAAAATCTGATTAAAGTCTAACTTGAGTGACAGCTTTAGACAGAGCAGTGCCACAGTTGGCATCGCACCCCATGGAACGCATCAGCTTCAAAGCATCAATAAAAAAACAAAACAGAATGCATTACACTTTAAAAATGATGTCTCTGCTATTTACAGTTCAATAAAGACACCACATTTGAGTGAGACATCCTTTTGTCCTGTTGCCACTAATGATTACTCAGCTAACATGTGACCAAAAGAGGAAGAAAACTCAGCAACTTTTATCATCATGGAAACACCCCAAATCACAAACGTGGACTCAAGTGTGCTATAGCATTTCTCAAAATTGAGCACCAGAAAAAGGTCAGAAATATATTATGACATGACATACTTCTTGAAATTGAAATATCCAAGACAAGACTTTCCAAATTACCAAAAATTAAATTTTACAATTTACCCGGAAAAATCTGAAGGAGTCAAATAAAGTTACCATTAACTTGGGAATTCTTTGTACAGTCCAGATTCTTCTTTGGTTTTGGACTTTTAACCTTTTTTACGTCAACAGGGTCAAATCAAGGGCTCTACAGCTTCAAGGAAACGTATCTCTCCCACAGGGTCCAGTAATAGGGGACAATGTGTCAATAAATTATTTACCAGGGCGACTATTAACACTGAAGGAGTCTGGGTAGTGGGCATTAAGGGAGATCAAACTACAAAATAGTAGTCTGAAGAAGTTAGACACAAAATTATATTGCCAGTTATTAATTGATGGGGCATTTCTGTAGAATTTAAGTTAAAATGGCAACTATTCATGGCGTGAAAACATTTGCTATGACTGAGCCTTTCTTCTGCCATGGTTTATGAGCGAGTTTTACAAAAGACCGGATTTAACTCAAGGTCATCTGTCACACCTCCATTCTCTTCAAACTCTTTCATTCAGGACAAACAACAAGGGTCCCTCCTCCACCATTGTTTTAGACAAGACCAGATCTAAAGCAGAAGGGGGAGCAACTGCATTAGATAACCTAAAGTGTGTTTTTTGAAGACTTCATAATATCCTACAACTATACTTTCACTCTGACTGACCCGTATATGGAGTAGTAACAGAAAGATTTTGATACAGTACTCTACTAGTAAAATATTTTCACATCTATGTTTTAATGTTTACTCATCACAATCATACCTGGAGTTGTGTTTTGTATCATTCCCACATGTTTAACACACAAATCCTGCAAATTTAGGCTTTTCTCAACCAGAAAACACATTTTTCTACCTTGTGATGTCATGTGGTATTACAGGAAGTGCTTCACTGTGTTTTTAAACTCCATTCACCGTCACTAGAATCATTTGGATAATTTTAGCCCTGGAACTGATCATTTCTACTGAACTAAAGGTAAAAGCTAGCTAGCTGTTACTTTGAAAAGTAAATAAAGTAAATAAAGTATGTATGTATGTATGTATGTATGTATCTATCTATCTATCTATCTATCTATCTATCTATCTATCTATCTATCTATCTAATGACATCACAAGGTGGAACAGAGCATTTTGAGCTTTAGAGATGTAGACAGACTAATTAACCAGGATTACTCAAAAATCTGTGAATGAAACAAAACACAACTCCGGGTATGTTTTGATGAAATAAGAACATTCTAATTTTGCTCACAAGAGTAAATTTTGCGTAATATAGGACCTTTAACTTCTATAATAGCAGTAGTTTTTGTAGTAATAGTGACAAATGGCCTAATCGTAATAGCATTCACAAGTTTTAATTCATTTAATCATTATTTATTTTCACTTTATCTTATTTAGTAAGATAGCTAGAGTTGTGTTAGAAAAGAAACAATGGGTGCATTCTCTATGATGTCATTTATTTCTATAAAGCTAAAAGTCACTTCCAGTCCCAGGGCATAGGGTGTACCTAAATCCCTGCAGAATTATAAGTACTTAAGTTACACATTTTGAGTACACACTTCTACTGCCCCGTGACGTCAGCTGGGACAGGGGCAGGTTGTCTCCGTGATAAACACATTTCTCCATAGGACTGCTGCTGGACGTAATAGCATTAGTTACAGATGAGTGCGCGGCTGCCTACTTTAATCTGATTCCATAGTCCCTATAGTGAGAGCTGGTCTGCAGTGTGCTGAGGAAAAGGTCAGGACGGACTGCCCACTGCCTCCCTGAACATTTACGAACCCCATAGGAGACATTTTGGACATCTTCTGGAGCTTGGGACAGAGCTAGTGTCATAAGGCTACTTATGGGATTTCATTTAGGTAGCATTAGGGGCAAATCCCCTAAATGTCTGTATTGTGATTCAGTGTTTTTCTTATTCTGTAAGCCACTTTGAATTACTTTGTGTATAAATTGTGCAATACAAATAAACTTGCCTTGCCTAATGAAATAATAACCAGATTAGTCAACACCACAGAGGTATCAGACAACCATGTGTCCACTGCATATTTGAGTTGTGATTTGAAAATCTCATATAGATGATTGTAAAGTACATGATGCAAAAAGACCAGCATTTTAGCATTTTATGTTATCAATGTACCTTAAAATGATCATAATTATATAATTAATTCGACTTAGGACAATTGGGGGGAGCTTTTTTGCAAATATAAGTTTGTACAGTGGCTTGTACCATGTGTGCCAGTCCCAAGTAAAAATGTGCTGTACTTGACTTTTCCTCTCTTAAAATTAGAAAAACAGAACCAGTACATTTTAAATTGCTTTGTGGCCCAAATTGATTCCTCAGTTTCTATTTCCTTCTTTCTAATGATCCACCATGATTAGTTAATTAGCCCGTTTTACAACTTTCAGTTCAGTAATGCTAACAACAACTACCAAGCTAAAAGTCTTCCTGATTTGCGGACAATAAAAATGCTTTATTAGATTCAGACAGCACAAAGCAGTGTCACTGATACCCTTTTACAAATTTTACTTTATTACATTAAAAATCAAGTTGAGCATCTTGGCTCAAAGGATGGTATAAAAAAGTGAATCAATTTTGAAATGTTATACTATGGGCCAGTATTTTAATTTGATAACGATGGCTTGAGGCTTCTTGCAAATAAAACCCAACTGCTTTCTATGACCTCTTGATATAACTCTCTCTTACAAGCATGACCCTTTAAACTGCCCTGACACTGCTGACTTGAAGCTAACATTATTTAGGCTAATCGGCTGAACTAAGTGGTCTAATATTATGTGCTGTACTATCAGACAGGAGTAGTTCAGAGCGGGCAGTTTAGAAAGCCTTGTATCTGAACCTCTGCTCTGATAGTGAACATCACAAGACCTCTGTATCTTGTGACTGAGGAGAGTGGAGGTGTGAGAGAGGGTAGGGCTCTTACTGAGAAATAATGTACACTATTTAGACATATTACCAAATCATTAACGCATACTTAAAGCAACATTGCACAACTGTTTGCTCTGGATTTAAGGAAGTTAAGTCATCATATTATAATAGAGAACACAGTGGATAACAAAAGCTGGAAAGGGAACTAGGTAAATATATGTGTTTGCTAAATGTCTTTAGTATCCTCCAATGGTGTCAAGTTAAAAAACAACATTGCAAACATGGGAGCTTTGACCCAATTCCCTGATTAGTCATAAAAACAAGCTAGCGAATGAGAGTATGGTAAGGTGGGCTATAGTTGGTTCATGTTCCTGCTGCCCCATAATGAGAAGGTCCTTGGTTCAATTCTGTTAACTGTTTATTTATTTGTGAAGTTGGCTTGTTCCTCCAATTCCTGAGACGCAATGGAGCCAGGTGGACTCCCCTGTAAAAGACTATGAATGTCAGTGGGACTTCCCTGGTTTAATAAATGTAAACAATGTCGACCTAGCACATGCTCTTACACCCACATTGTATTCAAACAAGCTGTGTTCTGTTTATAGATCCCTGTTCAGTCCTTGGAAAGAATCAATACACACACTTCTCCCCACACAGCCTGGTCTAATAATAGAAGACGTGACCTCCCATGCAGCCTGGTGTTACACTGATGCTTGGCTCCATCTGACACATAATGATTACTGGAATGTCTCCTTCAGACCAGTGGTAAAAGAAGAGACAGTGGCTCTTGGGAACAACATGATTCTTCACCATCGCTAATTGATATTTTGCAGTGATGTCACACTGGCGGTGTTCTACGTGTATGTCTAATGGAGGAATGTTCAGCAGTTACCATGGTGACACGATGCACTCAATAGCTAAAACTGACAAAAAATTTAAGATAGTCTGAGAACTGTTCATGGTCCCGTTTAAGTGTTTGATTTTCAACAAAAAGGTGAACATGACTAACTGAAAATCTGTGGACTAATGCTAGTTATAGTAGACTTGTTTAACAGCACAAATCATCTCACCTGTTGTAGTTCCAACCAAGTCAGCTCTTTCTAGTCCAATTGTGTTAAAATAAAGCTCAGATTAAAGTCTAACTTGAGTAACAGCGCTTCTAACAGAGTAGTGCTTTCAGTTAGCATCACACCCCGAGGGAATGTTGATGACAGCTCCAAAGTGTCAATACAATCTTATACAGAGGGAGCGAGAGTGGTCCAAATTTTTTGAACTGTATCAATCAAAATAATTATTCATTAGATGCTGAACAATAGGCAATAGTAATATGCTGGGTACATTATTAACCTCAGTTTTGTGAAATGGATTTCTGAACGTCTCTCCCAAGTCTCCCCCGATATATTATGTTATGTTTTGTTCAAGAAAACAAATATTGCAAAATAAAAATACTGCGTCCCTGTGAGTATGATAAAGTGTATTATCTTTGGTGAGCAATATTAACAAATTACAAGAAAATATTTGTAGATGCTTGAGTTAAATATCTTAATAAATAAATAAGGGCCCATATTACACTCAAAGACAGACCTGGAGTTGTGTTTTGATTCATTCACACATGATTAACAGACAAATCCTGCATATTTAGGCTGAGTTCTTCTCTCAAACAGAAATCACTCAATTCCATCTTGTGATGTCATGTGGTAATACAGGAAGTGTTCTACTGTGTTTTTAAACTCAATACACCTTCACTAGAATCATTTGGATAATTTCAGCCCTGGAATTGACAAACTCTATTGAAAAAATGATGAAAGGTAGCTGTTAACTTGAAAAAGGATCATTCACATGTGTGAATGAAACAAAACACAACTCCACGTATGTTTTTGATGAGGTAACAACATTCCAGCATGACTAAAAGTTCACAAGAATCAGTCAGGGCAGAGCATCTGGAGGGAGCAGTTCATTATCACATAATCTAAAGGTGAATTTGAGGTCACACTCAGAGTCGAGGGTTAGTCAGCACAAGTGTGAAGTAATCAGAGGAGACTGTGCATGACAAAAACAATGAGTGAAAGGAACATCAATGTTATCAAAAGAAACTGACGTTACTGTAAATACTGGCTCAATCTACACAAGACCTTGTAACTCTGGCATCACAAAACTAAGAAAGAGTTTATTTAAGTCAAGTACGGCTGCATTGCTTACAGAATATCGTCATAATTGTCTATATAACCAACCAAAACATCTCATTGGGGAAAGTTATCAGCAGCAAAGTGTTGTATCATATTGACCCTGTACCACTGCACAAGTCCAGACCCCTCCCCCATCATTGATCTGTGGAGGTCACTGAACTAATCAGCCAAGTGCTGTGCTTTATCAATCCTCTCAGAGTTCCTCTAGAAATCCCTCAGCTTTCCTTGGTTTCACTTTCATTTTATTGGAACATTAAAGCCACAGAATGTAAATTTTTGTCAAAAAACAAATGCATTAAAGTTTCAGAAAAATATAGAATCACAAGACACCAAGCTCTAAAGCCTGGCAGATTGTCACAGGGTAGGTACACAGTTCCATTGTATATTGTTATATGACCTTTTCAAGCCATAGTCATATTTGAAGTGACTCTCTTTAAGCTCCCTCTCCAGCCAGAGTTTGCTGGGCCCTGTCTACAGTAGGACATTACACTCTGACCTGTTGACTGTATGTTAATGGTGGGACATAAATGTCAGTGTGACAGCAGTCACAGAGTCATGGTCTCCTGATGAATGAGGAAACTGCAGCTTATTTTAAACCCAATCAGAGGTAACTCTTCATTAGATTCATGTCACGCTCTGGTACAGCCCCGCAGCACTAAACTCTCTCATGCAGGGAGACAGAGCAGTTAGATACTTTTTTCATTTAAGAGTACTTATAGACAACTTGTACTTGAGTAATATATGTAATGTAATCAATGTAACCCGTGTTAGTAACACACTGGTGGAAACAACAACAATAAAAAACAATATTGGTTTTCAGACAAGAATCTTTTAAGATCTTGTGCTTCTCCTATGTACAAATGCTGGTAGAGTATTGTTATTTCTTACACTGCTAATATAGTACAATTAATCTCATGGCTTTTATAGTTTGGAATGCGTTATGTTGTTTTAATGTTTAATGTTTTAATGTTTAATGTTTAATACTGAGTTATGAAGTGAAGACTTACAGGATCAGCTGGTCCACAGAACTCTCGAAATGCCTGTGGAGAGTTGGTGCCGTGGATCTCTAAAACCAAACAGGGCCCAGAACAAAGCTCTGTCACCATACTCTGCAGAAGAGGGAAAGACAATGACTATTTAAACTCCAGCTAACAATGTTTATTCAGGCGTCATGGAACAGTATGAAAACAGTAATGAATGGACAATACATTTATAGCACACGCATGTTTTGTTTTGGCAGAGTAAATGTCAGAATTTGATGACATTTTCACCAAGGGTCAAGAGAGAAAAAAATGTCCTTAGAGTTGATAGTTATGAATCTCTGTCATCAATTACTATTTATATATAATCTTATCATATACCGCATTCCAAATACTACATATCAACAATAATGTACATGCGTAGTGAGATAAAGACCTTTTGTTTTGTTTTTATAGGACACTACCTGATACATTTTTTCTGTAACATTGTTAATGCTACTTACTGTGTACTCTTGAACCACTCCTTTGTAAACTTCCAGAAACTCCTCGGCGTTTGCCCTCTCTATATTGAACTGTAACACAAGTTAATCAAATCGGCAAATGGGTGGCTGTGTTTCAGATAATTAAATATAAGATTGGACATTTTTTTGAAAATTATTTGATACATGAAAACATGGCAACTGAGCAGCTACCAAACAACGGGGCACGCAAAGTAAAATGATCAGTATGTTGTTATACACATATTGCGAGAACCAGATTATGTCAAAATGTCATAGAATTTGTTCACAATGACAATTATATCCTAGAATGAAAACATAAATGGCCATAAATAATAAAGATTAAAAAAGCTCAGATGAAGTGGTGGATTAGACTTTCACTTAGGTCATTGTTGTTACAATTCTAGCTAGTACTCACTGGCAATGAATACATAAAGATTATATGGCTGATTATATGGATGATTATATGGATGAGTGATTCTGAAGTCATGAAGAATGAGTACACCTTTTACCATAATAGACTAGACTATTTAAACAGAGTGGATATTTTTTGCATTAATTCTGAACGTGTGCCAAGTGTTGGTGGAGTGATAAAGGCCTGATTGATTTATTTTTGTCCCCTGGCCCCCAAACGCATCACAGCTAATGTAGCAAAACGGATGGAGTGTGCGGGGTCAGTGTCTGCTCTGATGACGGAGGCTACAGTCGTGAGGTCAGTCCACATCAGCCAATCAATACAGAGCGCATATTAGTTACATGTACCGCAGACAGGCTAATCCACTAACTCATAGGACAGCAGGGAAACAGAGGTGGGGTCAATAATCTATAATGTTACAGACATTTCCATTACTTTTTCAGGAATAAGCAGGACATTTTCCCCCATTACCCTGTATGCAGTAGCTGTACTTATATTATAATTATCCTTACCATTTCAAGTGCAGAGATTTCGAATCCTGCTGATGCTATGGAGTTGAAGATCTTGCCTGCGAGACCTGTGTGATAACATCAAAGTCATTTATCTTACGTTTTTATTGGTCATCTCCTCTGTGTATTTATACAAGGTGTTTAGAGCTGCAATAAAACCATTAACTCAATCATCCACTGATATACACTGATAAAGTTTTACTGTTGAAATGCTCCCTCAGGTGTCCCGCTCATGTAAGAACATTCCAATGACAGATTTAAAAGTGAAGAAAAAGAAAAAATAAACTTAAATACAATAACTACAATATGGTATTATTTATGATTATGAATGACTTTAAAGTAACTTAAGACGATCAAAGCCCACACTACAAAAGCCTCATAAGGTAAAAAATGCATAGTTTATGGGCCATGATTCAATCTTGTGGTTGTGCCTGACAAAAATCATTTGATCAAAATAAAAATAGCAATGAAAGTGTTAAGCGCTTCAAAAAGGACACAAGGAGCTCTTCAAGGATAAGGATAGATACATATCAGCATATCAGAACGCATATGCCTGTCAATGCATTCATCGCATCTCTTATTACATAATGTTCATCTGTTCATCATCAGTTTTCCAAAGCTATAGCAATAAAAAATTCCATACATTAAACATATATCTTAATGGGGAAAAAGTAATGTGACTGAATAAAGCATTTAGCAAGGAAATACTGAAAACATATTAAATTGATGCTGATGCTGCAGTTTTCTCAATTGTATTTGAGTGTCTAGTTAATATCGTCTTTTTCATTTTTTACAATTCCCAGACCTCTATTCAAAAGCCAGTGCTGTCCACCTCAGAAAGTAGCACACTACGTCCTGCCTTTAACATGTCCTTCCTACTAAAGGGGAGGACACTTTTTTATTTTTAGCCGGGCCTTATTTCAGGACTTTGAGGGCTCACAGGATGTAGCTCTTGTCACTTGGCTTGGGCGTTACAGTAGAAATGGTACAGAGGTGCCACGGCGACAGTGAAGGTCAGAGCGCCGCAGACAAACCTAATTGAACGAGGGGCGCCAGTCTCATAAGCTTCGTCTGACACAGTGATAAACACAGGCTGGATTATCCTGGAGCCAACTCCATCTTAAACAAATGTTGCTCTACAGGTCACTCTAAATTATTGTATTCTACAGTTATAATGACACCTGTACACCTATACAATGTCTATAATACTGGGTACAGTTGACTCAAAACTGGTATAAATAGCATAGCAACAGCTGAATTATATTGGATAAACGTGGAACCAGGACCCAGGAAGTTGCCAGATTTGGATTTTCCCAAAAAATATTCAGGGTTTGGAAAATATGCAATTTCCAGATAGCGCTGTGAGTATGAAGCACCAATAAAACGACTAGATTAGAGGTGCACAGATCCGGCTATTTAGTCCTGGTACCAATCTTTGGGTTTTGATTATTAATACTCCATACCAACCAACACCAGAGTAGAGACATCACTAAAAATGCAGTGAACATACTAACCCATCCAAATGGACACACATATGTTCCCATTAACAGAAATGTATAAACAAGGGGCGATAATTATGAGCTGTTCAGAGTCAACAGAGACCTTGTCTGTCTTTATGGAGATTGCGGTGTTTCATGACATTTTGTGGAACATTCAGGGAAAAAACAATAACATCTATGGGGAAAAAAGGCTTTGGTCCCTCCACTAAAAAAACGCACATAACAGAGAGTTACCTGGTGTAAACCATGAAGTGATGTCCTGCTGGAGCCCATCTGTCCTTTAATCTCTAACTATTTCTTCTTTAACATCTAGCATCAACAAGGCCGAACATGACCAGCAAGTTATCATTCCTTTTTGTAAAATCTCAATGAGCAAAATAGACCTACATTTTAAAAAGGAAAAATGGCAACAATTGACAATTAATTGACATTTGACTAAAGACATGTGGGATTTCCATTCATCACAGTCATTTCAAAAGGTTGTATAGAGAATAATGGGGTCACAATACTAAAATAGAATGACATTTTCATTAAATTGTAATATTTTATTTTATATTACCATGTGGCCTTGTATTTGTCAGTCTCAGTCATCCAGATAAGTTCTATAGTAGTCCATGAGCATGCACTAGTCTATGTGCTCTTATACTTGTTCTGATACAGCTCAAGATCAATTTAAATCTATTTAATAAAAGGTTAATTTTTATCCTGTTCCTGTGACCTTTTAGTATCTATACCTGCTCAATATCTAATTTTGATACTAGTTTTAGTATCGGTTAGTGTCTGATTTTTGATATTTTTGACAACCCTAAAATGAGTGGAGAGAGAAAAATACATAAAATGGTGAAGTAGAGTATAAATAGACCTAATCAATTACTCTCCCTTGACACTTGTATTAGGTACTACTATTAGCAGTCCTCTCTGCTCTTTCCATGCACACAGGACAAGTGCACACACACACTTTCCAAAATCAGCTGGTGCTGTTGCTATAGCGATGGTGTTGCAACAGAAGCTTGTCTATTTCAGTCATGTGTCACTGCTACGTCACTGGTTGGTGTCACCTCTATGATTGCCCCAGTAATGTCCAGTAATGCCTGATAGCCTCTGCCACCTTTTACCCACCACTTCTAACAAAGCACTGGCTGCCCCTTCGGATGATGTAACGCAAGCCTAGCCGTGTATGTCCTTGGGGGGTGTCTCAAGGGGTTCTCAAGGAAAATTCAAAGTGAGCTACTGATGCTATTTAGGACCCTTTTGGCCCAGAGCATTTGGATTCTATTCTTAGATACTGTAGGTGCGCAAGTGGTAAACATGTAATCAGGGGCACTTGGTGGGACGGAGGGAGGGTGTTATTTTTAGGTGAAGTTTGTTCCCCATCAGAGGAAAAAGATCTGTGGAGAGGCAATTCTGTTTGAGTGCAAATAATGACTTGTGTGTTTACTGAGTTTGATTACTTGAGTGTTTATATAAATGTCAAGTACTTGGTGTACTATTGACTTAATAAACCTTTAAAGGCTACATTGTTTTATTAGAAATTGCTAAAATGTTTGCCTTTTTACCTTAATATTTTATAGTAAATTATTATTATATTATTATATTAAAGTGACTTTATAACACCAGTCACTTTAAATAAGTCATGCTACATCACTTGATCTTTTGCACTGTCAGTTTGCACTGTTGTTCTGATGCTTCTGTATATACTAGACTATTTTTTTATTTTTTTATTATATATCTTACATTTTTTTTGCATGCCCTTACTTTATTTTTAGTGATACTTTATATTTATTTATTATTATTATTATTTTTAATAGTGATATCTCTACTTTATATTATTATTATTATTATTATTCAGTATTCTATGTTGCACCTCATCACCAAAGCAAGTTCCTAGTTTGTGAACTGTGTTCACTGACAATGGCAATAAAAGTTTTCTGTTTCTGATATTTTTTATGAATGCATAATACAGATTTTATGAATAAGTAAAGGTTGCCTGTTTAGAGATTTTCTTGTTTTAAGGGAGATAGACATTTTAGTATCATTGGCACATAGAACAAGCTGCCACACCTAGCTAACTGTCAAATAAAGGCTAACTAGGGCTGAGGGCGAAAAAGCCTTTTACCCATGGAGTTAAATCATATAAAAGTAATTGTGGGTGTAACCTGACCTTTTGAATTTGCCGGGTAATGAGTGCTTTGTGTGCTGTGTGCTTCATCAAAGACTGGAAACGTAACAAATTCTGACAAACTAGAGTTAAATCAATCAAAAACACACTACCATCTCCAAAACTTTCCTTTGCTTACTCTGCTGATGTTACATAAGTGGTATGGCACTGACATGTATTAATGTGGCCCCTGAAGGCAACAACACAACATGTGAGACTGATGAATCTGCACTATTCTAATTAAAATGGTTTAAATATTTAGAACATCAGAATCAGCTTGACTACATAAAGAGTTTGACTAGGAACAGTTTTTGACTAGTAACAGGTCACACTATATATACTTAATGCATTTGTTTTGTTGTTGTCATTTAGACATATTGTTGTTGCTTAATACTGATACTTAAAACTTCACAATCTCATGTTTCATGTACTTGTCATGAAGAAATTAGTCATCCAAATTGTAGGGCTTTGAGTCAGTAATCCCTTATAAGATAAATGTTATTTATTTAGTACATTTACATGTTATTACACGCAGTTAGAGCCATGTTTTCACCTCTGCTCATAGTTCTCAATACATCAGAACTGTTATAGAAAGGAAGCCAGATTTTGCCAAACATGTCAACTACATTGTAGATTTATTTACCAACTGAACAACTGAATCTGAACAAAACAAGGCCATGATACAGCCATTCATAAGGTTTTCACACGACATATTTTTGACTTGTCCAAACAGGGCACCCCCAGGGATGTGTGGTAAGACTGCAAACAAGGGCTCAGAGCCAGATAGGTGTGGCGCCAAGGGGTAAACCAGAAACCAGCCAGATACTATAATTGAAAGCATTCATTTATATGTAGATTTAACTTTGATCAAAAAGCCAGTGAGGGCAATAATATTTCTGTTTTTTCCATTAGGGTGTTTAAAAATGTGGTTACTGTTTCCATTGGGAGTCATTTACAACAAAAGTCTGTCTTGTTTGTTTTGTTGGCTCTGACTTATTACTTATAAAGAGGAATATGTTGCTAATAAATAATCAATACTAAAACTAGTATCAAAACTATATTGATTTGACCAAGCATCGATACTGGTCAAATGGTGAAATTAAATATTGATTTTATGTACTGAAAATTACATATTTGTATAATATGGAGATGGTAATGGTAAAGCCACCTAACAGAAAACTAAACTTTTTTTTTATTTATTTTTTTAGACTGAAAGAACTGAAGAACTGAACAAGTAGGTTTCTTGATTTTACTGAATTGAACAGGTATATAATCATGTCCTATTGTAATATTGTGGCTGGTGGTATGGTATTCCACTGGGCTTAAACACAGTGCAGTTGAACAAAGTGCAGTGCATAGTTGGGCTCAGAGTGGAGAATTTCAGATTTCACAGGTCAAAGCTTTAGAGGCATGCTCCTCCAACAGGGATCAAGGCTGGGATTAGGGCAGAAAAATCCAACAAAATTTGGTAAGCTTTGAGCACTGCAGAGGGGGCAAGAAAAACAAACGCCTTAACAACAGTTAGAGGACAACACTAGTGCATGCTTTACATACAGAATCTAAACTATGTGTGTAAGTAGGCTATCTTTTGCTAAATGGAAGAATAAATATGTTACTAATCACGCCAGGATAGATTTGACCAGTGTTTAGTAAATAATTAGACTGAATAGACATAAACCAACTTTTGTACCTTCAGAAATGGCATGTGGTTTGATGATGCAGCATGTACAGTCTGTTAGGTTGGCTGTATTTGGGGGGCCATGGCCAATTGTGGATGGGAAGAAAAACTCTAGTTCCTGAAAAAAGAAAAGAAGCTCTTCAGTTATTTTGAACCAGAAATAAAGCTGCATTTAAGAGCTCCCAGGAATGTGCACAGTTCGGAAGTTGGATTTCCGACTTTGGAGTGCTGTCAGCATACTGACTCAGCAATTAGAGAAGTCAATTATTACTTGATTCTTTAAACAATATAGCTACTTTAAGTTGCCTCTTTCTGTGTGTATTGTTGAGTAATTGTTTGTTTGTTCCTGCCCATTCATTTTAAATAACACACTGATTGCAGCTTTCATATTTCATTTGAAGCAATGTAATGAAGCATCCTGGAGATCAATATTTTTAATGCAAAAATATCATATATTATATTATATATTTTATTGTACTGTGTCCATAATCATGGTCAATTCATTTGACTTCTTTTTGTTTTGAAGGACTTTTTGAGGACTTTCAAAGTAGAAATCCATTAGTAGTAGTATGTGAGTATTCTATGTGTAATTGGTACCAAATAGTTCAGTTAATTTTGCTATATTACATTATATGTCTATGAGTTGCCCTTTGATTTTACCACAGATGAAACAGAGTGTATCTGTCTTACATAATGAGCAACTAAAATCTGCTCCTGCTTCTCTACAAAGCCCTAACTTTAATAGGATAAGTGAACAGGGTCATGTGGGCACTGGAGTGGGTGAGAGAGAGGTAGAATGAATGAATTCGAACTATCCCAATTCTTAGTGGAAAAAAAGTGTGAGGCAGTGAACTATTCTCTACAAATTACTTGCAACCAAATTAAAGATATGTGTAAATGAAAATTGTTAAATTAATATCAGTGAACTGCACAGATGTTTTGATAATAACCCGGACTTATTGAAGCATGTGCTCAATTTTCAATGTTGGAATAATTTGGTCCTGAGCCTATTATCTTAATTTTATTATTAAGATGAAAATCTTTTTTTTTTAAGCAGCAGTTCTGTGTTAAAAGCCTGCCTACTCTGCCTACTCAAACATGGCAGCTTTGGGATTGATTGTCTTTTTCTACATCTTGTCATTTTTGTCATCTATTGATTTCATTTAAAAACTTTATTGATTTTGTGTCATTCAAACTGACCCCTCTGTCTCCCTGCCTAACAAGGTCAAATAAAGTGTGTAGTGCATTACCCTGGCTGCTGCTGCGAATGAGTCGGAGCCATGACCCACGTTCTTGATGGCGTCTGTCCCATACTGAGCGCGCACACACTGGGGCTCGTCTTTACGGGCCAAGGCCGAATCTGTGGGGCCCAGGAGCCTCCTCCAAACAGACACTGCCTCATCTCCCATCAGCTCCAGGGCCACCACAGGGCCAGAGGACAGGAACTGCACCAGGTTACTGCAACATGCAACAGGGATAGACACTCCTTTGGAAAATAACTAATTGAAAAGCAGGAATAGGAATAAACACAAAAAACAGCGTGACTAACCAGATCTAACTAAACTGGGGATAAACCAGGAGTAAACCAAGACTTGACGTGACTGACATAAAAATAACATTAACTGGAATTCATCTCTGCTTTCCTCAAATAGTGTTACAAAGACGGTGATACCTAATCCAAGACATTCTATAACTATTCTGTTAAACCAAGAGTCGTACTTCTATGAACTGAAATCAAGCTGATATGGTAGAACTCCCTTAAATGTCATTGGGATGGCTGGTAAAGGTTGATACTAAAAATCCCTTTAAAACAGTTAAAATGGTGAATGATTGACCACGTACTCACTTGAAGGAAGGTTTGGACTGGTGTTCCATGTAAAAATCGGCCGCTTGGCTCCTGTGAAGTCACACAGCCAGAACAGCACAGGTTAATCAGTGGCTACGCTATCATCAAAAATTTATTATGATCCCACAAACTGCTGATGAACTATAGTGAAATTACAAAAAGTAGTGTCAGAGTAAGAGCATGAGTTCAGATCAAAGGCAAAATAGAGTGATTGGTGGCATATTCTGTTAAGGATTGTTTGCAAGTTTTTTAAGGCTTAAACTAGACTAAATTGCTTGATTACAGTGTGTTGACCAAATGTAAAATGAAATTATTACATATTTATTGCCAACACACACTAACAGCAGATTGCATAACTAAGCATTATATCTAACAGTGGGCTTGCATAACTTAAAACAGGATTACAGATTACACATATTCAATTCAGACAGTGGTTTTCAGTGTGTGGTCTACATACATCACACTTATGATGCCACACTCTCCAGCAAGTCAACTCATACAAAGAAGTGTAAGACTGCATAGACTAGTATGCATGGACCACTACAGAAACTTCTTGGACGAGGTATCACACATATAAGGCTACATGGTAATGACATTCTATTGTCTAAATAAAGAGTGTTTTTATTATCAATGTGGTGTATCCCAACTGGAGAAACAAGTCCATTCCTTAGTACTGGAATCGAGTTTGAAAATTTTGTATCGTGACAACACTAATTTCAAAGGCAGAAATACATTTATGTTTTTTTTAAAAATTGGTTTATTTGACAGGGACAGTGTACATTAATAGCATTGCTGCAAATGCACCAGAATTAGCCAAAAGGCTATTTTTCATCTGTTGTCCCTGGACAGATGGCAGACCTGTGTGAAACATTGCTATATGTATTTACTAAATATGTCCCCATTGAATATAAGGAAAATGTGGTATATCAAAAGCGATAACAAATGAGCATATGACTCACAAAAAATAAGTCTGATTCAATTGTGCTATAGCAATGCTCTAATATTCTAATCTTAAGTGAAATTATATTCATTTACTTAGCAGGTAAAATGCATTTAGCTTGTTATGGCAACAATAGTTTAAAGTGACAGTTCTTATAATTAAAAAGTATTAGCCTGTTTCTGTGCACCTGTGTTTCTTTGAGGTTTAGATAACACAATTGCTCCATGACTGAGCACCCGATGAGGCGTCTGGTTAAGTGAACGCCGGTGATGTGGCCCTGGGCAGACCATATGTTGTGAATGTGACGCAGCAAATCCTCCATCTGTTTCGTAGGGAATAGGCAGCTCCTGTCTTGGTCCATATAAATAAATGCACCAGAAACCAATTCTAGAAGTATGGGAGAGCTGGCATTGTGGTGCAATGCCCATCTCACAGTCAAGTTAGTAAATGCTGTTGTTGATTTCATGATATATAGTGTTTACTATGTGTTGTATCTCATGGTTTTATGTATTTTTTATCTAAAATTATTTATTTTTGTGAAGCTTATTTGATCTTCTTTGTCTGTTGAGGTAGAACTCTATAAAATATGTGTTGATTAGTGTAGATTAATAAATCCTTCAATAAAAATGTGTTGTGATAAAATGAGAAATGCAAAGTGAGTCTTTCCTTTTGAATTTTGGCATAATTTAACTTTCATGTTTGACATTTTTGGGTTTGAGGGACGTTCACTTTTTATGACTGGATACTGATAAATACATAATTTACATAGTACTTCTTTGTACTACACTTAGTACAACTTTTTGGCAAAGCATATATGTTTTATTAATGTTTCAAGCATGTGCTTAAATGGCAATGCTCCAGGTATGTCAAAATATTATATAATAACCCACCAGTATTTGACATAGTTATTTACTTCATCATCATTACGTTTCTCTTATATTGTGTAGCCTACAGGAACTCACCATGTTAGCTTCGCCATTTTAGCTTTGGTCACAATCAAATTGGAGCTATAGATGGTTTCAAGGACATCTCCGATCCTTGTCACAGAGTCTGGTTTTATCAGAGCAAGTGTTCTGGAGGAAGAGCAGATAGACAGTTTAGCATTAAAAACACTGTACATCAAACACATAGATAATTTGGTTTACAGTTGATATAATCATGTATAATATGTATTAATGTAATAATAAACCACAGCAAAACATTGGAAATATGTACAAGATCCATATATGGAAATGTATTCAAAGGCCGTATTCTGACCTTGCAATTGGATATGGACAAAGTGATTGAATCTCATGTGGCTGACTCTAGTGCAGGTGAATTTGATCTAATTTAGCCCTGAGAACATCCTCCTTGGTACATTGTGATAGATCAAATCTGGGGATGCATTTAGATGTGGCCATGGCTTCAATTGACCATTTATATACCAGTCTGTAACTGTATTGGACATCAAAAAATACATTAAAAACAGACTGATACACTAATAAAAAAATAGTGTTTGGTAGGATATGCAATTTATATAATAAAAATGAGCAGTCCTGGAGCTTTACTTTGGTTGTGTATATACAGAATACAAAATGGGCAATTAGAGAATTAAACTGAGGAATAAATGATAAATCGTGTGCCCAATTCTGAAGTGACTTAATGAGTTACATCACATTCATACTCAGGCAAGATAAGTGATTAATTCTAATGAAGACTGTGTGTGGTCAAAACATGTTGGCTTTGGCCATTTAAACAAGGGTCTTTTAACTATACTTTTCCTCATGCGACTTTTACTTTTCTGGATTTAGTTTTTTTCTGAGTGAAATATCTTGACCTATGCTCAAGGACATAACAACAGGATGAAATGGGTGACGCTGAGATTCAATCATTAACCTTCCAATTATACAACAACTGTTCTACCACCTGAGCCACTGTCTGTCACAACAAAACAAAATCTGTGTGTAATGCTGTATGTGATGCAAACTGAACGATTGGCAAAAAAGAATACCAGGAAGGTTTTTGATGACATATTGACATACAGTATTGTCATGGTAAGAAACATACAGATGGTAAGCTTAAATGGGTTATATGCATAATATGCAAATAGGTAATAGCAGAAGAAACACTGATGTTACTACTGCACCTTTCTTTTTTGCTGCCGAGTTTGTTTGCTGTGAACTGATCTCCGTAGTCGATCAGACTGAGCTGTCGTGAAAAGACGTTGACTTTATTCCCCACAAAAAGGTCCTCCATGTGCAAGTCCTCATATTTAGTCCTTCTTAAAAACACTCTCTGGTTCTTCACATCATACTGTGGACAGAACACAATTCAGTTCAATAAATATATATGTAACACAGCGGTGGTAATTACTTACAAAAGAATAGTTAATTTGATATGTTAAATTAAAATGTATGAGAATAACATGGAACATTTTGAACGAAAGTGATAATAATAATAATAGTAGAGTTACAGACTCCTCTATCAGAGATATGGTTATGGCAAGTCAGTTCACCATTTCCACTGAGCTGTCTCTGGGGTAGAAGAACAGTTGGTACTTTCGAAGGAGACCAGCTGTTGGGTCAAACCACTCAGCCAAAAATGCAAACCTGTCCTCCTGGAACACACATGCAATCAAAAGAAGGTATTGTGAACATTTATTTTGGAAATAATTATAATGAAAGATTAACAACCTTAGGAAAAGGCCCATGAATTTCTAGAATTGCTGTAAGACAGTGCTGGTTGCACATTAAAAATCCCAATTCATTTAATCAAACTAAAATGATGCCCAGCCAGGTTGAGTGACAGATAACCACTGGGAATCTGTCCCATTGAATGACAGATTCCCAGTATTCTGTCTGGTGAAAACAATGATAGAACAGCTTCCTCTCTATGCATGCCTGTATCATGAGCCTGTGTCATGACTAAAATGCTGGCAATGGATGACTCTGCCCACTGGTATTTGATCCGTAACCTTGCAATGATGATCTTAACAAGTGTATTTGTTTTTCCAATGTACAGCAGTCTTATTGGGAAAACTTGCAGGAAACATTTGAGACAGTAATCATGATAGAAAAGAGTGGTCACTGGCATATTTCATGCTTATCACCCGTTATTGCTCACCTGAATTAGCCACTGTGTGCTGCAGGTCTATCTAAAAGAGCTATCTATCTAACTAACTGAGCAAGATTGTCCTTGTTGCTTCAGTGACACTAAATGCACTAATATGGACACACATTCACTGATGGTAATGTTTACTTATAGTAGGCAAGGTAACCAGAGGGCTTACAGCTGGCACATCTCAAGAGGAACCTCAACTTAGGGAGTAGGAACCTCAATTTAGGGAGTAGGAACTAATTAGGACTAATAGCAAAAATGTGGACTTTCTGGCTTTAATAATGCATTGAACACTGCCAAACTTTTCAGCCTCTGTATTTTTAAAATTAACTATTGTAGTTTCATTTAAATTAGTGGCATTATTAGAGTGTGTTAAGTATATCTCGCGTCTATTTTCATATTTTTAAACAATATGTCAGTACTATGTTAAACAAACTTGTTTATCACAGATTAATAAAATCAGTTGTGATAACAACTGCTAGCTAACGTTAAATATTGGCTAACTTGAGTTTTTTTTCTTTTTTTTACTTTACAGCGAAATGTGCAGTGTTCTTTGTAGCAAAATAGTTCGTTCTAGTTATTCTCTATGTTAAGCATTAAAATAAAGTACTTATTCATATTCTCTATCAGCAGCTGTAAAGTTACTGTACTTATGGTTAGCATCACGGACGCTATGCTAAGCTAAGTTAGCAAACAAACGCACATGTTCCTTCAAATGCAGCGTATCGAGGAAACTTATTAAACGATATTCACGTATACTGCTGTAGAGCAAATGGTGCACTCACCATTTTTGAGAATGTATAATACCTTTCGATGACCGATCGAAAAAGTAATAAATGAATCCTAGCTGCTAACCCCGCGCTTCATTTTATGGTTTCTATGGTAACTGGGCTGACAAGCTGAGAGGCGTTCAGGTAACAAACGTTAAATTCGTAAATCATGGATGAGTCTTGCATCATCAAATTTAGTTTGCATATTTTTACGATATCTTAAATACGGATTTGACATCTTAGCCTTTGGGACAAAAAGAGCTTTTATTATTTTAGAAGTTGCTGTATAAAATGGGTTACTCATTCAGAAAACTATGGTGCCGTGAGCTGTGCAACCCCATGGGGGCAGCAGACAGTTAGCACGCAAACATCTCAAACATTACCGAGCTGTACACAGGCAATTTGCTTATCTCTTACGCCATCTACTGGTATTTTAATATAACACATAATAAATACCGAGTTGTCGCAAACGCACCACTTGTTCTGAACCCGGAACAAAAATAACAGTCTTAGATCGCCTCACATGCGCATGGAACACGTCCGAAAACCACTATAATACACTGTAACTGTGGATACTCTGGGGACCTGAAATTTTTCAGAATATATTTTAAGATTTGATTCATCAATGTGTTCATCTGTTAGTTTGAGAGATTTTATTAACAATAATAAACCTTTAATTTTGGATGGTGGTCTTGCAACTCAGCTGGAGGCACAAGGATTTGAGCTTGGGGTAAATTATCATAGACATATAAATAGTAAAGCATTTATATAAAGACATATAAATAGTAAAACACATTGTCAATCCAAAATATAATCTCTTAACTCGTTATTTACCAGTAATTAAAAAAGTTATATGTGTGTAGAGTAGACGACTTAATTACGGTTTCATTAATGTCATTGTAAGACTATTTCTGCCACAGGGGGACCCATTGTGGAGTGCCAGACTTTTGCACACAAACCCTGAAGCCATAGAAGATGTCCATTACAGGTTGATTTATCATACAACATAAAAATTTGTGAGTTACACATAACCACAATTTATTTATTTTCCAGATATCTTATCAGTGGCAGCGATGTCATTACCACAGCTACATACCAGGCCAGTGTTGAAGGATTTGTCCAACATTTAGGAGTAACATGTGAACGTGCCAGAGAGCTGCTGATGTCTGGAGTCCATCTGGCCAAAAACACATTGCAGACATTTATATCTGAAAATAAAACTGGTAAATATCCACAACAGATACTGTATGAAAGTATGTAGTATATGTACACTGATATATTTTGAAGGTCGAATACATGGATTAGTGGCTGGCTCAACTGGACCTTTTGGAGCATTTCTTCATGATGGCTCTGAGTACACAGGGAGCTATGCTAAAGAAATGAGTGTTGAGGTGAGGCAAGCGCCACACACTTTCATTTAGAGCTGCATTGTGTACACAATTCTCATTTAGCAATCTAATCTAAGAATAACATATAACAAATGGCCTTTATTTAGTCCCATATTTGTGCTCACAACATGAAAGCCCAGGGTTCAACTCCCAGGAGTTTGCATGTTCTGTCTATGCCTGCATAGGGTCCGGATGGTCCTGTTTCTCTATGATTAAAACATGTATAATAAGGTCCCCTCTGGGCAAACTGAAATTCCAAAATTAATGAAATAAATAAAAGATCAGGTTGTTAGGTAGCCTGGGCAGCAGCTCTCACTAACAAGGAGATTAGAATTGAGGCCAGGCAAGTTGTTTAGATGGATAAAGAGTGTTCATTAGTAAATTGGTACAATGTTTAGCATAATATTTCTATCAATCAGTTTTCATTCTGTAACTGAGATAGATTATTAGGCCCGAGAAATCTGAAATCTACTCGCGCAGGATGCGCCGCTCCAAGTGCTGGCAGTGTGACTGTCCTTATTCACTTTTAATGCATTTGAAAAAAAATATGTGTCCAAAAGTTGTAATTTTTACGCTCGTGTATGTGCTGTGTGGCCAGGCCCTTAAGGTATAAGCATGATGGGGAAAAAAAATGCACATAGAATCATGAAATTTGACACAAAAGTAGATCATGACAAGAGAAGTAAAAAATATTATGCCAATGCCGTCTGCTCCACCAGGGGTCAGCAATATTGTATTAAACTTTGCAAAGCATTTTCTGTTAACGTTGTACTTTACCAACTCCTCCTAAGACATTCACCTGAACGGGTTCAAATTTGGTACATGTTATCTCAAAGGGTGGGACATCAAAAGTTATCCAAATTTTTGACACAAGTCTTCACAGCGAAGCCTCAAAAATTGCACAGAATTTATGGCATTTTGCATCAATACAAATGGCTCCCATTTGCTTATATTAAATTATATCTGCATTTGTGGGGCGCAGTGTTTACAGGGCGCAGCGTTGGTGGGGCGCGGCGTTGGCGCACACGAGGGCCAATGATTGCCGCTTGCGCCAATATTTTGTTTTCTTCTTTTTCAGGGTCTGAAGTCATGGCACCATCCGCAGGTGGAGTGTTTAACTGCAGCAGGAGCAGATATTATTGCATTTGAGACGATCCCCAGCATTAAAGAAGCAGAGGCTCTGGTTCAGCTGCTCAGAGAGTTTCCCAACACTAAAGCATGGCTCTCTTTCTCCTGTAAGGTAAATATGGTAAATGTATTTCATCCACAATGGGCTGGCCACTAGTCAACTATTCCATTGCACCACCAGTCAATACTTCTACTGCAACTAATAACACGCACAACGCACTTATTCTCACAGCCAAAATAATATTTTTGAAAACCCTTAATCTTGGTGATACTACTCACCTGGACTACTATTTTGTTCTGTCATGTTTGTACCAAAATTCTGTACATTGCAACCCCAATTTCCTTTCTGTGCTTTACTTCTGGCAGGATGAGAAATGTATATCAGATGGCAGCCTGTTTTCTGATGCAGTACAGGTGGCTCTTAAATGCCCTCAGCTTGTGGCCATTGGAGTTAACTGTTGTTCTCCAGATCTGGTGGAGCCAGTCCTGGACTCAGCCAAAACCCTGCTGACTCCAGACCTGAGCTGGGTGGTGTATCCCAACACTGGCGAGGAGTGGGACGTAGAGAAGGGGTACTAAACTACAATTTTTGTTCATATACAATATAAATATCCATATTGCAGGTAAATAGTCTTATATTGTTTTTTTGTAACAATGTCCAGCATTATAAATTCATTTCACACTTAGTTGTAAGCATAACTTATTATACTATTCCATTTCCCTCATCAAACATACAACAGCTTAAGATGATGTAAATAATTCTGTAAATAAGTTAATTTTTTTTTTTTTTTTTTTAAGGTGGCTGGCTCAAGAGAAAAAAGCAGGATCTCTTTCTCAACTCTGTGAAAGCTGGATGAGACAAGGAGCAGCCATCATAGGTGACAAAACTACATATTGACAAATTCATATGTTTTGTTAAATTTGTATTCATTTTTAAATTTATTCATCTTCCAGGGGGCTGCTGCCGTATTGGTCCCATTCAAATTGCAGAGTTGCGCCATGTATTAAAAGGACCCACACAGTAACTGAAAGCAGTTTACAGAAAGCCTGTTTGGTATTCAATTATGAAAATTTAACTTTATTGAAAAATAATAAACAATCAAATGCATCACAGGTGTGGACAAAGGTTAATAAATATTAACAACACATGCAGTTTAACCTGCAGTTTACAATTTCATGTTTTGGAATCATTTCTCGCCGACTTTTTAAATGAAACATTTTAGCTGTAATAGATTTACAGAAAACACAAGGAAAAGGTCAAAACATCTTTCACGACACAGTTCACAGCACCACTGACTGGAAAAGCCCATTACACATGTCACTAAAGCAACAAATGCCATGTTATTCCTACAACATCTGACCAGGGACGGATAATGTCATAAAGGGGATGCTGTATACAACATGCCACAAAACCCAAATATCTTTCTTATGTTACTTTAGCAACCCTTTCTGGCTAAGGCTGATACTGCACAGGACTGTCTCAACACAAGATATCAGGAGACTAATCAAAATCTATCTTTAGCCCATTGCGAATATTTCCTGAAAATGTCAATATTTGACCATTACGTTCTGAGTCATACAGATGACATGAAACATGCAATGCTGGTGGAAACCGGAGAGGTTTTGTGATAAGGAAAAGTAGATTTTCAAACACAACAATATAGGAAATTCTATATTTAAATTATGTTTTTAAACAGTCTGGTTACAGTGTACACTCCTCTCTTTGTTTATTGTACTAAGAAATTAAACTGGACTTCCTCCATTTGAAGTCACACCACATTAGCAGTTACTCTTTAACCCAGTGATAATTTAGTTTCAATTCTCAATGTGGGGAACTACTACCATGTTAAAATTGGGTATAAAATATGATTTAGTTGTGATGATTCAAATGTAGTTAAATCTATCATATCAATCCTCTGTTTGAGGAACTATTTTAGCCTAGCAGAGACAAGTTGTTGTCTCCTAACACAAACAAATGGAGGTAAAAAGTTTTTAAGGTAAAATGCATGAAACAACCCCCACATTACAATTCAGAAAAGTTTATAAATGCTAAAGATTTTGATATGCAAACTATGTACTGAAACAGAATTAGAATGTCTCTGCTTGTCCTCTCTGGATAGGCAGAAAATATTGTTTCCCAAAGCAAAAGTAGGCTATCTGTGTTTGAAACCTACTTATTTACGGCATTGTTTACTCCTAAATACAATAACATTTTGTAATGTACCAATGTAAGGCCTGCATTATGTAGAAAATTCATATCTCTTACATAACTCCAGATAAAATATACTAATTTTACAGATGAACATAACTACCTCCTTTGGTGCATACAGTGTATATCAATCCACTAACCCAAACGATCATGTTGTGAACCTTTATCTTACAGGTTTTTCATTTAATCTATAAACAAACCAGTTCAGCTCTTTTGTCCCTCTACAGGTACATTCTTTTAATACCATTTTAATATTTTTGGTATGATGGTACTGCTAACTGCTTGTTATTGTTTTTTAAACTCTGATGTATCTGCTTGTAGCACTTTGAGATGTCCTTGAAATGTATAGTGCATCATAAAATGTATTACTATGATTATGATTACTGGAATTTCCCCACTGTGGGACTAATAAAGGCATATCTTATCTTATTATTATGATTATTATTATAGTATAACTGGCAGGGTAGGATGGCACTGGAGTCAGGAAAAGATACAAAATGTGCCTTGAAATGTGCTGGTATTAAGCTGCCAAACAAATGAGAAACAAACTCAAAACAAATGCTTCACAAATAAATCACCACAGACAAAACAATTTCAACATTTGACATAAAACGAACGGAAACGAACAGAGACACAAACATTATCTGGCCAGCAATAATAAAACCTTATTTTCATTGCAGCGGTACAGATAGGGTCAGAAGAACAGTTTTGTATTAGCAACAATATTATTCAGTTCTTTTCTTTATCTTTTGTATTTCTACATAATAAAAAAGCATGGTTATCTTTGAATTAGTCAACTAAAACAGTGCATCTACAAAATGTAAAAATGTGGCAAATTACAAAAGATGCTGAACCGCAAAAAACTAACAGACAAAATCTCTTGCACAGTACAATAAAAATCCAAGCCTTGCTGGAGTTGCTCGAATTAAAAATTTAATTAACTGTGCTGTATAGACCAGACCCGTACCACTCAATGAAAAAGAGCTATACATAAACCTGCAGCAGTCAGCAGCGTGTATTCAGCCTCTCAGCTTTTGTTCCCAGACTCAGAATGTTGAGAGTGGTTTGTGCGTTAGTCCACCATGTCCTCTTCCAGCTCACTGTCAGGGGAGCGCTCTCTGAACTCCGAGTGCTGCGGCCGTCTCCAGCTCTGCTCCTTGTGGTAGCCCGTGCTGTGGGAGCGTCCCAGATGAGACAGGCGCTTGTTGGACCGGTCATCGTCCTCCTCCCTGCCAGGGACCCCCTCTGTGTTCTGGGCATGGAAGTCGTGGCGCAGGGTTTCCAGATTCAAAGCCCAGGGGCCAATCTTCTGCCAGTTCACCTTCTGGAAGGCAATAATGCAGTGAAGGTTGCCCCCCACCTGAGGCACAGGGAGTGGTTAGAAATGTTTTGTAAAGATAAAAGAATAAAAATGCAAAAGTGATAAAAAATGAAATGAATCAGAAATATTTGTATCTGTTATGAATATTTGTTGCTCCACAGGTGGGCAACATAATAAACAATCATACCAGCATACATTACAACACAACTGTAAATGTTTAGCTGGGCTTTGGATGCAAGTGCAGTAGAAAGATGTGTCAAAGTCCAAACTTATGGATGTATTGGCTGGATACCGAAAAACTTTAACAGTGTACTTGTTTAATGTCCAAACCTTTTTAGTTTTTCGCCGCTGGATCCCTCTCTCTAAGTGACGGATATCCAGGAACTCAGGGTTTTGTGTGTTCAGGTCAGTGACAATGTCCGCCCACCTATATACAAGGAGGACGTGATTAAGTTTAGTATACAGTTTAGCATAATATATGTTAAGATAGCAAAATAAGCATTACCTTTTACAGTGAATTGCTGGGTGTTTTCTGCTTGGTTCACCAATCAAAATCCAGTGCTCCATCTCAGTTACTGGTAATGGCCCCCTTTTAAAAAAAAACATAATATTTAAAAAAAAAAATTTAAGCCTAAAATAATGTTACATTTAGACAGTAGTTTGAGCGACCTGTAGGCCTTGGCAGCCTTCAGGGGTGTGGCCTCAAAGCCCACAGGGCAGAAGTAGTGGTTCTGGCAGTGATAGATGTAGGCCATGGACTCATCCTTCAGCCCCTGGGTCAGCTTCATCAACGCCCCTTCAGCTACAGTATGTTCACATGATACGCTGGTGTTTTTATAAATATTTTTACATTGTTTTGTTTTGCTTTTTTCTTAATATTAAAAAATACCAATTTTGCTATGTATTATAATAAATTTGATTGCATGCATATTATCCAAGACAGTAAAACACAAAAGGGAAGCATAGCAAACTTTGAGCCTTACATTTACATTTGTTCAATCCTCAATCTGTATCCACGGGTTCCAAAGTGATTAAAAATTTGCATTTAACAATTCAAACAACAAAAATTCTGTCTCGCTGAAATCCATGAATAGTTTTTACTAGTTTTATCAGATAATAACAGTTAAATGACTTACCAGTTTCCCCTGCTGTCTTGTGTTTCCCATGCGGTTTGTACAAAATGTAGGAGCAGCCTCTGACTCTGAAGTTGTCATTGATTTGTCTGAACCAGCTACAGAATAAAGAAACATTTTCTGTTATGACAACATGTAGTAGAAGATTTCATTTTATTTATTTTATAAGTATAAGCTGACAAACCGCATTAAAGTAGCATTCCCTGTAAAAGGACCAAACTTGATCTCTTCGAATGGAGGTTGAAAGCCCAAAATGTGCAGTGCCTCTTCTTGAGAAATTGGTGGTAGACTATGGAAATCAGTGAAGAAAATGGATAAAGCTATTTATGCAATTATATTTTATATTGAAGCATTCAGTCTCCACTGTACTGAAATCAGACCCATCCTGACCTGCCTGCTCCCAAAGTACTGTAAAGGAAGTTCCAACAGGAGACCAGAGAGGAGATCCCACAGGAGGTTTTGTACTGCGGCCGACTGATGCAATACCTGAAAAAAAACAAAATGCCAAAATGTATTCATACTTTGGTATAATTCAGTCTTTTAAACCTCTGAAACACATGGATTTAACAAAGCAGTACCATCTCCTCAGGTCAAGCACTTTCCTCTGTTTGACATCGTCCAGTGAGGCGTGAGGAGGGATGTCCTGCAGGTTTCTGACCGGTCGAACAGACGACTTCATCTTTTTTGTGCTGGACTTTTTCACATTACCTGAAACACAGGGAGCTCGTCATCAAAACACACTGTAAGAAATAGTAACCTGCAATCAAATGATTAAAATGGCTTATTTCTTCAATTGCACAAGGAAACTTTTATCTTTCCCTTACATTGTAATAAAGAAACTAAAAATTCTTACTTGTTCTGAGTTTTCTGGTGGGCACAGCTCTGAAGTCAGATGTGTCTATCTCCCAGGCCAGAATGGGTTTAGTGTTGGCGGACACCTCCATGTCACAGTCCTCATCCGACTCCACTGCTCTGCTCTGACTGAACTCCTGGGAATAATAGTAATATAACAATGACCAAGAAAACCCAACATTCATTTTGTGCTTAATATTTTGTGTACAGGGTGGGAAAAGCCGTATTTGGTCACCATTAGTAGCAAGACAGAGATTTTAGTAGTTGAATGACAGTAGTCATTCTTGATGCATCCCTATTGTACCTGTGAGGGTTTGGCCTTAATAAGGAGAGGCTCATCCTCTGGTTTGAGTGACCCCCCAGTCCTGCTGCTGATACTGGGGTACACAGAGGCCGCCTGGTTAAGAAAGGCGTAATCTGAGCAGACCGTGTAGAACTTCTCCCTGGAGTGTGTGACAGGACAGGTCCATGGCAGGTGTAGCTCCGCGCTTGAGGCTCTTCTCGCTCTGGAGGCGTCCCGGGACAAAGGGTTGAGCAGAGGGTCCTGTCCCACATTAGATGTCCTCTGGAGCGGGGACTGCACTACAGGCCCAGGCAGGGATGGAGCAGGAGGTTCAGGCGTGTTCGGCATTGGAGATACTCACGGTTCAAGATGCAATGAATGGACTGGTGTGGGATACAGGGAAGAGACTATGAACTGGAAAATAAACAGACTAGTTTACACACAGTAAATTTTTTTTTTAAAATCTTCAAAAGAATACTTGTATAAACAATCCGTGCATATATTGGAAAATAAATTGAACAAATAATACATAGATTATTAATTTGAATCGTGCTCTATGATATGGTACAATAGAATTAGAATATTAGGATACTGATGTATTTTATGTATGAAAATAATTCACTTTGTAAATAACTTGATCAATGTCACGACCTCATACGGTTTATAATAAAAAATATGAACTTACAGAAAGTATTTGCTGCATGAGCTTGATTAGGCATTGTTACTCTCTGAATTAAATACAGTTTCAAAATTGGATCTAAACACTCGCTATCATGTTTTCCAGGACTGAGAGTTTCCAGGTTAAATAATAAACACTGTACTTAAATAATGCAGTGATACCTGCAAATCAATCTTTAACACGTGAACAGGTCAAAAACAGAGATCTCAGAGCGGTTTACAGCCTTTCCCTTTAAGTTCACATTACATGCACACTAGATTTTTGTTTTCCAAGCCTAATTAACCCCTTTGTTGTACATTAGACGGCTTAACATTTACAAATCACCTATTACACCTGCATTACTCTATTTGCTATGACAGCTGAGCCCATAGCGACACAGGGATGCTCTCTACACACCCATTGGAAAACGCCTTTACAAATGGTCATATTTCACAAACCTGATGTGGTCTCTTCGGACCAAGCGGTACAAGGACAAGCTAGCCACATAACAATGAACTTAGTAAGCCATTACACTGATAATATGTTAAAAAATACACCGCGTTAAAAGCAGCAGAGTCGCTCCGTTGACCCGTGCAGTTAACGGGTGTGTACCATTATCTATGAAACCGGGGGAGACCCCAAAGGAAAATCTAATTAAAGTATATTTAAAAAGGCAACCTGACAACTTCCAACATAACAATCTTACAAAACATCATAAAATATTTAATTGTATATTGATTGTGGTTTGAATTGTGGTTTAAGATCTAAAAAAAAAAAAAAATATTGCAACCCCATCCAGCCTTCAATTGGTCAAACCAGGAAGTGTAAAATAAAATTTGACCAGTCACAGACGCGCTTCCCACAACTCCGCTGTTTCAGGTTTTGTGGTAAGTTCTGGAAATCCTTATTTTTGCAAAAATATTTCAGTCAAAAGTCAATTACTCAATATCGGTTGCTGTCATGTCCCAAGAAGAAAAAAAACCCCAATATAAATACTTGCTCGTTTTGGTAATAAAACGTGTGTGAAACTTGGAACCTTCGGACAAAAACTCGCCCTGCGTCTATGATGTTGCAGACCAAGATGTTCAATATGTGGTGGTTTGTCCCAGGATTAGAAAGTGACCTTTGATTGCATTTAACTATTTGTATGCTAAAGGTAGATTTAAATTTGTTTCAAACCACACTTGCATATTGTTTTGTGTAACTGATGCCATCAACATTCCCTGAGGGCGTGACGCTTTATTAGACTTCAGTCTTAACACAGTCTGACCATAAAGAAGGCTTCTGAAAATGTGTAGTTTAAATCATTTTTATTTTATTTATTTATTTTTTGAGTTTTAGACAAACTTAAAAACTGCAAAGTATCAATTTGCAATCAATCCCCAAGAAAATCAATCCCCAAGAAAAGATTCCTTTCAATTAGGCTCTTCTTTGTTGTTACATAAAACAATGCCAGGCTTCAGAAGTCTCAGATAAAAGCGTATGAACGTAGTATGAAGAATTAATTATTGCGCATAGTATTTAAGATTACTCATTGTTGCTCATATTGTGTCACTGAACGCGTGTGTAAGATAATAATTTACCATTTTCCACAAAATCTAAAACTGAGTTCCAGTCCATCTTTACAATCTCTAGTACTGTTCAGAAGTCTTCTGAACTCTTTAGTTGGAAATACATATAACATAGTAACTACAACTCTTCAAAGCATGATATTGTAATCAGATAGTGCTATATAAAACCAATAATTTTCTCGTTACAGAGCCATGTCTAAGAAGCTGGTGATTGTTGACACAGACTGTGGCATAGACGATGCTCAGGCGATTCTGATGGCGCTGGCTGCTCCTCAGCTCCAGGTGCTGGGCTTCACCTGTGTCTTTGGAAACGCAGATGTCAACAATGTGTGTCAGAATGTGCTCAGGGTGCTGTCAGTCTGCGGCAGAGTGGAAGTGAGTGTGTATACTTCGTCATTTTTGTCACTCATTTGACAAAGACTGAGCCAGGACTAAACTGCACTAAACCCAGACCCAGATTAACAAGGTCTAAACTAGGATAATAGCAAACCGGGTAACATAACATGACACAAACATAATTTAACACTTTTTTTCCCTGTGTAGCTCAGGGACACAACTACATGCACTGCTGAAGTTTGATCCAGTAATCATTAGGTTGATAGGTAAATGTCTAAAATGCTGTGCCAGTGCTTGCATAGTTTTATTTATTTATTTTAGTTGTACATGTATTTTTATTGTTGTAGATTGTAGTACTTGGTGTCAACAAAGTCTCATGTGTCAAGTCATAAACAGAGGTATGTCTCTTCTCTACAGATCCCAGTGTTTCGTGGCTGTGGGGGGCCTCTGGTTGGAGCTGATAAACCATTCAGTGATCACTTTGGGACGGACGGTTTAGGAGATGTGTTCAAAGACAAGGACCCACAGTGGGAGCATAAGATCCAGACAGAGCATGCAGTCAATGCAATGATCAGACTGGTAACAGAACACCCTAACCAGGTAGGACTACATCATTTATAAATTTAGGAGTGCTACTATATACAAATGTAACTTTGGCACACACTCCTGATATTCTGTGCCTAAGGCTTCTCTGACCCCCACCAATCACTCACACACTAGTTTAAAACATAGGCAGGGGGTGGGTGAAGTGTCTTGCCAAAGGACTCAACAGCATGCATTGGTTAGATCTAGGATCAAACCACCAACCTGTCAGTTTGTTGAGTCATTGCTATCCCAATATTGCAATAAAATATAAAATAAAACCATTAAAAATAATGTTTTACACACATAATCATTTTGTGGCATGTCTATCTATGTTCAAAAACATAAAAAATTGTATTTTTTTTTTAAATTATTTTACAGGTGTCGTTAGTGGCTCTTGGTCCACTCACAAATTTAGCCATGGCTGTACGACTAGACCCTGACTTTCCAAAGAAACTGAAGGATTTGTACATCATGGGAGGCAACAAGGAGGGTGAGCATTTTTCTGGGAGCAAATGTCAAAGTTTATATAGAACTCCTCTGGGTGCATTTTTGGATAGAACAGTAAATGCAATCTCCCCCAAATTTCAGAATTTGGCTGACCCAAACAGTGCTCTCTCTTTCAGCAAAAGGAAACGTGACGCTGTGTGCAGAGTTTAACTTCAGGATGGACCCTGAGTCTGCCCACGTGGTTCTGGAGGAGTTCCTCTGCACCACATACATCGCTACCTGGGAGTACGCCTGCAGGAACAAACTCAACTGGGTAAGACGTTTATTTTTGTCTAATCTAATAATGACTATTATTGTGGTTTCATTATTTGTTTTACTTTGTAAGCTGTACTGTACTGTAAATATACAGTTGTGCAAAAAGTACTCTGTAACAAACTCGTCTGAAAAGGGCTGAAGATAAGAAAACATTTAAACAAGCGTAAAAATGATCGGGCCATACAATAGACTACAGAAGTGCAGGTTTCTTCTTGGGCATGGATGTCCTGTACATTTCTATTACTTAATACTGTTCAGGAGTTTCTAAACTTGGTATCAAATGAAAAGTGTACCAAGTAGTCTAGAATTAGTCCTAAACTGAAGGAAAACCAAAAATCACAACAATTTTAATTCACCTATCCCTTTGACAGGAGTTTTTTGAAGCGTTGATAAACCAGGACGCCCCTGCAGCTCGATTCATGAAGACCGCCACCTCTCAGTGCTGGGCCTACTCCAAAGAGGCCATGAAGAACAAGCGCGACGTGCATTTCGGACCTGGTTTTGTGTCGTACGATGCTTATGCGATGGCCGCGTGCATAGACAGCAGTGTGGTGACAGAAAGCATTCACTGTCCCGTTCATGTTGAACTGCAGGGGGCGATAGGGCGAGGGATGATGGCACTAGATCAGGCAAATCAACTAAAAAAGACACATAAGGTTTTTGTATTTGTTAAATGTGATGTGGAAAAGTTTGGACAGTTACTGATGATGTCCCTCAGGCAGCCATAACATACATACACAGCAGATCGGTAGCTGGAAATGCAATTCATTTCTTTTATAATATCATATCAAATGAGAAAGTAATATTTTACGTAGATCTTAAAATTTACACAAAGTTACTGAGATTATATTTAGGATTAATATTAATGTATGCAATAAAGTGATATTTATCCACATACTTTAGAGGCTAAAGGCCTTGTCTTAAAAGCCTGTAGTAAAAGCATAATACACCTTGTATGCCAGCAATGATCACATCAATACAAAAAATAAAAATAAAAATTAGTTTCCAATACCCCACGCTGCCACAAGAGGTCAGACTAGAGTGTATTTATAGCATTGCTTTTGGTCATTACTCATTTCACATGAATGTTTGTCTTGAAGGTCATCATTATACATTATCTATGGACATTTTCTATAACCTAAGCTGTAACCTTACCCACCTCTCTAGTTCGTACTGTATTGAATTAAATCAGCAGGACATGAATATACATTTATTTAGTCACAATGTTTAGAAGGTCTTGTGAGGCTCTTTAGAGAGCCTTGTGGGTTCCTTCAGTGTACTCTCTGGTTTCCTAAAAAAAAACACGTAATTCTAGATCTTGGCCCAGGTCTGCAGAATTGCCCTCGCATACTATACAGTGTTCCACTATTTACACATGACATATTTGGCCAGTTGCACTTTTAAAGAATGGGTTTAATGAGGAAAACAAGTCATATCTACTAGCTAGTAATTTAATTTGCACATGTGTTTTGTAATAAAAGGAAACTCAAGACAGTTGCTGCTTGCTGAAATCTTTTATTTAAATTTGCTGACAAATATTTGTAATGTACGATACAAACCCCAAACGGAGAGGCCATATTGAACTGAGAAACTGCTTTTAAATAGATGTAATGCTTTGGGCTATTGAATCCTTATTTGATCAACCCAATTAAAATGTTTAAATAATTCTTTTTTTGTATTTTGAAATCACAAACCAATAAAAACCCAGATGAAAAACAAGACACACAGCTAATACTGCGTCCTTATTGCCATGTACCAAAACGATAACGGGAACATTCTGTATTGCCGATAATATTTGTAATGTAATGGAGGGGCGAACAGTTAAAACAAATTAAAATAAAAGCCAGCATATATCGCCCTCATAAATAAAAAGCCATGGAAAGTAAATAAACAAACAAAGGTCGCCTGCAGTGGTGGCTTCCAATAAGTTACACTTGAGGTAACGCTGCTGTGGGATGGGGATTTTAGACACTTTGAAAGGTTTAAATTAGGGCTGCACACTATAAGGCAAAATTATTCTAGCGTTATCAACAAATTAAAGTGAATACATTGCCTTTATTTAGCCCAGATTTAGCCACTGTTCTAAATATATTAACTCTACCAGTTAATATAATTTTTTTTTCTTTTCAAAGCATATTAAGAATTTGAAAAGTTAAAAATTAAAAAGGTAAATAAAAGTATGGCATCCAATTTGTAGATTTCTTCTATCTGTATAGAAGTAATATATGGAAAGCTTTGGGAGAAATTTATTTTACAGACTAAAATTATATTAAAATAAATATTACATTTATTTATAATTTACTGCAATATTTGACTACATTAAGGTCAGTATATTGAAATTGGGCAAATGTTCCTGATACAAGTGTTACAAGTGACCAATATTATGCCAAATCCACCGTCAGTGGGTCTCAGTTGATGGTATATATTGCACTTTGATTGTCAATACCACATTTGCCTCATAATGTACAGCCCTAAGTTAAAGTTGTCCGCTTGATCATATTGTCGTCTTCACTTGTTTTCGGTGTTGTTGGAAGTGGGCCAGGGCTCTGAGCTGCGGCGGCTCAGAGTCGGTCTCCAGATACTCCAGGGGTTGTAGGTGCGGCTCAACTCATTTGGGGAGGCGGGGCTTGAGGGAGAGGGGCTAGAGACCAGGTCAGAGGTCAGAGGTGAGCCGCTGGAAGTCGCCGAGGGAAATGGGTTCAGGGTGGAGTCAGCGCTGGTCGACCAGATGGAGCTGCCGAACCAGGGGTTACGGACGCTGCTAAGGAGTGACTGGAGAGAGTGGAGAATGCGGATAAAGAAATTGTTTAGTGTTAAAGAGTTTCAGATGATACCACAACATTCTATGGCGCTGTAAAGCAGTGATGCCAAAAATTAACCATAATTAACCTTAAGCCAAAAGGCCACAGTGCCATAGTGTGTGATGAAATCTCAAAGGTATTACGAGCATGTGTATGTGTTGGGGTCTTACTGCGGTGGGGGCGGTGGGCGAGCTGGAGCTGCTAGGCCAGGAGTGCAGGGGGTCGCTGCTCGGGACGTCCCAGATGGAGGAGGACACAGGGGTGAAGTCAGGCCAGGTCTGCTGCTGCGGCTCTGAGCTCTTTGGGAGGTTCATCCCACTGAAAACTACAACATATGCACAACTTTCAGCAACAGCAGAGGGAACATAACTTCAAAAGAACAACGGCAGACATCTTAAAGATAATGGCTCAGACTTTAATCACAGTTAAAGTGCATACAACAGGTTAGCCTTACCAATTTCATTAAAACATAGTTAATGTCATTACATTTAAGATGTTACCAAAATCCTAGCAACCATACTGTAAACAAGGGCCAAAATGTATCTAAATTGCACAATAGTTATGATTAAATTGCTTGATTTGTATTTATTTCGAGTTTGTACCAAGAGAGAAACAATAATCATATACATACTATATATACGCTGTAAACAACAGAAAAGCACATTTCTCGAAAAGGAGTGAGAAGAAGAAAAACTTGTATTAACCCACCCCTATTTATTACATAGTTTCAAAATTATGTGGTTGCTTATGTGCATTGATCACAAAACTTACAAATATTTACATATAGCAAAATAAATTACACACTATGCATACTTTATATCATTTTTACCTAATGTCTTTTTTTGGTATTGAACTGTATTATGTTTTACAGTTATTATTTTATCTGTGTACTTTTTTTTTTTTTTTTTCATTTAATTATTTATTTATAATGACAACACCTTTATTCCGATGAATGAATGTGTTCTTTGCATGTAAATTGTTCTTGAATTTTAGATGTTGATGACACAAGGTTTTCTGTTTTAGAACTCACCACTACTTCCTGCAACTTTTTTAATCTTGACTGATGTAAAACTAAATATTCACCACAGGTACTATTCTACCAAACCAAGTAATAATTAAAGTGAGTTTAATGTTTTTCTAATTTGTTTAATTTAAGGCAGTGGTTTTAGCTACAGAATCTACCTTAAAATTAAGATTAAGTTAAAATTGTACTATGTAACTCCTTGTTCTGATAATGTCATTTATTTATCAGTGAAACAACATTTCGTTTGAACATAGTAACTTAGTCCACAGACGGGTGGTACACAAGGATTACTGTCTGTTGTCCCCGTCAAACTAATAATAATAATGAATGATGATAATAATTATTTGAGTAGGACAAATGTATATAAATATAAAACATATCAACTTTATTACAAAAGACAGAACTACTAGTATTATGGTCTAGTCCCTCTGCATTCTTGGTTTGCTGGCACAGACCCATGCACCTACCTCCTGTCAAGTTGAAGTTGTTGTTGGGCCCAAAGGCAGAGAACGAGTTGGAGTGGATGCCTGGACTGCTCACTGTGTCGATGGGACTCCACAACCCGGAGCTGGAAACAAGAGGACCCACATCTCACTGTCCAGGAACCAGACTAAAGACTACATTACTTTTATTTTATTAATATGATTAGTGCTTTCTTTTTTGCTCGTTTTCCATACAAGAGGAGGAGTTTGAAAACTCAAACAAGCCAGCTTGTATGTAGAGAAGGTTTTATCGGTGGTCATTTTGATGGCTCCCATCCAGAAGCCATTTTTAAAAATTGAACAGAGAAGAATCACGCACATCGTCCCAGTCTGTTCGTGTTTTTGGGCTGCTCCCTCTCTTTCAACGCACCCGTTTTAGGAAATTGATGTGCAAAGTTCTCATTCTTTTAAATTGAAAATTTAAAAATTGAAAATGGCTTCTGGATGGGAGCTGAAATATCTTGATCAATGAGTCCAAATGACCACCAATGAAACCTTCTCTACACTGAACCACTCCTGGAAAAATAAAGAATTACACTGTCTCAACGCAGCTTGTAGCACAAGGTAAACAACAAGCCAGTGAAACTAAAGTAACTACAAATAATATCAGTTACAAGGCGTGTAAGCAATTACCTGTCCGAGCTGTCACTCTCCACTGAAGTCATGTGATTCAGACCTTTCCCTGGACCAGAGCCTCCTGACGGGACACAAAAGAGGATAGGGTCAGTTTGACTCAGTAGGTTTCGGACAAGACAGGGAACAGGGACATTTACATAAACAATTTCACTGAGAGCATAATTCCCAATAATAAACAAACTATAACTTATAACTTTGAATACCAAATGTATATAAGAATATTAAAGCATATTTCACTTCTGCTCTTTATAGCCACTACCCTTACATGTGGTTGTCCCTGGATGAGTTTGCAGTTGACTGAAAGTACATTTTGAAACACCTCTTCCTTCCTCCTCCAATCACTCATTTGTTTACACAGCAAGACAGAAATCAGACACCGCAGCATTAAGATCTTTTTCCTTAAGTTATGTAAATAACATGGAACAGTCTCCCAGACACAAAACCATCCATTAAACATCCCTCATTCATTATCAGTGTGCAGACATTTACCTGGGCTCTTGTCGTAACCAGCGGCGGCAACAGTAGCAAAAGTTGGGTTTCCATTTTTCCCTGGGAGAGGAGGTGCTGTGGGGAATTTACTTCCTGGAGCCTTCTTTTGGCTCGTGTCACTGAAAACATAACATCAAATGAAATGAAAATAATTCAAATGTGGTGGGACACTAAGTGTGAATGAACTTGACATTTCCTATAGAATTTTGACACAGGTATAAAAAACTAATAAATTTAAGTATATTATATTGAATTTTTTCATCATTTTTCATTCATTCATTTATTTATTTATTTATAAGGACAATGTACAGTTAAGCACAAAAGCAGAGATGCTTGTACCAGATTCTAGCTTTACAGCTAATTTCCATCTGTAGTCCTCTGGGGGAGGGGTCAGACTGTAATATTTACAGTGCATTTAAACTTGCAACCCATGTAACATCATTTATACAATTTTCCTAATCTTCACATACACACAGTACATTACATCAGTTATCATACAAGAACTCATACATCCCAATAAACATACACAGTTCATTCTTACAGTTAAAAGTGCGTACATGACTGGTTTTCTAAAAAAACATGCTTTCACTTCTCGATTGAAAGCAGAGAGGTTATTTAAGCTCAGTAGCTCCGATGGGAGCTTATTCCACTGTTGAACAGCCCTAAAGGGAAAAGCTGATTGGGCAAAGGCTGTTCTACATTTAGGCACGTTACACTGCCCTCTAATGGTACCTCTTGTTACTCTTGTGGCCCTATCTGCTGACAGCTGGATGATTTCTTTAAGTGAAGGCGGAGCCAGGTTGTGGACAATCTCATCTAATGTCATGTTGATGATATATAAGATACAAAATAATTACAAAGGGAATTTCAAATATATGATGAATAATATGCAGGTTGATCACATACTTAGAGATATTACACAAGCTAGCAAATAGTGTGAAAGAGGGGTGAAGGGTGGAGAGAGACATATAGCAAACTGTTAGGTTGGGAATTTCACAACACAGAGGCTGGCACAGTGCCCAGCAAAGATCTAAGCTTCCTTCACAAGAACAAATAGTTTCAGAAGATACTTTACCACTGCTGTCTATGAAGGCTTTGTGTTTAAAGAAAAAGCAGCGTTATCTATGTTTTTGTTTAGCATAGTGCTGTTCTGGGCTGACCTGTTGAGGACGCTGCTGTAGGTGCCCCGGGACAGTAGAGTGGGCGAGGTGGGGGGAGGGGAGCAGCTGGCTCTTTTGAGAAACGGGTCTGCGTGGATTGTCTGGAGCGAGATCTGATGAAGACTACCAGCTTCTGCAAATACATAACAAATAAAATGAATATATGTTAGATAGTATAATGTGAAATTCTGTGGTTGTGATTATGATTAGCTCTTACGGATATTATTGTCTGGGATATCCCACTCTGGAGAGGCGAACTCCTTCTCCCCTTCTGAGCTACTGCTGTGGCCCAGCTCTGGCACTGAGCTGCTGGACAACATTTTGGCTAAAAGAGAGGGATGCCCTTCCTCCAATTTACCATCTTCTGCACAAACACAGCAGACAGTCAGGCAAAGGAGGATTAGGCAAATAAGCGGTTTTATATATACAGTATTATCAATGGTAAAACATGTTTACAGAGCGAACTATAGGTGGCACAAATACAGTATATTCTGTAATCATTTTTTTGGAAAGAATAAGAAAGTGCTTGATTTCCCATTTAATATTGCAAAGAAATTTACAAGTAAAACTGACAAGATAAAAAGCTCATAAAATATCTCAGAAATGAATGGATTACTACTATAATAATCACTGTCCCGTATTATCCATTTCTGTATTCAGCAGTATAGTTTGTAAAAGAAGTAACTCACGTCTGTTTTTCTGGAGGGGGCGAGACTTAGGGAGGCTGGACAGAGGGTGCAGACCTTTTGATTGAAAGTTCTTGCGTTTTTCTTGAGGAATGGTGTATGGCAACTCCAGAGAACTGAAAATAATACAATTAATATCCCACAATATAGTCGTGTTTAAAATGTGTAGTCTGGATTTGTAAATCTCACCTAGATTTCTCAGGCTGGGTCTCTCTTTTTGTGGTTCCTTGTTTTTTGGGTTTGGGTTTAAGTATAAAATTTGAAGGTTCATCTTTTTCATTTGTGGTGGGTACTGATCGTCCTTTCTTTTTTATTGGTTCCTGGAAGACAGAATTACATTCACTTACACATCTTGGATAGAATGCATAGGTCTATGTATCCTGTGTGTAAACGGCACCTCTTTGATGCTGGTCTCCACATCTGGGTTGGAGGTTTCTGTTGTCGTGGAGGAGCTGTCGTCGTTATCGGCCAGATTATCTTTGAGCTCGTCTCCCTGAGTTTTTAAAGTCACCTTTTTCTCTTTCTCTTCTTTCTTCTTTTGAGACTTTGTTTTTCTTACTTTCCCTTTGGATTCCAAAGCTGAAAAAATACATATATACAGAGATTTATGATCATTTCAATATGCAAAAACAGGTTTTGCCTATAGACTTTTAAATTATTTGTTCAAATTCATGCCAAACCAAATAAACAATTTGAATCATTATCTACAGCTAAGAAACAATGCTTAAAATAATGTATTGTTGTACACTTTTAATACAAATTGCATATTATTTTATATGATAAACTCTTGTGTTTCATGTCAAAGTCCTTCAGTTTTATCCCTCACCTTTGTTTTGTAGCTGAGTGTTTGTCTCCTGTAGCACCTCTGAGCTGACTGCATCAGGCCGGTCCAGGTCGTTGTCCATGGCTCCGATCAGACTGGCGTAGTCCTCATCAGGGCCTCTCTGGCTCTCTGTCTGCTTGTTGGAGCGGGTTTTGCGGTTGATGAGCTGACTGTCCTGGGCGCTCCCTTTGGCACTCTGAGTGGAGGCGTTGGGCACAGAGGAGCGGGTTAGGCCCGCTCTGTGCCTCTGATCACTGTTTTGCCGCCCGCCGAGTCGGGCAGAACCATTGGCATAGTATCCTCTGGTGTTCTGGGGCAAGTCACTGTAAAAACATTCAACAAAATGCCTTTAAATGAGACATTTAAACTACTGTAATCAACCCTTGATTTATAAAACAGCACTGTACAAAGCCCTGGGTTACAATTAGCCTACATACCATAATAAAAGTACCTGGAAGTAGACTTAGGACACTTTACAGCCCATAAGAGATAAGGCTCATATGTAATAGATCAAAAGTAATAGAATCAATCCAGGCCAGCTGGGAACAATGGCATCCATAGAGAAGCATTAGTCCAAAACAATACTGAAAAGTACACACAAAAGCCCTGTCACTACTGGTGAACACATCTAAAACACTAAAGAAATTTAAATGGAACAAACATCTCAATTTCTTTACTATTAAATAAACAGGGACTTTGTTGAGGCTTGATAACAAAACCCACATCTGTAGGAGCATGGCTATACAAACAGCTGCCAAACACCACAAGCATTTTACACATTTAAGGTTAATCCCTTGAGGCAGATGATACAAGATTTTAGCAAAATATTTGTAAACAGACCTGTCCTGAACACATCCTTTCATCAGCTTTCCTCACAAAGAAAGAAAACCATGTGTTGCTTTGGCTTTCTTTGTAAACGGATTGGATACGCCCTAGATAAATTCTTCTCCAGGTGTAAACTAAATACATTGAATGTATTTCAAAGTTGATTTAAGTACACTGACTATAGTTATATATGAGTTACATTCTACTACTATACTGATATGATCAGGGATAGGGGAATAGGAGCCAGTATTCCTGAATCAATTATTTGGTATTTTACATAAATTGTGTTGAATTAACTGTGTTGATTCACACATTTTAAGCACTATCACAAGCGAAAACATGGTAAATGACTTACTGTGAGTTACTGTGGTCGTGCACTATTTCCCTGAGATTAAATGGTTTCCCAGTCTCCAGATTACTGGACTCCACTGAAATACGTCTTTTGAAAGGCTCCCAGATGCTTTTAGCTTCAATCCAGGCTGTAGCAATCACCAGAAGGAACATGGAGCTGAAAAAAAAGCAATTTTTTTACATTTATTTAGGCAATTTTAGTTTTTGAATTATGTACTAGTGTGACATTGGTCCATTCTTTGTCTTAAGTGCAATAGTCAAAGCAACCAAGCCTCCAAGTACGAATGACTCATTTTTTGTGATGAGGGATTTAAAAACACCATTTAACTTTAACAGCAACACAACATCAACAGATAAAGGTGTTTAGCAGCACAGAATGATAAGAACATTTTAATTTTCAATTTAATAACATTTAGCACTAGTTAAGCTTTATTCATCAGGCTTAGTTCCATTTCATCCCTTCTGCACATGTGGAAAGGGAACATTCAGAGTCTGGCAGTTATCAGTCATTTATAGATCCATAGTCCACATTACTTTCAGTTGACTTAAGATGTTCTAAAATCAAGACATTTTTTTCAAGTAAACATATGTGCCAGTCAGTGTTAATTTTGACAAGGAATTTTAATTTAGTTTTAGTCTTAGTCTTTTGACTAAAATTACTTTTTAGTCTAGTTTTAGTCATCAGATTTGTTTTAGTTTTAGTCTAGTTTTAGTCGACTAAAATTACAATAGATTTAGTCGACTAAAAGCTTTTCACACGTATCAATTTTGACCTTTTACATTGAACATAAAACTATACTTTCTTGAAATTGGGATATTAATATGCAAACATTTCACACTTTATATTTAAACACAACTGTTTTTATTGAAAATGTGTTTCAATGTTTAAATGGAAAAGCAGTAGCAAACAAAGCACAAAGACAGTATAAATTATTGCTGTCTGTCTTTATGACACCAGTGTAAACCACATCAATAACTGTCAAAATGATAATTCACAGCTAAATCCAAAATATATTTAAAAAAAATTAAAGTGCAGGTGTCAAAGGCCCTTTTGCCCTATACAGTTTATTACTGCAGCTTATTAATGCATAACAAGTACTGTAACAACCTTTGAACTCTAAAACTCTAACTCTAACTCTTTTTCCCCTTGATTGACGCGCCACATGGTTTACACTCGTCTTATTCTCTTTATCAAACGTGAAGTGAGACCACAGGTCAGACCGTCTTTTTCTCCCAGTCCCAGTCGCCAGCATCTTCTCTTAGCACTTGTTGCTCCTCTGTCCTCCTCATGTTTCTCGGCGGGGCGCGTTAGCTTTTCGGCACCGCGCAACACCGCGCGCTGTGATTGGCTCTTTAGCGCAGCGGCCGCTCGTTCCTCTCTCTCTTCTCCTGAGGAGTCCTGACACTTATTCGTCACCATGGATCTATTATTCGTCACAGGTTATATTTTCGTTTCGTCTTTTATTTGTTGACGAAAATGTCCGTCTATTTCGTCATCGTTTTAGTCATTTAAAAGTAATTTTTATTTAGTTTTCGTCTCGTTTTCGTCCGCAAAAAACCTTCGTTGACGAAATTATTTCGTCATAGTTTTCGTCAACGAAATTAACACTGGTGCCAGTGGAGTCAATAAAATGCACTTGAAAGATATGACTTAATCTGGTTAAAACTAATCAAAACAAAAGTGTACTATTAAAATATTTTGAAATTGTAATTACTGAAAGTAACTCATTTCTGTTGCAGTGTGTTTAGTGTCCTCACCTCATGATCAGAGACACAATGATGTAGAGCTCCAGTTCCCAGCTGGGCCGGGGCAGTGTCTCAGCACACGTGGCCAGCATGTGGTACGGCAGCGATGCATTCAACACAAACACAAACTCTGAGCCTCCCAACGTGACCAGCTTCAGCTCCCGGATCACTCGAGACGATGTGAAGTCAGGTGTAAATCTGCACAAAAAACGAGGAAGTCTGTTAGTTTCATATACTCAAACAACATGGGGGTTGGAAGTAGCATGTAGTATTAAGTGCCAAGTAATTCAGTTCAATTCAATTAAATCTTTATTAAGAACAAATAATACCTGATAATACAATTTTCTATGTAGTTTACTTAAGTAGTAAGTATAAAACATGGTACAACTAAACATAGAATACACTGAGGCATCCAGGGCATGCTCCATGTTACTATAAAAATAAACATTGCAGGTTTTGAGTTTTATGTAAAGGATCAGATCTATACAGTACATTTAACACTGCTTAAGACAATATATTCATTTAACATACTTGAAACTTTTAACAGGAAATAATCTATTTCTGCCTGCAGTCAGATCAGTTTACGCTGGTGTTAAAAAGAGGAACTCAAATATACTTTGTGGTGTGATTTTTCTAGACAGAATGTTACTTAATACCACAGCAACACAGATAGTTTTTAGTTTACACAATTTATGAGTTAAGATGAAAAATTCACTTATGAATAGCTTGATCCAGGTTTTGTAGGTGAAGAGACAGCCCTACAAACAGAAATATAAGATTCCCCTACACAACATAACTTTCAAAAAGTGAGCTTAAGTAGGCTCTCAAAGTGAAACTTGGCCAGTGTGAGGAAATCTCTTGTAGATATAGCCAAAAAATTCCATGTGATAAGTTGTTGTTTATGCACAGTAAAAACACAAAGATTTCTTGGGCAAATTTGGTGCACTGCCTTGTCGCCTCTGCATTGGCATCAACTCCAGACAAATAAAAGCAAACACCAGTGTTCTATTGAACTTTGATGGCTTAAATAGGCGCATCTTCTTTTTAAATGTAAAAGTTGATAGAACATGCTCTTACAGAATGGTGAGGTCCTTAGAGGTGTTTGGTTTGAGGGTGAACTCCTGACAGTTGAGGACCTTGAAGCCATAGCCTTCACAGATCTGTCCGTTAATCTGGGCGGGCCGCAGAGTGATCGGGAGCAGGCCGGTGTTCTCCACTCGGAATGTCCGTTTCAGAGTGAAGTTGGGCTCCCTCACTTTTGTTTCTGGAGAAGAAAAAATAAAGCATAATGTATCAAGTTTTGACATATGCCTTTTTATTTTGTATATATATTATTGACAAAACAATATCGTAGTCTTCACATTAGCCACATTTTTTTTTAAATTCAGGTACCTCTGACATACAAACCTTGCCAAAAAAAATAAATCTTTAAATAGGGCTACTGAAACTGGTAATGCAAAGAGTAGATAATAAAAAACAGGGTCATTAATAATTCTAGTGTGCCAATACTCACTGTCTGTGCAGTCTCTGAGCAGTCCTTCTGTCATTTTAAACCTCAGAAAACTGCCCTGTCCTGGTGTCTTCCCTGCTACTTTCAGACTTTCTGTGGTACCACGTCCATGGAGCACAATAGTGTCGATCACTGTCAAGTTATTCCTGAACAAACAAAGTCAAATTTAGAGAGAAGTTCATGTTTGCCGAAGGTGGATCTAACACTAGAATACAGAATACAAGACATAACTGCAATTTAAGAGATGTTTTGGGGTACTGGTCCATTTTATAAGTGCCTATCTAGCTGCAGACCTCTATCCAGAGGAACTTGCTTTGTAGGCTCTACCAAGAGGCCCTTAATGTGACAAATCTCAATCAAGAGGTCCCTAATTAAACAAACATCTGCCAAGTGCATAAGTCTATGATTTCCTGACAGCTTTTTTTCAACATAACGTTAATATTGTTTGATTAGTTGATCTCATATTAGAAAATGACTAAATCCAAAATCTTACAAATAAACTTTATCATGTTTAATTTTCTTTAATAGAGAGCAGACTAAAGATAATAACTGATAAAAAAATCACAATTAGATGAACAAATACAGAGTAAATTAATGAAAAATAAGGAGCGACATCCTGGTAGAGGCTGCGGCACTGGGTCCTGTGGATACATGTCTGCAGACAGACTCTTGTCGATTCCAGTAACATATTTTCAGTGGTTGCAGCAGAGCAATAAAAACACACTTTATACCTGACAATGAGGAGAGAAGAGACACTGTGGTTACTGATGGGAGTGAACCGGACATTGAATGATTTGATTTCTCCAGGCAGCAGGAGCAGGTTGAACACGAAGGGTTTAGTTGATCCCTCTACAAAGCCAGAGCTGCCCTTCACTACTGAGGTCTGAGGAACAAAGAAAGACAGTTAGCAGCAAATACATATCACATGTTGGACTCTAAGTAATAATAACAAAGGGACTGTGTGTTGAATGAAATTAGAGTAAGTGACACTGAAGTCCAATTGAATTGCTACAAAATTGTCTTGAAGTGCTTACTTGGTTTCTGTGAACTTGGAACTCCAGTGTTTTTAGATCAATGTTGATATTGGACAAGTTTCCTAAAGGGAACCTGGAACACATAAAAAAAGGTTGATTATATTTAAAAGAATTCTTGGGTAAAAGGACATTGGATACATTTGTTAATTAATAGATTTATTTAAAGTATCCAAATAACTGATATTTAGATTGTAGATTAAATCAATTAGAAAATGCCATCTATTATCTTAATATTTATTTATATAGATATAATAATGGCAAGTAATTTATTCTGCAACAGCGGTTTTACTCATGTTATAATAAAATGAATGTAGACTCCCTACCTGTCTGCCAATTTCCCAGAGAACACCGAGGGATTTGGTAGCAGAGCCAAAGGGAGGACTTGAACATAAACCGGGACATCCGCTGGGTTTTGAAGTATCACCTCCTCGTCCTGGAGGCAGAACACATTCAAATACACACATCTTTTTAAACACTAAAGAACTTTGAGCCTAATTGATATAGTGTATAAATATATGGACTATGAGGGCTAAAAAAAAAGAGCTAGAACAGGTGCATTGCAACATTTGAAATATTTGAAACGATAACAAATATTCAGACACAGTTGTTGTAAACATGTAACAAAACTAAAATGTATCAAAGAATGAATGAAATACTATAAAACAGTCTACTCACAGAGGAGGAGTTTGTGTTGGTGAGAGGAAAGGTGATTTTCTGTGAGGAGTTTATGAGGGTGGGCCAGGTCAGGTGAGCTGTAACTTTGGCCTGAACGTTTTTCTGCAGATCTGTGTTCACTTCAAAAACAGCTTCAATCCTTTAGAACAACAAAGAGATAGATCCTGTGACTGTTCCTTAAATAGTCTGCTGCTGTGGTGTGGCCAATTTAACTTTTTAATCAAATCACCTAACCAATGGAGTAACACGTTGCTTACTTGTGTCCCATGCGCTCTTTCAGCTCCATCCATCTTCGCAGGAGTTTTTGATGAAGGTCGACATCTGCATCCCAGATGTCCTCCTGCAAAGCCTGTACATGAGGCTTCGACTCAGCTGTGGAAACAAAATGTAATCAATTTAATGTTGTGTTTTGATACAAATTAGGGCTGCACAATATGTGAAAATTACTGTTACCTATGCTAGCTATAGTAATGCAAATAGCCAAGGTGATTAAAATGACATTCTTTTTATATTCCATAATAAAACAATATTGGCTGTACCATTGGCTTCTACCTAAATACTGAACTCAAATAGTTACAGTAGTTGTATAGTTGTGTAGTATAGTTACACAGTCATGAGAATGTCTTGTTGATGCTCTTTGCAAACCCTAAACTATACTGTTCACTAAAAATCTATTTACAAATCAATCACTCATTAAATTTAAGTATCAAAGGTGAAACAGAAGGTTATCTAATACTGTGCAGCTCTAATATTTTACAACCAGTTCCAACAACACTTACATTTAAGCACAAATGGCAGCCCCACATAACAGTGATCACCACACTGCAAGCTGGCATCAAAATAAATATTTGCCACCTGGAAAAGATGGAGCGGAAAGCAAATAAGTCGCTGCTTAGGGACAAATGTGGCGTTCAAGCTTCACCAAGAGAAACAGACCTTTGATTTTCGTCTGGGCTCCAGCTCGTCCTTGTTGTTTCTGAGTCGTTTGTAAAAAAAGCGGATGTCTTCAGTGAGGGAGCGAATCTGCTGCAGACGAACTCTCTGTGTGAATGAACTCTGGATACTCAAGCTCTGGTGGACCACTTTACCCTGAGGAAAAACAAAACACAGCGTTATAAGTTTTATTTATTTATTATTTACATTATAGGTATATTCTCAGACACAAGAGTAGCTAGGCTTAAAAGCATAAACAGACAATATATGTCTATTTAGACTGCACAGGTGTGAAGATAAACCAATATTTAAGGGTAATTACACAGACCTGGCAAGGCAACTATTTGTTCCAGGCAAACAATGTTTCCTGCTAATGAAACGCACAGCAGTATTCTAAGTATTTCTTAGTACTCACTGGAAATGAAGGTGGCAAAACTATGTGTTTGGGAGAGCTGCTTAACGCTCCCACAGCAATGATCGCTTTCACTGGTAGAGTTAAGATCTAGGGAGCAAATAAAACAACAAATCAGCATTACATAAAACACTGACATGCTGAAAGATTTCCTGAACATGGGACTGTGCCCACCTCATAGTCTGTGGTTATGTGGACAGCTCCGTCGTATGTGCCCTCAAGCGCCTTGGCAATCAGTGTGACTCGAAACACTGCGTAATACCCAGATGCCAGTATCGCCTTGAAAAAGATGTCAGGACTGTTAGACTTAAAATGTTAAATGTTGATTAAAAAAAAATAAAACATACTGAATGGAAGGAGTGGAAATAGCAAAAAGCCATAAATGTGAATGAACAAGTAACACCAGAATTAAGATTAGTGAGTTGTGAGTAATTATATCAGTGCCAAGTACCTAAGATGCTTTAAGTTCCAAACCAGTTTTGTTGCATTTCAGTGATGTGAAATATCCACAAGCAAATGCAATCACAATTTCTGTATAGCCCCTCTAATTTGATTTATTTACACTTTGAATGCAAGATTATGCAAATAAACTGAATTGAAAGCTAACTACAGTGAATTTGTCCATTTTAGAAAAAAATGAATTATAAAAATCATGAATAGATTAAAAAGGTTATAGAAAAAGAAAAGCTGGACTAACAAAAAGTATATCTGCTTTTGTCACAATTGAGAATTCTTCAAATAATTGAATTAGTCACAAAAGAATCAAAGTGGTGTCCGTTGTGTTACCGTTCTGTGTGGAGAGGCGGAAGCGTTCTGCAGCTCTCGGAGGCGACTCAGCGCCACAGTGGTGTTCCCCCTCTCTGTCCTCAGCAGCTCCATCGAGAGGCTGTCTCCAGTCACCAGCCACGACTTCAGCTCCAACTGAACAAGCAAAATGGGCTTTAGAAAAAGGGTTCCGCAAAAAACATACACTAAACATTTAAATTTGTCAACCGAGAATTAATTATGTGTGAAGTGTGTGAGTGGGTTGAGTGTATGTAAAATTATTGAATTTCACATGGACTTAATACTGGACATTTCATATATTACTTTTATATGAGTTATTATGTGTATTTTGTAACAAACTGGGCACTCATGAAAAAGAGGGAGTTTCTTTAATCGAGTTTCCCAAATAAATGTTAATAATATAAATATAATTTAATAACGCCACTTACTAAAAGAAGAAATTATGTTTAAAAGGTGCAGTATGCAACTTTTCTGATGAGCAGTCTGTGGATATGTCGTATATCGTTTTTCCTAGAATGCTCAACAATATGATATTAACCTTATCCCTCTCCATGGAGACAAACAAATGAGTCACAAGTCACAGTTCAAATCTGTGGAGAGCAGATAGATCAGTTTAATTGCCATAGAGCAGAACATTCTAGGCAATATCAGTTCTGGCAGAACATCTCCAAGTTTTATAGACTTTCATTGTGTGTTTTTTATATTGGTCATTAAAAAAAGTCTGTTTATACCTATAAACGTACACGTGTGTTACAAAAGAGACATTTCAAATATTTACACTACAAGACTGGGGCAGACAACGTGTACACACACCTCTATGGGATTGCTGTTAACCACAACAAACGTGATGCTGCTGGTGTCAGTAGCACTGCGAATGCCAAAATCCAGCAGGTTTTCCCTCAGACTGGGGGGCAGGACCAGCGGCTGTACACAAACAAAGGCACATGTTACATGAGTATGGATTTTTTAAAAGTTTGTAAACACTGTCCCAGTTTAAATAGATTTTCTTCCTGCACTGCAACAAATAGCCCAAACATGGGTGTCATTAGTTTAGGTTCAAAGAGATTATTTGTGTTATGTTTTATTTGTATTTCACCCTAATTCAAGTTTTTTTTTTTTCATTTAACAAAAACATGATATATATTTTTGGTTTGATTTCTTTTTTTCAATAATAGGACTGATAAACTCATTAATAGACAATAGGTAATAGGCCCAGGACAACAGCACTGTCCTCAGTCCAAGACCGATTACAAACAAATTCATCCCAATTTAAAAGACTGCAATAAGATGAGTTTCTGTGGTTTCAAACATACCTCGAGGAAGCCAGTGTAAGCCCGGACCGGCAGGTGGAACTTGGATGCGTTTGTGATGAGGAGGAGGTTGCTGTCAATGTGAATGGATGGTCGGATCGGTCTGAACAAAAGGGAGAAGATGTACCGGGACTCGTGAGGTGGGATGACAATGGGCGTGCTGAAGTTCTGAACCTGAACATCAAAGAAAATGGTTACAAAAAGGTTCAGAAATAGTAGTTCAATTGTAATGTGAAAACTGAAGTGTTTTGTAATGTTTTGGTAAATAATTTGTTAGGGCGATATATTGAACAAAACCAAGGCTCCCAATCTGCACCAACCACAAATAATGACTCACTTACAAACTACAATTCATACTAGGCATGGTGGGTGGAGTGTCTTGCCTAAGGACATAACACCAGTATGCATTAGAGCCACTGCTGCCCCATTTCGACACCCAGTATTCCAAGTGGTCTTCCATGCAAATACTAATCAGGCCAAACGCTGCTTAGCTTCCAAGATCAGCATAATAACAGAAAATCTACCAACATTTGGTTAGTGGTAACTTCAATTCTGAGCTATAACTATGTTTAATATTGCAATAAGAACATGATTGCTTGTCATCTTTTTGTGAACCTGTTGCAAGATGATATGTCTAATTTTTAAACTGGATGCTTCCTATTGGCACATTACTTACTTTGTCCACACATGTATTCCACTCTAGAGTTAAGTGTCTTGCTCAGTTCATTTTTAGATCAACAAAGGCAGACATTTTGGGTCACTCTGGCACTGGCTAAACTTGTTCCTTCATTGTTTTTTGGTGTCTTGTGGCGTGAGGCTTTTATTGCTTTCAGAAGGTAAACACAGTAACCTTTATTCATTTTGTGCAAATGCTAGCAAATAAATTATATTGTAAACTACAAAGTTGACATCTACGATATAAAATCAAATGCTGAGGTTAAACACACAAGGGGAACAGTCTTTGTGGATTTGGTGGAAAACTATAAAACGGTCAGAACACCATATAAATTTGTGGAGAATGGGACATTGTTGGAGATTTTGTAATACTTTCAACACTACGTAAACAAGTGAAACCAGCAAGTCATTTTTTCACCATACACCTTCACTAAACTTCAAATTAAACAAATTTGCTGCTAATATGACATGACCAAATCCATAACTCCTCAAAGTTGACAGCAGAGGCACTGTTGCTAACTAATTCAAGCAGGTGACTTACATTGAACATGGTTTTTGCCTCCTCCGGCAGCGACACATTATGGATCCTGATGGCAAAACTGAAGGCGTTTGTGAGATAAATGGACCTGTCTACTGGGTCGACTGGACTGTCCCGGATGTGGAACAATGTTGCTGTGTGGTCAAACCCCAGGTACCTTTCAACATAAAAGAAAACATTTAGATGTTTATGTCAGTTTTGTGTAGATATCAGGTAGGTATCAGCAATAATGCAGCCAACATCAATTTAAATGGCCCAAACATCATAAATATAAAAAACAATTAAGTCACCAAAATATGCCCAAACAGAAATAATTAAACCAGTGTCTTTAGATTTTGTCAGCGGCAACTTTATAACTACACTGAATTAATTTCTTTATTTTGGATCCCCATTAATTATGAAATCAGCAATAACTATTCTTCCTGGGATCCACATGAATGTGAAATGTTTATTACTCAACAGCACAAGTATTATCTCTCAAGTAATATATTGAAATGAGTGTTTTGGAAGTGATGTCTTTGAAGAATGGCACTGGAAAAGTAAACTCAAATCCTACAGGGCTGCTGTTGTCAACACGCACGATTATTTTTTAACAAAAATAAAAAAAAGTGTCTTATTTCATAGACCATAGACCTGTAAAGCTTTTTCATTACTTCACAAAATCTTAACTAAAGCAGTTATTACACAAAAGGACTCACCCTTCTAACACTTCTGCTTGGTAAGGGATTTCAAGCTTGGAGTAACTCTTTTCTTTTGCTTTTACTGTTATTTTACCTGAAGTCTGATATGGTCTCCTGGCTTTAGATGCTGTGAAGATACAAAAGTGACAGATGAAACAGGAGATAAGTCAAGCTAAAAAAATATGCAAACCACCACACAAAATAGGAAGTTGAGCAAACACGCAAAGCAGGGCATAAAGGGCCACTGTCAGAGGCGAAGTGGTTATACAAATGACTAGACAGACTTAATATGATCAAAACTTACCATCAAAACTTATACTTGCTACTTTGGTATATCTGCTTTCTCCTGCTTTAAGTGTTACTGCTTTGAAGTCTATTGTGACAGCATCATTTGACGGTGTTGTGCGTACACTCTAGAAATTGGCCAAAATAGAATAAAAGTTTTAAAATATATAAACTGCTATGAATGTTTACAAGTTAATGAATGCCACATACCGTTATTGGAACGTCTTTGGTTCCTGAATTTAAAAGGTGTAGATTTAGCAGTTTTGGCCGATCTGTTTGAGGAAGTAGAACAAACCACAAAATAAGACAAAGTCGAAAGCAGACCATTTTCCTGTTGAGTTTCACAGTTGCTGTAGGGAGCCATACCTTGTGACCGCAGTGTACCAAAGTCAAGCATTTCTGTGGAGGAGTATATACCAGGTGCTACAAAGTGAAAAACACACACGCACATTTCAAAGTTGTTACACTGGTATGTATGTTTACTGTAGCCACTGTCTAACAAATACATTATTTGAACATGTATGGATGGAAAAATGAAGGCAAGTACAAGCTACAAAGGCAAATTCTGGAAAAAACCTTGGCTGACCCGGCTCAACTTGAGATATGCCAAAATGATTTAATGTTGTACAGCTGTGCTGTGTGTCTCCAGATTCATTTTTATATTGTTTCAACCCACAACATTGTGTTTGTGCACTTGTAAAATGGTTCAGACCTGACGAGACCTCCACTTCCACTGGAAGGATGATGAACTGATCCTCAGCAGCGTTGGTTTTTATTCGGATAAACGCTGTGTGGTTGTCTGCATCTCTAGACGAGAAACTGGCTCTCATCACTCCCTTTGTTTCAAATGGAGGAATCTCCTGGAATTAAGTACAATTGGAGCACAGTTACAACTAATATAGCCATATTATTTTCACAATCTAATGCAGCATTTCTAAAATTGTAAAATTAATGATGAGTGCTTGTACTGTAAGTGTAAAGCCAGTTTAGAGATTAATTGCTAGAATAAGCTTATAATTCCACAACAGTGCACAAAAACTATAAATAGTTAAAGTAAATTTCAAATTCAATAAGTAGCTTCAAGTGGTATCATAGTGTTTAAAGTAATATCAATTATTGTCAAACTGTTAAATTGAAAATACATTTATAAAACAGTAACTAACCCATAGTTTCCCAGTCCCTCCTTGTTGTCCAGTGGGAAGCTCTAGGTGCAGGTCCCCACCACTGGAGTACATCTCCACAACCTCCGGTATAGAAATAGAAACCCGTCAAACAATGATTCACTTCTATTCTAAACAACATAAAGCAGGCCTGAGCTTCACCTGTAGAGGCTCACTAAACGGGTTGTGGATGTTGATGAGAGGAGAGAAGCTGCTGTTGACCGGGACACGGGCCCCTATAAACGGACGCAGCCTGTATGGGTTTGGGATGCCTACCCCAAAAACCTATAGGGACAGGAGACAGAATTATGTAGAAATCATGTTTATATGTTCTTTCACATTTTTCTGGTTTGCTGGTATATATAAACCTATTTGCTTTTTTAAATTATTTAGTACAGTACTCCTAATAACAAGATCTTGCACAAGATCCTGTCTGCAGAGGTATCAATATTCAGCAACCTGTATGAGAGCCAAAGAGCCAAAACCAAAACAACAGAGCTAGTTGTGCAAAATGTGGCATTCCTTTACATGTGAACTAGTTAATTTAAATGTGCACTGCACAACTTTTTTTGGTGGAGGGTCCGTCTTCTGCTTTTTAGCATTTTTTCATTACGAGTGTTTCTATTGCTCAAAAATACAAGAGCGATTCTCCACAGATATGAGTTAATGTAGCGTAGTGCTGCAATCACTAAATCATAGCCATTTATTTACTCTGATACAACTATCTATGCCAGCAGACACACCTTAAAATGCCATTTGTACCTGGTATGTAAAGACTCCATGATGCGAAGTATTAATAAATAAAGTGTTTTCTACATTTCCAACTACTCGAGCGAGGAAAACAACATCAAACGATGTGTTTCCTCCGGGGGGAATTATCTGCAGAAAAAGGAGAAAAGAAAAGACACATTATTAGAATGTAGTGACCTCCAATCACCCCCGACAACACCTGACCCTAAAGGTGCCCATACAAACACATTACAGCTGTGCGCCAACTTTAGCATTTTGGTGGAGAGACTGTGGTGTCTCCTAGTGAGTGAATGAGTGGTGTTAAGGGTTTGAGTGAATACGAGTCGCAAAATTTCAATACAAAGTGAACTGGAGCTGGAGTCAATAGAGCCAGAAGCAAGCTCATGCTCACTTTCTATATGGAACGTGGTTGCTAGCGGGTTAGCTATGACCATTTATATATACTGTGTTTGGTAATAACTGATTATTCTCTTTTAAACAAATATTTATGTAATTTTAACTAAACCTGTACATAAAATATAGTTATAATTTATTACCGATGTCACTTTCATTCATGTTTTTTACTGTAACTGATTGTTGTGATCACAATTATTGCTCTATTTTACTGTATTTTTTGTTTTTTTGAAAATTTTAATAATCTGACCATTTAAACTTTTACCCTGAAAATAGTAAAAAACAATGCCTTTGATGCAGAGATTACAAAGATGCAAACACAGTAGGTCATTTGGGAAAAAAAGTAGGAGTGCCTCTCGCACTTGCTGCATTGTTTACTGAGCCTACTTTACAGCACTTTTAACAAATTCAAACAAGAAAAGAGGAAGTAAGAATGCAATGATGAGTCACTACTTTTTCACTAGAACTAAAACCCAGTGTGTGTGTAACTACTGCCCAAGACATCTGAGCGGAATTCAATAAATATTCAAATAGGTAAACTTCAGTATGTATCCAAGTACTAATATAATACTGTATATGCAAAAAGAGTCCAGGAAGGATAATCAAATCAAAGGATGTCTATGTGCTGGTTTGTTTAATATATCTCATGATTTTAAAAACATCTTTCTAAACCACATATTAAAACCTACTTTTGTGAGCTCACAATGAAGGCTACAGCAGTGGTTCACATTCAATTTCAAATGGAAGGACACTTATTCAGGAGTCTTAACTTTTTATTTATATTTTCAGTTTTGATATGTAATTGCCGTTTTTGGCGAGTTTATTTAATCCTGGTATCATTTCAGTCCAATTCAAGCTTTCTTTCAAACACAAAAAGGGTCAATCCAAGTTGTTTATTTAGTACAGGTTAAAGGCAGGAAGATAGAATAAGATTAAAAAAAAAAAAAAAAAGTCTGTATTGTCTATTTAGAAAAACAGACTATTGTCATAATTTAAGAAGAACAAAAGCTCCAGTACACTTGTGTCTGTACACGTGTTTTGCTACAATATCTCCCAACTGAAATATCATCTCAAACACCAGTCTATCTGCTGTTAATTCCCCTTGTAGTTCAGTTTACATGTAAAAAGCCCTGGATCACAGTAGGTTCTTTAAATTTCTTCACAACACTGTGTAGCAGTAAAGCCCCAAGCCACAGAACAGATATTTCCTGAGAAGGGAGTGTTCACCAACTCAAAATTGTATTTGCAATAATCAAAGCATTTTTTAAATTAAAAAATACGAATTATTTAATAATTATTTAATGACTTTGTGAATGTCATAAAATTATTATTAGTATTTTTTAATGCTGTTGCATAATTTTCTAGATCAATGTTTATGTAAGTGAGCTATTTGCAGAATTCCCTACAGACACTACATCCTGAAATGGTTTCAAAGAATAAGTTCACTCATTACAAATATTTCATGACTGCCTTTCCAAATATAGGCACACTGCAATGAACAGCACCTAGTTATCATAGTAATAACTTTAGTATGTAAATATGGTAAATATGATGACAAGATAATTTTTTTCCCTTGATGTATGCAGTCTTATAAATACAATTAGACTTCTATGCTTAGCTTGACAACCTGCATTTTGTGGCAATAAAGAAAAATAATTATAAATGTCACAAAATCTAAACTTAACACAAATAAAAAAGCTTTAGGTACAAAAAAAGGTTTATTTTAACTTAAAATCACACACCAATATCTAAGTGCTATATAAGGATAATGTGCCTCTTTTTGCTATTGCCAATGTTGAATCAAATGCTCTTCTTAGTAAACAGAAGGGGCTGTGGATAGAGAGGTGCCAGAATAAGCAAAACAAATGCAGATACAGATACAGTGTGATAGAATCATGTGTGACAGAACCCATGACTTTGTGACTAACGCGAAAACAAGACTGTGATCTGGAGGTTCTTAAAAGAAACCAATATTAAATTTGGAGGCAATTTGCCTAATGGCACTGCTATCCCCAGACCTGTATTCACTGTGAGAATGTACTTACCCTATTTTGGAAAAAGGATGCATGAAAATGTGCTGTTGTTGCCGATATTGATATCAAACTTATTTCTTCTGAGCTAGGATTATGTAAATAAACTTTCTCCATTTTGGGCATTCCAACAGGTCTGTAAACAAGAGACATGAGGTTAGAACAAACTTCAGTGCTGATGGCTAAAACTGTAGAGAAAAATACAAATGCGTTACTAATTGATAAATGGCTAATAGTAACCACTACTTAAGTGTTATTGTATAAGGTTTTATAAATAGGCATAGTGCCGAGAGCAGCCAAAATCACATTAGGACTACAGCCTTAGTATTCAGTAATGAATTTTGCCCATTGAATATAGTTTACAGAACCTTTAACAGAGCTCTCAACAGCGAAAACAGTGGCCTTAAAGATAACTTATAATTCACATTTTTTTCGTGTTGTGTTGGACCTTGGATAAATGAAAGATTTAAGATTTGTAGTCATAAAACATTACATCAAAGTGGTCGAGGAGTAGGCATGTGTGATTGTTCATTTATGGTCAAGTGTTATAAAGGCCTAATGCCAGCTCTGTGCACACCACTTTGCATGGCTGTCAATCAGACCACAGCTTAAATCTACTACCTTCCAGTTTTTATGCTCAGGTCTGAATGCTTAACTAACCAAATAGAAGATGGAAATTAAGTCTCATTTTCCACTAACCAAAACTCACTTCATCATTAAATACATTATTTGCTAATGTATTGTTATAAGAAATAATAATAAGGTAAATAAGAAATAATAATAATAATAAATTCACAAATCTCTAAGCTGATCATTTCTATTAGTGACTAGATCTAGATTTTTAGCCAATCCCATCTGTATTAGTGGCCTACAGAAAGTTCTGAAAGCCAGGAATAGTTTAGTTTACACCTCTACAAACATGTGCTCAAAGGTTTGTGATTCTTAGTATTGTTAAGTTTGCAGTACATTTCAGTGCCGTCTCAAGCATTAATGCATCTAGTTTGGTTAAAGTGAACTGAATACTGGTGCTTTTATAAATGTTGCCAAGCTTACTGTAATATGATGTAAAAATATATGGTTTAGACAGCTACTCTGCACGTTCTCAAATAAAAGAACGATGCAGGTGTGGTTTTGTCGCAGGTGGAGGTGTGCACTGTGCTGTAAGGGTGGAGCAGGCAGCCTTAAGTCCCCTCCATTAGACGTGGCATTACATGGGTTTGGTTCAGAGAGAATACCACAGATCTGGTTAATGCTTTAGGTATGCCTTCACCACACTGGCTTTTGTTACTAGGTGGGGCTCGGTCACATTAATATAAGGCCCAGAGTCATGTTTTAAACAATCAAATAAATATGAGAATAAAGCACTCACTGTTCGTGGAAGTCCAACATTGGAGGTTCAAATCTTATAGGGCGGCAATTCCCTCGATGCGGGGATGTGCTACGGGACAGAAAAAGGTATGTCACGAGGAAGAAAAAGGTAGGAAAACCCGCCCCCATGCTGGACTGGTTCAAGCTAACAAGCAACTAAAAACACTGTGTCCCGAACTTTCTCTTTCAGTTTTTTTATAAGTGTTGCTGGCAGCCAAGAACCACTCCCATCCATGGTACGCCATTTCCATATGTAAAGTCTTCACAGGTGTCCATCACAAGGGTGAAACAACAACTCAACAAACAAAGGTATGAAGGGCTCCCAAAGCAGAGCGACGCACAAGTGAGCATCAGCTGCACACCCTGAGCGCAGGACACACACACAACCCACCAAACCTGTTGGACAACAGGTGTACAGCAACAATAGGATGGGCTGTCCTTGAAGAGGAGCCAGGCCTGTCTTCAGTGTACGTAGACTACGAGTAGTGAGAGCCGTATGTAAATCTTATGGAAAATGTTCATTAATGATGCAGGTGTGGTGTGTACAGTTCAGAGCGACAATTTATTTCATGGTCCAAATGGTCCACTCCTAAATATCCACAATAGACACAAGCATCCATTTTATTAAGAGGTGTTATTGACCTTCAATTCAGTCACAAGGGGCTACTGGCCTTCCTGTATATATAGAAGAAAGGAAGGGCATCAGGCATAAAATCTTCCAAATTTACACATAATCTATGAAGCAGATCATTGTCTTTAGTGGTCATAAGTCATAAGGGAGGAGAAAATAATTACTTGTATAGAAATGTACTACTCAAACACTACTGAGTCACAAATGTGTAGCATATCATTGAAAGCAAACTCCAGTGACATAATACTGGTAATTTAAGTGTGGTATTGGCAAAAGTCAGCAATTTCTCCTGTGTTTTTTTTCTCTAGATGGAAAACTATCAAAGTTGTGTCAAAATAGATTTGCTACAAAAAAATACTACACACACACGCACACACACACTAAAGTTTTTTCAACAAATATTCGATAAACTCATGTGAACCAGGATTCAGTCTCTATGGACAATCATCTGTAGTGCTAAAGTCATTACTCCGAGATAATCCTCTAGTCAAATGCTCAGATCATATCCATTTCACCCCTTTACTACACAGTCTGCATGTACATAGGACACAATAGCCACAGCCGCTGAGCTCAGAGCAGACGGGGATGGATTTCTCTCCCGGGAGGCACTACTGGAACAACCACACACATCTCTGCCAGCAGACACTCATCACAATAAAACAACTACCAACTACATTCTTTTGGGATTAAACATGTCCCTGAGTTGACAGCGCAAAAGTTACAGTGGGGTGTGAAAAATGTTGTTAATAGGAGGGCTTTTAAAAGGCAAGGAGAGGTCAGTAATGTGTCAAGAACTAAATTATGTAAAGTTTGAGACCAATTATGCTAACATCAAATCACTACAAAACAAAATATATCTATATATTCATTTCAGTAGATCTTTTAATAAAGATAAGTTAAAAGGAAATATTGGATTGGTGATAATTTGCTGGATGTGTCTGTGATGTGATTCAGTGTTATTCTGTTTGTTTTTCTGTGCAGCTCAATACTTTAACACCAATACAAGATGTGTACTTTGCTCCACCCACTCTCCTATTGGCCGACAAAAAAGCAGAAAGTTTTAGTCGTCTCTTAAAAGCAATATAAAGCTACTATGCACACATGTATTGTTTTGACTGTGTCTCTAACAAAATTGCAATATGACCCTATTTTATTTATTTGGCCAAATTGCCTCTGTATCATTGTAAGATAAGAAAGCACATTTACTCCTGCACTAAAACTTCTTTGATTTAGTTTGTACACTGAACTGTACAACTGCATATAATTTCACTTTGCATCAATAGTTTGTCTAAATGCAAAGTCAAAGTTAAACTATATATGCCCTTATACAGCTTACTTATTTTCAGTAGATTGATACACCTTTCATTTCTTCCTACTTTCCCGTCTAACTTGTCAAATATTTGTAACGTTAGCAAAGACAGAGCCACGAGGCTAATCTGTGTCGTCTTAGTTGGGTTAGCGCTGAGGAGCTAATGCTTTGGGCTTGTAATTGGAGTAGGTGCAGATCATGCTGTCTCTTGGCCTCTCCAGCTGCTTATGTCCAGAGTCAAACTGAACTTTACATAGGGCTTCAAAACCAACAGCTCATGAAATGAGGTTTAACTTATCTAGACATTGACCACAAACAAAGGTATTTGCTTTTTGCTGAGGTGACATTTTGATTGTTGACTATGAATGACAAAATGTATGTTTTTGTCTATTTTGTCTATTGCGCCTTTGGATTTCATCAAATTTTATCAGATAAAAAAAAATTGTTTTTATTATTTTGCTGTGATAAACAGTTCACACAATTATATTGATGTTGTTGTTATGTTATCAATAGACATTGAGATTTGAGAAAAAGATAGAACTTCATACAGACATACAGCCTTCCTAAATTATGAATGTAAAAAGAGAAGGGAGTGGTTCTGGTATGTCTGTACAAGATAACCCTTTTATGGGCAAGATCGCAGTGCATACATACAGCAGACGCCATACCCTGCAATTAGACAAAGCAAGTTAGGAGTAACTAACATAGACATGGAAATCCCTGCCCTAGTTTAGTGTATATTGCGATTTAAGTCCAGGTTCAGGCCTGGGTTTTGATCCAATTTTGGGCCGGGTTTTAGTCCCAATTTAGACTGAGTTTAGTAGTTAGTAGATTCAAACTTATCCTTGTTTGGGCCCACTTTTAGTTTATTACTTAGTTTAATACTAGGTTTAGTTCTGGTTAACCCCTAACTTAATAGAGGTACTTTTAGTTTAGTAAATTTTAAGTGTTACTTGGTGAGCAAAGATGGAGAATTACTGTAACAAACTATCACTTGTGGTTTGAAGCTGAAATAAAATCCTTGCCTGAAGCATTAAACTCAATTATAGCTAACATCTTTAGCTTCTACCCTCACGTGTAGTAATATTGCCTTAAAACAATGATGTAATCTCCAGCTCAGTAGACCAAGTCCTCCAGGTGTTACTCCTCTCGGAAAGCCACAAATAGATCCAGTTGTCATCAGTAATGTACTATAGACTGACAGGTGAAGCACATCCTAAAACCTGTTCTAGACTTATATCCAGAGTAATTTGGAGTGTTAAGAGACTGATGCATTTTACAGCTCCTCAGCAGCTGATACAACGCAAGTCACATAAGACAGGTTTTCATGACAACTCATTGTCACTGTCACTTACACACTGAAGAAGTCAATGAGTTTTTCATTCCATTTTCACAACCAGCATTTAAAATTTAGGATTAGCCTGACCTTACGGACATACTAAGGTAGCCAACATATGGATGTGATATCATGACTAAAATATTTGAACTTGCAATGCCTACACTTTCAATCTAATGCCTACGTACTAATACTGTTACTAACAACAACCCGTGAAGTGTAAAAATGTAAAATCAGTGAATCATTATATCCCTAGTGTTGGTGGAACAAAAGCCCAAATAATACACCAATAATAATGACAGTTCTTTACTTAGTTTGCAAACACAGCAGATATGTGAAGCACCTACCTTTGTTGGTGATATAAACTAAAATCAATATCGGAGTCCGCCTACAAAAAGAGAATAGTTAGACGCCTGATGTTAGCTGTTAGGGCAAGCCAAATTTGGACAGAAGGTAGATCATAGTGTTACCTGTAATAGACTCCCCTCACCAAAATGTAGAACTTCTAAGATGGTGTCTGATTGTATGAATGCTGTGGAGATAGAGAGGTTTTAGTACAATTGTATGCACAGGTTAAATTATATTCACATTCACAACATATTGTCGAGAACAGTTTATAAATAGTTAATTACAAGATCAGTGTTCCAAACTATACAACTTTAACAGAGGCAAATTGTTTACTGTTCACACTTTTCTGAGCTTTCCTGACAATTTAAAGCAAAATTTAGAACTCAAGATTCAACTCACATTCTGAATAAAAAAAAAATGGTAGGATGAATATTTGACAAGATCAGCCATTGATATGCTCATATAGTTATTGGTCAAATATAACATCTGATATACATTACCATTATTACATTTAAATTAAGAAATTCTCAAAACTTCAATGGTTATAGAAAGTTTTAATAATAACTGGGGTTTTCTTTTATCAGATACAAGCTCAAAATAAAGACTAAATAAAATATCTTATTTGATAAGCTGACTGTTCTGCTTTTGTAGTTTTATTTTCTTCTTGGTAACTTCTGCTTTAACTACTACAGCCATCATACAGCTGACCATCTACAGCACTCACCAATATTACCACTAAAAAGATAAGAGTACATTTGAACTTTAATCTCATGTCCTTTCTGACTAGACTATGACAACAAGGCACGTGGGCAATATACTAGTATGTAATAATAATTTATCACAGACACATGAATATTAACCCTTACTGATTTCTTTTGTAATCTCTGTAACCACAATAATCAAGTCTAGATAGCTTGGACCAAGGTCATGAGAACTTCCTGCAAAGCTAAACTAAAAATATAATTACTTTTGCTTTCAGCAAACAGGAAAGCTTTTATCTGACACCACAGCAGTGACATAAAACCCCCTATTAATGCTCTTACGCCAGTTTGAAAACAAATCCAGCGTTTAACCAGTAATTTGCCTTGACATGTAGTGGCAAATGAAATGCTACATCAAATTAACCAGTGCTTGCTAGAACAGGTGTGTGAGAGACAGACCTGTAATCCTCATATACATTATCCTCTTTAATGTGGCATCCCTGAACTTGAATTGAACCCAGTTTGATGTCTTCCAGGGCTATCTCCTACACTCCCACTAACCCTCAGATCAAGAAATGAGGAAGAAATATGTTCTGAATCTCTTTGATGATATTTTACAATGCAAGATAGTGTTGTCACAATACTAAAATTTCTAACTCGACTAAGGAATAGACTCCATACTGATTCTGGTACCATGATGATAATAAAAACACTTTTAGACAGTAAAATGTGACTTTAAACATTAAATCATAGTAGTTTCTTTAATATTATGATAGTCTTATGGTCTTATATCTATGCAATACCTCAGTTGTCCAGTTATGTTCCATAGCGGTCTATGGGCGTATACTAGTCCATGTGCTCTTATACTTATTCTGATACAGCGCAAGATCATTCTAAATCTATTCAGGAAAGGGTCATTTTTGTCCTATGAATGTGTATTTAGTATTGATTTGATACTAGTTTTGGTATTGATTACTATCTTATTTTCAATAGTTTTGATAACAGTAACTGTACTTTTTTAAGCGATTAACAAAAAGATAGCGAGAGGAAATCTGGGGCTGTCTCTTATAACAGAAAAAGCTATTGCAGCACCAAAACTGAAAAATGTACCAGCAAGAATCAACAAAATCCAAACTCAAATTCTCACATGAGTAACTTTGAGAAATATTACTCAATAGAAAGGCCAACCACAAGGCTGACAACATTATTAATATGCTAGTGTGGTATGTATCGTTTTTGGGGTTTTTTTTTGGCTAGTGCAAAACTGTATATGCTTTTAACTGTCAGAGAAGATTGAATTATGTAGATTGTCAGCTGTGCATTCAAAGTTTCCCACGTCTATAATATTTGCAGAAGTCTCAGGACGTTTTATGAAGTCTATCTAGCATTGATAAGAGACTAGGACGTGTTGCTCCATTTTGGCACTATTGTAAACACTGTAAAGATACGGGACACGTTTCAGAGTTGGCAAAGTTTATCATAGATTTCAGTGAATGACAGAAGTTCACTGAAAGCTGCTGTGTGTATCAGGGCGGTCTGACATGATAATCTGACATAAACAAGCTCCTATGACTTTGCTCACTGGACCCGGCATAAAAAACTAGCCACGTTTACGTTTCGTTTTGAGTTTTATGAGGAAGCTGACAGCACCGCAGCAGTCACTTTTTATTCCAAGTGTGTATGACAACTTTTCATTCCAATGAATTGAAATCACACAGTAAGTGATGTAACCCCGTGCTAATAACCGTGATGGAGCTATACTATAATAGTGTTTAAATGCTATAAAGTTGTCCAGTGCAAGCTTAGAGGAAATCCTAGTACAAATGACAACGAGTTCTGGATGGGACCTCTGTCAACACTCAGTACTAGCTTTATGTGTAGGCTACTGCTAACAACATAAAAAATATCCCAACCAAGCTGTTTTCTGTAATAAATAATGTTAGTGAGAGGGTAGCAGGGGTGGTAAAAGTGGCCCGTTAAAGGGAAGGCTAGCCCCAAGCCACACTTCACCAGAAATGTCTACGGAAGTTAGCCCAGGCTAACGTAGAAAGCTAAGTTAACGTTACAAACCTTGTTGATTTGCCCGCGTCGTGTGAATAAAAGCAATAAATAACATCCGCAGTAAAGCGACAAATGATGTTCTCGTTTCTGTTAATAAATGATGAGAACTGTGGCTCCTTTCTTCACTCGCCATGTCTGTAGATCTTTTAGTTAGGATAAAAGCCGAGCGAATGTGAGGACATGCCCGTGTAAACCTCTGCTGCGTCTGTCAATCATAGCGAAGAAAAACTCTACCGAGCAAAGCCCAAAGCCACCGCAACAGGAAGCTGCCGCGGTCCTCTTCCGCTGCACCGTGCCGCGTGCGCGCCGCCGCCGCGTCCGTCAGGGCGCACACGGGAGACAACGCCCTCTGCTGTCTGAGACCGGGAGCAGCTCAGAGAGTCACACCTGAAATACTACGTACATTCATTACCTCCGCCAAGGAGGTTATGTTTTCGCCCGAGTCTGTCTGTTTGCTTGTCTGTTTGTTTGTTTGTTTGTTTGTTTGTTTGTTAGCAAGATAACTCAAAAAGTTATGGACGGATCTTGATGAAATTTTCAGGAAATGTTCCTAATGGTAAATGCAACAGATGATTAAATTTTGGTGATGATCCAGAAGAAATCCTGGATTCTGGATCACTTTGAAAACTGAGCTGCTTGGCGGAGGTCTGCGCTCTCTGAGTGCTTTTCTAGTTATTTAAAGGAACTGTATGTAACCTGTCGTATTCACACACTGAGCTGCAGAGGCTGCACTAGCATTGGTTAATGATGGCTGCAGGTGCTGGGGTTTAGGTTGTCATTATTCAGATCAGAGAGTCTTTTTAGGTTTAAACCAACAGGATTTCAGAATCTGGTAACCCAAATGAGAGACTCATGTGAAGCACATTTTGCTTTTCTGGTTGGATAATCATCTTGAGAACCAAAACACTAAGAGGGAGCTGTGGCAAAATAAGTAAGCCTGGTATTCAGAAAGCCGACAGAAAGATTATTAGAGTGGGCTGCAGTACTGAATTTATATATGATATACTGTTTTTCTGTCACCACAAATGGGCAAACATGTGAGGGTTTGGTTAGTGTTTCTTCCTGTTATTTTGCACTATAAGCCTACTCGTTTCCTGTAACTGAATGTGATGCTGTATACTCAGAATGACACAGCCTCAAAAAGTGATCAATATATCCTATTTCTTCATTAACAGGTTATACATATTTTCATCCTTAATTGACATGTTATAGGCCTGCCCTTTTAAAGCAAAAGTAATGTATATAGTTTACCAACGCCTGGCTTAATATTCACCAAAATATTTAACATGTTAAAGAAATAATACTTGAAATACATTATATTTGAGACATTTCAGTGTGGTAAATAGCATGAAATGTATGATGTTTATTTGGTTTTACTTTAATCACACCACAAAAAGAAGAGTCTTTCATGCATTTGGATTATGTGTACAAATGAAACTAGAGTAACTGTGAATATTTAACAACTGTAAGCCTATATTCCATAAACATATTGATAAGATAACATAAGCTGCGGGAGCTACAGACAAAATGGTATCAAGAAGAAGAGATTGTGTTTGAACTTACTGTTCGTGCATAGTCTAATTGCCAACTGTTGCCTTGTTGGAAAGGAAACATAAAAATCATTATACTTTTAGATATTAGTAGTGAAAAGTGTGAAATGCTACCAATTTAATATATTGCTGCTACATTTATCAAGAGAAAACAAATGTGTTTTAAAGGTTCACTATGTAACATTTCTCGCTGAAAGTCCGCCACCCACAGATGTTGAATTTGCCACAGTATGACATTAATTTCAAGACCAAATGGCCAAATTTGGATGTAATATATCCAAATGAGTAGGAATGCAAAGTTTTCCCTTGGACTATAGTCATTTGCAATAATCATAAAATGTAAAAACAATCTGCATGAAAGTCAAATTTAGACCTTATAGTTCAATAGTTCCTAAACTTGTTCAGTCATATGAAAAGAATTAAGCAGGTATAAACTAATAACACTGTAAGATAAGTCAGAGAAATGTATATCACAGTTGTTTACATTTAGAGACAGAAGTTACACTACATTCACTTTATATGGGCAAGAGTCTTATTATTATCGTCTGTTCACAGTTTGTTTGTTCATAGTTAATTATCTATTACATGTTCACCATAAGAGCCATATTAAAAATGTTACCACTGTGTCAAAAATAAATATATAATTTGAGGAAAAAAATATATACTATGTCTCAAAGTCGATATTTGAATCACCTTCAGACCTATAATTTCCCACAATCAAGGTCACTCAAGTACAGTGAGAAAATGCTAAACACAAAATGTCACTGAAATAGTATCACAGTACTTCTAGGTTTGAATGCTACTTATGTACTTATGTATAGGATATTTTTCTTAAATTGCAATGTATCAAAAATGTACTCATGAAATACAATTCACCCAAATTTAACATTTCTTTGAAATCTCTTGAGCAAATTCTTATGGTGACATTTCATTGGCTGCCTGTAGAGGGCAGAGTTGTACAGAATGTAAACAAGGGATGAGCCATTGACAAAAATGTAAATCTGATGAACAGTAAATTATTTTTGTTGGAATGTTCAGTTTAGTCAAAATAAACTAAAATGCATGTTGGGTATTACGGTGTGGCAAAAAAAAGCAAAAAACATAATTACTAAAAGTAGATCATCAATCAGTATTTTGGTCTAAAAAGATTTACTGATGTTAGCATCAGTCAGTCCAGTCTAATTTTCTCTATAGAGATTTTCATAGAGATTAATTCAGAGATGAGGGTTCCACCATGGCATCTTCACCTATAAACAAGAAGAAAAAAGTGAAAATACTTTATTTTTATTGGGTGGTTTTGACAAGATGATAAATTTTACTGGTTTCAGGCACAATTTTCAGACAGTTGTTGTTTTTTCTCATGGCAGGGTAAAATTCAGTATAGGACTTATACAGAATTAGTTGGTTCCTTCTTTTACAAATTAGAAAAAAGGGAAACTGGGTATAAAATGTTATATTGATATGATATTATTTTTGCGGTGTATATTTGTTACTTAGGCCTACCCTGTTTCTCTGTGGTGCCCAGTCCAAACCTCCTCCTTAAAGAGTCCAAGGTCTCTGTGGGAACCTGGCTCTGGATGGACTCCAGGTAGGTTAACACGTAGCGGTCAGCATCGGTCAGCACAAAGCGATGGCCAAACACTGGAAAACAAAAATCAAATGCGATCGATTCTATTTTCTATGCAAAAATCAAGCATCAGTACAAAAGACATCTGTCAACATTTTGCATGTAAAATAATAAGACATTCTGCCACAACTGAAGTTCCAATTTAACTCCACGGAGCTTTAACATGTCAGTTTTCAGATGTTTAATCCAGTTTACCCTCCACTGTGGTGCCGATAGTGAAGTCTGTTGGGGAGTAGAATTGTGGGCTCTCTGTGGATGAGTCAGGTTTGGGGATGCGCGTCTTTTCCAGGAACTTCCCTCCGATGATCCCACTGTTCCGGGAGGACTTTTCATAGATGCTGATCATGTCGTTGGCCAGGTAGTAGGACAGGACAAATGTGCGGTCTTCATCTACTCCAGTCTGGGATTCCTAAATTCATTTAAACAACATTGTTAGAAGCATTTATAACTTAAATGTTTGGTAATGGCTACCTTATCAAACGTCAAGAGTACATGTTTATTGCCTATTATTATTGGATATATATATTAGTTAGTGCAGTGACTTTGTATATGATATACGGTTTGAAGTTAATGTAATTGGAGGGAAATTCTGGCACAAAAATTAGAAAACCAAAATCATGTTTGAAGGAGTGGTGCAAGAAACACAAATGTTCAAATAATTTCATATTGTCAACATAAAACTGTTTGGCAAATAACTTGCCCACAGTGGAAAGAGTGGCATCATTTTTACTTAAGCTAAGAGTACTTCTCCACTGTAAAATATATTCTTGAGTCTGTCTCACCAGTTTGGCCTGGTAGCGCAGTATTTTGTTGTTGTTCTCCAGTTGTTTGATCACGTTCTTTTTGGGAGGTGCTGGGACCAGGCTCAGGCAGTTCTGCAGAGAGTCCTCCAGGGTTCCAAAGCCATTGTACGGTGGCACTTCCTGCACCTGCAACATGCACAATACAGTACAGCACAGTCAGGGAAAAAGGCAGTGTTTTAAACTATTGATACTTTTACAGTGAAGATGGTGTGAAAACTCACATGTGATTAATACATGTGTGTGTGTGACTAAAAAACTGTTGGCTAACAGTAGCTTTAATGTTGTTTCACTTATTTATCAGCACAAATCAACTCAGCAACAGTAGTAGTAGTAGAAGTAGTTGTTGTTCACTTGTGGAAGAAATAAAAGTCATAAATAATACATTTGTTATTTATTTTTTCAGTGTTATCTTATCTAATTATCATAACTATTTGCTTCCTCATTTGAATCACGATGCACCTTCAGTCAGTTTGGTCTGAACCTGCCACTGAGGGGCTCCGCGGTTTGAGAACTACTCCTCTATCTCTGTCCTCATATTTGAAGTAAACATTTTGGATATTTATTTCATTAATAACAATTGTAATTTTGATGAATCCACAATTACAATATTCATGTAAACTGTTATTTTTATTTTTTTGTATTGTTTTTTACTTTTACTCTGATCCAGAATAAATAATACTTATAAGAAAAGCCTTAAATTGCAGTGTTGTTGTTGTGTACCTTCTTCTTGTCTGCTGCTGGCTGGGGTTCCTGGCGGGTCAGTTCCACTGGCCTAAGCTCCATGTCAGGGTAGTGGCTCTGATAGTACTGTTTTGTGAAGTCATCACAGTCACACAAAAGGAAGTGTCTCTCCAGAATGGTTATCTTCTGACCCAGTTGGAAGTCCTGTGGAGAGTAGTATTCTTCTACCTCATCTTTGGACACCTCCAGGACACAGGTGGGGAAGCTACCTGTACGAAGAAGATTAATATAGCAGGTTTGTGAAGCCATATCCTTCACAAACAGTTCATAATTATGAGAATGTTGTAGGACATAAGTGCATATTACTTATGTGTGTTTTGGTCTTCTTGGGCAACCGCTGTCTCCTCATGAGGACGGGAAAAGGGTCTCGTCCACTGTTGGGCTCATGCATCTCTCTGACCTCCACAGTGTCGTCCACCAGGTAGTAGTGAATGGTGACCGGGCGTGTGTCTCCAAACAGAGACTGAGAGTCGTCCCACAGCCCAAAGAAACGCAGCACCTACAGGGAGAAAGAGGAGAGCTTTTGCTACACGTAGCACAGGAGAACATTTAGTGGCAGTTTGGGAAAGTGTGAGTTCAAAGTATTTATTTTGACAATTTATATTTTTATTTATCTGTTCTGTTGTTATTACATTGTTCGATATATGATTATTTCATATTGTAGTCATGTTCTCATACGGTGTAGCTAAAGAAAAAGTTATTCTCCTGGCCTGTGCGCCCTTTTCCTGGGCTCCTGGGTGCATCCATTACCTTGCGGTCCATGGTGAGGAACTGTTTGATCCGGTCATACTCGGAGGGGGTGGTGAAGCAGGGCTTGGGTTTGGTGCGGTGTGTGGTATACGGATCTGAGGGCACGGGCTCCGGCACATTTAGAATGATGCCTTCACTGGCCAGGAACTCCTGTCGGAAATAAACGAGTCGGGCAATGCCTTCAGGTTAAGTTAATATGATTGCAGTGTAAAATATAATTTATTTGCACGGTTTTGCTCCAGAAAGCATCAAGATGAGGTAGTTTTAAAAACCTGAATACGTTGTAATATATGTATATTTTGTTGCATTACTGAAACTTATAATTATAAATTATAAATAATTTCTTCTTTCATCTGTATACATTGTACCTTAGTAAAAGCGTCACAGTCTATGATGTGGTACTTGACTCCGTACACTTCCATGTCCATAGCCACATTCAGATCAGTCCAGGTGTAGTACTCTCCAAACTCATTCTTGGGCAGGCGCTGGCGCTTGATGCGTTTGCCCTGCGATATCCCTGAATTCTCCACGGCCGGCTCGATGATGCACATGGTGTCATCTTCCAGGAAGTAGTAAATGACCACAGAACGAATCCGGTAGTGCTCCTCTGGGGAGTACAAGACGTCCTCCATGAAGTACGCATAGAAACGCAGCACCTGGAAGAAGAGCAAGGTGAGGGTTTACAGTGTAGGAAAAACAATAATTTTTTTGACCAGCCCTAGTACTGTAGGTGTCCTGTTACCTTTTTGTCCAGTGCCACATGGGCAGGGATAAAGTCCTCGCACTGGCTGATGTCATAGGTATCATAGGAGGCCTCATGTTCTTGTAGGGGCAGCTGGTTGAGCTCCTGTAGTCTGAGCTGAGCCGATACGAGGGGGCTCTGTCCAATGCCTATGGTGGGCCGGCGGGGCAGAGCATAACCATTCTTATATCCCAGGGTCTGAGGCCGGTGGAAAGCTGACTTCTGTGTTATGAGACAAACAATGGATGTCAAAGCAGCAAAAAAGGTCAATATTCTGGTCACAATATAATTCTAAATCCTAAAAGTTTAATTGTGACCGTTTTAGAAGCAGAATTGCCCAATCAATACTCCCAAAAGTAACCCTTTTTTATCTAGCTGCATGCCACAGTAACTGTTATCAGTTATAAAGTTTGACTTTATAAAGCTGGTAACATAATTTTTGTTACTTCTGTGACAAAAAACAAATCCCCCTGAAGATAAATGAAAGACATTCTGATCCTGAAATAGAAAATAAAAGTGCAATATTTGAAATAAGGGTATAAAGCTGTTTGAGCAAAATGTGAGCTAATGAATTTTACCACAACAACGTTACGTTAACTGTAAGTTCATAAATTCATCAATATTGTGAGTGACCTAAAAGACACTTGCCATGATATAATGGTGAATTAATCTTACCTGACAAATGTGTAATAAGCCAGAAAAGTAAAAAGCTCAAGGTTAACTAACTAGCGTTAACTAATACAGATGAGACTGAAGGAATGGAGACAAAATAAACTTCGCTGAAATTCTCTCTGGTCTCGTATATTTAAACGAGTTTAAGCAAATCCACGCCATGATCTAGAAATTTCAAAATAAATGACTAATGTTAAACTTTTCTCTTTTTATGTAACGTTAGCTAGTTTTTAACATGCTTTACCGTTACATCCTGAAAGCTGTATCCAGGCAGAAAAGGCAAGCCATGACTGTTCCAGTTCCACGACATTTCTTCTTTTTCAAATATGTGGCGTCAAACTAAAACAATTACAAGAACTAATAATTTATTTCAACTTGTAAAATGTAAGGTGAAAGGACAGCTCATAGGACACCGGCGTGGGATGTTTAGAGGTTACCATGGAAACGTCACGGTAGCAACCACAAAATTGCTTTACGTTTTAAAAAGAAAAGCATAAACAAATAAAAATATTGATATATTTTTACCATGTCAATATCACGACATTGCCACTTTTTTTTTTTTTTTTTTTTTTTTTTTCAAAATAACCAAATTTGCTTTTAACGGAGCGCATTGAATGTACCTAATCAAGCCACGGGAGGGCGCTAGTTGATATTATATTCTGTTCAAATTTTAAAATAAGATAAATGCAATAAATAATTTAAATCATAGACCCATGTAAGCCTATACAATTCCTTTTAACCACGGTTATTAGAAAAGTAACCATTTTAATTATCAGTATTATTTTCCTTTTTTAATGGCAAGGTAATGATGTGCGAAAATCTCCCTATTATCATTGTAATTTGTGTAGATGGTTCTATTATTGTGCATAAGTAGTGTTCTTGGTAAAGTCAATGAGCTGGCTTTGTCCATCCTCTTAGTCCATTGAAGAAGAAATATGAGAATTAAAACACAAGCTCACCTTTGGCCAAGCCTATAACCAAAATTCTAAATCTATTTTATTACATTTATAGCCTTCATTTAACTTACATTTTCTACAATTATGAATAGTAAAGTTTTGGACACTTAAGATTATATTTAAAATTAGATACAAAGTAAGCCTATTCCATTTGTAAGGATTTGAAATATAATATAGCCTAATGAAAGCAAAACATGGTCAGTGTGTGGTCTCCTGACCGAGAAAATCTTTTGAAATACTGCAGGCTGCATACATTTTTTGTAGTCACTATAGTTTGACCTATCTTACAAAACAACCAACTTCTTTTGCTTTATGAAACACCAGTGACTGCAATTTCACTTCACCATTAACTGATTAAACTGTTTTCCTTTTTCCATATCAGTACACAGCCTGGAGGATGCACTGAATGACATAAAACACTCAACTCAAGGGCTCAAAATCAAGTTATGTCATTGTCCCTATTTGAGACAATACAATTACAGGTACTTGGGCTTTTGGAAGTGATTAGTCAAGGACTGGACATAATAACCTACGCCCAAATTACTTTATTCAAGTGATTTGTTTAAGTATCTTTTAAAACAAATTCTAGGCATACTTGTCTAAAATGATTTAACTAGGCCATATGACTTTTGAAGAAAAAATGCCTTTATGTGGACAAAGTTTTGGCAATTCAGCAGCATAAACGTCATTTAATTAATATTTCACGACTTTTAGTATTTATTATGTTTACTAGAAATTGTTATTGCTATTTGGTTAAGAGCATATAAGTATACTAAAACGACAAACTTTTTTTCTCCACTTTTTTCTACTCAATTTCTGTGAGTTTCAAAAATGTGGTATTTTTGGCAACTCTACCCACATGTGCACTATGTATGTTGGCCTACATTAAAGAATCATGTAGTGAATTTCTCTTGCTGTCCATTGCCCCACTTGATGTTGGCATGACAACACAGTGTGAGTGTTTGGCACAGGATAAATTGTCTGAATATGTCTATAATAAAAACAAAGAGGATGTAATCATGTTTGGAGCTGATGAACAGGGCACAGTCATCACCAGGAGAGCAGGCTGAGGGCTCTTGAGCGCACGACTGCAGCTGGAAGACCAAAGAAAGAGACCATTTAAATTAGCGTCACACACATTCAACCACGGATGGCATGTTCATTCATTCTCAAAAACATTCATGAATTCACAATCATAGAGAAGTAGCCTATATGAATGTTATTAATGCAAATTCTGTATGGCAAAAAGAAATATGTACTATGTTTGTAACCAAGCAAATGATCCAGATATTTTTCACTTCAGATATGATACTTGAGTTTTCAGCATTGATACCTCATATCAACCAATACTATAAGTTCTTTATATAACTCTAGCTCTGTAATTGAATAAACAACAATGCAAACAGTCTTTAATTTTTAGGTCTTTTAATAGCTAATGAATAGACCTGACAGACTATTAACCAATTAAGGGGTTTCATCTTCCTGTTATATGAAATCCCTGGATATACTGAACCAATTCCAAATCCAGTGATATTTCTTGGACCTGTTAACAGTGTAGGTCACTATACAACAAAATACTTTTCACACATGAAAAAAATGCATGGGTCAAATGCAAAGAGCAGATTTACTCATTTAGTCAAATGCTGTGTCTTTGTTTTTATACTGGATGTGTCTATTTTTCATCATTAGCCTACAAAACATCATCACACGAGCAAGTAGTTCAATTGTTATAACAAAAATAATATTACAGTGTTAAACTAGGTAAGTATTAAGTATGTGCTGCAGCTGTTGACAGGTTCCTGTTGGTTAAGGGATACTAACAATACTGCCAATGAGGATTTGGGCAAAGGACGGAGTCTATTAACACCTTAGGTCTTCTAAGGTTTCTAGGCACTTGAAGACACAAAAAATAGACAAATCTGAAATCATTTTAAAATCTATAAGATGTCATTTAATTCAAAATATTATGGAGGCCGGTGTTAATAATTTTCTTTTTCTTAGTTTACAACTACAGATTTAAGAAAAAAAAGTGCCACATTTTCATCTTGCCTAAATCATTACATCTATTAGTGTCCACACATGCTATTTTCTCACCAGCAGATTCTATTTATGGACTACACAAAGACAGGTTAATCTTTTAGAGAGCAAGAACAACACAAGGGGAAAAAAATAAAATAAAATCAGCAATTAAATAACAATTAAATACACTTATCAGGATGTTTAGCCTAATGAGTTCTCTGTATTGTTTATGTCTCTGATTGTTCATTTGAACACACATATCCAGGAGGGGGCATTAGGGCTCTGAAGCAGCTTCTCAGGTCTAAGCTGGGATTATCAGAGCAGGCTTGTGTACAGCAAAGGATTTCTCTTTTAACCTTATGCCTCAGGGTGATGCTGAGGGGGAATGGGCCAGGCCTGAGTCTACCATAGTGAGTGAGTGAGTGAGTGCGTGTGTGTGCGTGTGTGTGCGTGTGTGTGCGTGTGTGTGCGTGTGTGTGCGTGTGGTTACACATACATACAGACATGCATATATATGTATATACATACACACATACCCAGGCATATCCCTATAAACCTAATAAAAAACTAAAAAAAAAAACAAAAAAAAAAACAGACAAACCTACACCTCCAGCTGGAGTGGATAATGTGTTGCAGGAGTTTCAAACAAATATACACAGAACTAATTTAAAATGGTTTGGCAGTGAATGTGCCTGTATGCTGGGTCCACCCCAGATTCACTGGGACCTGTTCCATTGCTGGAGCAGGTCTTGGATGGACCTCCATGGAGCAGGTGCAGGGGCCCCAGGCTCCTCCCCCTGCCGCTCGGACTGTCCGCTCCTGCTCAGTTCATCCTCCGCCTCCCACAGATATGGTTCGCTCTCCGGGCCTTTTCAATGACCCCGTGCGCGGCGGATAAAAGGATGACAACCAGCATATTTCAGATATTATAATACTTTGCTTTGGACGATGGCGTTACACGGGAGCAGTCACATGGGAACGGTCTGTTTTGGAGAGTTGGAAAACTCATCGTGAGAAGGCTGTTTTCAGGTGAGCATGCGCCTGCAGAAAATGTTATCTTTTCTCTAAATTGTTTTCGTATTCAGTGAAAACAACATAACAACAATAGTCTTATTATTTAGCTTATTTTATTAAGGTCCATAACACATTGTATTAGGCTAAATCAGCAGCAGCAGCAGCAACAAGCTACTAAAAATAATCTGCGCCATCCACTTTCTGGGTGTTTTGGATCAATATGTGTTAAATCATCTAAACGAACATAAAGATTTAAAGCAGAGTCATTTAAAAAAAAACATCTTACAAATTACAAGTAGGCTAAATCACAAGCCTCTTAGAAGGTTTTGACCCTGGGAACCTCAGAACAGATAATCTCCAGCAATATCAATGATAATGCACATTTCAGCTTTGTTGAGGGAACTTTTCAAAATGTTCATTAAACAGACTGATTTAACATGTCTGACAGTAGGCTGCCATGTCGGAGAGGCTAATGTGTTTACAGGGGGGAGGGCAAATTGTTGATCTTGCAGAATTTCTCTAGTTTGGCAAAAAATAAATAAATAAATAAAAAATAAAAAGCCCCCAAGTAGAATCTTGTGAACAGGACAAAGTTGCTCAAAGATCACACTAGAACATCACACTAGAACATCACACTAGAACATCACACTAGAACATCACACTAGAACATCACACTAGAACATCACACTAGAGAGAGTTGAAAAGCTTTTGACTCTCGGCTCTGTTACTACTGTGAGTTCTTTATACTATTGTTATTAGACATTTACATTAGTAATTATAATAATTAGTATTAATTCAATACAATCAATGTTGTGCTGCCCTAATACAGTATAAGTAGAGCCATATGTGATGCGTATCTCTGGCAGTGGGTTGAGAATGGTGTAAAGTAGAAGGTACAGACACAGGTTACTTTTAGTCCTGAGCCTCACTGTGGACCTGCTGCACTGATTTGATTAAGAGGGGGCTGTTAACTCCCTGGTATTAGCTGTAATCTACAAGAGCACGTGTTACAAGCATTGGTGTTTCCCAGAGATCACACAGACATTACTTAACAACACACATATTTATCTATAGAAATTATATTTTTTATTAATTTAGTTGTTATAATTTAGGAGACAGTACTTTTGAATCACATCTATAATTATTTTTAGACATATTTTCTCTTTTGAAATAAACTAGAGCTTAATGATACATGAGACAAATCATTCATATAAAAATCACTATAGGCAGAATCTGACTCAGTTTTGTGTGTAGTTTAGATTCTTAAACTATTTTCCCTTTAGCCCTCACACCCACTTTCAAAATAGCTGGGCTCTTATAGTCCAAAGCACATCACTGACTGTACAGTGCAGTCATTACAAGAACAAAAGTGTAAGTTTCATAAGTTAGACAAACTGGAGACTGTATGCTTTTGTTTCCATTAGCTCATAAAATTAAAATGTGGATTTAATGTAATCTCTGGCACTCGCTAGAGAGTTTTGGAACCACTAGCGTAGCATAAGCATTGTTTACAATACAGAAGAATAATGGTGCTTTCTTGTATAATTTTGTCTGGAAAATTGTCTGGAAAATACATAAGCAGAACAAGCCATACTTCTTGTTTCTTTGCATTATAAATAAACGTACAGTTTATAAACAACTGTTGTGACTGTCAAATTGTATTAAGTAAAATTATTAAAAGAAGGATCACTTCTGGGTCCACACAGTGAAAATTTGTGGGTATTATCATTATCATTCAGTATTATTAACAGTGAGTTGGCCTGAGGACGGTAACAGTGCAGCCTCAGTGTACCATGTCCCTGTGGTGCAGTTTTTTTAGTGGCGCTCTAATGGACTTAACCTGTGCAGACATGACTGAACATAGCAGCAGCACCGCTCACACATAAGCCATAGCTTAGTTATTTTAAAAAGCAGTTGATCGTTGACAGAGAGAAGCTACTGATCCTGTTTAGTGTTAAGGACATAATGGAGAGGTATTTTAGGAGCTACGAGACAGACAGATGTAGTATTTACATGGCTAACACTGCATTATTACATGAATAGTTTATGCTCATGTTCTGCAAGTAAAATGAAGTGACCTATCGCTTTGTCCACTGTGTAAAGTAAAAATAATAAAAATACTTTATCAGTGCTGTGAAGAAATAATGTCACGGTACTTGGTAAGATATAGTATGTTGACAGACAAAACTGATGACATATGATACACATATGACTCTATGCCGTATGTGTATCATTTTTATAATTACATTGTCAAAACATTTGCATTTTAAATATTTTACTATAGGAATTGAACCACCCTGTTTTCTCTTTGTGCCTTTACACTATTAATAATAATGCTTAATGTTATTGCACCAGGAGGAAGGAAAATGTCCAAAATCCACAGTGAAAAGTCCTTCATCACGAGACACCGGCTGTCCACTCACTCCACCGACGATGAGCTGGCTGTCATCGAGAATGGAGACAACAGGTGTGTGCCCCTGTTGAATCAGACATAGTGGAGTATAGCTCCTGTTTACCTCTGCAGGCCTCAACATAAAGTTCCAATCAAAAATAGTTGCATTATTGAAAACTCTGTTCTTGTTATTCAATTATTAGCTGTCGTTGTTCAATGGTTAAAAATGCCACTGGGTTGTGAATGTAATACTTAAAGAATACCAATACCAATAATTTTGGTACATTTTTATTTTTTTAGTAGTACTAGCCCCTGTTGTAATTCATCAATATCTTTCTTTTCCCCTGATTTAAACCATTCAGAGCTCATTCGTGTGGTGAAGAGGTGTCAGACAGAGCATTGTCCACCCGAGCCTCGTTCACAGGGGCTGGAGCGATGGCGCGGTAAACTCACCATTATAACACATGTGTTTGAATAATGCTGAATATAGTGTAGGCTGGTGTCACTGCTGTGTGTCTCTTGCCCTGACCGTGTAGGCTCTCTCACTTCTTCCTCATGCTGCGCTCCTGGGTCACACACAGAGGTCACACAGAAGAGGAGCGCCATGACTCATTCCTGGAGAGATTCAGAGGTCCAGAGCTCCAAGACATCGCAAGTCAAGGGAGCAACGCCATCCAATCTGTGGGGCTCAGTGACGCCATACGCAAGAGGAAGTGAGTGCACAGGCATGAATATTCAGTACATGGGTGTGGGTGGACATGGGGTGTTCATGAAGAAGAAACATGCACATCCTTAAATGTCTGAGCAGGATCTGAACATTTCAATGTAAAAGTCTGATCCACGCAGCATTACAAGTGATGTAAAGGGAAAGATGTTCTACAGAAGAATCACAAAACATGGGATATTCTAGAAAACACAGTGGAGAGGGCTACACTGAATGAAAAGTGTTCTTTTGGTATACAGGGACAAACCACATTGAACTGAAAAAGCAGGGGCCCTATAGCAAAAAATAAAAACAGAAATAATTTCTTGTTAATGCAAACACCAAGGTTGATTAAGTGTATAAACTAAATGATCTGGTTTGATTTTAAAAACAGCATTACTTTTTCCTTTTCCTCAAAGTCTTGCAAACAAGTGGCCTCTGGCTGCTTACAACATGAATAACTGCAACAACACAGACGAGTAAGTGTGCACAATGTAGAAAAGGTAGTAGAAAACAGAATATGGATTATAGAAATCAGTAAGTTCAGTAAAAAGTAGCTGGTAGCCACTGTTGTAGATACCTCCCTAGAATCTGTTTCTCTTTAAATTCCTCCTTAAAGTCCACTGATCCTTTTACTTGTTTTCACCCCAAAAAAATGCAGGAACAATATTTATAACACAATTGTATTATTGTACAATAAGGAAAAAAACTTACCTTATACCGCCATCTGCTGGACAGAGTATGACCTGCATTGTACAATGGTGAAAAACAAAAATGGTCAAGAAAAAAAAAAATCAAGAAACCCTCAGTGGTAGTGATCCTATAGCCCTGTGGCACGCCCTCTTCCCCATTTCCCACAAACTTGAAAATTAAATTGAACGTGTGATCTATAGCAAAAAGGAAGACAAAAAAGAGGAGATTAAAAAAGAAGAGAAAAAGGAAGAAGAAAAAAAAGACGAAAAGAAAGACGACAAAAAAGAAGAGGAGAAAAAGGACGACAAGAAAGATGAAAAGAAAGACGAAAAGAAAGATGAGAAAAAGGATGACAAGAAAGATGATAAAAAAGATGATAAAAAGAAAGAGGAACCGCCGTAAGTACTGTGCATTCAGTAACAAATGCCAGTAAAGTGTAGAGAATTTTCCAAAGTTTGAACTGATTTTTTTTTTATACCATACTTTAATGTGAATTGATGTTGATGTAATTTTTAGGAAAGAAATCTGGATTATGGATCCAGCTGCAGACATGTATTACAGATGGCTGACTGTCATTGCTGCACCAGTATTTTACAATCTTATCATGATTGTAACAAGGTAAAATGTTGTCTTATTTTTTGTGACTTAAGATGAAAACATTTAACACTTTATTGTCGCATTTGTGTTTTATTCCTCAGAGCATGTTTTAATGAACTGCAAAACACCTACACAAAGTTGTGGATTTTCCTCGACTACACTTCAGACTTCATCTATTACACAGACACATTTGTCCGGTCGAGAACGGGTCAGTCTCTATTGGAAATTGATATGTTATTAGGCTCATTCTAATCTCACAGTTTTATAATGCCACAGAGGTCAGGTTTAATGCAAGGAGTGGATTGGTTAAAGGGGTTATTTGCTTTATTTTATTGGTCTCCTAGATGAGATGTCCATTGCAGATGTAGCCTAGTTTACAGTATGTGCATTGCATCTCGAACTGCCAATATTTTTCCATGCACTCTCTACCAGGGGTGCAGTAGAGGGAAGGAGGGATAGAATAATAAAACAGGTGCCCTGAAAATCTCAAAAGAATCCTACAGGTTAATTTATTTCACATTGACAGAACCGCAAAACTTTCCCTATAAATTATTGTAAATGTTTGAGGGGTTTTTTAAAACTTTTGTCTTGAAACTACAAAGTTGAACAACTAGTTTTATCCTATATCCTAGTACTATTAGTATCTACTCTGAATGTATAGCCCTGCTGTAACCTGAATGAGACAGCAAGTTGGACATAAAAGAGGTTGAAATGTGAAAAGATGGTATTCATAGATATGGTGAAGGAGGACATGAAGTTTGCAGATATGATGCAAAGTATAGGACATGGGCATTCAGTGTAATGCTGAAAGGAAAAGAAGAGGACTTTGTTAGCTGTATCTGTTGGGTGTCTAATCTTCCCTAATCTTCTCTGTAGGATATCTGGAACAGGGTCTGCTGGTAAAAGATGCCAAGAAACTGCGAGCCAAATACAGAACCACACCTCAGTTCAAATACGACATGATTTCAATGATCCCAACCGATCTGCTGTTTTTAAAGTTTGGATACAACAATCCCGAGTTTCGATTCAACCGCCTTTGTAAAATGGCCAGACTTTTTGAGTTCTTTGAGCGGACTGAGACCAGAACCAGCTACCCAAACATGTTCAGAATTAGCAATCTTGTGCTTTACATCCTGGTTATTATCCACTGGAATGCATGTATGTTCTTTGCCATCTCAAAAACAATTGGATTTGGGACGGACACTTGGGTTTATCCTAATATCAGCCACCCAGAGCATGGACGATTGGCAAGGAAATACATTTATTCCTTATATTGGTCCACTTTGACACTCACTACCATTGGAGAGACCCCACCTCCTGTCAAAGATGTGGAGTTTTTGTTTGTCATTGCCGATTTTTTAACCGGTGTGCTTATTTTCGCTAGTATCGTCGGTAACGTGGGTGCTATGATTTCTAACATGAATGCCTCCCGTGCTGAATTTCAAGCCAAAATCGACTCCATAAAACAATACATGCAGTTTCGAAAAGTCACCAAGGATTTAGAAGCCAGGGTGATCAAGTGGTTTGACTATTTGTGGACAGAGAAGAAGACATGTGATGAGAAAGAAGTCTTGAAATTCCTACCTGATAAATTAAAAGCTGAAATCGCCATCAATGTACATTTGGATACATTGAAGAAAGTGCGTATTTTCCAGGATTGTGAAGCAGGGTTGTTGATTGAGTTGGTGCTCAAACTGCAACCGCAAGTGTTTAGTCCAGGAGATTATATTTGCAAAAAGGGAGATATTGGAAGAGAAATGTACATTATCAAAGAAGGGAAGCTAGCTGTGGTCGCCGATGATGGGGTAACACAGTTTGTAGTGCTTAGTGATGGTGCATACTTTGGTGAAATTAGTATTTTGGGAATCAAAGGAAGTAAAGCTGGAAATAGACGAACAGCAAATATCCGTAGTGTGGGGTACTCTGATCTTTTTGCCCTATCCAAAGACGATTTGATGGAAGCTTTAACTGAGTACCCAGAAGCTAAAAAAGCCTTGGAAGAGAAAGGTAAAGCCATTTTAATGAAAGACAACCTTATAGATGAGGCAGTCGCTAATGCCGGAGCGGACCCTAAAGATTTGGACGAGAAGATAGTGAAATTGCAGACTAACTTGGACACAATGCAGTCCAAGTTCGCACAGCTCATGGCAGAGTTCACGTCGACACAAAGCAGGATGAAGAAGAGGGTTACAGACATGGAGGCAAAAGTGAAATCCATACAACCGCAAGATCTGTCTGAGGTGGTGGCTGACAAGGACAAAAAAGTACAATAGTCAAACAATTTGCAAAGACTTTTCAATTTTCAATGTTTAATTTGTACATTCAACTTGTGTCAAATGTGTACAGTGTATGCAGATGTATATTCTTTATTAAGACAGTTGGTTCATGTCCTGCAAGTGTTTACCAGATCATGGAAAGTTTTTTTTATAGACTTGTTTAAATAGATGTGCTTAGTTTTGGCACAAAAATAAGTGATCTTTTAACAATTGTTCATTGTGCTATTATATTCAGCAATTCATTTGTCATCTTGTGCATTTGATTCATAATATGCCCATTTTCTGTGACAGCAAATGTGCTAAATTGAAAATATGCAATGTTGTAAATAATAATAAAATGATAAAAAGTGGCGTGCAAGTTTAAATTTTGTAAGAATAAGTAACAAACAAAAATGCTATTTCATGCAAATAAATGACTTTGGGTTCAGTGGACTGAGTTAACAAATTTGCATTATCTGTGCATATTCCTGAGACATTTGACTGAACTATAAGTGTAGAATTACAATGAAAATGGCACTGCAAATGTGCAAAATTTTCACAGCAAACGAAAAAAAATATAAACCTCTGAATGTATCATAATAGTGTAACTTAGGCACTCAAATCACTTGGTGTATGTAATGTATGAACTTCATTGTCTCTTACGACTATGCATTATATAGCATTGAATTTAGCAACTTATACAACCACATAACAACAGCTACATTATGACAAGCACCATACTTCAAAGCACCATTGTGGTCTGCGAAATCTACATGACACCAGTCGTGTGACAAAAAGGCTAAAAATAAATATACATTACAAAAAATGTCTACTTGTTAAAACAATAAATCTCAGTGCACTTTCACAGTTTCAAAAATGCCATGCTACAAAAAAGTACTATAAACATAATTTAAATGTAGGTGAAGAAAACCTTTGATAAGCCTGATGGAGTGTAATACTGAAAATGGCCACCAGGAGAAAGACTAAACAGCACCATGAGGTTGTAAGGCACTATTGTACTATATTCTGGCAAAAGACATCTCCCTGTTATGGTTATAGAGTCCCCTTCCCCTCACAAAGATCACAACAAGCCGAACCCTTTGGCGTTCGTGATGGCCTTGAGGAGTTGATCCCTCAGTTTGTCCTTGGAGGAGTATTCTGGGAGCAGCAGAGCATTGAAGCAGGTGTGGGAGGTCGGTAATCTGCAAAACAATGCAATGGGAAACACCATTACTAATAGAGTTACAGTATGTACAGTACAATTGAGTTCAAACTCAGCAGAATGGTCAGTTAGGACTGTTAACTTAATTTCTCTTTTATGACACAAATATGAATACAGAAAAATAATACTATATTGAACATTAATGGTCCTATGAACTACTTTAGAAACCTTAGCTTTGGTGTTTCCTTCAGTATAATTTATGTGTCTGCACTCTAGATACCTCATATGCAATATGTATACAAAACACAGGCAGAGGTTGCAAAGTCTGCATCTGCTGGTTTATTGGAGAATAATCACCCAAAAAAGATTGACAGCGTCAAAATAGTTTAGTGAAGGATGCTATACTGTGCTAACAACTAGTTCATTATAAACTTTTTGCAGTAGTCCAAAGTTATTCCTCACTTTCCTAATGCATTTTTAGAATCTTAAATATTCACATCCATGTTGAACAACTTTCAGTGGTCATGGTGTAGTTCGGACGTCACACTACTGCTAACAACAACTAACATGCTGATGGCGCAGCAGCATTACTTCCTGGATTGATTAAAAAAAACAAAAAAAACAGTATAATTAGATGCATCATGCAAACATTATTTTGATCTTAAGATCTGTGGATAATATATCTGTACAGAGGCAAAGCAAATTTTACTTTATTACATGAAAAAAATCAGATAAAAAAACACTGCTACATCAGAAGAATATTGCTGAAATATTGCTTTTACATCTGACTGCAATTTCCCCATTGTGGGACAAATAAAGGATTATCTTATCTTATCTTATCTTACCTGTCAGTATCCGGTCCATTTTTGGCAATGATCATTTTGAGTTTCCCGAGCCCTCCGACAGGAGCTCTGTCTGTCCCTGTGGTGAACTGAAGAAACAACTTCTTCTGCTCCTCATTAAAGGAGTGGATTATGTCCCAGAAGTCTCTGTGTCAATGTCAGCCAACCAATTAAAACAAATGAAACAAAGTTCACAAGCTTTATATTAAATGTATGCAATTGTTAAACTTACTTGATTATTTGGCTGTCCTTATTATATCCTCCATCATAATCTGTTGTCTTTTCAAGTGCATTAAAGTCCAGTTGCTAATATACAAGCATTTGTTACAATAACAAACATTAGGCTGCTAAAACTATGAAGAACCACATAAACTATAACTTTTTACCCTGCTTCCACAGATGAGCAACTCCACCTCCTCTGGTCTGTACAAATATTTCAATGGTGATTCATTGGTGACCATTAGAAACCCTTTTTTAAATGCTTTGAATTGGCATTCCACACTTTTGTTCAGGATGTAGTCAGCATACATCTCCACAAATTCCTACAGGAAAAAACATAATTATAACTTAACATATTTAACAACAAATCAATAGTGTGTACATACTGTATTATTATACCTCACCTGTCTATTTTCTTTGGTTACTGGTATCTGGTCTCCCTTTTCCTTGAGGTCATATAAAGTTGGGTTTCCGAAAAGGTCGGCTTGAGAGATCTGAAAGGTCAGCATCAGGTCGTCCTGCACATTCCCAGTGTACTCCAACAAATCCTTTAGACTCTTAAATAACATCTACACAGGACAAAATACAACAAAACAATGTTGACTTATTTTATAGCATGTCAAGGAAAGGAATAACAAGGAAAATGCATGTCAACATATGTTTTAGTTTTGTTTAGTTGAGGTCTGAATAACTCCAAAAATACATAAATAAAAATACCTTAAAATTAAAATGACAGGAAATCAGATTTATGTTTTAAAATACAAGCATACAAGCAATACACAAATGTTGGTGCCATATAGATATGTTATAGTTACCGGGTTGAGGTCGGTCAGGTCCTGGTAGGTGCCCTTCTTGCCCATGAGTTTCCGGTACACCACCATGGGGAAATGCACATCCAGAATACAGTTGTTGTAAATGGCCAAACCCAGGACGATCCCGATCAGCGTGAACTGAGCATCGTTCTCCAGAGACGACGGGTTGAACCAGAACAGCTTAGTGTCCTCATCATACCTGAACATTCCTGTCCAAAAAGAAAAAAAAATAGAATTCCAAATAGATGTATAGGCTAGTTATCTAATGTGTGGTGACAAGTAGTAGCACCAAATTTAGACAATTTGCAGTAACGATTTCCACTAACCAGGTCCACATCTGGTTATTATGTGCTCGTCATAACTGTATCTCACCTATATCTGGGTTGAAAATTTCCTCCAAAAACAGTTGAAAAAACTCTTTGGAAATGCCTCCTTCATCTACACCTTGCTCTCCTACAAACTCCACCACCAGCTGCTTCTTCAAGTCAGATGGGTTCTCCATGGCTATAATCTCCAGCTGCAAAATGAACACATTATAAAGCATTATTAATAACACTATTCGTTGTTATTTTAGATTTTTTTAGTTAATATATTGTTATGTAATTTTCTTCCTTACTCGGATCAGAGCATCATCAATAATATGGTCTCTCCGCACTTTTAGCTCTAGAAAAGGCGTTGGCTCCCGTCCTTGCATCATGCTGTAGAACGCTGTCAGCCTCCTCTCTCCATACATCCTGATCCTGTTGTCATAATACAACCCTTGATTCTTAGTAATAGTATTGAGTATAAAGGGGCAGGTCTGAAACGAAAACTTGCTTTCCTCATCCACTTTGAAGAACGTAAAATCCTTGTCCATCTCCAAAACATCATTGAGAGATTCATTGATAAACTCCTCAAACGGGATGAGTGGTTTTCGACTATCTATTGCTCTCAGGCCTAGTTTGGTCTCCAAAGGGTCCACTCTTGGTCCCTTCTTATAAATACGCTCCTCTCCCATTAACTCGTGAAGTGATAGCGCCTCTGAATCAAAATCCTCTTCCTCTTCTTCATTATTCCCTACGTCTAGCTCCCCTCCTAAAATACTTGCGTAGAAAACTACTTTTAAGCACTTAGTTGCTGCTACTACTGTCTCATCGTCATTGACTAAATTGTCTGTGTCATACTCGCTGCTGACTACAGTGAAAGTTATGACTTGCTGAAATGTCTCCATCATGCGGCGGATGTGGGGTAGACCGAACTGGGACCAGATTTTGACTAACCGGGCTAGTGCCTCCTCTGGTAGTTTACTCATAGCTTTGCAAAACTGTGGTAATGCAACTTCTAAATATTCAGGACTATGGAGGTTTGTATTTTCCATTATTATTACAAATATATTAAGGTAGTCAGGGTTAGTTTCATACACGTCAAGGTACTCCAAATCCAGCTCCAAATTTGGCGTAAGGAAAATCAGGGCGTCTACAAGAGCGCCCTGTATTTCGTCAATAGATAAGATTTTTTCATAGACTCTTCTCACTACATTAACATCTACACTGATATCACTCAAGTCCAAAATTTCATTAGCGTCTTGTTTTGGAAAAGCAGCAGCACCCATTTCTGATTCGTCCTGTTTGGTTGGGTTTTGGGGATGTGGTTGTTTGGTATTTTTGGTGTCTTCTCTTATAAAACTCTTCATGAGAGAGTCAGAGTTGGAGAAAACTCGCCCAATGGCTTGAGCAGCGGCAGAAAAATCGTGGACCTCTTCACAGTAACTTAGCATCATACAAATGTTGTTTTCGGTCAGGTGGTGGATGTCTGTAGGGAGAAAAGGGCATTCAGGAAAAAATAAATCCTTATCAACACCTTTAATTATTATGAAATCTATTTGTTGATAAATGGATGAAAATGTTTCCTCATCAAAAATATACCTTGTTTCATTTACACATGTTTAACACACAAACCTTGCATATTTAGGAGTTTTTCTTTCAAACGCAAAACACTCTGTTCCACCATGTGATGTCACGTGGTAATACAGGAAGTGCTCCACTCCATACATCTTCACTAGAATTATTTGGATGATTTCAGCCCTGGAATTGCCAATCGCTACTAAACAAAAAGGTAAAAAAGGAGCTGTTAACTTGAAAACTACCGCTCCATGACATCGCAAGGTAGAACAAAGCATGTTGAGCTTTGGAGATGTAGACAGTGTAATAATAAAGGGTTACTCAAACATGTGTGAATGAAACAAAACACAAATCTGGGCATGTTTTGGATGAGGTAAAAACACTTGGCTTAAAGCTCAAAATTTTGTGTAATATAGGACCTTTAAAAACATAAAGTTAAATATGATATTAGGGTAATTGGTCAGTCAAGAGAAATTGTTACATTATGGTTCAGGGCTTGTCGTTAAATGAAGCGCTGCGCATAAATGGCCAATAGAGTCAATTGAGGGGAATCCAAGACCCAGCTGTAATATAATAAGGTTACAATACAATAAGGTTGGTCTGGTTTTAAATTTCTTCACTTTCTTGTAATGTAAACGTGATTTATACGTTTATAATCATTTTGTGAGTGTAGACAATTTACCAGAGAAGTCGCCTTTGCGGTCGTCAGTGCTGATCTGTCTGTCCACTCGAGAGAAGGAGGGTGGGATCTTCTTGGAGTAGTGCAGGTCGCAGAGTTTGGCATTGTTCTTAAACAGCTCCAGAGCTTTGACCGCTGCTGCATTTTTATCCAAAGTTTTAAAGTTTTGAGATGAGGCGCAGTTCTCATTTGTGCAAGAGCCATTTCCACAGCCATCTGTGAGCTGCCGAAAGTACAGCTCGATTAGAGTCTTGGCAGCTGATTTATTCCTGTCAGGGGAAGGGGAAGGGGAAGAGTAAATTTATGTGTTTTAAATGAACAATAACAAACATGGTTACAAGGTCATTGCTGTGTTGTCAGTACAATGCATTTCAGAGAAAATTAACAAAATGCAAATTAGTATTACACTCTAAAAAGCTGAACCTGAATATAAGTCTTAACAGTGAAAGTTAAGAATTAACTTACATTCAGCTCGTCAATGATACAACTCCTGCAGATCTGAAATGGCACTGTTAATGACAAATAATGATAAAACAAGGCATTATTCTATGTATTTTCTCAGCCTCTAAATGTGATGTCGCTGGCTCAAGCAAGTCTTCCATGAATTAAAAAAAAAAATGATATGATACTTTAGGTCAGTATTTTCTAACCTGTACAATCCTACTACTCCATACACAACAGACAATTAATAGGCCTGTTACTAGGATAGGATAATTACTATATCAGCTTATCATCCAATAAGTGAGATCATTTTAGTTGATCAATATTTATTGTTTCTCTTTGTTCTAGTGGGGAGCTTTTTGTTTATTTTTCTGCACTAAGATAAGATTAGCAACTAGTGTTTAGTCTTTTATATTAGTAGTAAACCTATAGCTACTACTAATAATAGATCATTTAAATACTGATTTGTTATAAATCTAAAGACAATTTAAAAAAAATGGATAACAAAAGCAAATTTTCCCTTTTAGGCCAAGAAATAACTGCTGCATTATTCATACTAACTAAAGGAAACAAATAAAAAACAAATAAAAAAATAAAAAGGAAACAAATAAAAAATATGTTATGGCTTTAAGGGTTGTCACTGATGAATTCAATATTGATATTTTAAGCAGCAAAAGGACATAAAAACAACTGTGTGTCAACATCACAGACTGCTCAACATCCACATGACATTGCAAAATAGTTCTTCCTTGCTAGTGCTAGTCAAACACAACAAACCTCATAGTACAGAGTCGCCTTTATCACTCCAGCATATCATATTATCCACTTACAACCAGGCAGACCTATGCATTCATGATAAAGCTCTTTTATTTTAACACCATATGAAATGTAATGTACTAACCTGACCTGGGACAGCGGCTGATGGGACTGTGACACTGCAAAAATCACACGAGCACCTCACAGAAAATTAAATCAGTTTTTAGTCACAAGTCAAACCCACAAACACGAAACAATCCGCTGTGTAGCACTAAAACCTTCCGATTTCACTGAATATCGATACTAAAACAGATATATCGCAATGTTAGCTCATAAAACAGTTGTTGTTGCACTGTGCTGCTGCATTGTAAACAACAGCACATATCCCAACATGCAGCGCGTGTAGCCCCCACCTCCACAACAAATATGGACATGTGGGTGGTCCATAGTGTGGGCTCTGGTTTTCTGCGTGTATCTATGCAAGTTTATTTATTTATTTATTCATTCATTCATTCATTCATTCATTCATTCATTCACGTTGATTGAACATTTAATGCCATTAGTAGCAGGCCCTTTTTGGGGGGGCACAAGAAGCCTAAATTCAATTAGACCCAAAACAATGAACCAAAATTCAAAAATGTCTAATATTTGATCTATATTTAAATGAAGTCCTTGTCTGGAAAAATCCAGACTCAACTGAATAACAAATACAGAGAGATAACCTATCAAGAAGAAGTCCTATCAAGCCCACACACTTTCTAGGCCTATCCAAAGTTTCCAAACAATGCTGCAATTAATCGAGCTTAAAGTTTTGGTCAATTAAGCCTATATATAAGTATTGCCAAGAAATAGCTTACTTAATTTGCACAGCGGTGCCAAATTACCCCAAAGGCAGGGGACTGGTGAAGTTTTAATAAATAAATGTGAAAGTATGAACTGATTAACCGAAATGGGGATGCCACGTGGGGGATGATGATGAATTAAAACTATGATGGCGCAGAGCAGTGACACTGATGGAGAAGACGCAAAGCCCTTCTCATTTTCATCCAGATATTTAGTATCCATAAATCATATCGGGCATAAAAACTACTGCAGGTGCTCCCTTGTCATCAGATTCAACAATAGGCCCGTCTAAATTATGCATGATGCGATCCATGCGCATTTCTCTTGACGCTGTTGCAGGGATGTTTGTTATTCTGTCTGCGTGCCCCTCTCACACAGTTTTACATACAGCGATGGGACAGGGTAGTCAGGCTATGTTGACATTTTCACTCTGTTCTCACCTTTATAGCCTAAAGCTTAGAATAAACCAGCCTAATCCATATAAACCAGGTCAAATAATAGGCCTTTATGAAATAATGATCATAGCCTGATCGCGTATTAGGTTTAAGCAAGAGAGCAACATTTAAACAGCACAAAGCTTTTTTATATTTATTATTGTTATTATTGTATGCTTAGTTTCCACGTGCTCGTTGTCTGCAGTACACTTTGTTGTCCACTAAGCGCCGCTATAATTCCACAAAAAGGACTGGGCTAAATTTGGCAAGTTGTGAAGAGGCTTTGACTGAGGTTTGCTCCTTCAAATCTATTTCTTTATTATTTTATATATCAATTAAGGAGCCTATATCATAGGGCTATTAGGCTACTTTTTATTGATCTTTATCTTGTTATCACTGAACAAGCCAAAAAAAAAATAATAATAATAATTGGTCACTGTCCTCAAAGGAGTGGCTTTTAGGTGGAGATGTACGGCAGACTGAGGTCCACTGTGGCTCTTCCGTCTGTGTTGGTACATCCTCTTGTGAAGTAGCTGACAATATGCACTTGACCTAAGATATTTCAACTTGTACTCTTGACTGACAATGTATGCAAATTTTCATCCACTAGATTTGTATATAGAAACCCGTGTTTGTATCTCATGTAAACTTGCACCAACTCAACTCCTAAGGCTCACTGTGTTACTTCATGTAGCACATTCTCATAATTATTTAATGCACTTTTATCTTTAGTCCTCAGCCTTCAACACATTTTATATTATCGCTCTGTTTCACACCTTAAGGCTATATACAGTATTGTTTTGTGTGGTGTGAACAGCTGAACACCTGCTCTTATTTTCACAAGACATACATTGGCTCATTATAATTAAAAGCCCCATCTACTTTTGTTCAGAGGCAGAAAGTACTGTAATTATATAGAAGAAAAAAAAAACTGCAACAGAGAAACACAATATTAAGGGCAATCTGAAGCAGCATGGGTACACTCATAGTGTCAGAAATTGCAGAAGGGGTTGTAATTGTTGTATGGGCTTCGTAAGAGGTATTTCTAGCATAGAAAAAGTAGTAGCAGTAGCAGCAACAGTGTACTTGAGTATAGCTACTCACTCTGATTGAGGCATTCAGCAGACAAGGTGGGTAAAGAGTCTTGCTCAAGGGCACATCATCAGTATATTCTGTTGGTGAGGACTGAACCATCGACCTTACTGGACAAATGCTTTTAAGCGTAACACCACGTAAGTCAAAAAGTTATTAAATTTCAGCGTTTTGTGATTGGCTCTGATTGGGGGCATTCTGAAGGCAAGGAGGGTGAAGAGCCTTGCCCAACTGGACATCAGCAGTTTATTCTGTTGGAAAGAATTGAACCATCATCAGCCTTACTCGACAAATGCTATTAAGGGTAACACCAGATGAGCCAAAAAGTCATATTAAATTTCAGTCTTCTTCTTGTTTCTAATGGCTCTTAAATTCATTATAACCTGATCATTTCCTCTTTCCTGGCCCATCCCAATCTGCCGATTGCTTTGTTTGGGAAAATGTCCGCAGGAGAGGACAGTGAAGGTTGATTCTTGCAGCGCAGCACAGGCGATTTTATCAGACCAGGTAAGCATTAGCATTATTGGGTACTTAAGGCACGACCACATTAGAATAGACTGGGGAAGTTTGTCTTTATACATTGATGCTAGCTGCCCAATTGACCTTTTGACCTTTGAATGGTGACTCAAATAGCTCTGTCAGCCCCTTGAGAGGCAACTGCTTCTGCACAATATGAGTATTAACATCCGCACAACATAAGCATTCAGGCATCCTGGATTTGCTTATATCAGCAAAGTGTATAGAGTACAGGCACTTTATAAATACATGTGCAGGTTTAAAATGTTCAGCCTTATGAAATACAATAAAAGGTGGGGTATGCAGAATTTGTATTGTACTTCTACTTTTAAAAGACATGACCTATAAACATGTTTAAATCAAATATTGCTTATCATATTATTTCACAGATAAGAGTGTGATGTTAACTTTTCTGGTGGAGGGTCCGTCACCTGCTGGTCTCTCATGTCATTGCTCTACCTGGAATGTTTTACAGTACGACATTAACCAGCTTTACCTTAGATTTATTGAATTACAGATGGTTTTATAGCTCAAAATATCTAGAAATATAAGAAGGTATTGTGACTGGGAGAGGGGTTGCCTTTCCACAGATCTGACCTGTAACTTGGTCTGGTTTTGTCTCCATGAAGATGGAAAGGTGTAATACCATATTAGCAGCTGAAATAGCAATTACAGGAGTTGGAGTAGTTGAAGTAGCAGTAGTGCAACACCACATTTCATCTGCTTTACAAGACAGAAGTCAAGTGAGATCAAACTTTATTTTTTATAGCACATTTATTAACATCATCAAATTTCATTACAGGGTTTTTAATGTGCAAAAATACCTTGAAAAAGCTACATAGTAACTGTGAGCATCAGTTACTTGCCTCTCTCTCACCTCTCTCTGTCTTTCTAAGTCTAGCTCTGAGTGTGCTACATGGTGAGAAGAAGAGTCTCATTGTCCCCGTCTCCTTCAGGACAGATGGCCGTGGCTCTATGAGAATACATTCATTTTTAGAGGAAAGTGATAGAAAAGACAGACAGAAGAGAAGAGGGAGCATGGACAAGTAAGAGTTAGAGGAAGAAAAGAACTGAAATGACAGAAACGAGAGTGAGGGATCTAGAAGGCACCATTTTGGACAGATCAATATAGTCTCTGCTTAATCTAATATAGTCATTTGCTAGCAGTTACGCTTTAAGAGCAAAATCTACTTTATGAAGCTTTCTACTGTGTTATAACGTTCACCAAAAAGTGATTTTATATTTCATCCATGCATGCTTGAGTAATTTTGCAGTCTCTCCCGGGCACGATTTGAACCCTTTTTATGGTTAACACGATCCTGTCCAAGACTCTGCTCACAACCCATGTCCAACGCAACATTTTTGTAAATAAATACACAAGAGCAGAATAGAAAACAATACATTATTTCACAAACCGGAAGCAATGTGCAGTAGTTTCATCAGCGAAATGCACGCCGCAGTAAACCTGAGATGAATTCAATCAAAAGTGTCACGTAAAAATTAAATATATTGTGCAAATAAAACATGAACTATTCCCAAATGTCATTCAGGAGTAGAAGAAATTGAAAAGCCCTTGATTTTAACTTGTTTAAACAGTAGGTCATGGAGCAGACCAAGGCCACTGTAATGACCACAATCAATGGAGCTCTTTATGATAAAATGCAAATCAAAGTCTATTACCTTCCGCACAATGGCCCTCCCATCTGACTGCCCTGCGCTCTGTAATCAAAAAAGCAATTAGACAAGATGAGAGAAGACCAAAAGAGGGGAGCCATTTTTAATTATGTTATCAATCTTTTTCATAAAATCTCCAAAGACCATATTGGGATTGGAAGGAGGAGATCACCTTTATTGTACGTACTGACTGGGAGCAAGTGGGGCACAGAAATGTTTGCTATAGTTTGCACAGTGGAATGTAACTTTGCGGCAGATGCAGAAAAAACAGCTGATCAATGCTCCGCAGGGGAAGAGGAGTCATCATTATCTGTGTGAGACGAGGAGAGGCCGGTGAAAATTGGGTGACCGTGTTGTTTAGTGAAAGTCCCACATGCTTCTCCCCACAGGATAGAAGGCCATAATATTATATATGAGGAACAGTATTAGCAAAAGGCAAAAAGGCATATTACTACAACTCCTGCAATGCTGTGGTTTAAGTAAAATACAGAGCTGTTAAAGGGGCTCTATAAGTTTTCTGGTGGAGGGTCCAAAAAATAGAGAGACATTGTTTTTCCTGGAATATATGACCTAAAATCAATCTCCATGGAGACAAGCAAGTCAAATTATAGGTCGGATCTTTGGAGAGGTGAACACCTGTAATAGTGCATCAAAATAAACTCAACCAAATGAGGTTAAAAGAGACAACAAAAGATGAGTTACAAATAATTCTGTACCTCTACCATAATGGTTCAACAAGTATAGTGTGACTTTGTTGAAATTATGTTAACATCTTTAGAAAAGACCTATACTGTATAGGCTCTATATAGGCTTATTTTCCAGGTATTGAGTATGAGGCTTGGGACCTTGAGTCCAGGTGTGTGCTTTTTATGGTTGTGAAGGTCGGTGCCTTTAAGCATTTAATTTTGCATCTAATTCAACATTTTAAAATTCAAACCAAAACCACAGACTGTATAAAAAAGTGGACTAAGGGTGTTTAACGTCACTCATAGTGTTTGACTCCAGTCAAATGAATCTCAAGAGGTTAGCAGTTTAGGACTTGGAATTTATTTACAGACAAAATAGTGAAATAAAAACACCAGGATCATGTACAGCGGGTCAATACTAAGGTACTGGAATATATATACACACACACACACACACACACACACAGTATATGTTCAAACCCAGCATATTTAGCCCTGCTCTTATAATGTGGCCTTTTCTGCAGGCAAATTAGAATTAGCTCTCTGTATGTACCCTGTAGCTATATAGGTTTAAACCTTAAAACAAATTAACCCTACGTTATCCCTCACATTTTACTCCCACATCTGTGTACCTCCTCTTCAGCGGTGACAGGCCACACACTGCACAGGACCACAGAGCATCCATCTTCCCCTCTCGCCCCTGCTCCCTCGTGGACAGGAGCAGCAGGAGGAGCCTATAGCAGATACAGAACAGAGCACGAGGGATCTGTCAGAAAGCCTTTCTTTTGCGACATCTTATTACAAATCGAGTGAAAACAAATGGCCGTTTCGTCCCAGGGCAGTATTTGTGAGCGCTGTATGCTCCTGTCGCGGGGTGTATCCTATAGGCACATCAGAGTGAGGGCTACAGGGAAGGTGACTTCTCCTGCCGGTGTAGTGCTGATGTGGAGGGGAGAGTGGAGTGAGGAAGACCACAGTGTTTCCCAGAGTAAGGTACGGGGACATTGGTGATATTTTTAGACAGAGGTAGTACTCAGTCACATTTACTCAAGTAACTTAAAGGTACTATATTACGCAAAATTCACCCTTGTGATCTTTTAGCCATGTTATAATACTGTTACCTCATCACAGACATACCCAGAGTTGTGTTTTGTTCCATTCACACATGTTTGGGTAATCCTGCATTATTATTCTGTCTACATCTGCAAAGCTCAAAATGCTCAGTTCCACCTTGTGATGTCATGAAGCGGTATTCTTCAAGTTAACAGTTTTACTTTTAGTTCAGTAGAGATCGGCAATTCCTGGGCTGAAATTATCCAAATGATTCTAATGAAGGTGTATGGAGTTTAAAAACACAGTGGAGCACTTTATGTATTACCACATGACATTGCAAGGTGGAACAGTATTTTCAGTTCAGTTAAAATATACAAAATAATTCATCCTAAATATGCAGGGTTTGTGTGATAAACGTGTGAATGACAGCCATGTATTTGATGAGGAAACATTATAGCATAGATCAGTAAAATGGGCCTTTTAAAGTAATTTGGGGTAATTTTCAGACTGCATATTTTTACTACTACTTAATATTTAGTTTGAAGCACAGTCTGTATATATAAATGGAAATAGTTAACGCACTAGTCGCTGTGTTCCAAACAGGAAGTGCTCATGGAGGCTCTTCTGGCTCCTTCTGACCCTGGCTCCCATTGACTTACATTGGAATACTGTCGCTCCTCTGTAACCGCTGCTGTGAGCCTCATCATTTTGGTCTTAAAATGTTCATGTTAATTTGCTCTACATGTTCCAGGAGTTTTTATTTTGCTATTTTGTTTGTTAATAAATTTCTATTCCTAATAATTAAGCTTGGCTCCAAATTCACCCCGTAACTACAAACATCGTGAGCTTCATTTGAGTGGAACCAAACGCTATGGGTGATTATGCTATTAATCCACTTCTTTATACAGTTTATGGTTTGAAGTAGCAGTACTTAGAGTAAAAGTTTTGGTTATCTGTCCCCCAGTGAGTCCACACTTGACAAAGTTTTATGTTGACAATTTAAAATGATTTGAACATTTGTGTTTCTTGCAGGAGATTAACGCTTGGATTGGTACTGAGCATTTTTTCCTGGTCTAGTTAGTTTACATCTTTACATCTTTATAAATCTTGAGTTGTATTTTTAAGTGACATTTTGACATCATTTGGAGACTGATTCTTTGTTTCTTCACACCTTTGGTAACCCAGCAACAACCAACCAAGAGTTTTTGGAAAAGAACTTGCATAAAAAAACAGAAGACTACATTTCACATTCTACATCTCACTTAAAGATCTGAATGTAACTGATGACTGCAAGTTAATGTAAATCACACGATAATCACAAATACTAGACCTAAAATATGGAACTTTACAGAGGAAAAGGTAGCAAAAACATTTTATTTTACTCTGTTCAGCCAAGTACAACAAACGTGAGAATTTTCAAATTACAAAAACTGAAATATCTAATCTTTGGTCCATCATAATTTTTACATAACTCAACTTTGTTACTCAACGTTATTAGCATTAAGAAACAACATCCATACAAAAAATTAACGCACTTGTGCTGTGAATGTCAGAAAGAAATTTCAGGAATGCAGCTGCAGAGACAAAAGTGCAGGGTTAAAAGCAGAGAAAAATCTAAAAAACAAAATAAACAACAGAGATAAGCACCTGGTGTGCACAACAGTTAGCAGGCACTTAGCGCTAGCACGTTAGCCTCATAAATATATCAAACTGTACAGCACTGAACCAGAACTAACTTTTCCAGTGTTAAGGCACAAACTGTTGCTTAGAACATAACTGCTCTTTGGTAAAAATGTACTGCAATAAACATTAAAGGTGCGGCTGTGTTTGCAGTTTAAACTAATGATGTTAGGATTTTTGAGCACTTGACGCTACACCTACAGCTCTTTGATGTTGTGTTAAACTTTTTAAAGTGCAAATGTTCATTTTACAGCCTGTAAAAGGTTTCCAGCTTAATTCAAAAAAGTCAAAAGTACATCTAAGAATAATGATGTGACAGGAAAATCATTTGGACAACTGGTTTGGAAATAACTTGGAATTTGGAGAAACTTGATGAGGTGTTTGAATGAGGGAAGTTTATCTTCTGAGGTGTTCTACTGAGGTGTTTTCACAACAAAATAATGTGATATTTTGTTAATAACATGAGCGACGGAAAGACATAAATACATAATTTTGAGCTTGTATTCAACTAGAAACAGTAATAAGAATCTTGTAAAAGAGTACTAGTACATTTATCTTGTTCCAACAAAGACCACAGGTGATATTGTAAAATCTGCCAAATGTCATTTTGCACCTGGCAGAAAACCATTTCCAAGAGAACCTTCAAGTGAGCCACATTGGGATAAATATGCAACAGTAGCTCTTTTTGCAAACACAGAAACTGGCCAGCACTTTGAAAACACATGCACACACACAGAGGAAGCATCATTTCTGGTATAAAGATGATAACTCTTTGTAAATGTCATTATTTAGTTACAGCCTTAAACAATGATTCAGTGGAATGTATTTTAGAAAAACTATCAACATTTCTTCAATAACAAAGATCCAGCTGAAAGTAAACAGATCAATGTTTGCTGCCATTGGTCGAGATACACTAAAAAAATCCATGACAACCAGTTATTTCTTTGGACTTCAAAGAGGGCTGTGGTACCAAAAAACTAAAACTAAATACTGAGATGAAAGCAGAGTAAAACCTTTTACAATCTCCCCACAATATATTTTTAAATCCAAAATATAAAGTACCTATTCTTATAAAAGAATCTCACTGAAAAATACAATAAAATTAGATAAAACTATTGTGCAAATTAGAGTTAGCGTTTAAAGGGATGCTTGGTATTTTTGAGGTAGAGTTCTATAGGGAATTGTGGATAGATGACATAGACTGCCATAGATTAACACAGTCCATGTGTACTGGTAAGCCTGGTAGTGTAAATACAAAACTTTGCAAGGCACAATCAAATCACATTCTTTGCACTGATAAAAAAACAAAAGCGCCACTATTTCAATCCAAAAAGCTCATAGATGAGTTCAAGCCTCTACTTTTCACAAATATATTTACTAATATGTTTACTTCCTTGTTTTAAAGTGTGTATGGCATTGCAAGAAATGCAATAATATAAAATGCCGACAATACCTATTCTGGTGGGGATACTTTGCAACAGTGCCAATGCGGACTACAATCTCCCAACAGTACAAGTTTTTTCCACCCGGAAGTAACCCATACAACCCTACATTAAAACCTCAAATCTCCCTTTAAACTTTAGCGTGTCACAAGGCCACGTGGATCTTGTGCTCTGTCCGATTTTGCAATGCCTGCTCTGGGCTCCTCTTGTATCGAACACAGGGAGGCCCGTGCTCCGGGGGCAGCTCCACACAGTCTGTATGGGAGGGCACATGGGACACCTCAGGGCTCCCAACTATGCCCTCTGAACTTTTGGTTGAGGTGTCGAGCTGTCCTCCTGGAAGATCTTTGGTGTAAGGTAAAGTGTCCCCCTCTGTGTTAACTAAAGAGTACATGTCTTTGGATGTCTCCTTGTCTCTTTCAGCATCCTCTTTTTGGTAGAGTTGAGATACAGTGTTTTTGCCCACACCGTCTTTTGGGAGGGACTTGTTGGTGGACAGGAAGTGAGGTTGCGGGCTGAGCTGTGACCCCGTGGCGACCCCACTGAGGCTGAGGATGTTCCTGCGGGTTTCGGAGGGGAGTTTGTCCAACTGTCGTCCTAGTTGCACTGCGCTAGGAAACAGAGTCCCTTGACACGCCCTGTAGAAATATCTAGAAGCAAAACATCGACAGTTTTAAACCCAAGGACAAACATGAAAGACATTTGGATACAATAATACCAAGAAGGCAAGAGAATAAATATTTAAAAGTATAAGTATTTGAAAATTTATGCTAAGGTAAGGTCCAAGGTCTGTCTTTAGCTATCCAACCACTGCTGTGTTGGAAATGTAGCTTGGACTAGAAATGAACAAAAACAATTACTTTCATGAAAAGATATGGTAAAATTGTGTCTTTCATAATGATGAAATAGTGTACAAGTACATGTCCGTACCGGGGCAGTAGTGCAGAGCAGGGCGTGATGACACATAGGAAGTAGAACTGGGGGTCCTGTAGCAACCTCTGAATGGTCCAGTACGGGTTTGAGGGCGAGTAACAGGTGGGACAGGAGGCGTTATAGCACAGAGCCACAGTGAAGAACAAGGCTATACTGAAGCAGATGGACGACCAGTTCATCCACGTCTGAAAGTACAAGACAAGACCAGAGCAGTTTAAGATATCTGATACCTTATTTCTATTTCTACTGGAGATATGGTGGTCCAAAAAGACGTATAAATTCCTAAACGTGTGAAATCCAAAATGATTGAGAAAAAATGCCTTCTATTTGTCTTATAAATAAAGATAAAAAATATATATCTTTTGACCACCCAGTTATATGGAGTCAAGTTGAATGTTTATGAAGGAGTATTGGTCATTTTCTCCAGTATAAATAGTTCTTGTTCAAGCAAGCACTTGATAATCATTAGTATCCAAAGATAAGTTATAAACATCTTTACACAGCTGAGTCCAAGAAAATGTCCTGAAGTTGCCCAAAAGAAAAAAAAAAAATTGGGCTGTGTTATTACTTCAAAGTATTTTACTTAACAGTGTAATACAAATTACACTATCATGTGCTAAGAAACTGTGTTTTAAAACTTGATGAATCTAAATCTTAGTATTTCCAACACCATCTTAAAAAAATAAAGTCTCATAGAGGAACATTTTTTTGAAAAGCTGTGGTGCACAAAGTCAATTCAAATAATGTAACTCACTTCTCTACATGACTTGTACAAGTGCATTGTGTCTCCCATAGCAGCTTGTACCATTATGTGCTAATGTGTATAACGAAGCCACTCTCGTGTTCTGCTGCTTGTGTGATAGGCATCTGACAGAAAACAGTTGGAGGTGTATTGTAGCGTTTGACACACACATGCACACATAATTAATTACCTCCTTGCAGCCACAGACCAAGCTGCCAACAACTGACTTTTTTTTTTTTAACAGATCACATTTTATGTTGCTGAATGGGCTACTTGCCATGTTTGGATACAGTTGAATCAGTGTAATTGTGAATAGCCTTAAGTGACTAAGAAATAACAAGAAGCATTATTCTTGTTATTCAAAAGTTGTCAAACCTGAGAATTAAATATATTAGTGAGAAAAATATTCAATATTTTGGGTGTGTATGCGGCAGTGCGTTTTAGAGAGAATTTATTATGAACTCTAATAATCAGTCATAGGTGTCAATCAGTCAGTCAGTGTTATGTGCCTAAATGTTTGCCTTTACTTTCAAAAATATGCCAACTAGATGAAGGTAGATGAACTGAAGTATAATTAAGAGCTCCAATTCAAAGACAGATGCCGTTTAGATTAATTAATATAGTTTTCTTTGCAAAAAAACCCCTAAAAAAATCCATCAAATACAATATACATACTATATTCCTACACTATTATTTTAAATTTGCTAATGAACACCATAGAAACACAGAACATGCCTGAGCAAAGCTGAGACAATTAGTTTCAGTTACAATGCTGTGAAAAAGTATTTGCCCCCTTACCGATTTCTTTTTTTTTTTTTTGTTTAGCCATTTCAGATCAAGCAAACTTAAATATTAAACAAAGATAACTCACAAGTAAACACAAAATGCAGTTTTAAGTGCCAATTTTATTTACATGGCCCATGTGAAAAAGCAATTGCCCCCTAAACCAAATAACTGGTTGAACCACCCTTAGCAGCAACAACTGCAGTCAAGTGTTTGCGATAACTGGTAATGAGTCTTTCAGGAATTTTGGCCCACTCTTCTTTGCAGAATTGTTTTAAATCAGCCACACTGGAGGGTTTCCGAGCATGAACCGCCTTTTTAAGGTCATGCCACAGCAAAAAGTTCAACTTTTGTTTCATCAGTCCCCGAGAATATTTTCCCAAAAGCTTTGGGGATCATCAAGATGTTTTTTTGGCAAAAGTGAGACGAGCCTATATGTTCTTTATTGTCAGCGGTGGCTTTGGCCTTGGAACTCTGCCATGCATACTATTTGCATTACAGGGTTTGCATTATGGTTGAGTCATGACCCTTTACTGAGGCAAGTGAGGTCTGCAGTTGTTTAGATGTTGTTCTGGGTTCCTTTGTGACCTCTTGCATCAGTCGTTGCTGTGCTCTTGGGGTAATTGTAGACCGGCCACTCCTGGGAAGATTCATCACTGTACCATGCCTTCTCCATTTGTGGGTAATGGCTCTCACCGTGGTTCGCTGGAGTCCCAAAGATTTAGAATTGGCTTTGTAACCTTTTCCAGACTGAGACATGTCAATTACTTTTCTTCTTATCGCCTCTTGAATTTCTTTGGATCGCGGCATGATGTCTTGGGTTCAATATGGCAGACAGGTTCTATTTAAGTGATCTCTTGATCTGAAAGGTCTAGCAGGAATCAGGCCTGGGTGTGGCTATGAAACTGAACTCAGCTTTCCACAATAATATGATTAATCATAGTTACGTCATCATTTAACAAGGGGGGAAATTACTTTTTCACACTGGATCATGTAGGTTTGGATAGTTTTTTTCTCTTACCAAATAAATTTATCACAGAAAAACTGCATTTTATGTTTACTTGAGTTATCTTTGTTTAATATTTAACTTTGTTTGATGATCTGAAACAGTTAAATGTGACACACATGCAACAAAAAAAAAAAAGAAATCAGGACGGGGACAAATACTTTTTCACGGCACTGTAAGTATTTTAGCCTTGGGGCCTTTTGTACATGTTTTTGTTCGTAGAAGAAGCAACAGTGAAAACTATAGCAACAAGAATTTTCTCATCAGTGCTCCATCTTCAGACTTCTTTCTCTACAAACAATTTGAAGGACACTGATGGATAATACATGTCCTTGTCATTTCATTTTCCATTTTTTATTTATTTGGTAAGAGGGACAATGTACATTAATAAACATTACAACAAATGTAAATATACCCGAGTTAGCCGAAAAGGCTATTTTTCATCGGTAGTCCCCCTGCCAGATGTTAATAGGCATCCTAAAAATAACAGTCATAAAAATACACAATAATAATACTAATACAGTGGGAAAATTAATGAAAAACAGTAGTAAAGCAGTAACATTTAAATATACATACACACAAAGAACAATAAAATACAATAAATAAAACGTTTTTAGTGTTGGCATGTTTGGGCTTCAAAGAGCCACTTGTAAGCATTAGATTTAAATGACTGAAATGTGGGTAACTCTCTGATTTGTTGGGGAACTGTGTTCCAGTGGTGTGAGGCTGTGAAGGAGAACACAGCCTGGCTGAATGCAGTTTTACGGAGAGGGAACTTAACATTTAAGCAACTACTTGTGAAATTTTGCTGTACTGATTCCACTCTTCATATTGACATTTTCTTTGCAAACTTTCTTACATATACACAAACAGGTTTGCTTACCCAGGTTTTGGTCTCAATGCCCAAGTGCAAGAGAATGGTGAATAGGGCGATGGTAGTGATGGGAGTTCCCCATGTAAACAGATCTACTTCTGAGTCTGCATAAGCCTGAGAGATACAGGGGGGATGGACAGAAGGTGGATTAGATACTGCTTAAAACTGTGAAGAGAAAGTCATAAAAAGCAGACTTACAAAGCAGACTTACAAAATAAGGTATGAAGAAGCAGACCAGGCTTTGGTAGAAGGCATCGATCATATTCATCCAGAACATGTATGGCTTGTATTCCTGCAAAAACAAAGGATATGGATGCATAAATGACTGAGCAGATACATAAATGAGAGAAAGATGTTTTACCTTTACCTTTATAGAACTGTTTCTGTTCTCACTTTGAGATTTGGAAGTAGCAGTAATTAAACAAGACAATTATTTATTTTGATATGAATCCAGATAATTATTTTACGATACCAAAATCACCAGTTAAAAGGGAAAATGACCCAAGATCGAATATCATAATCATAATGAGAGATAAAGATTTGTGGCTTCATAAGATTTTACTCAGGATTAGAAAAGGCTACTGAAATCAGGAAACGAGGCATGGACAGCACCGTGATGACAGCGCATTCCTCCTTTTACACACCTGGGACACCCTTCTCCAGAGAGCACCAGGTGATGGGAGGCGTGGTCAGTCTAAGCGACCTGCCAGGTCAATCAGGCTGACCACGCCCACAGGAAGTAACAACAGCTGACCACGCCTACAGGAAGTAACAACAGCTGATATACGACACGTCACCACCAACACCGGTGACGGTTCTGAAGATGGCTCGCAGCAGCAGCCGAAACATGTCAACAAGGTAAATACACGTTACTGTATTGTCTTTAAAAAAGATCCCAGGAAGTTTTAAGTATTCCTTATTCTGAACCTAGCTAAAAATGTAGAAATAAGAGGCGGTGGAGAGGAAAAGAATGTATTCCCTTATAGAGAAAATACAATCTAACTTCACTTGCAAAAGCTCGTCAGATATGAATTTTTAAACCACTGATACACCATTGTTTTCCAAATCTTTTTTCCAGTACAGTATATCATTTGATTTGTACACCTTGCGCCTAAGACAATGCAAATGACAATGGATTTTATCTTGAGCTTCTTGTGAAAGAGACAAAAGAACTACAATGTAATAAAACATTTGCTGACTATAGTGGCTCCATGCATTGAATTTGAAAGTGAGTCAGGTGGTTGTAAGGGTATTATATGGGTTATTTATTGATACAATATAAAGTAGGAGGAATAAAAAGCAGGATCATTTTGGGGATAGAGAGGACAAGATGTACTTTAACTGAAAAATATCCCACTCAGAAGTTGAGTTATTTTGGCATGTAGATTTTGAAAGACTGGAGTTGTGCTTCACACAGGGAGTAAAAAGCTGAGATAAGACAGAATATTAGATTTGGAAAGACAAACTTTAAGGGTGAGTTTGGGAAAGCAACACTCGTGAGATCAATATGGAAGTCAATATACGGGCTACTCAATGTAAAGTATGTGGTTGAGTTTCAACTGTGAAATTTTATGCAATAAACTCAGTGTATAGTTTTGAGTTCATTTAAAAGGTATGCATGCATGAAATATTTTATTATTACTATTGTAATTTTGAGAGTATTAACAAATTATGTCAATAAGCACAAAATAAATAATATGCCCCTAACATTGCAAATCAACAGCCTGTATTGCAAACCTTGTCTGTTATTTTAAAGGTGAATTTGTGGTGAAAGGTGAACTTTTCTGCTGGAGAATCTGCTACCTCCCTTGTTGTCATGGAGAGGTTATTACTTTACCTGGAATGTTACACAGTATGGCATTAAATAGAATCTTGGTAATGGTGAAATGTCTTCCGTGTATTTAATTTTATTTCATGTATTAATATATAGCTCAAGGACGTATTGAAACACATTCTTACTATGATGCCTCTCCACAGATCTGAACTGTAACTTGGCATGGTGGTGTCGCCTGCTTGTCTCCATGGAGAAAGTGAAGTTTAAAGTCATAACATCATTGCAGGCTAAGAAATTACATCTCCATGAAGACAAGCAGGTAGCATACCCTCCATTGGAAAAATTACACAATGCACCTTTAAGTATTGAATTGTCTATCAAAAGTAAATATTGCACCATTAAATTTCCATAGTACATTGAAAGCACATATCAATATTTCAGGTCCTTTATCCATATAAGTTGCATCACCTCTGAGTTCTGTCCGTTCTTGTAGAGCTGAGGGAGCCTCTGCAGTGTCTCTGTTGACACGTCTTTGTCCAGGGTGCCCGTGATGAGTTGTGGGAACGCCGAGAACATGAGGTTGAAGAAGATTAGATACCACTGGTCAATCATGGCCGACCCCGAGAAACCGCAGTAAAACTGATACCAGAAAATGAGGGCCACAAACATCTGCGAAACAACAGATAAAATGCATACACAAAAGAGGAAGGTACAAGGAGATACAATTTTAAAGCAAAATTCAGTACAGGCTATGTAGATAAGTATAAGGTTATTGGGTGTCAAATGAGGTTTTTAACTGAGAGGGAGAGTGAGAGAAAGACAGAGACAGGAGGGGAGTGATTCATTTTTGAATGACTCATGACATAAGATTTTCAACTTTCAAAGGCAATTTTAAAGCATGGCGAAAAGAAGTAACTAATGGAGAGCTTGCAAAGTAAAAAAAAAATCTTACAGCGTTCTTGTAGAAGAAGTAGAGGATCATGTTTGCCAGTCTGGAGTAGCACCAGTGCCCGTGAACCAACAGCAACTTCTGGAGGTAACTGAACCGTGGCAGCGCAAAGTCACTCGCCATCACCGCCTAAAACAAAAACAACAAACCTCTTGCATTACAGCTGGACAACTTCAGAGCAATACATTTAGTCCTGTGTTGTTTTGTATATGCAGACAGTACTACAGGCAGCACCAACCAGCTGTTAGCAAATTTAAGCTTGAAAAGATTTTTCTCGTTTTTTTTTCTACACCTTGTGGGATTCATTATCGTCCGTCAACATCTGAGAGTACAATCACCAAGACACATCTAAATGGTTGGCTGCATTTATCTCTTTTTACTTTAGTTAATCCTCAGAAAACTGCATGTGGTTTAGACCTGGTTTCTTTCTGATTTGGTAATACTGAGAGATTGGTTTAGTCCTGGTTTAGACTTGGCAGCAGACCTTCACCAAGAGGACCCTGCTAATTTCCAGTTCAAAATTAACTAGCTTCATGTTCTCTCTGCTCTACTCTGCCTGTAGTGTAGTTTAGTTAGTGGTTAAAATTATGTCACAAAGAAAAAACATTTATTTAGGCCTACACATACAAGGGCGTACGTAGCATAGGTGTAGGCCCAGGGTTTGGTTATGTACAGGCATAAATCTGTAATGGTTAAGATTAGGAATAGGGTTTGGGCTTGTTTTTAGTGTAAAACAATGTAAACTTTTGCAACATTATGTTTTTGTCAAGTCATTGTTTACCATTAGGGATCTTCAGGTTGGGTCATCTGAGTAGAGGTCTGCAACCAAACCCTTCTGTTTTAGCCCGTAATAAATCCTACACTACAAAGTAGATAGTACTTTGGGAACTAAACGCTTTTGGATATGAAATCTGGTGTGAAACACGAGAGACACAGTGACATGAGTAGTGCCTTGCTCAATAGACCAAAGTCATTTAATCATAATTTCCTGTCGGTTTGGTCTGGTCTCAAAAACCTGCACCTCAGCACACCACAGAATCTGAGCCAATGATCACTGTCTCGTTAAGGATAAATTTGATTAACAATGATTAATGCTTTGGTCCAGTTAGACTCAGGACTGTAGCAGATGCGCTTCACTGTTGTGGGCCAGTCAAGACTCCCCTGGATAATAACTATGGATCTCCATCAGTATGCATTTACACCAATATAATGTAAGAGGGCTCAGGAGAGATGAGAGGATGTTTTCCTTCTATACTTGACATTTGACAAATACAATTTTAAAATTAACGTGGAAATAGTGTTTGGAATGGACAATTGTTAAACTGTTAATAAATAATGTTCATATCCCATGCTGTTGGTGAGGTGGACACATTGCTTGGCCTCTATGTTGAGGCTATGTTTTAAACAGGAGTCACACTTTTTAACATGTCCACGAGTATGGACATAGGCTTGCAATGGTAACAAATTATTTGATATATTGCTGAAGGAAATATAGACGATTTATGGTGCTGACAATAATCGAAGAGCAAACCACAAAAACTATCCTAAATCTACAGTATTAGAGTAAAAAACCTTGAATGAAACACTTAAGTACTTTTTTGTTTTGTTTGCATCTGTAATAGAAGTCATAGAAGAAGTTATTGCATCTGTAACAGAAGTCATAGAAGTGATTAATTCAACCTTTTACGGCTCAAATATTATCGTATAGCCAAAAAATAGCCACAAATTTTCCAGTAGTACAAAGAAAAAGTACACATGATAAATACTGATCCACAAAAATATAGTTCCAGCTTTCATATATTGAACGATAAGTCGATATAATAATTATCATGGCAAGCCTACATGCACATTTGAATTGGAACTGAAATATCACCATATTAACTAATGCTAGAATCATATGCATCTACAAGGTCTAAACTACAGAGTTAACGGGTTTTATAAAATGCCAGCAGGGATGGCATTTAGTCATTTCCCAAATATTGCACCCATTCAAATTGTGATTAATGTAATTGTAGCTGCAAGAAGTTTAAAATCATGCATTGACTAATATGCATCACCACTTTGCGTTAATCTTTGGACATGATTCCTATGAGGTTTGGCGCGAGTCCAGAACTTAGACCAGCCACTGCAGGAAAGAGGTATGTGTTGAGATGGGTAAAGTCCAGAGCATCTATAAAGTGCTGCTGTATGGGACAGTGGATATAGCCCTGACTCAGCAGCTCCAAGCAGCACATTTAGAAGATGTGTGGGACAGCAGCCTCGTAATCAAAGTCCATTGAATCAAATATTGAGTTTAAATGCCAATGTCTTCTGCCATTTCATAAAAGTTAATAGTGACAGCTTGCTTATAGGCAGTGTAATAAATAATTAGAATTTAATTTCATATTAAAAAGATGAATATGTAAACACACTAAACCAGCATAGCTCATTTATTCATATACATTTTAGTTTAGTTTTAATTTTGTTTTGCTTTAGTTAAAAAAATAATACAATTAAACCAGTGACAGCTTATAAAGTAGAGATCGATAATGTTTTTGCTTTTTTCCCCCCATAGCCAATGTCGACTGTTTATAATCCAAAGCAACTGATGGCCAATAACATATGCTGATATTTTTTTGGGTTGATTTTAATTATTTTCCCTGAATGATCAAATTTTACTTTAATATATATATTCATCCACAACATTGTTATATTACAAACTGGATAATAGAGCAGTGTAGCCATATCTTGTGCTGTACACTCTTCGTAGTAAAGTGTTCTTCATACACTTTCTTTAGGCAGATACAAACTATCAGCCTGTGCTGGAGATTTAAGGCTGAAGCCGATACACTGATATACTGGCTCGATATATCGGCCAACAGATATATCTCTAATAAAAAGCTACGTGATAAATGCTGTCTTTTATAAATACATAATCTGACCTTCCTTAAAATGGCATCTAATATGTTTCTGTCCCAGAAAAATATATTGCTCATCTCTTTTCACTTTTCTACTACTTTACCTGCATGCCCTCTTGTCCTGAAATACCCACTCCCACATCTGCCACTTGGATCATGCTCACGTCATTGGCTCCGTCACCTGGAAAACATTTAACAAAGGAAAACAGTCATAAAAATAAATCTAATGTACAAAGCAGGACATTTTTTGAGGTAAAAAAAAAGATTTATTAAGTTTTCATTAGTTAAAAAAATGTACTGGTATGCATTTATTCCCATGGACCTTAATGCTTTACCATTGCAAGTGTGACAATGCAGAAAAGGCACAATTAGCACAACGGACTCACTAAAATGTGATCCAATACAATATTTTTAAAAAGCCTTGATCTGCAGCTGTTACAATATCTGGCTTGGATTGGGGAAATCCCTAACAAAAGACACTGTATAACTGATAAGAGGAATACTGGCTCCTGCTTACATCTGAGTGAGGGACATTGCCACATTACAGAATCAATCAAAATTCTAATTCTACTTTGTGTATTTCTAAAGAGCATCTTTTGCTACTCTACCACAGTCTGTTTCTTCAGCTGTTCCATTAGTGTTTTTGTGTGAGCTCTTGTTAGCCTGCAGTAGCTTTTGTTGTCTGTGGATAGTTGGTGGCACCACAGGAGGGGCGGCGGCGAGGAGCTGGTGGGCAGAGGAGGACTTTGTTGTTGTCACGACTTTGAAACGCTCGGCTGAATGTGAGATGTAGGTGGTGATAAGCGCTCAAGAGGTGACGGGGCTGCAACATTAGGACTCAAATGTATTCAGGTAATGTTACTGTAGCGCTGTGTTTTCAATAAAGGCCAATGAACAAAGGGGCTATAATGGGGAGTATGTGGCGATTGCAACTTAATGTACCATTGTAAATGTTTAAAGGGTAGGCTGTAGCTCAGTAGGCAGCTTTGTGAATCAAACTGTAGCAGTACACTACTGTGCATCATTCTGATTTAAAATCCAAGCACCAGAGTGGCCATTTAGCCTCTAAACATTTTTAAAATGTTTTTTGCCCCGTTCATCACAGCCTCTGGGTCTCTTGGATATATTTACTATCACTCCTTTTTGCCTTTCCAAACCATATTAACAATCTGATGTTATAAAAATATACTTGTATGCAGATTTACAACAAAGAAAACCACGAAGAAGGCCAGTGTTAGGAAGCAGGCAATTAAACAAATGAAACTATTCAGCAAAACATTCATTAATTGTATGCAAACCACTATTTGGTCACATCACTGCAGAATGAAAAACGGTTTAATATTCTGTTAATTGTCACGTTATTGTTATCCAATTATTTTCAAATGACCAAATGACAGTTTGAAAAACACACATACTTGTTATGGCCCTTGTCTCCAGAATAATGCTTACTACGGCCGTCTCCGGTGGCCCTTACAGTGACACTGAATGCGGTTACAGATGAATTGTTGCCTAATATGTCCACAGTGCTGATATGATGTACCCACAGAGACATGAAATTAGAAGCTGCAGCATGTATTTCCCCGACATTACTGCCAACAAAGCAATGACAGAAAATCGCTTGGCTGGCAAAATCCTGGCCCCTCCTGAGCGCCATGTGAACAAAAAATGGTAAACAGGGAAAGACAAGCATAGGTCACAATGAATCCTCTATGTCACCCCCAAACCCTATAGACTATATTTGTTAGGGGAAAGGTATAATTACGACTACAGCCCTAAAATAACCCCATCTGACTTTTTGTCCTAAAGGTGTAGGCTGATGAATGACTACAGAGCCTAACAGAGTCTACAGAGTACAAAGTCAAAACGTCAACATCAACTGGAAGAGGAAAGGGCTGCTAATTTAGACCTCTGTCTTGACCAGACGTGGGTAGAGTAACCAACTCAAAAAAGAATAACGTTAGTTCAAAATAATATTACTCAAGAAGTAATATTACTGGCTGTTTTACTCATGTTTTATTCATGTGTTTTATGAAATTGCACTGTCCCCCTTGAAATAAACTAATCTAATCTAATCTAAGTACAATGTAGTGGTCCAGAAAATTACGGTACTCAAGTAAGAGTAAAAACGTACTTGGGAAAACTACTCAAGTAAGAGCAGCTTAAAGAGTAACTGTTGGGACGTGATCTGAAGAACAAAACATTAAATAATGCACACAATGTGGTATTTTCAAAGGATAGACACAAAAATGAGAAAAACTAAATCAGATCTGAAGGAACAAGAAATAAAAATGTTCAAATCATTTCATATAGTCAACATAAAGCTTTTGCCACTTAGACTTATTCACAGTGGGAAGAGTAAGCGAGAGTACTGTTACTTTAATAAAAATATTACTCAACAGCAAAAGTATGCTGCTAGAGTAGTTCAATTTCTTTAAAAAGTTACTCGAGTAGCTGTGACTTAGTAAATGTAACTGAGTACTACCCACTTCTGCCCTCGATAGACTGCTTCATCAAAATGTTGTAGTAGCTAGTCTGAAGAAGTAGTTAGTGGTGGTATAATAGTAGTCAGGCATTGTATATCAAAATCAAATAGAAATTGTAATTTGAATTGGCTGCAAGTATTTAGATTTACAATGTCCTCTGCAAAGAACAAAAAATCCTGTCTTTCTGTCGTACCTGCAGTTTAGACCTCTGCAAACATGTTCTGAAATTCATGAGATGTTTGCAGTAGTTTATCACTTCATATTTAGGTCTTCTCTGAAATTTTAATGCTCCAGGAGTTGTTTACAATGTGCACTCTGAACAAAATCCTACTTTTGATACATCTTGCAATAATAACAAAGGGCGACTAAGGATGAAGGATTTCACAAACATCTTGCAATAATCATCAGAAAAATCACGATTAATTGTTGTGATTTGAGTAATTAGTATTAGTAGTATCCCTTTGTTTGGAGATGTGGGTTGATAAATCTGAACTGTTTTTTTGTTTTGTTTTACAGATTTCAAAGTCAACACGTATTGACACGCTGCAGGGGTGACAGACAAGGCCCACTTTTATGACACCGAATGCTTAGAGGCAAATTTGTCACTGAAATGTTGTGCCCTGATGCACACAGGGGGAGCTGCTAATTATATGAACACAATTTGACATCAGTCTAGTTTCTGACAGTTAAATGATCACTTGTCCTGGCTTTTGTTTCACTAAATATGTATTTTATTGTATACATGTGCCAGAACTTGAGAGGTCTGTTTTTGGAACACATCTGAGTGAAAGTAAACAGAAGCTCATTCAGTTTAAAAATGCATTGTGCTCAGAACTGGCAAAGTGGAAATGTGAACTTCTGCCATGTCAGCAGGTGAAACATTGTTAATCAGAGGCGAGTGAAGTTTGCCCTAAATGATACAGGAATATTAGAGAGGAGATGTCATTTGCATTAAAAATCAAGCAATGCAGATGAGCAGTGATTAGCGGGAAGCGCAATTATTCGCAAAGAGCTCCAGTTGCTCCAGGCTTGGTTGGCTAATGACTTCAAGGTTAGGGAGATTTTTATTTGCTTTTCTTTGCATTTAAGCTTTAATTAGGTCAATTTAGTGCATAGTTCTGTTAGATCAGAGTATTTCAGTTGAGGGTAAAGGCACAAACTTCCAAAATCCAATTAAGTTTAAGTAAAAACAGTGTACAGTATGGATTATGGCTGTCAGATGCTATAATTTACCACAATATTTCAATAGTTCAAATAGGGATAAAACCAGTTTACATGGCTTTCAAGGCCTGGCATAGTTTCAGCATTTTAACAGAGGTTGCATATACCTCAAGAATAAAATCTACTAATACTTCTGTCAATGAAGTGTGTATGTACATGTTAAGAACCTCGACTATTTATTATGTTTTTAAGCCAAGTTTTACAGTCTTCCAAAATGATTTTTCCTCCACAGTTCCTATCTGTAAACTGTGGCTGAAGCGTGTTTGGATCTGCCTTGACACTGTAGGATCTCACAACCTGGTACTCGCCTCAAGCTTTACTTGAATATTAATAATATATTATGTTTTTATTTACACTCATCAAGTCATAATTCTGTTTCTGGGAATGTCTATTTGTTGTCAGTAAGTAGGAGAGACAAGCAGAGATCTGAGAATGTAATAATAGTAATAGTGTTGCAAGTTGTGGTAAAAGAAAAAAAAGTAGCACTATAGTATTAGTAGATTTAGCAATGAAGTAGTGGTATTTGTATCACTTGAGTCTGTGTACAAGTACCAGTAGATTATGAATGTATTCCAAGAATATAGCAGTAGTAAAAGAAAGGAACCATTACCATTGTGCTGTTCATTGCCATTACTTGTGTCTGCTGTGTGTTTCCATTGTTGGTATCCTTTTGTGTTATTGCAATATGAGGATAGTTATGTTACCAAGCTATAACAGTGACTCATTGTCTTCATTGTAAATAGTTCATATTGTCTAATGTAAAATGTCTGAAGAATACAAAAGAAAGCTCATTATGTTAAATTAGAAGAGGGGGTGGGATTAAATAAGGCAATTAATGGGCAATTTTTTGTTGTTGTTGTGAATGTAAATTGCTTACTTGCCCAAAATAAATACATAAATGAAATTAACTCCTTACAAATACAAAGTATATGTACTATCACAAATACGCACCAATGGCCAGTGTCATGACCTTGAGCTTGTTGCGCACCAGTTTGACCACCATACTCTTTTGGAGGGGAGTGGACCTACAGCACAGCACCGACCGGCAGCTCCGAGCCACAGCCAGAAACTTATCCTCCAGACTGCGGTCCAGGGCGTAGGCCAGGGTCCGTCCATCTATCACCAGACCCAGTCTATGTACAGGTAGTGAGGGGTACAGGTCACCGTCCGCCATGTTGGACAGGTAGGTTTTAGCAGCTTGGTCTGAGGAGGAACAGAGGAATTTGGCCTGGATGTAATGTAGGCTCTCGTCCAGCAGCAGAGCGCATGCCTCCTGGTGCAGAGACAGGGAGAGATGGAGTTAGAAGAGTTACTCTTAATGCCGCTGTCAACAGAATTTGACAGATTATAACAACTGAACTTTTTTTCAAGTCACACAACATACATACACACAAAATATGATATATATTTCAGACTCTGTATGCACAAATTATGTATAACCACATTAGATAAAAGCACTTAAGAGTAATTAGACTAGTTGGTTTGGTGAGCTGTCATTTCTAAATCATACATTAGATGATACTGCAATAAATTTTGCAACCCCTGATTCAGAGGCAGGCAAAGATAGACCAAGAGAAAGGGAAAGTAGAGTTCAATACACTGACCTGCAGCATCTGGCAAACAGCTGCTGCTCCAGAGCTGAACTAAACATTACACTCCACCTACACCAGTGTTCAGTAAAAAAATATAAAATATAAAATGTCCAATCCCAATTACACCTGCAACTATTTCTCGTAAACCCAAACAGTGGATAATTACCTAAAGTAATTTGAGATGAGGCTAAGCAATGCATTATATAAATAAATATACAATCTTCATCACAAAATTATATAAAAAAAACATCTTGTATATCTCACAAAATCTTTACATTTCAAAAGTATATGGATCAATCAAAGCCTTAAATAACTCACATGAAGAAAATAAAAAAACAGCTAATGAAAGAAGCCTGATCTGTTAAAATAGTGCCAAGTGTGGAGCCAAGATCTTATTCAGAACCTGAGAGATCTGATAATATTGTGCCAGTAGGGATTGGGATTTTAATATCATCATCAGCAATAGATTGAACTGTACTGTTGAACACACATTTTATATTCTCTATGGTTTGAAATAAAATTATGCATGGTGCAATGAAAGACTATACATTGTTAAAAAATATGTTGTTTGTCATGAAGTCCATAAATAGAAACCATTTTAAGACATATTTAATAGTTAACAATGTTACACATGCTGTTCTTTTTAGATAAGAACTGGAACTGGATCAGAACTGGAATTTAAGATAAAAAACAGAACATGCCCAACATGACATTTACCATTTCTTCAAAACAAGCACTTTTAATTTATTTTTGGTAAAAATAAAAAGATAGTATATTGCACTCCATTTTCTCATCGTCCATAAGAACAAATTGACTTAAATGTTATGACGCTCACCTGGGAGTCAGCGTTCAGAGTGAGGAGCTCTTCCTCTGGGTCCAACAGTTTACAGGCGTATGCAATATTGACCGCTGTCTCCTGTTTGTCCCCCGTGAGCACCCATATCTGTAGCCCTGCCCTCCTCAGGGACGCAATGGTCTCTGGGACACCATCCTGAAGACGGTCCTCAATCCCTGTCGCTCCTGAGGGTCAAAAAGGACTGTTAAAAATCGGCCATAGCCTATGACCTTAAATTTCAACATATTTGTATCTGACACATATACTCAAGGCATGAAAAATATATGATAGTAAACAATAAAATCTTAGAAGAGTTGGGAGTGACATTTGGAAATCTGACAAGGCCTGGATAAGTTGGTCTGGAGAAGCAATTGGTAAAAAAATCAAAATAGCAAGCAATAGCAACTAGCATAATGTAAATACTACAATTTACTATTTAAATCTACTGTCTACAGTCTTATATTATCAATAATGTGGAAGTGGACATCAAGACAGTTGTAACTTTTGGATGTTTTAGTATTTCTGAAAGTAACCATTACCCAGCAGGTGAAGGTTGGTCTCTAGCCTCAGTGCTGACTCAAACAGCAGCTCCTCTCGCCCCTGGATGGCTGTTTCTGCCTGAAGGTGGCACTGCAGCCAACACGCATACTCCTCTTTTGACAGAACCTGGTGTGTGAAAAATATATATATGTACAATGTTAAATATTGTCATCTTATAATTATTTTATTTTATTTTTTCATTTAGTTATTCTGTCAAAACCAATGTTGCCTCAGTCATTACTTTACCACTGAATTATCACCACTATACCAAGACTTTTTCAATAAACAACTTGTTTTTGCATTATCCTGTGTAAAAACTGTAGAAATCTTTACAAGAAGGAAGACTTTAATGTTATTGCAATGTGTTTATATTTTTGTTCAAATTACAATTTCACTTCATTATCTGCACTGCATAGTATTTATAATGCAGCTCCACTCTGCAACATACAGTGATCCATGGGACAGAGTGAGAGCTTCAGGGAGTGTTTAGCATTGGTTGACAGGCTTAGCAGTTAGCACTACCATGGATATAATGAGGCGGCTATGAGGACATAAATTATCAGTGTTTGAGAGTGGCACAGATTGGAGCTGAGTCACCGAAAATGTGTGGAACAGTCGGCCATGAAGGTACAGACACATCCTCAACCATCTCCTCTGCACCAGATCTATAGAGCCCTTCATGTTTGTAAACAATATGACTGCGCGATAGGGAAGTGCCACAAGTGAAAACGCCAAAATGAATGTGACACAGTAGATACTAGCCACCAAATACTGTAAACTAATAGGATAGCCAACTGAACTTAATTAAAAAAAATAATAAAAATATATATATATATATTAGCGATTTTGTATAGCCATTTCAGACAGTGTAGGAGGTAGCCAAAATGATCAACATATTCATAAGCTATGGGTACTGTGTGTCTGAATGGTTAGAGATAGCAAGTGTATAAATAGTAACCATTTTTCATGCAACATATAAAATTTGCATATAAAAAGGTGAGGGCTAAGTAGGATGGATTGTCATTTTTTCATGCCATCATTTAATGTTTGGTAGGAAGGTGGTTTTAGAAAGTAGGCAGATTAAAATAGTTTGTCAATATTTGGTTAAATTCCTCCCATCAGTCACTACAAAATATTTAAAATTTGATAAACGGACCTTGCAATCCACTTTGATCAATTTGATCAGCAATGTCCACTAGCTTGTCTAAAAGCATCTCACTCAATGTTTTATAAACTTGTACCTTTTTAGCGATGCATAGTGTCCTCAGTCCATCTGCAGCGTACTGATTTAGGTAGTTCTGAGTCCTGTAGAGGATTTTTTTCTGACGTTTGCCTTTGGAGTTTCCTTGAAAAGATAAAAACAGATTAGAAAGAGATTAACTATCTTTATTTTGCAGGATATTTCAGTTTTAGCATCACCAGATTGCAAAAGATGGGCTCCAAGAATCACAAGAATTAGGCCATCTGTTCTCACACTAAATTTACCGTGGCTTTATGTGGCTCTATATTTTACATCACTCAAGATGTATCACTTTTTTTTTTTTATAAAAATAAAATACATTTTTATACCATTTGAAGCACAAATGCCTTTCACCGCCTTTCAGTATTTCTTGGGTATTTTAACATGTTCTTGGCATGAAGACGCAACAGATTTATTGCTATCTTGACAGAAGCACCAGCCAACACTCAGATTGCCAGTCATGTAATCTTGCTAATAACATAACAGCTTGGACAGAAAGCAATCCAATGCACTGCCACTGCTGCCACACAAAATCATTTTACACTGAAGATGGAAATGAATGCAAACCTGTCAATCAACTCTTCAACCAAATGTTTAAGAATGCAAATGATGTTTTATAATGGGCTATTTCCAGGCCGTACTGACTTAATTAAATACAGACATGGATCCAGTAGGCAAGGGAAATCATAATCAAGGCTTAACTCAAGTTTAGGTTAGTTTGTTTGTAGTGTGTCCATTCTTGTGGTATAATGGCAATTTTCTTTGTTGGCCATTATCTAATTTGCTAATAATGCTAACACAATTAGCAATATTATTATTTATTGTCCCATCCCTCACCCTAATCTAAAATTTGGACTTTAGATGTTTATTTTGAACAAAGTGGAAGTGGTGTAAATGCACCCTTAGTGTGTAGTTCACACTAAGACAAATATAATACATTGGCTTGTTGTGACCTCATGTGGCAGTTTTACTTTCTAGAAAGTTTGTTCATAGATTTTGGGTAAGTCTTCATTCAAAAAACATTTCAAACAGCTGTAGTTTTGGTCATAACTAGCCACTTCTAACAAGTGTCCTTTCAGAGCTGGGTGAGTGTGCACACAGCTGTATATTTTTCCTCCAAAAAAGTCAACGGAGGAAGGCATTTACACAGCCATGAAAGACTTAAGATAAGTCATGTAGTATTTGTAGTATTGTGGATACCATTTATTTGCGAAGGATAATACAGGTAAAATGCAAATCTCATCAAGATTATTTTAATTCACTAATTCACTAATCCCTCTTTTCTAGGCGCTCAAACTTGCTTTGCAATTTTCACACATTGTCAGTTCACTCCCAATGGGTGTCAATCTACTTCTAACCTTCCACATTACCTTTACATGTCCCTTACATTTCACAAAGTACAAACAATCCATATTTAAAGATGTATGATGGTCACATATAGTTTGGGTCACAGTGACTCTCAAAAACAACTTAAAAAGGCTAAAGTTACATAAGTGCTACAGTCTTTAACTTTTAAGTCCAGTGACTCTTTGGTCTGGTACATGGCTCTGTTATTAGAGCAGCACCAAACAACTCCCTGTCTGTGTGAATGGAGCCATTATAAAGGGCTGTTTATGACCAATGTGCTCAAAGTGGCTGCTGCTTTAGACCAATAGACTCACACATTAGTGACATACAGAGGAGACTTGTGTGAGAAAAAAAAAGTCAACGCTGGGCCACACTGGACACATGAATGAGGAGAACTAGTGAGAGGTGAAGTACAAGAGGAGAAAAGGCAGAAAAGAATGTGAAAATCCATTAAGCTAACCATGTTAACCCTGAAGTACACCAAAGACCTAGTGCACCCAACATTTGTAGCCTTAATATGAGGTCCACTGCATAGTCGTGAAATATAAGGTGGGATTCTGAGAGCAGGGATTTTTTAAAAAAGTATAATGTATATGTTCCTAACTTCCTGTACTGACCATTTATAGTTGAATTAGGAACTTTTACACTTCTGTGATTGATTAAACCTCCCCATCATTCAGTCATAACATAACAGGGACTGATCATAAGAAGGTGTGTGGGAAAAAGTAAATTGCAGTACATCACAATCTAACAAGGATGCTCTCAAAGTAAGCAGATCTATCACAGGGTCACTAACATAATCACAATTACATTTCATACCACCTAAGGCAATGACTTCAATGGATCATACTGTTTAATGGTACAAAAAACATGTACAAAAAATCAGGAGAGGATGTAATTTGCTTCATCAAGGAGTCATTTAGTCCAGAGCCTCATGAGCTCCCACTTATGAACAGACAGGGGCCACTAACAAGGCATTTCAATAAAACCCATTACCCTCCACACACAGTAAGACAATAGCTGTTTAACTCAATAAGTCTAAATGAATTTCTATACAGTGGATAATATAAGTGACAGGTAGATTGGTTCATGTTTGTAAATGACAGAGATACATATGCATTTGTAGTTCCATAAATTGAGCTGGGAAATACCCCTTGTTGTGTCCTCTTTTATAAGATTAAATAAGAGGACACATGGTAAAGACCTATTCCTGTAATAGGCTACGGTAGACCACTTTATTGTTGATGCAGAATTATGGCAGAGGCAGACCACATAACCAAGGGAAATCCTACAACCTGACTTCATCACTGTTATACTTTAGTTTTTTTATGCTTACCAAATTCTTAGCGCCAGTCATACAATACATCAAGTTTTTTTTTTTTTTTAATATACTTTATCCACACAATCCTCACGTTAATAATATAAAGTAGTTGCTAGCCTTGTTCCATTTCATCTGCTACATCAAAAATACTGCACAAAAATCATTCATTTTGCCACAATACAAGCCATGTTTTGTCAAAAAAGCTTGACTTCGTGATCTGAAATTGTCTCGGCTAAGCACCTTTGGATTGCCCTCTGTTGACCGTGTACAAAGCATTAGAAAAGGGTGCCATTGTGACCCTGTGTGTGCCTGGAATACAAACAAGCTGCTACACCTTTGCCATTTACAGAGCCGGAGAAAGAGCCGGTCTTAAAACGAGCACATAAAGACAAGATTTTCCAGAGAGCAGTGAAGGCGAGCTTTGAGAGGAGCAGAAATAAAAACATGGCTGCTTACATAACATTGGAGCGTATACTTTACATCAGTGGAAAACATGAATGTGAGGGGTGTGTTGGAAATGACAAAAGTCCAGTCGTGAAGGCACTACCCAAAATGTGCTCATTTACACAGCAAAGAGGAGGTTAGAACTGCTGGACAGATGCAGAGCCTTTTGACACAAATAGCTTTTTTCCCCATTTAATTTTACAAGAGAGCAAACAGTTGAGAATGTTTCAGAAATTCAGATGGTAAAAATGTCAGTGGTTTATGATTTATTTTACTAGTAGGAAACTTGTGTGTTATTTCTGAAATAACTTGAGCTATCACAATTTATGACAACAAGAGCAATCTGTGATAGACTATAATTCATGCTTTGTTAAATGAAACTGTATAGGTTTTTAATTTGCATTATGAAAGGTTTGCAGCAAGACAAGAGTCTACATTAAAAAAGACAAAGAGCACATCCATATAGGTCAAGTTCTTGGTGAATCTATAGTGCACATCAAGTGAAGTGAATAAGGAATGTGGAGTATTCACTGACACGGCAAGAGTCCAGTGTCTTGTGAAGATGAGCAGATAGGATTTGTGGATTTGTGGTCAGCTGACAGACTCAAAGAATCACATCATGAGACTGCTGCGTATGTACTGTACTTTCAAGTTAAGGACAGGGCAGCCGTTACTTCATACATGAATACAGTAGTACGTTCAGTGGACATTTTATTTATTAGTGAGAGAGAAAAGACATCATGTTATGGATACATATTTTTTGTGATATGTAGTGAAATTATTAATTATTAAAAGATTATATGTTTGTGATAAATAAATTACACTTTTATGCTAAAAAAGATTTGGAAAGTATTTGATAATGCATTGCTGAACTGATCTACATTATCCATAGATACAACTTGTTCCAGTAATTAGAAAAATGTTATTCAGCAAAAATATTAGACCAAGCAGTGTGACAGGTGAACAATGTTGTTTTTTTTAATCTTTGCCAGGTCACAAAAGCTGGCCTAGGAGTGCCTCATAAATGTTTTGAGAATACAAACTTTCATATGTTATGTTTTTGTTTGACTTTCAAAAAGATAACTTTAAGGGAACTGGTTTGAAATAGTTTCTGTATACACTTGTAAAGAACAAATACAGATAGTTCAGTTTTGTTTCGAAATCTAGCAGTTATAAAAGAGAGACAGTTCATGTGTGTTGCATCATCTATATCTGAAGATAAGACAAACGTCTGCACTTTCTGACTTATTCTGATATCCCAACAGAGCTCAGGAACCTACGTCATAGAAACCTTAGGGGGTGAAGCTAACACATTTTGGTGCCAGCAGGCAGCATCAAACAGAACTGCATTAGTCACATATGATTTTTTTTTAAATGAGCAATGAGACAACTTTTTGCTTTTTGCAGTTGATGTAGTGTAGCTAAATATTAGATTACTTTGTTCAAACTCTTACGCCAACTAGTCTTTGTCTAGAATGTTTCACAGTATGGCATTAAACCATTCTATATTCATGGAGGCCAAACCAGACCAAGTTACAGTTCAAATCTGTGGAGAGGCGACCCTGCTCACAGTCAGAATGCATGTTTTTCTAGGTATTTTCGAGCAATAAAACAACATTTAATTGAATAAATGTAAGGTAGATCTGTTTAATGTCATATTGTGGAACATTCTAAGCAGAGCAATGACATATCCATAGAAACAAGAAGGTGACGGACCCCCAACTGAAAGGTTACACAGTGCACCTTTAAATTGTCTCACCTCTTAATGCTTTTCCACATTCCTAATTTCAACAGTCTATAATCTGTTTTATATCATTTGAAAATGTGCGGTCCTCACCTGTATCGGGCGGTCTGATGAGGTCCATGATGACAGAATCGGCTCCTTTGGTGTACACAGTGATCTGGTCGGTGAGTGGGTGCCGGACCACCACAGACATGCGTTTCCTCGTTGAGTCAAACCCCAGTGTGTGCAGCAGCTCGAAGCTCAGTTTACCCAGATGGGGCAACTCCACAGTCACCTGGTCAGGCAGGCGTCCCACCAGGGAACACTTGTAGGCCCTGGCAGCGTAGACCAGAGCAGCTTCGTCCGGACTCTCTGCTTCATATCTCAGCTCTCCCTCCTCCAGTCTCCAGGCCTTGGTGGGATCGTAACATGGGGGAATGGCGGTGAAGGCATGCTGCAGGTTCGGGGGGCTCTTCTCCTCGTCCAGCTTGGTGAGGGTGCTGTCCGCCGAGGGGGAGGAGACCAGACTGGAATTTCCACGCTGGTTGGAGCGGTTCAGGCTGGATGAGCTGCTGTTGTTGGAGCCGGAGGTGAGGCGACTTGGGGTGAAGCGTTTGATGAAGTCCTCGATGGTTTTAACCGGGGATTTCAGCTCGAATCGCATCCTCACCTGGAACACACAAGATAAAAGAGTTAGAAAGAGATTGGTAAATAGCTCACAAATGAGCCTCTGTTTAGTTTTTTAGTAGCTCCACTTTTGTAGGTTTATATTATGCAAAGTATACTTTTTTGAGCTTTAAACCATTTCATAATGCTGTAACTTCATCAAAAAAAAAAAATCATTCACATATTAGTAATCCTACATATTGTTTAGTCTGTCCCCCTCACTGGTGCACATCAACAATTGGTAATCAATAAAGCTCCCCTGTTATTAAGTACACTGGACTTGTTCCGATTATTTCAGTACTCTCGTCTTCCACTACACAAATTTTACAACTACCTGCTATTCTTTTTAACTTAATACAATTATTGACACAAGTTGCTATTGTAGAAATATGTAGAAATTGTCCAAGATCAAATTTATTTAACACAAAATGCACAATGCAATGTGACGTTGTTTGTCCTGTCCAGCCTGTGGAGAAGCCGCCCACATCCTGCATAATTCACTCAAGTTTTATAGTGTCCACAAGGGCACCTTAAAATGTATGACTGTAACTCTAAACAAACAAAGGTCAAAGATATAATAAATATTACGAACTGCTCCTTCTGCGCACATTTCAATTCCTCTCCATCTTATCTCACCAGTTACAACATTTACTTCATGAAGATTTGTAGTTGTAGCTTTAGACAGGGCAGTACACACCCAGGCAGTTCCAAAACAAAAAACGGATACACCGCAGAGATAGAGTGGAACTTCAAACATTAGACACAAAAATACTAGAAGCTACGTGCACCAGCGGGAGAAATTTGGACCATTTTAACATTTTGGAAGCCAAAGTAACGAGGTATGAATTTTTGAAGGGAACTGCTCCTGAAGAGTTCAAAAGAAAAGAAACAATAACTTTTGAATACACATGTTTGGAGACAAGTGAGCTCAGTGTTATACAACTATTAATGATGCTTCTTGGTTACATGTTACGGTGAGGCAAACTCTAAAATAAAAGCATATTGAGATATGATTGCAGAAATTTATAAAAGCCGTGGGGACGAGAATCAGCCAGTATTTTTTGAGGTTTTAGAGAGCTACTAGTATAATTCTCACTTTTTTCTCACCTTGAACATGTACTCTGCAAATGACTTGCTTACATTTCAGTGGCACACATCTTGCATTTTTAGTTTGGAGATCTGCAGTGGCTGAACGAAAAGGAAAATGTTCTCCAGTTTTAAATTATATATAATCAATGTGTATCATGTTTATTCAGCACAAACACTGCATATAATCTTGCTTTACTAAAGATCCAGTGTTGTGCTGCTGACTTGCAGTGACTTGACAAAAAGAAGCTACTATTTTAGGTAAACCACCATTTTGTTACAGTAACTTACATGGGATGAGGTAATTGTTTACTGAGTCGCTAGAAAAATAGGCAACTGTAACGTGAAAACATATTTGGGCATCGTGAAAAGTGATTTGTAAATGTTGTGTAAATGTGTAAATGTATTTTTTTAAGTACTCAAAAGGTGTTTATTGGTACCTTCTGGCGGGGCTGGTTGGGGGAGGACACCACCACAGTATTGCAGATGGTGAGTGCGATAAAGAAGTCGATGATGTCACAGAGGTCAGAGGGCAGCGTGGACAGGGACTGGCTGTGGAAGCGCATGAAGTCCATCTGACTGCTGCACTCATTCACTTTGTCCAGGAGCTGAGGGTCCGGAGTGATGTTTTTCTCCTATGGGAGAGACAGGTGGGGAATGTGTGTGTTATTGTATGCATCACATATTTGTGCTTGTTTGACTCTACAATTTGTAATAAACATTCAGAGTCTATATAGCTTAGATTGCCCCCAGGGGATAAAACCAGTTATTCAATTGATAAATATTCTAAAGGACACGTTGCTTCAAAAGACAAAAGGTTTACAAGAAATCTTAGATTCTATTGCATTTGTAAATGTTTATATAAAAAGATGCATTGTAAATGTGATACCTCAAACTAAGTCCATGCAATGAATCAAAATTTTTATTAGAATTTTTGTCAATAATATACCTTTATCTTTTTAATCAACAGGTCAGCAAAAGCATGAAGTTTGGGCTAGTTCAAAGTTTGAAGGAATAAATTTAACAAATGTGTTGTGGCACGGATTAAATTTCTGTCTTATTTAAGTTCAAAAGTTCAGTATTAAAAAATAATTTGTGTGAATCAATTTGAGAGTTAAGTAATTGTAATTCTCATTGTAATCCATATGATTTTTCTTTGGTCATACTGCCCAGTCCCACCTCAAACAGCATAAAAAACAAAAGGAGGTGACTAGACTGACCATAGGGCTGCTGAAGGCTGTGTGCTTGGACAGGATGCTGGCGCGTTTGGCCTCTGCTCGGCTGCCTGTTCGGCGGTGGGACTTTGTGCTTTGGGACCTGAGGACCACTCGGGCGCTTTGGTGACTTGTCACACTGTCCCGCCTGGGCAAAGTCCCTCCATGAGACATGCACTCCTCCTCCTCTGAGTCCACCTCCTGGTACATGGCCAGTCTCCGGGCTGTAGCAGATGAAAGAGACACTTCTGAATGGTCTGAATGTACAGAGGTTTAAATGAGTCACGCCTGGATTCAACTGAGCAAACAGAGAAGAACTAGTGGTTGTGTAATTACAGCTGTGATGGCAATAATTCAGCTGCAACTAGTGATTTAGCTCCAAGTGTGGTAATGGATACTTTTCCTTAACCAACCACATTAGAAAGTTTCAGAGTTGTTTTTTTATTTGTTTTGACTCCACCATGACAAAGGAAGACTACAATGGAAATACACTGACTGAATGAATGTTGTTTGTTTATTTCATGATAAAAAATGAAAAATATTTGAATATTACTTACTTTACTTACTTACTGCTTTACTTCAAAGGAAAATAATGCATATGTCACACAAAATATAAATGGATCAATATAAACTTTTTTTGCCATTGTTTTTAACTCATCAAATTTCTCTCACCATTAGCATCATGGGAGTACTCCACCCCAGCCACAGTGCAGCGGCGAAACACCATCTTGTTCTCGGTAAGTGTGCCAGTTTTATCAGAGAAAATGTACTGCATTTGACCCAGGTCCTCCGTGATGTTCAAGGCCCGGCACTGCAGATGGGAGTCGGTCTCCTCGTCGTACAGCTCCAGGTCGTTGTGGATGAAATAAACCTGGCAAATCTTCACAATCTCAATGGACACGAAGAGCGAGATGGGAATCAGCACCTGCAGAGGACACAGGGGATAGAGCAGGGAAATGGCTTTCTCATTCATCAAACAGGCATGCAACTACAGAGTGCTTTCAACTGCCAGGAGATTGGAACTTGGATCACTAAATCAAGACCCAATAAGGAAGTTAATGGTTCCGAACAACTAAAGGGTTGCCAATCTCTTACAGACTGGAGGTGTACGGTTAAAGTAAGCATACAAAGTGGACAGAGACTATAGGCCCATTTGCAAAAAGAAAATGGAATCACAAACACAAGAGTAAAATATGCTACTTCATATATAAAGCTACTGAAGGGAACACTTTTGGTAATTGTTAAAAAGTTTGTACTTGATGACACAAAATACTGAAATATTCAGTCATTTTTATTTTAAAAAATGTTAGAGAAATATTGTGCTACATTTTATATCAAATAATGTAATGCATAAATAAATAATAGAGTAACAAAACACAATGAGCAGATAACACACAATGTTGTTATTATTATTTTAGTACTTTAGTACTCATTGTGCCATCTTGTTTTCTCAACCCAGAAAGGGCATCTGACATAAAACCTAATCCAATTTAATATTAGAATGTATGCATGAATAAACTGAAGAAATTGTGTAACATTTACTGCATATTAAGACCTCCATGATTACAACTTTCCAATAAGCTCTACAAAAATAAAATGTACAATGCATGGAGTTGACCAGTACCTATTTATATGGCCAGAATGAGAATTTCCATGAAACATTAAATAAAGAGTTCTGGAGGAATGACTCATAGCTTTAGCGGCCCTACTCCAGCCCTGTGCTTGATCATCCTGGTGTATAAAATCATGTATTCACTGAGAGAGGACTGGGTCAATGCTACTGTTTGTATAAGACCAATGAGGCCAGTCCATAACCTGCTTTATTTAGGGCCATTCACTCCGTTCTCTGACACAGGACAAGGTGACACTGCGTCTGACACTGCTAAGCCCAAAGCCACAATCAATACCAGTGAGGCAGCCCCTTTCACAACTTTATATTTGTACACGCAGCAATGGAAATGGATTTTGTAGAGTAGGAAATACGGTTAGCAGCAAGAAGTACTTCAGTTTTGTTTTGGTTATTTAAGGACCCATATTACGCTATTCTCTGATCTATGTTATAATGTTGTTTCCTCATCACAAACATACCTGGAGTGTTGTTTGTTTCACACATGTTTAACACACAAACCTTGCATATTTAGGCTTCTTCTCTCAAACAAAAAACACTCCACTTCCACCTTGTGATGTTGTGTGGTAATACAGGAAGTGCTCCACTGTGTTTTTAAACTCCACCTTCACTAGAATCATTTGAATCATTTCAGCCATGGAATTCCCAGTATCTCCTGAACTAAATGTAGAATGTATGACATCACAAGGTGGAAAAGAGCATTTTGAGCTTTGGAGCTGTAGACAGACTAATAATAAAGGGTTACTCAAACGTGTGAATGAAACAAAACACAACTCTGGGTATTTTTATGAGGAGTTAACAACATTATAACATGGCTAAAAGCTCACAAGAGTCATTTTTGCATAATAGAATTGAATAGATAAAGAGAAAGAGATATCAGGGTTTTTCAATGGAAGAAGCATTATCCCCTGAATTATCTTGTGGGGATGAGGGCACTGCAGTGTAGCATTCAGTGCAGTGAAGTTATAGCATAGCATATCGTATCTTCAATCCTATGGCCTGAAGATATGATATTAGTTTCTTTCTGGCCCTTTGGCCATAGTTTTTCACGAAAACCTATCTCTTGCCCAGTACTTCACAATTTGACATTTTTAAGCCTCAAGCAGCAATCAATAACTGTCATGTGGCTCTATTTCACAATTTTATAGTAGATATTTCTGAAGCACATTTCTGAGGTAGCATGTCCAGTGCAGTATGGATGCATTGCAGGTAGAAAGATACTCATCTAGAGGTCAAACTCACCCTTGGGTTGGCGATAATCTTAAAGACTACACAGAAAGATAAAACATCTACTACTGTTTTATAACCCCATTCATTTTAGTCACTGCTTCTTTTGTTTGTGGACACTTTCTTTAGGTTTTGTACCTGAAAGACGATGATCATGGTGAGGAAGAGATAGATGGCGGACATTATGGGTGATAAGTCAGTCCCCTCTGGACTCAGGACGTCAAATACTGGTCTCTTATCGCGGTACTGAAACATCCACAGCCCGTGACCTGCATGAACACCACAAGGTCAGAACATATAAACACGCTGGGGCTACTGCAAGAAATAAAACAAATTACTTTTAAATTTTACTGGGAATCGCAAAGGTCACAGTGGGCAGTATTTGGATTATAATTCAAATCTAGAGGGATAATTTTGGTGCTTTAAATTATGTAAACAAATCAGGTAACTTGTCAACGAGGCAAAGCAAGCAATACCGGCAGATTATACACTGCTCTATGTTAAGGGTATACAGATTGAAGAGATTAGACTCCCAAACCTCACAGTTAGAACATTATCATTTCAGTACATGTGGGCCAGTTGTCCCCCTAGACAAGACTTAAGATTTTAGAACTTGATGCTGTATGTATTAATTGAGAAAAAGTAATCCGTTTCATTTTTCTATATTTTTCTATGTATTTTCTGTATTTTTAGTATACAACAAGGTCAACACCAGATAAAATAGATGAAAGAACAACAGGAGATACAAGTCTGTTCTCTATCATGCACTTTGATTATTTTGGTATTTGATATGTAATTTAATTTCTATTCAATATTTTACACAGCATGAAATTATACTCGTCTGTCACAACATATAAAATGGCAACAATAATCACAACAAAAATGTAAGATAAAGTTCAAGATAGCTCTCTAAAAATCTCCCCTAGTTCCCAGACATCAGGTGCTTACCCACAGCAGCGAAGAGGCACATGACGAGGAGAATGATGACGCACCAGAACACGTCCACATTCATCTGTCGCTCCAGTTTACTGCGCTTGTACCGTGGCCCGTTGTTGTTCAGCATGGCTTTGGTCTCATGACCTGGGCACACACATAGGGTAAGGACAGGGAGTACACTAAAGGTTGAATAGATATTAATAACACAAATATTAGTAGCTGGTAAGACCTGCGTAAATGACGATCCCCACGGCTTCCTCAGTGTTTCGGATGGTGCAGCCTCTAAGCAGCAGGTTATCTTTGTAAAGTGCATCTCTTCTCCCATTTCGGTGGATTCTGTCAGGTAAAGAAATAGTAGAGACTTTCCATTCACTGTCAAAAAGGGTTGTGGTAAATACTAAAAATATTTCACAAAACTTCAATTTGGCAGAACATATGCATTTATTGAGAGCTATTTTTATAATAGACCTTGAACCTGGGACCATCTTGTTGAGCGGTGAGTCACTACTGTTATGTTGTTATTGTGTAAAAAAATGTAGAATGATGAGCTATTAGCCAACCTTAGAACAAATATCTACACATTTGTACAGACTAGAGCCATCTATGCAAGAGAAAAACAATAGGGAGCACATGTTTCCACTCTGCACTTCATAAACAAAGTACAGTATCATGGGGAGCTTTTCTAAAATATTCAACAGCAAATGGTTTCTCTTTGAAGTCTGAGCCAATAAAATCAGATGTTTTGTGACAGTAATATAATAAAAAACAATCTTAACAACAAAATTTCAGAAACAACAATTTTCAAAGTAGCAGGAAAGGGTCTGATATCATTAGGAACAGAAAATGACAGCAAGTCCTGAAATGTGAAAATGAGTAAAAATGGATGAATCCGTCTAGTGCAAAAGCCCAAAAGATGCCATCAGTCCTCCTCTGGGCATGTCCATTGATCACAGTGTAAAGCCTCATGCAGAGTCCTGTTGTCAGCACAAATGGCCTGAGTCTGACCACTGCTGCCTCCACCTGACCCTCACATCTCAGTCCAAGCACTCTGGGAACACCAATAATGTCCACAACAGTGAAGTACACTATGAGGGATGACCCAGGAAGTCCATTTAACCTAATAGTGAGGGTTGTGAAGTAAATCAAGAGTTTAATGACAGGAGTAATTGTTGTTAGTGACACTGTTAGCTTGGGCTGAATCCAGATACAGTTGCTTCAAAACGCCAATAATAATGATGGGTCTTTTTAATCAAGAGGTCTACAGCCAGTTCTCTGACAGTAAAAGCATTACAAGCAACTACACGTACAAGCAAACAGACCTTGGAGGAATATTATTTGTGCTAAATGGAACTGATTTAAAGCTACTCTCTGTAAGTTTATTTGATTTTTTTTTTACCAGTAGAGAACAGATATGAAACTTGCTCCTCCCTCCCTTCCCCTGGCCTTTGTTCAGCTTCACTTGTGCTCTCTAAGTCAATGTACAGGACCCAAAAATTTGTGTCAAAAATCAGTGTGAGATAGGACATGCTGAACTGCTAGTCTCTGAACAATAAGTTTGCTTCATCTCTTTTCTCTTTAAAATGAACATTCTTTATTTAGCCGTCCTGCCTGTGCGCACTTTCTCAGCTCTTCAGACAAATTCACTACAGTCAGTCACATGTTTACAAACAGCAGCACTGATCCTTTGGCCTCTGACAGTAGCAATGTCCAACACGTCAGCAGCAGCACAGATTCATTGCACTGACCCTGAGACCCCGCGCCTACAGTTCAGACACACACATCTGATTCATATGCTTTGTGGGGACAACACAAGGTCTTCCATTTTCTCTGGACTGTAATTTTCCTCAGACTCAAAAGAGTGCATTACATAGACATGCCCAGAAAATACATTAAAATGTCATGACATATTATATATTTTTTTATGTATATTTTCTCAATTTAAATAATGTTTCAGTTACAGCATATACCCCATGCTCTGTGCCAAATTATGGAATTTGCTGAATGTCTCTACCCACTCTTCAACCCCATATCATACTACTTGTCTAATACAGTCAAATTGTACCTAAAATAACAATTGCAGGCCTCAGTAAGCAAATGTACAAAAACACATTTCTCATGGCTCACTAACTGTAGGATGAATTGATAATATTTGGAGACCAGAGGCGTTCCCTGTCCACCCAGGGGCAGACAGATTTGCTCCTCTGTTGTTGGTTGTAATATAATAAAACAGCTCGAGTGCAGCCTGACAACAGAGACACCCACAGCATCTGGTCTGGTCCGGAACACAGAGGAGCTGTCTGAATCGTGTGACGAGGAAAGGGACGTCCCACACACATCTCTGGGACTGCATTCACCTCCTGTATGCTACACAAACTTTACAAATTCACTTAAGGTTGAGTGACAGGAGCTGGGGGGTAAGCATGAATTTGGTAAAGCGATTCAATTACAAGTATGCCAACATAAGCTTTTATAACACACTGGATTTAAATAAACTAAGTTACACACAGTAAATATGGCAGGTTGTGCGTTTCAATTGAACCATAAAGCATGTCGCTGTTGGAATAAATTTAATTACCTCAAACAATACGCAGGAATGCCTGGAGTGTTCTGCAGTATGGCATTAAACTTATCTATATCAATGTTGACAAGCAGGTGATCCCACTAGGCCAAGTTACAGGTGAGATTTGTTTTCAGTAAAAATGCGTGTTTGTCAAGGTACTGTAACCCTTGTAATTGAATAAATGCAAGGTCTTAATGTAATACTGTGGAACATAAAGTCTCCATCCACCAGCAACGTTATACAGTACATCTTGAAGTTTAGGGTGAATCTAATATTACAATTGATTTGAATTCTGTTACTGTAGCAACAACATACTGCAATGCGTTTGTGCAATTTGTCAGTCCCACTGGCACAGAATGACAGCAAAAAATCTGATTAACTTGCCCTAGGGCTGTTGTGACTGTACACTATATGTGGCAACAAAAGTAGCTTATCATCAGTGAGTGCAACTGGGGAATGAATGAATTATGTACTGTAAAGCCATATAAACTGAAGCTATAATTCTTAATGATAGCAGAGAAGCAGAGCAGAGAAGAATTACACTGACTACGAAATGCAGTAGGGTAAAGGTTAAACACTACACTATATGGTGAAAAGCACAGACCCCAATAGAGACAAGATTGAAACCACATGCCACAATGCTGAATCATATCCCTGTTTGGAAAGCGGTTTAAGCCATAATTATAAGCTGGGTCCCTTGTGGCTCATCAAAGTGCATTTACAAAATAACTTCCATCCAAAGTATGGCTAATGTAAAGCAACTGTTTTTGTTTACAATTGATGAGAAGGTCAAAGGTGAAAGGTCGGTACTCACATGTAACCTCGGAATCTGCTCAGGTCATTATTGGGTTTCTCACATTCAATCACACTGTTGTACTTCAGAGGGTCAAAATCACAATCCTGCAATACAAACAAAAGATCATTGTCTATTTTACCAGTAGAAGACATTACCGTGTTAAATAAAATGTTGTTCAGGTTGTTTAATAGTTATTGGAAATGTTTGTTTATGTGACTTCAATCAAACAAAGCAACCATTTAATACTGACAAAGAAACACAAACCAATAAGACAATAGGAGCAGCCCTTGAGCTGAGTTCAAACAACTTGAGCTGTCTCTATCCAAACACATGATAGGTCAAAGTTTTCAATTATGTAAAATCAGACAATATGGCACTTATGAAATGGGGGAAGAAAGATAAATTCAGAGGTGTCTACGGCCACCACAGAGGAGAGTGCACCTATGTTTCCATGGCTCTATATTCCTATTAACCAGTTTAAAATATATAACACAACTCGTACCCTCATCCTCAACCCTACAAACATGGGACCTAGAACTGTGGGTGCATACTTTTTTAAACAAAGATGGGGACGTAGAGCTGTGGGAACATAGAGGTAATCCCACACAGAGTGTATGTGAGGTGACCAAACCACTGGCCATAAAGCAGCACTAAAATTCTTATTGGAAATCATAGGTACCTGAACAATAAACCATTATAAGAACAACATCACCTAATCCATAACTTAGATGAATAACATGAACATTATTAATAGGCTGTAGTTATTGCTTATTTCAAATAATGTGTAGGCCATGTCTGTTGATGGGTTTCAGCTTCCTGTTATATGCAACATTTTGAGAAATTTTCCCCATTCAAGAGATATAATATTCAGTTTTAAATGGTTAATTACTCTGACAATAGTACAAATTTTATTATGGATGGATATTGTGGCTGGCTGACACTGGGCTGGAATAGTGTACACTTAAGTCAGCACTGCAGCCATTGTCCTTCACAGCAGAGCCAGTATAGTACAGTGTGTGTGTATCATTGTGTAGTCCTCTCACCAGGTCGTAGAAGCTGCGGACCACCTGCCTCTGCTTCAGGTTGGTCTCTCCGTCCAGAGTGGCCGTCTCGATGTGACACAAGCGGTCCGGATCAGAGGAGCTGAGCAGCAGGACGTCAGCGGGCAGGATCTCATTACATCTCAGTCTAATGAAGTCGCCCACTCGAACCTCCTTCCAGTAGATCTCCACGTACCGCCTCTCCGTCCTGGGGTAACAGTAACAGGGTGGTTTAGTTATGGGAGCGCACATGGGCAGCTTTTCTTTTAAATGTCTCAAAACAGTGGCTTTCGTGTTCATAAATCTTCAAGGACAGTCAGTTTGCTAGAGGAAGAGGTGACCTCAGTTATGACTAGTTCTGGCTTTCCAAAAAAAAAAGTACTCAAAATGAACAAATACATTTTCTTATCTTGTATTTCGATGTAAAGGTACTTCAGTGGTTATCTAAATAAATACTTAAAACAATTTATCTTTTTTATTCTATGTTATCAACATTTTTGCAGCTTGGATCATCAAATCACCAGACCATCAACTCAATTATAAGAAGACAACAGTTTAATTGGTGAAAATCAGAAGGTCATGTTCCATTTAGTTGGACTAACTATGCCAAGGTCAAGTATGAAAACATTTTCATACTAAGTCAGGAGATAAGAATTCATGCTGTCGATACTAGTGTCACGATACTTCAAACCTGATTTTGATGTAAGGAATAGACTTGATACTCAATACCATAAAATAATGATACACACTCTTTAGACAATAGAATGTGATTTTCAACATTAAATAATAGTACTTTCTTTTATATTATCATGTGGTGTAATATCCGTATAATCCCTCAGTCATCCAGGAAGGTTCCATAGACCCATGGCCCAATACTGATTTTTGATACTTAACCCTAGTCCATACAAGGATGGGAACAAAACTGAACACTGAATATTTTCTCAAAAAACACCATACCATCACACCTATTTCAATCAAATCATTTTGGCAAACAAAAATGCACGAAAAACCTAAACAACCTAAAGTCCAAAAGAATAAATAACTCAAACACACCACCATATTAGCACAGCATCCAGACAATGCTGTAAATCACAGTTTACCCAAAGCTACATTTTTAGAGATTTCCATTGTCACCAAATAGTGTTAGTTCAAATAACAACGCAGTTTGTGATGTTGATATTTTTAGTCGTGCTATGCTATTGGTAAACAGAGCTCATTTCTCAACAGTTCTGATATTCCTAGTTGCAAATCAGCTGAATAATACATAAGTCCAGCGCTCAAAACAACAGGCAAAGACGTGAAAGGAAAAACAGTGGCTTATTTATTCATGACAACTTCCTTCGACATAAATGACTCATATCGGAGCGTTTGATGGAGCACTTTCCCTGAAGATTGTCATTCAAGGGTGGCAAAATCTGATGCTTTTGTTGTCTGTAAATGTTATAAGATACAGAATATAATTGCTGTAAAGTAGACTATAGAAGAAAGTAAAAGTGCTAGCAGTTTGTAGCACTGGTCTGGTCTATATGTTAATGGAGATGGTAATATTCAACTTCATAGGCAGCATGCGCGCTACATTAAATGGAAGCATATACAAGATTTTGATCCATTTGCATAACCTTACTGTGTCCCCAGATACAAGGGAGGTATAGTCAAATCAAATATAGCTTTTACTGATAACATGTTTAATCCTGATTTATTTGTAGTTAGCAGTAAGAGCACAGGCAGAAGGCTACAGTTCCTTTACAGATAATAAAAAACTGTTCAGACTAAAGCTTAATAAATAATGCTCTTAGACTTCACATTGAGTTCCTAGTTCTGAGCCTAAATGGAGACAGCTCATCAGGAACAGAAATAAACCTATGCCAAAAAAAAATTTCTGAATTCTGAATCTTGTGAGCTAAGAGGCAAAAAACAGCACTGTAGACAGGAAGTACAAGATGCTAAAGGTGACAAGCAAAGGAACTGTTATTTTCAGAGTATATAACATACGAACCAGGAGCTGAGGCTTTCAATGTCCTTGCAATTGTATTTGACATGTAATCAAAATGTATTGTAAAATGTAGTAACAGCAGAAATATATTAAAATAGGGCTAAAAGATAAAGGGAATAAATTACCTAAATAAATGCACTCATTGTGATTGTGTTACAGGCATTCATATTGAAATTTCAGGAAAATTAATAGTAATTTGTTGAATTTCTTTTTTAAATGGCAAATTACAGAAGAGAAATGTAGTGTGAACATGATCAGGAAACAGTGGCAAAGTTTATTAAAGGAAACACTCTCTAAAGGTGACCAGTGTAAACAGCGCGAATGTGTGTGTGTGTGTGTGTGTGTGTGTGTGTGTGTGTGTGTGTGTGTGTATGTGTGGGGTGGCTGAATGGGCAGGAAATGAAGCTCTACGATAATGGCTATAGTCAAACTGGGACCAGCACTGGCTCTCAACTATGTGAAAATCATGTTTATTTAGAAAACAGAGAGGGTGGATACAGCGCAGCGGCTGGACACAAGCTGTTTAATGTGTGTTTGTGTGGTGGGTTTCATCAAATCATGTTTGTGTTGAAATATTAAGTTTCCAAATATGCATATTATAAATATATAAATATTATTGACTAATGTAACAAATCATCTCAGCTGATACAGCGATTAAACTGTATGAAAAGAAAGTTACTTCTCACCTTATGTCAATACATGATTACATAATAATAGATAAAATATAAACTTGAGGATTCACTTTTGGTCTCAGAATTTAGTCTTATTGTTATAGTTGGAGTCAGGAGGACTTGAAAATGAATCAAATCAATCAAAGCGGTTCCAAGTGCTTTTAGTCTAGGTCAAGATTGTAGGGTTGTAGTTGACAATACAATTTTTTGATTGACTAAAGTGTTACATATTGTTAAATATTCATTATCTGCATTGACCAATTCATAAGCTAAACCACTAAAAACCTGCTTTCATATCTACTGACTAAAAACAAACTTAAATAATAGACAATACTGTTGATGCAATGTCAAACGTCAAAGGTCAGTTTGGGGCATTGTTTGTGTGTGATCCAACAATCAGTGTGAGAAGAACCAAAAGACCAGACATAGCTCAGTCATTGTTGAGCTGTAGCTCTTTCTCACAGCCTTGAAACCACTGCTGTGTCAGTCACTGTCAAAAGAAGTTCACACATCTGATAGTGTAACATCTTGCAGCACATTTTCTAATCTGTAAATCTACTTGACCACGTCACGTCTATTTTTTTGGGTTCTGTTGAAACTGTTTGCTTAATCTTTTTCTTCCTCCATAATTAAACTCATCAGTGCACAGTAATGTGTTCTATAAATTACACATAGTGATAGGCAAGTTGGGTTGTATTTTTTTGTATTGTATGTCCTGCAGTGTGACTGTAACAAACTTTTTTTTAATGAATCACTTTTAAGCATAAGGAAAAGCTCTGGGGTTAAAGGTCTAAGCTATAAGGGTCAAATAAATAATTATATTCTTATTTTTGTAAAATCCAACTTTTCTGGAAAACTTGGATTGGTTTGATGTCCTGAGGTGTAACAGAAAACGTTAAGTACCCAAATATCACTTTTAATAACAGCAACTATATAAACTTTGGGATACGTCTCTGATATGTACATTAAACAAACAGAAACAAGTCAAACGTTTTTCTGAACAATATTTGTAAAACCAAGACTAATCACAAGTGTCAACTCTACTCCACAATGGAACAAGATAGATTTTCCATAAGAAGTTCAGATAAGATAAGATAATCCTTTATTTGTCCCACAATGGGGAAATTGCAGTAACTTCTTGTTACTATATTAGATGCTATGCCTATATGCACACATTGAGTAGCATATCTGACATAATGGTTCTTCTGAATACTACTGCAAATGGAAAACCCCAGAGATGTTTATTTCAATGCCACAGTCATAAAACTATAATTAATATTACTTATTTTTAAACAACTTTCACATGCTTCTTCTTATGTAAGTGTCTACAAACAAAAACAAGGTTTAACACAGTTCAAATGGTCAGACTATAGAGCTGAATATGAAATATGAATGGCTAATGTTAAAATGTAATTATTTTTAGTTTAATGTTTTGATTTTTAGACCAGTTTATCCTTAGTCTGTGGACGGCTTAGTCTCGATACAGCACTGGGTTTAGCCTGGGTTCGCTCTAGTCTCAGCCTTGTCCTCAAACCTGGATTCATATTACCTGATTTAATTAAACTAAGTACTTTCAAAGCCAAATATTTTCAGAGATGGCACTAAAGAAGTCAGTATTATGAAGGCAGTAGGTACAGCTAAAATGTGAGTTGTTTTACAATACTTGCAGTTGACTCATTTTTTACTCATAGGAAATACATCAGTTTTGACAAACGAGTAAAAACATATCCTTGCTCGACCCTCCATATCTGTCGCACTTGTAAATATTAGGATTCAAGATATGACTGGTATCTAAACTAATACCACCCACGTGCAACTTCCTGTGTAGACTACTACAGTAAACACCTTAAAGTTTCTCATCCTGTGGTGCGTACAACTGCTGGTGCAATGGACTTTCACTATAGTCCTCCTGTCTCCCCCCACCCGAACCAAACACAAGACCTGGGGAGACAGGGCCTTCTCCATAGCTGGCCCCACCCTCTGGAACTCCCTCCCCAAACCCATCAGAGACTCCTCAACACTTACTATTTTCAAAGCATCCCTCAAGACCCACCTCTTCAAAACTGTTTACAATTAGCCTACTTCTATTACTGTCTGTTTGTCTATTTTATTTGCTATTTTGTTAAGCGTCTTTGGGTATCTTGAAAAGCGCTATATAAGTATTATTATTATTATTATTATTATTATTATTATTATTATTATTATTATTATTATAGTGGTGCTTCTGTGACTTCAGGATTCCAGTGTGTTTTGCTTTGTTGTTGGTTCTGTTGGTTTGTCAGGACCTGGGTTTTATGTGATTTAGATCCTAGATTAGCTCTGGCTCTATCCATGGTGGAAAGAGTACTGACATTTTTTAATCTGATAAAACTACAGTTACTCCTGTACCCTTGAGAAATACTACTCACTCAGTTACAGTAACATGAGTATTTGTAGTTAGTTACTCTCCACTATTGTGTTTAGTCAGAATCAGTAACTTGAGATGTAGATCATTTTTATTTATGGATGTTACGTTACATTGAAGTATTTTGCTGGTATGTATGAAACATTTCATAGTTTTTTCCAATTCTGTTAGGATAATTTCGATCTTAACATAATAATAAAACAACAAGCAGCTGCCACAGTTCTATGAGAAGGACATGTTTTGTACAGTGTCGCCATAGCAAAAGAAATTCAATTATTTCCAAGGCTTGAGAACAACACGGGTCATGAAGACTCTGGAGCTCAAGTGGGGAGCGTAAACAGTGAGTCTTTTGATTAGCATGAACTATGCAGTGTACACGGACCACAGTGCTGCTTTTCATTAGCAACATGTGCTAACTGAGCCCTAAGGAAAAATAGGTGCATTTGAGAGGAAGGCCAAATGTCAGTGGCTGCAACAGGTTGTCAATAGGTTTGTGGTGCAAGGGAGCGCAAGTGTGGGATGGGATTGACTGGTGGTATATGTGGGTATTTCGCGGTGACAGGTTCTGCTACAAGAACAGACTTTAATACGGGTTAGCTCTGGTATTAATCTGGAGGTCCTGATATATTTAGCTTTGGGTTATTATGTCAGTGGCATAAAGTAGTTTCAATATTGTGACTTCAGGATTCAAGGTTTCCAATTTATAATATTTTGAGATTTTTGTGTAACAATATATTGCACTGCAAAATGTATTATTGTGACAGACCAATGACTGCAAATGAAGGAAATGGTAATTACTTTCTGTTTTGATTCTATGAAAGAGCTTGATTTTAATCGTTCAGCATAACAAGATGTTTACGTAATAATGTGTTATAATAATAGTGTAATAATTATAAATAGTTCAATATTTATAATTATAGTTCAATTTTTTGCCTTGATGCTGTTACTTCTGTTACTCTAATATATATATATATATATATATATATATATATATATATATATATATATATATATATATATATATATATATATATATATATATACTTTACACGGGCCATATAGTTGAACTGGCATTTGCTGTGCCCCCTTTTCCCAGTACAGACTGTATTTTAAAATAAATCTTTGTAACTTCAGCCAATGTTTTTGATGTTTTGTGCATGGCCAAGCATTAGTGTCTTAGTTTAAATGAAGTAGCTACTTTATCAGCTGTGGATAATGTGTGAAGGAGAGGTACAGTTTGTACAGAAAATATGGAAAAACTAACTCAGAGCAACAGTTGTATAGACAGAGTTACTTTTTACCACACATTATAACTTACCTGCTGTACACAAGACAGTCCATATGATTGATTTCCTTATCAGACCGGTGTCTTCTGTAGTCCTCCCATAGATCTTTGATGGCCGTGACAGATAAAATAAAAACAACTGGGGCCAAAGCTAGCTCGGGTTGAAACGCATTAACAACTGGGACAAAATTAAGCAGTGCGATGAAGACAAAGTAAACATTTGCAAAGCGGTGGAACTGCTCGAATAGATTCTTTGGTAGGAATGAAAGCAGGGTGTATTTAGTCGTCTTGATTTTGTTGTTTGCATAGTGGCGATTCGGGTTTTCCTCTCCTTTCGCGCTGTCGTAAAGTATGTTTGCGTGGACAGTCCTCGTTTTGCTCTCTTTGGATTTCTTTTTCCTTTGTCTCTGTTTGACTTTTGGAGCACTTTTGCTACTAGTTCCGCCGGTGTCTTCTTCTCCTCTCTCCCGCGCCATAGCCAGACAGCCAGCTTGCCTGCTTTTTCAGCCTCAAAAAAGTTTCCACCAAACTCTTTAAAACTTCTTTACATCCAGATCGCTTGCTATGTTATCATTCTTCTACCGTGCAGACGATGAAGGCGCCAGTCCTTTTGGTTAAGTCAGTAAAACAAATCCTTTACATCCATATCGGATCCTCTTTTCGCCAGTCGGAGGAAAACTTTGGCTTGTTTAGCTTTTTCTTTTTTTCCAAATGCTAGGAAGGATGCTGAGGTAGTAGGGAGCCATAACTTGAACCGCCTACCGGAAGAACGCGGCCAAAATTAAGATACGTAGAAAACCTGGAAGCGCTGTTCTCATTGGTTGAAGGGGGCTGGTGATTTATACATCTACGGAGGACGCTAACGGGATAGTCGCTCTCAGCGAAGCGTCGAACTTCTCTGGAAACCCGACCCACTTAGACCCCTCCTCGGACCAAACCTGGGTTTTTTGTGTCTCCAAGTGCCACGCGGAATTTTTAGTTTATGCAGTCCCACAGGAAGAGGCTCCACGCGGGAAATCACTGTATACTAGTATTTTTTTTCCCTTCAACTTTTTATGAATCAGCTTTTAGTCTAAAATTAAGTGAAGTGATGACGTGTCTGTAAATACAATCATTAAATACTCACCACTGCAAGATGACTTTTCTATTAGGCTAATTGACATATTGTGGAATGCACATGTTGGGATAACCTAACATTAAAGACACACTGGAAGAGTGTCTGCTACCTGCTTGTCATGAAGATGTTACTGCTTGCTTTGAATGTTCCACAATATGGAATTTAATTTATTATCTCCATGGAGACAAGCAGGTGACCAAGTTACAGGTCAGAACTGTGGAGAGGCATTGTCAGATTTAAAGGAATTAAAAAGAAGAGAAAACTGGGTGTACCTAAATCAGACATTAATCACTCCAATCAATTCATTATTCTTTGCTATTCCTCGCTATTTTTGCTGTGTTCCAGATGTAGTTATATAGTATTAGCCTGTATAAGTATTGGTCTGAAATACAACAGTGTCCAGAAAGTCAAAGAAATAACATTTAAAGACATGTACAGTGAAAAGTTCAAACATTATGACACTTTCTAGGCCAAAACCAGTCAGTAAACAGTTTTATCATACCCAGTTAAAGGCCGAAAACAGATATTGGCTTAATTTATCATGAAACCCATACCAGATCCCTATAATTCAGATTCACAAATTTTCCCAACTCTATACAGAGGGACCCCTTTAGTAACCCAGCAGCATATCCAACAAATTACTCAACCTTTTTTCATAATATATCTGAAGACATTTAACATAATCAAACTGCCCTGTTCTGATTTCAAATATATGAATATTAAACGTGTCTTTTCAAGTCAATGCCAATGCATTGACATTCTCAAAACTTCTGGATATATGAGCCTTGCTGTGATACAACCAATGAACATGAGATGTATTATTCCATCTAGTAGCGACTACCCACTTAGACCAGCGTGATCCCTGGAGATAAATCACAAAGGCCTATCCTGGGGCGGCACGGAGCAATTTGCTGTCGGAGCATCCAGCTGTTGGGACTGAAAAACTAATGGTTGATTGTACGCAGTGGCATCTTGGCTTTGGAGAACAATTCAATTTCCCTGTGATGAATGGCTGCAGGGAGGCGGATGTGAGACAGGGGGCTGCATGTGGCCGCAAACTGCAGTAAACAATAAGAAAAACTTAATCAGGTTGGGAGAGAAAGGCTTACATGAGCTTTTGTTCTTTGATGGAAATGCTTAATGCCTCCACTTTGAAATATAACAATGAAGATGCTTTCTATGCAGACTAGCTTTGTCTTCTTGTTAGCCTGTGACTAAATGTGTAATTTTTGGCTGGATATTTAGTCATCTTCTGTTTAGGAGCGGGGCCATTACTGCATTTTATAGTGCATTCCATACTGAATATATTGATTAACATATGTCTAAGGCAGCATCGTGATGTTGTTATGGGACCTGAGTGGAGTGTGTATGTCCTGTGCTGTAGTGGTACAATGGTTTTCCTGTCTCTTGCAGTTCTTGTGGGGTTCCCTGTCTGTGTCTATCAAAAATGATCCAAGAATTGTACACAAATGAACCAGGAGATGCATGTTGGAAGTGAAGGTAAGTCTATTCATCACATCAGTCAAAATACAATAATGCTTCAGAAATGAAACTGATCAGAATTTATTTTGAAATCACTAACCTGCCGTGAGTCATTACCAGGTGTGTCATGAAAAAAGGCAATTTTTGAGTGAAAAGAACCAGACACAGTGGCACAAACAAACATTTTTTCTAAATGGTGTAATTTGTAATTTTTAGATGATGCTGGTTTGTAACACCTTATTGACAACAAAAGTGTGCCACTACTAAGAAAGTAGTGCTCTAGAGCTCTTGTCCTTTTTATGGGTTTCAGCTTCCTGTTGTATACAACATTTTGAGGACTTATTTTGTTTTAAATTGTTAATCGCTATGCAGTGGTCCTAGATTTTCATCATTCTAATACCCATGGATACAAAGTTATAAAATTTGAAAATGCACTGGTAAAATGTCCTCAAGTATAGTTTATAAAGCTCAGACTATAGGGACCTTGAACACATCACAGAGGGATTATCAGACTACGTCACTTGGCGCTCTACTGCGCATGTCTCCTGCAGAAAGCCGCTGTCCTGTCTGGTCTCATGTCACTGACTGTCATATAACCAGTGTCTTGGAGGATTTCAGCAGATTTCAGGCTCTCCCGGGGTCGGAGGTAGTTGTGTCGATCAGGTATGACCTGTTACTGAAGTTTGAGACGTTTCTTCTTGTCATTTACGCACCCACCTGCATATAACGCATATGGGTTATTAAGACGTATCCCACTCACTAATGTTAATTTAGCATCATAACTTATTTTATGACACGGTGATAAACTGTTTTAGCCCACTAACAACAGCGCTAGCTAACTTCATGTTAACCGCACAGACAGCGGCGCTTTGATAAACAAATAATCCGTCTATATCGTCTCCATGGTGACATTCTACTGAATAAAGGGATTAGCCTTTGCTGTAGCTGACTTTAAACCACTTCACACAAATGTCCTTCACATAAACTGCCCATATCACAGACCAGATAACAGCTGAATGTAAATACAAGACTTGCTGTTTGAGTGGGCACATTTTTTAACAATGTCCTTAGCCTCACAGCATCGATACAATATGCCCCGATAAACAGAACAGTAATGATGCAACCTGGTGCAATATGAAATAGTACAACGTGTAACAGGATTCCATTATGATAAAGCGCAAGAAGATAATGCAACCACAATACAATATCACATTTTATTTAGAAATACACTGCTGTAAGTTGTTCTTCTTTTGCAAGCTGTCGAAAAACATGAGCGTTTAACTTGTCCTTGTTTATTATATAAACGGCAAATTGGCAAATTATCAAAATGTGATTGCAGTGCCGGTAGAGTGCTCCAGTGATAATCATGATACTTTATGTTATTTTAAAAACAAAGAGCAAAATGTTGCATGTAAAATTACAATTAAACATCTATTTTGTAAAGTTTTGTATGATTAGTCTTACCATTATTTTGTAGGCGTACTAGTGGAAATCTTGTGTGATTAAAGAATCTAAAATCTAGTTGGAAAATATAGCAATTCATATGTCTGTCTTCCAGAAGAGGGCATAATACTACAGTTTGTATACACACACATGCATAGAGTGGGAGCTGAGGGGGGTTGTGTGTCAAATCTGTCCAATCAAACTTATGTGTCTATAAAACTGCACTTTTCAATTGCATCCTTACTGGACCTTATAACATTTCTGAAATGAACCTGCAGAGTGGATGACCTTGAGCATAATATAAAAGCACAGATTTGCTTAGAGTTGTGTGAGTGTTGATGTTGTGTGAATGGTGAACTGTTGCCTGGAGACAGTTTGGCACCTCCGTTTGTCTAAAGTGTCCGTAGGTGTGAAGGAAGCAGAAGGAAGTGGTGCATAGGGGAAACTTGTACTTTATTTGGTGCAGCACTTTGTATCAGAGGTTTGAAAGTTATAGTATGTTTTGTTTGTTTTGTTTCCAGGTGGAGCAGAGGTCTGGTTCAGCTCATTGAATGATAAAGATATGGAGAGTGATTATGTGAGCCGCCACTATGAACCAACCTGACCCACACATTTTTGAAGGTAATGTAAACTAGAAGGAAATGTGCATGTTGTCACTAAAATTTCAAACTCAATTCTAAGAAATAGACTTTATACTACACTTTTTATTTAGACAATATAATGCCATTTTCAACATTAAATTGTAGTACTTTCTTCTATAGTAGCATGGTCTTTATATTTGTGTAATTCCTCAGTCGTCCAGGAAGGTGCCATAGTGATTAATAGGTGTAAACTAGTCTATGTGCTCTTATACTTGTTCTGATACAGCTCAAGTTCAATCTAAAACTATTTAGGAAAGGTTCATTTCTGTCCTGTGAATGTGACTTTTCAGTATAGGTACTTGCGCATGCATTGCATTTAAAAAAGGTAAACTGCAGCAGGGAGAATATACTGTAGGTCTACACTTATCTGGGACAAACCAATAATAACCAATTTTGTTCCTGAAGACTCAGTTTTGATCCAGTTTGAACCGCACTTTGTAAATCTGGGACACAGGCCAAAGTCACCTCCTGTCAGGCTGATAATATCGACACACTTTCTGATTTAGTCAAAAATAAAGGTAGAGGAATTCACAAACACTCACCTCGACCCGCAACATGTTCTACTTTTAAAACCACCATCAATAATCACTGAGATTGCTGAGACAGAGATGGCACATAATCATTCAATCACACTTTAATAAATTATTTCAACAAAGAATTTGGAAAAAAACTTTTGCGATAAACCATAATATACATAATATCATAGAATTAATAGAAAATACATAATATAAGCCTCTGACACAGAGCAGGATAATCCCAGTAAGCCAATTTTTAAATAGACAGTAACATTGCCTGAGCTGCAAAAATTAAGTAGCAGAATTAACTAATGATTAGCCATACAAATTAAATTTTGAGCCCCAAAATATATGTCCCAACCCAACTTTCAAATATTGAATGATAAGTCGATATAGCAATTAACGTGACAGGCCTAGGCAGGCTTTTTAGTAACAGAAGCTAGCAGTGCAATGCCATGGTAATCAGTACTTTTCTATAAGAACAGAACAGCCTTTATTACTTTGGCTCCTGTAACTGCTGCTTTGCTAGGAACCATCTGCTTATGTGCTTTATCTGATAACAGAGAAAGATAAAATACACAAACTAGACACTAAATGTGACATTTATATAGTGTTTTTGCTGTCAATGTATCTTAAATTAGACTTGATTCCAGCAAGCCAATACAGAATATACAGTGGAGGAAATAAGTATTTGATCCCTTGCTGATTTTGTAGGTTTGCCCACTGACAGAGAAATGGTCTATAATTTTAATAGTAGGTTTATTTTAACATTTAAAGATAGAATATCAAAAAGAAAATCCAGAAAATCACATTATAGAAAATATATTTTCATTTCATTGTGTTACATAAGTATTTGAGTTCTGGCTTCCACAGAGCAGTTAGACACTCCGAATCAACTCGTCACCTGAAGTAGACTCCTGTTTTAACTAGTCACCTGTATAAAAGACCCCTGACCACAGAATCAGTCAATCAATCAGACTCCAAACTCTCCAACATGGGTAAGACCAAAGAGCTGTCAAAGTGTGTCAGGGACAAGATTGTAGACCTGTACAAGCTGGAATGAGCTACAAAACAATAAGCAAGAAGCCGAGTGTTCAGGAGACAACCGTTGGTGCAATTGTTTGAAAATTTAAGAAATACAAAATGACCATCATGCAAGATCTCACCTCATGGGGTTTCAATGATCATGAGAACAGTGAGAAATCGGCCTAGAACTACACGGGAGGAGCTAGTCAATGATCTCAAGGCAGTTGGGACCACAGTCACTAAGAAAACCATTGGTAACACTTAACACTGCAATGGATTAAAATCCTGCAATCGTAAGGTCCCCCAGCTTAAGAAGGCACATGTGCAGGCCTGAAGTTTGCCAATGAACACTTGAATAATTTAGAGAGTGATTGGGAGAAGGTGCTGTGGTCAGATGAGACCAAATCGAGCTCTTTGGCATTAACTCAACTCGCCATGTTTGGAGGAAGAGAAATGCTGCCTATGACCCCAAGAACACCATCCCCACCGTCAAGCATGGAGGTGGAAACATTTTGCTTTGGGGGTGTTTTTCTGCCAAAGGCACAGGGCAACTTCACAGCGTCAGCAAGAGGATGGAGGGAGCCATGTACCTTTAAAATCCTGAGCGACAACCTCGTTCCCTCTGCCAGGAAACTGAAAATGGGTCGAGGATGGGTCTTCCAACACGACAGTGACCCAAAACATACAGCCAAGGCAGCGAAGGAGTGGCTCAAGAAGAAGCACATTAACGTCATGGAGTGGCTCAGCCAGTCTCCGGACCTTAACCCTATAGAAAACCTATAGAGGGAGCTGAAGTTCCGAGTTGCCGCAAAAGCTTAATGATTTAGAGATGATCTGCAAAGAAGAGTGGACCAAATTCCTTCTGATATGTGTGCAAATGTGGTCATCAACTACAAACAAACAAGGGTTTTGCCACCAAATACTAAGTCTTTTTTGGCTACAGGGTTCAAATACTTATTTCACTCAATGAAATGCAAATCAGTTTATGTATTTTCTTTAAAGTTATTTTCTGGATTTTCTTTGATATTCTATTTCTCAATGTTAACATAAACCTATCATTAAAATTATAGACTGTTCATTTCTTTGTCAGTGGGCAAACTTGCAAAATCAGCAAGGGATCAAATACATATTTCCTCCACTGTACCAGCTTATTCTCAGCAGTGGATAAATAATATAGGCCACATATTTAATGCAGTAAACAAGGGAGTGGCGGTGGGTTATCTGAGGATACACATGTTTGTATGGGCTCTGCTTTACTATAGGGATCCATACAGAGACTGACACTGGCCTTTTCCAAATCCCATACACTGCAGCTCTGACCTTTTAATATGAAAAACATGGGGCTTTGTTTCATCAGCACAATGCACAAACACACACAGATGAACGCTCTCCACACAAGATGACCTGGAGCATCCAACAGCTGAATAGAAGAGCATTTTAATGTATATATATTTACTTTTGTCTTACATCCTAAATGGAAAATGATAAATGGATTTAAAATACAGGCTGCAGCTAGGGTATTTTGGGTAACTTTGTAGAGCGTAGACCACCTTTCAGTATAAGACCAAGGTTTGATTCAAAGCTCACATCTTTTCCCACAAAGTATCAGGTATTTAAATATATTTAAGTATTAGGTTCTATATGACACAACACTGACTCTTGTGAGCTTTAATCCACGTTATAATGTTTTCCTCCTCAAAAATCTACCTGGAGTTGTGTTTTGTTTCTTGCACACATGTTTGAGTAATCCTTTATTATGAGTCTCTCTACATCTCCAAAGCTCAAAATGCTCTGTTTTGCCTTGTGATGTCATGTAGGTTAGGTCAATACTTTCTGCTATTGCCACTGTATTTATGATTTGTTTTGATATGTATTGTTAATAGCCTCCAACATGCAAACGTATACAACCTTTGCATCAAAAATGAAATCTAAATTAATCATAAAACATTACATATAGCACCACTGTGGCACTGTATAGTTGCAGATTTACTATAGAACATATATTGAGACAAAGGTTATGGCAAATTGGCAATAAATGTTTAATGTAGTTCTTACAGTAAGCCCTATACATAGTTGAAATAAGCTAACCGAACAGATGGGAAGACGGCTTGAAAACTGTGGACAAAAAAGCAACACAATTGATTTATTTAAAGTGTCATTCAAAAACTTTACAGAGCGTACAATGAGACCTGGGCCAACACATGTGATCGAGGCATAAAATGCATGTCGTCCATAAATAACCCTTCCACCTGCTGTTGTTTTGTGGTCTACTGCACTAACTAATAAAATAAACTTGAGTGTAGGAGGATGTGGCTGAGCATGTTAAAGCCAGTGCAGAGTGGTACGACTCTGCTGCGGAATGGAGATTTATGACCCCTGCAGGCTTCGCTAGACATTAAATGTAAACCAAGATAAACCAAGCCCAACAATGAACCAGGTCTAAACCAGATCTAAGCCAAGATTATACAAGACTGAACCATGTCTAAACCAATTCTAAACCAGGACCAAACAGGGCCTGGACTTTATCAGGACTATACCAGTTCATAACCAGAAATGAACTGGAATTAAATAATGTTTTAAACCAGCCTAAAATACAAAACGAGTTAGTAAGTAGAATGGTTAGATTTAAGTCAGTTTCTATGCTTTTTAATCTTGATTTTTCATTGCATAGTTCTATTCTCCAGCTGTTCTCCAATTGTGGGACAAATAAAAGTTCTCTTATCTTATCTTAAAACAGCTGCAAATCAAACCAGGTTGTAGGAAGGATTAACCAAAGGTCAAAACCAGCTCTAACCCAAACTTTTCACTTACACTGTTTTCTACTTTCCTCTCTGGACCATCCCTAAATGAAATAAGTTCATTTTATTACCCTGGGTTTGAGTATAGGAGGATGTTGCTGGGCATGGCAAAAGCAGGGGAGTGACTTTGCATGCAGCACACTGGAGATTTATGATCCCCACAGGCTCCGATAGATGCTACCCGGACCCGAGTCATGGATTTCCAACTCATTACTGATGTTGGGGGGAGAGCTCCATCATGTGCAGAGCGGTAGTCAGATTTTGTGTGAGATGGAACATAATGCAGCAAATGACATTTACTTTGACTGGGTTTCCTGGTTAGACCGACAGAAGCATCAGTCAGACTTAAGCTCTAAAAGACATTTTTCATTAATGTGGTATTCCAGCTGCTTGTGTAACCACTTTCACTTTGTTGAGAATGTGATCCACCTTGACATCCTGTACAAACCTTTTACTATTCAGGACACTTGCTTTTAGTCCTATATCCCTGTACACTGGTAAATGAATCAATGAGTGTGAAATGAATGGGTGAATGGTTATTTGATGTAAAGTGACCATAGAAGTGCCCATAGAAGTAAAAGAAAGATGACCATACTGTAATTAACTAATAAGTTTGATTGAAATTATAGTAGTTCAGTTCAATATTTTAAGGTATTCACTCATTATTTTAGCGTGCTGATTTTTTTAAATAGGAAACTTACTAGCAGTAGCAATGAAATTATAAGTAGTTAAAGGAACAATATTTAAAATTTTGATTTTAAATTACCGTACATAAACATGACCTATGTAACCTATGTCCTCTTATATGAGACATAGACATAGCTGATAACAATTGTAATCCATGGCAAAAGGAGAAATTTAATTTGTCAAATCGACAGAGTTTATTTGGTCGAATACGTTTCGCAGCTCATCCAAGCTGCTTCTTCAGTTCACTTCAGTTCCAGAACTGAAGAAGCAGCTTGGATGAGCTGCGAAACGTATTTCTCTTTCTCCAAACACGGTGAGTTGAGTTAATGCCAAAGCGCCTGATTTTGGTATCACCTGACCGCAGCATTTTCTCCCATCATTCTCTCATTCAGGTGTTCACTGGCAAACTTCAGGCCTGCACATGTGCCTTCTTAAACTGGGGGACCTTACGATTGCAGGATTTTAATCCATTGCAGTGTTAAGTGTTACCAATGGTTTTCTTTGTGACTATGGTCCCAGCTGCCTTGAGATCATTGACTAGCTCCTCCCGTGTAGTTCTAGGCTGATTTCTCACTGTTCTCATGATCATTGAAACCCCATGAAGTGAGATCTTGCATGATGGTCATTTTGTAGTTCTTAAATTTTCAAAGAATTGCACCAACGGTTGTCTCCTGAACACTCGGCTTCTTGCTTATTGTTTTGTAGCTCATTCCAGCTTGTGCAGGTCTACAATCTTGTCCCTGACACACTTTGACAGCTCTTTGGTCTTACCCATGTTGGAGAGTTTGGAGTCTGATTGATTGACTGATTCTGTGGACAGGTGTCTTTTATACAGGTGATTAGTTAAAACAGGAGTCTACTTCAGCTGACGAGTTGATTCGGAGTGTCTAACTGCTCTGTGGAAGCGAGACCTCTTAATGGTTTGTAGGGGATCAAATACTTATTTAACACAATGAAATGCAAATCAATTAATATATTTTTGACAATGTGATTTTTCTGGAATTTCTTTTTGATATTCCATCTCTCCATGTTAAAATAAACCTACTATTAAAATTATAGACTATTAATTTCTTTGTCAGTGGGCAAATCTACAAAATCAGCAAGTTCAAGCACTAGCCACCTAGGTTCAATTTTGACTGTAGTACCCCTTTTAAACTGTAAGAGTTCTGTCTACATACATTCTTTTAAGAAGTTATGATTGTACTAGTAGTTCTCCAGTTTTGGGTAGTTAAAAAATTCTGTCTTGCAAACACAATCATTCAGTTACTGTAGTTGTTTTTTCTTTGGAACTTTTAGACCATTGCCAGTCATGTACTGTACAGTCACAAGCTTGTACACACATACAGGTTTTAAGAGGTAACATTAATAATATTATACATGTATAAACAGTATAAACAGTATAAACAGTGTTCCCTAACTTTTAACAGACTTCTTCAGACTCCACACCCGCCACCCTTTGCCAATGCCCATATTCATTTCAGCCACAGCAGCAGTAGGCTGTGTGAGTGATTGGTACAGTAATTCTTTATCAGGTCTATGGGATCAATAACAGCCCAAGAACAAACTGCTGCTAATTTGTAATTAACTATTGATTTTGGCCACCGTGAACCAGGGAATTTTTCATGATAACCTTTAGTTCACCTGTGGGCAGCATGAGTCACTATGGCTTACATAAGGACATGGATTTATAGGTGAAAACCTATTTCATATTATCTTAATTTTTAACGAAACATAGGACACTTTTTACTGTCATTCACGCATTCATGCATTCAGTCACTGTAAGTGATCTGTTTTTTGTGAAAAATAACAGTGCCCATTTTTTAGATTAAATGAGTTTCTGCCGACAATCCCTGGTTCAGTCCTGGTTCAGTCTTGGTGTAGACTTGGCTTAGACTAGGTTTAAACTTGACTTGTCAAACCTTAACTAAGTCACTAGAGCACTCTGAAGGAAGACAAACATAGATTATAAACTTTTCATTTAGAAACTCATTTAGTAAAGGTTCATTTTCTCCTCTAAACAGCTGGAGGGAGTGACAAGATTAAATGTATTAAAAGGCCCATATTACGCTGTTCTCTAATCTATGTTATAATATCATCAGTCCTCTTCAAAAACACATCTGGAATTTTGTTTCATTCACCCATGTAATAACACACTAATAATGCAGGATTACATAAACTTGTGAATGAAACAAAACACAACTCCAGGTTTGTTTTTGATGAGGTAACAACATTATAACATGACTAAAAGCTCACAAGAGTCAATTTGTGTAAAAGTCCTTATTGTGCCCCGTTTTAGCTCTTTCTTTGTGTGAACCTTTCAACAGCACATTTCTGCACAGCCAGCAAAAAGCCTTGGATTTTTTTCTAGAGAATTTATCAAATCAATTACGAGCTTAATTACTTTGATTTATTTGGGCTACTGCGATGAACTTCTGAGTGCATTATTTGCTGCACTGGGTCATGCTCGTGCCGCCCAGTGCCACGGATCAACAGTAATAAGAAAACCAAGCATGTGAATAATTAATTACACTTTGGGCTTTGTGAGGGACAAAAATGCAACGTTAGTGTTTTTCATCATTTTCAGGTATAAAAGATGTGCAAACTAGAGCAAAGAATAGTTGTAGTGGACAGAGCCAGTGTATTCCCTATATTGCTGTTAGATCTGGAATTGAATAAGGATAATTTGTTTAGGGACTGACTATAAGATTTTTGCATAAGATCCGCAGAAGGCTCCCTGGACTCTGCTGTATTGTATTCACCCTCTGCTCTTGTCAGGTTGCTCCAGTGGCATAGACATAATCACACAGAGCCTACTACAAGATAGTCTAGATTCAAATAACTTAAAAGGTGCACTGCGCAACTTTTCTTGTTGAGGTTGCATGTTATCATTTTGCCTGGGTTAGGGTTGCCAGGAATGTTCCACAGTATGGCTTTAAACTTATCTAGCAAATAGGCAAAGCAATATTATTCATCACAGAGACCTCAGCTGGCGGACCCTCCACCAGAAAAGTTACGCAATGCACCTTTAAGATACATTTTTTTATTGTTGCACCCCAGTAGTTTCTGTCATTGTGAATATATCTAACATGTTCTGTACTGTCCTTTTTCAGAAGGCTATGCAGCTAAGACTCACTACGTAAAAACAATCACTACATAACTTTTCTGGTGGAGGGTTCGCCATTTACTTGTCTCATAGGTCTTTCATTACTTTGCCTGTAAGGTTCCACAGTATGACATTAAACATGAGATACTTCCATTCTTACATCTGTTCTTACTCCACATATTTAACCTGTAACTTGGCTTAATGGTGTCATCTGCTTGTCTCCATGGAGATAGATCATTTGAATGCCAAACTGGAACTTTTTATTCAAAGCATTTTACTAAAAACTATATGGTTAAATTTCAGTTATATATGGAAGGAATTTGTGTTCAGGGTGTACTTCATTCTTAACATAGATAGGTATTTTTTAAAGGGCCCATATTACGCTATTTACTGATTTAAGTTATGTTTCCTCATCAAAAACATACCTGAAGTTGTGTTTCATTCGCACATGTTTAACACACTGAGTTCCTCTCTCAAACAGAAAACGCCCGATTCCACCTTGTGATGTCATGTTGTATTACAGGAAGTGCTTCACTGTGTTTTAAAACACCTGTAATGGACCAAACAGAAAGGCAAAGACAAGGGTATAAAAATTAGTTTAAATTTAATTAAAAAAAGGTAATTTAACAAATGCTGAAATTAGGCAAATAATATTTAACAAAAAGCCGGGCCCAGCTGTGGTTAACTTAAACCAAACTGAACAGAACCAAACTAACTCAAACAGACAAAGGGGTGTTTTAAATACAAAAGAACTAACTAAACTAAACATAAGGAATTACACTAAATAATTAAGTACAACTACTAACTTAATCAAAGTAACAATAAGGCAAATAATTATAATACAGAAAATAACAATAGTGATAATAAAGTAACCTTAAACAAACTAGACAAACTAACTTAGCAAAACTAACTAACTAAATAGTGCTCCCCCTTGGTTTGGTGTAGATGGTCTCTGCCAAGGGTTGACTTCTTATTGGTCCCTCGTCTGGCAACTCAGGGAAAAAAAAGTGTAAATAAAAGTGTAAACTAGAAAAGCACTCAGAGCGCAGACCTCCGCCAAGCAGCTCAGTTTTCAAAGTGATCCAGAATCCAGGATTTCTTCTGGATCATCACCAAAATTTAATCATCTGTTGGATTTACCATTAGGAACATTTCCTGAAAATTTCATCAAGATCCGTCCATAACTTTTTGAGTTATCTTGCTAACAAACAAACTAACAAACAAACAAACAAACAGACAAACTCAGGTGAAAACATAACCTCCTTGGCGGAGGTAATAAATAATTCAGACTTATATTAACTAACGTGTGCACCCAAATTAGAAAATATAAATAAAGGAATAAAATTAAACTATGTGTATTGTAATTAACTTAATTAAAATGTAAATTAAATGAAATAATACTAACACTCAGCCATGGAATTGCCAATCTCTTCTGAACAAAAGGTAAAAGGTAGCTGTTGACTTGAAAACTACGACTACATGACATCACAAGGTAGAACAGAGCATTCTACCTTTATTATAGACAGGCTACTAATAAAGGATTACTCAAACATGTGTAAATTAAACAAAACACAACTCCAGGTATGTTTTTGAGTCATTCCAACATGGCTAAAATCTCACAAGAGTCAATTTTACGTAATATAGGACCTTTTAAGCTACAGCTCTATGGTAATTATTATAACCATTTCGGCACAGCACTTACCACACCCCTTTTCTTCATCTTTTCCACATTAGCCTTATTAGCTGACCGCTTCACTGCGCCCTCTCCTCAGCGCATCATTCCAAAGCACCACGCAGTTTGTCGCTGAGGGAGATGCTAATTTTAAACTCATCTGCATCATTATGGCAAACATGTTTCTTTAATTAAGCAGAGCACTGTCCCACTCCTCACACCCCACAGGAACGCCTCCTTCCATGGGATTCCTCATTAAACTCCAATCAAACCCAGGCGCCAGGTTTACAATTATGGCTCTTTCCTAATAAAAGCGTACCACTGCTAGCACTACTACAGCAGCTAACATGGCCGGAAGAAATGTGACTTTATAAAACTTAATGTGGAGCTGTTAATGCTGTCCCGAGGTGCTGCTATGGTGGAAGTCTTTGATTGTCAACAATGTAAAGTACAAAACGTGAAACAGTTGACCTAGGCAAAGAGTTTAGAGCAGCTTCAATCTGTATTTGAAATGTACATAATTTATTGCAGTAGACCCGTGGGAAGTTGTGTATAGTTTAAAAACGTATTTTATAGATCATATATCTGTTTAGATTTGCATTTGTATGGTTTATAATAATGTGTATGAAAAACAACATTAAAACCTAGATCAGAAAATAGTATATTATAGGCCCTTTAATACTGCTTTGATGAGGAATGTTCCACAGTGTGGCATTAAACTTGTATCTCTTGAATTTCTAACATTTCAATCATTTTTATTGCTCAAAAATACCCTGAAAAACATGCGTTCTTAAGGTTAAGCTTAAATCAGGAGTGACTTGAGCACATGTTTTGTTACTGTGAACAGGGTCGCCTCTTCTTATATCTAATGTGCAGCTTAGCCTGATAGTGTCACCTGCTTGTCTCCACGGAGATAGATACATTAATTGCTATGGAATGTTATAGGAAAAGCAAAACGTCTCCATGGAGACAAGCAGGTGGTGTACCCTGCTCCAGAAAAGTTACATAGTGCACCTTCAAGTGATGGCCTGATTACTGTGCATTTACCTAACAACACTGCAGGGACGTGTCTATCCTGGTGCACTGAGGAGTGAAGCAGTTGAACTCTATGGGAGGCCAACACACAACTTCCTTATTACATTAAAATCCTCAAACATCAGTTCAACTAATAAGGCCTTAAATACTGTAGACTGGTATTTTTCATTCCACCCTCCAATGATGAAAAGAAGAGAAGAAAAAAATAATTAAAAAGAATCCATTCTCTCTGACTGATTGTTCCATTTAGTTGAACTTCTTTCTACAAAAATTACAGCGTGTACTTTAATTATTTACCACAAGGTCAAAACGGCTGTTAAGTGTAAAAAATGCTCCTGAAGGCATTTCATATTATCTCCTAATGTGTTTTTTATGATCCGGACCATTTATGTAGCATTTTCTCTGCCCTGTCGAGATGAAGGAGCACGCCGCGGGTCACACAGGGGTAATTCAGTCATGTGACCCAGCGCTCTGTCATGTCAGAACTCACTGCTGTTTTGAACGACTGTAGCCCTTTACCATTGACATGCACTGCAGAGACTGTTCCTTTGGCCGTGGTATAATGTCAACTGTTTCAAGTGCTTTGTGATTGAAGTGGTGTTATACTTGTCTTGTCTTGTCTCTAGACTACGTTAATCCACAAGCAAACTTACTTGTTTGTGTATTGCACAATGCTTCCTCTGACAAAATTCCAAGTAATTTCCCTTGTGGATCAATAAAGTCTAAAATTGACAGAAAACATACCATACATGTTAAGTTTAGTTGAGGAATACTTTATTGATCCCTTGATCATGAGGGAAATGAATTCTCTTTGATTTGACTCCTCCTTCAGTGCCACTGGGGCAACTAGGACCCATCTCTTGAGTTAGGTTTGGTCTGAACTAGCTGGAGGATGTAACTTATTGCAACTATTACTCCTAACTGGCCCACTCTGCCTGGGAGTTGAACCATAGACTGTATATATAAAAAGACATAGGTAACCCGCTATCTTGCTGCATTCCAAATAGTGTTCATGGGGATACTTTCGGCTCCATTGACTCTGGTTCCATTTGACTTAACACTGAAAAATTGTCACTCTCTCTCTGTTGCAATGAGCCTCATCACTTTTGTCTTAAAATGTTCTTTAAACTTCTTAGGTTCTTTTAAAAGACAATACAGTAACTTGTATTTACCTTGTTGACAAGTTTCGGCTGCTAGCTGCGAGCCATCTTCAGAACTGTCACCGGTGTTGGTGGTGACGTGTCGTATATCAGCAGTTGTTACTTCCTGTAGGCGTGGTCAGCCTGATTGACCTGGCAGGTCGCTCAGACTGACCACGCCTCCCGTCGCCCGGTGCTCTCTGGAGGAGGGTGTCCCAGGTGTGTGAAAGGAGGAACGCTCCGTCATCACGGTTAATGCTGTCCGTGCCTCGTTTCCTGATTTCAGTGGCCTCCCTGATCCAGCGTTTGAACTTGTTGTTTTCCGATCCGATGACCCGAGCCCCGTCCCAATCCATAATGTGGTTATTTCTTTTACAGTGGTCTGATATGGCGGATTTTAGGTTTTCCTGCAATGCTTTGTCTTTTTGTGTTCTGGTGAGTCTCCCTGATGTTTCCTTTTCACATTCCTTTTGGTGTTCCTTTTTTCGGATGTGGAAAGCCCGGCCTGTTTCCCCTATGTATGATTTATTGCATAATTTGCATTGGATTTCGTAGATGGCATTGCATTTTTGTTCTTGTGGGATATTATCTTTGGGGTGTACTAGTTGTTGGCGGAGTTTTGTGTATGGTTTGACTACAGTGCTTATGTTGTGTTTTTTCATGGCTCTCTGGATGGGTTCAGTTATTCCTCAAAATGAACATTTTCGGTTTAAAATGTTCTTATTATGGTTCGTATAATGTTCGTATTATGGTGTTTTTATTTTACTCTTTTGCCCATTAAAAAATCCTATTCCTAAAATGGACCCATGATGAATCCGTGACCCTCTTGCTTTAAGGCCACACACCCGCCAAATGTCAAACTTTTTAATAATGTTAAAAAGTTGAAAAACTTGTCAGATTTGCAAGTGCACATCTTAAATAAATAAATATCCCTCTCTCCCTCCCGCCCTCCACTGTGTGACCCAGTCTGCTGTTTCTGCTGTGCTCAGTGAGCATTGAGGACAAAGACTGAGCCCAAAGGCAAGTCCTGGTCCTATTACTCAATGGAAACCAAGCATTTCACAGCACCGGGGGCTGCTCATGTTCAAAGTGCTTAAACGTGTCTCACCATCTCACCGAAGGGCTGCAGATGTAATATACTTGAATGTTATACCTATTATTCATTTGAACAAGCATGAAAAATTGAAGTGCAATATTACAGACTCTTGACATTGTGGTTAGTAATAGGCTTTGTGCGGAAGAGATAGAGAGGAGCAAAGCACTTCAAATGACGAATGAAAATGTGTATTTTGCTCATAGAAATAACATGCTATATTTCCACAGTATTTAAAAGACTTAAATGCAGTGACATCTCACAAGTTCACGGGTAAACGCTGAATTCAATGAAATGCATTACTTTATCTCAAGACTGGGCTGCAGTAGCATCTAATGCTAAAGTATGAAGGTCTCAATGTTATATGCTCATAGACTGCCCCATTTTTGTTTTAAAAAACAACTTGATTCATTGTCACTTTAGGTAAAATGTTTTACTTTTAGGCATAATTTAGATTGAAACAAGATTGTGTAATGGCTCAATGGTTAAAGTTACTATATTTTGTGTGACCTTTAAGCCATGTCATAATGTTAAGTCATCAGAAACATGCTTGAAGTTGTGTTTTGTTTCATTTACATATGTTTGAGTAATCCTTTTATTATTAGTCTGTCAACACCACCAAAGCTCAAAATGCTCCGTTCCATGTCATGTCACGGTAGTTTTCAAGTTAACAACTAGATTTTACCTTTCAGATTCAGATTGGCAATTCCAGGTTTGAAATTATCCAAATAATTCTAGTGAAGGTGCTTGGAGCTTAAAAACACAGTAGAGCACTTTCTGTATTGCCACGTGACATCATAAGGTGTGTTCCACTCAGCCTAAATATGCAGGGTTTGTGTTTAACGTAGGAATGAAACAAAACACAACTCCTGGTATGTTTTTGATGAGGAAACAACATTCTAACATACAGTACATTAGAAAATAGTGTAATACTGGACCTTTTTAGCTGCACCACATATGCAGGTCCACCAACCCACCTTGGCATACGATTTGAGTTTTGTCTCTGTCTGATTACCTTTTGTGTTTCTTGAACCTCAGCCAAGACAGGCAGAGTTTAGTGCAATTGTGATGGATTAGAAAAACATATCCGGTTATTGTTAACAGGGGATGTCCAAAAATATCCACCATACAAAAAACTACATTTGCAAGTCAAAAGTTTTTTTTAGAACAATACAAACTTTCTTAACTGTCTGCCTCTGTGGTGTCTCAGCATGTTCGTCCCTTGTGAGTGAGGTGTAAATGATGTCCCAGATCTCCAGGGCCAGAGTGCTGTGTCTCCCACTTCAGGTGAGCACAGTGTTTGTACTTATCTCATTAATTTAAAGGCTTTCCAGGCATCGGGCCAAAGTGCGGTGCATCCTGCCAAACCCACTGGAGCATCATTGGCCTAATATTGTTTCGAGACATTGCAATGATCTACAGTATGGCTCATTACAAGCAGGGTTAAGGGGGCTCGTAGGACAGGGACAGTGCACTGCTTGGCTGACTTTAGCACACAGGGAGGTGAGAATGTAGCATTGTGTATTTTTATGGCGACATGGCAGGATTACAGTTTCACAAGTCCCTGCTGTCCAACAGGGAACCTATTTTTGGCTGTTGCTTATATCATATATACCTGCCAATGTACTGATGATGTGTCCATACTTAAACATGTACTGAATTATGTAACTCATTTGCATCGTGCAGTACTTTCCAAAATCTAGAATGAGTCCATTTGTGAAGGGCCCTGAGCAAAGAAACAAACACAACCATAATAATGTATACATCACTGTCGCCATAGGGAAATATGTTAATTTAACCCTTATGAGTTAGGCTTGGTCTGGAGTATCCCACTGGAGGATTAGTCTATTGTGCAATTTACACATTTATGGTGGAAACTGGGTATGAAATGCACCCAGACACAGGGAACACACACAAACTCCTCATGAAATCGCCCCAACCAATTCAGGTATCAAACCTGGGACTCACTGAAAATAAATCGTAATAATGCATGTTCTAGTTTGTTGTTAAGCTTACATTAAACCAATAAAAACTGGAGCAGTGTGACACATTGTTTTAACTATATTTTAGGCTCTTTATTAGCCCGCCATGTCTGATCTGCAGAAACCAAAAATAAATGAAGTTCATGTTTCAGTGAGTCTATATAATTATTATCTCTACACTGACTAGGACCATGAAGCACTGACCTTGAAGTAACACGGGGGTTTCTGGTGTGGGCAAAGTGCCTCATCAGCTATTCCCCTCATCACAGTCGCTCCATGTGCATGGTCAAATTCTCTGATTTGATTTCAGTATTTACTCATTCACAATCTAATAGTGATGTTTTTGTATAAAAAGACTGGAGGAATTGTGCTCATTTGAGAGTGTCAGATGTTGTATAGGTGTGTGTTTAGCAGAAGATACATTATCTGCTATATGTTATTTCAACTACTACAACTGTGAAATTATCTGGAAAGATTAATTGGCATCTTGACATTTAAGTGTTGTCATTATCCAGAAAAGCAATAGTTTTTTCCACATAAAGAAGAAAACAAAAAAAGTCAATCAATATTAAAAGACCAGCATTTTGTGTTGGTATTTTGTTGAGAAGCCCACAAATAGCCTTTTATATTTTAATTGCGGAATTGATCATTTGAAGCAGACATTTTTACCTTTACCTTTTTATTGTAGAATATAAAATACATGTATTTTATAAATAAGACATCAATATGTCTTTTCTTTTTTGTTAAAATAGTTTGCATTGTAATTTAAGTGGGCTATATATGTAAAGTTCTAGGACACAGGGACACTGCCTGTTTGTTGCCAGACGTTTATCTCACTACTGAACTGTCCTTGTACTTATGGCTTCTTCAATGGGTCATACCCAAACCACACAATCATGAATCATCATATTGTAGATTTTCAAATTAGATTCTGGATTTGAGAATTGGATTTGGAGGTTGAGTGTCTCAGTGGGAGGTTTATGTTTGCAATAAAAGAACAAATCACACTTTGATGAGTCTGAATTTAGAGGATAATTAGACAACAATAAACATAGTGATGATGAGGAAAACACTTTGGACGTGTTCACAGTCGACTAAATGAGTGATATTAGAATGGAAGCGGACACAATAACAAGTGGAAGAGGAGGAGGAAGAACTGAGAGAGGAGCCAGCACACTAATGTGATCCAGGCTCCTTCAGACTCTCTCCTCATCAGCAGCACAGCCAGCACTGAGCAGGACCAGAGCAGAGGAGGGCCGGGACATGTATGCACAGTGGTATGCCAAAACCAATCTCTCAGGAAGCAACTTTGGTACAGTGTTGAATTTGAAATCTAACATGGCGTCTATGCAAAAAAGCTTTGTAAGGATTGATTGAATTATTAAATGTCCTATATTACACAAAACCGACTCTTGTGCCCTATAATGCTGTTACTTCCTCAGTAACATAACTGGAGTTGTGTTTTGTGTCATTCTCACACGTAATTCTTTATTCTTCATCTTCAAGGTTCAGAATGCTTTGTTCCACCTTGTGGTGTCAGTAGTGTTAGTTTTAAAATGAACTGCTACTATTTAGCTACCTTTAGTTCAATAGAGATGGTGATGAAGAAGGTGTATGGAGTTTAAAAACACAGTGGAGCACTTCCTGTATTACCACGTGACATCACAAAGTGGAACTGGGTGTTTTCAGTTTGATAGAAGAACTCTGTTTTTGATGAGAAAACAACATTATGGGCCCTATCTTGCCCCCGATCTTGGCACTAGAGCTAGAGGGCTGTACTTCACTGCTGGAGGCTGGAGTGGGACGGTACAAGTACATACATGGTGATGACGTCTCAACCAATCTGTGACCGCTGTGGCATTTAAAAGCACTGCCAGCGTGGGTAATGTCTGCAGTCTTTGCCTCATTACCAGGCAGCAAAGAGGGTGTAAAAAAAGTTATATATGGGTACAATAAAACGGCTCCAGAGCCCTACGATGCAAGTCCGCACCAGTAAAGGCACAAGGAATATATAATTTTGGATGGGCCATGACAGGACTTGCTAGGTGTGTGTTCCAAACACTCCGTGCGCATGTGTGCCCCTCTCACGCACACGCACCCCTGTAAGCCCGTGCACGCACACATGTCAACCTTTTTAGTTTTCTCTGCGTTCCTCCGTTCCTCCCATCCCACAGCAGACCCACTGTCCGCTGCTCTCCCCCTGGTCACACCCGCTCCCACCTGTCCCGGCAGTCCACACCCGCGTCTCTCACCTGAGGTACGAGTTTCCACTGCTGCTACTGCTGACCGCTCACATTCTCATCTCACGGGTGTCCACTGCATTTGGTCCCACACAGGATGTCTCGTGGATTATGGAATACGTTTATTGTCATATAAATGTTTCTGATTTTACCGCTTTGTGCACAGACATGGATTAAACCATTAACACAGAAGGAGGGTGACTGCATGACCTGCATTTGCCCCGCACAAGTGACTGATATGTACCATGAGTGCACAGAGCAGGATGTGCAGGTGTCTGTACAGAGCAGTGCTCATGTGCATTATACGTCTCTTGAGTTGCTGTACAAAGCTCTACTGACCGCTGCTGCCAAGAGAGCAGCACATATGAGACGCGCATCTCCACTCCGCTGTCACAGCCCCGAGCTGTCAGTGAATGAGCACACTGACTTCAGAGTCCGGCCGCTCCACGGCTCCGTGCACAGTTTTCTACAGTTCTGATGGCCAACCTACTGCTGACTAACTTTATAAACTAACCAAAGCGGCACAATAGAAATAATATGGTCACGAAAATAAATGGAGCGGATGACAGAAAGGGTATGAGGATGTGAGGAAATCCGACATCGCAGCATTAGGACCGCAGACAGGGTAAGAAAACACACTTTAGGACAGCACTGTAAACGACCTCATGTGAATGAGCAGCTTTTGTACAGATCCAGATCAAACCAAACTATAGAGCAGTGCTAAGCCGATACAGGAAGCAGGTGAGGGGCAGTGTTCTGCTGCGGGAGGGCATCCGGACGGTGCACAAAATATCCCACACGGCACAGGAACATGTTATGAATGTTAAGCATTTATCATCCTAATATATTTCCTAATGAGCATGTTACACGTTGTTTTCAGGGGACTAGTTTGATATTTATTTTTACGATTCACTGAAAATGCCACACCATGCCCTCAGTCTGATCCACTCCACCTGATATTCAGGCACGGCACACCTCTTATTTAGAGCTCCACGCTCCACACTTGCGCTAATGTTAATATCGGGGACAAGATAGGGCCCTAAAACATAGATCAGAGAATAGCGTAATATATGGGTATATGGGACCTGGTCTAATATGTGGATTTCATATAGTTTCTCAATTAACCTACCATGCACAATAGGCTAATCCACCTGATAGGTCCTATTTTGGGTTCACATTTGAAAAAAAAAGTGCTCTCTACTTGTTCCTCAAATTGCCAGTAGTTCAGGACTAGTACTTCTATTGCACAATGGCAAATTAAGAAGTAACTGTAATTGTTATAACAGGAAGCCATTGCCTCCAGGTCTGTACAAATGAAACTCAGGTCTTGCTACAGTGTGAACAAGAATATCCCCATTTCATTCAATCATTATTAGTCATTACATCCTCCAAGTGCTGCGGCTCTGCCATTAATCTCATCTGTCACCAGCACAAAGCCTTCCATCAGCCTGTTCACGACCATGCATGATATTAGCCATCATTCACTTTTTCATGGACATTTCTCGTCAAAATCCTTCAAATAAGATGTAATTTTGAATAATACTGAGGCGGTGCTGAGTGATCAAATATCTGTCCTCATGTAATGTAATATATCTAATATTTATGTAGTGGAAATATGGGAATGTTGTTGCTTGTTTCAAATACAAATGTAACATCTTTTGAACATTGCTAAAACTACTGCTGACCTTACTGATTTCACTTTATTTTATTTTATTTTATAACCTTTATTTTACCAGGTAGGTCGGTTGAGAACCAATTCTCATTTTCAACGACGACCTGGCCAAGAGGCAGAAATTACAACATACAACAGAATAACATCCATACAGGCAAAGACAAGACAAAACAACAACATTAAGACAGTTCCTATTTTCCACTATTTACATTTACTTTAAAGTAATCTTTTGAAAATACAGCACTTACACATACAAAAAGGTGCATAAAGTCACTTTTCTATTGTTTGTCTCCATGGTGATGTTAATGTCTGAAAATGTTCCACAGTATGGCATTAAACTTCTTGAATTCATAATGCTGTTTTTATTCAGAGATTACTTGAAAAACATTCTTGCTGGGAGCAGCGTCGCCCTTCCACAGTTAATTTTAAAAGTGAAATATCCATGAGCAATACTGAAATCTGAAATATGTATGACTAACATTTATCAAAATCAAATTCAGGCTGTTTCAATGGAACTAAGCCAATAACAGTGATGTGTTTGACTAATGAATGAAAAAGATCCATTTTTACTGGGACTAGACACACCACAGCCTCAGCACTACCCACTGTAAAACCATCTCTGCTATGATTATTCTGTCTGACAAAGTACCATAGAGAAACAGCCTTCTAGCCTTACCATTGTGATCTGTATGGCATATAACTTAAGATCTTGTTTTATGAGGAATGTGTAAAAAGTAAGTGTAAGCAAAAATGTGGAGGCAGCAGATTGTAAGTTAAATGGCAGCGCTGGTTCAATTGGGGTTTAAAGATCACAAATGTCATTATAGTTGCAGTATATTTCATGAAGGGAACAGGGAAATGTAAGTAAAAGGAGGATTACAGAACAGTGGTGAAAGGGATTGTTAATGCTGCTAAGAGTGAATACAATAGTCATAGAAGATACCACCATCTGGCTGTTGTCAACAGAATACAACTGCCTTTTACAGATGGCAAAACTACAAATAGTCAGCACAGTTAAGTGTGAAATTGTGATTAGAATTTTAACTTGAATGCTTAATATTCCCATGGAGTAGACAAGATGAGTGGGGGAACAAATTTTGCAAAAGAGACTACATTTAGTGAATATTTAATGCACATTACTGTAGAAAAATGTTTGAGTGAAATATCCTATCCTTACCTCATCCTGGTATTTAAATGGTGCTGTGCTGCTGCGATTTCCAACTATATTAGTGCAATTATATTACCAAAGATATTCTTCAACACTTAACAGTACGTAATGCTACCATTATCAGACACATGGAAAAGGTTTTCTAAATGAAAATGATTACTGGCTTGAATGTTTTATTGGCATTTTCTGTGCATAGTAGGGTGCAGTCACATCTCAAAACAGGGACTAAACCTGATCAGGACTAAACTAAGGCTGGAACAGGTCCAAACCAAGTCTATGTCTGATCAGGGCCAAATCAGGAAAAGTGGGACTGCTTCTTGCTGTAGGTTTCCAGTCAATTGAAAGAACAATTTCTGTTTCAGTGCACACGGCTAAGTCAAACCACAAGAAGTTAGTAGGTAGGAACAAAAGGTCCTGATTCTTCTTGATTTATTCTTTTTTTCTTTTTACATTTGCTGCTACTTTTGAAAGTTCACTTTACAGTAATGGTTAAATCCACCTGTCACTGAGGGCATGATGGAGGCTCATATAGGAGGAGTGGGTGAGAAGTAGCTGTGAGATAGGAACACGTTGCATAGACAACTGATAGTATAGTGTTTAGTATAGTGTTATCAGACTTGTGCAACACTCTAATGTAACCGTGAAAGTGAGTAAAAACCTGTTATTAAGGCTAAGCTAGTGTTATAGGTAATTTCTTCTCACAATATTCAGCTTTCTGTGCTAATGCCAGGAGCCTTGGACTTGTTGGATGCCGAGTTGTGCCTAGGTGTTAGTTGAGTGTTTTGTGCGTTGTGGGATTTTGGTCCTTGTCAAGCTGTGGCACGTCTGACAGGTGGTGTCCCTCCTACACGCTGCATGGAACCGAGCAAGCGGACCACACAGATGGTCCTCAGCCATCTCACTCTGAGGCTACACTTGTTTTTTTGACATATCACTCTATACACCCGCCCCCCCCTTATTGGAGTCAAATAAAAAGTTGCCACCACATAATATAAGATGTAAGTTTTATATTTACAACACAAATAAGAAATGTGAAAACTAACAATTAGAATGGCGAGACCTGAATCACTGAGCAAAACAACAACTAATCTGTGTAATTAAAAGAGTATGTACAACCACTTTCCAGAAAGAATGAAGAAATGCCAGGATGTTGAACAAATGAACATAAAGGAACATCAATTAGGCATAACACTAAGACCACCTGCATTTTAAGCAACGGATCTTATATTAAAAATGGCATTAACCAAATACTTTAGTGAGAGTAGTTGCTCTGTTGAACTATACGACTTCTGCTTCTTCCATGAACCACTTTGCTGCTGACCACTGCAGACTGAGAACAACACACAAGAGCTTTGAAAATGCTCTGATCCAATTGTCTAACCATCACAATTACTCCATACATGTACAATGATATTCAGTGGTCATAATGTTATGGCTGATTGGTGGCAGTGTTCACTCGGAGGATGGAGTCTCTGAAATACAGTGACAAAGTGTAAACTGACCATATACACAACTGTACAGGTGACTCAGAGCTTTGGAGTGACAGGCAAATAGATGATATCAAATATGTTACCATAGCCTAGCACGTAATGTCAGCAAATCACCAAGAAGCATGTCAGAGCTGAATAAAACAGGCTAATTGTAACTTGCATTGGTATAATTTTTAAAGGGATAGACCAGAACTTTAAATGTACTAGGCTCCATCATGTTTATAGAATAGACACATGCAGTATATCATTTATGCATTGTATTGCATTTTATTGTTCTGTTATTAAGGTCACAATTTTGTAGACAGGAGCAATAACAATGGTAATTTCTTATTTACTAATACTGTAGTGTATTGTCTCAGTTTATATGTTAACCCTGCCCCTGGACTCCACTGCAAAAAATATTCTGAACCTCAGTGTGACTTTCCTGTGTTCAAACAAATAAAAAATAAATTTAAATATACTGGACTATCCCTTTAAATGACTGGCGTTAAATCAGATCAGTAATCAGGCAAACAATGTTTCCTGATTCTTGTATGTGATGGCAGAGATGATTGAATGTATCTTATAAAATGCTGGTTTAAACTGTTATAATAAAAACTGCCCTTGAACAAGCTTCAGTTATGACATCCTGAAAAAAGTCAAACAACAGTCTCTTGATTCACTTCAAAACAAGTGAACTGCAGCGGCATCAAGGCAAAGTTACATGTGTAAAGTTTGGTCCATGCATGTTAAAGATGTGTGGACTACAGTGGCCCTGGTGGTCAAGCCATAACAGCAGATCAGATTGGACAAGAAACAATAAAGCAAATCACAAAAAATAATTGGTAAAAACGACTTGACAAACATATAAAAAATATGCTTGTTTGGTAATAAAAACTCTCTGGTTTTCAATAAAAAAGTAAACAGAAGGTTCTAATCACAAACACATTTGCACATTTGATAAATGAGATGTTTGAATGCTACTTTTGCATTTCATACTGCCTGTTGTTGCTTACTGGTACAGAATGATCGCCATGTTTCCATCAGTCTGTCACAGGACAGCTATGGCTATTATAGAAGATTAAATGTTTGACCATACTAGGACTAGATAGATGTAAAAAGAAAAAAAAAGTATAATAATTTTTGATTGCTGTAACTTGTCCTTCAGGGCCACCGTAGTCTGCTCACGTCAGTAGATTTGCCTATGTGCGTCATCAGACCATATCACAAAAAGATCATTTTAAATAATATTAATGTCTGTACCACTTCAGATCTGGCTTTTGTTTAACTCAAAAAATGTCTTCATGGGAGTTCCCCAGTCAACAGTCATTTACAAAAATGTCTTTTGAATGTCTGTCAAAACACTGGAGATTCCCCATTGGCCAGAGAGGTCTTTTTCATTACAGTCTCCTCTCTCAGACTTAAAAAAGTGTCTTTAAAACATCAGACAAAGTTTAGTTGACGTAGTAGAGCCAGTAGATGAGGTTGAATAAAGAAAACGTGAAAGGGAAGATAATCCGTGACCACCTGTCTATGGCATTTACATCGGTCAGATCTGGGATTTTGATCTTGAGTTGAGACGAGCGTCTTCGCAGTCTCGTCCTCTTTAGGTGTGCGTTCCTGTCCAAACTGTGTCTCCCCGACTCCCGCGCTGAGCTGGGCCTCCTGTACTGGACCCCGCCCACGTTGTCAAAGATCATGGAGGAGGAGTTGTGGGTGTCACTCAGGGTGGTGGTGGTGATCTCGTTGGTGCCCACCTCGTTGTGGATCTCTAAAGTGGTGAGGAGGATGTTTCCCTGGGAGTCCACCTGACGATACAGACACGCAGCAGGTTAAGCAGTGTTTTGGGTTTAGGTTTTTTCAGGATGTACTGTAAAAGTGCATTGTGTAACTTTTTGGTTGGGGATCCATCACCTGCTTGTTTCTATGGATATGTTATTCCTCTGGAATGTTCCACAGCATGACATTAAACAACTCTACCTTACATTTATTTAATTACAGAATTTCAGGTGGTTTTATAGCTCAAAAATAGCTGAAAAACAGGCATTCTGACTCTGAGAAGGGTTGCCTCTCCACAGATCTGACCTGTAATTTGGCCTAGTTTTAATACCATAATGTGAGACATTCCAGATAAAGCAATAACATCTCCATGGAGACAAGCATTTGACAAACCCTTCCCCAGGAAAGTTACATAGTGCACCTTTAAACTTGATATTTCTACAATATTTCTGAAAATCTAAGTGTTGAAACAAACTCCAAGCCATAGTTGCTATAAAGAGAATTCTATACAAAATGAGAGAAGAGAGAAGCAGTGCTGCAGGTGTAAGAAGATTAGTGTTAAGATTTGTTAAGATTGTTAAGATTTTTGACACAAAACAATAGTACTTCTATTAATTTTACTTTAGTTTACCATGTGGTTTGTACATGTAGTTCTGATAAAGACCACCATTCTAAAACTATGGGAAATGTCCAATTTTGTTCTATTTATGTTATGTTTTATTTTATTTTATTTCCAGTATTGCTACTTACTTGAATGAATATCTAGTTTTGATACTAGTTTTCATATCAGAATCTAATTTTGACACTTGATCTGTTTCTGATGAGGAGCCAGTCTCACCTAAGACTCACTTAATATAGCTATTTCTTTCTTTCATTTCTAGTTCAAATGAATTTTCAGGACCTTTATAACCAATTCAAAAGCCCTTAATCCATTTTGCAGAACATTCTGTTATTGTTTCTGTACAAGTAGCAAAAGATGTTGAAGATGTGTTAATTGGAAAACCACAGTCACAGCAGCATGACAAGGTGAAGAATGAGGAGAGGTGTCATTGTTTCACAGGAAAGCAAGGCTGGTTTAGTTCAGGGTGAGATAAGCAGGTTTTCGCTTAGTAAAACTTTGCACTGGAGACAAAGTTTTAGTTGACTTTCACATTGGACTCACCCCTCGAGAGTGACGCCGACCCTCAAACTGATTGGACTGTTTCCTGCAGTTACCTGAATCCACAGACGACTGGCCAGAGGAGAGAACATTCATGAAGACTTGTTTTGGATTTACCGCATACATTAGTCAAACGGGGGCAACAAAATTATCCATACATTTTAATAAATTACCAATATAAAAAATACTGTGCTACTGTTACACTTAAGAAACATTATGTATATGTAATAGGATTTTAAGGTTATTGCAGTGTACGTGTGTGTGTTAGTGGCTATGGTTAGATTTGGTTAAATTATCAGATTTTTGGAGACACTTAAAATGACATGTAAAAAGCAAAATCATCAGTTTTCTTTCTGATCATGGTCACTCTGATTTCTCACTAGAGATTGACCGATATGGGTTTTTTCATGGCCGATGCAGATACCGATTGTTTAGAAACCAATGACCGATAAGGTCTGACGATATTTTTGGGCCAATATGTATTGTCAGTTTGCATGTCATTTAAATAATCTTACTTCTTACTATAAATGATAAACTTTTATAGTAAGAACATTTTTTCCCAGTATTGTATTTTTTTCTAACAGTGTGGGTGGGAGTCACAACATATGTAGCTGCTTATTATGTTGTTACCGCTAGTCTTTCCTTCATACAGAATAACAACTTTACAGTCAATCGAAAAGGGACAACCTCCTCTTCAATATGTCATTAGGAAAAGATGATTTCCTGCCCTCTTTTCCCTAAACCATGTAGGCACATTTTCAGGACTTTACAACCTCATATATTTCTTGTCACGCCACCTCCCTGCGTATTAGAAATGAGTCTCACCTTGGGTCTGTCGAATTTATTGCGGTCATTATTGGCCTTTTGCGCCCGCTCAGCCAGTTTCTTCTGCATCTGGGGGCCGCGTCCAAAGAAGATGTAGTTGACAAATGCGTATTCAAGCAGCGCCAGGAAGACGAAGACGAAGCAGCCCATCAGGTACATGTCTATGGCTTTAACATAGGGGATCTTGGGAAGAGTCTCCCTCAGATGTGTGTTAATGGTGGTCATGGTCAGCACAGTGGTGATACCTGCAAAACAGACATGCAAATTTGATTAAGCAAAAGGTTAGAATAGTTTTGAGTTTCATCATTGCTGCAATGAATTCATTTTGTTACATTTGTTAAGACTATTTAGAAAGCATGTGGGTGGCTATTAGCTTGTTAATGAGGGTTGGCTCAGAGTAGTGGTAGCATTATTCGGTCCCAAAGGCATGATTGTTGTCAGTGACATGGTAATATGGTATATGCAGACCCAATCCCCCCAACATAATGATAAGGTTCCACATTTCTTTCCTTTTTGATCTGTTTTTTTTTTTTGAACAAGGTATACAAGTCGATTTTTACTACACTGGGAGCACAGCAATACTATTCACTGTATTCACTCTATTCACTGTAAATATCTGACATGGTTCATATCAGTGCAGTGGTCAAACTTCTACAGCAATACAATTATAATGCTTATATACTGTAAACATTACACAGGTCTCTTGGGCTAATAGTAATGGTTTTGTTCCCTGTTTCCAGCCTGATCCTATGTGAAAGATGACATGAAGCTACAAACAGTGGTTTAGTGCGGTCTGTGTCAACATGTATCCAAGGCCGCCACGGTGATATGTGGAAGTGTCAGCTGGGAGTGGACCCCAGTCGCTCTCATATAAGTCCCATGTTATTTACTGGACATTGGCTCAGACTATTCAAGGTCTATGGACGCTGTGTGGATGAATAAAACAACTGAAAACAAAACCAAGCAAAGTGAATAATTGGAGTTTGTTTTAACAATTTAATGAAAAGGGCTATGGTCAAAGGGATAATATCATGAGTCATTAGTATATATCACCTTTAAGAGGTAATTAAAGCCATCTGCTTCTCATGAGAGTTCCCACCTCACTGTGATTGGTTAATTCAAAAGTAATTAATTTTATTGACTGTGTCCCAAACAGTTTGAGATGTGATGTTGCTATTAACTATATTAAAACAGGTTAGGTTGGGACACATGGTGCTCTCTTAAAATCTTTTGGAAATAAAATATACAATCCATCATGTATTGCAATCACCAGAGTCGAATGAGCAATTATATTTCATGAAATGCTAAAATCTCAATTTCAGCACTTGATAGATTATTCATGTGAATATTTGATGGTTTGAATGGATTGGCATTTTGCAGACTATAACATTATACTGTTCTAAATAGATTTCAAATACAGCGCCATTTGAAATAATAATTCGAACAAGGACCCGCTCTTTAAATGCGTTGTATTTTTCAATCACAAGTAAACAAGTCAAATCCTTCAGAAGTAGATGGATATCTCACAGTGGAGGACTTGTCAGATTAACTCCGCTTTGCTAAGCAGAAAATGGGCCCTGGTTTACAGCTCTTGTAGCCAACACACTCAGCATATATCGCAAATAAATAAACAAGAGTGAAGTCATTCTCTCAGTAATATGCTCCATCGACAATAACTGCACTGTGCTGGTTGTGCGTTTTACCGATCTGCATGTAGTTTACAGTACATCTGTCGGTACTGGCTTACATGATTAATCTTGAACTTCATACTTGAGAGAAAGGAAGATATGGAGATAGAGGGAGAAAGAGAGAAGGAGTGAGAGAAGAGAGAGTAGGAGTGTCAGGGTAGTGTGGTTACATGGCATTGATTTCAGTGGAGCAATGGTATGTGTAAGAGTTTCTCAAAATAGTTGCAGAAAGTACAATATAAACTGCACTTGAACTGCATACATGCTTTAGGCAATAGCTAAACCTTCATGGGACTTTACTGCTTAACCAAGATAGAGGCAGAGTATATGAGTATATTTTGGTATAGTATATGTAAGTAGTGGTAAAACTGACATTGACATAGTACCTATAATTGAGGAATACCTGCTTTCTTTAGATTCAAGAATTTGTAAATAACCAATTGAACAAGGCAGTAGGTAAATATTGAGTTGTCCAGTCTAAAGTGAATAATATATTTCAATCTAAACTCATACTTTATATTTCAAGCTTGCACTAACTTCACATTATCCATAAATCTCCTCATTGGTCTTTTCCATACACCATTACTCATGTCACTATTGTCTAGAACATTTCCTTTCTGTATTAGGGCATTTTCCATAAAGGCAAATCTGTGCAAATTCAGTTTTAGGCAGGATACTCTTCTCCCATTACATCATAAAGAAATCTATAGCAATTTATCAAAGGAGACTAATGACTGATAAAGAGTGTGAATGCTTTTAAACAGAAGCGATTGCTAAAGCTTTAAAGGTCCTATAATATATGAAATTGACTCATGTGAGCTTTAAGCCACGTTATAATGTTGTTACCTCATCATACCCGGAGTTGCCTTTGTTTCATTCATACATGTTTGAGTATTCTTGGTGTATTACTCTGTCTACATCTCTAAATCTCAAAATGCTCTGTTGCACATTGCGATGTCATGAAGCAGTAGTTTTCAAGTTAAGTTACCTTTTCCCTTAAGTTCAATAGAGATTGGCCATTCCAGGTCTGAAATCATCCAAATGATTCTAGTGAAGGTGTAGAGTTTAAAAACGCAGTGGAACAGTTCCTGTATTAGGCTACCACATGACATACACACGTGTTTTCCATTTGAGAGAAGAACTCAGCCTAAATATACAGGATTTATGTGTTAAACGTGTGAATGAAACAAAACATAACTCCAGGTATGTTTTTGATGAGGAAACAAGATTAAAACATAGAGCCCTTTAAATGTCAATTGTGTGCTCTTTTACTGTAGTTTCATTTCATTTATTCAGCTTCAGTCATTTCAGAAAAAAAGAAAACATATTTACTTAATTGCTGTGCCTGTGGAAAGCACATCAAGTCAACATTAACTATGGTAATCAAGCCCCCATTACATTTACAAGTGCAAAAGAGAAATTTTAAATAACAAAGCTAGCAGCAGCCCCAGCATGACCAGGAAAATTGCACAGTTGCTGTCATTGTTGTGAATACTTGTTTTAGAATACCCACTAATTTGGAAAAAATACAGATATTGAAAAAAATGATTGTAAATAATGTACAAATGGATTTATATTTTATTTGCTTATATATTTTCCACTTTCATCTAACTTAAAAGTGTATCTCTTTAGAACTATAACTGAATTGGTGATAATCTTTCTTTCTTACAATCCTCTATGTTTTCTTTTTACACACACAGAATACACTTGAGTATTCATTATATGAGTAATAGACTGGTAAGGTTCATCTTAGTCCATATCCCAGAGTTAAACCAGGTCTTATGGTTGATTTGTTCCCACAGGCCAGCATCAAATTACATCACAGAGTGCATGCTTCAATACTAACAACCCTGTCTCTCAGCCTCGGTGAGAGATGTTCCAATGTTCCAATGTTATTGGAATGTGTACAGGATTCCCCAAATGCCTCCCCCCGCTGGCTATTTTTAGACCTAATTGGTACTCCTAAACAAATTACCTTTATTACAACCATCTTCACTAACCCATAACAGTGTGCACTTAGGATCGTATTAGTATTGCTCTTGGAATAGGGTAGAAAAAACATAAATGAAAGGTCAGATTTGGTGTTCCTGTCAGGAGTAACTAGGATGTCTCTGTCCAGGTTACATTACAGTAAACAAGATCTCCCAATGCTCCTGTGCTATTTTATTGTAAGAAAGAATTGCATTAAAGGTGTACTGTGAAACTTTTTGGTTGGGGGGTCCATCACCTGCTTGTTTCTATGGAGATGTTACTCCTTTGCCTGGAATGTACCACAGTATGACATTAAGCAGCACTGGCTTACATTTATTCAATTCCAAGTGGTTTTATAGCTCAGAAATATCTAGAAAAACAGATGTTCTGACAATGAGCGGGGTTGCCTCTCCACAGATCTGACCTGTAACTCCATGAAGATAGAGGTTTAATACCATACTGTGAAACATTTCAGACAAAGCAATAACATCTCGACTGAGAAAAGCATTTGACGGACCCTCCACCAGAAAAGTTACACAATGTAAAAAAATGAAACTAACCTTTGACCAGTGCTGTTAATATTTGTTTGGTTGGTTAGCAGATAAATAGACATCATACAATACCTAAAGCTACTCTAGCGGCCGAAGCGTCGTAGTTTATCCAGAAGGACACCCAGGACAGAATGGTGATGAGGATGGAGGGCATGTACGTCTGTAAGATGAAGTAGCCAATGTTCCGTTTCAGTTTGAAGCTCAGAGACAGTCGTGGGTAGGCACCTGCAACACAGAATCACTCCCATTCATAAGTTTGTCATAATTATAAAATATAAACAGGTATCACATCAAAAATAAAGTTGTTTTAAAATTGTACTTTAGCTTCCAAATACAAACGTTACTCTAAAATTCATGGATTTATTGATATGTCATCAGCTGTTCTTGATGATGCGATTTCTTTTGTACACACACCAAAAATATGTCCTACTTATTGAATTTTATACCAATTGATTCTAGTTAACTCATTTTTACTGGTCATGTAAATGTACCCGATGTGTTGCTATAGTTTAGATTTTGGTCTTATGCCTGGGTTAAGACCATTTTCTTTGCTCTTCACACGTTTTACATGTTTTAAACAAATGAGCTAAATACTTTTAACACAAAAGTTGTGCTCTTTGTTTTGTCCCAACAGTCAGAACCTCTACAGATTTGGTCTCCATGGAAACAGGCACGTGTGGGTCAGGCTGAAATCTTTTGATGAAATCTGTCCTTGAGCTCAACATTGGCAAACGAATTGCCCCAGAGTTAAATCTCTACGCAAACTGTATAAGAAAAATGCCATATGAACAAACGAGTGTGCCTCTGGACATGCAGCCGTGTTGGTCGATGCTGCATCTGATAAATAAAACATGTTCAAGTTCTGATGTAACAATGTGCTGCTGCTGCCAGGGTCAGTTTGTCTCATTGTTTTTAACACATTAAAACTTAACAAACAAACTCATCTTAGGCAAACAATGCAACAATGCTTTTTTAGACACACAGACACATTGCATTATTTAATCCACACACTTAATGGTCGTAATCTTCTTCTATAGTCACCGCTGTAAAGATAGACTGAAAGGCTGAAAGAAGGCTCTCAACTTTACTTTACTACAGCCATTAAAATGCATTGCCATTTGACCACTTCATCATGTGATCGATTGTAAACAAAATAGCTTATCAAAATCACAGTTTAGCTAAAATGCAGTGCTTTGTAAGTAAACTTCATATTCATGTGTAATTTAATACAGCTCCCATGTAAACCAAACAGAAATTCTTACTTCTTACATTATATTGCATTGCGCGTCCTTCCTTACTATTCGTCTCGCTGGCAGAGCTCCCAGCTGTGTGGACTCTTCGGACTTTATTTGTATCAACATTTGACCCGGACACTAATGAGCTGTAAGCGCCTCTTCACAGACCCACATCTAGCTGGCATTAATTCCGCTTTGGGAATTGCCATTGTTTTTGAGTGTTTTTGTTTAAGAGCAGAATAATTTATGCTGTTGATGCTTCACAAACACTAAGAATGCCCCCTCCCTTGTTCCCCCTATTCTTTTATGCTGCTCAGTGCTCACAGAAACGCAGGAGTAATTGTTGCTTTGTTATTATTCTGACTTGCAGAGTTGTAGGGCTACGAGGGGAGCATGAAGTAAAATCCTGTAATTACAGAAAAGACATGAAGATGACTGGAGGCTAGCGTCTCCACTTCTTTGCTAATACTAAATTGCTCTTCTATTGGATCAGATAAACTTTTACAAAATATACTATAATGCGACTGATATGAAATTCAGTCAGCCAGTGAGCTTTAGTGTACATTTTCAGGTCGTCTTCATGGCTATGTTTACATGCACACCAAAAGTCTCATTATTATCCCATTTCTGGAATGATCAGATTATTCAAATGTCAAGTAAACAGTTGCATCTGATGTGAGTAATCTGATCTCCTTCTGATAGTTCACACCTGTGCAGATTTTGACAGGAAAATTATACGTAAAAAGGCACACTAATGTGGCAAGACAAAAATGAAAAGTTGTTTTAAAATTCACGGTACTTTACTTTCCAAATACAAAAGTTACTCACTGATCAACTGACGTGTATGTTTTTGATGATGCGATTTTTTTTTTGTATTTTTAAACGCACACCAAAAATCTGTCCTAATTACCTTATTAACTAGTTTATTCTAGTTATCTCATTTTTACTGGCTATGCAAATGTACCCAGTGTGTTGCTATCATTTTAATTTTGCTGATGGTCGGAGAGGCTCTAGACCTGGTACTGAAACTGTATTTGCCCGCTCCTCCATTTTGTGACACCTGATCTACAGTGAAGTTACCTGTCGAAAATACCACATTTCTGGACACTAGTTTGTAGTCAACGATGGAGAATTGAGGGAGCTCGATCCTGGTCACCCCGGTCACAGCGGTCTCTCCTCCTTTCCAGTAGAACTCAATGTCATCAGTGGTGTATCCGTCTGAAATTATACAAGACAGAGTGAGGACAGTTTGACCCAGACCAAAAACTAAACCAAGCTATTTAAATTCTTACCATACAAAGGTTTATTGTACTTGCCAATGTTCCTAAATTTTCCTCACTCTGATCATCACATGGCTGCGTGCGTGTGTGTATGTGTAATCACTAATGTGTGCTTGTACTTGTGGATTGGTAGGGGTGCCATTTTGAGAATTTAACAACTGAAAACTCCCCCTACCCTCCCATATGTGGGTGGAACATCATAACCGTCTAATTTAAAAACAACCAATATATGAATTTTTCAATATCTATTTTCATATAAAGCATATTTGCTTGAGTGAAATCTCTAGTTGCTTAATAGCTGCATCTGATTTACAGTGAGCCCCATGAATCATTGTTAAGTGCTGATTGCATGGGGAGTAAATCTGGGCGAGTTGTGTGTCGCTGTATCCAGACAGACTGCGACCACGTGGATCCATAAGCGCTGATGGTTTTATGGGAGGACCAAGCCGAGATCCGAGAGCCGAGCCAGGGCCCTGATCAAGGAGAGCTGATCATTACGGCTGCTCTGGGAGTCCATGTGTGCTCCCAACAGGGCAGAGACAGTGGCTCCTAACGGCGAGTAATCTCATCGGCCCTGACAGCTTAATAAATCGTACATCAGTTCAGAAGCCAGGGCCCTTTCTGAGCTGGAGACATGACCAGTGCGAGAAGTTTTTTATGACAATCACTTTTCATACTTAACTGATGAAAGAGCGGAGATGTGCAGTGTATTTTAATGAGGTTCAAGACAGGGGCCTGGGTCATGGCTCAACTAGAATCATGCAGCATAGTTGAGGAATTTTGTATTTTATGTGTATTCTTATGCTAGTGCTACTTACATGTACAAATACAATGTCTCGTTATAATTTAACAATATTCAAAATAGAGTTCTAACTAAAGAAGCAATACAAGGGTTAAACTTACAACTCTCTATTTCTAGAGTGCAGTTTTGTTCGTCCAGTGGGTATCTCCGTAGGTCCATCATACAGGCTGCTGTTGTCGTGATCCTAAATGACATAAAAACACAAACATGTTTTATGCTCACTAAAATGCTGCACAAAAAGAAAAAATAGAAATCTTTGAGAGATACAAAAACATTATTAATAGCTCTAAAAGGCACTCACAGTTACCACTAATAGCACTTTCAGGATTTTGTGAAATGAGAGCCATTATTCCAGCAGATTGGTTTAACTTTTTTTAGGAAAGAAAGCAGGGAATAGATGAAAGTGTTAAATGTGCATTATTCAGGTTTTCTTGTGGGAGCCCACCACCTGCTTGTTTCCATGGTCATGGAGATGTTATTACTTTGCCTGGAATGTTCCACAGAATGGCATTAAATTGAACTATCTTGCATTTATTCAATTACAGGTATTTTTATTGCTCAAAAAATACTTCCATACATCCATTCTTTCTGAGCACAGTCTCCACAGATTTGACCTACAACTTCAGACTTGCACTATCCAACGAAACTAACCTTAACTTGACTTCAGACCTTAACTTAACTCAGACCTATGACAGTTTGTACTTCATCACTGATTTTGGTATTTTCTGCCTTAGAGAAGAGTTTGGCGATCCCTCAGTGCTTAAGAGTCTTACCTGAGCCCGTACAAGACTGTCCCATCAGGGTGCAGGCGGATCATGCGGTTTTTCACTGTGACTCCGTGAACAAAGGACTTCTTATCATTGAGGAAGTATGTGTCTGGGACCCAGAGCTGGTCGGCCACTCTGTTATCCAGGGTAAGGTTCAGAGGGATACCCGCGTACGCCAACCTCTTATCTCTCCAGTACTGCTGGAAGTACATGGTCAGCGTGTAGTCCTGGAGGAGAGAGCAGATACAGAAACATGAGAGAGTGTTTTTTATACCATTGCTGTTATCTGTCATAGTGTGTTAAACAACAGAAAACACTATTCTATTATGTGAATACAATGGGTTCATATGTGCTTGTTTTATCTGTTTTATCCTATGTAGTCATATAAATGTACTGGACCACAATGGCATAAAATACATAGATGGAAATGAAATATAAAAAATGTATGCATGTATGTAAGCATAATAAATGTTACAGCATACAGAAAAATCAAATGTCTTCACTGCAGCAAAAAAGACAAAAAGTGCTCAAAAACTCGTTACAGTTTCTATGCATGGGTTTTAGAAAGGTACTGCTACTGGTAGGCTGAGAATATACCACTCATCTTTCTTTAGCCAGTAACCATCCTGAAGTAATACACCGAATGCCTTTTAACACCAAAAATCCGTTAAAGCTAAAAGAGCTCTCATTGAGTTCAGCCTGCTGCCCAGAGCTGAGTTGGGATATTTTTTAAAATTTGATATTTATAGAATTGTCAAACAACTGTGATCTCCATCAGTCTGCCCAGAGCATCCGTATTTCAGAGCTGTCTTCTACCAACAAAACTGGCACTAGCATCAAGAATATAGATTTCCTTTACTCCCGGCACAACATCAAAACCATGTATCACTTTGAGCAAATACCGCTACAAGAAAAAGAAATATGAAGCTGGTTCATTTGGATTGTTTCAATGGAAAAACACTGCTTATAAGACAGACAACAGACAATTTAAACAATATAACTGCATAAGAAAGGATTTTAAAGGTGCACTATGAAACTTTTCTGGTGGAGGCTTTCTACAGTATGACATTAAACATATCTATCACCATGGAAACAGCAGGTAATGCCACTAGGCCAAGTTATAAGTCAGATCTATGAAGCGGCGACCCCACTGACAGTAAAAATGCATGTGTTTCAAGTCATTTTTTCTCAGCAATAAATACACCTGTAATTGATTAAATCCAAGATGTTACATTTAATGCCATAGTGAGGAACATTCCAAGCAAAGCAATAACATCTCATGGTAGTGGACCCCCACTAGAAAGTTACATAGTGAACCTTTAAGTAAAAAAAAAAATAAAATGGGCCATGTTAGAATATCATTGTTGACCTTTGATTTTGTTCAGATTATCTTACAAGTTTAAAAGATTATATTTCATATGATTTTATTGTAAATTTATTGTGCTAAAAATTGTATATTCAAATCACAGATGTGTGAATAGACTATTAAGCACCAAGCAATTGTGTTTCAACATTGATACATTTGAGATGCCTCCATTTTAGTATTTCCTTGTCAGAAGTATAGGTTAATACAAATAACCATATCATATTTGTGTATTTATATGTATTTATAATAATAATATTATTATATTATACTATTATTATTATTATTATTATTATTATTATTATTATTATTATTATTATTATTATTATTATTACAAAAAGGTACAACTCGTCCCTACACTCTTCTTACCAGTTGTCACCAAACTTCTTTAAAAATGTAATTTGTTTAAGAGTTTATTGACAAAGCGTATCATTGTGCTGTCAATAATTCATTCCCTGTGACTTTGAGTGGCTCCATCAGAAGAACACAAAGCTTTCTGCCTTTATAATGGCTTAGCAGGCTCCCCGTTCTGCTGACTAATGCTCTCTTAAATAAATAAACAGGAAATAAACACAAACTTGGCTCCACTGAAAATGCCTACATCTCAGCCCTCTGCTGCATCGCATATTCATTATAAAGTGTTCAAAAAAAGGCCAAGAATCAGACACAAAATCAATACCTACTGTTTCAACACCAAACTAATTGTCACTATAGATCCCTGTGGGTGCTGCTGCAACAAACTGCTGACTTGATAAGGAATAAAAAGTACTTTTATTTTCTAACACTTGCTACTGTACATTGGTGAGCTGTAGGAAAAGAGAAAAAGAGCTTGGTTTTGAGTCCCAATAAAAAAGCACAAAGTTACTGACTAATGTAATCTAATATTGATTGTTTATAAATAATTTAAAGAGTACAGTCAGAGTATGCAGGCTTTTCTTTGTGCTAAAAAGCATTCTGCATTTAGTACAGTGGAGGAGAATAAAACTGGAATAAAAGATGTTTTTAAAAAGACTGAAATGTGAAAAATAAATGCAGATATGGTATGTAAGATTTTTATTTCAAATTCCATGACCCATCCGTAACCCCAGATTCTAGGTACACATTCAGATAAAATATTCCTTTTACTGGTACATTGCAAAAAAAACTTTTAAAAACTCCACATAAACAAAAGCATCACCACCTCGTTCTATATACAAAAAATACAAAAATATGAGAAATACGGTATATTTCAGAACATGAGTGAATCACCCTCTCCGCCACAGAACCACCTCCTTGTCTGGAGCGCAAAGACCTTCAGATCCGACATAGTCTTGGATAGCCTAAAAAACATCTTCAGCTTTGGAAATCTATTTCCACATCGCTCTAACCATTTTAGCTGTGTAGGCGCTAAGATTCTGCATGGCCAATTTAGCACCTTTCTGCACCATCGTGTCTTCTTTTGAATGATGGAGGAATGCAGATGAATAAAACCATAGTTTACGTATAAGGCACTGTCAGGGACAAATAGAAGTCAAATATTACACTAGGGCCAATAAACAAGGGCTAATTAACAAGAGCTAATTAACATGGGTAAAAAATCATGAATCGGTTACAAATGGCTTATAATGTGGAAGTATTTTTTTATGCCCAGGTGACTTTGTGTTAGGTGTATTTAGATTGTAATTGTATGTCATGCTATGCCCACTGAAGCCAAACATTCAAGATGTTGCCAAATCCTTCACTTGTTTCTCTCCTCTACACCCCAGGTAGAGATGATGGGTGCAGTTGTTGTTGCCAGGTCCCGCGTGCACCATTTGGGACAGAGTAAATGAGGCCCCATGGGAACCTTCAGTGTCTTCTTCAGTCTCTCCTGCACCGAGACGTGTTTTAACTGTGTGCCACTCACAAAGTGCAGACGTCAACACAACACTGGGATCTCAGCGGGGAATACAAGAATAGCACTTTGAGAGGCCGCTACGTGCAACAAAACGCCTTTTCATCGCTGCATCAGACAGATAAGTGTTCCCCCAGGATTCAGAAACTGACTTTTTACAAACCAAGCATTTAATAACTCCAGTCCTGGGATCCACCCACATAACCTGTTACAAGTTTTCAAGCGGTGCCTCTATAGGAAGAAAGGAGTGTATCTGTAACCCCGTGTGGCCTTCAAGTGCACTGTTTCACTGAACATAAAAGAGGCAACATTTAGATTATTAGAGAAGATAACAGCCATTCAGATTTAATGCTAAACAAACATCTTGTTATCTTAATATAAAGAATAAAATAAAGACTTTGAACAAACTTGATTGTATTGATTCATAATAAATCCATAGTTAGTTATGTTTATCACTAATTGAAATTTTGTCTTTTTAAAAAATACTGATTCTTCCAAAATACCAAATAAAGTTTGGTATTAAAGTTAAGGTGCTTTTCAAGAGGAGGGTTCACCACGTACAGGTTTCTATGGAGATTTTATTACTTTTCCTGGATTGTAGCATTAAACTTGTCTATCTCAGTGGAGAAAAGCAGGAGATACCACTAGGCCAAGTTACATGTCAGATCTGTGGCGAGGCGACCACTCACAGTAAGAACACACAATTTTAAAGGTATTTATTTCAGCAACAAAAACACCTCTAATTTATTAAATGCAAGATAAAGTCAAGACAAAAACAGTGGAGACTTACAATAGTTTTTTAAAATACATGTGCCATAATTTCTCATTTGTGGTGATTGGACTAATGGGCTGAGCAACTGTGAGCTGTAGTGGTCCATAAGCTGCATGTTTACCTTGTTTTGCTGAGTCCATGGTACAAAGACACAAGGGATCAATGCAATAACCTCTAATTGCCATAGGAACTACACATTGGTAAATAGTCACATTTTTATATAGCGCTTTTCCACCTTCAAGGCACTCAAAGCGCTTTACAACAAGGAACCGCTCACCCATTCACACACATATTCATACACCAGTGTACGCAGACACCAGAGGTGAGGTGGGTTAAGTGTCTTGCCCAAGGACACAACGACAGCATTCATCTGTGGAAGCTGGAATCGCACTGCCAATCTGTGGGTCACTGGATTTGACCACTCAACCAATGATGTCTATGTTGAGAGCGCCATTTGAACCGCCAACCTTCTGATCAGTGGACAAACGCTCTTACCAACTTCATGGCTGATGCTGATACGATACTCAATCCAGAGAACCTGATGGCCGATAAGCTCTGCCGATATTTTTGGGGCAATAAGGAGGGCAAATTTTGATTATTTTCTCCAAATTATGTAATTCAAATTTGCTACAAACTCACCCACAGCCCATTTTTACCACAAATCTGTAAGAAAGCTGTGTCGTCTATGCCTATGTCTTCGTACTTAAAGTTTTATGTGGATTCTTTAGGCAGGTGGTTGGCTAAAACTAAATATCAGCCTGCGGAGATTTAACGCAGATAGAGTACATAAGAATTCCACGAACATGTCCTGTGTCTATTCTCTGTTCTATTTCTATCTTAGGTGGGAGAGAGCCACAATTAAGATAAGAGATTAGATAGTACTCAGTTAACTTCACAATTAGCTACATCTCTGCTCACATAAATGCCCTTAAAACAGTTTTCTAAGTATATGGCTGAAGATATCCTAGTTTGGACCTGGTTCAGTCTAGAGTTAGTCCACGTTTGAATGTTTAAATTCCGTTTTAACCCTGGATTAGATTAGAGTTAGACCCATTAAAAGCCTAAATATATTTTCTAGGTCGTATCGGCGAGACAGGTTTCCAAAGCTTGATTTTATACTTCCTCTTATATGATCATAATATTGGATTGCAGTGGCCACTGCTGCCAAATGCACAGTGTGAAACCTAGATATTGCTGTGTATTGAGAAATGCAGTAATATCCTGGTGAAGTTCTCCTTACCTTGTACATAGTCAGGGCCGGAGGTGATGGGTTTTTTAAAATGGCTGACGTTATAGCTGCACTTCAGTGTAAACCCGGGAGAACATCTGTACTAAGAGGTTTTAAACTCTTCAGTGGCTCTGGGGAGGAACTAGTGTTGAAATGTTAAAATAAGTGGATCTTATATCACAGAATGGTTTCTACAGGACTTCAGATGGGAGACGTGAATTAACATCTAGAAGGATTTTACAAAGTAATATTATATTATATTATATTATATTATAGAACTAGAATAAAGAAATATTAGATTTTTCGAAAAAGACAAGAATTTCCTCAACAAGATATATTGATAAACTTTTGGGAAACATCATGAATTAAACGTTATAAAAACAGAGACAAACAATATTAAATAAAATCTTGACATGACCTCGTTACAATTTGTCATCGTAGAGAGACTGTAATACTGTCATTTTTTCCAAAAATGTTGACAATATGCTGTTAGGGCTATTATTTTTAACAATTTTAATGAACAAAATTAGTGAAATGCTGAGTTTTATGCCTGGCAACATTTCTTTGCAAGGTGAAAATGTATTGACAAATCCACATTGAATTTGCCAACCATGCAGCCCAACAGACCAGCTATTACAACTCTGCAAAGTTAACTCCTCTACCACTTCGCACCATCACAATCTCTACACAGCATAGTCTCATTTACACATCCACTGTAACTGTATCATGTCCATCTGTTTTGTCGAGTGGCTTATAAATAACACATAAAAACAGCACACAAGGATTGTCATCTTGGAGCTAAAATAGGTGTAGAGAGAGTCGAGTCTGAAATATATTAATAACCCCATCTCCTTGACAACAGCAGAGCGCGCCCACACAGCCTGCATCGGCCCGTGTATACCTGGTGTGACTGTAGCAGACACCTTTTGTGCTCCTCTTCTCACAAAGCACAGTCTGAGTGAACAGAGAGCCCAGACGCAGCAGCCAAACTCATTTCAACAAGGTCCTTTCAACTCCAATGTTTTACTGTAAACAGAAAACTGGCAGCGTTTGAAGCCTGATAGGTGTTGTATAGGTCTATCAGAGCTGTTTGGAGACTTGACAAAGATGGAAAAAAGTGGAGAAAAATGTGAATATTATATTTTTTTGCTTTGTGCATATGTCTAACACAGACATTTGAAAACTGAAACATCTGTCCAGTAAATTCTGACAATTAATGAAGGAAGAGCTGACTTAACCACCATGCTGTACCACACAAAAATGTATTAACTGACTCTTGTGAGAATAAATTGGTGGATTATTTAGCAATGTAACAATATGTCTCTTCTGTGTGGTATCTAGGGCGCTTATTACCAGCTCAGCCCATCTTCAGAGGTATAATACTCCCTACAACAGAAGCATAGCACGACTGGGGTGCACTAGACTGGAATGGACAATAAGAACTGATGGTAAATAAACTACATTAGAACATGCCTCTTCTCTTCTACTCTCGGGCTACTACATGCTATTTTTCGAGCCTTCAGAATCCATGAACTTAAGATAAAGTAGCTCATACCCTTTGTGAGGTAAATTAAAGATGCTCTACACATTTACATTCCAGGAAAGCAATAACATCTCCATGGAGACAAGCTGGTGGTGGAAATGTTTCACAGTGCTACCTACCTGATTCATTAAAACATATACTTTGCTGTAGGACAAATCAAGCAATTTTAATTCAAATGCCATTATAACAGCTGAGCACCCACCCCTCAACAAACTAAAAAAGAAACAACCATATGTGATAAAGAACAGTGTAGAATAGACAATCCCCTCATTCAAGTATTTTTTTTTTTCTTTTACAGCCATGAGGAGCAAAATGGACCTTACAAAGAATTCCATTTTCAGAAAAGTGCAGAGTCACGTTCAGCAAGTGTGAGTGAAATGCCAAAAGTCAGATAGATTTATTTGATAAGGAGCTAGGACTTTTCCTACTACTTCACTTCACTTCCTGCCTGTGTTTGATTATAAGAAAATACCAGCATTAAGCCACAACCACTGGAGCTACTTAAAGGCTTTTGTAGTGACACTGATTCCAATACTCTAATGAAGATGTATCGAAACAGATTTTAAAATGAGATAGTTAAGTACCGGGCCGTATGCCAGGAGAAACTGATCACAAATCGACCTTCTGAAAAGTGCAATCGGACACTAAATAAATTCCTCCTCACGGGACAACATCTGATAAGGAAAGAGAGGGTGAGGCTAGAGGTTCTCTGCTGGGGTTCATGGACCATTCTGCAGCCAAAGTCCAGGTTAATTTGAATTCAGAACCACTTTTACTCTTGGTTTAGTCCTGATTTGGCTGGAGCATACATTTATAAACTGGACAAGCACGAGATGCCACCAAGCCAATTTACTGGTCAGATCTGGCAGACCTGATCTTATATTTGATCAATATAAGACTCATAATGGAATAAAGTCTAAATACTGTAGATGTGTCATACAGTCATACTACTTTTGTCATAGGAAAAAAAAAAAAAACATTCACATTTTCCTGCAGAAAGCATATGGCGGACCTGCCTACAGAAAAGTTACACTGTGCACCTTTAAGTATGAATAAATACATTGTGTAGGTTTTAGTTTAGCCCTGGTTTTATATTGGTAGGCCTGTCACAATAACAAATTTTGATGCACGATATATTGCTACAGAGAAATATTGCGATAAATGATAATACTGAAACTAATTCATGCCACTGACCGAGACAGCAGGAGAATCCCAGTAATTCGTTTTTAAATAGACGGTATCATTAAAAATCCTGTGCTGCAACAAACAGCAGAATGAACCAATAATTGCCCATAAAAGTTATTTATTCAACCACCTACAGTTCATATCTTATCATAGCACAGAAAAATTACTATTGCAGCTTCCATATACTGAACGATAAGGTTGATATAGTAATTATCGTGACAGGCTTATGGTTTAATGAAGATTGAAGAATTAATTTTTCACAACGCAGCATTTTTTGAGGACCTTCTTCTGCCTTGTTTGTTGTAGGCTATGGTACAAAGACAGTCCTGCATTGCACTGCAGCCCTAATCCATCTGCTTCACACTCCTCCTTCAGCCTGGGCATGTGCACCTAACAACTCCACTAAATGTACTCGCTGATCCCATCAACAGATTAAAAGCTACTGCAAATACCCACACATACCATTAGGAGCAACCATCCAACCTAACCAACCAACCAGAGAGTCGGGCATTAAGGAGAAAGCTAATCATTTAACCAGGAAGTTGTTTGCAATGCCAAGTTCAGCTCTGTGTGTGGGTGCAAAGATGGATGACATTTGTGGGGAGGCGGGACAGTGGGTGATTGACAGGTCTCATCTTCTCGCAGACATCAGGAAAGAGAAAGGGTGAAAGTGAGAGGAAAGAGGAAACAGCTCTCACTCAGCTGTCAGCCATGTTTGTTTTAGTGTCAGTGCCAAATTCAGGCTTCCAATGATAATTATAGAGCACCAAAAGGGAGAAGTTCATTTGTTTCATCGTCTGGTTCTTCACTTGATTAAATCTGAATAAGTATTCGAGCTTGGTTAGTCAGGAAGGGCATCTCAAGTAAAGATTCAAATGTAAATCATACACTTGCAGGCAGATGTTTTATCTTGTGACCCCGGAAAAATAAACCCAAATACAGTAGTAGTAGCAGCAGTATAACAGTAATAACAGCAGTGATATTAATGGTAGTGATTTAACAGAACAGAAATTCGATGGTAGCTTAGCCATTAAAAATGAAATGAAATTAAACATGTTTTTAAAGATATCAGACTGTTTAGATATCAGACAGACTTCCCGCTTATCATTAAACCAAACAGCTCTGAGGCCTCTGGGACAGTTGTGTCTGATTACTGCAGCCAAAGCAGGAGATACTTCCTCTGTATGTGGACATGTCTGAGACAGTAAACGATATGATCACCACTTAGGAGCCTTTTATATGGCTGTACAGGCAAACACTTAAAAGCATGTAGTAGCCTTCAATAAAAACAGCTAGGATCAATATATAAGTCTGACGATTCATATGTAGAATACAACTAGTCATTCTGGTAATCTTTTAAGATCATCTGTTTTTAAACTTTTCTGATGGAGGGTCCACCACCTACTTGTCTCCATGAAGATGTAATTATGTCCCCTAAAATGTTCTACAGTTTGGTATTAAACGTCTCCATGGTGAGCAGCAAATGATGTCACCACCAGGCAAAGCTATAGGTTTGGCACAGAATAGATGTTTTTCAATGTATTTTGTTGAGCTCCTGTAATTGAATATATTTTGATGTTATCCTGTGGAACATTCTAGACAACATACATCTCACCAGGCTGCTAATGCTACAAAGTATTTTGTATTTCTTTTGACCTCCATTGGCTGTGGAAGCACAGAGATTTTTCCTGAGTTACTGACACTACACTTGAGAAGCCCTTAGCTGTAACTTGTGCTGTTTAAATAGTTTTCAATTACAGAATAAATATTTCTCTACAGATCCAGGTACAAATAATAACATGCCAGATAACGCTACAATAATCCCATGGCAGGATCTTAATTTTTCTCCTTGTTGAGTCAAAACAACCAAAAGATTATATCCTTCCAGTTCTCTTCTATATAAAAACGTACTTTCCCTATGCCTATATAATACATAATAACTATACAAAAACAGTAATCCAAAGTAATCCAAAATCCTCTTGCACACTATTTGGGCTGTCAGAGTGCCTAATTTACTCATGTGGCTCATTATTAAATATGAATACCAAGCGCTGGCAGCACAGAGTGAGAGTGTGAGCTGCGATCCGTGCGGTAAGGAGCATTATAATTCACCACGGGTACATTTCATCACATATACTTGTCAGGGCAACATGTCAGGGGCTATCTCCTCCTGCTTGCATGCAACTGGCCAGCTTCAGTCAGCACTTCATCCCAGTGATAGATTCCAGACAGACTACAAAGCCCATGGTGTGCCAACTCATCCCTGGGTGCCATAGACGATTGGTTTCTACCCAAGTTTAACAGGCAGGCAGAACTTGGTGACCCCATATTTTAGCAGGATCATTTGGCATCACAAATCAGCAGCAGCAGGCAGTGAACCAGGGTTGTAAAGTCAGACAAGCTGCAGCAATGTGGCTACTACGAGACGAGTGCAAGGTGGAAGTGTGGAAACAGACTGGGTGCTCACAGAGGGGGATAATCACATTTGGTTGGTAAGTTGTGTCATTGTATAGGAATGAGGTGTGATGGTTGATGAAAATGATTTATAATAATTTTAGTCACAATTGTAATAAAATAAAATAAAAAAATTGCTGAACATGTAAAATAGGTGCTGTTAAATGAATGAGGAGGGAAGGGCGTGCCCTAAATTTGAACAGGATTATCTGGCATCACAAAGTCAGTGAACTATGGCTGTTATAACCATACAGGCTGCAGTGATATGCCTAAGGGACATGGCAAACTGTAGCTTTTGTTATAAAGGTCCTAACTAGGCCTATATCCACAAAAAAAATGTGTGTTTCTTGAACACTGTATGATTATACAGCCCTAATGACTGTAAAGTATTATAGTATAAAGTATTTATAGGCTATAAATGTCTATAGTTCATTGTGTAAAAGACATGTCACTTACCATGTTGACTTCTGACACCATGTCTATGCTCGCCACGTCTATGCTCATGCCCACAGCAACTGGCGGACCTGAACACGCGCAAGAAAAGAGAGCAACAAATAAGAAATTTTGCGGGGACACTTTTGGGTGAAACACATGTAAAGAAGAACCTTTGCTTACCTCCAAAGTCTGGTCGAAGTCTAATATCGTAGCCCTTTAACAATTTATCTACCGTCTCTTTGACAAATGACATGTTCCCGGGCTCGTTGACGCTGAAAAACAAAAAGAAAGTACATTTATAACCATTTCTGACGATAAAAATCCTACTTTTGCGCTCTGAAAAACTCCCCAGACGACGGACCCCGCCACCTCTCACCTCTGGGCGCAACACATCACCGCCACCACCAGCCCCACAGAAAGTACGTCCCACAGCCCCGATCCCCCGCGCCTCCAGCCCGGCATCCCCCTGTCTGTGCGAGCGTCTGAGTGCCGCTGGTTCCGCTATCCAGAGTTCAACAAATGCGCCAATGGAGAAGCCACGGTCCTGACGCGCTCCGCTAAATCAGGTGAGACGACTCCTTCCACATGGTGCTTTGCTCTAGTGCAGCGGACTCTGAACATGCTTCATCGGGCAGAGACGACAGTGCGTTACTTGTGTGGCAGGAGGGAGAGGAGCTCAGGGAAACTAGCGAGGACCTCAAGCTACGCACTGGCTCCGTATCCCCATCCTCTGTTTAGCTTTCTGATTATATTAGCCTGTATTTCTCCATGACAGCCGCATTACTTTTTGTCACACGCCCTTCTCTAAGCACCACTTTAGCGCACAGAGATCCACAGGTTCGCGGCAGGTGTATGCGCATGCGTAAAATAACTTTACAGAGTAAAGTATTTAACTTTTATTGAAATATTGTGAGAAGTATTGTAATCAAGAAAAAACTTTTAAATTAGTGTTTTTTCTATGATAGTTCATAATATTGGTATCCTATTGAGCCTATTTATGATATGACATTTATGATCTATTACTTTGTTTTGGTGCTGGGACTAACTTTTCATTATCCACAGTGTATCCAAATTAGCCCATAGTTGTTGAGACTGGGTCCACCAATCATTTTCTACCAGCAAACTATGAAACTAAGTGTTCAGCACATTTTAATCCTTACATAGTTTATAAGCATTAAACATGAGCTGTGATGAACTCTTAATTATATCCATCACTCCTAAATGGTTCCTCAACATCTTCAGCGCTGCATCCTGCCCTGTCCTTGCTTTGATCCTTCTTCTGTCTTCAAAATAAATACATTTCCCCTATATATACTCCCCAGCGGAGAGCACAAGTTCAAATGGTTAACCCAGTGGCAGTGGTAGGGTGTGGGGTGATCTGAGGTCATCATAAGGCATATTGAGTGGCACTTGACTTGCTGCTGGAGGGAGACTCAGTCATGTTGTGTTTGGCCCCTGTCAAACCAGAGGCGTTCCTGTGTCATTTAAAATCCTCCTGCTGCTGCTCTGCTCTGATACACTTTGCCACTGCACAGTGCATTATTCACATGTTCACCACACACATTTGTACTGGCAGTTTGCATCAGTGAATGGAAATGCTGGTAGTTATGAATATAATGAAAGCAAGTGGTTTGTATCTGCAGTAAAAAGGCAATTATATGAGGTACTTGAAGATAAGGAGTGTATACAGTACATTAGTGAGTGAATAGAGGTGGGAAATTGGTATGGAGTAATCAGTAATACAGTATCATGAATGGTGTTGGTGGTGTTGTATGCAAAATTTTAATATTGGTTGCAGAATGTTGCAAAATGAATGTTGGATTGCCAAAATAACGTCTGATTATAGCAATAATAGCATCCTACCGAACTTAAACATGCACCATATCAAGAGCAGTCAGTGACTAGACTGGAAGGATGTCAGGAGCTCCTTTCAAGCTGGAGCATTTGGCTATTGTGCTTTCTTCAGCCACTAGTAGCCTCATCTATAGCTACAATTGGTAAGGCTGTCGTATTAATCAGTTTAGAACAAGTATGATAAATATTTAATTGCGCTAATCCTAATACAAAAATTGTGTAGTCAAGATTATTAACATTAACCTTTAAGTGTGTTCAATCACACTTCAATCGCGTTTCTTCAAGGGGAAAAGTTGCTCATGGATTGTAGCTTTCTAGGAGAGTACGTTGTGAGATGTGTCACCTTTCGTTTCAAATAGTTCAAATACTGATGCAGAGCCTCTCTCTAAGCATTGTTTAAACAGTTGTCATTTGAATTATCATTTAAAAAATCTTAGATATATAGTCTTTGTTTTATTGTTTTGTTTTAATAACTAGTATAATTTAAATCAGGAACAAAACTCTTACCTTGTATCATAGATGGCGTACAGCTTTTTATTACCATCAACTGCATTCCTGCAAGAGAACAGAGGACACTTTCAGTTTGTATGACTCAGTTTAGATGTATACATTACATTACAGCCAAAACCATAAAGATGCTGCTGAGGACAAAATTCTGAACAAGATTAATGATAGCGAGAGACAGGGAGTGGTCATAACAGTGTTGTGCAGAATGATGAAACATGCTGTGTGTGTGCTTCTTCTGTGACAGACTTTGAGAGCCGGGAGGGTATTGAAAGAGTCAAGATGGATATTTTGGAGGTTACTGTCCCATTTAAGTCACAAAACACCCCCCCAACTCCCTCACACACACACGGCTACATACACACTCACTCTGATAACAGCCAATGAGTTTTCCATGATGGAAAACAGCATCATTTAGTTAGATTCAACTACTTATCCGTATAGGTCTCATTGGTTGAACTTGAAAATACATTTATTTGTGGTTACAAATTATTAAAACATTGTTACCCCATTGACTGATACCAAATGTTGGATGTTCTTGCAAGAGACGCTTCTTTCCATGGATTATACAAAAGCAAATGGCAAAAAAGTAACTATGTTTTATGAAGCCTTATACAGTATCACTCTCATAGTAGACCACGTGTTTTCTACTGACCTCTAGTGGCTGGACTTAACCGTGGCCCTATCTCGCAGTGGAACACCATTTCCACACCAGCACGTCTTCTAGAAACAGCCCACTTGAATTCTCGCTCTCTTCCTCTCCTCTATTCTTGTTACTGTATTGTGATATCTCAGATGTTTGCGTAGTTGTTGAGATCCCTCTTATGGCTGTCTTTATAACTACTATGGACCACTTTTCACTCTCCTCTCCTCCTCCACCCCCTCCCATCTGTGCGCCTCTCCTCCGCTCCATCGCTCCTTGGATCTTCTTGGCTGCGTGACCACGGGCTGCACGCTGCTCTGTAAGAGAATTCGCACTATTTGGATACTCCCTCGGATTTGTTCTCCTTTTCATTTTGATTTCTTGCTAAGCTTGCTGGCTGCCGGTGCCTCCTTTGAGCCTTGTCTAAATAGGATGTTCGGTCAGCACAAGTGTGGGGAATCGCTCTTTTTCCCCTCGCCAACCTTTTAATCGTTTTGGGCCAAAATTGTGAATTTAGCCGCCGCTTTTTCGCGTCTCTTTTTCCGATACGCAATCACTGATGGAGGAGCCGTCTCTCTTGTTTGATGCTGAGAGGAACTAGCTGTCATTAGTGCGCGAAGAGAGGACTAGAGAAGGAGAAGAAAACCCGCGGAGCTGCGAGAGGAGGAGGAGAGAAGTTAGCGCAACGTCTTCTTGTGTGGTAAGCTTTCGACGCTTGTGCAGCAGAGCGGTGTGGTACGGTACAGTGGCGAGATGCGCTGGGACGTGTGGGTAACGCAGTGGAGTGGAGTGTATCTAGATAAGCTGCACTGAGGATATGAACAGAAAAGACAAGAGAGGTGGGCTATGCACGCTTTTTGACGGTAATAAATGAGATCTGAGTCATGAATGAGGGGGATGCGATGCAGATCTGCGTTCACTTTGGCGAGGCACCGCGGGGATTTACAGTGCTGCTGCCGGTTTGAGCACATGTGGACTGGGACAATTATTATAGGAGCCCGGCGGTGATGTAGATGGATGCAGGTAGAGTTTGCAGGTTTCTAGCTCAAGTCTGGAAGCCATGTTCCTGGGTTAACTTGAGGCCAGGGCGCGCTGTTTATTATTATTTTTATTCAATTGTGTCTTGGTTTGTTTGGAACAAGTTACCCAAGTATGAAGGACTTACAGTTGTGCTTATATTGGTGTTATGGTGGTTCTGTTTTTGTTTTGTTTTTTTTATTTTAGACCTTGAAGTCTCTACATTTGATTGATGCAGTATTGATGATTTGTTAAATGTGGATTGAATGGATTTAAATTAAAATATAATTATAATATCTATCTCTCTCTCTCTCTCTCTCTCATATATATAGTCAAATTTATGTCATACACTCTGGAAAATAACATTTGCTTTATGTAGAATTTATTTTGTCATTGTGCATCTCTAAGTATGACTTTGTGTGTGTTTCTTTCTCTTGTCTAAACTTTGCTTGTATGGTTAATGCATTTCTTGAAATCTTGTAATGGGGTGACTGGGGAAAGACCTGTTTTTTAATAGCAGTGCTTAATTTCATGCATAAACAGTCAGAGTAATTCAATCAAGCTCATTCTTGTATCAGATTTTCAAAGTGGTGGTGTCTGCTTTCAGGGATGGACAATGGAAAGAGCCTCTGCGCCGTTACAATGAGACGAGTGTGGATCTGTGCACTGCTTTTGAGCATCACCTGGCGATCGAGGTAAGAACTGACACCTGCCACCAGCCTCCATAGACCGAGACTAACCAGACCTGGGTCAAACCAGGACTAGAAACGGATGGCTGTAGCAGGACTTACTCAAGAATAAAACAAGACTGAATTAAAACTGATCATGAATCTTTAACTACATCAGAACTGAACCCTACTAGCATATCCATGCACCAAAAGACTAATGGGACTAAATAAGAAAGTGACTTAAAATTGATTTAAACCTGGTCAAAGTCTGGCTAAACAAGGCAAAAAGAAAAGCTGAACAGGGACTACAGCAAAAATTCTAACTATATTAATATGTATTGTTTCTATAAATGGGACAAAACATATTAAATCTGGACAAATACAGGTCTAATCTAGTTCCAAATGGGCACTCCCTAAGGACTAAACCAGGTATAAACTAACTGAATAAAATTGTCTCTCAAAAGTTGTAATTGAATTTGAAATCTCAATAGCTAAAGCCTTGAGTACAACAAATGGGACCCATTCCACACTTTTGACAGCACCCTCTTACAAGCTTAATGGCGTGTCGTTTAAAACATAAACACCATTGTGTTATTAGACTGTATCTTTTACAGTATACACTTTATGGCTTCGTCCTTGAGTCCAAAGTCGTAATCGTTGCCAACCCCTTTCTTTTCCTCCCTCTCTTTCTCTCCTCTTTCTTTGTGTCTTATGCAGCCTCTCGCAATTTCTAGCAGGAAGTGCCAATGAGGCCGAGATCAATAACAACATTACCATATTCACTCGCATTCTGGACGGGCTGCTGGATGGGTACGACAACCGACTCCGCCCCGGACTGGGAGGTAAATGCCCCAGAAACAAAGAACGCATAGGTTGTTTTCAGCATTTAGTATCCGAGGATGTCAGTGTGTATTTCTCCAATGGGGGTAGAAGCCTCTGGTCTATCAGTTATAATATGGTATTTTTTCACAAGAAAGATCCAAAAGAAAAATGTTCAACCTAGTTATTTTTATAAAAGAAAAGGTTCATTATTCCAATATCTTGCTATAAAATTCAATTAAAGATAGCAAGGCAATAGAATGGTGTTATCAAAAACTCCAGTATGAATTCTATGATATATTTCTAGAAAATCCAAAATCATTATTATCTCACAAAATCTGCTGACCCATATAAACAACAGTGAATTTGCCTGGGCCTCATCTCTGTTATACTCTACAGGCCTATAGAATGCTGTGATGTCAGCTGAAACCAAGCAAAACAGTTACATCTAAAACACTCAGGTAATTAGCACTGCTCCATTTATGCCCAGAGGTAAGAACACATTGTGCTGGGCTAAAAATGTAAAAACTCTAAGGGGAAGGTTGTATGTTAAGCTATAGGTGGAATAGACCAGGGTCCATGTGGTTAAATCACAACAATGTGAAGGTCTGTTCATGGGTTTCAGTTATAGGCGACATTTTGACAACTGTATACCATCTTGTTTGAATGTATTCATTGCAGTGATAACGGTCCTAATTATTCATGTATTCAATGTACTGCCACTCTTATAAGAATATATATTGTGTGAAAGGTTTTGGTTACAGATGAAATTATGAAATACGCAAACAACAGAGACAGAAATTTGTGAGGTACTCTACAACTTTTTATCTATAGCAAATCTATCAACATTTTTTAAATTTAGCACCTTTTTCCTATGGTCTGGATGAGATGTTTCTGATTTCATATTTGCATTTCACAAAGTCTTGATTTTGGCATCCTTTTAGGCATCAAAAAAGGGAAAACAGCTATTGTGTTTTAAAATGATATGGCATCAAAATGTCTATCCAGTCCAGTTTTACACCTAACACCCTATTTTCACGTTCCCAGAAAGCCTCTCACAAAACCAAAGATGACATGTATTATCATCAGACCAAGAAGTCTATATGTAGAACACTGCTCCCTGCCCTCATTCATTTAGGAGTGGGTCTAAATTTATCCCAGCCTGTGACAAAGACATGATCACCTGTCAGGACCTCCTAAAGATGATTTAACATTACCATGGTGACCACATCTGCAGTCGTGACCTTGAAGGAGCTATTTTTCCTCTCCATTTAACACAGACTCAATTGTTCCCACTTTGAAAAGGGCACAAACTTGTGAGCCCTCGACATAAAGAGGGGATATGGCTTTGTAATGCCTGTAATATTAACAGGGGGTATGTCGGAGTTAGTTTTCCACTGACATTTTGCTGTGTACGGTGGTGTGTGGGTGCATTGCTTGTCCTGCAGATGTTTGTCCTTTGGGGCTGACAGCTCTCTCTGGTGCAGGACGTTAGGAATGAGCTATGAATGCAAAACACATTTACAATGGACTAAGGCCTCCTCTGGCTCAGGACACATCATAAATAACTTACCAGTGCAATGAAAGGAAAAGTAGAAACTAGAAAGTGCCAACAAAAGTGCCAACAAGAGAAAATGTTTTACTTTTGAGCAAGTCAAGTTCAGGTGACAAGATTTATTCTATTTCATTTACAACTGCAACAAAAATCACCTTTAATGGGATGATGACCTCAAATCAAAAGGCTGTTGTCATTCTCATCTTTTTGAAAATGTTAAAGCAGCAAATGCCAAATTTTCAAACGCATAGGCATTTAAATCAAATTAACTAATTCCTTGCTCTCAAAAACCCTTAGGCACATATTGTTAGAACAGTTTTTTTTTCCATCCATGAAGTGAAACACAATGTAAAACAGAGGTGGACCGCCAGTGCACAACCAATCTGCAGCCATTTCGCACTTAGCAAGCTGCTCTTCCTTCTGGGTTTGAAATCGATAAAATACTTAATGCCAACAGTGCACAGCTGAGTGCTGCTTTTACACTATATACTCTATAGTGAAAAAAAACTACATTTACTAATTTACAAAAATAAAGTCGGGTATCACACCGTTGATTTTGTCTCTTAAGATTTGCTGCTTGCAATATTTGTCATAAAATGCTATAACTATCGCTCACTGCCTAAATCCAGTATTTCTGGTCTTTTTTAATGGTATCAGCTGCCTAGCACTGAAGGGCCATTAATCATCAGCACTCTGTATCTCTCTCATTTTCTTAGGAGCCCTGCTTTGTGTGCAATATTTGTGCATCCTCCACAGAAGAAGAAAAGGGCTAATGAAATACAAGTCATTTGAGTTTGTGTTTGAGTTTGTGCTCCTCCTCTGCTCAGTGCTTTCGAGGGATGGGAATAGCTGCTGGACAATGAGCTGTTAATTGGAGCTCATACTGTAACAGACAGCACAAAAATGTTAAGATTCAGCAACTTTAGTCACATTGTTTGTTTTGTTTAGTGAAACGCTGTGATTTTTACAATTCTCACAAGTAATGTCACTCATCATGAACCATTATATATATACACACACACACACACATACATACATATATGGTCCAGTCTGAAGATTGTTGTAAAACGTTGAATTTTACATGTTTTACAGAAAAAGTCACAGAAATCAAGACAAACATCTTTGTCACCAGTTTTGGTCCAGTATCTGACACTGAAATGGTAGGAGCCTTCTTTAATAATAATTTTGTTGTCATATTTAATAACAGCTATTGGTCTATGCAGTTCCCAGTGAGTTATGATATAGTGCTTTTATTGCATCTACAATTAAACTAAACTAACTAACTAAAAGTCTTTAAATCTTGCATATAAAAAGATTTGTGGTTTTGTCTCGTAGGAGTACACCATAGATGTGTTCTTTCGTCAGAGCTGGAAGGATGAGCGTCTGTGTTTTAAGGGCCCCATGAAGCAGCTGGCTCTCAATAATCTGTTGGCTAGTAACATTTGGACCCCTGACACCTTCTTTCTGAATGGAAAAAAGTCCATTGCCCACAACATGACCACACCCAACAAACTCCTGAGGCTGAAGGAGGATGGGACGCTGCTGTACACCATGAGGTAATCACAACTTTACACACGATATATATATATATATATATATATATATATATATATATATATATATATATATATATATATATATATATATGTCATTACATTCAATAAGGCATATGTTTTTGTCATATTCTGCAACCGGATGAGTCAGTAGTCCTGTTATTACCAAAGTTTGCAACATCATAACCTTTCCCTTGGTATCGAAATGCAAAAACTACTATCGTGCCAACCCTACTGTAATGTCATCTGAACCCTAAACAGTACACACTTACAGTGTCTGTTTGGTAATGTAGCCCACATGCTTTGACACTGCGTTGCACAAAATGGAGGGTTGAGCGTTTCATAACGACATCAGTCACTGTTAAACATGTCTGTGAGTTGCCGAAACCTTTACTTTGCTCCGTGGGTGCATGACCTTTTCCTGCTTATTACCACGTCTCCTCTCAATCACACTCCAGTTAAATGTTTCAACACCACAGCTCCAATAACACCCCCAGTCACTTCAGCCGCTGGGCTCCTCTGTGTGGGATGGATACTTACTGTGCTCAGGCTGATCATGAAAACAGTGTAGTGTCTATTGTCTAAAAGTGAGCTCAATATTTTACGTAAGGGATTTTTTGTTCACTAGGTCTAGGGCAATTATTGTAATTAAAAGTACGACTCAAAATCTGCAGTCCAGTTTGAATTGAAAGCCACAATATTAAACAATAAATATGGCAAAAGTTCAGTATTAAGTATTTTGCACCCAATACAGTACTACTGTAAAGGTAGTGGTAGTAGCAGTAGTTAACGGTGCACTATGTAACTTTCTGGAGGTAACTTTCTGGAGAAGGGTCTGCCATCTGGAAAGTTCTGCAGTGTGGCATTAAACTATATATCTCCTCAAAGACAAGCAAGTGATGCAACTGGGTCAAGTTACACGTCAAATGCGTGTATAGGCAAGTAATTGAACAAATGTAAGATAGATAGATTTATCGTTATACAGTGGAACATTCTAGGCAAATCATTAAAATCTCCATGGAGACAAGCAAGTGGCAGACACCCGCTAGAAAGTTACATTGTGCACCTTTAATTAGTTGTATAATTTTGTGAAATATTTTTACTTCTTCTCATTTTTCTTAAGAATTAATACTACCAGGCCACTTGAGACCCAAACTATGTATGAAGTTTTATATTGTGCACTAATTATAATAGACCAAATTGCTTAAAATTAGAGTAGATTTGTTCATAGTGTATATTGAAACAACTGTATATTTTTGCAGTGAATTCAGCTGCCTTTTTTCACTTTCATCAAGCGAGAAGAGCACCTCATTTGCATCTCTGTTATTTCAGTGCTGTGTCATCATCTTATCAGCTCTTTCAAAATCAAATGTTCACACAAGACGCCAGGGGAAATGCACTGTCAAAAACGTCTATTGATCGCTAAATTGTTACAAATCTACCGCACTACAAACCATTAAAGCTAGCGCACTGTGGTCGCTAATGGGAGTTGAGTTATTAGAGACATTTTATGCATGCATTACTTTACCACTATGGGACTTTCACAGTACAAGCCCTGGCCATTGTACCATGGAATTGAGTGAGGAGAAGAAATGAGTTTCGATCCAAGATATTTATAAACTCAATTTTAAGCAATTGCACATCAGTGAAACCAATGTAATTTGTTGAAACATCCTAAAGATCGTATCTATGTAAAACAATATGATTTCAGCTTTAGGCAGTCATTTGTCTTGTTGTCTCTCTGTCCTTATTGGCTGCTATGATTTATTAAGGAGCATGTAAAAAGCATTCACCTTCACTAATTAATGCTGCTCAGATAGTGCCTGTACTCTAAGGAGCCCACCTTCAAACATCTGCTGATACTAAATAAATATTGTGCTGATGTGAACAATACTCAGTAAACACTGGACAGAGGTGGAGAGGCAGACAAATCTGGCACTACACAGTATAAGTACCGTTACTTTAAAATAATAAAAACACATGATTTATAAAACTACAGATCCAACATACTGCACATTTAAATGTTTTCTTTTTATTAATTTTACTACTACAACTTCTGCTACAAATACTGCTGCTGCTATTGCTAGTACTGCAACGACTAATACTACTGTTTAATAGCTCTAATTAAGACTATTTGATGGAATACTCTATGATTACTATAAATGACAAAAGACCTAAAGAGGCTTAGCAATTATGGGTACTATTATTAGTATTAGGATTCTACCCTCTGCAAACCAGTATTGAGAATGTGAGATGTTAAAATGTCTATGCTGTCCGATTTTTCTGATATAAAGTGCTGCAGAACATAGAATGAAAAACCTTGCCAAATTTGATTATGGCACCAATTGGCCACAAGAGGGAGCATTCCACCCAAACAGTCCACAGCAGTAAAAGGCTGATGATACAGGATAACACATCACTCTTGAATACACTGTACATCATAATAGTCCTGTATGGAGGATAACAGCCTATGTCTATCTTTACCCCATAGTGTAATCCTGCTCTGAATGTGTGGAGGAGAGTGGGGCAGACAGAGGGGCAGATGGCGTCACTCACAAATCCCTCAGAAGAACTGCATGCAATCTTACAAGCACTTTCTCTCACCAGAAAACACATCCCATAGAATTATCTCATTGGAAATTGTATAGTTTTTATGTTTGCTTCTACTTTGTAGTAAGTGCAATGTTCCACAGTAGGGCTTAACTTATCTTGAGTTTAGTCAATTACATACCTTAAACAACATGCACTTTTAGTCTGGACAGGCTCTGCTATCCATAGATATGACCTCTAACTAGGTCTTGTGGTGTTTGCGTGTGTACATGGACATAGTTACATTAAACGCCATACTATAGAACATTCCAGGCAAACCAATAATGTCTCTTATGTCATGGGCAAACCCTCCATCTAAAAAGTTACATACTGTAGCTTTGAGTAATCTTAAATTATTTCCACATATTCTTCATAGAAACTGCACCACTGTGATTGTGCGCATGCATGTGTTACATCTATTTTGTAGCGAGACAATTTTTCATAACCCAAACAATAATAATTAAATACACTATATGTATTGTATATGTATTTAAAGCATTTTTTTTCTTTTGAATTTTGAACCTAAAATTGTGTGTTTCCATTTGAAGTCAAATTAAACTGGACAAATAAATCAAAACATATCACTATTTCAAATTGTGTTTTAAAAGCGTAATATACTGTGCTGTTATGCTCATTCGAGATTCAACAGTAAATTACTACTTCCAAAAATACATCGTCATGGATACTCTTAAAAATTGACATAACAATAAGCATCTGTACTACTAGCATTACTCCACAGAAATAGAGTAAGTGCACAGATGCTGCCAGCAGAGGGCACCCTAACACAAACCTGTAAGCCTGCCTCAGTCTGTCCCACAAGGAGGACCAATTTATTTTGTTTTCTCCCAAATCACGGTGCTGTTTTGAAGTGCTACATGTAGATGGCAGCCTTACCCTCTTTAAAATATTTGGTTGCTTTTCTAAACCTCCTCCCCTCTCTCTCATATAATTTTTCCTCTGAGATCCCACAGCGAGTCCCTCTTGTGGTTCAGTTGCTTATTGCTCACTTCAGGGATAAATTGCACTTTAGCCTGTCGTCACAGTAATGAAGACAAACTACTGTATTCGAAGCTCCGTAGCTGCACACTAAATTGAGCACATGTAAATGAAACAAATTAGTTATAATGAAGGGAAGCACCAGTTTGAAGCAGTGATCATGTTGTTAATGGAAGCGATGATAGTGCCTCATTGAGTTCATACTGGATAGTTTATGTTACACTTCTATATTGTTAGTTGTTAATTTTAATGCTGTGTAAAGTAATTGAGATGTGGTCTTTTTTTAGGCTAACTATCTCTGCGGAGTGCCCCATGCAGCTGGAGGATTTCCCTATGGATGCCCACGCCTGTCCACTTAAGTTTGGGAGTTGTGAGTCAATTTTCCCTATTTTCAAAAATAAGTAATTTTCTTTGGCCCTTGATGCATCATAACCTTTAATCCTACACTTGCACGAGGAAACATGAGAAAATAAGGAAGCAGATAAGTTTACAGTGCTTGATATTAGCTATTCCTTAAAACAAAGTGAACATATAAGTGTTCAAAAACATAAACTGAAGTATATTAAGAGAGGTTTTGTAATACATTAATTGATTGGACCAATCCTTTCTTGACATCTGATGCAGTATATTTTTCTAGATTGAACCAGATACTAGGGCCAAACAACTAATCAAATAAAAGTTGCAATTTGCACAATTATCACATCGCAATGGCTGAAATTATTTTTAGTATAATGCAATGCCCTCTTCTTTTCCATCTTTATGCACCTTGGTGTGTTTAAAATGTGCACAGTGATCTAAAACCTGACTTGAAAACATAAATTGCAAACCTAATCATAATTGCAATTTGCAATACTTCATCTTTTTTTTTTATGAAATTGTGTGCACTACCAGATATTGGTATTGGTTCATTACAATGTGTATGGGTGTACTTTGCACATTGACACAATGGTAACAGAGGTTTCACTAATGATAAATCAAAGCTGACCAGAGGACAGCTAAAAGACCCCATATTACACTATTTTCTGATCTGTGTCATAATTTTGTTTCCTTCTCACTCATCTCTCAAACAAAAAACACTGTTCCACCTTGTTATGTCATGTGACAATACAGGAAGTGCTCTTTTGTGTTTTTAAACTCCATACACCTGCACTAGAATCATTTGGATTTCAGCCCTGGAACTGCAAATCTCTACAAAACTAGCTAAAAACCCAAAAACATGGTCCATAGGTAAAAAATCCTCCAGCTGAGGTCCTGACCAAGTCTAGTAATAAGATCATGGAGATGGGTCCCTGGGCGCCTTCATGTGCTGCCCACTGCTCCCAAAAAGGATGTGTGAAATGCAGAGGATAATTCCCCTACAGGGATAATAGAGGATAAAAAAGGCAGGTGTTAACTTGTAAATTAGCAGTACATGACATCACAAGGTGGGACAAAGCATTCTGAGCGCTGGAGATGTAGACAGACTTGCAGGATTACTCAAACATGTGTGAATGGAACAAAACACAACTCCAGGTGTGTTTTTGAGGAGGAAACAACGTTAAAACATGGCTTTGGTTTTAGGATCTTTTAAGATGAATTACAAACACTAACCTAATGACTGTAAAGCTGATCAGGAAGTCAGTGTTGTTCTTTGTTATTGTGGCCATTGATGTGAACATAATGAAAGTGAAGTAATTACCCCGTATACGTCCTCCATGCTATGGTTCACCTTGTCCAGTGGTGGCATATGTGTGTCCCTCAGGTGTGGGGCAGACAGCAGAGGAGCAGCCTGTGACACTGGGCTCCTGATTAAACTATTCATCATTATGTCAGCTCCACTCTGCTGCATCCTCCTCTGCACCACATCAGACATGAAATACACACCTATAGGAAACCAAGGTAACACCTGCTATATATAGGGCCCACTATTGTTGGTAAACAATTTAGACTGGAAATGACCCCTGAAGAAGGTTGAGACAAAATGCTGCCTTTTTAATAATAGATCCTAATTTAATAATGGATACTAAATAAAAGTTTTGTGTATGTCTTTACTTCCTCACAAGCTCTTGTCCCCATGAACCAAAAAGTATTGTCAGCTATTTGAACTATCTGAGCAATACTTCCTTGGGTATTTGTGCTTTCAAAATGCTCACATTATCAATATAAAATGCGACTTTGCCACTGATTAACTTTATAAATAATACGGTAAACTTATTTGGTATAAAAATATCTATTATCTCTGCGATTAGGTATTCAGATCCGTTGCAACTATAAGGCTGTGTGTGTTTAAAGTCAAATTATGATGAGAAATTATACTACTGTACCAGTGATACATTCAGCTTGATCCTTGTTGACTTTTTTGCCTATAAGCTGGCCTGTGTCATCAGAAGTTATAATAGACTTGAATGGACAATACTACCACAAAATAAAACTGCCTCTTTTACAACTCTGAGGCACCTTCAGTTACTTTTACAACAACTTGATAGATGGATGATAGAACCATAACAATAATAATAAAAGAAAATGTCCCTCAAAGTCCTACTTAATATACTTACTCTTGGACAGTAGTTTGGCTGCCAATATGTGTCTACAGACCACTTCCACCACATTCAAACACAGGCAATGTGGGTGAAGTGTCACTGTTGTCTTATCACTGTTAAGAAAATGAGCCATTTTCATCTAAACACATCTCATTTACTATTTGCTCTAAAATGATTAGTATTTCTGTAAGTAAATTGTGCAGACCTAGTTTCTTTAATTATCTCATTATGAAACTGTTTACTCCCACACACCTCCGTTTAGTGTCCAGTCTTCCCTCCACCCTCTAAGCTAGTTATCTTACCTGTCATCGTGAGACTAAAATACCTAGGGAGCTCCTGTAGCGCCAGCTTAAGAAGATCCCTGTGACGTGCTGATGGCTATCTCTGACTGAGCTGCAGGTGGACAATACACTAAAGCAAAGGCTGTGTGTTCCTGAAGTACTTGTGCCCTAAGTAAAATTATTATTATTTTAGTTGATTTTACATTTCCTTTTATTTGTTTATAAATAAACAGGGCTATACTAACACTAGACACTTTGTCATATGCTGGTAGGTTTTTCACTTTAGCCACATTGGCTGTTGGATTATGTTTGAGCCAGATATAGAATACATGCGTTGTTTTATTACACATTAGTCTTTCCACAAAACTTTTATTGTATTTTTTAAGATGATTTTTTTGTGAGTAGAGTTCTAGCTTTGTCTGCATTCCGTCCTTTAGGTATAAAAATATGATAGCTTACAGTGTACAGTTTCTGTCAATACTAAATTCATTGTGAATATTTTACATGTTTTGGCAGTGAAAGCACACATTGAAAATAGCATAACAAAACATAGTAAAGAAATGACTCTGTTGGCTGAACATTCACATAGACTTAATAGATTATCTGCCCTTAGGGGTAGAGTGTCCAGTGCCACAGAGTGTCCCACTGCGCTCTGAGCATCTCTGAGCATCTCTGAGCATCTCTGAGCCATTAGTGATAAGATCAGAGATAGAGTCTGGGATTTGGAGTCCAGCCAAGTTGATAAACCTCCTTCACATCAATTAGACAGTGCTTAAAAAACAAAGGTCATTAAATACGTCAAAGAGATCTGTATAATGCAATGGGTTACAGTGCATTGTGACATGTAGGATAGTATGAAAATATTTACATTTACATGCTCCTTATATAATTTAATTACCAAATGGTACCAAATTGCCAAATGACAAAAATCCTAACATCTTTCATGAGAGTAAAGCCTGCAGGGCTTATCATGTATTCATTATTCACTAACTTATCATTCATACATCTGGCCAACATATAGTCCCAGTGCTGACACACATTCATTCACAAAGGGCCATTTTAGAGTCATTATTTTATCAGTTTATATTTTAATGGTGGAATGACACACTGTAAGAACTTTTAAAAATCAACTCTCATGATTGCGTGAAAATGACACCCCCATAATCTCGCTGAGGGCAGTAGCCACTGCCACTGGGACAGACAAAATTACAGAGATTTGTTATCTGGCAATGCATATCCTATACACACTATTATTATGGTTACCAGATATTTACCAGATCCTCCATAGATTCTCAGATTCTTTACCAGAGAAATACAGGCGAAATTGAATGCGTCCTATCAAATTAGGAATGAATCCACCTTTGTGAGCATACCCTTGTTTAAAATTGTCCCACGGAGTTTCCTGTTTCCTGTTGGCTCCGCCTGCATTAACCCTGGCTAATCCGTTGACCTAATGGACAGCACTCAGCATGAGCTGAGGCTTTAGGCTGTGTCAGAGCGGCCCTGCGCCGTGTTAATCACCTCTGTGTTCTTCAGCCGCAACAAACGTCTCACTGCTCACTCACAGTGGGTTACTGCCGATTATAGGGAGATACTGTATTTCAAACATGCAAATACTAACATCATGTCACCATAGAACACCTGTGTACACACATGCTACTGTTTATTCAACAATTATGTAAAAATACTCTGCTTAGCATAGCCTGATGTCTCACTGCTCACTCAGTATGTCAGACATGCAAATACTCACATTGTGTCACAATATACTACCTGTGTATAGCAGTGTTCTCAACCTTTTTTGTCTTGACAACCCCCTAAGCGTCTCACACTCTGAGTACCACCTGTACAGTGTAACATGTTTTTAGTAGAGGGGTCTATAACCTTTTTCCTCTGGTAAACTAACTTCACAAAAAAAAAAAATCCCAGAGAGTTACTCATGGTGGAGAGCTGCTGGTAGCTTCCGAGCTACAGGTTGGAGACCCCCGCTTTAGTAATTATAACCTGATAACTAGTATATCACTAAAGATAATTATATTTTCTTGTTGTTGTTCTTGTTCTTGTTTAAAATGTACTACAACAAACATTCATTATTTAATTCCACATTTCTTTTAAATCTGAAATCATTCCAAGTTCCCCCTGTCATGTGCTTGCATACTCCCATAGGTCCCTGGTTGGGAAACACTGGTGAATACTAGACATGGACGACTACACTGTTTAGCACAGACAAGCAAATTGGCTAGCAATATTAGGGCTACATGTAATTAGCTAAGCAAAAGCAAGGAATGTGTATACCTAAAGTGGGGTTATAAAGCTGTTCAAGGGTTAAACCAAATCCAAACTGCTCTGTGTGCCAGTATTCTCACCATGTCTACTGTAGAGCAGAAGTACAGGACTAAACCATGTTCTAGACAAGAACTAACCAAAGGAAGAGCAAAAATATCAATACAATACAACAGTAAAGCATGTTACATTAACTCATAATTCATTCACTCTTCAGGTACAATAAATGGTGGTATGTAATACTTCTATAGCTCTAAATGTCCCCTTCAATCACACATGCATTTATGTCAAGTTTACTAAAGGACACAACAACAATATACATTTCTGGTAGGAGGATCAAACCCTCAGCCTTGTTTTTTTTTAACACATTTCTCTACCAAATAACTCACTGAACTTTTACTGTACATTTTTTGCTCAGTATTCAGTTTTAGCCTGTCAGGGCATTTGTGCAGTCACAACCATAACAAATAATCTATGTTAAATCTAACGATAGAAATGATGCTGAGGAGACGGCACATAAGCATGTATTTTTTCACTGTGCACAGTTGTTTTGAAATCATTTCCATATTACTCATGCAACAAATGTTTCTTGAGTCAAAGAAGCAAAAGCCTGCTGCTGCTGTCAGCTGTTCACAGTGCTGTGAGACAATGTAGTGTGTTGCAGTATAATCCAGACTAGTTGACTGGGGTCACTCTAAATTGCAGTGGAGCCTTTAACACTGGATTAATGCTGTTGTTTGATTGGACAGCACTCTGCAATACAACACTGCTACACATTCACCACTACAGTAAATGAAAACTAGTCCTTATTTGTGTATTTTACAAAGACAGGCCCTCAAAGAAATGCATTAATGCATTATATTTACACTGACACTTATAACTAATCCCAACTCCTCCATAAGCAATACATTAATCTGCAAAAGGCTTTTCTAGCACAGTGTTAACATTCACACATGCTGCGCATGGTCACCAACATCTGTATATTGTGATTACATGAGGCCCAAACAGCAGCGCTCTTAGCACTGACACCAACTTAATCTGGGTGTAATGAAGCAAAGTGGGGGAAAGGTCAAGTGTTGTGTCACTGCTAACACCACCACTATTTAGATTTAGCAACAGAGACACCTCCTGTAAGGGCAGCATACCTATGATCCCACAGCTCTATGTTCCCACAGCCATGTTTTGTCATATTTACTAGATCTAATCCATAATCTCCTAACCTTAACCAGAATCTTGAAACCAGGCCCTAAACTTAACCATTACTCTACAACCCACCATTGGGCTGGGTGAACATAGAGCCACTCCTTATATCACATCATGTAAACATTTTTTAACCATAGTTGGGTTGACACTCTCATTGAGGAGGTCTAAACAAAAATCTTGTGTGGCATAATTAATGGCTGCAATTATTGGCATGCTGTAATTTAGCACACTTACTTCTGTTCAGCTAACCTCTGCTGAACAACCCAAACCCAAAACATTACAATAGCAATAAGTTGTGTATTTCACTGTAGCCTTCCTTTAACAAAACCAGTAAGCATTGTCTTATATATAGTGACTCAGTGTAACTTGTGCTAAATGCACCCATCTTAAATTTCTACTGTACTGACCCCAAGTCTATGGCCCTCAGTTAGTCCATCGGTTCGAGGTCTTCTCTAGTCCACCGAGAATTTCTTTACTACAGCCCTAGTAATCATTAATACATTATTTTATTATTTTTTAAGGCAGTGATTTATAGTATATAATGAAGACATATAGTATATAATGACACATAGACATTCACTTGGAATTTGTTGAAAGCAGTTTTACAATAACAATAACCAGATTGTTTTACAACAAATCACTGATGGGCATAATTATCCTGGTTGATGTTACTTGTACAGACCATTTTGTCATGTAAGTCTTCCCACTGAGACATAATGACAGTGACAACATAATGATCCTGAGGTTTTTCATTTATTATAGCTGTTACTTCCCTGCTCTCAGTTTCTCTCTATATTCAATTTGCTGATTGCTGTCAAAGTGAGAAGAGCTCTCAAACAGATATGCTTTGCTCACAGATGCGTACCCGGTCTCTGAGGTGGTCTACATTTGGACAGAGGGAGCTGCAAAGTCTGTGGTGGTGGCAGAGGAGGGCTCTCGACTCAACCAGTACCATCTGATCGGACAGACAGCTGGGACAGAGGACATATACACCAGCAGAGGTACATCAGTACACACAGTCACACAGCCAGTGTCGCACTATAGTCTAACAGTATTGTTTTATTGTGAAAACTCTCACAGAACTAAATCTCCTCCCCTTATACCAGTTTACATACACAAACTAGTTTCAGAATTCATGAAGCTTCTTGGATGAGTGAGGGACTACATCGGCATGTTCACTCGCCTCTCTGTGGTGATGAGCTTTACTGTAGCCACAGCTGCCCTAGGGCTGATGGCCTCTTCAGCTACACAGGCACTTCACTCATGCACAGGCAATGGTAACATCATGCACAGTAATACTATATCTCATTTTGGAAAGGCCTCACTTGGATGTCGCTATATTTTTCCCTCCCTTCCTGCACTCTCCCCAGCTAAGCCCTGATATTCTCCCTGTCATCACTCTGTGTCCCATCCCGAGATGCTGTGCGAAGGAAATGTTTTCAAATCAAGCTGGATAGATACAATGAATGAGGATTTGAGGAGGCCTCCCACACATCACCAGCTGTCTAAAGTTGAGATGGAAGAGAGAAAAAAATCACTCATCTGCGGTCTGAGCCATTGGGCCTGTAGAGTTAATCCACCCATCGCAGTTGTGCTTTTACCGAGTGACGTCACTATGCTCTGATTGGTTGGTTACTGGTGACACGTGGGGCCCGGGCGGCATCTGCTTAATTCTGTTATGTAAAGAACTATGATAATACATTCGCACTGGGACCTTATGAGTATATGACTGTGGAGGTCCTCTATATCTGTAATGTATACTGGGATATGACTTTATCCCGTATCAGCCAGGAATAGACTGGATAATGTACAAGAACTAAACATTATAGCACGCTGCTTTAAAACCTCAGCTGACTAGAGTAAATCCACTCGTGCTGCACATTCAATCCAATAGAAAGGCTCAACAAGTTGCACTATAGGATTCAGAGTTATAACTTATGTGATATCGTTATTAAAATGGCCATGACTCTCTAATTCATTCCTCCAGTACAATTGTTCTTCTAACTGAAATTTCATTTTAATTAATCAAGATAATTAAAACTGAGGAAGCAGCTTGGATGAGCTGCGAAACGTATTCAACCAAATAAACTATGTCCAGTTGACAAATTAAATTTTCTCCTTTTTTGCCATAATTTATATAGTTGTGATATTAAGTTCTAAAAGTGTCTTAAAACATTGTTTTGGTAAGTTGATATACTTTTATATTTGTAATTTCCCTGATATTAGATTAACTACAAGTGCATAAACAGTTACTTGTGCAAGTTTTGGTATTGATTATTCAAAACAGTGTGCTTTAAAAAGGACCTTTAAAATTGCATTGCATTTTAGCAGTGGGTTCAATGTCTCAGTGCAGGTGGGTGGACACACCAAGCTAACATGGCCTTAATTAGCATTGCTAATCTGAGGTACAAGCCCTCCTTAACAAGCCAGGAATAGATCAGGCTAGTGCTCACAGCAGCTATACCTGGCCTTTGACCCTTGCAGATTGAGCTGGAGCGAATGACAATATGGACATAGGAAGTGAACAGAAATGCTAAGCTAACAGTGGCACTTCACACACTGTGGATAAAGAATCAACAGATGGTCAAGAACATGGACTTACCAGTTGACTAGCATAGCAGCGTTGTTCTCTGCTATGAAGGGAAGCTCCCCGCACACACTCCAAAAGCCCAGCAGTAAAATCCACCACAGCCGCCGCATCTTTCCTCAGGACAGTCCCAAGAGTCCCATCCAGGTCTGGGGCAGACCCTCAGAATTGGCACCAGAGATCAAGGCAGCTGACCATTCGCCCCGAGAGAGCAGCTGTCCCTCGCATTAAGGACATGTTGCTTTAGTCCCAAACAGAAAATCCCAAATAAAGTTTTCCTCTGCAGTGCCCAGGGTCAGCCCCCGTCTGCTCCGATCATCTGTGCACCTGTAATCAGCACTTGTTCTGCTCCTGTTTTTAGTGTTTCAAGCAAAAGGATGTATGTCCCAATCAAGCGTGGCCTGGCCTGACATAATGAGACGAGGAAAGAGGCAGAGAGAGAGCGGGAGGGAGCGAGAGAGCTACAGGATGCAGATTGTGACAAGGGATTAGTGAGACAGAAAAATCGGATTTTGCCAGGAGAAAGCAGCAGTCATCTGTGGATTTTCTATAGTTTATCAGGACTCCACGGCTCGACAGGATTTTTAAGTAAAAATCCTTCAAATGCAATCTTCACTTGTTTAACAAGATATTTTTAACATAAACCAGTTTTAAGATATTTTGGGCTTTCACATTTTGTGTCAATAAAGTTGTTATTTTATTATAGTTGTATTTGCTGCAGTAGTTAAAAGACAAAAGCAACTTAATGCTACAATGCTACAAAGGTTAAGTATATATGTTAACACTGACTACACTGTTTATTCATCTAAGCCCTGGTTCCCACTCTGTGGCTCATGTGCAACTGGTGGTACACAGCTCCCTCACATGGTACATGTACATCACTGTTTTGTCATTCACATCACATTGCATTGTATAAGAGAGACATTTTATTACAACAGTTTTTTTTGTTTTTTTTTTATCAAAACATTTGAGATAACCCTCAACTGTATAAAGAACATTCATCTTCACATAAAGATAGCATCATTTTTATTCAAAAATAGTAACGAAAAATGTTATGTTTACAAATTTGACATTTTTGGTTCACATTGCATTATCGAAGGTCATATTCATTGCAGTTTAATTAAGCTGTTTAGGCATGGCTTATCTAGGACTGAAACTCTGTTTCTATTGCATTTTTATTGGATTGTATAAATGAATGCATATTTTTAAATCACATCTCTCCTTGTTTTATCTTCAGGACAGTATACAGTGATGATGGCTCACTTCTACCTGAAGAGGAAGATTGGTTACTTTGTGATCCAAACCTATATGCCCTGCTTCATGACCGTCATTCTATCCCAGGTCTCATTTTGGCTCAACCGTGAGTCCGTCCCGGCACGCACGGTCTTTGGTCAGTCTTTTACTCTTTATATCTTTATTCTGATTTTATGAATGTGCCTGAGAGTTCCTAGAAACAGTGACGAGAACGTAGAGTGGATAGCGGCTAATGCTAATGCTTGCATGTATATCCTGATGTTATAATGCGCTGTAATGTGTTGGGCTTTAATCTGAGAGAGTGGAGACCAGAGGAAGCCTGACCTACTTCCCTTGCTGTAGGTGTCACCACTGTGCTGACCATGACCACTCTGAGCATCAGCGCACGAAACTCCCTCCCCAAAGTGGCCTACGCTACAGCCATGGACTGGTTCATCGCCGTGTGTTACGCTTTTGTCTTCTCTGCACTCATCGAGTTTGCCACAGTCAACTACTTCACAAAGAGGAGCTGGGCCTGGGATGGCAAGAAGGCTATGGAGGCACAGCAGCCCAAGGTACATCCTGATGGCGCTTTATGTGCCATGAAGTAAATGCTTCAACATAACATAAAAGAGAACATAAGCAACACAGATCATAAGAAGCATTAAATAACTGGAGTCTAGTAAATAGTAATGTCTGCCAGTGAAAAGAGGTTCATTTTATACACATACATACACATCATGACTGGTCTAGTTTAAGATCTCTACTACCATGAAACAAGTGCTGTAAAAACATGACTCATCGAGGGCTGTGTTCCCGGTGACTGTGGGCTTTACATTCCAGAGTTCCTTGTGATCAGATGAGACAGTGTTTGAGTCAGGATCCAAACCACAGTCCACCTTCTGGTGACTTAGATAATATGATATGTAACTTTGCATTATTTTCTTTCTCCACAGAAAAAGGACCATCTGGCTTTGTCAAAGAAACCCAACAACACCTGTTCAACTGGAGTGAACTACACAGCCAACCTGACGAAGGACGCCTCCATCTCCACCATCTCCAACAGCACAGCGGTCCAGCTCAAACCTACCGAGTCCAAGGCCCCTGACCCCAAAAAGACTTACAACAGCGTCAGCAAGATTGACAAGATGTCCCGGATAGTGTTCCCCGTCCTGTTTGGAACCTTTAACCTGGTCTACTGGGCCACGTATCTGAATCGGGAGCCCGTCATCAAAGGAGCTGTGTAAAATGCAGCTTATACGCAATCAGAATTCAGTCTGGTGCCAAGCACTTACAGTAGTCATAGAGTTTTATAGGAACTGTTTCATTGCATGTGTAACGCTCTGAGAAATGTCGCCATGTTTGCCTTGAGTTTGGATATTTAACTAATTCTGTTTAATCCACTAAAAATAGGTTCAGCAAATTAAATGATTTAATGATGATTTACAACCCCATATATGACAAGTTGGGATGTTCACTGAAATGTTGTAAAAAAGAGAACGCAATGATTTGTAAATTTACTCGTAGCTTTTCTAGTATTTGTTTTTGCTCCTCAATTGTTTCAGATGTGAAACCATTAAATAGAAATTATACCATGATTTTTCCTACAATTTCAACACTATTCTTCATTGTGAATAATTTGAGCATCGAAAAATTGCATTTCATTGCATCCTGTTTTTCTGCCTCTCAGTATCTTGTCATTTGGTTACATTTCTTAAATAATTGGTTAGATTGCACAGCGAGGCCAAATGTTATGCAAAACACTAAAACTCAAGCTTAAACTCCAACCCGGCTTTTATCTTTGTATCATGTTCTTGTAATGTATGTGTATTTGTACAAACTGGAGGCTGGAGGTCTGGCTGTGCTTGGACCATGGCATGTGGGACTTCCTTGTCAAAAGCAGCAAATAACAAAATAGCCATGCTTAAAATGTGTTGCCTTCAGAGTGTGAGAACTCATTATGAATGCACTGAAATCTCCAGCAATTACTTTTTCAGAAGCCAATTCATAATCTATATTCCCTTTTTATTGTACAACAGTTAGGATACCATGTTATTTTATATTGATGGAAATTAAGGGACTGTATGTATGTAATTTAATGTATATAGGACCATCTCTTAGACCTGGCCTTATGGTGCTCGTGCACCATAAGGCCAGTAAGTTTTGCTTCTGTCTCGCAAACGCAGCCGCAGTGTAACTCAGTCTAGTGCTTCATTGATGGATGTTGAGACATGAGTATTATCGCTTGAGCTTTCGCAAATTTGATGGTAAATGTTGTTTTTTAAGAGCTTTGAAAATATCATATTTATTTGACATACTTTTGTTTTAGTATAATGAAACTTTACTTCTATCCTCATTTGTAACAATTAGTATCCATGTATCGTTTTAAAACCTGCATGTATTCCTGTTTTGACAGGAAAAACATGATAGTGCTCAAGATAGCAATTCTGTAGCTTACTTTAGCTTAGCATAAAGCAAATGTCTGTATGGATGTCATAGAGCCTTTTTATTGGGCCACATTTAGTGTGTGACACATATTAGATTAGATAATTAGCATTTGCCACAGAGATCACATGTGCATGAAGCGTAACCACACTTCTTTTGTTGAGAATCTTTGTATTGCCTTTTGTTGATTTGAAAGAATCCATGTGACTAACATTTCTCCTCACAGACCAGAAGTGAATGACTCTGAGATTCTCAGTTATTAGCTCCGTTCAGGTTATTTCAAAATATGTTTGTGTTATGTTCAAAAGTGTAAAGTCTTTTAGATTAAATAAGTACAAAAAGGGAGTCGCAAAGGAAAATTAATCATTTTGGTTTACAATGATAATGATAAGGCACTGGTCCGTTTGAGTTTGCTCCCTTGTACAAATTAATGGGAAAGAGGGCTACTTTGTATACTAATTATTATGCTAAGCTAAAGTGACTTGCTAGCTTCTGTTGTGTTGAGTCTACTTTAAAATATACTTCAGACCCGCATGATATTTTCAGTAAAATAGCTTATATTGAACTTAACCCTCTATCTCCTTGGCCTGCCACTATTTATACAACATTATAGTGTTATGGCATTAATACACTGGTTTGATTTTATGAACGAGCTGTCTTAAATGCAATGATCTAAAGCAATAATGCCCATTTGAATGATAACTTGTGTTTTTAGAGTCAGTATTATAACTTTTTCATGAGAAGTCCAACTTGGTAATTGTCTTTTCTATGTACTCCTCATTAGACAGTATTGAGTTGTGCTTTCTTGAGGGATGCTGCTTTCTTATTCATCGTTTTAGTCCGTTTTTGGGTTCACCCAGTAGTGAAATACATTTTTTTCCTACATTGTTTCATTGTTTTACATTGTTTCTGCATACTAGAGTTCAAATAAAGCTTCATCATCATTTGCCCTCTCTCTCTGTGAAATTAATTCTTTCAAAGTAGGTGGAAAGTATTTGCAATATAGGCACAAAAAGTATTTTCCAGTAGGTGATAAGTTTTTAAATGTAATAGATGTAGCTATAGTGGAAGTAATTGTGCAAGTAGTTGGACTAATAATGTTGCTAACTGGAATGGTGGTACTACTATAAGTAAAGAAAGATTATAATAGTGGAACAAGTTTTAGTAGTAGTAGTAGTAGCAGTAGTAGTAGTCAGCCCCTACTTATATACAAAGTAAAGTCCCTGATGCCTCTGTGTACTCTTGCTGTGTATTTCATGTAGTACAAGGCAGGTTGATGGAGTCTCTGCAGACGCAATAAAACTCAAAAACCTTAATCTCGGTTGATGGGACAGTGGTGGTCGGTTTCACGTGCTGCCGTTGTTTGATTACACACACATACATACACATACATACACAAACATACACACGCACACACAACTCCTATCTGCCCCAGTCCAGCTCAGGATCCTCTGCAGCCCTGACATCTGGCTCACATCTGTTTGTAAGGATTTAGCTCCATTTAAGTTGCTTTTTCCATTGAGCGGGTCCATATACTCTACACTAAATTAAGCTGACACTGATGCCTCCAAATGACATCAATCACAGAGGGAAAGAAGAGCAGACAAGCACTAAAGAGGCTGGGACAGTGCCATGGTGTGTGTAAGAGATGGAGTGCCCTCTGGCAGACCGCTGCAAGAAGAGTCATTTAAAAAAAGTAGATAAACAGAAAATACTTACAACACCCCCAAATGTTAAGAGCAAAGTTCACCTTTAAATAATATTGTGTATCAGTAGATTTGATGAGAGAAATTTTTGGGGGTATAAGAGTCATGCTGTGGCCTGGCACCAAGCATCTTTCTCAAGATTTTGTCTGTCCTTTTACAAAGACAAGCATGCAATGGGACACTCTGGGACTACTCATGTTTTATATAGTTTTTCAGTTACTGTCGCAAAGAGATAATAATTAAATATGAGTAAAAACAACAGTGAAACAATGCACTACCTTTAGAGCCTAAATACAATCAGTCTGTTTCTTTGTTAACATGCTGAGTCCTGATACTTCTTCAGAATCCACATACACTCATATACTGTTTACTGATGCTGCTGGGTCAGCACTTTCACTGTAAGTACACATTGATTTATACATGATGACCTCTGCTGAAAAAATATATGGCCCTGCAACTGTGTGACCCATTGAACTACTGTTGGTAACCTGTGCAATAACCTGTGCAATAACCTGTAACCATGTCACCTCATCAGTAACCGCCTCCACTGTCCTCAGATTATATATTTATATATTTGTATATTTGTATTCTTTTACATATATATATATTATATAAGAGATATGTTTTATTATATATTTACATTTCTTTCACTCCCTGTACATAAGAGCTACCTGATGTTGTAAATATGTTAATATTTATTGTGATTTTATTTTTTATTTACTTATTGTTCTGAGTGTTTGCACAATTTTTCACAACTTTTTGCACTATACTGTCCCCTGACTGTGAGCTTCTGTCACGAGTGAATTTCTCCTCTGTGAGATCAATAAAGTCTTATCTTATCTTATCTTATCTTGTGTGTGAATAGAGCGAATGCATAAAATAACTGGTGATACTCTTACAAAATCTGTAAGCTACACATTTTTTTTTTTTTTTTATTTGTTTCGATGTCACAAAGCAAATAATTCTTAAAATGTTTAAGTGTTAGTAATTGAGGTTTGATATATATTTCTGAATAATTCTGACATATCCACATATATAAGACAATATAATGCATGCCTCACCTTATCTGGAATCTATAACATCAAAAGTCTGAAAATAACAATAATAATAATAATAATAATAATAATAATAATAATAATAATAATAATAATAATAATAATAATAATAATAATAAATAGTGTGTAAGTGTACATTTTCCTGACCAGCAGAGGGCGTCCGCGGTCAGCTGCAAAAAGGGAACTCTTTGAACACAACAACCACCTGTGGCCCAGCGGGTTTCACTGAGGAAACTTCATAAATACTAGGTAAAGACAGATTTAATACGTTTAAACAACACAAACACTTTTCTACACCATAACCATATGGAACATACGGAACTGTACCCCCCAAAAAATAATCACGCTTTGCTTGAACAGTACAATTATAGTAGCTAATCTGTATTCCGTGACCAACTTCAGATGCTCAACCCTTCATTTGCAAACACTTGTCAATTACAAAATCGTGTGCACATGGGCTTGGCTTTCCCTGGTAATGAGTAACTGTCAAAAAGTTTCAGTTATTGTGCACTGTGAATGTAGCCTTAATGACAGACAACTTATGATTTACACAGCTTGGGAACTGAACCTTGCTATGAAATGATTCCATTACTTTAAACCCACTGCTCTTGTATATATGTCACAGCATCAAACTGCTCTTGTCATAGCAAAAGGAGAAATTTAATTTGTCAACTGGAAAGAGTTTATTTGGTTGAAAACACAAGGATAACATGCTCTTGTCATGTTATCCTTGTGTTTTTCTCAGAGCTCCACCCCTGCAGGTGGGGCAGAGAGCACTAGTCCACCTCTGTGTGACCTTCCATTGGACCCGCTCTGATTCATATCTCCTGGATTCACCACATCTTTCTTTCACACCTCCTCCAAAATGCTGTCTTTTTAAAAACATAAATCTTACATTTTCAGCGCGCGCTCTTTGTGAATGACCCCACTGATGGTTATGGCTTTGGCTCTGTGTGACAAATGCTTGTACAGTAACCAGCTATCTGTCCAGGTGTATCATGGGAGATGACAAACTAACATTTCAACAACGTGTGGTTAACCATTGTTGCTGCAGCTATGGTCGCATAATAGAAGGACATTTCGTTTCAAATACTCTTCAATATATCAAATAATTCTCTCTTTTTTAGCAAACAGAAAAAATGGTAGTTGTAGAAGGGCCTATTTATTGGTTAAACAGACTTGACCTACTAACAAGATGTCCAGTACTATTTAATCAACACATGCTAAGATGTTTTACAGTAAGGTCTTGAGGGAGACAGCCGAGTGACGTCGCCTCGAGATGAACTGGGGGCTCACTCCGCGCGCACCTGCGTAAGACCAGCACTGTCCGCTCCCGAGGACTACAACTCTGTTCAGGATTGCCTATTTAATACTGTTCGCACTCTGGTGATATTTCCAAACGCAGATTTCTTCAATGACTCAGATTTATGCTGGATTACAAACTATGGCGCGCTCTGAGCTCAGGTTTCCCAGTCAGCCGCTGTGACCACCGTCTCTAGAGCTTCGTCGTCCATTCACTCTTACGAACCAAACAACATGCCATCCCCAATATTGCCTTTTATTTTACTCCTGTGGCTTCTACCCTCACGGTAAGTTACGTTAAGCATGCCTAAATAAGTTTAAACAACTCATATTATCATTTTCGTGTCTTGATTTTCTTGCGTAAACTTCTCTTTTTGTGCGTAACGGAGGACTTCTTCACCGTATTTACACGTGTTCGTATTCTTTTGTAACTTTTATATTTCTGGTTTAGTTGTTTAATGATGGAGTACGAGGAGGACTATGAGGATGTAACCGTGAATCAAATGCTGGCTCCCAGATCACAACAATCAGACGCCACGGAAATACTTAATCATTTACTGAAGGAATACGACAAGAAATTGCGACCAGACATTGGAGGTAAGGCTCAACTGGAGCTTTTTATCTTATTATTTAGTGATAGTAGAGCACTATGTTGGGCAATTGGAGATGGAGTCTGGAGCATAACATTTTCAAGATATATCTGAGGAAAAAATGACACACAAGCAAATAGTTCATAATGTTATTTGTTTATAAAGCCTATATATTTGTTTTTCTGAAAACAAATTTGCTTACCATGTTTCTTTTTCCTGCTGACACATCTTTGGTGTGCATTTCCCCCCTTTATTCCCACACCATAAAACACATAAAAATTCATATCCTTTAGAGGCTGTACTGGACATGCTGTAACCCTATATGTGACATGTAATTTTCTCCTGTGCACAGAGTCGGATTGCTTTTTATATGGTACAGTATGAAGGTGTGTGCTTGGGCCAAGCAAAGGAGAAGAGAAGCCTATCCCTGTTATGCTTGTTTTTGTAGCCTTGTAATTAGGATCTCTATAGTGGATAAAAACAATTTAGAGGGTTGCCAGATTATTCACAATCAAAAACAAAAAGTCTCCAAATAACACAATAAGCTCGCTCCTGTTGGTCTTATCATGAAGTACTTCTTTAGTTTGGCCCTCGATAAACAAGTTATGAAATGCTGAATTATTAGCCCCAAAGATCATTTACAGGGGCTCTATGTAACTTTTCTGGTAGAAGGTCTGCCACCTGTCTGTCTCCATGATTTATTTAGAATGTTCCACAGTAGTCTATTAATCTTTTGCATCTCCATGGAGACAATCATTATGGAAACATCACCCCCATCCTCTCACCAGAAAGGTTACATAATATACCTCCAATGAGTGCCATTGCATTTGCTCTATCTATAGGCCTGTTTCCTATAGATGCCATCCATCCATTTTCTTCCGCTTATCCGGGGCCGGGTCGCGGGGGCAGCAGTCTAAGCAGGGATTCCCAGACTTCCTTCACCCCAAACACTTCCTCCAGCTCCTCCGGGGGGACCCCAAGACGTTCCCAGGCCAGCCGAGAGACATAGTCCCTCCAGTGTGTCCTGGGTCTTCCTCGGGGCCTCCTCCCGGTGGGACATGCCCGGAGCACCTCCCAAGGGAAGCGTCCAGGAGGCATCCGGAACAGATGCCCGAGCCACCTCAGCTGGCTCCTCTCGACGTGGAGGAGCAGTGGCTCTGCTCCGAGCTCCTCCCATGTGACTGAGCTCCTCGCCCTATCTCTAAGGGAGCGCCCAGCCACTCTGCGGAGGAAACTAATTTCAGCCACTTTTATCCGCGATCTTGTCCTTTCGGTCATTACCCAAAGCTCATGACCATAGGTGAGGGGAGGAACGTAGATTGACGGTAAATCAAGAGCTTTGCCTTTCAGCTCAGCTCCCTCTTCACCACAACAGTCCGGTACAGTGACCACATCACTGCCGACACTGCACCAATCCGCCTGTCAATCTCACGCTCCATCCTCCCCTCACTCATGAACACGACCCTGAGATAGCTGAATGTCCATAAATGCAGTGAACAGAACCTGTGACAAAGGGCAGCCCTGGCGGAGTCCAACATGCACCGGGAACAGGTCTTGCTGCCGGCAATGCGAACACAGCTCCTGCTCCAGTCATACAGGGACGCAACAGCCCTTAGCAAAGGGCCCCGGACCCCATACTCCCAGAGCATTCCCCACAGGACCCCTCAAGGGACACAGTCGAATGCCTTCTCCAGATCCATAAAGCACGTGTGGACTGGTTGGGCAAACTCCCATGAACCCTCGAGCACACGATGGAGAGTATAGAGCTGGTCTAGTGTTCCGCGGCCGGGATGAAAACCACACTGCTCCTCCCGAATCCGAGGTTCGACTGTCAGTCGGATTCTACTCTCCAGTACCCTGGAATAGACCTTATCGGGGAGGCTGAGGAGTGTGATTCCCCTGTAGTTGGAACACACCCTCCGGGGGGTCCTATAGATGCCTGTACACAAAAAGGTAATTTTTCTCTCTTTTGCCTCTGGTGACCATCATATGGACCATCATGCTCTGATGGCACGTTCTGCAGCTTAGTCCTTGATATCACTCTGTGCCACCTTAATGGATTGATTAGCTCTTGATCCCCTGCTTTTTCCATTCAAACTCACAAGTAGACAAATGCTATATAAATTGGAGTTTATTGATATGCAGGTCTAGATTTGAACTTGTGTTTTATCTTTTACTGGTGATGATGTGATTTCTGACACTTGTATCAGCCGTATAAACTTTCATAGATTGTATTCTTCCACTGTTTATCTGTCAAAGGGCATAATTTATTTTCACTGCTCCACTGCACAATTTAAATGTGTAAAAGTAGTCAGCTGTGACTTTGAAACACTAAGCTCCTGGTTTATAAAAAAGAAAACGACTGATTTGATTGCACCAGTCCAATAGTGCTGTCATTTGGAAGAGACTTAAATAGGCATAGACAAATGAGTGAATTTCGATGTTAATAGCTCTGGAACAGTGACTGACTGAAGTGAAACATGACATGGGACCCTTATTCAGATCTTGAGCAATAGGTTCGTGGTTATAGAGTACCTAGCTGGAGGATTAACCTGTAAGGATGCACCAATCAGATACTGGTATCGGATATTGGTGCCAATACTGGAAAATTTGCTGGTCGGATATAGTCAGCCCAGAAAGTCTCAGAATGTTTGAACTTTTATTTATACAAAGTTGTTCTGTAGTTAGTTGAGAGACGGATAATGGCTTGTTTTAAAGAAAGAAATAATTTTTAGAAGATAAATCTTGTATTCATGGAAATTAGAATGAATGATTTGATTGTATTAAATGTTTAATGAATTGGATAGCGGTTACTTTAAGGAGACACTTTTATTTTGTACCCGACTGAGGACTGCAGACAGAAAGTAGCTTGTAGCTAAATCTGCCAAAGAGCATCTTTTCTCACAGAGATTAATGTTTTCTGTACACTGTCTTTGTTTTAAATAAATAAATAAAAAATGCAGTTAATATCAGTTATCAGCAGATACTTAAAGCTATAGTATCGGAATCAGTATCAGAACTGAAAAGGCTGGATCGCAGCATCCCTATACATGCTTTCATTGTTTTTTCAGACTACTGGATATGTAAAAGCCCCACATAGTATGGGAATTGAACCCGAGACCTTCAAAGTAAAGTTGGCCTTGTAGCACTTCACTTAATTAAACAAGACTTGGACCCCAAATATTCCAGTCCTCTTTTTGTTCCCTCTTTTAGTTTTTACAGTGAATATGTGTGAAGCTAATAAACATGTGACCTTTTTAGTGTCCAGCCGATCATCCATCTCTCTCCCTCACACTCATTATTCTTGTAGCACACATACATCTCTATGGTCTCTCCGCTAAAGCTAACACTAAACTAACTCCTGCGGCTGGATTGTAACAAAGCATGATAAATCAGGCTGGGGACAATTACCCTTTTTACCCAAATCCCCCAGCTCTGGAGCAACGATAAATACATTAGAAAGCTATTTGTTGTGGCGCGTGCTTCTTTGATGGGCCATAGCTGTGGAGGGTTTTGACCTTGTCCTCTTTAGTGTTTGTGAATGGGGCAATAGGAGATGGTTGGAATTTGAAAACGGTGTTAACCAGTGCTCTGGATCATAAGGCCAATTTATGGTGATGTTAAATGACAGGACATACAGCTGAGTGGTGTCAAGGTGCATATAGGATAGTGGTCATTAAAATCATATTGTATCAGGCATAATGTGGAAATAATAGCACTCCTTTATAATGGTCTATTACACAGATTTAGAAAGAAAGTCTTGGGAGTAAATGCTCTTATGTGTACAACCACATGTGTTCCTTTACATATTGCATAGTTGACCTTATATTGCAATGACAAATCTTAGGTCTCCACCTGCTTGTCTTCATGGAAATCTTTTGTTCCTTTGTCCATAATATTCAACAGTAATGCATAAAATGTATGTCTCCATGGAGAATGTTTCCGAAGTATGGCTTTAACTTTCTATCTCCAGAAAGCTACACAGTGTAATATTCATATTCATCTCTTAGAGCCTAGTCACAATTTGGTTCAAGCTAAAGGTTCAAGCATTTCACATATTTGGATTGCTTTCTTTTCCTCTAAAGGCAATGAGCTTCTTCTGAGAGTTCGTACTTCAAATTTGTCTGTCACTCATTTGAAGTATGGCAAAAGAGCTGTATTAAACAGGAAAACACTGAATCAAGTCTTTCCTTGGCCATTTTACTGTCTTTACTATGATGATGGAACAAAGTGGGACATGATAGTTTTAAATGCACTAAATACAAATAAATTCAGTGGTGCAAGGTGTGATGTTCTGGAGTATTGAAGCATAGGGGTGCATATATAACAGTCAGTATGGTGAGTGTGACGGTGGAGTCAGTGAAATGGCACCTGCTCTGATTGTGTGCGAAGTGTGCTCTGTTCTTGTAACTACAGAAATGGAGGTAGAATGACTGCGATATGGAAATAGAACTGAACAAACTAATCCTTACACATTGGATGAGGTGAAGTAATGGGTTACACCAGAATGACTTCATATAATTTTAAGAATGTGGAAGAAAATACCTTTATCTTGTTTGTTATTGTCACTATAGTTACTTCTTTTCCTCACTTTTCTATTGTTTAAAGGTACATTGTGTAACTGTTCTAGTGGAGGGTGTGCCACATACTTGTTTCCTTGGAGATAGGTGTACTTATTGCTTTTCTTAGGATGTTCCAGTGTATGGCATTAAAGTTAAATTATAGGTCAGATCTGTGGAGAGGCGATATTGCTCACAGTTATTGCTCAGAGTTAATGTTTTTCAATGTATTAAATACCTGTAGTTAAATGAATAAAAGATAAGAGGTTTAAGGCCACACTGTGGAATTATGAGCAAACAATTGCACAGTAAAAATAATAAATTCTAATATTAATTGTTCTATTTTGTTATTAATATTGTAATTTCATATTTTTCCTTATCACCCATATATAGGACAATTTACACTACTTCTCTATTAGCACCAACCCCTACCTTTAATTGAGAGAAAATGTGTTTTGTTTTGTTTTTTTTATTATTACACCTGTTTGTGACTTGAACTCAATCTTTTACATCTTCAAATGCTAACAATGATCTTTGGAGAACTTACAGACTTAAACTTAAGAGTCTATAGTTAATTAGACTATGTAGACTACTTTTATTCAAATCCCTCTGTCACTTTTTTCCCTTCTGACTTGTGTATCCGTCCGTCTCTCTCTGAAAGCCTATTATTGAGTCAGTGCCGTATTTCTTGACATTTTACACAATGGGAAAACCACAGCTGATAATTACCAAGGATTTTCTCTGAGTCCATTACAGAGCCACAAATGTACTAGTGCAGTTTACATCAATCTTCCATTCTCCACACAGTTTGGTCGAATTGGTCTACTTTATTGACAGTTCTCACTTTTGCATTTACTTTCACACAATCAACACTGCACCTCTATAATAATTTGTCCACTCTCTTGAAATTACCTTAAATGATGACAATTAAGAAAGAATTGGGAGTACCTTTGTTTGAAAACACAGGCAAGAAAAGTCTAAAGTCTGAAGTGTATTTATGATAGAAAATACCTCTAAATATGATACACTATAACCACCCAAACACAGGTAGAACATGCAAACATCACATAGGAAGAATCGAGAATCGAACCTTGGAATATTTCGTTATTAGACGAGTGTAGCTGCTAAGCTTCTGTACCGCTAATAATACAAGTAACAGTCTTGTATCTATTGTAGAAGTGAATCTTTGCTATAAACATGACTGTAGCATCATTAGCGTTAGCATGGTCCCTCTCATATCCTTAAGCTCAATGGTGATATATGAGGGTGGTTAGTGTTGTGTTTAGCCCCTGGGTGGAGATCTGTTCTGTGTTTTGAATATTTTAGAGCTCAGAGGGTTCTTCTACAGTAATGAATGTGAACACAGAGAGAAACTCATGTGCCATCAGTCATTGTGGCTCTGTGTGAAAGATGTGGGAGAATGGACCGTGCATAGACTGTCCCACATGTGCAGAGGTGTGTCATGGGGACAACCGGTTACCTTCAGTGATTAATGAGAGCACCAAAGACTTCACTGGAGCTGAGAGAAAGAAGGACAAGGAGAGAGGAAGAGACATCTGAGTTTATAATTGTCAGATAGATTTGCTAAAGAGAGGGTATTATGCCATATTATAACATTGTTCCCTCTTCAAAAATATGCCTGAAGAGGTTTTATATGTCATCCATGCATACTTGAGCAATCTGACAGTGTCTCCCGAGAACTCTTTGAACCCTCCTTACAGTTAGCTGTGAAAAAGGCATGATACGAAACTGTAAACAACATACAGGAGTTTCATTAGTGGGATGCATGCTGATTGTGTTGTGAAAGTGCCCTGAAGGGGGAATGACTTAGTGCGAGGAGCAAGAGGAGCAGAGTGTCAAAAATGGAAACTGAAACTAATTTAGAATTTTAATATGTTGTTTTTGGCGAATATAGCATCTGAAGGATAATGGGTAACATTGTAATCTAAATATGTGTTAGCTATAAATACCCTACAATACCCCCTCTTTAAGTTTGTTGCACTAAATTCAAATAGGTTACAATACAATATACACAAGTGCTAGTGATCAAGATATGCCCAAAGAAATTATTAAGGCATTTTGGGAGATGAAACCACAGACTGTCAGAAAACTGTTGGCTTTTCAAGGATTTATCCATCCATCCATCCATCCATTTTCTTCTGCTTATACGGAGCCGGGTTGTGGCAGGGACTCCCAGACTTCTTCCTCCATCTCCTCCAGGGGACCCTAAGGCGTTCCCAGGCCAGCCGAGAGACATAGTCCCTCCAGCGTGTCCTGGGTCTTTCCTGGGGCCTCCTCCCTCCTGAGGGAGGTGTCCAGGAACAGATGCCTGAGCCACCTCAGCTGGCTCCTCTCGACGTGGAGGAGCAACAGCTCTACTCCAAGCTCCTCCTGTGTGACTGAGCTCCTCACACTATCTCTAAGGGAGCACCCAGCCACTCTGCGGAGGAAACTCATTTCGGTCATTACCCAAAGCTCTTGACCATAGGTGAGGGTAGGAACGTAGATTGACCGGTAAATCGAGAGCTTTGTCTTTCGGCTCAGCTCCCTCTTCACCACAACGGTCACAGCGACCACATCACTGCCAACCCCTCACTCATGAACAAGACACTGAGATACTTGAACTCCTCTACTTGAGGCAAGGACTCTCCACCCACCAGGAGAGGGCAAGCCACCTTTTTCCGGTCAAGAACCATGCCCTTGGATTTGTAGGAGCTGATCTTCATCCCAGCTGCTTCACACTCGGCTGCAAACCGCCCCAGTGCACGTTGGAGGTCCCGGTCTGATGAGGCCATCAGGACAACATAATATGTGAACGCAATGCGAACACAGCTCCTGCTCTGGTCATACAGGGACCGAACAGCCCTTAGCAAAGGGCCCCGGATCCCATACTCCCGGAGCACTCCCTACAGAACACCACGAGAGACACAGTCGAATGTCTTCTCCAGATCCACAAAGCACATCTGGACTGGTTGGGCAAACTCCCATGAACCCTCGAGCACCCGATGGAGAGTATAGAACTGGTCCAGTGTTCCACGGCCGGGATTTAACCATTTCTAAACAAAGAAATAATTCAGGATTAAATCAGTTATATGGAACTTATCCTGGTCAAACCTGCCAAAACACTCATGTTGGGTTAACGAACATCTGGTTGAAACAATTGGCCATAAAATCATGACGCTGCACTTTCTGTGGGGCAAGAGTCATTGTGGCACTCACTCAGGATAATACACAGTCATTTCACTGACTACAATGGACATTGCGGCCAAGCCCACCTCAGACCCCTCCTCCTCCCCCACTGCCCTCACACTCTCCAAGCAGGATGTGACTAAAACATTTCAAAGGCAAAACCCACGGAAAGCCCCAGGTCCGGACGGTGTCTCTCCTTCCACCCTGAGACACTGTGCTGAAGAACTGGCTCCTGTCTTCACGGACATCTTTAACACCTCCCTGGAGTCATGCCATGTCCCAGCCTGCTTCAAGCTGTCCACTATTATTCCCGTCCCCAAGAAGCCCAGGATCACTGGACTTAATGACTACAGACCTGTAGCGCTGACGTCTGTAGTCATGAAGTCATTTGAGCGCCTGGTTCTGCCTCACCTCAAGTCCTTCACCTCCCCCCTCCTGGACCCTCTGCAGTTCGCCTACAGAACAAATCAGTCGGTAGACGACGCCATCAACCTGGCCCTCCACTTCATCCTTTAGCATCTGGACTCCCCGGGAACCTACGCCAGGATCCTGTTTGTGGACTTCAGCTCTGCATTTAACACCATCCTCCCTGCTCTGCTCCAGGACAAGCTCGCCCAGCTCAATGTGCCTGACTCCACCTGCAGGTGGATCACTGACTTCCTGACGAACCGGAGGCAGTGCGTGTGGCTGGGGAAGAATGTCTTGGACACTCGGACTATAAGCACAGGATCTCCACAGGGCTGTGTACTTTCTCCCCTGCTCTTCTCCCTCTACACCAACTGCTGCACCTCCAGCCACGACTACGTGAAATTGGTTAAGTTTGCGGATGACACCACCCTCATCGGGCTCATCTCGGACGGCGATGAGTCTGCCTACAGGAGGGAGGTGGACCGGCTGGTGTCCTGGTGCAGCAGCAACAACCTGGAGCTCAACGCTCAGAAGACAGTGGAGATGATCGTGGACTTCCGGAAAGTCACAGCCCCCCTGCCTCTCCTCACCGTGACAGACTCCTCCATCACCACTGTGGACTCTTTCCGGTTCCTGGGCACCTGCATCACCCACGACCTCAAGTGGGAGCTGACCATCAGTTCCCTCATCAAGAAAGCTCAGCAGAGGATGTACTTCCTGCGGCAGCTGAGGAAAGCCAAGCTGCCAGCCCAGATGTTGGTGCAATTTTACACGGCCATCATTGAGTCCATCCTCACCTCCTCCATCACTGTGTGGTATGCTGGGGCCACGGCCAGGGACAGACAGAGACTGCAGCGCATAGTGCGCTCTGCTGAGAAGGTGATCGGCTGTAGCCTTCCATCTCTCCAGGACCTGTACGTCTCCAGGACTCGGGGGCGAGCAGGCCGGATAGCAGCTGACCCCTCTCACCCTGGACACGGACTATTCGAGCCACTTCCCTCCGGCAGAAGGCCATGGTCCATACGGATCAGAACCTCTCACCATAAGAACAGTTTCTTCCCCTCTGCCGTTGGACTCATGAACACTTTATGAACACTTTATAACACCTGTACTAAGGACACTTTTAACGCCAGTCACTTTAAATAAGTCATGTCACATCACTTGATCTTGCACTGTCAGTTTGCACTGTTGTTCTGATGCTTCTGTATATACTAGACTATTTTTTATTTTTTTATTATATATATATAAATCTTTTTTTGCATGCTCTTACTTTATTACCTCCGCCAAGGAGGTTATGTTTTCGCCTGAGTCAGTCTGTCTGTTTGTTTGTTAGTTAGTTAGTTAGTTTGTTTGTTTGTTTGTTAGTTAGCAAGATAACTCGTTCCTAATGTTCCTAATGGTAAATCCAACAGATGATTATATTTTGGTGATGATCCAGAAGAAATCCTGGATTCTGGATCACTTTGAAAACTGAGCTGCTTGGCGGAGGTCTGCGCTCTCTGAGTGCTTTTCTAGTTTTTAAATAGTGAGCATCACTTACAAAATATTTCTCTATACTTACACTCATAATCCTTTAACTTCATCACACACTATTTGACCAGACAAGGGCATATCTAATTATAGTTTTGAAAGAATCAAGGTTGGATCACAATGACAAGAATTAGAAAATGTATTAAAATGTATTGTCAAAGCCTGATCTCGTCAGATCTCAGAGGCTAAGCAGGGCTGGGCCTGGTTAGTACTTGGATGGGAGACGCTGGGAAAATCAGGTTCCACAGTGGGGCGCCAGTGACAAAAAACATTTTGTCATTGTGTCCTTAGGCAAGACACTTCATCTACATTGCCTAGTAAGAAAGTGGAGTGTGAGTGTTGGTTGTGGTTGGAGGGACTAATGGTGCAGATTGGCAGCCTCGCTTCCATCAGTCTGCCCCAGGGCAGCTGTGGCTACAATAGTAGCTTACCACCACTGAGTGTGGCGTGAATGAACAATGAACTCTAAAGCGCTTTGGGTGTCTTGAAAGGCTCAATATAAATGCAATGATTAATTAATTAAAAACAACCTTAACCCACTATGAGAATGCTTTTAAGCATAATAGCGTAATATTTTTTGATCTATGTTATAATGTTTCATCATGACAAACATACCAGGAGTTGTGTTTTGTTTTGCTTAACACACAAACCCTGCATATTTAGGCTTTAGTTTTAGTCTCAAACAGAAAACACTCCACTTCCACCTTGTAGGGCCATGTGGTAATACAGGAAGGGCTCAATTCTGTTTTTAAACCCCATACACCTTCCCTAGAATCATTTGGATGGTTTCACACCTGGAATTGCCAATTTATACTAAACAAAAGGTAAAAGGTAACCACCATTTCATGTCATCACAAAGTGGAACAGAGCATTTTGAGCTTTAGAGATGTAGACAGACTAACCAGGTCTATTTTTGATGAGGTAACATCAAAAGGTAACATTATAACATGACTTAAACCTCACAAGAATCAATTTTGTGTAATGCGTAAGGACCGATAGGACTCCTCAAATCTGAGTAAAGTTGCTGCCCCAGAGAGAAGATATTCAGCTAGTACCATTATCTGTAAATACACTAGTTGTATGCATTACCTTAAAATAAATCAAAGCAGTTGATGTCAATGACCAATTTACCCTTATCGTTACTGCATAGATAAGCAATTGTAATAATTAAGTTCCATGCTAACTGTGGATCTAAAATTGGCGAATTTCTCTGCATGAACTGAAAACACAGCTTCTCCATTCTCCTGTATAATGAGGACAGTAATATAACTCGTCTCAAAAAGCTTTCAATGATACATAATTAACTCTATTACCTATTGTCTGTATTCTTCAGCCCACACCTCACAGTTTATTTCTGTCTCAGAGAATAAAGATAGAACAGATGTATGCGCAGTTAGAAATACACCTCTGTGCCATGGCTTTGGTTATGACATTACAGAGATTGGCAAGAAAGAGAAATACAGAATATTATGTTGTGTGCACCTCTCCAGTTTAGATGAGACCTTACCAACATGAGCTCTGCCCAAACAAGGAAAATGTCATCTGCATATTTATTCATGCTGACTTGAGGACTACACTGTGTGACTTTTTATGCTCTTGTCATGTAAAAAGTCAAGTGGACATATCACACATTACAGCTATTGTGTGTACTTCTGTGGCCGCAGTATGTCCTGTACTTCTGCTTGGTTAGTGAAATCAGTGATTCGCAAGGAAGGTTTTAGGTCTTTTTGTTGTTAATTGGCTATTAAACAATCAACAACAATAAATAAATAAATAAATTTCCACTTAATAAAAATCAAGTGACTGCAGCTGTGGCTGCCATGTGAATTTAAGTTTTGACATCTGAAACAATAAACATGAATAACTACCACAGACATTTAAGACAGCAACATAATGTTAAAACATTTTATTTTTTACATTTTTCATAATGCAAAGGGTAAAGGGTAATGTTTGGAGGTGCTTTAGCACTGGTAGTACCTGTGCTCCTCCACTAAGTTCGCTCCTTTTGGACAGGTGGAGCACGGTGCTCTTTCACTGTCACAATGAAACTTTAGAAAACGCAGCTCCTCTCGTGCTGAGAAGAGCTGAGCAGACAGCTCCTGCACTTTCCTGGACAGTTTCTCATTGTGTTTGTGGGTTGTATCTCCACCAACTCCAATACCAGTGGTTTGAGAGTCTCTGCAGGCCTCTGGATCTGACTTGTTTGTGTTTCTTATCTCAGCAATTATAATGTCCTGTGCTTGAAGTTGTTCCTTCATCTTTTCAAGGACTTTACTGGTGCTGGATAGCTCTTGTTGGAGCTGGACTTTTTCTCTCTCTGAACTGTTATATAGATATCGTATCTCCTTGTATGCATTCATTTGTGTCTCCAGCTCTTTGTCTTTCTTCTAGAAAGAAGCTTTGAGTTTTTGCATCTCCAAATCATCAGTCTTATTCCTGACCTTTTTGAAGTTTGCAAGCTCTTGCTTCAGCTGCACATTTTCCTGTACTTTGGAGTTGTACAGGTACCGGATGTCCTTATGTGCATTAATCTGGTCTTGCAGTTGCTTGTCTTTCTTCTGGAGAGACTCATTGAGTTTTTTCAACTCTAAATCTTTTTCTTGGTTGATTCTCTCCTGAGACCTAAGCTTGAGGTCCAAAGAATTGCTTATTTGGACCTGATGTGCCCTGAACAGAGCGCTCTCTGGGTTGGAAGGTCCTGGACCAAGGGCGGGAGGTCCTGGACCAGAGGTGAAAGGTCCTGGACCAGGGGTGGAAGTACCTGGACCAGACTTCTGTCCTCTGGTTGGAGGGCTACAGGATGTCGGAAGACACCAGTTGGGTGTTATCATACCATAACAATATATTTGATTGATTTGGACAGCATTTAAGATAATCTACATTCATCTGTGTTGAAAATATGTGTGCTCTATGTATGTACAGTTTGTATAAATAATACTCATACATATGGCTAATGTTTGTAATTTTTCTTTAAATGAACAACATTTTAGTGGCTGACACTGCATTTTGACATCAGTGGTGAAGAATGCCAAAAGATTGTCTGAGTTTAGAATTTACATATTTTCACATGTACATAGTATTTTTTTATTATTATTATTATTATTATTATTATTATTATTATTATTATTATTATTATTATTACATTTGTGGGTTTACAATACAAAAACCCAAACAGCAAAACCACGCAATTTCACAAGAGGAAGAAAAGAGCTATGTTTGTGTAAGTGCATTGATTAATTTATCAGGAAAAAAATATTTACGTTTAAGAGTTAAAACCATATACATAGAACAAAACGCACTGTTGTTTGAAAACAAATAAAACAATGTTCACATTATAACATTTTGCAAAAACTGTAGTCTCAGAAGAAGTCAAATATATCTCCTTCTAACATGAAACTGATAAGAAATACTATTGTGATCAGATTTGCAATTTGAATTTCAAAGGTCACATTTTAAACATGTCCAGAAGAATTTACAAAGACTGAAATATGAACTGACAAACTAATACAGGAATCGCATTTCAGAAAATGTTTGTACTACAGAGTGAGAATTTTTTTATGCAGATTAGGACATATTTTGTTGTGTATATGGAGGAAATTATAGTACTTCAAAAATTGTTGTCATTTTGATTCGATAAGAGAGACACAATTGAAATACTTGTTTACTCGTTGAGATTTTCTTTGCATTGCAGAATACGCTGACTAAAACCAATCCTGACACATGATTTTGTTAGACTGCAGAACCTTCCAATATTGTATGAAATGTTTCTAAAGTTTATCAACAATTTCACTGTGAGAAGACTTCATCTGACTTTTGCCACCTCAATGACAAAGTAGTGCACAGAAAATTGCTCTTGAGTCTGACTTTGAAATCTTGGAGCAGTACCAAAAAACACTACAGATAAAGTAGGTGTATGTGAGAGACAGGCTGCAGGTGGGACACTGGTTTTCCTGTCCTGACCTGTCCCATGTCTTTCCTTAGAAGTGAACCCTCTCTCACAGCTGTAGATACAAGCTTTTGTCTGAATAATAACAGGTCTAATGATACATTTCCTTTGTGCATGAATCACTTCTTTTTAATGCTTGCTACCCACACCTTTTATCTACTCCTGGCACCATTTCTTTCTCCATGTAATCAAGATCAAGAACACTCTATTCTGAGTTTGAAAAGTGGCCATTGCTGCTCAAATGAAATGTAATGTGCTGTAAAGTACTTATCTGTAAATATGAAATAGAAAATAGAAAGATATGAAATAAAAATGGTGATATTAGCCAGAACAATGTGTTTCTAATGATGTAACCTGCACCTAACCAAACTACACGCATATTTGAGCTTATATTACTAATTAGGTTCATAGCTAGACACTAGCAAGATCTGAAATAGAAACCTCATAAAATCAATCTTTTATGGACAATATAAAATGAGTTGAGATAAGGATCTGTCCAGTTGGTTTACTACAATAATGAGTTTTTCTCTTAGTTCTGTATCTTCAAATGAAAATGATTAAATTTTAATAATGATGGTGAGAATTGAGGTTAAAGAAAGAAAACTCCATCACTTCGTTCAACATTCTTAAAAGTTCATATATTGCTCAGCCCAAAAGAATCCATAATAAATATACAAAAACACGATACAAAACTGTACACAACAACTTGAAAAACCTGCTGTAATGTGCAGTAGTTTCATTAGTGGGATGCCTGCTGATTGTGTTGTGCTGAAGGGGGAGTGACTTAGTGACACTTCAGAGTGTCAAAAATAATATAATAATATAATATAATAAGTCATCTTATAAAACATTATTATTTTCTGAGAATATAGCATTTTCAAAATAATAAAGGGTAACACAGTGATCTAAATATGTTATCAGTTAATACCCCATAGAAGAAAAATACCTCCTTTGTAAGTTAACATTCTCTAGACACTTTATACTTTTGTACATACAGGGAAATCTGTCACCATTTCACCTCCTTCAGTGTCAAAGATCTTGGTCAGTACCTGCCTGTAGCCCGTTGGGCATTCTATTCTTTGATAGGGACAAACTCACTCTTACAAGAACATGGAAAAACTTTCACAGTTTTTTGCTGTAGAAATTGTTTGACTTGTTGAAGATTGTTGGCAGAATTTTATGGACTATGTGAGAAAACAGATTAGACTGAAACAGCAATACAGTGCAAATAAAATGAGACCGATCAGTTGAAGCTAATTTAGCCACAGACAGTCTGAACAATGTTGAAATAAAGTCAACATGGAAATCTTATAGTAATTCCACACCTTTAAAACCCAATCAAGATTACCTGCTATTTTCTTTTACAGCATGTGTCACCAACAAGGAAAGCAGATTTTTCAAAATAAGACCCGACAGAAAAAGCTTTGTTTTATTGTTTGCAAAGAACAATTTATTAGGTAAATACTGTATAATTGCACAATGCAGGTTTGATTGCGATTAATCTTGCAGTACAGTCTCGATGCTGTGATCTGAACACTACTGATGTTGTCTTCAGCAGTGTCGCCATGGCGATAGTGTGTTGTACTACAGCGTGACAGGTGTAACCTCCTGTGTGCGGCGCTAACAGCCTCAGACACACTTGGACTGGGACAGAGCTAATACAAAGTGATGGGGGAAGTCTGCACTAATGTGAATGCTCCAGGCTCCATCTGTCACAGCTGCCACTCACTGCTCTAATGTTCAATGGTTAAACGACACCAAGGACCCACCGGTGTGAAATTACCGGAGAGGGAGAGAGAGAGCAGGGCTGAATCACAAAGCACAATGAGCCACAAGATTTCAGAAACTCAAAATTTGAGTCTATATTTGAAGTGGTTATTTCTATTTATACTGAAGGTTGGGAGCTAACACTGGTCAGACAAAAAACAAGGCAGTCTTCTCGTATCAAAAGTTTTAAAAGCCTGGGCCCTATGTCAAAACTGGAGAAAGAAAGTAGCTGCACAGCTACTTGGAGCTCCCAGTTTTCTTTTCAGTTACACCACATGTGACGTTTTGGGTCATTATCATTAGAAAGTTTTTAAAAACATGGTGTGCTATTTATTTTGTTTTTGTTTTCATTTTTATTTTTCCTGCAGGTTTTTCCAACCCAAAGCCTTTCCAGACTATTAGTGTGGACTAATAGACTGGAAAGTGTGTAATGTTGAAATGTGATTATACTTTTGCATGATTTGGGAAAAATATCTAATTGATTTCTTTTCTGACATGCATTGCAATTGTGATTTTTTTCTTAATAATAAAATTCTGTTCCAAGTTCACATTCGCATCCAGGAGAAGAGACAAAAACTGAAATATGAACTGACAAACTAACACAAGAATCACATTTGAGAACATGTTTGTACAAGTGTAAAATTTAGAGTTTAAGAAAAAGGCTGGATATTTAGTGGTTTGTGAAGGAAATTATGGTACTTAAATAACTGCAGCCTTTGCAATGTTGATTTGATTGCAAATAATATTGCAGCCCTAGATTGTACTGTAAATATTGTGAATTTAACAGCACGTTATAGACTTCATCTCCAAAAGAGTTTTTTTTTTTTTTTATTTTACCACTAAAATCTAACACTAGGGTTAACTTTACTCACAGCTACAAATTTGTAGATCTTAATGATTGTGAAGTAACAGTTACTTTCAGGGCGAAAAAGGACATTACTTGTCAATTAGACTAAGATCAACTTGAATGAGACAAGTAACTTCAACAGTGACATATTTTTGCCAAGAGGGGGCGCCATCAAGTGCATTTCTTAAGGGATGACGATCATACAGGAGGATACAGATGGCAAAATACCCAAGTCTCTGCAGATAGTCAACTGTTAGCACTTGCCCTGACATGTTTTAACAATAGCTAAGGCTGGACTGCTTCCTTCCACCACCACACCAGATGGGTGTTGTAGTGTGTGGTAATGAATGTTACGATGTGTTTTGAACTTAAGCTGAACAAAAGTTTTGCTTTGTTTTTTCAAAAACAAATGCATATTCAAATCCTTGTGTACCTGATGCAGATCTAAATGGCAATAGAACTTGGTTTTACTCTAACTTGGCCATATAAGTAAAATTTGCTTGCTCAATTCAAGGCAATTGGTTTCCATGGTTTTACCAAGTAAGATTAACTTACTCTTAAAGTAAAGGTTACTACATATTTCAAATTTAACTGACTGATTAGTTGGCACAGCTTCACAACATGTGTTCTATGAATGAAAACTGAAGTACACTTAACTTGCTATGCCTAGTTAGCTGAAAGAGGAATTTACTGTACACTACACTGAGGAATTACTAAACTCAGCTTTAGATTCACAGTCCACTTTAGGCAATCAGTTTCCTAAATTTGTACTTTTTGTTTTTATAACTTTTGTGTGTTTGGTCTAGATTTGTTGGGTTTTATAGTCATTCAGTGGAAGTAATTTTAAAAACACTTAAAAAAAAACAAACAAACACGTAATCTAGGTAATGCAATACAAGGTTTTGTGGTTCTCCTTCATGCAGTGGGCTGTTGAGTGCAGTTGTGGTCCTCTGTGAATGAAGGTGGTTACAGTGAAGTGACTAATTATGGGCTGTCTCTATGGTACTTCTTCTGTCATTAGTATTTTTCTACTGCATAATGGACTGGAGTACCGCAGGTGATGGCCCTTTGTACAAATAATGAGCAGTAAAAGTGTCACAGATCATTTGTTATAAGTAACCAAACCTCCATTAAGTATAATAACTTACATTTGCACACCAAGAATTACCTCAAAATCACATCAAAGTGTCCAGTCTTTAAGTACCTGTTGCATGAGTGTCAGGAGTGGATGTAAACTTTATTTCTTGATGTATTTTACAGTGAAGCCCACTGTCATCGATGTGGACATTTATGTGAACAGCATTGGACCAGTCTCCTCTATAAACATGGTGAGTCCTTTAACATGTACAGATAAACATCAACACATGTTTGGAAGAGTTATACATTGTCTCTCAAAAACTGGAAATGACTTTTTTATTTGTAGTATTTCTATGTGCTATTAGCAGTGTTGGGCAAGTTCTTTCCAAAAGTACAAGAAAGTTGCTTCTGATATAGCATGATTTATTTTTCTTAAAAGGTGCTATGGAGGATTCAGAGTGGAGTGAGTATGAATAAGGCATAATTGAGTCGAACACTCACAGCCCATCCATCACAACCAGTGTTAAATCTTGTAATGTAAAATAATGTACTGATAAGTCATGGGACACAGGCTAAATGAACACATGGACTGTATGACTGATGTGGACAGCTCCAATGGGACGTCCTGGTGTCAGCTAACTCATTCTATAATCTGCCCCATCGGGGGCCAGTACAGGTGTGTAACTGTGTGTGCAAATGTAGATGAATGATTCACACAGGACAGGAGACAGCTAGTACCTCTTTGACCAATGACCCTTAGAACATTAGGATAGATGGTGCTATAGGACTGTGGAGGGACTGTGGAGGTCAGCAAGTTAGACTGAAGGTGTTTTTATCAAATGTATATTGATGATGGAGAGCATGTTATAATTCCATCACATTACATTATGCTGGTGTTGGTGCAGGTGCAGAAATATAATATGGCCTGCTGTTGGTTTGAGTCTCACAGTGTCACACGTTCATACTGCAACTGTCCCATTTTGGAAGGTGAGAGACCAAGAAAGATGAATATTATTCTTTGACATCAGTGCTCTTATGTAAATTTCCTACACAGGCTCTGTTTGACTTCATCTTTGAAATAATATATGTTTAAAAATGTCTTCATTGTCTGATTATAAAGTTTTGCCATAAATATTTTTACTGAATTAATCTTTACAACCAAATCTACAAAGCTGCTTGTACTTCCACAATTATACAGTCGTGTCACCGTGTGTGTGTGTGTGTGGGTGTGTGTGTGGGTGTGTGTGTGGGTGTGTGTGTGGGTGTGTGTGTGTGGGTGTGTGTGTGTGTGTGTGTGTGTGTGTGTGTGTGTATATATGTATATGTATATATATATATATATATATATATATACACACACACACACACACTACTAATTTCAGTATACCGCAATGACGAACTGATTCTTTTCACTACTACAGTGGAGGAAATAAGTATTTGCTCCCTTGCTGATTTTGTAGGTTTGCCCACTGACAGAGAAATTAACCATTTTAATGGTAGGTTTATTTTTAACATTTTCATAAAAAGAAAATCCAGAAAATAACTTTAAAGAAAATACATAAACTGATTTGCATTTCATTGAGTGAAATAAGTATTTGAACCCTGTAGCCAAAAAGACTTAGTATTTGGTGGCAAAACCCTTGTTTGCAGCACAGAGTTCAGACGTTTCTTGTAGTTGATGACCAGGTTTGCACACATATCAGAAGGAATTTTGGTCCACTGTTCTTTGCAGATCATCTCTAAATCATTAAGGTTTTGTGGCTGTCGCTTGGCAACTCGGAGCTTCAACTCCCTCCATAGGTTTTCTATAGGGTTAAGAGACTGGCTGGGCCACTCCATGACCTTAATGTGCTTCTTCTTGAGCTACTCCTTCGTTTCCTTGGCTGTATGTTTTGGGTCACTGTCATGTTGGAAGACCCATTCACAACCCATTTTCAGTTTCCTGGCAGAGGGAAAGAGGTTGTCACTCAGGATTTTAACGGTACATGGCTCCGTCCATCCTCCCGTTGACACGGTGAAGTTGTCCTGTGCCCTTGGCAGAAAAACACCCCCAAAGCAAAATGTTTCCACCTCCATGCTTGACGGTCGGGATGGTGTTCTTGGGGTCATAGGCAGCATTTCTCTTACTCCAAACACGGCGAGTTGAATTAATGCCAAAGAGCTCGACTTTGGTCTCATCTGAGACAAGCAGGTGGCATGCCTTTCATCAGAGTAGTAAGTGCATTTTTAACTTCCAGTCTAACTATTTTGCTTCTACAGATGATTTTATGGTAAGAGACCGCGTCCATTGGCGGTATAGTGAAAAAGCATTTTAGCTTTAAATAAGAAATCATTGGAACTCCAGTCGATGTGTTTTCTCCCTGATCTTTTTTGGCAGGTCATCTCTCGCTCACGAGAATAGAAAGGCCTGAGTCAGCTGTGTTTTGGCCCCAGATTTGTCTGAAGAAATGAGCCAGGAGAGGGGCAGGAGTGTGCTCAGCAATGTGCAGGTCAAAGGACACTGCAGGGTTGTAGCAGGTACAACAGAGACCTTATTAAATTATATACTTGGTAATAGATAGAGGCTGTGTGATCCTGTGCTTTTGTAAATGAACCCTGTGAAGTTCTGGAACTGTCCGTGGTGCTGAACAGGTTTTCCAACAGCACCACAGACTGGAGCACTATAAAAGTGTAAAGTAATAGACAAAATATAGATGATAATACTGAAACTAATTTATGCCACAACAAAGAAGAATGAAACACACTAATAAGTGTGTAGCTATAGAAGCATTAAGAGAATTTATGTTGAGCCCCAACAAATATTGTTCCAGCTTCGAAATAGTAATTATTTTGACAGACCTGCTTATTCTTATTTTATATTGATAGTTGTTACTTTAGGGCAGTGCTGACAACTTAGAAAAAGTACAGTTTAGCTTAAACTTGCACTTGACTTCTGCTGTACAATAGCTCATTAGAAACAATTACACATAAGCTGCATTTGAATCAGTGCTCTGCAGAAACTATTTTCATCCAGTTATTGTGTAAAACAGTGCTGAGCATAAGTAATATGATTAAACATCTTTAATAACACAATGCACAAGTGGGATTGTACGTACAAATAATGACCATATTTACATAATGTTAAATGTATTCTTCATTAAGTCTGGAGGTAATGAAACTGCCAAACAAACCGCTCTTAATAAGTCTGTTAAGTACACTTGGCTCTTTCTTTATAATTAAAATACAATACTGCCCCATAATGGGCTCGGCTCTCTATCCCTGCAAACCTTGTATAAACCAGGGTCTGTACTGTAAGGTTCATCACCATTGGATTGAAATTGCAAAACAGCACATCCTAATCTGCATGGAACTATTAGTGTTGTTATGAATTTCTCACACACGTTTCAAACTCAACTCAAAACCATGACAAAAAATTTAAAAATCAAATTTTTTAGACAATAGAATGTTAACCAACATTAAAGTGCTGATAAAGATCAATATTCTTAGATCCCTATTTGCCATATTTATGTATTTTTGTCACTATTGATTTCTATTTAAATGAGTAACTACTAGTTTTAGTGTTGTTTGATATTGGGCTATTGGTTTATTTGGCAACCCCACTTACTATACTAAAGTCAGCAGACTTTTATGAAGTCATTTTAGATGAAAATTGTGTTTTCCAATGTCCATATAATATAATATAATACAATATAATACAATATAATACAATATAATGATCCACGAGTGTCAATAGATTAATAATAATTAATAATAAATATATAGCAGACACAAGCACAGTATATCTTATTTAAGAAAGAAAAGACTGGACTGCTTGGATATTGGGGTTTCTTTCCAAACATTTTTCTGTCCTGGCCTGTCTACAGTTTTTGGACAGAGTTCTCATCTGAACACACTGTATACAGGGAGATGCAATATTCATGCTGGTACTTCAGCTGTGGCACAACAAGCTGCTGGCACTATACAGGGAGGCAATATGTTAGTTTGCCGATAGCTGTAGAAGTAGTACCAATAGCAGCGGTAGCAGTAGTAATGAGGTTGTTAAGTTTGTATGTGTTACAGGGCTGTATACATAGTGGAAAGTAATAATTTTGTAAAGCACATTTACTTGTAAAGGAATGGTATTGCATGGGAGTGTATTACTATTTGGGACTGCTAACAAATACATTGCACTGTCATTTAAATTCTTTCATTCTGCATTTCACAATTTCTTTTTGTAGGTGTAATGTACATTTTTATATCCTTGAGAATCTCAAAGAAACTTCACCGCATTTATATCTCCAAAAACAGTGAAAAAGCTGAGGGGGCACGTTTTACTCATGTAAATTTAAAACAGCAGCAGCAGGAGGGGCCGGGGAGAGGCTCGGGGCTCCGGCTCTGCACCTGAAGGAGAAACTTACCAGATCTGGTTCTATTGAGGACACAGCATGGCATTGTGGGTAGTGGAGGGGACATATGTTACAGAGCAACAGAGCTGCAGAAGCTGTGACCCAGTTTATTCTGACCACCTGGAACTCACCATTTTTCAACTGAAGTTTTATTGTCACAGAGCTTGGAATAAGAAAAGTACTTACATTTTGTGCCTCAGCGATATTATGTACATTTTCTGGTGGAGGGTCCGTGAGCTGGTCTCAGAATGTTACTGCTTTGCCTTTTTATTGCCTGAGTTTGATTTCTTGGTCTGGTGAGGCTTTTCTGTGTGGAATTTTCATGTTCTCTCTGTGTTTTTTTCTGGGTACTTCAGTCCTGCACAATTAAGCTAATCCTCCATCTTAATACTCCTAACATATCTTATCTATTTGGAGATAGGTACCTAGGTGCTGCCCTGCGGTCATCCACTGCTCCAGTCTGTCCGAGTGGCTTTGAAGGATGGGTCAAGTGCAGTGGCTAGTTTTCTATGTTTACATTGAAGTGCACATTTACCTTAAAACATACAGAGTGGGTTAAGTGTTTTGCTCAAGGACACTACAGCATTACACAGTGTTCATGAGTTTAAAATGCTGTGTTGTCAGAGAAGTATAGTGGGAGGTTTGGATTAAAAGTTGCATCAAGGACAGACCAGGACAGAGGCTGGATATGAGTCAGATCTACGTCACACAAAGCCACAAATCTATGACAAAATAAATATGACTGATTCTCTGTTTTGTCTGAGAGTTGTACATTTGAATTCACTTAGTGGAACTTTAAAGAACACAGTTTCTCTCAAGGCCACTCTCATTTTGTCTGAGTTGTTTTCAGTTTGCAAATACTGTGGAGATTAGAATATGTTAGACACCAGACATGAAACTGCATTATACGTTATATGGACAAAATGCATGTTCAGACAGTGCTCTAGACTAGGACATTATGAAAAAAAGGAAAGGAATCATGAAAAAAAAAAACAAAAAAAAAACAATGAAACAGATTAGATCCTAGAACTTAGTAACCACATTACTTTTTAGGCAAAAAATAATAATACAAGATTATTTTCATTATTATTTTCATTGTTGCATTGAAAAACATGCGCCCTTCCACCTTGAAAAACCTGATTCTGACTTAGCCTCCAGAAAGTTATGTGGTGTTGCTTTAACCCACCACATACTCCTCCTTACTTTTCTTTTAGTTTTCTTGCAGTTTTAGTAACTCTTATTAGTGACTTTTATTGTGCATGTGCTGGTGCATGTTGAAGGCAATACAACTCTAGAACATGAATATAACGTAAATGTAAGTTTTATAGTTGTATACTACAATTGAATTTCAGTCATAATATGAGTTACAACTGTATATTTAAGGGAGTGTTTTTTTGTTTTTGTTTTTTTTGCTTATGAGGATGTATTGGGTCCTTCACAATATGCTAATTAATGTATTCAAAAGTAGATGATAATGTGTGATTTGCATAAGTGTCCACAGGGGTCAGTGCAGAGGGCAGTTTGGCTGTAGAAAAGGGGGATATTTGAAGGCTTTTCACTAACCTCCATATTACAGAGAGCCAGATTTAGTCCAGGCCAACACACATCCACCACAGGCTCATCAGTATTCTGCTCATGTGGGACTAAATTATACCATGCAAATTACTAGCACTATTAACTTGTGTTTAATTTAAAAAAGATTAAACAATAACATTTTAACCTTTTATTGATGCCATTTCCACATTTTTTTTTTAAATTAATTTTTTTTTTTTTGTCCTTATATTTAACATTTTTGTTGGTGTACGTCATATTTTGGCCATAGTGCTTTTAATCATGCAGTTCAAAGTCAGTCAATAGAATTGTATATATATATATATATATAGAGTATAGAGTAGCGGCGTACTATAGCGCAGCACTATGGCGTCTTAGCCACATGTGGTGAAGAGCAGAGTGAGTCTATAAACGGCTTCATCATTGGCAGGGAGCAGGATCAATAATCTCTACAGAAAACTCTGATTGAAAACAGATGGAAACACTTTTACTCAGAGAACTGTGTAATAAAGTAAAGCAAATGTGTCAGTGGGCTAACGTTTCCACAGAGGATCTGTAACTTGGTTGACAGGTGTCACCTGTTTGTGGGGATTAGTTAGTAAAATTTTACTCAATGCAATAACATCTCCATGGAGACAAGCAGGTGATAGACCCGCCATCAGAAAAGTTACATGGTGTACCTTTATATTATCGGTATTTTCCCACCTTTCGCAGTGTGTTGGAGAGTGCACTTTGTGTCTTTACATGTCCATACAAGGGCTTCAATTAAGGCAGAGGCCGTGACCTGCTCTTAGATGTTACGCTTCTCACTAAGATCACGCTGTGACCTGATTGGCTGAATCAGAGCCACACTGTTGTACATGTGTGAAAGCATGTCACCATATAGGTCATATGGGTCACTTCTCACCTCAGGGTGGTAAAACATGTTAGCACTAGCTATGTTATAACAACTCCCGTACTTTGTTTTTATCAGGCAGAAAACTAAAAGATTTAAAGAAATATAAAATTATTGAAAATCGCAATAGTTAAATTGTGTAAATTGACAATTTTGAATATATGAGTGAGAGAAACAGTGAGGTGAATTGTTGGTGTCTGGGACTTGCACAGTGTTTCATGTAATAAAGTAAAAACAGTTTTGCTCCAGTATTGATATATTGTAAAAGCGGTTCATATGGTCAAAATGAGACTGAAGTTTGGTGTCTGGATCTAATTATAAAGCTCTTTAATCATCTGCAAACGTGGAAGTTATGCCAAAGCTTATAAACTCATCACTGTCGATAATTGAGATGCTAGGAATGCATGAGGAAAGTGAGGAATAAGTTTGGATGAATGCACACTAATGAATGAACTAATAGTGTTTTTCACATTTGTAACACAGGAACAGCAGCTTTAAATGGTTTATCCATTTGTCTCATGGACTAGATGGTACCCCATTTATATGTATCTAAAACATTTTGTCATATCACTCATCCCTAATCTAAATGAATAATTTTAAATTAACAAGAAAACATTTGGTCATGTTACGTAAGAAGTGACATAAACCCATTTTATTTTCCTCTAGCTGCCTGATTCTTCTAATATGCTTATTGAATGTCATTGTGTGTTGCTCATTCTGGACTCTCGGGTTAGAGTTTTGTTTCTTTTATCGTGGTCAAACTTGTGGGGGGATTATCCATTGCACAGCCATTCCAAGGACACCTCCACCTCTGCCCTTGTGTGCAGGATGTGTGAGCATGGTCAACCTTGATTTGTCAGTACACCACAGTCTAATGCATGTTCATTTCTCATTTTGTACTGTAATGGTAAACAAACCTCTCCTGTGTCTTCAGTTATTTTGAAAGAATAATAACCAATAATATTATGAAAGGAATCTCCATTAAAGATAGACCGATATAACGGTCTTGGCTGATATAACGTCTTTTTAGATCTGCCTTAAATCTCCAACAGAGGTCGACATTTTGTTTTGGCTGACCAGCTGCCTAAAGAATATGCATAAAGTGTTATTTGAACACTTAAGTGCGAAAACTGCACAATGTAGGTTTGTGGTTAAAAAAGGGCTGTGGGTGAGTTTTTAGTAAATTATTTTCCCCAAATTATTATGTAATTTTAATCAAAATCGACCCTACATATCGACCCAAAAATATCAACAAAGCTTATTGGCATTGGTCATGAAAAAACCCTCTCTAATCACTGTATTGGTTGCAGATGATTTGATGTGAATGGGTGTACATAAACCTTTTTTTTTGTGTAAATTTTGTGTTTTCTCCCAAAGAGAATATTGTAAAAGCAGCACTTTGACAGAATCAACTGGGCCATTTTAGGTCAGTTTATTTCTCGTCAACCTGCCAATAATTGCCAAAAGCAGTGCTCTTACTGGCTGTGTTTGAACAGCCTTCAGTTTTACTTTACTTTGAAAAAACGTGCATATTAACGTGACAGCTACAGACGAGTTGGAGAGATTTAATTGTTGCCAAGTTGTGCATATTGCATTACACAAATAAATGTCTTGCTTTCTCTTTCTCTCTCAGGAGTACCAGATCGATATAATCTTTGCTCAGACGTGGACGGACAGCAGACTGAGTTACAACAGCACCATGAAGATTCTGACCCTCAACAGTAACATGGTGGGCCTCATCTGGCTCCCTGACACCATCTTCAGGAACTCCAAGAGTGCAGACTCACACTGGATCACCATGCCCAACCAGCTGCTGCGCATCTGGAATGACGGCAAGATCCTCTACACACTCCGGTAATGTGGCAGACCCTCCACCAGAAAAGTTACACAATTCACCTTTAAATAAAAGTGCCTTAGTCTAATTCTGTGCTTTTCTAGAAAGAAAGTGTGTGCAAGAACACTGTTCTATAGTCTAACATCAGTTTAAGAGTGTGCTAAAATGTACACAAAATTATATAAAAGTACACATTTCAAACTCAATTCCTGTAAGCAACTGCAAACTTTTTAAAAACATAGCCCTGAATCTTTAGAATCTGTTCACATTCTCACCTTAGTCTCGCTCACTGTGTCTGAACTTGCTTTTGGCTTTCAGTCTAGTTCCCAAGGCGTACTCAAAGAGCTTGTTGAAAGTAAAGTTTGTTGTGCTGCTAAACCCTGATTCAAGGAAAATAATTTAATCTTCAAAGCAAAATGCACTTTAAGGATTTCAGATTATACTGTTAAAACCAATGATGGCTAAGCTGGGGGGTAGGTGTTTTGAAACAACAAGAAAATACTCCATCGAAACAATTTATGTCATTTTTGTATCTAAAATTCTGTGATTGGCTAAGAACTTACCCTGTAGTTTAAATCTTTACAGACTGAACTAGAAATATCTGCACTTTAATCTGGGAACAGTATCTTTAATATTGCAAGGGAGAACCTGGGTCTAGGCAGAGGTTAATTTATCCTTTTACTACTAGTTACTAACTTTTTTTCTCTAAATGCCTCATGCATACATTGTTTTTGCCCATAACATTTCTTAAGAACTTGTGTATGACTTTGTAGCCATTGTAAATGACTCTTGACTGGTAATTAATTTTTTTCCAGAGTAAATATTTGCCTCTTGTGACTCTTTGAAAAGAATAGCCTTTGTTGCATCAGAGCCGCCTAAACCCCAAGAATTGTGCAAAAACAGTTTGTGATTTTCCAAAAGAGCAAGCAATTACCCACTGTCATTAGGCTTGTATGTGGAAATTGCCACTCAACTTCAGACCCTCTTGGCCCACGGCACTCTGGGTAATTATGGCTTTTGACATTAATATAGACTGCCCCCAAGCACCTCAATCTTTACTCAGTTTTTACCGTAGTCCATAACTTCCGCATATTTTAATTGTCTTTAGAGGTTGTTCAAAGATGGTGCCATAAATCTTCATAAAGATCATAATCTTCTTAAAATTTTAAATATTAAAATATATAATTTAATATAATATCTAGATAGTATTGATAAGCTGCTTATTAAACTATTATCAACAAACCAAGAGATTCATGGGTTGTCATGGGTTAAAGCCCTTAATAAACATGCTTCATTTGAACAGAAGACTGGTTCATGAATACATTTACAAGGCTTTATTACATTTATTAAGTGGTTTTGCAGTTCGCCACTCTAAAGCATGGAAATACAAAATACAGTTATGGTGTTCAGTGTTCAGTGTACCATTAGCTTCCCAACTGTGGATCAGTAGGCATCATGAATGTTAATTTACGGTTTAATCAAAACTTGTTAATGAAAGTATTGTGTGATACTGATTCACAGCAGTTCATCCAGAAAACTCAGGTCCTCCAACTTTGTGGAACAAAAGGTTGTCCATGAATTCAACAAGACAGAATGAGCAGAGCACCCCTGGGCAAACCAATTACCAAATTGGGGTTTTCAGGTTTTTCTAAACAAAATGCATTAGTCATATTTTTAACATTACCAAATTAACCAAACAGTCCTTCATATGTTACTTTATTAATAAACAACATGACAAATCACCAAATAATACACAAATTCATTGCAGTGGTTTATTCCATTATATATGTCCCAGAGCTCATCGGCACCACCAGCTACTGTTTACTGCTGATGCTTGATTTTGTGTGTTGTGTTATTTGAACTGATTTAGATTCATTATTAAAAATATTGCCCCATACTTTGCATTGGACAAATGGTTCTCAACCTGGGGTCGAGTCCCTCATGGTGGTTGCAAAATGATTTCAGGACCCCAGATGATATGAGGAATTTTAAATGAATGCAATAGTCTCAAGGCTTGACACCCAAATGCAGTATAACTGTACATTCTCATTTAAAACATCTATCGGACTAGGTTTGTCTGATTGTTCCCCAGAGGGCGCTATAGAGCTTTTTTTTTTTTTTTTAGATAACTGCCTGATTTGCATGTTATTGTGTCCACATATCTGCACGCATGCTTTACTGGGTTCATTTCAATCAAAAGTTTACACGCAAAAGTTTACTCATGCATAAAAACATTGAATATAATAAGATTTGATCACCTGGACTTCTTTTCTCCAGGTTACTACTGCTGTATGTGAATTTGGCCTGTGCCCAGCTGCTGACACCCTGTACACTGGTGTGAATATGATTATGCAGCCCATCTGTTGTTGACCTTCATTTACAAACTGTTAAAGACGCTCTGAGCTCGCCCCTTATCTCCTCCGACCTTACAGAAATTACAGTGAAGTGTGGGGTGCTGTTACCCACAATGCATTTCCACATGCTTGAGATAGAAAGGAAAGTTAGCTTGTGAGAGTGCTCATTATAACAAACAAATTGGACAATAGCCTGTGCAGAAGAAGCCCAGCTATCTGAAAATGTCACCAGTGTTTACAACAGACAAACCATTACACCTTAATATGTCACTGTCTTTATCTGTGGACATCAAAGGAAATGAGTCCTGTCAATGGCATTTACCACAAAGTGTGCTGCTGCTATTTCTACTTCTTTTGAAGTTTTTAAGAAAGTTATTGAATTTATGAAAATGCCTTTTAAAACAAGTAGTTTGGCATTGTTGGTGTCAACATTAAAAACATTCTCCCACCATTTGGCAACCACAATTATACTATGTAGTGTCTGCGGACTGCATTGAGTACCAACTGGCATTTGAAATCCAGTGTTTTTTATTTGGCGGCACGGTCGCCCAGGCTTTTCTGTGTGGAGTTTGCATGTTTCCTCCCCGTGTCTGGATGGGTTTCCTCCGGTACTCCGGTTTCCCCCATCAACCAAAAACATGCAACACCCCTATGAACAGTTTACAATCAAGGACCGTCAAGGAATTCCTCCCTCCTGTGGCTCACCACCTGCAGAGGGGTTCATAGGAGTCTGGGTCTGGTGCACAGAGTAATGGGCAGCGTGCTGCCCCCGCAACCCAGCCGGATTAAGCAGGAGAAAATGGATGGATGGATGTTCTTTATTTGTTAACAAATTAAAGTCAGTTCTAATTTGTATGGTATGGTAGACATGTAATGTTCTGCTGTGTCTGCTGTGTGTCAATGTCTGTCTTTCAATCTAAAATATTATTTTTGTGAATAGATTTTTATTTTAGCCGAAAATGTTGTGTAAATAGGTACATGTAATTCTGATTAATATCACAGTTAGGGATAGTGTTGACACAATACTAAAGTTTCAACTTGAGATACTACAGACAAGTGATACTACAGACAAGTCTCAATACTCACTACAAATTTCTATTCGATAGAAAAACATAAGTCATAAATGGTACGGTCCACAAGTCTCTCCATTGTCTAAAGTAAACCGTACTGCCCCGTTTTAGGGGTCCAAAGTGGACCCTGGAGAGTACTTGCTCCTAGAGTGGGCCAGTGCGGTACAGTGTGGCTCCAATGACTTGTAAAAGACAACAGATTTGAGCGAAAACAAGACGGCAAAAAGCAGATATAAATAGAAGAAGAATTACTTACCAAATGCTGACTTGATCTTGTGATAAACCGCCGTATTTCCAGTGGTGGCAACTAACTGTTGAATCAATATATGTAAGTTAGTACAGCTGCACAAATGGAAAGCATATTGGTTCAGCAATGATTTGCCACCACTTGAAATACGCTGGTTTATCAGAGTGTCACAAACTTGGAATTACTAAACATCTTTTAGAGAATTGCTGAAATCGGCTTTATAATTACAAATATAATTTAGGTACAATTTAGACTTGCCCCCGGACCTGGAGCCTTGCTTGGGGCATGGAAACACAACTCGGCTGGCATGAGCCGCCCCAAACAGAATTACTCCAAGGAGGCCCCAAGAGAATCGTGCCAGTGGAAAAGAGGCAGTATTTTCTTTAATATTAAAATGCGGTCTTACTCTAGTCATGATACAGATCAAGATCATTCTAAAAATGTTTAGGAAAGGTCCAGTTTTGATTTAGATTTAGTTAAGTCATTTCTTTCAGTATTGATACCTCCTAAATTTAATACCTCCTAAATTTAATAACTAGTAAAAGGATGAAATGAAACACGTAGTTGCTTTCTTTTTTTGTTTTGGTGTGAGAGTGACTCTGAGTTCATTGCAAACAGCCTTGAGGAGAAATCCACTGCAATTAATGAACACGCAACAGAAGTATTGAGCTCCTTTGACCTGACAGCAGACTGCACTGATGTCTTTGTCTGCACATCCTGAGGAAAGACTCAAAACAACTGTGTGACAGTTATGATCTAAAAGACCTGCACATCTGACAGCACATAAAAATTACATGTTCTGAACTGGTCAATTTTAAAGTATTTATTTAGATGATATAATGTCCTCTCCAGTGAACAAAATCTCTCCTGGTGCCTTTCCAGAGTTTCCATGTTTCTCCCCGTGTGGGCACGCCCAAAACATTAACCCTAAACATCCAAAACAAGTGCTAGGTAATAGGTAATTTTCCAGCTAAGGTTGTCCTGACCAAGCCTAACTCAAGATCTGGAGATGGGTCCAGTGGTATTTAAGGATGCATCAAATGCAAAAGAAAACTTTCCCTTTGGTAACAATAAAGAATACCTTACAGTAATTCTATTATTTTGGATTTCAACCCAAAACCTTAATGCTCCTGCTACTGGTATTCAGCATCATCAAGTTAAGTATTTGTACATCGAGATAAAAGTGTAATAATAAAGCGGACTGCTAAACGTGGACACTTTATATTGTTTACAGACTTGCCCACAATACAGTACAATTTATGGTCCATCTTAGACTTGGTTATCGAGAGCCTTATGTTTCTGCTATGAACCTCTGACTTATTGCTTATTAACTATTGATTGTATGTGTTTTTCTTTGTGCAGACTCACCATAAACGCAGAATGTCAGCTCCAGCTTCATAACTTCCCCATGGACGAGCACTCCTGTCCTCTCATCTTCTCCAGTTGTAAGTGTCCTCCACCTGCCACTCCACCTGCTACTGCACCTGCCACAAACTCACTGAAATCCATCTAAGAATCTAATCCAAATAGGACAATGCGCTTTATTTGATCAAAGACCATTGCATGATAGATACACTATATTGCCAAAAGTATTCGCTCACCTGCCTTGACTCACATATGAACTTAAGTGACACCCCATTCTTAATCCATAGGGTTTGTAGCTATAACAGCTTCAACTCTTCTGGGAAGGCTGTCCACAAGGTTTATGGAGTGTTTATGGGAATTTTTGACCACTGTTTCAGAAGCGCATTTGTGAGATCATAAGATGTGAGATATTGAACGAGAAAAAGCCTGGCTCTCAGTCTCCGCTCTAATTCATCCCAAAGGTGTCAGGACTCTGTGCAGGCCAGTCAGGTTCATCCACACCAAACTCTCTTTACACTTGGTTCAATGCAGTCAGACAAGTACCGTTCTCCTGGCAACCGCCAAACCCAGACTTGTCCATCAGATTAGCAGATGGAGAAGCGCGATTCGTCACTCCAGAGAACACGTTTCCACTGCTCTAGAGTCCAACGGCGTGCTTTACACCACTGCATCTGGCGCTTTGCATTGTACTTGGTGATGTATGTCTTGGATGCAGCTGCTCGGCCATGGAAACTCATTCCATGAAGCTCTCTACGCACTGTTCTTGAACTAATCTGAAGGCCACATGACGTTTGGAGGTCTGTAGCAAGTGACTGGAGAAAGTTGGCGACCTCTGCGCACTATGCACCTCAGCATCCGCTTACCCCACCTCGTCAGTTTACGTGGCCTACCACTTTGTGGCTGACTTGCTGTTGTTCCCCATCACTTCCACTTTGTTATAATACTACTGACAGTTGATTGTGGAATATTTAGGAGCGAGGAAATTTCACGACTGGACTTGTTGCACAGGTGGCATCCTGTCAGAGTACCACGCTGGAATTCACTGATTTCCTGAGATCAGTGAACATTGTGAGCCATTCTTTCACAAATGTTTGTAGAAACCGTCTGCAGGCCTGGGTGTTTGATTTTATTCACTTGTGGCCATGGAAGTGAGTGGAACACCTGATTTTGATTATTTGGATGAGTGAGTGAATACTTTTGGCAATATAGTGTATACCTGTGATGTTTGAAGCTCAAAAAACAAACAAAAATCAAAACGAGATTCATATACGTTTTTTGTCGGTATGGGAAAAAACAAGGAAATATTATAGTCCAGTTTGACGATTGCTTAGAGCCTCATTCTGCACTGTAAACAGTACAAGATGGCTTTATAATGTGCATTTAATGAATTATTGTTGACCTTCTACTCCTATAGGAAAGGGGTCTATATGGGCTTATATACCATAAGTGGATATGAATGAGGTTCACTTGTGTAGGTGGAGCCATCTTATGAAAAGTACCTCTGATTTAATATGAACTCCATGCTCACACACACACACACACACACACACACACACACACACACAACCTGCTGTGATCCATTAAAGCCCATTTCCTGAACACGTCACATGACCACTACTGGTTTCCATGACAATGCGTTCAAATTTGTTTGATTTGCGCATCTTCAGAGCACAAAGGGAGGGACCGGAGGGGACACTACATTCTCTATCATCAAACCTAAACTTTAATTATCAGTACCAGCAACAGTGCACAAGGATGAATCTATTTATTCTGATTTATTCTGCCCCATAGATCTCCTAATATGGACTAATACATGCAGTAAATTAAGTGTGCAGGGTAATTTGTGTGTCCACTCAAGAATTTAAATGCTACTATACTAAGTACTGACATTTGCGTCACTCACTTAAATATACATAGAGAGAGCTATGCTAAATGTCATATGCATTAGTTTTGATTGTGTATTTTTGGAGCTCATTAAGTCACATTTTATTTTCCATCTTCAAAGAACAAATATAACTCTCCTTAATTCTGAGATTAACTAACTAAACGTGCATGGTGTGTTGACATGTGAATTCCATGTTTGTCAATATTACAGGCAAATTATTAGTTGGCAATCCATTTGGCTGATGTATTCTCTATGTTAAACCTTATCACAGTTGTATTAAAAGGGCCTTTCTATAAAGCACAGTGATAAGAGAGCTTACAGTACACTATGTAAATAATTGATTTCTTATGCATTGTTGTTGGGCACTCCGGTTTCCTACTTCAACCCAAAACATGCTCAATAGGTAAAATCCTCCAGCTAAGGTACTCCTGACCAAGTCTAGCTCAATATCTGGAGATGGGTCCCAGCGCCCACTGCTTGAAGCATGGGTCAAATGTACCTTACCATTGTTCTATAGGTTATGTATTTTTCTGTATAACACTATAAATGAACATTATTTCCCATGATGATTCTGAATGAAAGAAAACTTTACCTCTCATGATCTCGCTCTTCTCAGAATGAAACAAAAGCCACAGTTATAAAAATACATTTGACTGACAGCTGGAATGGCCTTTCCATGAGACCTGTACTTTACCTCTACAGCTTTCATGTACAATAACTGAGACCATTAGCGTTACTGCAGAACATGTACCAAAAACAACTGGAAAAATGTTTATATTTTTTATGGTCAAATTATATAAGGCTATTTTATGGGTCTATAGTGGGTATTTAGATTAGAGCAAAAATGAGCTTGTTTAATGCTAATCAAATGCATAATACAGTGTATTTATTAAAGTATTCCTCATATTGATACATTGAGATTGCAGTTAGTAGATAGTAAGTGCCAACCAATCAAAATTTGGGTTTTCAAATCCACTACAAGTCCAAGACAAAACCCAGACTAACCAGACTACATGTAATTAGTCTGTTTTAAAAGAAAAGATAACCTGGCATATTTAAGGGTATTACCAGCACTTTAGTTCAAATCTTCTCAGTTAATGCTTTTATTAATCGTAAGCCTCTTGGATCAAATGACTTCAAGGCAGAATCATAACATGTTCCTACTTAAAATCATCACGGAGCTGAACAGAAGGATCCCAGTGAGTGTCTGGAGATGGAGACATTAGCCATGATGAGGCTGACATTAGGCTAACCTGATCGAAGGCAGAATTACTGTAAGGATTCAGGTGAATGTCACGTACTGTATCAACTCTGAACATTATTGACATATGTATTTTAATAAATGTTAGGAAGACTAGTTTAATGCCATACAGTGGAACATTTTAGGAAACGCAATAAGATCTCCATGGAGACAAGCAGGTGGCTGACCTTTCCCTTGAGTTACATAGTGCACTTTTAAGTATAACTAACAATCAAAATGCCCTAATCTTATAGCTCCTAATCAAATATATCTCTATCATAATGTGAAAAGCACATTAACAAACATGTATTGCAGATGGCTACCCACGAGACGAGATGGTGTACAAGTGGAGGAAGAACTCAGTGCAGGCAGCTGATCAGAAGTCCTGGCGTTTGTACCAGTTTGATTTTATGGGACTCAGAAATACCACTGACATCATCAGCACAACAGCAGGTAAGGAGAGGGCTACTGAAAACACTTGTGAAAAAATTACATTAAAAGTAAGAATATATTGCCATAGCTTCTAACCAATCACATCATGTCAACTATCTCTGGCTCTGAACCAATCATCTTTCAACCATGGCAGCAGCAGAACCCTCCAGCCTCCTCAGACTCTCCATCTTCTCCTCTTAACCGCCACAGTGTCAGGTGATCCGGTGGGGGTGATATATTTTCACTACAAATCTTACACTGTCTCTTTATTGCATTACTGACCTTATCACATTTGATGTATTGTAATACTTTTGTAATGCTTTGTTATGGTGTAATTTCATGTTACTACACCATTACTTGTGTGCGCCATGAGCTGTTTGAATCTTGATCTGTGGTTTAATTACTAGAAGCAACATCATTCCTACACTTGTCCTTGAAACTTCAGTCTGTCCAGTTTCTATCATGAAATGACTGTCTTCAATTTTAAAAGACAAACTCTAATAACATCTCTCTGGGACCTCCCGCATATTCAGCCTCTGATATCGTAAGTCATTAAAATCTCTCTGGGTCACAGCTCTGACCACATGTCTCTTATGTCTGGACTAGAACAGGTTCCAGATATTTTTGAAAATAATGTACATGAAATAAAAACACTAGCTGGCTGATGGTGTGGTGTGTGTGGTTTGCAGTGTAGGTATGAGTTAATCTGATGGTATGGCCTTACTTTCTCAGTCAGAGTTCAAGTCATAAAGTTGTTGTTTAAGGCCCTATAATTTTTTCCCATGTACTTGAGCTAAATTTGTCCTGTCCCTGTACAGATATATTGTATAAGCAGCTCTTGAGGTCAAAATATGTCTACTGCATGTTGTCTTCATTTAACTATGTCCAATAATTATTGTCCAATAATCACGAAGTGAAGTGTGCGTTAGATTTCTAGTTGTGGTTAGCTTTACCGTGGCGGCCCTGCTGTGGTTTCTGAGAGTTGTGTAAAGAACATATAGACTTATCGTGGTGAGTAATTAGGATGATCTCTAAGCGAACAATAACTTAACTGACTATTGTTCTGTCTTTGACGTTTTGTTAAGTTATGTTAGTGTTTTGCTCTACATCTCTCATTCTTTTATTTATCTTTAGTCATGTTTACCTGATCACTTGTTATTTGGAATAAAAGTTTTAAAATGATGTCTGTTAAAAGTTGAGGAATATTCTGTTGCAAAGACGTGCCAGACTCTAGCTCTGTCCTTGTTGACATTTCTTCAGGAAAACATTATGTATAATCTACATCATGGCTATGGCTGTATGGGTATGTTACACTATACAGCAGAAGTGGGGGTGAATTGTCAATATCTTACAATGTGTTCTTGTCTCTTGTAGTAGACATTTAGAATATCCTGCCTCTTTTTACTCTAAGGCTATCCTAATATTATTTCCACAACATACAAGATCAATATTTCCTGAGGGGGGTATGTAATCTCGGTGAAGAGACTGTGAACCTGTTTAGTAATTGTGCTTCAAAGGTGTATTCTTTGTGTTCCAGGCGACTATGTGGTGATGACCGTGTACTTCGACTTGAGCAGAAGGATGGGTTACTTCACCATTCAGACCTACATCCCATGTATCCTCACGGTGGTGCTGTCCTGGGTCTCCTTCTGGATAAAGAAGGATGCTACTCCAGCTCGGACTGCTTTAGGTAAAGAACCACCATGCAAACATAGGTGTTTGGTAGTGATGGCAACATTAGAGCTTCTTTCAAATTTTACTTTATTATTAACTTTATTTTTGTCAAAATGTATGACTTTTTAATGTTCTGCTCTCATCCAAAACTCTTCACACCTTCACTCTTCTTCACCGTCTTCTGCCAAGACAAAAAACTGGACATAGGCACAATAACATTCAGTCCATCACACATGACAAAAGACATTAATATCAGTGAATATTAACTACAGACATAGTATTAGTAAAATTAGAACATGCTAAAGGCACACACAGCACACAGTTTAAAGACAATAGACACAAATCACAATCACACAAGACAGTCCCTCTTATAAACTAGGTAAACAACAAAAAAAAAGTCTATTGAACCAAGTTACTAAAGTAATAAAAGCACTCGGTACATTTCAACCACTTTCCTTTCATTGCTATATCCATCTACATTTCTGTTTGCTTGATTATTCTTTGATTATTATTTGATTTTCTCTTTTTTTTTTTGGTCTTATATTGTGTTTTGGTTCTTCTCTTTGTGTTGGCAGTCGTGTGGAACAATTCAAAGCAGGTAATTGTTTACGCATGCAGAAATATCAAGTGAACAAGCCCCAAACAGAAAAGATTGAACCAATGTAATTTCAGTGCGACAGAAAATCCACTTGGGCTGACATTTAGTTGTCAGCGTTTAAAGAACTGACCATGTACAGTCCAGTGTTGAAGGAAGTCACCTTTACATCGATTCTCCCTGTGTTCTGTCTCTAATGGAAATGCTTGTTCTGTTGTGGCCTCTCCCTTGTGGTGACCTGTGTCTCCAAAGCACTTTCCTAACCACTTTTGTGAAAATACACTGTAATATGACGTTTTAAAGATGCCATCCATTTCCCCCACAATTCCCCCAGGCTTGTGGTACATCAGAGAAACATGCTGGCTGTAAGGATTTTGATGAAGGGAGCAACTTCTGACCCGAGGGAGCAGGATCAAATCTTGTCTGACACACATGGCTTGATATTGCATATTCAGTTCCAATAAGTCTTACTAAGATCTGTTTGAATGCAATCTTTGCAAGTTAAAGGTGCATTGTGTAACTTTTCTGGTGAAGGGTTCATCTAATGCTTTTCCCTGTGGAGATGTTATTGCGTTGTCTGGTTTCACATTATGATATTAAGCCTTTCTATCATCATGGAGACCAAACCAGTCCAAGTTATAGGTCAGATCTGTGGAGAGGCACCCATACTCACAGTTAGATTGCTTGTTTTTCAAGGTGTTTTTGATATTATTTTTTATATATATTTTTGATAGTACATGTATAATTTAATACCTACCTGTGTCCTAAAATATGATGTAAACATGTTCAAATGTATATATGTGTATATGTATATAATATAAGAAAAAAAATAATATAAGAAAACATTTTATACAGTGTAATAGTTGTCTTTGTTGACATTTTGTTTTAGGTTATCCAATCAAGCACTGAGCCTCTTCCTTTAGGTTGCCAGACTAAAACTACTTTTCTCTGAACCAACTTGGGCTCTCTGTATATGACCGCTAATGGCAGGCCAGGCTCAGCTGTGGCCAGCAGGATCTTGATAATATTGCTCAGATTACGTCTTTTCGTGTCCTTTTAGGTCTTTTCACATAATGTATCTTTGGCTCAGCTCAGAAAAAGATGATCTAGTAGGTGATATAATTTATGGGTTTTTGACTGTTCGTACTTACGTGAATGTGAGATTGGAACCAGGGGGCACTGATGACATATACTGATTTTGTGTCACTGGGCAAGACACTTCCCCCATCCTGCTTGCCTGAATGGTGGTTTGTCTGATTGCTCATAATTGACTGTGATTAAATATATAGCCTGTTATTATATAGCTCCTGCTCATTTCCCATGAAGGCTGACGGTGAGAGGACCTGTGAGTTGATCTGACCATGTAAGGTTTTTTTTTTTTTTTCTATTAGGGAATATTTGGATGAGATTACATTTCAGTGGGATTGGTTTTAAATATTTTTCACAGACTATGTCCTGATTTGTTCTAAATTGCACTATATTTTTCCTTTAACTGTGACAGACTAGATACATCAGCTCAGAGCATGTTCAGATGGAGCTGTCAGTGAAGATAAATGCTTCCTGGTCGTCTCCTTGTTAGATTCATTGTTTAGAGGCAGAAAGAGCAGAAAATGTGTCCACTGTCCCTCTCAGGGCTGCTCTGGGTTATCACTGTGGAAAACTGGGGCTAAAGACTTGACCCAAAATAACATGTGGCAAACTGGGACAGCACTACAGTTTAGAGTCATGTGTATCTTCAGAATGGGCTTTGTTTATCATGTTGTTACATGCATGTGTATGCAAATAAAAGAGGATGACTTCATTTGAAGTGTATGTTAGTCAGTCTGAGCAGTACAATAAACAGCATCTGCTTCTGTGTTATATTTGTAGTGGATAAAACATGTAGCAAGAGATGGACACGGTTTAAGCAGTCACAGCCTCTTTTTGTATCTCTTGCATGGATGTTTTAGTTTCAGAGCTTGAAGACATTTCCTCAAGAGGAAATGAGAATTATTTAAAAGTTCATTTCAACAGTGTTTCATCCACACTGTGACTTGCAATGTCTGTGCTCTTTCTCAGTCCTCTTTCTTTTTTCCTGGTAAGCCTAGTTTGTTTTTGACACTATTGATTTCCTGTGTTTGGTTTGGAAGCCTGTGAATCACACCATGAAATGAGGAGAAAAGCAAAAAAAAAAAAAAAGAAATGAATGTTGATTGCACTCAAATGAAACAAAATGGATTCGAGAAATTTTCCTTTTTCATCTTACTGCTTGCATTGAGCAAAGGGGCTTATCATAATAATATATAGTGAAATCATCTATGATGTTACAGTGCATGTATCAATGTAGAATAGTGCATTTATGTGCAAACAGATGGAAAACATCATAAAACAAAAGCTACAGTCTTAATGTCCCTAAAAAGTCTTATTACATTGTCTGTTCACGGCTTTTCCCTGTGACCTTTATGAAGCTCAACCTCAGCATTATGTACAGTGCTCATCTGACCTTTTCATTCACACAGCCTTCTCTGTCATTATTCCCTGTACTGTGGAGGTTCTGGTGACATCAGCCTAAAACTGCAGTGTTTTACCCAGCTGGTGACTCCCGTTTTCACCTCCACCAGCATATGCCCACTGCTCTCTACTTACTGTGTTCTCCAATTTTATTTTCTTAATTAATGATACATGTACAATTCAGCAGCATCGACATGCCATATGCCAATTATAACAGGATACAGTTCCAGACCCACATGCCTTCAAGTTTTGTCACAGCGTATGGTTTTGGCTGGAAAATGCATATACTTAAAGAAATAACTGCTTAGTAATTAAGAAAACACAGAAGAAAAGAAAAAATATATATACATAAAAAGTTAAAAATAATAATAACAATAAATTTACAACTTTAGGGCATCTCTTAAGAAAGTAACACTGTCCTCCAACAATAAGCCTGTCTCTGTGTGTCCTACAGGCATCACCACAGTGCTGACCATGACCACTCTGAGCACTGTGGCTCGGACCTCTCTGCCGCGCGTCTCTTATGTCACAGCTATGGACCTGTTTGTGACAGTCTGCTTCCTCTTTGTGTTTGCTGCGATGATGGAGTACGCCACGCTCAACTTCTACTCTTACAGCACCCGCAGGCCCAGCTCTATGCACAATAAGAAGGTCACGGTGAGGCTTATGCGGATGAGTAGAGAACTATGAGTCATTTGTCCTCCCTTGTCTCTTTCATACAAATACAGAAATGCATTTTAAAAGGAGGAAAAGTTCATATGATCTGTAAAGAAAAACACTGTTGTTCATGCAAAAAAAAGAAACTGATAAAGATTCAGTGATCCAGTACTCCAATGTAGGTGACGGATTACTCACATTTCAGTAAAGGATACAGGACATGGCCCTGCACATTATTTGGCATATTTCTACACTATTTTTCCATACTATTGGTTCAGACTGAAAAATGTCTCTGATGAACTCTCAACAAAAGTTTGTTTTAAAGTTAAAAATATAATGCCCCTCCTACCAACTTGTATACTCAAAGACTATATCAATGTCAAGTCTTTTGCATTTTTTGCAGCTTGTCTCTTAAGGAAAACAGAAACACGGTATGCATCTAAGAATAACCTGTGTCATGCTTCATAAATCAGTGGTACTTGTACATTTGTCAAAGCCACTGACACAACCAGGACACTAATGAGGACTGGATTAGAAATGACTTAAGTGATAACATACATATTGCTGACAAAAAAGTAAGCTCAGGCTTCATGTAATACAACTATTTACTGCTTACTTTTGGCCCAGAACATTGACCTACAATGGCTGAATAGACATCCATTCTATCCGTCCATTGGGCCCCAGCCTCTGTGTAATGAAATTTTCTGCTTGTTTTTATTGGAAACTTTCACCCATTTGACCCATTTGAAACATATGTTTGGATTAAGGACAATTTGTCCACAAATAAGTCAATTCTTATCCATAATCTTCACAAAACACTCACAATCACTGTGTTTTCCATTGTATTATGGTGGGACTGAGGTGTAAGCAAGGATGTTTTTTAGAAATTCAAAGTAGAATTTTTGATAGAGGAAATTTTAAGGAGACATACTATGCAAAATCTACATGATCTATGTATGTGATGGTATGCATAACATGGTTCTAGTGAAATTTTGATACCAAAACTATTTTTGTTAAATATGTGTATATGCATATGTGTTTTTCAGAACTACTCGATCCTTGATGTTCGGCCCCCTCCTTCAGTCATTGCGCTCAACAACTCCCTCTACTGGCAGGATTTTGATGACACATGTGCGTACGATTGTCTGGATGGAAAGGACTGTAAGAGCTTCTTCTGCTGCTTTGAGGAATGCAAAAACGGAGGCTGGAGACGGGGGCGTGTACACATAGATCTACTGGAACTAGACGCTTACTCACGTGTCTTTTTCCCAACCTCATTCCTATTATTCAACATAGTCTATTGGGTCGGATACCTCTACCTTTAACACAACTTTACAAACACTCTTTGGACAATCTCAATCTATTCAGGAACAACATTATTACAACTGCACACAGGAACTGCAAGGCAATTAATGCCGGACTGTGCAGCATAGAAACACAATGCACTTTTAGATGTGTGTTGTGAAGTCTAATATTATCCAGCCATGAGTCTACTGAGGAAAATCCAAGGACGTTCAGAGCATTCATAGTGCCTTCCAATGGAAGACATCTGATTTTTGTCAGTAATCAGGGAATAACCATTTCTACACAGAGGAGTGGCTGGCTATGGCTGTTCTCACTATACCACGGTTATATAATGTAATTTCAGTATTTTACACCATTGTTTGAGCACAGTGAATGTCTGCATCTTTTTGTCAATGAAACTATGTTAGATTTTACATTATAATGATTATTGTATGATTATGTATCTTTATAAGAGATCTTCTATAGAAAGCCTTAAACTTCACCAATTGTCAAATTTGCCATACAAACAAGTGGCCTAAGGTTATTGTTAAAGCATGAGAGTGGGCCATGTGAGTTTGCATGTTCTCCCAGGGTGGGTTTATTAAGTTTATTTTAAATAAGCAAGCAGCTTATTTCTGTATTGATTATATATAAATGAAGGACAGAAAAATCTAAAGGAAAAGCCACATATTATCAGTAAGGATCATATCAGATCTGCACATTAAAAATATACATTTTTCCTAGTCTGTCCCCACAGTCATGTAGAGTCTCATATTGGACAGCAGCTTGAATTTGACTCACTCATAACTGAAAGGCATCAGCTATTTTCATCACATTACCCACAAACCCCATCTGTATACCTTAATGTGCAATGATTGTTCAAGTAATGAAAAGAGGTGCAGAGTGGTTAATATGTGATAACACATGTCCAGGATGACCCTACCTCAGGCCCAAAAGGTGTGGGAAAGAGTCCAGCCACCTGTGACTTTCAATGAGAAATGTATAGATGAAGAGGAGCTTTCTACATGCAATAAGAATTTAAGCATTACCAATGTCACAAACATCCATTTTAATATTGACTGTTCTATTTGTTATTGAGATTTGGCATTAGCAACCACTTACTTGCCTTAGTTTAGATGTCCCAGTTTAAATGGTTCATGTACCTCGTAACTACAGTTGACTGACTGAATACCAACGGTCAGTCGTGGCTCTATTCTGTATGTGGCCTTTGTCCTCGACATGAGCGCACACCATGGATCTGATTATATTTATACCATGATGCAAACCCATTACACCACCGCTGTTCAGACTGCCTCCTGCTGGCAGACAGAAGAGGTGCAATAAGGTCATCTGACTGGTGCTATGATTTAATCACTTCTTCATCTTAGGTGTAAACATTTCTAAATGTGTGTCCCTGAAACTATGTCCAATCACACAAGGTCCATGTATAGGATCTTATGCGAATATTACACGTGGTTGGTGATATGAAATTTTATATGAACCTAGTTTGTCACTTTTCAATAGACTGGGGACGTTTCATTGGATGACAGTTTGTCGAAAACTTAAATGCAGTTTTTGTTCATGTGTTTAGCTGTCTTGTTTCTTTTTCTTTTCTTCTTTTTATTTAAATTTGTGTGAATGTGCAAACAGTATGTTTGGATACTCAGCACCAAATAACTACACTCCTTTGAATCAATATGTAATGTCCATGGCTTCTTTTGAAATTGGGGGCTCCTATGTTTGCTATAAGATTGTTTTAAATTATCAAAGTTTATTGCAAATCACCCGGCACTTGGTAAATGCATGAGTAAAAGTGTGCATGAAGCTTAAGGAATTTTAAGGATTTCTAAAATGTCAGTAAGAACATGTGTTTTATTATAACCATAAAGCATTTTATTTCCCATGTTCCCCTCTGTGCCGTTGAAATACAGAACCCTCACATTCTTGTTCTGCTTATTGTTGAATTTGCTGCTTTGAACAGAACAGCAAATGGGATGTATACACTATACATTATTATCCCCCAGACAGAACAGAGGGCAATCAAGGGACACAACAACAAACTTCTACATGATAAAAAACCCTTGAATTCACAGTAATTATTCTAGAGTCATTTGGATTTGCTTGACTTGCTATATTTTATGTTGCCTGTTGATTAGGTTTAGAAAAACATGAAACCTACACATACAAAATCTATGCTTACTAACTATAATATTCAAAACTGTTACATCCAAAAATGATTTAGCTATTTAAAGCTACATATTACTTATCTGATGGGGGTTTACTGTGAAAAAACCGATGAAATGAAATGTACCCTGATTTTCTGCTGGTGCAACCCAATAAATTAAAATATTGAGGAAAAGTCACATATTTGTCTGTTTTGTAGTTTTCAGAATGGCTTTTAGGAGTCTGTCATCATTATAGAATTGACTTAAAAATATTTTTGCGATCCAGAATAAGAATACTGAGGAATTGCAATTAAAACAAAAACAATAATTTCACATATTAGATATTATTTTCTATATTATAATGCACAGTTAACCCTATAAGGATGTATGTATCATATTTGATGTGGACATTTCTGAGACCCCTCAGTTTCTGTCCATTATTTTATGAGTCCAGTCTTATAGGGAATAGGCTGCTGTTATTAAGCCAAAGTGACACAATTCACTTTTCCCCGTTATACTAATTTACTGCTGTGCACTCTTAGTTGTACATGAAGCATTATTGTGTATATCGTAAAGTGCTGTGAGGTGGTCGTTGCTGGTTGGGAAGGCCTAAAAGTGCTTTTTCATCCCTCTGTCAATATGTATCTGCTCAGTATTAATACAAAGTACATTGTTTTCATCTCTTATCTTCTGTAGCAGAATCACTACGAGTTGTAAAGATGTCCTGCTTTGTGTGGCCTCATTGTGGAACAGACTGTGTTTGATGGTGAAAAGATTCATGTGGCGTCCTGTGGCTGGGGTGGTGTCAAAAAGGCTATTTGACATTTCATTTTAATTTTGTCCATGCTACTGTCACCTGTTTTTATATTTATGAAATGTAGTAGACAAATAAAGTTTTACAGAAATATGATCTGATCTGCTCTGTCTTTAATTGTCTCAAGGGATTTGACAAAAAACACAGATTAATATCGCACAATAGATTGTACTTTGACATATGTTGAGTTGAGGTGACTGAACACTGTTTCTCGAGCAGCCAGCCAGGCTCGAACCATGACAGAACCCCCAGAGACTGCAGCAGGGCTCAGTAAACCCTGAGTCTAGCCTAAAATATCAATTCAGTTCCAAGCCAGCAAGGCTTTTGGATAATGTTACAAACAAGACTCGCTCAAGCCCGAATTCAAGGCAGAAGTTTGAATCCCTTGCCAACATCAGGGGAGCCACCATCACTGCTCACTCACTGCTGCTGCTGTCGTCATGGAAACAGCTCCATTTAGAAATAATCAAGAGTCACTTGGGCTCAAAGCAGGTTTTCTGCATAAAACACCTGGACACACAGGAGTCCAGCACTGGCCACGCTTTAGCTGGAGCTCAACAAGAGGTTTGAAAATGAACTCAGCAGGATGAGAGCTCAGCAAATACTGCCACAATATCACTGGCTGCTTAAAACTGCATTCATATGATGTCAGATTATGCTAGTCTCAAGGAAGAGTAGTCTATTGGTCATGTATTATATTGACATGGTAGACATGGAGGAAACTTAACCATCTCAACATAGGGACAATCTCCAAGATGAAAGGTCCAGGCTGTAGCATCACAATAATAATTATCCTGCTTTGGCAATTAGCTAAAAATGTTTTTTTCATCTCACTGCCATTTCACTCTGCTTAAAATATCTTGCCCAACAGAGCCATACACAGGCCAGGGACACGACAGCAGTGCTCTGGTCACATTTGGACTGACAACTGTTGATTTGTAATTTCTAAAGGCACTGTGCCACAACTGAAAAGAAGATGCCGTCTTGACCCTCAACTCTAACTCACTGCTCATAGAGCACTTTGATAAGAAATCTCATTAGGTCCAAAGCCTCAGCCGCTCACTTCCTCTTTCATCTTAGACCCATAAACAAAAGTCCACTGGCACCCTTTATTATTATGCAAATAGACCATTATTAAAAAACAGTTTGGACACAAGAGCTACCAAGTCATTAGACCTTTAGAATACAGTGTTAGTTGCATGGCGCTAAACAATAAAAATATATAGGACTATGTATTGGAGTAGGATGGGATCAGATGTTTAGAATGAAACAACCTCTTTTTAACATGGTAGAAAGCTTTCAATATAACTTTACCTTAAAAACTGAAGGTAATTTGCAACTTGGCAGCTGGACCCATGATTGGTGTGCTGAGGATTCTTTTTTTTTCTAGACTGAACTAAATTAAACAGCTGATTAGGAAAATGTGTGTGTTTTCTGCTAAAGCTAAGCCTGCTCTGTCAGACGTGTGGAGACCTGTGGAGAGGTAAGGCCCAATCACAGCTCACAGCGGTCAACAAAACTCTTTACAATCACAGGGTTTAAGGAGGCTAAATATGTTTACTGCAAAATGTACAGTCTGCAAAAAAGTCTTCCTGAAAGAACAAAAGTTAACAGGAGGAATTAACTTTAAAGAAGACATAATGGGCTCTGCAATTTCCCCATTGTGGGACAAATAAAGGATTATCTTATCTTATCTTATCTTATCTTATTTCAGTAGGCTGACTTCTTCTGTCAAACAGAAAACACTGTTCCACCTTGTGATGTCATGAGGTATCTGTGTAATCCCTCAGTCGCCCAGGTAGAATCCATAGCAAAATAGAAATTCAGTTCTGTCAACTGGACACAAGTTTTTGAGCGAACTGTCCACTTGACAGAATTGAATTTATCTTTTGCTTTGTCATGAGGTAATGCAGGAAGTGCTCCACTGTGTTTTTAAATTTCTCACACCTTCACTAGAATCATTTGGATAATTTCAGCTCTAGAATTTACAATCTCAGCTAAACAAAAGGTAAATGGTCGCTGTTAATTTGAAAACTACCATTTCATGACATCACAAGTTGGAACAGTGCATTTTGAGCTTTAGAGTTATAGACAAACTAAGGATTACTCAAACGTGTACGAATGAAACAAAACACAACTCCAGTATGTAACAACATTCTAACATGGCTTAAAGCTCACGAGAGTCAATTTTGCATAATATAGGACCTTTAAATTATTACCATACATCATTATTTACATTTTGTTAATTGTAAAGTGTAATATTGATCTAAAAGGTCTTAATAATAGAGTTGTTAACATTTAGTTGTGCATTTAATATGAAATAGGGAGCTCAGCCTTTCAGTAAATGCACAGGTGATTATGTTGGGCCAAATTCCTGTTCCTGTCTTGATAAAACAAAGTGTTGGTGATATTTAAATATTATGACATAATAATAAACAGCAAGTGAGGCTGCCATGTGGAGTTGGTCCTGTGTTTCCACGTTGTACAGTCTTTACCTTCAGAGTATCATGTAAAATAAATACATAGTGTATTGTACGATACCACTCTGTCCAAACTACATAATGACTTATTTGTGTGGTACTTTGCATAATCGCACTCACCTAGAGCTTTCTTATTTGTGACCATAAGATTCGTTCAGTAATTAATTCCCAATGCATAAGTAGTTTTAATGTAACTAGGTTTCACTTAAAGCTCTTTTGTGAAGCCCATAATAATTTGGTGTCTTTTTTGTCATTACAGATAAGGTCACCCACAGCCTTATATGGCTGGATAGGAGCAGTTGTTTAAAGAGTGGCTTCAGTTTCTATTGAAAATGCTACAATGACTTTAATTCCCTCTTAATGAATGAGAGCTCAGAGGTGGGTGAAGGAAATGAGTGCTGCGGTATTGAGCTGAAGTAATTAGATGAGTTTGTGACACAGAGAATGGCATTTGCAGAAAAGTGATTTGATCTATTTGACAAAGTAACACTGACAAGAATACACAAAAGGTGAACAAAAGCACTTTCAATTATAACTATACAAGAAATTATAACTATAAGAAACATATTTATTTTCTGAGAAGATTATGAGCCACAAGATACTACAGGTGTGAATAGTGTTGTATTCAGATCACAGAGCAGAGTTTTACTATATAAATCATATTATGTTTTGAATTAAGGAAAATTTGGTGATGGTGGTGAATATCCTTCATATGTGTACTAGGAAAATCCAGTAACACACTGTTTTATGCTCATCCGAACCCTAGTTTAAAATAAAACTACAATCTCAACTGAACCTGCGGGTGGCCTGTATTGCCTGATAATTGAAGACAAATAGACAACAAGTTTTTCTCATTCTCAGTGTATGGACATGCCTCAGTGAAAACTCCAATGTTCATTCAATGAGCTGCAAAGGCTGCACTAGCATCGATCAGTGATGGCTGTTGGTACTGGAGGTAAATCCTTTTCAATTTCTTGGTTTTAGCCCGAGCATCTGGCAACCCAAAGTGAGAAGCTTATACTGTTATCAGCAAAAGCAGTATATGATTCAAACATGTCTACTGGAGACATGGTTATGAAATATGAAACAGATATACATTATACACTATACAGATATACACTTTTTAAAACAACAGAGAATTACATTATTGTTCACTTCTAATTCACCAAAAAATTTAAATCCTCCCCAAATGATATGACATTCTAATTTCCATGTTTGAAGGGTAAAACACTTAAAATATAAAGTCTTAATTTCATTGTCATTGAGTTGTCCTCCATGTCACCATAATTATAAGCGACTCTGTGACTAAAACTAAGTTTGCTTTGGATAGTGCTGTTGGCTTAGCTCCAACTTTGACTATTTTTAAATTATATCTGTGCCATACCCTCATGAATACTACACCGTTTTAGCATTTTCAATTAAAACATTTTATTGCTGAATAAGACAAAAGTAGCCTCCAAGCTTTTACCCCAAAATTCAGCTCCTGGACTGCATGAATGATGAATAAGGAGGAACAGTGGAGGAAAGCCATTTTAAATGAATGATCTGTTAATTAAAGCTGTGAACCAGAGCCTGGTGCACATTTTAGAATCAGGGACAACACAGATATAGGGCAGTGGACTGAGAGAGGGACAAGTGGAGTTACATTGATTAGTTTGTCTGTACAGACTGGGCGTATACAGGAGGTATTCAATCTCTCACTGCTGAACAGGGAAGACACGAGTGATTCAAGAGGGAACTAAGCCTGAATATCACTGATTTGCCACTAGTATAGATTAAGGAGGTGAGTTACAATACTGACTGATGATAGATTGAGCAACTTGGTAGTAAATTTACTGTAAATTTCAAGTTTGGTAAGCAGGACAAGAGTCCATCTGACATAAAACATTAATATAAATGTAAAATAAGGGTCTCAAAAATGTACAAATGATAATATAAACTGGATGTGTAGAGTGCCTATTAGGGCACTTAAAGTCACCCTGCATTGTGATATGTGGTGATCATAAGGCACCGTATGGTCACAGCTGCCTTGGGACAGACTGATGGAAGAGAGACTGTCGTTCTGCTCTATCAGTCCCTCTGACCACCACCAATCAGGCTGGGTGTTTATACACAAAACAGACACTGTTACACATGCAGTATCCAGAGCCTTTATTGTTCAGGAGATGCTGTTTCTGACAAAGGAGCATGTGGGCGGTACAATAAATATAGATTCAAGATAAACAGGGTTCTTCAACATTTCAGTGAAAACATTCTGCAGGTGAGGTTAGATAACATACATTTACAGTTTACATGACTCTACACAACTGGACTGAGCTACAGCTTGGACTATTTAGTTTATTTAAGCCAATGGACTCTAATGCGTGTCTTAACATATTATGAATACAATCATTTTAATTATAACCAATTTAAAATTAAATGAAAATAATTCAAATTTAGATAAATATAGGGGGCAGAACCATTTTAATCAGCAACTGACAACTGACAGATGTTCTTTCTAAACTGTTTTCTTAGTAAAAGTTTTCATCTCATGACAACATTGAACATTATAAAATCCCTTTCACTGGGTGTAGTGGTTCAACATGGACACACGAGGCAGGTAACCACTGATCTGCCAAACAACTTCACAGCAGCAATTAGTCATTTTATTTAGAGTTAGCTGCTTTTCTGAGTAAAACATATGCTTTGATGTGATATCATTCGAGAATTTTGAAGAGAATGATTTTCCCTGAACCAGCTGACAACAAATATACAACAGGTCAAAGAAATCACCCGAATCCAATCATATCTGCAGTAATCAGTGTTATACATATTTGCAGGTCTTAAAATTCCTGGTTCAAAGTCTGTCTGTGTCTAGTATAACGGTCTTCAAGCCAGTCCGATTGCTTTGTCATGGCTGGTCAGTTTCTTTGACTGTAGACAGGGGGCGCTCTACATGTTCCAGCCCAGTCCAATGTGAGTGGCCAGCAGGTAGCACATGGCGATCATACACGTCATAATCATCATGGGGAAGCCCAGTCTGTGGAAATACACAACAAAGATTGTTTTAATGGAAGTAAATGTAAAACGTATTTCACCTTTCCTATTACATAAGTACACACAGCTCAGTGTTTATAGCATTTGCCCACTAACCATCTAGCTGACAGTTCAGATCTTAATTTACTGCATAACATTATTGTGTCCTATATGCCAGAAGTCTCTGTGGTGATGATTTCGGCATTTTTGTTGCTACAGAAAATTATATGTCAATAAATCAGTTTCTCAGTAGCTTCAAGAGTACACCACATAAGACAATTACAAGACTGTCTTGTAATTGATGGATCCTATTCTTACATGAACTAACCGTGGTCACACCCCTGAGACTCACCAGCATTAGCTTCAGCGTACAGCTGCGAGTCATGTGACCAACTCGAAAATTGCAATGACTAAATATAGACCCATGACACCATCATTTTCACAGTGGCAATCCACCTCATCTGTACAATATGTTGTATAATGTATAGATAGGGTTGGTCAGGTTTTAACAAATTGCAAATGTAATGCATAAAAAATAAAATATAATGATAAAATCTGGTCAAAACTAGGACTAATCAAAGAACAAAATTTAAAACTTCCACTATAAAGGATCCACCAGTGCCACTGTTATAGAAGAATAGAAAAGTATAAGAACCATTGAGAACCAAATGTTCCTCTCACTCGGTGGTGGTATGCCACTTCTGTACTTCCATTCTACGCTTGACATCCCAATACATACATTTACTGGGAAAGTGTATTGCCCAAGGACACAACAGTACATATTGGTCAGAGGGATGAACCTTCTAACCTTTGGGATGTGGATAAAACTGGTCCTCGTTCATATTGAAATCAAACAATGAGACATTTAGGGGCCATTATAAAGCTGGGCACTGTTAACCTCACTGAAACGCCAACATCAAACTGAAACAATTATGAGTGCGCACAAATCTGACCTGATATTTAAGCATTGTATTTTCTCCCATTGTCTTGGCAGAGAGCAGCTTTCTGTTTGACGTCAATGCCCTTAATCATAAGAAAATCAACCACTACACTGGAAATTAGGGGACATTTAGATATTTAGGCTGGGAGCACATCAAAAAAGTGTCAATTTTCAATCATTGTGTTCTGACAATGCAGGTTTTATAATGGGAAAGACCAGATACTAACTATTGGATTGAACTGGCTTTTGCAGACTGTCACAGACACAGATCCACGTTAAACAGTATTAATCATCCCATGGTGAGGCTTGTCTCTGGAGCCTTTGTCCTGGGATGACTCAAGACGCACAGATGGCTCCTCACTGGGCCTAAACCATGTCCTATATGCACAAATGGGCTCTGAGGCCAGACCAGTTTCAACGCCAGAAACAGACACTTTGGAGAATAATAAGTTCCAAATGTATTGTCTGTGCACTTTTAGAAATTGTTTTATTCATGTTGAAACATTTCCATTCATTAAAAACAAAATGGAAAGCCAAACTGAGTTCATAACTAGTTTTAAAGACAGATTTAAATGCCAGATTAGCCATATATATTGTTTAGTGTGTGATATGAATATTGTGCTAATCACAGCTGCTATTTTATAACTTAACAAACTTAACTAACCAGTCTTTTAGTTTAAAGGTAAATGCTTCACTTATGGACCACAGTGTAAAAAGATGAGTTTGTTTTCAAAAAATTTAAATATTCTAAATCCTTTAATTTCACAGTACACCTAAAAGGTTTCTCGTAGCATTTTTATTTGGATTGACAAAATTCTATTCATTTGCTACTTCTCAATTTATGTCAACACCTCAAAGTGAACAGCACAGAGCTCTACAGCCTAAATACTGTGTGATGTCCAGGCTTTTGTCGTCCATGTCCACACTCTAATGCAGTGTGGTGATGCATGAGGACTGAGCTGCGAGTTGAACAAAATTTTAAAGGTCAAACCAATTATCCAGTGGATACACTTCACATTGAGAATTTAAATAAATAATACAAAGAAAAGAAAATGCAGGTACAAGTTCACTGTGCTTTTGCAACTTGAGTGAATATATCCAGGGTAGTGTTGTCATGATACTAAAATTTCAAACCTGAATTCTATAAGAAATAGGCTTGATACTCAATACCAGTTTGGATACTACAATAATAATTAAAAACACTCATAATAGACAATAGACAATAGAATGTAATTTTCAACATTAATTCATAGTACTTTCTTTTATATTACTATGTCTTCTACTTGTTCTGATACAGCTCAAGATCATTCTAAAGCTATTCAGGAAAGGTTCATTTCTGTCCTGTGAATGAGGCTTTTTTTAGTATTGATACCTGCTCAACTTAGTATCTAGTTTCAGTACTAGTGTTAATATTGATCAGTGTATGATTTTCAACTTTTTCTCTAATAATAATCTAATCTAATATTGTGTCTACTGATAGAAAATTTGTAATATAATTTCTTTGTATTATTCATGTACTTTGTTATAATGGAAATGTACTCAATGCAAGAATGTCACACTAAACAGAATAGCAAGATTCAGATCGGCTTCTTTCTTTTCATTGCATAAAACTCTGTACCATCTTAAAGTACAGGTAGTACACAGGAACTATTTCATGCATGTACTGTCCCCATTGATCAAAGTGTAATTTGTTGAATCTGCTAAAACTAAACTCTACTATTGGTAATAATAGTTCCGTAGATAACTAGTAGTATATCGTAGTCATAAGTCAACTCTACAAGCTTATTCTTATTCTAAAGATTCTATTAGGAAATGTGAATATCTTGACTAAAATGATCTTGCTATTTTCCTCCGCTGCACTCAGAACAGAACTTCAAACTAACGTCTGACAGCAGGGCTTGTGGAGGTTGAGAAAGACACAGCGGTGACTTTATTGATTTGAATCAGTGAAAAGGGCTCCTACTGAGACTGTCCCCACCACTCTGAACACAATCTATACAAGTACAGTAAATACAGGACGCAGATGGGGACTGTAGGAAACTCCTGGACAGAATAGGCTCACAGACTGTTTGGATCATAGCAGTACACAGTTTCAAAGGTCACATTGGGGGCACTGTTTTGGATGTTTTTGTGTATATATTTTTTGCTAGCATTTGGATCCACAAAATGACATATTTATCTTGTAGCTGTACTGCTACATTTACTAACAACATGCAAATCTATGTGACTGAATAATAGCACTGTGTAATGACTCTATAATTAGAGATAGGATTATGGATAACATTATCCTAACTGCTGTATTTTATAGACAGCTTTTTAATACTTGTTGATATTTATGCTAACATGATTTATGATGCAAATTCTTCATGTCCTCCATCTCAATTTTAAGCTTTATTGTTATGATTGTTAAAGATCCTATATTGATTCTTGCCGGTTTTAAGCCATATTAAAATGCTGTTACCTCAACAAAACCATACCTGTTGTGTTTTGTTTCATTCACACATGTTGGAGTAATCCTGTATTATTAGTCTATATCTCCAAAATGCTCTGTTCCACCTTGTGATGTCATGCAGTGGTAATTTTCAAGTTAACAGCTTAATTTTACCTTTTGTTCAGGAGAGATTGGCCAGGGCTGAAATTATCCAAATGATTCTACTAGAATCATTCTAATGAAAGTGCAGGGTGTTTAAAAACACAATGGAGTACTTCCTGTATTACTGCATAACATCAAGTTGAAACAGTGTGTTTTCCATTTAAGAGAAGAACTCATCTTAAATATGTGTGTTAAACATGTGTGAATAAATCAAAACACAACTCTGCATATGTTTATAGCGTAATACGGGATCTTTAAATATAATATGAAACTATTGACAGAGTTACAAATGATAAGTAAAAGCAAGCCAGTGGTAGAGATTAGTTGCCCAATTCAGACTAAAGTATACCTTTTTTTTTTTAATTTCGCAATTTAAACTCTGTTGGTGATTACAAGACAAATTATCTCTTTGTTCCCGTTTGTTGGCTATAATTTACCAAAGTCTGCAATGCAAATGAATTGGTCCATGTCAACACTGTTATCTATAGGTCAACTCGGGTAAATACAGTTAAATCCTTTTTGTGCTGAGTAATGACAATATTTCAGAAACAGGTGGAGCTCAGAGAGACAGGGGCCAGAATACAGCTTCACCTTGTGCAAAAGTTCCCATCATGCTATGCAATCTCATGGCTAATTGCAAATGACGGAGGCTCTTTGAAAAGTCCCGATGTAATCTCACAGACTCTTTTCAGATAAAATGAATGGGAATTTGAACTGTGAGACAAAGCATGACCTGCTCAGTTCAATGACAACGTACATGCATCGTCATAGAGAACAGTACATTACTACTACTTAATTAAGGGGTTAATTAATACCCTGTGTATTAATTAAGTTGTTACTAAACCTGAAAAATTATTAAACTTTCTTAAAACTTAAATTTGTTCATTATTTATTACATTTTTGTTCATGCTTTATTAAGACTATTAAACATGTAGTTATTATATTAAGTATTACCAATTACTTTTCTCTTTTAAGATAAGGGTAGAAGCATTTCTTTTAACTGTTTTTGAGTACTAATACATGGCTCTAAGTGGTTGCTAGTGTGACTCCTTTCAGGGATCTTCTCTTTCACTTTCCACATAAAGCCGAACTCAGTCACTCAGAGTTATAACTTCAGCTCGTATTTTTCCTTATCCAAACCTTTGAACATTAAAAATTTGTACAGTCTATTTTAACCTCCCCAGCTCTTCAGTCCCTGCGGTCCTAAAAACACCAGAGGACATTGTTAGCTCTAGTCAGATTTTCTCCACACGCCTCCACTGCCTCTGACTATAATAAGGTGAGTGATTACAGCGCCAAAGATTGTTCACTCAAAACCACTTTTACCTTTCAGAATTTTTATAATTTCTTTCAGTTTGTGGTCTGTTACTTATTGCTTATTGACCGCTGACAATAAACTAGCTGAAAATCACTTTTTGGAAAAACAGAAAAGTTAATTTGATGATTGAAGGGAGTTTTTATTATACACTCACATCTTGACTTTTCCATGTCCTCTGGGTTTCTCACCTGATGTGGCATAATTAATGTTGAATTTAGTACACGGTGAAGAGGACCAAGGCTCAGAACAATGGGTTCCATCTCTGGAGACAGAGACTGTGCACATTCAGAATATTGTGATAATGCTGTAAATATAAAGAAATATATAGCATAGGTCGAAGTCCCTGCTCTTAAAGTGATAGTGTCCGTGGAGATGTTTTTGCATTGCCTGGCAATTTCCACAGTATGTCATTAAACATATCTAACTTGTATTTATTAAATTACAGAGGTTTTATTGTTTTTTCATTTTGTGAGTATTCATTTTGTGAGCGGGGTCGACTTTCCACAAATTTGACCTGCTTCTCTTTCTTGCATTTGAATGATGCACTGTGGAACATTTAACATTATGAAATGTCTCTGTTGATACTGCAAATAAATACATTTGTTACCTCTTCAAAAACAGACCTGGAGTTGTGTTTTGTTTCATTCACACATATTTGAATAATCCTGGATTATTAGTCTGTCTACATCTCCAAAGCTCAAAATGCTCTGTTCCACTTTGTGATGTCATGAAGCGTTGGCTTTTAAGTTAACAGCTACTTTTTACCTTTTGTTCAGTAGAGATTGGCAGTTCAAGGGCTGAATTCATCCTTATGATTCTAGTGAAGGTGTGTGGAGTTCAAAACACAGTGGGGCACCTGTATTATCACATGACATCACAAGGTGGAACTGCTTCTGTTCTGTTTGAACACAGCCTAAATATGCAGGATTTGTGTGTTAAACATGTATAAAAAAAACAAAACAAAACACAACTCTGGGTATGTTTAAAATCGATTTATCTTGACATTTCTACAGACATGGGCTCTATATATTGTGCCGTGTTCCCCAGCTGCCTTCATTCTCTGTTTCTTGTCTGTTCTGTTACCTGTCCCTCTGCACACCTGTGACCTTTGACACACACAGCCAATTAGCCTCAGAGGAGCCACCCCTAGCACGACTTCGATGGACAACTGTAAACACCCACTACAGACAGAGGGAGAGGAGGTAGAGGGGGGCCAGAGGGGCCAGAGTTCAAAAAGTTCATCCCATCCAATCTACGCAATATGTTGTCAGTCAGAAGATATTTTTAGTTCACCTGAAGCACTTAGTGAAGGAGCCTAGACTAGAGTATAAAAGAGAAGTATGCTTTTATTACCTCAAAAAAGACAGATCCTAAGTAAAAGTAAGAGAATAACTTGTCTTACTGTTTGAAAATGTACTGGAAAGCTCTAATATAGTTCAGTGATTGCATGACTTATTGCAGTCTCATTTTTTTCTGAAGTCAAGTTTAAAATGTTGCTATTACACATACTTTTTTTTTTTTTTGCTTTATTTCACATACTATTCGTTAAAAAATGCACTGAAAGCCCAGTGTGGGGAAACTGCACTACTGTGTCAGCTGTATTCTAAGGTCAAAGATACAAAGATATAAAATAACTACAGGAATAAATTGTACATTCACATTTCTTTGGTCAATGGATTTAACCTCTGGACTACACCAGAATAAGTCTGGTTCATTTACAGTTCTTTTTGTTCTTGTAAGAAAGGGTTAAATATTGATATATCCATAATTTGCTTTGTTATAACTAGGAGGGTGAGAAAAAAAAAAAAAGCAATTCATCTTTCATTTGGTTCCTTTTATCATATAAACAAACATATGCAATATCCACAGGAAACACTTGCATATGGAGTCCATCTCCCAGTCTGTCACATCAGCCATTGCTCTGTGTTTTTTAATATGACTGAAGAACACTTTGAATAATTTTCTTCTTCCATATTCTGTATTTTTAAACCTGTAATACAAGGTCTCAATGAGAGCCTTACAACATAAGTGAACCCACTAAATCAGAGCCACATGCATTGCTTTTCTGAGAAATTAAGAGTAAACATCCATTAACAAGAAATACATTATAACCATGATAAGTCAAGATGATTTTAAGGATTGAAAGGCTCATATTATTTTAACCTGACGTCAGAGTACCTTTTTCTTAGAAAATGGAGATAGTACATATATATTTTAATGTAGTGTAACACATACAAACTACGGACATTACTTTCTTGGACAGGAAACACTATTCCACTAAATGAACCATCACATGAATGTTACCAAACAAATACACATGTACATACTGTAGATTCTCACAAGCACATATGAAAGACCACAAGAGCTCAGACCCAGCAGTGAAGTGACCACTGCCATATGAGTTGAAAAAGATGGTAAGTTTTAGTAGACATACACTCAGTAATAATGCATTTGTCTTATATAGCAGTTTTCCAGACACTCAAAGTCACATTGAACATCACATCAAAAATGGGACTAAGCAGTACAGTACAGTACAAACCCATTTTAGTAACAAAGAGCAAATAGAATAGCAAGAGTGGTCCGGAATCTGATTAGAGTTTCAATCAACAATCAAGTTTATTTTCAATCAAGAAAATAAAAATACATCAATGTATTTAGCAATACAGTGTCTTCCACTGAAAACATATGATAGTCATTAACATGCAAGTTCGACTCCATGCTTAGGAGCTCATGGTACATGACAGTGTTCCAGACTGTGCTGTAATTGGCTGTTTGACATGCTGTAGAGGCAGTGCAGATTCTAGTGTTGTTTGAGAGAGTATAGTGCACTTACTTGAAGAACTCCATAAACGAAAACCCATATCCATGCTGCTCAGCGATGCCAGCACACACAACGTTGGCTGAAGCTCCTATCAATGTACCATTTCCTACAAGACAAAATACAGATACATGATAAATGGACTGATTACACTGTGACCTATTCCGTACATTACATTATAAAACACAACCAAAAACTGATCAATCTACAACCAATGACAGTCAAAGACAAATCAAACATGATAAGGTGCACTTGCACTGTGTAACTGTAACTTGGCCTGGGTGCATCATTTGCCTGTCTCTACGGAAATAGATACTGTATGTTTGATGGACTCTGGAACATTCCAGGCAAATCAGTAAAAGTGAAACAAGCAAGTGGTGGCCTATCCACCAACAAAGTTACATAGTTCACCTTAAATGTATTTAATTCCTTGATCATTAGTTGTCCTGGGCCACACTTGATGGTGAACACTTTTTGAAAGCTGGGCATGGACAGAGAAAAAACTCCATAAATGTGGGAGTTAGCAGAGGATGGAGCTTGGACCTGTGATTGACACCTGTTTATATCCTCCACATAGAAACAAGGGAGTCCTTGGGCAAGAGTGGAAGAGTGGAAGAGTGGGGAATAGCTACTGTTACTGAGAAAATACTATATCATAATAATCGATTTTGAACAGAAGTATCCTGTATTTATAGTGAAAATATATAAATGTTATATATAGGACCATGAAAACAGCCATTAACAGTCAACACATAGTAGTGAAAAGGGAGAAGGACTGTCATGTGAGAATCTGTTCAGCCATATCATATAAATCATATAAACTATAACAACAACATATTTGAACATAGCATACACATTCACCCAATGTTGACCTGACACAAGTTCGCAACACATAAACTAGGAAATATGCAATTTTTCATTATAGTGTCACCACCCATCCCATAATACTATCAACATTTTTCAAGCTTGTAAACTCTTTCAGTATAAACTTTTAGTATTTTTAATCTAGTGCGGGCAGGTGGGTGACAGTTATGGCGCGTATCCATCCTAAAAGTCAATAGCACTCTCATTTCTAAAGGTGTCAGTTTGGGAATAGGGCTGGGCTGTGTCACTTCATACAGAGAATCGATAAGAGCTGTCAGAGCACTGATGATTAAGCTAAAATACTGTGACAGCTCTCCTCACTCTCTCTGTTCCCCGACCACACAAACAAAACCACTAAAGGAACTAATGGCAGACCACCGGCCAACCAGGACCACACTAGAGGCGGCACTTTTCAAACTCCACCTCATAATATCGGAGTACTACTACGTCTACCATAAAAGGATTACTCAAACATGCATGAATCATTCAAAATACAACTCTGAGTAAGCTAATCATGAGGGGAAACCATTATAATATGGTCAAATGCTCCGAAAGGTTAATTTTGAGTAATATGTCTCTTTTAATTAAAATTGCAGGCTGTTAAAATCTAGGCTTTGAGACAAGTTTCAGTTTGCAAAAGCAATCTATTCAAATATGAGCAAAAAGGAAACTACCGGTAGATATGATAGTAGATATAATTGGGCATTGTTTTCTAACAAGCTGGTGCAGTGAGTTAAGTGTACAGCCACCAACCAGGGGAGTTCAGGTTCAAACCTCATTCAAGTTTATAAATGAGGTTGTTGGCCTCTGACAGAATGATAATGGCTTGATTGTGCATTGTGTCATTTGGCCAGACACTTCAACCACACTACCAACCCCAGCCACAATAAATGAATGTGTGACTAATTTGTTGAAGGATGTACACATTTATATACTGTGAAAGTTCTGGTGTGGTGTCAAGAAATCTAAAAGGATTGTCTTTTTTATAACAGTATAAAGTCCTTATTCAACCATCAACACAATGGTAAGTGAAAACAAAAGACAAACCTCCAAGACAGGCTCCCATGGCCAAAGCGAATATGAGAGGCTTCACAGGCAAGTTCACGTCTGCATCCTGACTGAGGTTTATTAGGACTGGGATCTGTGTAAAAATATAATTTTTGTATAGATATTTGAAAGAGTACACAGTATGTATGTGTGTTTATTCTTTTAAACTACTAAATTATAGTTTTGACAAAAGATTGTTTTTATGCTAGTATGTCATATGGTTAACAAGAGTATACATAATATGAGCAAACAAGCATTTACAAAACTTAACATTCATAAGCTATATTACAATTTTAGAAGCAACAAAATCTGATTTTACTCAGTTTCATTAAAAATCCCTGGGTTCTATAGACCTTCTAGTTCTTATCAGTGAAATTGGCAAACTATTTGTAACCAGCCAGTTCTTGTTTCATTAAAACTTGATGGCTTTTTTGTGTGAAACTGATAAAGTCAGTGTGTAACAGAGTCATCAGACATGCAGCTCTCACCATGGTGGCAGTGAAGGGGATGTTGTCGATGAGAGAAGAGGCCAGAGCAGAGACCCACATGACCAGGATGATGGCGATGGCCAGTCTTTGGTCCTCTGGCACGGCCTGAGAGCACAGATAACAGTGGCATCAGATAAGTGCTTCTTTATAGACACTCACGCCCCCCTCAGCGCACTTCTGATTCGTATCAAACACAACAATTATGTCCAGTGGTGCTCCAGAGCGCTAACCCAGTCTGAATGTGAAACTACAGGAGGCTAAACCTGTGCAAAATGTGTATCTAATCTCAACCGTACAATACAGCACAGCGGCAAAATCAGTATTCTCAATGTATGACAAGAAGGTGGGAAGATCTTAGAATTGATTGCAGAACATCTGGGCCTTTCTATGTGAAGTTTGGCTGTTAACTATATGCAAATTATCTGGGTGCTCATGTTTCCAAAACTACCTGATGCACAATCCTTCAGCTATGTACCTCCTTGGTCCTGACAGTAGCATTGATTAAATTCAGGAAAAATTTCCATTTTGAATTTTTGCCTTACTTAATAAAATTTTCTAACTCCACTGACGGGATAATTTAATTTTGAATATGACAAAAATAAAAATTGATGAATTTAAGTAATTTGAACTAAAGCATGTTAGACACACACACACACACACACACACACACACACATATATATATTGGAAGGTGAAGGCATCAGTGGTGCCTGTGGTAATCGGAGCACTCGGGGCTGTAACCCCCAAACTGGAGGAGTGGTTAAAGCAGATCCCTGGAAAAAAAAATAAATAAATAAAATAAAAAATAAAATATATATATATATATATATATATATATATATATATATATATATATATATATATATATATATATATATATATATATATATATATATATATTTTTTTTTTTTTTTTTTTTTTTTTTTTTTTTTTTTTTTTTTTGCTGGGATAAAGCAGTCTTGCTGAGTACTTTTGTTCAGCATGTTCAACTTTGACAGTGGGAGAAGGTTGGGCCCAGCATGGAGTCCAGTGTTTGGGGGTCAGAACCGCTAAGAAAACACCACCTGCCAGCTCCCATTATCAACCGCATAACATCCCAGGGACTCGGTGAAAACTGACATCCCTATATTAGTGCTGCTAAGAAATGCCTCGCTTGCATGAAACACCCGGCCAAGTGTTTGGAAGAAAATTATCCCAGGCTCTTCAAGCAAACGGTGACAAGAATCAGATGTAAACAAAATAACTGAATTCCACGCAGCGCCCTGAAGGTTTGATATGCATGAAATGTAAGATGGTGTCACCTGTGCCCAATTAGCATCTAGAGCGAAGTGGCAAAGTACAAAGAGAGACAAGACTTACTTTTATGAGCAGCGCGGTCTGTTCTCCGATGTAGTCGATTAGCTGCAGCTGTGCTAAAGCCTGCAGAGTGAGAAGACACCATTAAACACTGTGATTAGCCAAATAATCCAACAATTTACATCTGTATTTAGAGAAACATCATTCAGTCATGTTATGCAAGACGTAGACATACTGTATATTGATGATTGAGACAAACCTTCCACATGCCTCTGGACTTAAGCCCATATGGCAGGTTGGACTACTCTTTTCACTAAAATATAGTCAGTTTTTTGCTACAATCTTGCCTAGTTGGCTTTGGTTTAACAATTTTGTTTAAGGTTTGAATTTTACTTCCTCATTTTGTTAAATGAATGTTTAAACTGCCAGAACAAAAATGAAATGTAAAATTATGAGAAATATTTACTAATCATTATCACCAAATAAGTAAAAATTAGGAAAACATAAAAGCCTCACAATTCATGGGATTGTGAGAATTACTTGACATTACTAAAAACCTTTTGTTTTGTCTTATTTGTAAGAGTTGTGAAAATGTGCAGACTTTTGTAAATATAATATTGCTATCCATTAATAATTATATATATATATATATATATATATATATATATATATATATATATATATATATATATATATATATATATATATATATATATATATATTATAACTGTTTGTGTTATTTATGACTTATATTTTCATATTCAGCATTGAACTTTGAACACTGAAGTAACTATCATTGAAGTAACTATCTTTCTAAACAGAACATATAGTCTGTGAATGCTTTCTGCTAACACACTGAAATGCATTACCTCCATTAAAACAAACAAGCCTGCAAAGAACAGTAGTGTAGCCCACTCCACTCGGTGAAGGATGATCTCAAAATCCTGAATATCAGCCAGTACCAAGAGCCACAGAGCCCCCAAGACTGCAATCCACCCTGGAGAGGACAAAAAACAAAACATCTATTCATGAACAAAATAAAAAACTCAACTCATGTCCCGTAGAAAATTAATTTAGGACAGTCTGGCTTTCAATTTAAGGAGGAAATGAGAAAATGGAGAAATGGTATAATCTATTTGGTACTGATGTAGTGATAACACAGACATTATTATTCCATTAGCTGGACCATGAAGCTTGACTTGGATTCCCACTGAAATAAAAATGCTGACTTTATGTGTGACATGGCACTCGCTTCCAGATACTAATTATTGTATTAAATTGTAATTTGTAACAAGGAAATTCAGTGCTTCCATAAGGAGAATCTAGTAACTCTAATAACTATAAGAATGTATAAGAAAGTAAAATATGTTAAGATAATATGACAATGACAAATAATATGCTTTTTTACAATTAATAACTTACTTACTCATCCAAGATTGATCTGTATTTTAACTATTCCCATCTTAAAGTCCTTCAGTTTGTAATTAATGACATTTTAATGAGGGTACATTATAAACACAGGTAAACTAGACTATATTATTTCTATGCTATGATGTTGGAGCCAGTTTATATTTATTTAAGAAATTATTAATTTGATGAATTTATGTATTATTAAAATGCACTTTTCTTTATTAAATTTGGGCCTAATGCATTCACTCTGATCTCTCCTCCCTTCCTCCTGCAATCGGGTTTATCTTGCCACCTGTAACAGCAGGGCGGGGGAAGCAGCGCCAGCAGCTGAGAGAAACTATTTTGTGACCACTAAAAAATCTACTGAAAGAATATAAAGAATATCATATTTTTGTTCTTTAAAAATAAATTGATAAAGGCAAATACTGGATCTCCACGAGTGCTTATTTTTTATTAGGTGAGTTACAAAACCTCCTTGAGCAAAGGGGCACAACATATGATGTAAACAGCACTATCCCCTCTCCACTGGGACTAAAGAAGACTGTTGAAGGGTTATTTCCATTTAATAAGTGTCGGAGTGTGCTCACCCCAGTCTAATTAACTGTACATGTTTAGCACTGAGTGGTCTCTGTGGCAGCAGCGTAAGTGACAGAGCCACTGTGACGTTGGCCATCTTGAATCCAGGCTCTTATGTTAGTGTTAATGAGATAGTGTCCAGGTCACTCACCTGATACACTCAACACGACGAGGGAAGAGGGAAGCAAGATAGTAACTGTAATTATAGATCTACAGACCTACAGTTCTCAGTTGTACTGTCAAATGTTATTGCCAGGCATAAGCTTTGTCATAAATTAAAGAAATATATCTATAAATCAATAACAAGTAATAGTTAGTTAGTTAGTTACTGATAGTATTTAAATAAAGATTGAAAATGACTTTTTTTAGACCATCAACCATGTGTTTGATACAGAATAAATTTTTAAAAAGATGCTTTACCAACATATTTTCAAGTCATGTGTAATTCAGTAATGACCACAGAGAGTCTTTTTCAGTACAGTTCACCTTTTTGTCAGAATTGGTCACATTTCAACCTCCAAATTCTCCCAAAAGAAGATGTAAACTGAGTTATTACCCAGCGAAGCCGCATGAATGTATGTGACGTGTCCAAATGTCGTCTCCATGTAATTTGAGGATGGCCTTTGCTACTGAGCCCATTATTTGGACCCATCCACACACAAGGACAGAGGAAGCAATTCTCATAATTACATGACAGAAGCTATAAGCACCAGAAGACTGTGTCAAAATAATAGCAGTAATGAGAGACCACAGGGAAATATTACTGAAACTAATTGATGTAGCATTTGAAAGTATTGTTTCAAGGCCAAATAAATCTACATTGGTGACTGAAAACATCAATGAGAATTTTTTTTTAAATGTATTTTTAGATGATCAGTGATTTAATGGACAAAGCTGACTCCAAATCTAGAACGAATAGCTCTGAATACATGTCTGGACTCACAACCGAAACAAGTTTGTTTTTGATGAGGGGCTGAATAAAAAAAAAAAACACTTAGAACTTATCAATGGACAAGAAATACATCAAATATTCACCTCACATTTTGGTGAATGGATTTCATTCAAGGAGTAAAGTAATTAAAACTGCAATATAAATATAAATATTAAATATTTAGTTTCTAGTATAATTTTATCTGTGTGTGGCCACTAAGATTTGTTTCTCATCAGTTTCCCAGTTTAAGTAAATGGAAGAATTGCTTTGTATATTTAACTGTGTATTGGTACTTTGCATTGCTGGGGGTGTTCTATAATACATTTCTATTAGTATAATGTTCAGCAGTTCCCAGTTAGCGTCACACACCAGGGACCGTTAATGACATCAGCAAAGTGTATATAGTATGTGAGGCTTACCCAGATCCAGATGAATGCTAGGAACAAATGAGTTGAGGAAGAACATGAAGATGACCACGCTCAGGACGGAGATGCACTTCACCAGCAGCACTTTGTCTGTGATTTTGTGCTGAAACAGATTTGTGTTTTATTAGAGAAGGAGCGGGAACAATGATTGTATCACTGCATTTGTCTTAAGTGAACTTTCAAAGAATTTCATTATTACGATAAAATCTGGACCTGTGGCAGTGGGGGCTGGGGTGAGGGAGGGTGTACCTTCTTTTGTAGCTCCTGTATGTTCTGCTCCCAGTTTTTGTCCTCCTGAGAGATTTGGCTGTCAGAAAGATATGTTGAGTGTATATTTCAATAATAATGATGATAATGATAATAATATAATAACTGAAAAAACACACACACATTAATATATGATTTGGTCTTGAAAAGTTTGACTTTGAGTTTCTAAATTTCTTCATAATGACATAGCAGAAAATAATCAGGGACTACAGATGGAATGACTCATTTAGCTATAATCTGTTTTTTATGAGCTTGTCTCTGAACACTGTCCCTTCAAATAAAAACTAAATAAAACTAAATTGAAATGTTATGGTCAGTGCTAATGAACGATGCATTACATCCTGTTAGTATTGTCATTATCCTGCTTAATAAATAATATACAATGCATATATTCATACAATTCTTACAAAACACTGGGGTAAGTTCTATGAGTTTAATTTAAGTTAAAGTTTTAGAATTTAGAGGATCTATACATTCCTAAAATGGGTGCTGCTTTGCCTTCTGCAAGTCCTACAAAATTAGTACTTTGCTATCACAAGTGGTTGTGTAACAGCACCGAGGGCTATATAAAAAGGCAAAGCACTCTCTCTGTCACTAAGCAGTTATTTCCTTCTTCTGCTCACCTCTGAAACGTTTTCATCAGTTTGCGAAGTAGACTTTCCAGATTGAGGACTTTTTGCATCAGCAGACATTTGACAGCGGTCTCCTCTCGACTCGCAGGGTTAATGCGCTGGGCAGTCTGTCTCCAAACCAAGATCTCATGCTTTAGTTCTGCAGGCAGAGAGCACATTAACAAACACAAGATTTTAAAGAGTGCAGATCAAGTCAATGTACGTACAGTAGATTCAACAGTAAGAAATATAAAAGTGCTGGTAAGAGTAAGAGTTGTATTGTGGGCATTTAGCTTTGTCAGGCGGCTACTGGGGCTCAATCTAAAGTTCATCTTTTCTCAGTCCATATCACTGTGAACCTCATGCAGGGAATAATACAGCTGACTGAGGGTAGCATTGACCAGGGATTTACAAGCTCAGAAACACTGTGAGGGAAAAAAAAGGAATGGAGATGCTTTCCACAGAGGTTGCTAGGTGACACTTAATAATAGGAAAAAAACATCTTCTGAGCGAATGTCACAATTACACCAGCCAAGATTGAGCTGATAGAGGGAGCTCAATGGGAAGAGCTGGTAGGAGAGTCCCCATGGAGGGGCTTAGAGATAGAATATCAAACCTATGTGGGACCAGGCAGGGTCTATGGTGGCCTGCTGTAGACAAACATCAAGAAGGGAGGTCTCAGATTGAATTATTCCTCTAAAGGGGGGCCATGCCAGTATGACCAATTATTTTCAATCATTTTACAAAGTATAAATGCTTGGTTAAAAAGTGTGTCAATATATAGTCACTTGTGTCAGTTTATTTATTTATTTATTAAAATAAATAACTAAACTATACTGAAAAACACGTAACATAACCATAGCTAATCAAATAGCTAACAAGCATCTTTTCTTTTCTTTTTTTTTTTTAAATCCATTTTGTTTGTCCTTCTTGAGCCTAGATCCATATCCAGGATTGTGATGAAACATACAGGACAAAAAGGTGCAAATAAACTGACACTATTAGGTAGAAATATGAATTAAATAACCTTTAAATAAGTTTTAAAAGTTTAAATAATCAATAGTCAATGTCAAAGGAGAATGCAACGCAAAAAAGTTGAGAGTGTCCAACCCACCAAATAAGTACACCACAGCTGATGCCGAAGATGTGATTTTATGTAAAGAAGGTAATTCAAAGTTGTATGTTGATTTTTGCAATAAAAAGACAAAACATAAAAAATAATAAAAATGTATAAAAAAGATAACTCAAATCTTACAGACCTATACATCATACATAGTGTACATAAGTCCACACATGAGTTAATTAGATTAGAATAAGGTCAGATGATCAAGCAGGAGGAGAAGAGCAGGAGTGAGGACACTGGGGTTCGTTCTGATAAAAAAGGATCTATCGGGCAGGAACATGTAGAAGTCTGCAATGTAACATAGTGTGAATTTCTTACATAGACAGTGAGAAGGAGCTGTCGTCACTAGAGCACTATATTTACAGATGTGTTGCTGTGGACAATCAAAATGTCATCACTTTTATTTTGTTTGTCCTTAAGAACTAACTAGCCACACAGTAATAGCATTGCAAATGGAATAATGATGGAAATAAGCATCTTGCATTTGTGTTAAAATGCAAGAAGAAAATGTAATGCATGTTTTATGATAATTTAGGGTCTATATACTGGGTTGGGGTTAAGGTTAGGATTAATTATACAGACATGAGTTAAACCATGAGATAAAGAAGCTTGATAAATCGCTGTAAAGTTACATGCTACCATGATTTAAAGAGAAATTATTGACAAGTAGGAGGCTCTGTGTAATGTAATTAGATTTTATTGTTATAGTATTTATATCATTAACAACCTAGTAGATAATGTTCCTCTCATGTGATCATTACATGCATATGCAATAGCAAAAGGAGAAATTTAATTTGTCAACTGGACAGAGTTTATTTGGTTGAATACGTTTCGCAGCTCATCCGAGCTGCTTCTTCAGTTCTGGTCAGATGCTGGCGGACACTGCTTTATATCTGCTTGAAGGGAGGAGCTTAATTACAATGAAAATTACTCTGAGACACACATATTTAAATACAGTTTCAACACATATTTAAATACAGTTTCAGTTGGTCAGGTGTGTCCGCCAGCATCTGACCAGAACTGAAGAAGCAGCTTGGATGAGCTGCGAAACGTATTCAACCAAATAAACTCTGTCCAGTTGACAAATTAAATTTCTCCTTTTGCTATGGATTCTACCTGGACGACTGAGGGATTCTACACACATACATATGCAATGTTCTGATGTTATCTAAAACTCAGCTGGTGACTTCTGAAATGAAATGAAGTTGTTTGTCCAAGCGAATGACTCCTCCACTCTAGACATAATTCACTGTGGTGTAAAAGTGATTCACTGGCTCTTGACATACTCACCGACTATTTCAATGGACTCCTTGTTGTAAAGCTTTTTGTTCCAGTATAGCATCCTTAGAAATGGGAATGAGGTCAACAGCACCAGGCAGATTCCCAGAAACATGTAACCGGTGAAACTGGCAAAATCTATCCCCTACAAAAAGAGAAAAATATGTTATGGCCTACAATATATACATTTACTGTTCAGTGAAAGAGAGGAACTGAAACACAACTTTGCCTTTATGAATTACTTTAATGTACATTACTTTAAGAATAGAATATACAAGAGATCATGAATATTAAAAAAATGATTAACCCAAATAAGATCTTCTGTTGTTCTGTTTTGTGCTGAAAGGTCAGGTTCATGAGTAATAAATGTGATATTTGTATATTAAAATGAATATCTCTGTTAATCAATTGTGATTCTGGTTTGGCCTTCATTTGAAGCTAATTCATTCATTCAGTTGCCAGAGAAGGTTACCAGAAGAGAAATCATATCAACCAGGAGAGATGATTTTGTATGCACCACAATGTACTCCACAAATCAAACTTTGTTACAAGGACACAGACATAAGAGCCAGCGTTGTTAATTAAAAACAAAAAAAACACTTCATGTGTAAAATTACTCAAGTAGAAGTTGTGATGGAAATTTATATGTGTGAAAGATTTCTCTCAATCTGTCTTTGTGTAAATTAATGTGATTTCTACCTTAGACCAGACCAGTCATTAACATCACACAACTGTCTCCAGCCCACAGGAAACTGTGTTGTTTTACCTCTCCTCAAATGTAAGTTAAGTTAATTAGCACAAGTCTGTGAAACAAAAGTCACTCTGCTTTGATATGTATGTAACTTGTATTTCTGTATAAATACTCAGAGCTCAGACGCTCTGGAGGAGATGGAGAGAAGGGGTGACTCAGGAGAGGCTGTCGGTGTCTTGCCAGGGCAGGACTAGGCCCTGTCCATATCTGCTGTATAAAGAATAAACCTTTGTCTGTATTCCAAAAACTAATCGGGCTTCGCAAATGGATTAACTATTTTTTCTTCTATATATACATTTTTCCACAACAAAGTAAAATTTATTGAAAAACGTATTCAAGTATGCATGAGTTTAGAAATAAAAGCATTAAAATGGCAAAGAAAACTGCTCAAGTGTGGAATTACAGTTTTAAGCATGGGATAAAACTATATAATACTTATTAGTAATTTTACTATCCAAAGAAAACTTAAACAAAAACATATGTGCATATTTGGACCAGATAATGTAGACATAGTTACAGTAGTGGTCAAATGTAAGTTTTATTTTTAGTACATAATATTAAATATTAAGTAAAAATATGTAAATAGGAGTTAAACATATGTCACTTTTAAAAGCGATAAATTAACTCTAAAATTATGCTCTATTTACTTCCTCTCTGTGGATTTCACCTCAAAATCCCCCTGACACAAACAACTGAGTATGCAAATGAGCCAAGCTAGCCATGCATACTCTCACAGGCTGTCCTTATCAGAAGCCAGACATGGGTGGACGAGCTCTGGTTCCCCCGTGACTCTGTCACTGGGGAACAAGCGGGACACAGAGGGACACAGAGGGACACCGAGGGACACCGAGGGACTGCAGATTGAACCAAAGGAGACTACTGCTGCTGCTGAGGGCCAAATCCCACACTTGACCAAGAGGAAAAGGTCAAGTGTGCTATAGAGATGCACCATCATTATAACCGTCTGATTTGAAGGGCTTAATTAGATATGCTGAAGGTGCACTGTGTAACTTTTTGGTACTTTTCGGGTCCGTCACCTTCTTGTTTCTATGGAAATGTCACTGCTTGGAATGTTCCACAGTATGACATTGAACAGATCTGTCTTCAGTTTATTCAATTACAGGTGGTTTTATTGCTCAAAAATACCTAGAAAAACAGGCATTCTGACTGTGACTCCACAGATCTGACTGGTAACTTGCCCTGGTTTGGTCTCCATGATAACTGAAAGGTTTGATGCCATACTGTAAAGCAGTAACATCTCCATGGAGAAAACATTAGACAGACCTTCCACCAGGCAAAAAACACAGGTTTAAACATGAAGATAAGACACAGGTGTTGAACAGTATATGTGTTTCATTGGATTCTGAAACAAAGGATAATGATAGCATGACAAATTAGAATAAAACCCCTAGAGTTACTAGGGGTTTTATTCAGTGTGCACTGTAAAGAACGCTAATAAGCTACTTCAACGACAGATATATATTCTGATCCAAATAACATTCAAATAATAAGGATAATTCAGTTATTAAGGTGTAGCTCCAGTAGTCAGAGAGCTGGAAAAAGAGTGCACACTGTGTTCAGTTCTATGATTTATGATTATTTAAAACAGGAACATAAATCTGTTCTTTGCCGCTATGTCCTCATCCATTTATCACTTTGCTCAAACATCAATAAGACCACGACTTGTGCAGTTATGGTATGCTCCTAAGTATGTTACTGAGGAAACACACATAATATACTATGCAAATGACTGTAATGTAATGTTCCCACAGATGAATATATTACTTACAGCAGACCAGATGTTTAACTCTTAACTTATTATGTGCTTTAATGGTAAATTACTATAACAACGTCCAGCCCTCATTAGAGAGCATTTTGAACCTTTGAAATATAAAATGCTTCTGCAGAGTGGTGCTCAGTAATACAAAAGAACTGAGCATTCATTAAATGTCTTTGAAGGGCAAAAGGGATTCAACACAAACAGAATAACTGCATTATTGCTCTCCATATTGTTGGACTATCATACAATTGTTAGTGAACATGTGTGTGTTAAAAAAAATGCTAATAGGTTAATTTGCCATCTTGCTTGAAGTAAAAAATGCTATAAACATATGTTGTCCACCTTTTCTGAACAAAGCAAATATACTGTAATATGTGCTAGTATGGGTATAGAGAATATATGAAAATAAAAATTCAATTCTGTCAACTGGACAAAAAAAAAACATGTTTATGTTTTTGTTCAGCTGACAGAATTGAATTTTTATTTTGTTATGGATCCTCCCGGGAAGACTGAGGGATTACACAGATTAGGTATATAATATCTCTAATTAGCCCATCCTGGTTAGATCTTTCAATATACTGCATTATTCCTGGATCTTGACCCCAAAATTAATCTACTAAAATGAGCTAATTTCCCTGTTAAAATCCAATGAAGTTCTTAATTGTGCTAGTTAAGTGCGTACTTGTCTGCGCAGGTTCTGGTTGGACACGATGATGACGTTGGGCGGGTCTCCAACAGCTGTGGCCGCTCCTCCGATGTTGGTGAAGATTACCTCTGCAATCAGGACATGCCGGGGGTCCAGATTAAGCACCTCACACAACCTGCAACACAGATCACAGCACAAACACACACAGCAAAGCCCTTTAGCTCTTTTTTTGGAGGTTTAGCAGCAACAGGTGACAGGATAAATATCTGGGAAAACAGGATATTGGAAAATGGAGAACTGTAGCTAACTATCAACATGTTTGTATTCAGTTTTACACTATTTGGGCGGTATGTTAGGAAAACTGCTTTTTGTTTAGGGCTGCACGATTTGGGGCAAATACATAAGATTTCTGACAGCTAACAAGCAGTACAATTATGATTAGGGATCCAAATGTATTTTTGTTTTCAAATTGTTTTTAAATGAGGATGTAGTTCATAGTGCACATTTTTAGCATTAACTTTGAGAGAAGGCAGAAATATGACCTAACATGTTTATAGAGGTGTAGTTTTTTTCCCTTTCCTGTTGTTTGCAGAGGATAATCTAGTACCAACAGAATTGTTTTATATATATTGCTGAATGTTGCTTTTATACGTTGATAATTGCATTAATTAAAATTACATTTAGTTGTATAAAATTAGGCAGCCATAGAAAATATATGACTAAACTGTTTTGGGTTAAGGGTGGAAATACCTGCCCTATTTGTACTAGTGAAATATGGTAGTTGAAGTAATAGTAAAAGTATTACAGCTTGAAAAACATCATCTTGAAGTAACATCTTTACACATTTCCATTAGTCCATTAACAGGGCACACATCTTATTTTTAGAAGGCCAAATGTCACACATGTTGTGACCACTGACAGAGATAAAGTGTTTTGAGATGTTAATAATGGCAATTAATTCAAAGGGGCAGAAATAAAGAGGCGGCAGAGCACACGGTTCATTTGAAAAACACAATAGTTAATTGTAGATTCTCTAAAGAACCGGTTTGGGGCTGCAATAATGTAGGTTTGCCCAAGGACACACAGTACTTGCATGTGAGCACATTTGTTCAAAATATACAAAATTGCACCAAAGTGGCACCCATAATTTGAAGAAAGTTTATCATTTCTGTTTTTTACATGTTAGTGATAAAACAGGCCTACTGTATATGCAGAATAGTAGTGACAATAGTATAACCCGTATTTGATAATATATATGTTGTTAGAATGTTTACTTGCTTTTTAATACTATAGTGAGATTAAGATTTTGTGAAAAGATCAGTTGTTTTATCCATCATAAATTAAGAAAGTCAGTCACAATACTATGTCTGCAGTGTATTTGTTGTGTATTTAGTAATTATATATGATTTGACATTATACATTATATTGATTATAATATTTATTTGTTTCCAATTGCAACTGTAGTGAGATGCCCCCAACATCTGCTCTGTAGTCAGGACACATATTACAGACTGTACCTGATGGTGACTGGAGTGAAAAGCATCATGGTAGTCACATTGTCCAAAAACGCAGAGAGAATGGCAGCGATGAGACACAGAATAATAATCATGGGCCAAACTCTTCCTCGAGATAACTGATAGGCCTGAAATGACAATCCCAAGTTAATAAGGAAATTCAAGGACAGCTGGGAGGTACAGGTATAATCGGGCCAGCTGCTGTGGCAGTAAGGAGGAGGAATTAAAATCTCAATACTAAAGGATTGTTAAAGGTCCTATATTACACAAAAATTATTCTTATGAGCATTTAGCCATGTCAAAAACATACCTGGAGTTGTATCATGTTTCATTCACACATGTTTGACTAACCCTTTATTCTTAGTCTGTCTCCAAAGCTCAAAATGCTCCGTTCAAACCTCAGATGTCATGTAGTGTTAGCTTTCAAGTTAACAGCTACCTTTTTTGTTCAGCAGAGATCGGCAATTCCAGGGCTGAAATCATCCATATGATTTTAATGAAGGTGTATGGAGTTTAAAAACCCAGTGGAGCACTTCCTGTGCTCCTACATGACATCACAAGGTGGAAAAGAATGTTTTTCTGTTGAAGAGAAAAACTCAGGGTGTGTTAAACACGTGTGAATGAAACAAAACACAACTCTGGGTATGTTTTTGATGAGGAAACATTATAACATAAATCAGAAAATAGTGTAATACAGGCACTTTAACTAACTTACTGTGGTATTTGACAAATTTGTATGGCAGATGCCCTTCTTGTTGCAACCATCCAAATACAATGAACTGTGACCATGCAAAATGTGTGTGCCATGTTTATTAATTTTAATTATGTTAAATTGACTTCAGAAGACAATTTGTTCTGGTACTTTCATTTCCACAACATAACATGCACCATTGTTATTGCCTTCTTTGCTAATTGCACAGCTACTACCAACATTACATAACAAATTATTTTACTGCTAAAACTGAACACGTTTTCTTCCTTTCATCTTTAGATTAAATTGAATGAAAAGTCTGCTTTACCCTGCCATTCATGTGAGTCCAAATGAAATAGTAGGCTGTAAAATTAAGGTTTTGTCTGTAGCTATAGTTCAATAGATTGTCAAAGTCACTTTTATACATGAGGCTTAAGAGAAAACAATTACCTACTTCTCTGTCCTGCCCTTTCCCAATAATGACATGTTCCCAGATTGTTATAGTATATTTTGAGCACAATGTAAACAAAAGCATCAAAGATTTCAGGTCACTTTTTAAGCACAAAAAACAAGTAATGTTGGCCCTTCATAAAAAAAGAACTAATCTTATTGAAGCAATCTGTCTGAAAAGCAGAGAGCACAAAATAACTCAAAGGCTGTCATCTCAGAACAAGGTGAACAGTCAAAGGGGCTTTATAAAAAACATCCTAAATATAATCAATCTTTTGTTATTTTTGTTCTTGAACAACAGCAACTTTCACCTTCACAGCGCAGTAGTCAAAGAATCCAGTCTCAGAGAAAATGGCGACAAGAACCATCTGAAAGGAAAAAAAATAAGTGTGAGGGTCAGCCATCAAAATGAACCAAGAAATGATTCAATATAAAGATAAGCTTAGGCTATGAGCTAAGACTACCACTTGTTGTGAATAAAAAATGGGGTCAAGCATATATACCTAAACTTAAATAAAAATAATTATTAACAAAGCAGCCAATATGAAGAGCATTTCCTAAAGGGCATCTCTGCTATTTTATCTGCTCACAGGATTTTAAGCATTTTGCATTTTAGAGGTAGCACTCTTGTTAAGTTAAGAACCACTAATAGGGGGTAATTTATGCATGTTGTGTCCAAATTGGGTCATACAACAAAGGATATTAGGTATCATTTTATCAGTCTCACAGTCTCAGTGGAGAAATTCATTTGTCAAGGCAACCCTTATTCAATAACATGTAGGAAGGAGGCATTTTATGTTTATAAGGAATAATAATTACATAAGCAAAGCAATTATAGAGAATAAACAAAAATCCCAGATGACACTATACATTTCGCTATAAACATACTAATATAAATAGTAAAAGTTATAAATTGGTGAAAAATCTGAGAAGTACCATGCCAAACAGCAGAGCCAGAGTCTCATAGTCGATCCACTCCACCACAGTGACAAGACTCGGGCGCTGTGGAAACACAAAATAAATAGTCTAGAGGGTAACTTTCTCCCTAAATTCTAAATATTATTATGACTGTGTGGAAATATGGAAATACTAAACACACATAACCCTTTGGCATTCATCACCAGTGATGTCAAAATAAAGTAGCGTCAGTCACTAAAATGTGGTTATTTTAAAAGCAATGATAAGATGAGCAACTGACAAATCATTAATAGAATAAACAATAGCAATATGTATACTTAGTAATGTGTGTACTGTACGCACATACAACTCACATATTTCCAACATACATGAATATAGATGATCATAAATGCTGACCTGACCCTTACCCTAACAGATGGATAGTGATGTATATTTTGTGTTAAATCAATAATATTATAGTATTGTTTTACTAATAGTTAGTTGAATAGTTCATTTCTGTCAGTGCTCATCATTTTGTAAACCCACTGAAACTCAGGAGACAAGTTTTGGCTCATAACTTCTCAGGACACTGGTGAATACACACGCAAACATGGAGAGCTCCACCACTTTCTCATCAAAGCCCTGGTACCTCTACGACGAGGACTTCGACCTAGAGGCTCTGCTCTGCCTCACACCAACAGGGGGCGTTCAAGAGACAAAGAAGACCCAACTGGTGTCTTCCAACATCCAGGACTCCTCAAACCCTGAGGAAAGATGTTTGGTCCAGGAAATTACACCCCTGGAGGACAATGCTCTGGTCAGGGCGCTGCACGAAGAGTTGGAGCAGACAAAGGCCAAGCTTCAAGGTCCAAAGATGCTTTGTTTTGGACTCCAAGCTTAAGGCTGAGCAGAAGATGGGCAAAGAAAAGGCCTTGGAGTTCACTGCCACTATTCAGAAGGACAAAGAACTCCAAGACCTACTTACCGCACATAAGGCGCTCCAGTACCTGTATGATTATACAGTGCAGGAAAATAGGCAACTGAAACAAGAGTTTGCTGACTCCAAAGAAGTCATTGACAAGGCAAACGAAAAAGAGTTTGAGCTGCAAAAACTCACTGATGCTTTTCAGGAGAAAGACAAGCAACTACAAGAAATTAGCACACATAACAGGCTCTGGTACCTGTATAATTCTAAAGTACAGGAAAATGTGCAAATAAAACAAGAGGCTGCCAACTCCAAAAAAGTCCTGGAAAAGATGAACACTCTGCAAACGTGCGCCCCTCTCATGCACGCATACCCCTGTAAGCCCATGCACACACGTCAACCTTTTTTACTTTTCTCTGTGTTCCTAATTTCGTTTGCCTCCCATTACGCAGCAGACCAGTGTCTATCTCATGCGCTCCCCATCCCACAGCAGACCCCTGACCACTGCTCTCCCCCGGTCGCACCCGCTCACATTCTCATCTCACGGGTGTCCACTGCATTTGGTCCCACACAGGATGTCTCGTGGATTATGGAATACGTTTATTGTCATATAAATGTTTCTGATTTTACCGCTTTGTGCACAGACATGGATTAAACCATTAACACAGAAGGAGGGTGACTGCATGACCTGCATTTGCCCCACACAAGTGACTGATATGTACCATGAGTGCACAGAGCAGGATGTGCAGGTGTCTGTACAGAGCAGTGCTCATGTGCATTACACGTCTCTTGAGTTGCTGTACAAAGCTCTACTGACCGCTGCTGCCAAGAGAGCAGCACATATGAGACGTGCATCTGCTCCGCTCCGCTGTCACAGCCCCGAGCTGTCAGTGAATGAGCACACTGACTTCAGAGTCCAGCCGCTCCACGGCTCCGTGCACAGTTTTCTACGGTTCTGATGGCCAACCTACTGCTGACTAACTTTATAAACTAACCAAAGCGGCACAATAGAAATAATATGGTCACGAAAAGAAACATGTTCCTAGTTTGTGAACACAATTCACAAACTAGGAACTTGCTTTGGTGATGAGGTGCAACATAGAACACTGAATAATAATAATAATAATAATAATAATAATAATAATAATAATAATAATAATAATAATAATAATAATAATAATAATAATAATAATAATATAAAGTAGAGACATCACTATTTAAAAATAAAGTAAGGGCATGCAAAAAAAATTAAGATATATAATAAAAAATAATAAAACATATAATAAAAGAAGGGTTAGGGTTAGGCATGTTACACCTTGTTTTTCAGTGGACTAGTTTGATATTTATTATTTCAATTCTGGCAATTCACTGAATGCTTTCAGTCCGATCCACTCCACCCGATATTCAGGCACGTCACACCTCTTGTTTAGAGCTTAACGCCCCACAAGATTGGGGGCAAGATCGGGCCCTTGGAGTTGAAAGAGCTCAAAGCTACTTTCTTGAAGAAAGAGAAAGAGCTGGAAAACCAAGTTAGTGCGTACAAGGAGATAAGATATCTGTATAACAATTCAGTGAGAGACAATGTCCAGTTCCAACAAGAGCCAACAAGCCCATGAGAAGATGAAAGAAAAAGTTAAAGCACTTGTAATGGACACTCACTTGTATTGATGTTGGTGGAGATCTAACCAACAAAGAAAATGAGAAACTGTCCAGGAAGGTGCAGGAGGTGTCTTCTGAACTCTTCTCAGCACGAGAGGAGCTGCATCTTCTGAAGTTTCATTGTGAAAGTGAAAGAGCACAGCGATCCAGCCGCCCAAAAGGAGCGACCATAATGGAGGAGCAGAGGAGGAGGCCCAGGCATCAGTGGCACTAAAGCACCTCCAACCATTACCCCTTACACTTGTGTTACTTAAAAAAAATACAAAAATTATTTTAAATGTGGGCATTGGCCTTTATTTAGTGCTTATTCATGTTTTATTATTTTTTTCACATCTAAACTACGATTTATTGCCTGTTGGAATCAAATATAACACTTATTTTTAGAGAGAGAAAGCGGTATGGCTGAACAATAGATCTTAAACATATTGATATTGCAAATAATCAAGTTCTCCATATGAAAAGAAGTGACAATTTTTTGAAAGTAGATGCAAAAATTGCAGACTTTAATTCACAGTCTCCTTATTGTGTACTCCTTTAACCCAGTTTGGTCTTGGTATAAGTTTTTCTTTTAATTTAGTCTAAACTTATTATGTCAAAATATATATTAAAATATTGCAGTGATATAGTTTGTAATACAACATATAGTTATCAAATATCTTCATCTCCTATCATGCGGCCCTATTAAAATGTATTAAACTACACATTGCATTCAAGTTTATTCTATGTGAGGCTGCATGTTAGGTTGGTGGTCACATTATGTTTACCGAGACCATATCAGCTCTGATTTACAGGTCCTATATTATGGACATTTTACTCTTGCGAGCTTTAAGCCATGTTATATTGCTGTTACCTCATCAACATGGACATGTCAGCTTATATAGACATGTTGTGGTAAGATCAGAGAAAGGAAGCATCTGTAGAGCCCTCTAAAGCTAAAACTGAACTCATATTGTGTCCACAAAGACACTTTAAATGTTGCTGTCTAAAGTATACCACATACATATACTTACATCACCGATTACAGCCAGAGCCGCTAATGCCGTCAGAGACCCCAACAGGGAAGCCAAGGTCCGGTGGACTATCTGAAAACATAATATTAAAATAATGTTACGATATGTCAACATGTGCTTAATTTTAAATGCTGAGGGTACAATATATCGCAACATTAATGGATGTGTATCTATCTATGACACTGGGAGCAGCGAAAGGGGGAAGTTGGGTGAACCTGTCTGTCAAGAGGATAACAGTGACTGATGTATATTGACCTGACACAAGTGCTTAGCTCAAAAACTCCTCCTACAGGCAGGACTTTACTGTGAGCACTTTTCGGCTGATTTCAGCGGTTCAAATAGCCATGAAAACACAATGTAACTAGGTATTTGCTTCTAGTACCTTTAATAGTTTAGTAGACTGTCTTTTTTTTAATGTTTTTTTTTCATGTTTTTTTTTTTAGTATTTGTAATAAGGAAGACAATTAGTAATAAAAATAAGAAAATGCTTTACACAAAGAAGGTAGATCAGCAACAATTAAAGATCCTATATTATGTAAAATGGACTCTTGTGAACTTTATGCCAATGTTATAATGCTGTTACCACACCAAAGACATACTTAGAAATGTGTTTTGTTTGAGTAACCCTTATTATTAGTCTGTCTACATCTCCAAAGCTTAGGATGCTCTGTTCCACCTTGTGATGTCATGAAGCGGTAGTTTACAAGTTAGCATATACCGTTTACCTTTAGTTCAGTAGAGATTGGCAATTCTAGGACTCAAATCATCCAAATGAGTCTAGTGAAGGTGTGTGGAGTTTAAAACACACTTCCTGTATCACCACATGACATCACAAGGTGGAGTATTTTCCATTTTGAGAAAACTGTCTCAGATTCACTGTCTACTCCTGTCACAACTTACACAGGTGGCTGGTTGAAACAGGAAGAGTATCTGACATAAAAATCAACCCCGACTGAATAATGCAATAATCCAAAAGATAAAATAACAAAAACAGAATAGCATAATATAATCTAGCAACAGAGTGAACCAGCATGAATATCTACGCAGTCTACTGGATGCATCTGTTCATAAGGGCATTACTGTCACTGTCATCTTTTTGCTGTTTTTGAATGGTATTGTCTCGGTCAGTTTGTTCACACCTTGTGTAGTTCTAAAGATAAGTCTGGGTAATTAAACCAGACTCAAACTAATGAATACTGCACATGAGAAAGTGGATGTGGACATGCTAATGTAATCTACAGCGCATCATGAATGCTTGTTGAATATAAATGACCTCGACAGACCATAACTTGGACTAAATTAATCATTGCGTATCTTTCTATACATTGATGGTGATAAAGGCCTGATAATATCACTATCAATCATGTTAATGGTTATAGTATGAGGTAAGATATTTAAGATGCTGCTAAGAATATGCCAGTTATTTTGAAAAGTAGAAAAATTACTCTTCTGAAATGACTTGCATTAATAGTGGTTATGACCTTATTAGAGACAGCAGTGACTTAGCAAATTAAATTGGCATTTGGTCGACTTTTGGCACAATTTACATAATAAGGGAAACGTGCAAAAAAAAAAAAAAAGTAAACTAAAATAAAACTAAACTAAAAACTAAAACATTTTGCGGAGTCTTCGTTTTTTTTGTTTTTTGTTTTTTGGTTTATATTTTTGACTAGTACAACATTAAAAAATATCCATAGGTGAAAATTTTCCAGTATTACCTCAAAGATGATGAGGATGTAGACCCCGGTGAGGATGATACCGGCGATGGCCACCTGCGTCTCCACGTTGACGTAGAGTGACTGGTGGGTCATGGACAGGGGCACCACCTCCTCTTCCTGCATGAAGGCCTGCACCGTAATGCTGATGGGGTCACTGATGGAGAAAGACAGGTCAATACACAGCTGAGAATATTGCAATAATTGTATTGTACATTTAATTGTTTTATTTTTATTTGTTTTATTATTTATTTTATTTAAGTGTACATTTTGCATGCTATTGAACAAAACATTACATAAAATGAGGGTGAAGAGTGGAAAGGGACATTCCTGTTCACTCTGTACACCTCTGATTTCTAGTACAGCTCCAGGTCCTGCCATCTGCAGAAGTTCTCTGATGACTCTGCAGTAGTAGGGTATATCAGGGATGGACAGGAGCTGGAGTACAGGACACTGATTGCAAATTTTGTGGCATGGTCCCAGGCAAACCATCTGCTTCTGAACATTGACAAGACCAAAGAACTGGTGATTGACTTCAGGAGAAAGAGGACACCAGTGGAGCCCATTACCATCCAGGGCCATGAGGTGGAAATAGTGCACTGCTACAAGTACCTTGGCGTCCATGTGAACAACAGGCTGGACTGGAGGGACAACTGTAATGTTGTCTACAAGAAGAGCATGAGGAGACTCTACTTCCTGAGAAAGCTCAGGTCTTTCAATGTGTGCAGCAAGTTACTGGAAATCTTCTACCAGTCTGTGGTGGCCAGCGCCCTGTACTTCGCTGTGGTCTGCTGGGTGAGCAACACCAGTAAAAGGGACATTGGGCGGACTGACAAACTGATCCGTAAAGCTGGTTACATGATCGGCTGTGAACTGGAGACATTTGTCACAGTGAGGGACAGGAGGACACTGGACAAACTGCTCTCCATCATGGACACTCCTGCTCACCCACTGCACCAGACTATAGAGGGACAGAGGAGATAATACTCCCTACAACTGTACAACAACTCACCCACTGCACCAGACTATAGAGGGACAGAGGAGATAATACTCCCTACAACTGTACAACAACTCACCCACTGCACCAGACTATAGAGGGACAGAGGAGATAATACTCCCTACAACTGTACAACAACTCACCCACTGCACCAGACTACAGAGGGACAGAGGAGCTCATTCTCCAACAGGCTCCTGCAGCTCCGCTCAAACAGTGAGAGATACAGGACTACATTCATACTATAATACTCCCTACAACTGTACAACAACTCACCCTTATGTAACAGATAATACTCCCTACAACTGTACAACAACTCACCCTTATGTAGCGGATAACCTTATGTCCTGTCAATCATCATATCATTGTTTCACTGCCTTTATTGTATCTTGTATATAGCTGTGATTTTATATTTTTTATTACTTATTTTTCTATTTTATTTTAACTTGTACATATACACTTAAATAATTATGCCTTATCTGACGCCTGTCTCTTGCTATCCTTTTTGCTACTTATTTAGAATTTATTATTAACATTTATTTTTTATTCTTTGTTATTATATTATATTGTGATTAGTGAGCTACTGTGTCCAAATAATTTTCCTTGTGGATCAATAAAGTTTGTCTAAGTCTAAGAACTAAGAATCAGTCGTATGACATTGTGGCAGTGAGTTGAGTGTACTGTTTTGAGACGTCTTACGTAAATTGTTTCTCATGTAGTGCATGTGATCTGAGGTCTCAGGATTATGTCTTTATTGTGTAATGGTGTCTGAAAGTTACTAGGATAACTCTTCAGGCCAACTTCAAATCAGATGTCCTGTAGGGGGTGCTTTACTCCACAAACCAGATCACATTTTCAGGCTGATTTCTGAGAATGACTGTTTCTACAAAAAAGAGTCTCTTAAGTTACTCGGTCCTCCCCCATACACAGTGTGCCTGCCTCGGGGTCAGAGTAACTAGGGTAGTTTTCAGGACCCCATGACTAACTCCACAGACTCAAAGATCAAAGTTGAATTCATGTTTCTTACTCAGAGAGCTATTGTTAAGGCAACCCATTAGGAATCCTTTTTCCAGTGACGATAACAGTATGTACTCTTAAGCTCCTCAGGTTGAATAGAATTCAGATTAGGTTGAATTCAGATATTTGACTGCTGTAACCTACACTGGACAATATCCTGAAACGTCCCAGCATTGTATATAGTTTTATATTGTACATTGTTTTAAAATAAATAAATACAAAATTAAAATGAATTGTGTTTCTTATACCTGCTGAGCATCTCAAATGTCTTTGTTACCACAGTCTGGTCACTGCGCTCTCCGTGTAGAGGAATGGTCCAGTTGTGAATCACCTGCTCAATGACATATAAACAGGTTAACAGTCCTGGTGCAGTAGCAGGGAACAGGGAAGGGGCAGTGCTTCACCTGCTGAACTCTCCTCCTCCTCTGACCAGGCTCATCCGTCTGCTCCACCTGGATCAGGATGTAGTCCTGACTGATCAGATCCACCATTCCTTGAGAAAAAGGCCCAGCAACCTGCAGCTTCAGCAGAGCATTGTCACTGAAATCTGTCAAGTTCATAGCTGTGCTGTGTCGTCAAGGGAAACTGAACTGGCACTGGTTTTATGACTGTATTATTCTTATGCTAGAATATCTGATGTGTAATGGTGAGAAAGCTAACATTAATGTACTATTTTTAATGTTCTGACAATTGTCATTTTCATTGCATTTTTTCAAGGCTGCCAAAAATGCCTTTTAACAATTATAAATGTGGGTCCTCTTGATAAAAATAAGATGATGAATTAACTTCTTCAGGTAATTGTAGCCTTTGTGGCTCCTTAACAAATATAGATGTAAATCTAGATGTAAAAATTGCAGTAGAGAAGGATACAGAAACTGTCTGTGGGTGACACCGCCAACATCCTCCAGGGGTTGTCTCTGTCTGGATACATACTGAAGAAAAGCTGAAACAAGAATCAGTATATAAGCATGGGGCACAACAACAATGCTACCACGTGTTTGGATTCCAATAATAATCAAACTGTTAATTAAGCGCCATTGTTTTGAAAAACATACAGTATAAGCACAGATGTACTTACACTGGAGAGGACTACTATGGTGAAAATACAGGCTGTTTTGGCGGCCTTCATGCAGCACCTGAAATGACACAATTGGAGGTATAATGATTATGGTACTTTAGCACAGAGTCTACTTATATTTTTTTCAGATTCTAATGATGTCACCCTCTGAGATGTTAACATATAGTGAACAAGGATTAATGCAAAAACAAATTTACAAGGTCTACATAATACTGTGAACAATTCAAAAACTACTAAAACAGTAACATCTCTATTAAACTTAGTCACACCTCATGTTGTGTGTGAGCTTGAAGTTGAGATTGAGGTCGAGAGAGTCGTTCTTGTCTGAGGAGCTGGATCGGGACAGGGACAGACTGGTCACCTCACTGCCCAGTCTGAACCTCCTCTCAAAATCCAGAGAACTGTGGCTCCAGTGTTCATCCACTCCAGCAAACCCAGGGTCATGTACGGTCATGTAGGTGATACTGCAAACACAATCCAAACAACAGCCCATCAGCACTCATCCTAGTCTATGATTTCACTGAGAAACTGGTACCAAAGGTTCACCAGAAATAGTCATGCTTTAAATGAAAATATTGGCCCATATTTGTAGGGACCTGTCAATCAAATAGGATAATGACAGAGGATTTCACTGTTATGTTATTTGGATTTGTGACCAGTGGAAAATCAAAAAATACAATCCCCTTTGTAAAATGTGACAGCATCCACAGTCCAGAGAGGTCAAAGGAAAGAAGTTTTAGAGCATGAATACTTTAGGTGTAAGCCAATTTGGTGATTATAATCAAAGTGGTACAGTTAAAAGTACTACAACAGTAGAAGTACTAAACCTCCACTACTACAATCACATTTATAACAACTACTGCAACTGCTCCTCTTATACCTGTACTACTACTCCCTATACTATTGCTTTCATTACTTTCATGAGCACTACTCAATTCTACTACTACTATTCTAGTACTGCTAATAAAAAAGATCTTTAGAAAAAGTAAATAATATTCACTTGAGCACCTTTCCATCATTGTAACTAAATGTGCATATGCAGTTCACCTGTCATCTTGTGGGAACCTCAATAGAGGAGATCTCTCTGTGATGTTGGCTGCATTGTTCTTTCCTCGGAGGATGTTAACAATGCTGAAATTGTGCCTGAACACAACACAAAAAAATCAAAAGTTACACCAAGTACTTTTATATATGCTCACAAGATAAACTTTTAAATATGAAAAATTACACCAAGTACTTTTACATCACACGATAAACTTTTAAATAGATAGTTTTATAAACAGTGTAGGAGGTTGGAGCCATCAGTCACTTGTCACTGTCATGCCTGTTATCACCTGCGGGGGGCGAGTTAGCAGCTGGGAGGGATCATATAAGTTGCTAAAGAGGTGACTTTTACCCCCTGTAACTCCTCTATGTCCTTGAAGATCAGACTGAGGCCTCAAAACAGCTGAGCTCACATTACTCTATAAATATATGGTTGTTAGTCTTCATTTTAAATAGCAGGAAGCAACAACTATAACTGTATTCATCAATAAACTATTTAATTAATCAGGATCACTTCTTGCAGTACACATGAATTGATACATTCTGGGTTTTTTTTTTTAATCATTTACAAAGTTGAATTTAATAAAACAGAGCCTACCAGACTAGTATCACTGAACTAAAGGAATGATAATGTATTACATAATGTGAGTGAAAGGCGATTATGCTTTTCAGTGTCGTTTGAGTCAATGTTCATGATGCACCCATATTCTTGAATTCGTGGGAAGGGACCCATCTTTAAATCTAGAACCACGATAGCTTTAGGATTAGCCTACTGTGCATGCTTTGGGTTACTGTACTACGGTATTATGTTATATTGTCTACACCAAGCATGCTAAGCCCATTTTAGCCCCTAATAGCTAAAGTACTTGGAACTAAGAGTAATTCATCCTCTCAAATGATATCCCAGTGACCCAAGACAACAATGCATCTTTCTTCTCCTTTTCTGACTAACAAACATTGACTGTTGTTGTGACATAGTGCATAAATAAAACTGGTCGATTTACTCAACTATTCAATTTACAAAAAAAAAAATAGAGAGAACATCCTTTAACAGATATAGTGAAGGACTCGTAATGAACCTGAGTCCAAATTTAAAACAATTAAACTGTCTATGTACCCAAAACAGTGAGAGATGTCATAAGAATCATTATGTAACCCACTCACAGTGAGCCCAAGCTGCAGGAATTCTCGAAAAACTAAAGGCCTCTTCAGATAATCTTTTAATCTGAAGGATTTTTACTCTCTACCTGCTAATGTTAAAAAATGCAAAATACAAAACATTTTCACTTGAACACGTGTTTTGCATTTTAAAGATACTAATTGGCTACGGTCTATATTAATGAACACACAGTGGGGCTAGTGACTATTTCCCATCAGTGGAGTGAGGATGTGAGTGTCTGTGGGTCTACAAATGTTTACTTTTCCAGGCAGACTCTACTGTGTGACATGGCAGGAAGACATAAAGATAATCCGACATCAATGACTCCTGGCCTGATAATGATTTTGTAGAAGAGTCGAGGTGTCACTGTTTGGCTCTCAAACTTGTCACACCAAGTACCACTGTATTAAACATTTGGCATACGCATACCACTAGGACAATTCCAACAACAAAAACTGTGCTGAAATAGGTAAAAACTTGGAATAAATCATGCCTAAACTATATCCACAACATCTTAACTTGTTAAAACTGATCTTCTGTAAATTACTAAAGTCTAAAATGGCAAAGGGGCCTGAACTGACAGAAGGACCTGCTGGGACAGTTTAGATCCACAAATGCAAAGTGACAGGTGCTTTCATTATAATGATACACTCGAGAATTTATTTAAAACCTCAGTACGACCAAGGGAGGCTCTGCTAGTAAAGGTAACAAACTTAAGTTTACATCCCAGTTTGATACTTACTTGCCTGTCAGAATAGCAGATATGTGTGTTTTTAAAGGTCCAGTATTACACAAAATTGATTCTTGTGAGCTTTAAGCCATGTTAGAACTTTGTTACCTCATCAAAACATATTTGGAGTTGTGATTTGTTTCCTTCACACGTCTGAGTAATCTAATCTAATGTAAAATTAGTATGTTTACATGTCCAAAGCTCAAAATGCTTTGTTCCACCTTTCCACCTTGTAGCAGTAGTTTTCAAGTTAACAGCTTCCTTTTACCTTTTGTAAGATCTCGAGGCTGAAATAACCAAATTATTTCAGTGAAGGTGTATGCATTTTAAAAACATAGTGGAGCACTTCCTGCATTACCACATGACATCACAAGGTGGAACAGAATGTTTTCCGTTTGAGAGAAGAATATGCCGTATTTGTGTGTTCAACTTGTGTGAATAAAAAAAAACACAACTCCAGGTACAACATTATAACATAAATCAGAAATAGTGTAATATAGGCCCTGTAAACAATTTATTTATTATCATTACACCATCCGTGCTTTCAAATTCATCATTAAATACATTTTTCCTGATAAGAATGCCATTTTGAGGACTTTTCACCTTAACACTAATATTTTGTTTTGAACTGTTAATTGCTATGGCAGCAGTCCTGTATTTCATCACCTGATACCTACACCATCACAGCACCACAATAACGAATTAACAAGGACACACAAGACCCAACTGTATTTCTCTTCATCACGTGCCAACTCTAACTTTGTACACAGAGCAGAAGAAATCCCAGCTTAATCCTGATAACGTCACGACCACGGGCTTGAGGTTAGCCTAGCCCTTTCTGTGTGAAGCTCTTTTCACATATGTTCAGAAAGCAGATTTACACAGCGGCCCCTGAGTAATGTGACTCTGCACGTGTGGCAAAACTCCATCAGCTGTTTGGTGATTCCAGCACTTATAAGGAGGAAGAGGGGGGCTGGTCATGTGACACTCCTTAGAGCATCCAGTACTGCATAGTGAAACATCTATGAAGTAGAAGGTGCTGTAGTGGCGCTCAGTCAAAACAAACCAACATGACCAACATAATTTTTTTTTTTACATTTTTTAAAAGCAACTGACAAGTTGCTTTTAAAAAAATGTAAAAAAAAGTTATGTTGGTCATGTTGGTTTGTTGGTTGGTTTTATTTCCAACAGTAAGCTTTGGTGACGTGATCTTGTATTGTCTATTTCACTGTATCAGCTGGTTTAAAAGCTACATAAACCTGCTCTGTTTTGACCGTTGTACGTTCGGTCTAGTCTTATGATATTCACTCATTCATCAATGCAGTTTCACAGTCGCCCTGAAGGTAGAGGAGCCAGACTCACCCGTCCTCCTGCCTCACAGGCACAAAGCCCTCTGCGTGGATCACACACTGTCCCGACTGCTGGAGCTTATGGGTGTCCCTCCGCTCGGACATGCCCTGGAGCAGCCGCAGCTCCCCAAAGTTTCCCCCCTCTGGACCCCTCAGACTGCGGCCCTGTCCCTGTCCGGACGCTTGGGACATCTCTATCTCCAGGTTACTTTTATTCTCCAGATACATCCTGAAAAAGACATGAATGTTTAGTTCAGGTGTATTTCTTAGCATTTATTAGAGCCTAGATGACAATTTATGACCAAGAGGCTCGTAGGACCCCCCCATATGTATCAATGCATGCACCAGAAGCATTGTTATTCTTTTCTGAGTTTCAGATGATCAGATCATTAGAGGCCTGTATATGTGTTTCATTCATGAGACTTATTCCTTTTATGGATACCATTTTAATGACTTTTCACCATTCAAAAGATTTGATTTGTTCATTGAATAAATGTTACACAATTTGAAGGATTTAGTACTTAATAAATATGTACTATTTCCTTTAGAAAATCTTAAAAGTGGACTGTATTTGTTTTCTGATGAAGAGTTCGCCACCTGCTTGTCTACAGCTGTTATTGCTTTGGCTGGTATGTTCCACTGTATGACATTAAATGTATCTATGCTGCTTTTTTTTTCCAATTAAAGCTGTTTTTAATGCTAATAAATACACTGAAAACATGTGTTCTTGGCGTGAACAGGGTCTCCTCTCCACAAATCTGACCTATAAATTGGGTTGATGGTGTGACAAGCTTGTCTCCATGGAGATAGACAACCTTAATGAAATTCTGAGGTACCAATCCAAGCAAAAGCATAACATCTCCATAGAGACAAGCAGGAAGCGGACCCTACAACCGAAAATTACACATGACATCTTTAAAATACATCTGCTATTGAAGTATGACATCATCACATTGTATAATCTGATACAATTATTATCTATCAAATTTGAATGAAGTCATAACAAAATACCCAGTGTTCCCATCAGCTTATTATGCCACTACATGTTTCCATATCAAACAGCTGGAAGGGCACTGTGTGGTTTGTTTACATCACAAACATCTCGTTCATATGGGCAAAACTCAAGAACAAGGCCCTGTTCCAGCTCACGGTTTTTAATGATCAGTGGGGTATGCAGATCACATTCATATAAGGGGCACTGTAACTGGTGAGAACTGAGTGCACTTCACCTATACACGGCTCCAGTCCATGCATTAACATCAGAGTCCATTAGAAGTGCTGTCTGAATTACAGGCTCTATTAACAGCAGGTCAGTGGAGGAGGTCAGACATGTGGGCCACACAAAAGCGACATGATTTAGACTGGATTATTCCTCACATGAACTCACGTGTGACATTCAGAGCTCAGCCACACAGACTACAGTTATAAGGGTTAAAAAAGGGTGGGTGGGGACTATTTTCATTTGAGAGCACTGCCCTGTAGATTGAAATGAACTTAAAACTGTTACTGTCTTTTTTTTTGCTTTCTTTAGTTTTTCTCAAGGCCAGACTTACAGGAAAGTACTAAGAGTGAAACAGTGTGAAGGGTGGGTAGAGAAAATCAGATAATAGTTGCAGTCGGGGTTTGACCTCCCATTTTAATATAAAGGCGTTAAATTAAAATAGTGGCAGGTAATATTACTATGTTCATTTTGTGAGTAGTTATATAAATCTTGCAGAATACTCAAGACAGCCTTATTAAAACAAACCTTATTATAAGTATTTTACACTCATTCATTGATAAGATTCCACGTATTCACTGTGCGTCACCTAACACCCCCTGCAGTTGCTTGTGATGTCCTGAACAGAGACAGAAGAATGGCCTGTCTGTATCCCATCATGTCTTTGGGCGCCTTGTGACGGTAAGGGTGATCTGCTTTCCCCCTCATCAACAGTGATAAATCTAAACACAACTCAACATCAACTGTGTGATTTACAATTATCATCAGAGTGATGTAGGGAATGGATTACATGCAACAAGTGTGAGTGTCAAGTGAAGGTTTTAGGCCAGTAGTTTCAGATCTGTCATGTATTTTCTTCAATCCCAAATGGACAAAAATAAATAAATAAATAAATAAATTTAAATAAACATGAAGGTTTGGGCATTTTGAATACAAATTATAAGAACAAAAAAACATCATATATCATATTATAACACAATATATTACTACTGGTATGAATATGTGCTCAAGAACAAAGTACTAGTACATGAATGGATTTTTAGGAGATTCGAGGAGAAGTTTAGCTCAAATGCGTGGTGTGCGTCGTTAAAACCTACTAAACCAAAGCTTCTTGGGGTCTAAATTGGACACACAATAGAAGAACATACATTAATTTGAATAAAAATAATAAAATGAAATAAACCTTACCTTTAGATAATTAGATGATAATAGGAATGATGAAAGGTGGTAATGACATTAATATCCAAAAATGTCCCAGAATGGTACAGTTAGTTAAATAGTTTTTAGCTGGTGTTTTTTGGCAGTGGGACACGGACAGAGGCTGAGCAGTTGTTCTCCTGTGCTCCCCAGAGAAGGAGGGAGATGGTCAGGGCACTGTGAACTGTGCAGTGGAGGAGGTGGGAGTGGCACCATCAACCCCGCACAGTCTGCAGATTAGGAACTTTCCCACTCCTATACACACTCCTGACGCGGCCCGTAGAGAAGTAAGATTAACTCTATAATGGTGTCAATTCTGGTGACAGAGATGTCCAAAACTTTTCTCAAGTAGTTTGAAATTACAATAAGAATAATTATAAATATTTCAGTGTAGAGTTAAACAATATGACAAAAACAATCATATTTTTTCCTCGTATTCATATACCAAAATTTCAGACTTGGAAACAAATTCATTTTACTGAGCATAAACAATACAGATTTTTAATTATTGCCAGTAAGCTAAAAAGAGTGTAATTTTTTCCCTCTTAGGTCTGAACTCTGCTCCATACACCATGCTGTTACTGACAGAGGATTGGCTGTAATGATCTCAACTAAAAATACTTAAGCATACTAATGACAGTTTAAAAATATTTAGTCCTGATTAAATTTTGATTAATTGCACAACCCATTTGCAACACATTTTGGAGCTATATGCTGTAATTATTGTAGGAAATTGTGCCATGAGTAATAAAATACAACTTTACTTCGATCAAACTTGCAGCTTTCCCAATGCCCATGTCACATGCTGTACACACAAGTCCAGGACGCTTCATCAGGACCTGAAACATAAGGCAGTTGTATTGGATGATGTGGTTCAGTGTTAAAAATGTGCTATTTCCCACAGACGTCTTCTGTGAGTCACCAAGCCTGACACGCTTTCACAGAGTAAGTCAACTCCACAGATTTAAGGTGCCGAAAGGTCAGACAGGTCACAGACTCTCTTTTTAGGACTTATGCTCTGGCAACATTTAGAAACTATGACTACTTAAACACCTTAAAATAAAAGAGTCTTTTTAAATATGATCAGTTGAAGGAGTATTTTAGATGAACATGTTTTATAAAAATATAGTTTTTCTGTGGGGATAAAGGGAAGGTTGCAGACAAGATATAGACGAGTGGGGGAGTTGGTTAATCCAGATTTAGTAAAATAAAGGTCAAAGGATTAGAGCAAAAAGATTTAGGGGAAAATAATTAATGCTTCTTGTGACTGTGAACTTGAAGTGAAATTTGGCTATTTAAAAAGCAAAACTTTGAGAAGACAACAGTAATTAAAGATGTAAGACCCAAAAAGGCATTCACCCTTATCTTTCCATCTCTCAAAGTTATATTTTTTTACTAAAGACTGTGATGTTGATTAAGTGAAATTTGTAAATAACAATTCCACTTCAGCTAGCCCCAGATTTACTGTTACAGGCTATGTTTCTGAACCTCAGATTCAGGTTTTTGTCCTGATCGCTCAACACTGGACCAGCTCTATAGTCTCCATCGGGTGCTTGAGGGTTCATGTGATTTTGCTCAACCAGCCCACATGTGCTTTGTGGATCTGGAAAAGACATTCAACCGTGTCAATCGTGCTGTCCTATGGAGGGTGCTCTGGAGGTCCAGGGCCCTTTGTTAAGGGCTGTCCGGTCCCTGTAAAACCGGACCATGAGCTGTGTTTGCGTTGCTGGGAGTAAATCAGCCCTGTTCAGTACATGTTGGAGTTGGCTAGGGCTACATTTCTCACCAGTTCTGTTCATTGTTTTTATGGACAGAATTTCTAGGCACAGTTAAGGGTCGGAGGGGAATCTCATCTCTGCTGTTTGCTGATTATGTTGTCCTGATGGCTTCATCAAACCAGGACCTGCAACATGCACTAGGGAAATTTGCAGCTGAGTGTGAAATGGCTGGGATGAGAATCAGATCCTCCAAATCCAAGGCCATGGTTCTTGACCGGAAAAAGGTGGCACCCTCTCCCAGTGGGTGGAGAATCCCTGGCTCAAGTGGAGAAGTTCAAGTATCTCGGGGTCTTGTTCAGAAATGAGGGAAGGATGGAGCTTGAGATTTACAGGTAGATCAGTGCAGTGTCTGCAGTGATGCAGTAACTGTATCAGACTGTTATGAAGGCAAAGCACTCAATCTACTCTCATACCTCACCTATGGTCATGAGCTTTGGGTAATGACTGAAAGGACAAGATCACAGTTACAAGGGGTGGAGATGAGTTTCGAGAGGAGCCAGCTAAGGTGGCTCAAGCATCTGTTTCAGATGCCTCCTGGATGACCCCCCTGGGGAGATGTTCCAGGCATGTCCAAGGAGCTCCCGGGTTAACAGCCAAGACACACTGGAGGGACTATGTCTCTAAAAAGGCCTGACAATACCTTGGGGTATCCCGGAGGAGCAGGAGGAAGTGTCCAGGGTGAGGAAAGTCTGGAAGTCCTTGCTTAGACTGCTGCCCCCACAACCCAGTCGTGGATAAAGCGGAAGAAAGTGGATGGATGGGCTTTTCTACACTAACCGTTATAGAATTGCAGCACAGAGAGGGTCAGATAGGAGCAGGCCTACTACAGCAGGCATTATTTGGGTTGAACAGGACCAGGACACATTTACGTGAGGTTGCCCACTGAGGCGTTCCACCATAGAACCAGAGCTGAGATTTATAGGGTTTCTATCTGAGGTATTTCTGGTACAGCTCGGGGTGTTCTATAGCTATAGGCTACTGTGATTAAAAGGTCTTGATGCCTCATGTCTCTAGAATAGATGGACCAACTGCATGCTAATTGCGGGCATCAAATTTGAAATCTAAGTCAATAATCAAACAGTCCACCAAGAACAAAATGGGAACTTGCCCTGAACATTTCAGGCAGAAGTCAAGTATAGGCCTAACCCTTACCTGGCTTAACTGACTTAAACAGTCAGTTAAGCCAGGTAAGGGTTAGGCCTATTACTACTTAGCCTATACAATGGTGAGGATCAGTTTCAGTCTCAATAGCTTAACTAATTAACAAATAGCCCAATTTCAGCACAGTTAGCATAATTTCACTAGCTAGGGCCACGCCACAACAATGGCGGTGGTCCTTGCAATGGTAATGTCGGGATGGCCGTATAAATAGGGCTTCTGGGTAATTGTAGGCGTGGTTGTGATGAGGTGTGATTAGCTGGTGAGGAGGTTGAGACACGGTCCAGCTCCAGCTCTAAGTTAATCATGTTAACTCTACTTCACTAGCAAGGACCACGCCACAACAATATGAATATGATAAAAGATATTTATTGATTTATTGTGGATAGATGTGATGACTGGGGGAGACCCAAGGTGGGGACTCCATCTCCAATCCAAAATGGTTACCCAGCTAATTTGGAACCCCCAAAAGATGAATTAAGATGAATTAAGGTATGAGTTAAGGAATTGGAAGAGGACTAATGAACATATCAGAAGGTGCACACGAGAGGACTGACAGACAAGGGTCGGGACAATTAAGAATGGCTGTCCTGCCAGAAGAGGCAACTCTGACACGAATCGTGGGAATAGTAGAAGATTCTGGCCAATCGAAGGATTCTCTTTAGTGGACTGGTCAGAAAGTGTGGAGGAGTCAGATGTGAACCAGGAGGAGAGGCACGAGTGCAAGGTTGTATGGGCTGGTTGGAGTGGCAGAAGGAATTATTTTGCCTGAAGAATGGTCCTTGGAAGGTGGATGAACAAGTCGAGTGAGATTGACTAAGGAGAGAAAGGACAACCTCAGAATGATGGAGGAGTTGAAATAACTAGAACTCGCAGGGAATTGAGCACTGATGAAACTAAGCTGGAACATGCGTGAGGACAAGAGCGCTGTAGTCGCTGGAGGCCCCGGGAACCAGGGCGCACGGAACACCTGCCAGGTAAACGAGGAGGGGGAGGCGGACTAGGAGGACAACGTGGATACCACATAAATGCCGTCAGCTGCAAAGGTATTGACAGTGGACGCGTGCCATGCCTTGGAGGTGGAGGTCGGCTGTGTAGGCGCAAGCCTGTAGCATTCGCTGGGGCGGCACGGGCCATGGGCTGGAACGCTATCAGAATTCGTGAACTGGAATGAAGTAGGAAACGTGTGACAGGTTGGGGTTTGAATTTGACGCGTTATTAGCAACTCTGGTGGTCGAGAGAGCTGACGCGGACGGTAATGTTGGGATAGTTGCATTAATAGGGCTTCTGGGTAATTGAAGGCGTGGTTGAGATGAGCTGTGGTTGGCTGGCGAGGAGGTTGAGGCCTGGTCCAGCTCCTGAATCTAAGTTAATCATATTAACGCCACTTAAGGGCGTGAGTGGATATTTTTTTGTGCACAGATGAGTTTGTGACCTTGGCCCTCTCAAGATGTCATTTTCATATAGGGCCTATGATTAATTATCATACATATAAAGCTACATTACCTGGCTAAAGGGAAACTGGAATTAGCATGCATAGGCAATTTGTTGCTGAAAAACGTCTAGTCTAGTCTATATTGTAGTGACAAGATCATACTACAAGGTCTAAATTAACTTTCATTCATTCCCAGAATCCAGTAAAGCACAAAGTTGTCCATTGAGAGCGTGAGTCACCTGGTGCGCACGGCCTGCAGCCTGATCTGAAAGCGCAGAGGAGGATGCCCTGGAGAGGGACGCAATCCGATCTTGTGTGCGGCTGCTGATGTGACATACCGCGGCTGTAACAGAGAATCACATGAGCCGAGGTCAAGGAGGGCCGTGCCTCTGAAGATGAGCTAAAATCGAGCCCTAAAAAGTCACATGGCACAGGTTATAACGTACATTAGAATAAATTTAATACTGACGTGAGTTTTCTCTGGTTCTGAAGTTAATATCTGGAGAAAGTTTACATAAAATTAGAATAGAATTAGAAGGAAAAATGTAACATTGACTATATGGGCTTGTACGTCAGATGGTGCCGCTCTAAGGGCACTGACCACGCAGAGTGAGACTGAGCTGAGACTTCTGACAGGTGGGCCCAGCAGCATTGAAGGATGGGTAAAATGAAGTGGACTGGTGTCATTGTTGATAATACATATGCAACAAATGTGAGGAAAAAAATAACTGCAGAGTTAAATTTCTGAATGAACCTTGAATGTAGTTTAGTAACTAGGGCAGCTCATTCCTTGTGCATTTTCTCCTTCAACTGTAGTGGATCACCTGACTCCTTCCAGGATGATGTACTGTATGATTATTACTGAGCTAAGTCTCCAAAGAATGCTAATGATTTTTAAGCCAAATCAAGCCTTCATAAAACTTTTTTCCTTACTCTCCTTTGAAGTGGACCAAAGTATGCATGAAGGCAAAAGCAACCCACCCCAAAATGAGTGATCCGGTCAAAGGCACAAGAATGTGGGCTGCAAAGTTCTAGGGGGCTGGTCTCAACCACAGCTCTGCCCGTTTTCCAGCATGTGAGAAATTAAGACCTAGTAGTAATCAGTTACAGCAGTTAGGCCTACTTTTTGCAAGTCTAAAACTTTATTCTTTTGACCATTTTAATTTGGAAACACAAGTGAGTTAGTCCGTACCAAAAGACACCTACCACAGTCATTTTTTACTTTTTACTTGTACTTAGGAGTTGTAGGAGTATGAAAACTAAGCACTGATTTCAGCAGGTATGATACAAAAAATAAATAAATTAAACTAATCAGGAATTGTCAAAATGTTGAACCATCTAGGCCTTTATCAGAAGTAGAATTGACCAAATGGAATAAGATATTATTCTACATTAAAACTTACATTGTATTGCAAAAAGTTATGCTCATAATATTGAGATGGTAAAGCAGACGGGCGTTCACAGTTTGGTATCATTGTGCCTAGCGTTCTTTGAAAGTATGTTTGCTTTTGTTCAGTGGTATAATTTTTTCGCCTCCTAATTATCAAAATTGGCTTTAATTTCCAGGTCATTCCATTGGTAAAAAATGAAATGAAAAAAATGACATATTTTTTATGTTTGTAATAACAGAAATTTATTAACATTAATATGCAGGAATGAGACCTTCTGTGTATACATGGCACAATCATCTTATGTACATTCTTTTGGAGACAGTGCACAACTTGGTGGAAGGGGAGAGGACAGGGGAATCTTAAAATGACCCTCTTATATTCCCCAGCTGTGGGGAGCCAATGAGAAACACTCTTTAAGTTAAAAAGGCTTTTCTTTTTTAAACAAAGAAACATGGCTATCCCCAATAAACAAAAAATAATACTATGCTGTAATCACACAATGATTTCTATGTACAATCTAAGAACAAGTATTTCACACAAACCAGAGGGTAAATCTACCACAGTGCTAGGCTGGGGCCATTTCATCTGTAATAGTATTATATAGAAGATTCCCATGTAAGACAAGAGCAACACGTAGTATTTGGGGTCAGAGATTGATGTACGCTTAACTCAATGCAATGACACCATCTACACAATATTCTGAAATTAATGATTTGAACATGAATTCATTTCAAAGAAGTCATCATCATAAATCATCTTGAATCCATGTACTGGGTAATAATATTTTCTTAGGATTTAAATGATATGAATCCTATCATTATAATCTTTGTCTCTTTAACATGAAATGTTACCAAGACAACAGTCACAGGTGCGGCTAACAGCCTTATTTCTTCAATTCAAACCTGTTTGCTCTTTAGCTTATAACGCATTTAAAGCTCATTGCACTTCACCCCACAGACAGACTTTGTGTCTTAGGTTTATATTAGGTTATTTATATCTGTGTGGCAGCTCAACACTTCCTGATTTGTCTTTTTGTCAGTTTCAGTGCCCTGTTAGGTAGTCCTGGGTTGAATCAGAAGCAAAAGAGTCTGCATCTTCATTGTCTGAGTCTTCGCTGCTGTCGTCTGCGGCTGGCTCTCCCGACAGAGCGATCCGGGCATAGTCGTCAGTGTCAATGGACTTACAGAAGTGGATGGCGTACTTGAGTTTCTCCTCCAGAACCTGTTTACACGAGTACCTCGGCAGCTTCAGCAGGAAGAAGCATGTATAGGACTCGGGCAGGAAGTGGTCTGGAGGGTTGTACTTGTCCAGCACCTGAACACAGACAGTGGTGAGTATTTAAGCAGTTACCCTTTTTTTTAGTTTCATCAGCCTTGTAAAACATGTACAATAGGGTCCACTCTGGGGCTTTTCAATCAAAACACATGCGCAAACACTTAGTAAATATACCCCTAAATACGATGCTATTCTATATTTTCTTTTGAAAAAATAAGACCCTCAAAGTATCTCTCTGTATCTAAAGTATACACAATCCAGTGAATCCATTGATAACCAAACATTTGCTGTGGTTGTCACCTGTACAACAAAGTCCCGCCCTCTGAAGTCTGCGATGGTCCGGGGCAGGCGGGTGCGGCCCCAGACAAACCTGAGGAACAGGGACCGCTCTGTGTTGGAGAAGGACTCCATAACGTCCCAGAACCACTGGATCAGAGGTGCAGTGGGCTCCACCCCTTTGTACGTGGCCACAGACTTGAGCAGATGCAGAGGGATGTCTGGGCTGCCGCACACCTGAGGAGAGAGTCAGAGTCAATAAACAGCAGCAAAGGAGCTACTTATTGACTAGATAGAGATCACCCAACTTACTACACAGCACTTAACCATTGAAATGAATATATCCTATAATGCCACTTGAGAATTGTTATTTAGACATGTTTATACTTAAAAACATTTGTTCTTTATTCTGGTTTCCATCATTCTGAATCTGAATGTTGTCACCATAGCCATAACTATTCTTCCTGACCTCTTGACTAAATATGGTCTTTTTGTGTTCTAGCTTGAGACTTGGTGCAAATGTTGGTGGTTGTTTTGTGAAATTGAGTGGTGTGCAGTCTTTACATAGTTCAATTGAAATCTGTTGATACAGTATATACCAAATAGTTCCCACATGTGAATCCCAGGGTGATGCGAATGAAAAAAATGATGATTAGTTGGATCATAATTGAAACCATAACAATAACAATATTTATGTATTATCAAGTACACTGAAGTAACAAAATAAAAGATTAATTATAATTTATCAGTAATGTTTTATGATTTGGGTTTTAAATGCTATTGTGGAGTAGATGATTGGCTTCGCTCCAGGTTTTGAGTGCAGCAAAACAAGGAGTGTCCAGCGAGTGCCCAAATCATTGATAACAGAATTATATTATTTTTTTTAAATTGCACGATTTTTTGATTGGACCAATCATGAGCATAAAGAAATTATTACACAGTTCTAAGAGCACTGTGACTCACCATAGTCTCCAGCTCATAACCAGTGAAGAGTGAAAGCAGTGGAACAGGAACCACTCGAGCCATGCCTTCTCGAACTGCAGAGACCTGCTCATCAAACTCATGAAGCCTGGGAAGAAAAAGAAAAAAACATCAATATAGAGAGACAAACTTTCACAGTACATTTAGACTGAGCTAGTTTCTTCACCTGTAGTTAATAGCCAGGCGCACATATTCAGCACGATTCTCCAGAGTGATGTGGGAGTATTTGGAGCTGAGCTGGATGTCCTGGCCGCTCGCGTTGGGGACTGTGAAGGGCAGGGTCATTGCCTCAAACTCCTCAGCTGTGGCCTCATTATCCCGAATATACATCAGGCCAGGAATAAAGTCTTTATCAACCTATGGGAGCGTGAGATTAACAATAAAGCAGGCTATTAGAAAACCAAACAGCACTATTTGTCTTAGTTTGTGCTTATGCAAAAGATATGAAAGTGCACCCGTCAATGTTCCCATGAGCAGCACTTGTAAATTCCACTATAGTCTTGTGCTGGATAAGTCTCCATTTTAACCTTTTTAATATCTCAAGGGCAGCAGCACAAAACAAGAGATGCTCTGTGTGTCAAAAGGCCTTTTTCACTGCAATTTTCTTGACGCTTCAGTAGCTCATGATCAGAGCGTGTGAAGCACAAGTGGAGGCTAACTCAAGCAGAAAGCCAAGGTTAAAACATTACCCAGGTTTGACATAAACCTGCTCTGAAGATACAATATATAGGTCTCTGTACTGTACATGAGGTCCCACTGAGGTGGGCTTAGTTTAATCTCAGCAAGAATGTATGAAACTGTGTTCATTTTACTCTCTAATGCAGCTTATGAGGTCTGAAATGTTATGTAATGTACAACAAAGCATTCATGTGATGTTTCATAACAAACTGTGTAGTTCCCATAAAGTTTTATAAGTACAACACATTTCCACTTGTGATAGAACACGGTCCATACCTCACTGAGGTCAGCAATGGTCAGGTTCATGCCTGCCAGCTGTTTCCACACTGGCTCAGCCAGGTTCAGACTTAAAGGGCTTCCTGTTCGGATAGCGATGCCCAGTAACACCCCTGCAGAAAGAGCACAGAGCATTAACCACATGAACAGTCACCTGTCACTAACCAGGGCTTATATGGTTAGAAGGACTTTTAAGCAAGCATTTGTTTTCAATCATGTTATTTAGGATTGAAACCTGAATGAGATTATATGGCTTATACCTAGGAAACGAAACATGCTCATATGCAATGGGGACTTGGCTGCGGGGTTCAGCAAAAAACAGTCTCTATTGGCGCCAGATTCATCCCGTCCATTAGGGGTGACAATGAGCAGCGGTGTCAGTGCATTTTGCAGCTCCTCACACATCTCTGCAATAGACTCGCTGTAGCCGCCTCCACAATCATCCACAGACTCCCCTGAGACAAAAACAACAAACTAGAAAAGAGCTCGCCTCTTCAGCATGACCTTAAGTAAAGTTAAAACACTTACCCACAAACTTGACCTTCCACACTCGATGGGGGAGCAGCAGGCTGTCCGGGCTGAAGGAACTCATTTTGGCACACATCTGTCCAAACACAGACTTTGTTCCGTCTGGACCCGCCAGACCTCCTTTGCTTCGAGAGCGCTTCACCTGCAAAGGGAAAAGAACAAATGGGAACATGGTTTATGACCATTTGCCCAACCCCCTCCTCCCATGGAGGAAGCAGTGATGTGAGTGCATTTTATGAATGGGACAGCTCTTGGCACCACAGTAAACCTTGAGGAATGAGATGGAGTGAAGTGGGAATTAAATCCAAAACTTAGGTCAGACCGACTGAAGCACAGATCACACACAGAGCTATAACCCTTTGTCAAAGTCCGTGTTCTCGTACAGAGAGAACAAAGCCTGGAATGTGAGAAATATCATTATATTAAAATCTAAGGCTGTACCTGTATCCTGTTGAGCTCCACCACAGGGCCATGCTGTCGGTCTCTCACCATTGTGGCCTGCACCACCTTTCTAAAAGCTGCTTCCTGATAACACGCAATAAGGTAAAACAGTTATAATTAAAAAATATTATAATGACAGTGTCTACGGTTCATGGTCTTCACTTTAGTCGCACCTTGCCCTGGGAGATAAGGATGCCTCTAAGGGTGTCGACGCCCAAAGACAGGCCTTGCCCTGTCTGCCCCAGGCGGCCCTCCAAGTCAAACATGGGGATACAGGGACAGAAGAGCTCAGAGATGTGGTGCAGAAGCAGCAGCCGGTTCCTCAGAGCCATGATGGGGATCTCCTGGAGGTGGTTGTACTCCATCGGCACCTGAACCATGAGAGGATCTACGGTTTAGGCTGAGAGTCTAAACATGTATTAAAGCATGACTGCCATCTGCTGGAAGACATTATCCTACAACAAAATAAATATGCAGAATAATTTAATCAGCTCGGTATTAAGATACGCACCTGTGCAGGGAGTTTCCCAGCATTGGTGGGTTTACTAGTTGACCAGGACAGAGTGTGAGCTGAGCCACATGCCACTCTGTTTATCTTCTTGCCCTGAAGTGCAGCAACCAATCGTGGCCGCTGAATAGCATTAGTGGTGCCATCTCCAAGTTGGCCCTCATCATTGTCACCCCATGTGTAAACCTCTCCTGCAAAAAACAGAGGAGCACAAACTATATGATCTCTGATGAAACAGTTGCTATAGTGACCAGGGATCAGCCCAAAAGCCCTACCATCTTCTGTGCAGCAGACACAGTGCAGTGAACCCGTGGCGATGGCAATGACCTTCTTCCCCTGCAGCCCCTGGACCTGCCGCGGGCGCCGCACATGGTCGTCAGAACCGTGGCCCAGACGATGGTAATCCCCTTTGCCCCTTTAGAAATAAATAATGTATTGTTGAGTGATGATTATTTTATATGCCATACGGCACTACAGTAACAGTACAATAGAAGCTATAACATACCATGTGTACACAGAGCCAGACTTTGTGAGAGCCACAGAAAATTGTGATCCACATTCCACTTTAACCACTCCAAGACCGGTTAGTGAATCGATCTACAACCACACAAAAACAATTCCAATTATACAAAACATGACAATGACCCAAATGTGCTTGTAGAAGCTAAAACATATTTCACTATAAACCTTAAAGAAGAGCCAAGTACTGCCTCTGCACACAGCTGTGTTGACCATTTTACCTTCATAGGTATTTTGCAGCCATCACTGCCTCCTCGTCCCAGTTTGCCATAGTCTCCATCTCCCCAGGACCAGACCATGTCATCATCTGTGAGACACAGCGTCTGAGCGTCTCCACTGCCACAGGCCACATCGATGACCCTGTGCCCCTGAAGAGCATCCACCTACACACAAGAAAGGACAAAACAATGGCATTTACTCTACCTCTTCCATGTTACTGAATCATGGACATAATCCATTATGCTTGCATCTTAGATTATCTACCAGTTTTGGTTTGAGCTGGTCTTCACTGTCCCCATGACCCAGTCGTCCATAGCGTCCTTTGCCCCAGGTGAAGAGCTCTCCGCTGGCTGTGATACAAGCACTGTGTGCCCCTCCAGCTGCAATATCCACCACCTCCACTCCTCTCAAGGACTCGATAACACGCGGACGATCACAGGGGCTAGAGGAAAGAGCACACTCACTGTCACTATCTATTGGTCATCTTACTAGAATTTCATGTCATAATTTAAGATCGAGGGTATTCAACATTTTAGAGCTGCCACAACTTATTTTTGTGAAATTTATCACATTTCTTGTGAAATGCTGATTATTGACATACCGAAAATATTGTGATATTAATTTTAGTTAATAATGCGCACCTCTCATGTTAGGACTCAAACATTGTTTTCTCTTTTGGCTTTAGCCAAGTCAATTATCATACCTGTATGAATGAATAATACTGCAATTTAACTGAAAGAAAACGACTTTATTTTAGATGATGTTAAACTGTATGTCAGTTTTAGTTTCATATAGTCCCAGTACAGAGATTGTAAACCTAAACCAGACATAAACATTTTCTGACACAATCGCACAAAACAACCTCTGCACAGTTTCTGACCTCCTGTTTCCGTGGCCCAGTTTTCCATCTTCAGCCTCTCCCCATGAGTACACCTCTCCCTCTGAGGACAGGGCCAGGCAGTGCTTCCCACCCGAATTCACAGCCACTTTCCGAATGAACACGTGTTGGATGGACTCCAGTAGAGTGGGGGTAGACACCGACTCTGTCCCACCGATGCCCAGTCTGCCGCCAGCTCCGTATCCAGTTGCATACAGCTGTGGATCAAAAGAGGAAATAAGACATTTAAAAATGTAACTCATTTTGATTTTTGTCTTTTCAAATTATTGCTTGGTACCTGGTGCAACCCAAGTTCCAACAAGTAACGAATAATATTACAACGTGGGCTAACCTTTCCATCGGCTGTGACGGCAAAAAGTGTTTGCTCTCCTCCGATGAGCTGAACGGGACGGAGTGTTGCCAGGGCTTCAGTGGGTGTCGGCACTTTGACCTTTGCTCCCTCTATGCCCCCCAGCTGACCCCTGTGGTTGTGACCCCAGCCATAGATGGTGCCACTGCCTCCCGCAGATAGGGTCCAGTCATCCGGGCGACGGTTCATCCACTGCACCAGCTGCTCATCATGCTCACGCTTGAACAAATCGTGGCTCTCGTGCAGGTTATTCATGCTCTCATGATCGGCCATGAGCTCACGAACTTTCTTTGTGACCTTAAAAGATAGAAAGTGAACGGATTAACAATCTGTTTCTCTGAAACTGGGAGTTTCCACTACATTTACACTACAGACTACAGAGTTTAGCCTGCCATGGTCACAATATCAGTGTAGATTACAATGCATTTTTGTAAAGCTCAATGGTAAATGTGACTGTATATCACACAAAGTCAAGGCTTACTGAAGTTACTACTTAGTGAGACTGAAGTGAGATTAATTTGTTTGTCAATTTTCCTTTCTAAGATCACCATAACAGATAATTCCTGTAGTAATAATATTGGGTTTTATACGAGCTTAATCTAAACTGATAAAAACCCTTATATCAGCTGTATAGTAATATAGGGTACCTCATCCAGGAAAGGTCTTGGTAAGTTGGTCCTCTTGTCCAGTGCTATGGCCACTCGCGACGCAGTGCAGTATCTGCGAAACCATGCCCACTTATGAGTCTCAGCGCAGCAGGGCAAAGTGTCCAGCTCCAGATCACAGGCAAGGGCAACCAACACCTTGATACAATATAAAACAAAAGCATTATAAGCTGTATAAGAATAATGCCATTTTACTACATCATTTATACACTCTGTTGTCCAATGGTATTGATTACTAACCCTAACCCAAAATGTGTACTGTAACGAGACTATGACATCTTCACGGTAAGTTTAAAAGTCAAGTTTAAAAACAATAAAAATGTGGTCATACCTTAAAGAATGGACTATGAAGAAGCTGTTTTCCTCCCCTGACAATAGGGTCCTCATACTCATATTGCCTTTGCAAAGCCTCAGGGAGTCCCTTTACCAAAGCAGCTAAAGCACTACCGGTGAAACTCTAAAAGTAAACAGGTAAAATTGCACATTTAAATTAATAAATATCTCTACATGTACATACACTATCAAAACTGTGGTAGTATAATTTTAATGTGCAGGAAAGAGCACAAACCATTGGGCGTGTCTCTCCCTCACTGTCCCCCAGCAGTCTGTTGATGTTAATGGACTGACCATATTCAGTTGTGAGAAGTTTACGTAACCTCTGTAGAGCCCACATTCGGTGTCCAGCAGCTGTGCCACAATGAAAATATCGCCACATTAATAGAAAAAAGGAACACTGTGAAGAAATGAGAGGAAAGTATTATTACCTAGTGCACTAAGCTGAGCACATGCAGCAAGAGAAGCAGCGAGACGAGGGACGATGCTCCGGTTTGAGGCAAAGTTGAGTCTGAAGTCCAAGAGGCAGGTGACCAAGTCCATGGAGGGGCAGGAGAGGATGCAGCGATCGGACAACAAGTCTTTGGGACCTGAAAAGTACATTTTGAGTTGTGTTTACAAGTATTAGCACCACCACAATTAAGGAGTCGTTAGGCCTACAACTAAACCTACAGCCACTCAGACCAGACCATGAAGCACTCGCCACACACATCCATACCGAGGCAATATCAGTGAGGCGTCTTGCCAAAGGACAGAACTGACTGCTTGGAATTGGGATCAAACCACCTTTCATACTCCACTCATTGAACAACCACACTTGAAAACCTGAACCTTGAATACCTCTGAAGCACATTAGATCATAAAGGATGATGCTTCACAAAAAATCTAAAAGTATAATGCTGTGTAAAATTATACTGGCATTACTGTACAGTGCTGATTACTAATGTGTTCAGTTTAACAGTAACTCACCAGCTGCGGGCATGATAGGGTAGACAGTGAAGCGCCAGCCCCATCCATTCACTGAACCATCACTCGTGAACTTCCATTTCAGTTCATCTCCAGGGATCCTCAACTCACTCGACCAGTCAGACCACTCTCGGCCTGAAAATAGCGTGATAAATGTTTTACTTTTCAGCAAACATTAGACTGGTAGTAATAAGACATACATACCTGATCTGACAGACACTATTCTGTTTGCTCCATCCATAATAGTGAGTGGGTCATGGCGTCTTTCTGTTGAACACTGCCGATCAAACTCTATCCTTAACCCCTCAGCTCCTACAAAAATAAGAGTGTCAAGGTTAAAGTTAGAAACAGTCATATGCTGAATTTTATTAATGTACTGTTCAGAAATGTATTAAAATGTAATCATTTTTAAAGATCACATTTAAAGCTATCATCTGTAATTATATTGGTCGCTACTAGATGCTTTCTGTGTTACTGCTGTCTGACAATGCTGTGTGCCAGCTTTGGCATGACAGAAGAAGACCACAGAGCACAGATGAACCTGAACAAAGGCCGGGTGAGGGGTGAGGGAGGGGTGAGGGATCTGCCATCTACTGGTAAAAAAAAAAAAAAATCAAATGGCAGCTTTAAGAAAACAAAGGCTGCCATTATGAAAAAAATAATAATGCCCCCATGGTGTTTTGATTTTGAACACTACACACATTTTGGTGTATGTTGTATTAGTTTAGCCATATTATTGTGTTGATGATGCAGTTTAGAATGTGCACTGTAAACCAAGTCTCGATTCCAAAAAAGGAACTGTAATAAGATGATTTTCATTATGATCAATATCCAAGCTATCTGTAAACAAGCATTTTTATTTACCCGGTATTTTCACAGTGCCACTGGTGGAGGTGTCATCTGTGTAGGGATGGCTGCTTTCAACAACCACAGGCTGAGAGGACAAGCGACCACTTTGAGAATCTGTGGCAACATCCTCCAACTCTGTCACACACAGCTCCAGCAGCATGTCCGCAACCTGCAAACATGACAACAGAACAAATGTTAAACTAAGAATGTACTATTCACCGAATATAAAAGACAGCAGGATTTTGAGACTAACTGGGAAAAGGTAATACGGCCAGTGTCTTCTTGACCATTGGTGGAAAGCAAAATGAAAGTGGTATGATAATGTAACTTTTTAAATATGCATTTTTTAAATAAATTTGAAATGAATAATTTCTACTCCACCATCACTGAATTTTGGAGTAAATATTCTGAGTTTAATTAAAAAAAAAAAAAAAAAAAACCTTTGCAAAGACATATGAAAGTTTTTTTGTGTTTTTTTTTTAATAATAAAATAAACTAGACTAAATTATTTATTACCTGTGGATATGCAGTTCCCATTCCAGACAGCACTGCAGACAGCACCTCTTTGCCTTTGTCCCCAGAGCGACAGGACACGGCCAGTTTGAGGAGGTCTACTAAAACGCGAGTATCATCAGGCATAAGCAGACTGGTGAACTCATCCAAGTACTGAGGCTCTGGACCAACCACTTTGTTTTGGCTCTCTGAATCCTGAAAGAAAACAATAAGGCAAACACATTTATTAAGACATGAAATTATGTCTTATTATCATTATTATTTTGATTGACGATTGATTGTTGACTACTGCAGACCAGAAACACCTCCTAGCTGTAACTTTGGAGATGCTCTGCCTCTTTTGTAAACTGCTGGCACAAATACAAACTTAAGCAAATTGTGACATTTTCTGTATGTAACACACCAACTTTGAGGACAAAATATTCACTTAAGAATTTTATGCATATGCCAAACACTAACAGCCTCCATCATTATGTGGTATTCCCTACAGTCAACGGTCATAAAGCCTTGTTTGAATCATCTGTGTATTTAATAATATATATATAACATAGTTTTATAGAATTGCTCCACTTACTTCTTTGGTTTTAGTCATGGTCTCTGCAATGATACTGGCTGCTCCTGGGTCATCAGTGACAGGAATGAAAGGTCGAGAGGACGCTCCAGAGGCAGAGGGCGTCACGGCTGAAGAGGGGGTCACAGCATCATCAGAAGATGCAGCCTGAAAACACACACAGAGAGAGACAGAGAGAGAGAGAAAGGGGGAGAGACCTTAATTTAGTGAGTCATTTACCATCATACTGCCTGCCTGCGGTCTCTATCTAAATATATGGTTACTGTGTCTACAATTGTTTATTCTTCATATAAAATAAATGATGTGCTCTAAATAAACCCATTCTAAAACTCTATTAGTTTTGTCTATGAAAGTTTGCACCTTTAGTTTTCTGAAAGTTTTGTTTATACTTTTCTCATTATCAGCAGATCTTATACTAGCAAAGAATAGCTCTAGGAGCATGTGCGTTTATTCTAAACAAAGACCCGCGAGATAGTCTGGGGTTTCCAAGTGGCTCCTAAAATAGTCTGCTGACTTTGCACCGAGACACCTGGTCATTACAGAGCAGGTTTCCTAAGTAAGGGAACACCTTTATTTATTAAATATTTTCCCTGACAGCAGTTATAAATCTAAGCTAAACTAAAAAAAAAAAGCTCCAGTTTGTTTTGTATATGTTGCGCACCTCTCCTTTCTTGTCCTGCCATGGATTTGGGCTAACACGGTCCTCTGCTTCAGGGGGGACAGGTGGACCCTCTTCATCACTGATAGTGGAGGAGGCGCAGGAGTCCAGAGGAGGGACCGGGGAGCTTGAAGGACACTCCGTGGGCAGGATCATACTCGCTGGCATCAGAGCACCGACCACGGCATCCCTGGAGAATACAGAGTATATGCAGCCTGTCAACTTCCATATAAGGTAATGCACATATAGGAAGGAAATTCAATGATTTTGGGGTAATTTTATTTATGTGTATGTAGAGGGAGTGACAGAATTATCCATCAACCAACCTTCTTGTTCTGTTTATGTGCCACCAACATGACATAACTTTAAATCTTCTTGCATGAATTTAAAAACAGATTGGCCCATACCTTGCATACATGATCTGCAGAGCGGATAGCACATGAGTGAGTGCCTGCTGTTTGGCCAGTTTTCCATCGAGGCTCAGGAGGATTTTGGCAAGAGATGGCCGGTTTGGCTTTGAGCTGCTCTGACCATTCAACTTGTTACTCACAGACGATGGGTCACTGTCTGCCTGCACACCTGGTATTAAGCAAATCCAAAAGTAGGGAAAAACTGTTATTAACGTAAAAATTAAAGTTACAAATCTAACTATGGATCTTTGAATCAGGATTCAGGACCAGCTTAATACACATAGATTAAGCCCAACATATATATAATTGTTTTTTCTTTATAAAACTTAGAAAGATATTCAGTATGAAAATAGTAATGAGGTAATCTCATAGAGTACAATTGTCTAGGTAATAATGCTTTCTCCACATCACAAAATTTTCTGTCTCCATGGAATCTTACAATGAACAACATCTTCAGAACTCTACAAACATGCCCTATATGTGCATGTTTTTCTCATATTAGAGTAGCAATTTATATTAATTCTTCACTCAGAAGTTAATGCGCATGGATGTGTTTAAAAATGTACTTTCAAGTTGTTCTATTAACCAACCTAAATAAGACGCTCCAAGTGAGTCCCTGGCTGTCTGGAAGAGGACAGGTTCATGAACTGAAGGAGTGGTCACATCCACAGTGGTCCAGGCCACACTGTGAGATGAGCCACAGGCCACTCGAGTGATCTTCTGCCCCTCCAGACCCTGCACCAGAGTGGGCTTCCTGTTCACAGTGGTGGTACCGTTCCCCTGCTGCCCATGATCATTGTCCCCCCATGCATACACCTGAAGTATAAATGTTTTTTTTAAGTTTGGAAAAAATAGTACACACAATAGTATAAACAGACATCTTAATGTGAATGTTTAATACATTTTCAAACCTAGAAGAGAAGATGAATACAAACCTGTCCGGTCTCTGTGACAGCCAGACAGTGCAGAGCTCCAACGGCAACATGGACAATCTTTTTGCCCCTGAGCCCTTCCACCATCTGGGGCTTTCTCACATGGACATCAGTACCATGTCCCAATCGAAAATAGTCTCCTTTGCCCCTATTTACAACATGTTGATTAACCCAGTGCAAATAAATGGTTTGTACAGTGATAAATGTGTAGTTCTTACCATGTCCACACAACTCCAGATTTAGTGAGTGCGAGTGAGAACTGCGCCCCACATTCAATTTGGCACACGCCCTGTCCGTTCAGCCTCTCTATGTTCTGAGGAATGTTACATCCTTCACTGCCTCCACGACCAAGTTTACCAAAATCACCATCACCCCATGAAAACACCAACCCTGGATGGAGAAATGGATAATATACATACACAATATAAAAAGTAAAGAATTATTGACTTTAATATATTACTTCAACTTCCAGGGTGGCAACCAATCATGGTCATACTGATTCACCACAACAAACCATAAGTCTGTTTTTGAACGTGAGCAGAGAGAAATGTGTACTTTTTATGAAATATTTTGAGAAACATACCTTCATCAGTGAGTGCTAGAGTTTGAGCGTCCCGACTTCCACAAGCGACCTGGATCACGCGATGTCCCAAGAGCACCTTTACCTGGAAAGCAAACAAAATATTTCTATTTGTGATCCAAAACTTTAATCTAAATGCAAATTCAGAAACATTAGCCTAACTCACCAGTTTGGGCCTTAATTGCGTGGTGTTGTCTCCATGTCCGAGACGCCCATATTCCCCTAGTCCCCAGCTGTAGAGCTCCCCACTGGAGGTGATGGCAGCACTGTGGGAGCTGCCACACGCAATGTCCCGAATACGCTTGGTTTTGAGAGCCTCTATCAGCCGGGGCTTGTCACAGTTCCTTTTGTGAATAAAGAATGAATAAAACAGAGGTATAGTTATAAACCTGAAATGTTGGTATAGAAGTTAGAATTATTTGGTATAACAATGAATAGTCAGTACAGACATCAGTGTGAAAGGTTTAAAATTTTAATTAATAAAGCTTGTAAAATAATATAGCAATGATAAAAGAGGCAGTGTGAATGTAAGTGAATAAAGGGTACTATTAACGTTTGCTGATTATAATATTGTAAATTTGTAATGCAACACTGTGATATAATTATGTTGGTATTCTAATAACATGTAAAAATCTTACATTCTACTGAAGTGTCCCAGTTTGCCGTCGTCCCCTTCACCCCAGGAAAACACCTTCCCGTCCACAGTCAGAGCCATGGCATGGCGGCCTCCAGAGTGAACAGCCACTTTCTTCACCACGTAATTGCTCAGAGCCGTGATCTGTCGTGGGATGGGTATGGTCCCACTAGACAGACCCAGGCCCAATCTGCCGTTGGTGGCCTCTCCACAGGCGTAAATCTTACCCTCCACTGTGACTGTAAAAAGACACACAAATTAATTAATTAAATATATTTATTAAATGTATTTATTTATTTATTAAACTGTTGCACAGCGCTGTTTGTTTGCATGTCGCGCGGCGGAGCTGGTGCTTTTGGTGGAGAGGGTGGGTCCAAGGGCATGGGGTGTCTATTGAGTAGTGGGACCGATGTGGGTCCTGTTGCGGTGCGCGCTCCTCCGTGGGTTTGTGAATGTAGTGGCGGCGCAGGGGAGTGGGGGCGGCCAGGGGATGGGGCTGTGGGGCTTCTGTCACTGTTCGCGGTCCTTGTTATTTTTATTTTTATTTTTATGTCGGTGGTGGGAGCGGATGTAAAATGTATAAAAATACATTTAAAAGACCAAAAAACTTAATACAAATATCAACTCGTGATACTAGTCAACCTCTAAATAAATGTGTAAAGTGTGGACTGCTAAACATAAGGTCAATTTCTTCTAAATCCTTTTTAGTCAATGAATTAATTCAGGACCATAACATTGATATTTTGGCCCTGACTGAAATTTGGCTTCAACCTGGTGATTTTGTGAGATTAAATGAGTCCACACCTCCAAGTCATGTCAACTTTCTGAGTGCCAGGAGCACAGGTCGAGGTGGTGGTGTTGCAGCCATTTCTCATTCTGGCTTGTTGCTTTGTCCTAAAACTAATAAAGCGTTCAGCTTGTTTGAAAGCCTCAGTCTATCAATAACCTGCCATAATTGGAAAAATCAAAAAGGTGTTTTATTTATAATAATTTACCGACCTCCTGGTCCTTATTCAGAGTTTTTAACAGAGTTCTCGGATTTTGTGTCGGGCTTGGTTGTAGACTGGGACAAAATTATAATACTTGGAGATTTTAACATAAAAACCGACCTGACAGATGACTGTCTAAACAAAGCCTTTAGCGCTCTTTTGAATGACATCGGTTTTACTCAAAGTGTAAATCAGCCCACACACAGTCATAAGCACACATTGGATCTTGTTCTAACATATGGCATAGAGATCAGTGATCTAAAAGTCCTCCCACAAAATCCTATATTATCAGATTATTTTTTGATTATCTTTCAGTTTATTCTTAAAGATTTTTCTGTTCACCAGAATAAAATAATAACTAAAAGAACAATTTCTGAAAAAGCTGTTACTAATTTCATAGAAATAATTGGGTCAATATTTAATGATATGTCATGTGACCCAGCTGGGGATGGTTTAAATCCCATCAAAAGTGACCAATTTGTTGATAAGACCATGTATTCTTTGAAAACTGCCCTTGATGCAGTAGCTCCACTAAAACAGAAAGTTGTCAGGCCAAGGCGATCTGCTCCATGGTATAATGAAAAATTGCGTGCACACAAACAAAAGGTTAGGAGAATTGAGAAAAGTTACCGTAAAGCACACTCAGTGCAGTCTTTAAAAGCATGGAAAACCTGCCTTCTGTCCTATAAGCAGGCGTTGCCCAAACCAGTTACTATTCCAATCTAATTGAAGTAAACAAAAATAATCCTAGGTTCTTATTCAGCACTGTAGCCAGGCTGACAAACTGCCACAGTGCAGTAGAACCTTCAATCCCAATTATTCTCAGTTCTGAGGATTTCCTGACATTTTTTAATAATAAGATCATTACTATAAGAGATAAAATAAATGAAATTGCCCCTACTTTTAATTCTGAGCAAGTTCAAGCTGTAAGAGTGGGGTCTCAATTAAACTCATGTTCAGTTTTGGTGGGATCTGAATTATCCTCAGTTGGTCCAGTTTTTGAGAAGTTTGCTATTCTAAATCATGCAGAATTAACTTCAGCCTTTATGTCCTCTAAATCCTCAACTTGCATGTTAGACCCAATCCCAAGTAGACTTTTCAAAGAAATTCTCCCTCTAATTATAGATCCTATTCTTAATATAATAAATACTTCACTGGAAAGTGGTTATGTGCCTCAGTCTTTTAAATATGCAGTAATTAAGCCGCTCCTAAAAAAGCCTAATCTTGATCCTGACCTCTTAGCCAATTACAGACCTATTTCAAATCTTCCATTTATTTCTAAAATTCTGGAGAGAATTGTAATTAAACAGCTTTGTCGTCATCTGCAGGAAAATAATTTATTTGAAAAATTTCAATCTGGATTCAGAACTCATCATGGCACTGAGACAGCCCTGGTTAAAGTAACAAATGATTTGTTATTGGCTGCTGACAATGGTCAGGTCTCAATACTGGTTCTGTTGGACCTCAGTGCAGCTTTTGACACAATCGACCACAACATTTTACTTCAGAGGTTAGAATGTGATGTGGGCATCAGAGGAACTGCCCTCAGTTGGTTTAAATCCTATTTATCCGATAGGTACCAGTTTGTAAATGTAAACCAGAGCTCCTCACAGTGCTCTAAAGTAGCCTACGGTGTGCCACAGGGTTCAGTTCTGGGTCCAGTTCTGTTTACCCTTTACATGCTACCGTTAGGTAATATCATCCGAAAGCACGGTATCGATTTCCACTGTTATGCAGATGACACCCAGCTGTACCTATCAATGAAACCTGATCAGACTAATCAAATTGAAAGGCTTAGTGACTGTGTGAGGGACATAAAAACATGGATGACCTTTAATTATTTACTTCTTAACCCTGAATAAAACTGAAGTCATTCTATTAGGCCCTAAACACCTACGAGACTCTATTGTGGTTTTGTCCCGGCCTGCAGCTGGGCTCGATGTAAAGTTTGACTCTCTCACTGAGCAGATAATCACATTGGACAATGTCAGTGTAGCCTCCAGCTCCACTGTAAGAAACCTTGGAGTCCTATTTGATCAAGAGCTCTCATTTAAAGCACACATAAGCCATGTCTGTAAAACGGCTTATTTTCATTTACGCAATATAGCCAAAATTAGAAATGTACTGCCAAAAAATGATGCTGAAAAACTTGTCCATGCTTTTGTCACTTCGAGGTTAGACTACTGTAACTCCCTGCTTGCAGCTTGCCCTAAAAGCTAAAAAGCCTTCAATTGGTTCAAAATGCAGCAGCAAGAGTACTAACAGGTACTAAAAAACAAGAGCACATTACTCCAGTATTAAAAAATCTTCACTGGCTTCCGGTTGAGTTTAGAGTAAAATTTAAAATTCTTCTTCTAACCTATAAAGCTGTAAATGACATGGCCCCTTCCTACATTAAAGATGAAATTGTACCTTATCATCCTAACCGTTCACTCCGCTCTCAAAATGCTGCACTATTGGTGGTTCCTAGAGTCGCTAAAAGTACTTTAGGAGGTAGAGCTTTTAGGTACCAAGCACCCTTGTTGTGGAATCAGCTCCCTGCTCATGTCAAAGAAGCTGACACAGTCTCTACATTTAAGATTAGGCTCAAAACTTTCCTCTTTGAATTAGCTTATGGTTAGGTCAGTTAGGAACAGAAACTAAACCCATAGGCCTAGTTAAGCTGCTCTAGGAGATATACTGTATTACTGGGGAAACTATGGCAACTTGAGCACTGTCCTCTGGTTTCTCCTACTTTTTCTCCTCCTACTGTTAAGATTATTCAATTACTAGTTCATTCAATTACTAGTCTGTTCTTTGCTATTCACATGTTGTCCCTGTCCCACTCCCTTTTGGGGAGTGTAACCGTTTCAGATGCTGCTGTTCCAGTTTGGACCGCTGCTGCCCCCCAGTGTCGAGGACCTGGACCCCTCCTCTCCTTCCCTGTCCTGGATTAACTGTCCTTGTCCTGCTAGATTAGTAGTTTCATCTGCCTGTCCGTCCATAGGAGTGGATCTCTCCTTCACTGTGGTTCTCCTCGAGGTTTCTCTGTTTTCCCATTGGGTTTTTCTGAGTTTTTCCTTGCCGAGAAGGAGGGTCTAAGGACAGGAGATGCTGGGACAATTATCCATTTGCCTGCTTGTTGTTGGACATTCTGTATTTTTGATTTATGAATGTTTCTTATTCTGCTTTATTAATCAACAATTTTGTGAAGTCCGCCGAGATAACTCTTGTTGTGATTTTGGGCTATACAAAAATAAATTGAATTGAATTGAATTGGCCATATGTTTTCCTTGTGTGTGGCATCGGCGTGCATCCAGGGCTTGTGTGGTGAAGTTGTGCGTTGTGTGTGGGGGGCCGTGCCGTGCTTTGGCCAACCTCCAACAGCCGGGACTTGTTTGCCGCACAAATTGTTTTACTTCCTATTTACAGCTGGATCCTGTAGTTTTTCTTACGTTACCAGCAGTGGCCACAGCTTATGAAAAAACTAGTTCACTAGGTCACAAAGAACGTTAATCTCACGATAAGAAAATTAACGGGGTTAAAATTGTTTTGCGTTAACTAACTCATTTTATTTATTGTTTGTGTGTGTGTGCTCTCGTGCGTGTATATATACATACACACACACATACAATATTGGAAACCTGTAACTATACTACACTTACGAAAGTTAAAGAATTCTGATTACACAAACTCTAAAGATGTAGCTTGTATTACTCACCAGCAAAGAGACTTTTGGAGCCTCCAGCCACTTGCACCACATTCAGAGCAGAGAGAGTTTCAGAAAATGATGGCACCTTGATCTGCAAGTTAAAGTCATTAAATATATGGCACTTGCCTGTATTGCAATCACTTAGGTCAGGCAGGGAATGAATACTAGATACATAGGTTAAATTGAAGAAAAAAGCAAAAGTACCTTGGAGCCCTTGAGTCCTCCAAGCTGGTCTTTGTCATTCAGACCCCACACAAACACTTTAGTCCGGATAGTTGCTGCAGACTCCAATCCTGACAACTTTTTCCGGGCGAGGCTGGTCCAAATAAAAGGCAAACCGACAACTGATCAGATTTCAAATGCAACATATTTTTCACATTGAGAACACATTATTATTACTAACCTCCCAGTAGCAGCTTTCTCCTCATCCTCCTCTTCGTTGTCAGAAGCAAGAAAAGGAACAGTGGCCAAATCTTCATCTTCAGCTCTGATCCGCCCGACAATGCTCAGTCCATGGATTTTACAGTCTATACCAGCACTGCGGCACTGTTTAATGGCAACCTCAATGTAGCGGTGAAACTGTAGAGGAGGTTTAACAGATTGTCATTGATAATATAGTATATTCTAAATATATATATTTTAAATGTACACATACTTCTGTACAGTCAGCCAGGAGAAGGACATTTGTGTCTGTGGGATTGATGTTAATTGTCTTCAGCTCGATTAAGTTGTTCAAAGAGCTTCCACCTGTAAAGAACATGAATAAAGTAATGTCACTTGTACACTGAATGCCCAAAGATAAAACAAGAGGCTAGACATATCTTGCAAAATATTTTGTATTGCAAAATCATATATTCATATCGGTCTGGTCATCATACACAGAAAAGTTTATTCATGGATTGGCCAACTTTACATAATATCTACTCATCATATAATTATGTTTGTTGTATGTATGGATTAAAACATATAATGAGTGCACAAATAAATGTTATACACCCTACCTGAGACCACTACTAGAGATGGCATGTAGCTACTGTCAGCTGGATCCACAAGCATCTTCAGTCTATGCACAAGGACATCTGGGAACAGCTCCAGACGAATCCAGTGCTGAGAGAGAAAAATATTGTGTGATTTCAAATAAAGAAATCCCTTACCGATAATATCACAGAAAGTACTATCCCCAAATAAACTACCGTATTTTCCGGATTATAAGCCGCTACTTTTTTCTCACACTTTGAACCCTGCGGCTTATACACCGATGCGGCTAATATATGGACGGATTATTCGTCTATGAACACAGCGGATGCGCGCGCAGCTTGAGTGCAGAAAGCGCCGCTGTCTGTGCGGTGAACATGGGTTAGGGTTAGTTAGAACACTCGCTAGCGCTGTTGTCAGCACTAAAACAGTTTATCGCTGCGTGATAAAATAAGTTCTGCTGCTAAATGAACATTAGTGAGTGGGATACGTCTTAATGACCCGTATGTGTTAAATGCAGGTGAGGCGTAAATGACGAGACGAAACGTCTCAAACTTCAGTAGCGGGACATCCGCTCATACATGATCGACACAACTAACCCCGACCCCCGGGAGAGCCTCAAATCCTGTTGAAATCCTACAAGACACTGACATGATCCCAGACAGGACAGCGGCTCTTTCTGCTCGAGACATGCACTGTAGAGCGCCAAGTGACGGGGCGCAAGAGCGAGACAGACAGGTGAAGAGATGATGTGCTGAGGAAGATGCTCGTTTGATTTTGTTTTGAACAGTTATTTTGTGCTTCATGCACACACCCTCCTCATGGAAAACATACGAAGAAATGTATATGATGCAGCTTTGAAGTTAAAGACAATTGATCTGACTGTCAAAGAAGAAAACAGAGCTGCTGCACGTGAACGCGGCATCGATGAGTCGATGGTGAGACGCTGGCGACGGCAGCGCGACGAACTGACTCAATGCAAAAAGACGACAAAAGCTTTCAGAGGCAATACAAGCAGATGCTCGGAACTTGAAAACTTCTTGGAAGACGTGGACACCTGCGGCTTATAGACAGGTGCGGCCTATATATGTACAAAAATAAAATTCTTTGAAAATTTAGTTGATGCGGCTTATATTCAGGTGCACTCAATAGTCCGGAAAATACGGTACATTTAAATTAAATTCATGTACCTTTCCTTGTGATCCGGAGGATTGCCAGCACTGGTCACTACAATCAATGAGGCGAGATGCCTGGTTCACAGAGGAGGAGACGTTCAGGCTCTTCACAGCTCGGGACCAGTCATCGATTAACATCCCACGCTGTGTGTTGTGATGTTTCTTAAGTTGTTTCCCTGAACGACCACAAAAAGCTGGAGACTGGCCTATTGAGAAATGATGAAAGCAAGATTTTAGGAAAGACTATAAATAAAAGTACAGGGCATTTAGGGAAAGTATTAAAAAAAACATACCACGTTCATTGATTCGGCCAAAGGAATGTCTGGTGTTGTGTTTTCGTGTTTTGAAGCAGTTTTCACAAAAGTCAAAATCATCGCAATTTCTGCATTTGAATCTGGGGCCATTTATTGGAAACATCTGGCAGCCATCACACCTGAATCCAAACAGATATGTAGACCATAATAAGAAAAAAAAGATCAAACAATATAAGCAAGTATTTTATGACCTTACCTCACTCCAAGATGGACACTGGGCACTAGCTCCATCTCAGACAGTAGGCCAGTCCAGTGAGATTGTTGGGGGAAGTCAACAATCACATCCTTTCCATTGGCACTAAATGCTAAAATATAAATGATAAATAAAGTATAAATAATAAGTAATTTCTTTTATTTTATGTTCTGCTCAATTCATAACAAGCAGGAGTATTAGTAATAGTAACAACAGTGATAACGGCAGTAGTAGTAGTTTACCTTTTACAACTCCAACACTCCGATGTGTTACTGATCCCCATTTGTATTTTGGTGTAGTTACTGTGGGCTTTACTCTCACTTTGTCCCCAATTCTTATATGAGAGGGAGAACTCTGAGGCGGGAATCCTGTAAAATCCATTGACAATGATAGATACAGCCACAAAATATAACCATAAATGAAATAGTTTTAAAATAATTACCAAGAAGCTCAATGTGGATGTAGCGGACCCAGTATGTTCCTCCTTTTTGTTGCCAGTCGCATTGTACATTCAAGTCGTGGAGTCCATCTCTGTCCAGCTTTATAACTTTACCCATATCTCCATCATAAACCTCTTCATATGTTCGGCAGCATTTTACCATCATCCCAACCTATGTGTAGAAGATGGTAATATATGTTATAATGTAATAATGAATAAGACAAATCTAAGGGAAGAAGTTATTGACTTAAGAACTTGCCTGGATATTTTCACGGACATAAACAGCGTAGTCATCGTTACTTTGAAAATCAGACCTCTTCTTAAATGTTTGGCTTTCGGTGACCACTGCTCCAGGAGGCTAAAAAAAAAAAACACATAACATTGAAGTATTAATATTCATATGAGAAAATAATAAAGCATGTATAAGCTGTGTACCACTGTGTAGGCCGGCTCGCTCTCCTCCAGTTCCTCAAGAACTTCTTCATCTGAGAATTCATCTGACACGGTCTCTGCATCAGACAGCTCAGTCACATGGATGTCTGGGTGGTCCAACAGCCAACTCACCAGAGCCTCAACACCTAAACAAAAAACATACACTGTTAATTCAACACAGTCATAATTTCTGTCATCTTTGTGTACATTATCTCCCAGTATATAAATTTACTGTGAGTACCAATGAATATTTAGTACCTGGCATTCCTGAGGCACTGCCTGTAGTTCCTGACAGAGACTTAAGGGCAAATTCGATGTTCTTTCGTGGGAAGCCCATCTCCATGAGCTGAACAACTATGGGTAAAGGGGGAACTGGAGAAGTTTTCTGTTTCTTCTGTTTTGGGGGTCTGACGTGTTGAATTGTGACAGGAGTGGTGGCCTCGCTGGAGCTGCTCTCCTCAAACAGAGGAGACGTGGGGTGGGCTGATTCCACCGCCAAGAATTGACACACGGCCAGAGCTGCAGCCTGAAATAGGCAATAACATTAGGTAACACTACAATATAACTTAGCTTCAATAGCTCCAATCTCATACTTGCTTACTACTCTCTACTTCACCTCAAAGCCTTTTCAAAGAGAGTCTAGTATTGTTACTAGTTTTATTACCATCGCTTTGTTGTTCTGAAGAATTTAGGCTTACCTCCATCTCACGCCTGTCAAAAATGGCTTTGATGGGGGAGGGCTGGGTGGCAGCAGACAACAATTGTTGTAGCAGAATCATTGGAGGAAGTGGTCCTTCAGGAGACAAGTCCCCCACATCCGGAGAGGATACGACTGGATCCTCTGCAAGGAAAAAGTGAAAACTGTAAGAAAATCTTTGATTTGTCCCACAATAGGGAAACTATAGTGTAAATCATTAAGTGCATGTGCCATAGATAATTACATTTGATTTAAAGTTATAATGTGTTGTATATAGTAAATGTGAAAGAACTTTTTTCTAACCTAACCAAAAAGCATTTACTCGAGCGTGAACGAGTACTCGAGTGACAGCCCATATACTGTATATATTGCCATGTGAAAATCTCAAAGCCACATTGTACAACTTAATGTTAGTTCAACTCACCACTTGGATTAGGTCCCATGTCAATGACTGCAGGCTGAGAGAGGATCTGTCGGAGTTTGTCCTGGTGAAAGAGTAAAGCCCGTCCTGCTTTTAAAATGTACAGTCTCAACTGCTGGCAACGGAGCAAATGGATGTCCACCTGGTCAGCTGCAAGAAGTTTAGTTTATTTAGTTTATGTGACAGAAACCATGTAATCAAAGAAACACTGAAGAGATGCTTTGAATCAGACTGTAGCTCTCTGAGCTAATTTCCATCTGCAAGTCAGATTAGTAAGAAGTTGCATAGCAGAAAATTTGTAGTTAAAACAATGTAAATAATCAGTAATACTTATTTTGTTCTATGCAGATTAGACTAAAACTTAAGAAATGGAACTTCCCCCAAAAAAATCCCCAAAGACATTTTTGCAAGATAGTGTGATTATAATATACAGATAGTATGCACTGTTAAAATAGTCGATTACATGAATCTGAGTAAATGACTATACCAGTGAAGCCACGACTTAAGGACTTCTTCATCCGTTGTTTTTCCAACTTGCTTCCTGCCAAGCTGACAAGCTGGGCCCATACTGACAACATGGGGTCAGTGAAGGGTAGGTTATGGGCACTGAATGGCACTGCTGGCAACTTCATGAAAAGAAAAGAATAATTGCAGAGTTTTAAACAACACTCTACTCTAGACACACTTACTTGATTGGCCTATTTTGACATTGTGCAGAATTATGGACCTTGTCACTAGTACAGATGATCCTGTTCAATATTTATGGGGTTTCGTTTTGGATATTTTGTTAGGAAAAACACAGTTCAGTAATATTGGCTGCCTCCCCAAATCTGAGAGATGAGTAGGAATAGGGTAAATGTTTCTAAACCTCTAAAAAAATGTTTTTGAGTGACTGATCTATTTGTATGGATGCAAGCCATTTTATGAGTTTTCCCACTTACTGGTTTGAGGTGGCTGAGCAAGCACACCCTGCACGTCCTCATCTCATGAAACTGAACAGTGATTCGTCCTTTTGGAGTGATTCGAGTGACTGTGCCCTCTCCATACTCTTCATGAACCACCTGCCCTCCGAGCCTTAACCGACCATCTATTCCCCCAATCACAGCTAAGACGGCCATCAAACTGCCCACTCTCGGACCCTCTGAATCAGGGAAGTACTCCTCCAGGAAACACTATGAAAAATAAAGAATATTCATATCAGTTAGGGTAAATAAACACAGGGTACCTGATGCAAGACCGGATACATGTCTGACATTAGATATTATATCAGACAATGGTAATATGGAGCCCATAATGTATATTTTGTATTTCTAATACTTACAGCTTCAGACTGGCAGCCCACCATCACATCTCCAATGGCACTGAGCTGGTTGTTGATGTACTCATTGATGAGGCTGTTCCATTGGCTGAGGGAGTGTAAAGTGCGCAGAACAGCAACAATCTCCTCGGCCAAAGTACTGCTGTGAGTGGCTGTCAGAGAGGCCTGGGGGCGGGACTTCCTCCTCCGGAGAGCTCCATCTGTTTGGAGGACAAATTTGTGGAGACAGAAAAAATAATAGTTGAAATTACTGAAAAATTATTTCATGATTTAAGTTTTTGCTGTATTAAATACCAATTAAAATGCCTATTTTGGCCCAAAATTAGACTTTACTGTCCATGTTTTGAAATCATTCTGACCATCATTGTACCTCCAAAGAAACCTACCTCTGAGCAGTGGCAGATCTGAAGAACAGGTGCTTAGTAAGCTCCCAAGAAAGTTAAACAACTTCTCCACCAGGAACTTCATATCCTGAGAGCGCTCCATCTTGTCCCATGAAGGCAAGACTGCCTGCAGGAGGCGCAATGCGAGGATCTAAAAACATAAGGACACACAATTGAAAACACTTCACAAAAAAAGCATTTATTACTGGATTTACTGGATTAGGAGTACACATGGAGATTTTGTGGTGTGATTGAGTAAATATAGTGAGATAATGGAAATTCTAACCAAGAACAGTCCATGTTGAACACCTATTCATTAAACTTACAGAACCCTGTAACCTTTATATTTATATTTATTTTATTTTATTTAAGACTGAAGTTATTCTATTTGGACCTTACAGTGACACCCTCACATCCGACCTTGGACCTCTTGCTACAAATTTGCACAGTTCTGTAAAAAACCTTGGAGTTTTTATGGACTCTCTTTTAAACTTTGAGAAACAAATTTCAAATGTTGTTAAAACATTAAGACAAATCGCTAAATTAAAACCAATCCCAACACGCAATAACTTTCAAAACAATCATACATGCTTTTGTAACCAACAGACTGGACTACTGTACTGTACTCGCTATATTCAGGCCTCCCACAATCCTCCCTCACTAGGTTACAGTTAGTCCAAACTCCAGCTGCCAGACTGCTCACCGGGTCCAAAAAGAGACCATATTACACCAATCCTAGCCCAACTCCACTGGTTACCTGTTAAATACAGATTTTAAAATGTTATTATTTGTTTTTAAATCACTCAACTCACTGGCGTCACAGTAGATCACTGATCTTTTAACCCCACACACTGCCCCTCGGTCTCTCAGGTCAAACTCTCTCAACCTACTGTCCATCCCACCATCGTGCCTCAAAACCAAGGGAGGCCGAGCTTTCTCTGTTGTGGCCCCTAAGCTCTGGAATACCCTCCCTCTTCATCTGAGATCATGCTCCTCCGTACCTCACTATAAAACTCTTCTAAAAACACATTTTTTCAACAGCCCATGAGTTCTACTATGAAGCTGTTAACTTTAAACTTTTATCTTTGTGTATTAAGCTACTCTTTCATGTAATATTTTATATATTTTATATGTGTTTTATTGTTTCAATATGTTGCATTTCATGCTGTAAAGCGCTTTGGTACAACTTATTACAGTTGTTTTAAATGTTCTATATAAATAAAATTACTTGACTTGACTTTATATGATCACATTTAGAATCTGAAATCCACCATAAATGTACCTGTCTTTGCAGTGTAACAGCATTAAAAGACTGGTGACCCTCCACTATCCGGATGAGCAGGCTGATCCATGCTGAAGTGCTGAGCGTGCTACACATCTGGGGCATGAGTGCGATGGAGCGGATGAAGCCGAGAGTGCACCAGCTCCGGTGCTGCTCTCGGGACACCAGTCTGTGGGAGTGACAGCCTGAAAGCACAACACAATTATGGTAACACTCTACTCCTTATACAGTTACAGGAACTAATGTAGCATAGCAAATAAGATCAGACTTTCAGATCACTTTGTAACTTATCTCATCTACCAGTGAGATTCAAGTCTTTACTATTCACTAACAATCTAATAAAGATATTCAACCAAGGGACAAATAATGCTTATGTTGCCTAATGTAGCCTACCCCACGGCACCATCTACTGAGCGCATGGCTCCAATAGCTTAAATTAAACAAAATTGGTCCACGATTTGTCTAATTAAGATCATCATTAATCATTAATGACCAAATAGCAACTGATAAATAAAGAAACCATACTGACAAATGTACAGTACAATACAGTAAAATCACCTGATTTGTCATTGGCTCCACTCTCCACGAGCGACCTCAGAAGTCCACAGAGCGTTCGGGTGGCGTCAGTCTGTAACACCTCAGCGTGGACTCCAGCCGACAGGGACAGCATCTTCAGCAGGTTCACGGTGCTCGTCAACATCATGGCCGTTGGATGGGTGCTCTTTTCAAGCAGCTCTCCATCTAAAATAGATGTATTTAAAAATGATTGTCATATATCTCGACAAATTGTTAACATGTTATGGTTTTCCTTTAAAAAATAAGATTTGTCAGTAAAGCCGAAGAGGAAAAAGATTTTGGTGCCATTATATTGCAGTTTTAATTAATGTTTTGGCTTTATATATTTCATATTATTGTGAACTTACCAACATCATCCTCTGTGTCAGAATCTTCAGCAGGGGGTTGAGTAGGTGGAGGTGGTTCGGCAAGTTTCAGATCATACTTTCCCTCTTTGCCCATTCGGTACGAGTTTGTGCTGCTGGTGTCCCATTGTACTCTGATCCAACCATCCTCTCCCAGTTCCCCAATGACCCGACCCAGACCTGGAGCTGGTCCATCCTGGATGAAAACACACCAGGTCATACAGAGCATGAGATCATATTTTGTTTATCCCCCCTGTCAACACTTAAAATGCTTGGCTCAGTCTTCGCCTAACATGGTAATCCAGGAATTGCACTTTTGCGTTTTAGTCTATTCACCATCACCAGACTCATAATCGGATTATTTTATTGTGCAAAATACACTATAAACTTTTTCACTCATCAGAAATGGGAAAAACATGAACAACAGTTTTATTGCACATACTTGGTCTCCCCACTTCCAGTCCACTCCCCTCATAACTCTGGTTCCAATCTTCATCATAGCAGCCAACTCAGGCCCTGATGCAGGCAGAGGCGTTGGGGCAGCCTCTTTTCTGGACTCCTCCAAAACAGTGGCCGAACCTCCATGTGCACACAGATTCATGTCCTCCTCACTACTGTCTGTGCTTGGCCCTAGAAAATACAGAAACAATAACCATTAAATATTTATAACATATTTTCTAGTATAAAGACAATATCTACACATCCATGTCTTACCTATCAGTCTGAGGATACTCTGTGTTAATGCCAGTACTCCTGAATTCAGCAACAGACTGAGGCTATTGGACCCATGTTTGAGTGACAGCATATGAATCATAGCAAGGAGGAAACGAGCTTGAGGAATAGTGCCTAGGCTAGGCCCTGCTGGGTTTTCATTAGTGATGGTTTGCAGAGGAACAGGTTGCACCCCTATAAAGAAATATAGACAAGACATTAAAGGTGATCAATAAATTGCAAGGTAAAAAATTATATGGCATTTCCTGGACATTCACCATGCTCCTTGAATCGTGCACTGGCTTCCAGAAGGATGTTGCGAACATTTTGAATGGCCCAAGAATACAGCTTTCCAAAGGTGACTTCCAAAAGCATACGGTTGAATGGTGGGATCAGATCCACATCTTTCAGACAATCAAACAATGGTTCCCTGCAAACCAGAAACATTACACAAACATTAAATCTAATACATGCATTTTATAGTGTTCAGTATTTTAACCGTGACCTACCCAATGTTGGTCCCTTCTGGTATTATCCTTTGCCAGCCACAGAGCATTGCATATTGCACAGACGGCAGCAGAAAGCTTTTGGACGCCAACTTCAGCATAGTGTCAATCCCCTCAAGTCTCACCTCGGCCCTCTCCAACTGAAAAAAACAAACAAACATCAGTTAGGAACTAAGTTAAAAAATGTAATCAAATAGACAATGCCTTTATTGAAATACCTGCTTCAAAAGACATTTCCTCATCTTTTCGACATCCAGAGGCTCTTCTTTCAGAGCGAACTCCACAATTGTTCCCATCAGACTGGACTGAGAGCAGAAGCCGTGGACACTGTGCTTAAGCCAGCGGTATTTCTGCACATTGGCCACAGTATTGAGGAGTGGCTGCCACTTGTCCTGCTGCAAATTAGAGATATAGTTAATGTTCTAAAATTATGTTAAAAAAGTGTAACATCAACATACACACTTCAGATAGAAAGTTGGGAAAACTAATTAGGAAATAACTTAATTATATACATACATTTATACATTATAAAAATGGTTTAGATCTTTGCTATTTGAGATTTTAGTTGCTTGAAGGTTGTATAGAGGATTTTCCAAGGAAGGAGAAATCCAGCGACTGTTTGTCCTTTTTCAAATGTTGCCCCCGCTCCCCAAGTAGAAACGCCTCCTCCCGCCTCCTCCTTAGGCTTACACTGCTTGTTTATAGCCGGCGCTATATAGCCGAATCGCTGGTGCTGCTGTAACTATACTGTACGTTTTCAAATAAGCAGAAGTTTCCTGTCCAGAAGTAATTTAGCAACCAACACGTCAGTCTTTAGACCCTCTGCTTCAGTTCACGCCATCACTGGAAGGAATCTCCGAGAATCACCTTATGGCTTTGCTCCTTTTCCCCTTCTCTTCTTCTTACAGCGACCTCAAAAATGGACTTTCTTTTGCGGCTAACTGGTAGTGGATTCTTGTCTGCCATCGCAACAAACTTTGTGCTACTGCGAGGAAGCTACAGTTGGAAAAAGCCGCTAAGAACCGCTGCGTTGGTTGAGTAAACAGTGTCTTGCGTCTGTGGCATGTGTGAGAGGCGTACATAAACCACGTAATCCCAGCGCGCCGGCAAGTCAGTTACACTAGAAACGTAGTACGTGACAACCTAACAGATAACGACGTAGACTCATTTTCTATTGGCTAATGTTTATCTGTCTCCACCGCGTCCACAGTTGATGGATTTTCATTCTTTTTTTTTTTTTTTTTGGTCATCATAATTACAAGGCTGCTGCATCTCTATAATGCTATCAATGACAATTTGAAACAAAACAAAAAAACCTCCATACAACCTTTAAATTAATAAGTTATCCAAGAAACCTGACCCAAACCATGTATGTTTTATTATAGGTATGAAAATAAACTATACCTTTGTTGTCTTGCTGGTAGGAGATTTCCTGTCAGCCGGTGGAGCCGTCAGATTTACATTAAGCTCCTCCTCATTGGTCCCTTCATTTTCTATTTTTGGCTCTTCAATGTCAGCAGAATCTGACTTTTTAGGCACTGAAAATGCACAATAATTTACATTAAATATACTTGTATAGTGGTAAATGCATTTAATTTTAGACTCTGACTTACCTCTTTTTTTCCGCCGGTCTCTGATGAGTTTCTGGGCAATCCTCCTCCATCGTGGCTGGGAGCTCAGGAGCTTCAGTTTGGAGACGATGGACAGGTCGTTGCTCACGGCAGGACGGAGCTCATTAAAGAGAAACCGAAGTCTCTCTATCACTGGAGCACACACTTCTTTGTAGGAGCGCCCCTGTTCCTGATGCGTCTGAAATAAGCCCAGAAATAACTTTGAGTTGTAGCTTTTAATAAATAACATATTAGATTAATTGCAAATGGTTCAGCAGTTTGAATGATTGCAATTATGTCTTTGGAAATATTTGGTATTTGGTCTTCATCAATCAATCTTTATCAATCAGTCTTTATTTATAAAGCGTTTTTCGTACACACATGCAACACAAAGTGCTTTACAAGTTAAAATCACAAAAAATTTCACACACACACACACACTATCGGTCCCAGCCCCCACCCGCAAGCACACCCACACAAGTAAACACATCAGATACACGCATAAGGCTGGGCACAGATGCAAGTAAGTATGGAAACGCCATCACAGAAGCCCTCCGCACCGGGGGCGGCACACCAGCTGCAGCCGCCGGGCAATGGTGCCGGGCACCCAGCCGAGGCGCGACCAAAAAGTCAACCTCAATCCAGGCACCCAGAACCAAGCACCCAGCCAGCCACAGGCAGAGCCATGGGGTCATAATGAGTATAAAACTGACTAACCCTACAGGGCAGACCTATATACACATTTTCTGAAATGCATTTGATTTTGCTACCCATAATGAACATAAATATGCCAATATATGGGAACTGATTCTGGATGAAAAAAACAAACAAACATAAATCACAAATCAAATTGCCCTAGTTCAGCCCTAGCTTATGCTATTTTTTACTTAACAAGAAAAAGTATTATGCCCTACCTTGATTAATGAGCACTTGGCCTGGTAGACCATTCGACACACTTCTATCACAGATTTAGGGAGAGACCTTTGTTTCCCCTGGTCCACACCCAAGGCACATTGACTAACAAGCGAAAGAGCGACATGGCCTACGAAAGATACAGAAACATGTTTAAACAAATACACTGAATCATCAGCAATTAGTGTAGACCATTACAAAAACAATCTCTCCCCTAGTGTAAATGCACAGTTAAATATCTTCTGAAAGAAATCTACACTAAAACAAAAAGTCATCACTTTTTATTTCACTGCATTTCGTTCATCATTAACCACTAATAGAGAAAGCTAAAAACAAAATAGAGCCAAAGACATTGACCAAATAATATTTACACCATAATGATTTGCTTTGGAAAATATAATAAGCAGTGCCAGATCATAACCCTCAATGCACAGGTGTATTGGGGACTAGTCTAGTAGTTACCCAGGTCTTGATGCTTGAGCAGGCAACAGAGCAACAGCCGCCCGACCTCTTCCACTGGATGCTCTGGAGGAAATGTGATGGGTGTAATCAGATGGTACTGCTTACAACATCGCTCTATTTGGCACAGAAAGTCCTAAAATACAAAACAAATACAACAGATTAATAGTGTAATTTTTTTTTTTTTTTTTCATTTTAGCTGGCTTAAATGGTAAACGCGTAAGCAACAAGCAAATGTAATTAATTTTTCTACCTTGACAGAGTGGTCTTGAATGTTGTTGTCGGCGATTGCTTGTAGAAATGGCTGTGCATGATCACTGAGTGTAATCCTCCTCGAGTATAGTTTAGCCTTATCTGGAGTTGTAGTTCCCAATGAGCTACAGTGGTCTTCATCTTTCTCTTCATTGTAGTTATAGTGAATCTGACTGGTCTGGAGCCCCCCAGAAAATATAGATGACTGAAGCCATGCTGAGGAGACAATGTTAAAATTATTATGGACTAGAGCAGCTTTGGGATGTAGGCATGTAACAGTAGTAATAATACTATCAGGTGCAGGTTTATTTTAGTAAATATGGAACAGTGCATGTTTTTATTTACATATCGTGGGGGAATTTATTATTTTGTAGTAGATGTCCTCACTAAAAGTACTCCAAGAAGCCGGTAGTGCAATCAATAATGGCATATTCCAGGCTTAAGCTTAAGAGCAACATGTTCATCTTGATAGCACTGCACAGGAAAAAGAACATTTAGCTTGCAGGTCTACAACAGATGTTTGATTTTAATATGTCACAGACCGAATGGTATATAGTAATTTAAAAAAAAAACAGTGACACATACACATACACATACAGTGACAACCATTTTAGATTTGACCCTTACATGTACAATATGCAGAAATCAGGACAAAGTGTATAAGAATATGTAAAGCTTACTGGCACACTCAATTTCCATTGAAGACAGAGGAGTGCTCTTGGCCAGGTATGAAGCATGAAGACCAAGGAGGAGACCAAGGTTCCTCTCTGTGTCGATTAGTGGAGAGGACAAACTACTAAGATCAGGTGTGGTTACAGTTTCCTGGTTAGGCTGAAAACAAAAACAGCACATATACTTACAACGACTGTATTATCTTCTCCATCTGCCACAAAACACCAAAATGAGCTGTTCCTCTGATACTCATTACTAATCATTCACATCATCACCATTAATAACCATAACCTCTCAGATCTCATCCTATATGCTATGGTATGAAATTGAATACAAGTTATTACCTCCATATAATGGCCAACACAGAAAGCCTGCATAGACTCTCTGGTGTCTTCAAATTGCAAGGCTGCCTCCAAAGCAACCACAGGGTCCTCTCCAGCAAATTGGGCTGTAAAAGACAACATAACATTTCAATATTTAGTATTTTAACTATATGAAACAGTTGACTTGGTTTGAAAACATTGACATGTTTACCTAAAATACTGTTCCCACTTAGTGACTGTGACTGAGCCTGGAAGTCCTTGATGTCATACACTTTTCCATCAATGACTGTCCAAAAACCGCCATCTTTGTTGTGATTTTCCAGATCAGCTTTACGGATAAGAGACACTTCCTCATTGTTTTTGCAGCTCTGCCCAGTGAAGAAAGACCCTGCAAAAAACATTCTATTACTTATACATAATAAGTAGGCATTGACTGAGACACAAAGGCGACTGAGAAGCGCAGTGTAAATGTTTCAGTAAAACTGCAACAGTTTGCTGCAGCAAAACTTTAATTTCCCTCGAGATCAATAAAGTATCTCTTTCACTCTCTCTTGCTAGGTGTCCACTGAATAAACTATATTACCCTTTTAAACCAAAACAAAAGGTAGCCAAAACACTACACTACTATACTTTTCATGCTCTTTTGTTTTATTATTTAATACACAATTATATTCGTGGTTGCGTTTGCTATGGCTCTAATGATTAGAGCAATAGCAAACGCAACCACGAATATAATTTTATAGATTAGAGTCTAATCTATACAATGAGCTGACAAATTATGGCTATACCCATGATGCCAGGCCAGGCCAGGTCCTCATTGTCGTCTCTCTCATGTCCCGGGGCTAAATGATTAAAGCGATCGAGATGTTCCAAAAGTCCAGCTAGAAGTGGAATTGACCCGGTCTCCTGCATTAGACCTGCATCAATGGTGAGGAGGAGGATAATGGAGACCACCAATTCAGGCAACAGAACTCCTAATACAGAGAAAATAAAAATGAACATACATATGACATAGTATATGTTTATAATTGCAGTTATGTTTTACATGTGGACTGCACTTTAGTCATTTGGCTTTAGTCATTTGTGACTTACCCGTTAGATCCCCTTCAATGATACGCGAAACCTCAGCAAAGTGCCTGCGACCAGTGGAGGCTATACTTGTGGCAACTGGAAGTATGTCTCCAATGTGAGTGCACAAAAGAGCAATGTACTTCTTCAACAGTGACCCAACACCTAGAAGCTCTGGATCTGGAAAAACAAAATTAAAAGTTTAAAATGAAAATTAAAAGTCACCATCTTTGACTTGATTCATTGTGCCTTCTTTAATAAGTTTAATACATTCTGAAATCTGTAATAACATTACATTGTACCTCTGTACAATGTTACATAGTGTGTTACATTGTACTTGATTAGATTTGTACATAAGCCTCACTTACTGTATCCATTTACATGCTCTGTCCCATTGACACCAAGGTACAGCTTGCTGACCAGAAGCCGCTGAAATCGTAATAGCAGGTCTAGAGATGCCGACCGTTCTTTGCTGACATGCTCCGCCTCCAAGTAGTTGGAAATACGACGAGCAACATCTTTTAACCTTGCAATTGTTTGTGAGGCAATGTTCCTTAAAAATATAATATAGTAACACATGCATAATTCAAACTATGCTTTACAGTAGAAAGCCAATTATCACTATACGCTTTAAGTGGAGCATACCTCAGCAGCTGCTGTACCAGCTGCACTAAGGGCAGGCTCTGTTTTCCTGCAGACTCGTAGATGCCAGTGTTAATTAGGTCTTTGTCCAACATGGTGCGACACCGGTGCATGGAAGACGCATTGGCCTCTTGTTCATCAATCTCTTTTTCCTTCTGAGCCTCCTTTTTGGCTTCAATATCCTGTTATGAACAATACCTTGGTAAGTTGCCACATTAACATTAGGCTAAGCATATAGATAATCACAAAATCATGCTAACCTGTATCTCAGCAGTGATGGCAGCATTCAGTGCAGACTCCAAACCTCCATCAGCCATTAGACTGCTAACTAACAGGTCAATCATGAACCTCCTCCCTGGGCTCACACTCATCTCATTACCAGATGCTGGATTAAAAAAATAATAATAATAATGAATGAATTAAAGTTATTAAGTTATGAATTAAAATCTACCCAATATTACCAGCTAAAATAAAGTTTTAAGACCCTCAAATTATAAGACTTTATTCAGGATGAAACTATTGTATTAAAAATAAAAATACCATGGATTACAAATTGCAAGGTGTTAAGAGTACTTTATACGCGCTGAATATTGCAATGTAGGATCTTTGCTCCATTCGAGCATAAGGTTATTAAAGACTCACCAGCATTAGGGAGGAGTGAGGATAAGGCCCTGGCCCTCTCCTCCGCAGTGGGCAGCAGGACTGACCAGCCGCTCTGGAGCACAGCCTGAGCCGCTGCCTGGACTGTGATGAGGACTCCCGCGTTACTCGCCAAAACTACAATCGTCTGTTTGAGGTTATTGAGGAGAGTGCTGCCCAGTCCGAGTCCCAGCTCCTCTGGGTCTACCTGGTTACTTATGGCTGCATGGAGCTGGAAGAAAAATCATGAACAATTAAAAATATTGCTGTTGTTACTCTTATGACCTAAATTACTTGCAATAATTAGGCTAAAAATAATACTTTACTCTTTTAATACTGTGAATACAGGCTAAAAAATGTTTTTGTGTGTTTTTTCAACTGGAATATTCATCAATTCATCTTCCAAAAATTCAAATGTCAGGTTGGCCCAATGTAGCAGCTCACAACACCTCCTATCACCCTTTCTGCTTCCCCCCACTTATGTTATAAAATGATTTCGTATTTTCAAATAAACCAAATGACTCTTACCAAGTAGCACAGACAAAACAAAACAGCACATACCTGGAGGCGGAGCAGGTTGAGCGTGGCCACCACCATGCACTCCTTCTCCTGTGGGGGCGGCCAGTCCGAGCTGCCGTCCATGCCCTCGCTCACTTGCCGCAGCAGCAGGTCTAGCTGTTCAAACGTCATGGGACAAACATCCACTACAAAGGGGACACGCAGCCCCACAGACCACTCGGAGCAGGACGACCATGCAAAACTCTGCGCACAGGTATATACAAGTCATTTCTCTTCTAAAAGGACTTGTTGGATGATCATGTACTTGATAATTGACTAATTGTTTGACAAAACTTGAAGTGCAGTCACCTGTCCTGGGCCACAGGAGATGCCCACAATGTGTTTGGAGTTCAACCCTGGCAGAGCCTTTGGCTGTTTCTTGTTGGAAAGTGTGTCAAAGTGCTGTAGTTTGTCATTACTGCCCCAACTGTGGACATCTCCATCTTCAGTGAGGGCCAGGCAGTGTGTGGAGCCCACTGCAATGTCTACAACCTTTTTTCCTAAAATAATAAATCATTAATAAATAACATAATTACTTCTTTTAATTAATATACTGCATATACAAGTGCCTACCTTGAGATACATTTGAAAAATCAATAAAAAATGTATGTTGTATGGAATACTTAAAGGTATTTGGATTGTAAGTTTGACTTGATAGTAATTATTCTTGCTGCGGACTCACCCTGCAAACTGTCAAGGAACTTGGGGTATCGCACATGTTCATCTGTCCCATGTCCGAGGCGCTGGTTGTCTCCTTTACCCCAAGTGTAAACCTGTCCATCTTTAGTCAGAGCCACAGAGAACTGGCTCCCACAGCAGACCTTCACGATGTCCAGATCCTGCAGCTTCTCCACCAGTTTGGGAGTCTTACAGCCATCACTGCCTCCTCTGCCCAGTTTACCATAGTCTCCATCGCCCCACGACCAAACCTGACCTGAAAGAGGTTAAAATACACATTTATTGTTGTTAAAACATTAATGCAGAAAGTTAAAAAAAATATCCAAACTTACCATTTTCTGTCACAGCTAAAGTCTGGGCATCTCCACTTCCACATGCTACATCCACCACCTTCAGTCCCTTCAGTGCAGTCACCAACAGTGGTGTGGTTTGGTCCTCACTGGAGCCTAACAAACAACCATTAAAAACAGTTCTGCTTAGAATTATTTACAGTGCTAAAAGGTTACCAGTTGTGGATATTCATGTAACCTCCTTAATTCTGCTACATTTTTCATCAAATTAAGATAAGATAATTATGCAAATTCTTCTCTAAGAATCTGTAAAATCCCTGTCGTTCAGGTAGAATCCATGGCAAAAGAAATTCAATTTGTTAACTGGACAAATTTTATTTCTCCTTTTGCTACTTCTTCAGTTCTGAAGAAGCAGCTTGAATGAGCTGTGAAACATAATCGACCAAATAAACTTTTGTCCAGTTGACTTCTCCAAGAATGGTTTACCATGTCCCAGTCGTCCGTAGTTGCCTCTGCCCCAGGTGTAAAGCTCTCCATCAGCTGTGACTGCGGCGCTGTAGGTGCTCCCACATGCCACATGTACCACATGTTTCCCCACTTGCTTCCCATTGAAGACTGCGATCATTGTGGGCTCCTCCAAGTACCTAAATTAAATTATAAGAATAAATTATATTTTTTAAATTATGTGGCATAGAACATCTGCAATTATATTTGGCCATTTACACAGAATGTATACAAAAAGTAATCTCTTACGTGGTGTCTCCATGTCCCAGCCTCCCGCCGTCTCCACAGCCCCAGGAAAACACCTCTCCATTGGATGACAAGGCCATGAAGTGCTGCCCATCCGGATGAGCTGCAAGTTTGATGATTTTTCTGGAGCTCAGTGCATGGATCAGCATCGGAGCCTGCAACAAAAATAATACTTTTAGGCTTAAAAGATGTCACATGCACAATGTAATCAAAATAAATTTTTTGAGCAACAGCATCAAATTAAATTAAAATAATCCAAAGAAAATGCATAGATGCATTATACAGTTGACAAAAGTTGTGTGGATTTATTCAGAGCTACAATATTACAAAAAAAAAAAAAAAAGTCATACTGACCAAAGTTGTGCTTTTGTAGTTTTGTGAGTACACAGCCCCAGTGCTCGATAGGATGAGGAAACATTTTTCTGAGCAGACAATTTGAGCTACTCCGAGGTTGGACAGGGCTTTACACTGAATGGGTCCACTCACATTGGCATACAACTTCCATCCCAGGAGACCCCATGCAATCACCTCCTGCAGTGTGCCCTAAAATAAGCGTGAAAAACATAAGTCAGTATTTACTGTAGTCTCAGCTAATGTATAACAGAATGGCAATCTAATTTTAACGTCAAATTTCATAGTCACTTCAAATTCAATGCAGCTCTGAAAGTGCATTGTACATGACCCAAAATGACCTAATCCGATAAGCCGAGGCAGCTGACCAGAGGAATCGTCACCTTGTGGGATGTTGGGGAGTTGCAGTGGGGAGGGCTGCAAGGGGCGGCCAGGCGATCCAAATGGGCCATGACGACCACAGCTGTTTGTCGGAGGTCTATGGCCAAGTCATTGTCTTGGGGCAAGGTCAAGTATCGCAGGAAACTCTCATTTGGACTCAGAGGTGCAGTTAAAATCTGAAGGGCAATCAAATAAAATGACTTGGGTTAGGAATCAGGCTTACATTCCAGTTAATCCAGAGATTAAGTGTACGTCAAATTAATTCATACATTGATTACACTGTATGCTCAAAGATATGTTTTGGTTCATCCAATTCTTGATAACTAACTAGATATACTGGTCCCTTTTAGCTAATTTTCTGTGTTCTGGTTTTAATGAGTAGACAGAAGAAGCCAGTGCTCATGATCAAGATCAAGACCATATACTCCGTGAAAGTCAGTAGTGTGTTCACCACTATCTAATCCATACAGTTTGCTTAACAGTATGATAACTTTTTATTAAAAAAAAAAAAAAAAAAGGATTACATTTAAACGCTTGTCATAGCAAATAAATCAGCTTCCTTTTGTGTTAGTATTGCTTTCGCTGATAATACCCTCTATATGTGTGAATGTGTGGGAATACCTAGAAGTAAAATGTCTTGTGACCTGTGACTAGATTTCTTTTCATTACGTTAATAAAAGCTGAATGCAAAATTTCTCACCTCCGCCTCCTCCTCTGGGACAGCCTCCTCTTTGCTGCTGTGGATGTTGTGGAAGCGTTGGAGCAGAGGGAGCAGGGGAGCACTGGTCCCCTGGGTGGAACGTTCATTGTCCATCTCTCTGGTGCCACTGTCCCAAAGCCGTAGCAACAGAAGTACAGCAGACAGCAGCTGACTGAAGGAACAACCAGGGCACAAATATGAGGTCTAAAGAAGGACAACAATAAAGCTAACCAAGCTAGGAGATACAGTAGTAATAATGTGGTTACCTCAGTGTCCCTCTCTGCACAGCCAGCTCCAACAGGATGGCCAGAGCAAGGTGCTGGTCCTGGAGGGGGATGTTGCCCTTTGTACTGGCATTACCGTGCACATCACTGGAAAAGTTTATGAAATTCAAATATATTTTTCATAATTTCACAATGGACACCTACTCCTCAGAGTCTGTCAATATACAGCAATTATGCATTAGAGATAGTTTAATTGTGGCTTTTTTAGTCCCTCGTAGTTTATTTTACCAGATTCAAATAACTGAAAATAGGAAAGTGAAGTGAAAAATGCACCTTAGAAACTTGGTGGCCCGCTCCACCACTTCGAGCCACACAGAGGAGACAGTGCCTTCGTCGAACAGAGTGGCTTCAGGAAGAGCCCGGAGCGCGTCCAGAGATTCCTGCAGCAGCTCACTGCACAGGTCTGCATCGTCCCCTACAGCAAGACACACACAAACACAAAACTTAGGGAGAAAAACATTAAAGACTCCTGGGTATAAAATGAATTATTCCAACAGCAGTACACTGCACTATACATAGACTATAATCTTGTGCTGAGTTTTGGTAAAGCCAACATGGTGAAATGACTCCTCTTAAACACTCATCTATTCTGAATGTTTTCAATCTTAACATTATGATACAATAGTAAAAGATTTCCCATAATATTGCAATATTGTATTGTATTGTATTGTATTGTATTGTATTGTATTGTATTGTATTGTATTGTATTGTATTACCATTCCAACAGATTTGATATTGTTACAGCTTTAGTCAGAGTAAACATGCAATAATAAACAAAGTATAGTCATAATAACCAGTGTCAAAGAAGGGTTAATGTTGTTGCTAGAGGATTGTTTTGGAGAAAGGCTTCCAATAATCAGTAAATCCATTATCTACACAGCCCGACACTGCAAAAATGTGTGACTATGTAACTGTGCTTTTATGCTTTTTATTTTTGTGATTAGAATATTTTTATTTACACATTTAATCCCATTTGTATTTTTGTCTTCACAGAACTGAATTAAATGGCTGACACTGCAATAATTTTTAAAGGCCTTTTTGGCAATATGGAAGAAATGTTACAGAGGTAGCCTTTTTGTGAGAACACAGAAGCCATTCATTGTTATTTTATAAGATTTCGCTAAACTAAGTGTGACTTTACTAAAGAATGCATTGCAGTTTTGGACGTTTGTATTTATTGAGCCTGTGGGCAGTGAAAGAACAGACCCTTGCTCTCAGAGTGTTCCTGGAAGTGCATTTCTGTTGTATATGAGGCTTAACTGTGTGTGTCTGATCATGTTACAGGAGGCTACAGGGAGAGAGAGCTTTGTGCAGCCCAGACTCCGGAGAGGTTTAACATACCACTGTCTACAAACGAGGCTTCACAACCTTTGCCACTTTCACCGCTAACATACCAGTTTTGATTAAATCCACAATCAAATTCAAATCCTTACTCAAAACCTTCATTCGCCACACTGAAATGTGACAATAATTTATTTGTTCACTGAATTGAACTGCTGTATTGTGGTAACTTTTAAGGCACCTCAAATAAAAATGGTAATTATACAAGAAATGGTCACAAATTAAACATGAATTTTTACACTGTGTCTAACCCAGAGGAAATACGCCCATTTATTTCAATGCACTCGTATATATTAATATTAATAACTTACTTAACCTTGGCCATTCAAATCAATGATCTCCATTCTGCTAATTGACAAAACATAAAAAGGAGCTCTGAAGAGAAAACAGATGTCCAAACCAAAAGCAAAAGCATTACTAGTCTAAAGATTGATTAGCATTTAAATTAGATGTTAAAAAATGTTGAGAGAAAAAATAAAGTCAGTGTTAAATCAGACAGAAATGCTCAAAATACTTATTTCCCATCATTTAATTTTTCATTTTTTTGTTGAATGCCATGTTACATCAAAATTTATAGCTATTGGAAGCAAAGAGGCAACACCCATGAATAAGCAAAATTAAAATAAAAAACTCCCAACTTGAAATTGAAACCAAGCTACGAATATTTTTATTTCCATACACCCAATATAGACATAATGCTAAATTAAGAATAGTGGTCAACAAACATTATAGCCACGAGGTTTATTGGGCAAGCATGTGAAACAGTTATGCAATAGTCAGATGCCTGTATCCGAATGGCCTATATTACCGTCAGGGGCCACTAAAACAACAACTACAAACATTATTTGTTTGTTTGTGAAAAAGAACCAGAAGAGTCAATACTATAATTTCACAAGGATCTGGAAAACAAGTTTAACCTGCTCTGTAAAATAGGTGCAGAATTAGAGGTGGACGACAAAAAGAGTTTATAAAAAGTAAAAAGCACACAAGGGTGAAGTGTCCCAGACTCACCCGATCTCCAGGCCCGACGCAGGAATGCAAACGCAAAAGACAGAGCTGCACGCGACCCCACTCGAGCCAGTCCTTCAACTCCTTTACTGGCCGGACGAGGGCTGGAAAACAGCAAGAGAGAGACAGATATGTGAGATTAATTGAAGATTTGTCCATCAAAATAGGGCAACAATAAATAATCATCAGCTAAAACAGTAAATAATTAATCCCCATTGTGTACTTATACATTTCTAATTGTTTAATATGTTGAGTAGTTAAAAAAATATAGACATGTTTTACAACATACTTAGAAATAACAAGATTTCAGAATCCCATGCCAATTTCCCATGAGTTGAACTGTTTTTTGACCTTATGTTTGCATTGTCTTTATATAAGAGAAATATTTTTCTATGTCTTGGTGAGCATTAAGAGATTAGACTTCACATGGACTGTTGGCTTCATTTCCTCTGAGAATCTAGGCTTTCTCCAAGAACCATTGCCCCATATCAGTTCAGACCACTTTATAACTGTACCTCTTGTTGTCTGCAGCGGGCAGGGGTGGGTTGGGGGGTGTTTTCCAGCGGACCTTGTACTTCTCTTCCATCATGCTGTGGCTCAGAGAGATGAGGTAGCGTTCCAGGATGACCAGCCGTTGTCGCAGACGCTGAGCCGACAGAGTGCTTTTGGCCATCTGCGCCGAAAGCTTCTGCTGGTCGTCCACAAGCACCATCAGACAGTCCTTCAACTCTGTCTCATCTGGGAAACAAGAAAACAAGGACAACTATAAACAAGACAAGTGAAAACAAATGAACTAAAAGGTCCTGAACCAACTGTTCGTTGTCAAATATTTATTATAGAATATATTATTTGATAAGATGTGCCAATTGTGAGAATATTGAAAATAAAATAAGTATTGCCTGTAAATGGAAAACTATTAAAACACTGCAAAAATGAGTGGAAAAAAACACTTCTTAAAACATTTGAGTGCAATCACTACCACCTACTGCAGAATCAAAAAAGGTGTCTTAAATAAGACATTTTGTGTTTTACTTTAGTGTAGATTATATAAACTCTCTGGTTTAACAATATGTGAAAATAGCATCTCTGAATCCACTTAATCTTTAAAAAGCCACACAGGGCTGGGTTGTATATACTGTATACACAAATATACAGTCAGCTGTGTGTGGCTGTCAGACCCAAGTCAGACCTGCCCCATACATTATACATGACAAATGTGAAGGTTCAACTCCAGGTCTTTGATGTTGAAATACCAACCATATAATTTATTTTTTATGTACATTGGTTCTTTTGGTTCCACTGTTTTCCAAATCTTATTTTATTTTTACATTAAAAATACTTATCAGACTTTGCTTATCAAGTGGGTATCATTTACCTAGGGCTGGGCAATATGGTAATAAAAATCAAATTGTGATCCAATTCCTTATAATATAAATACAATTAATTTCCATATTGTGCTCTATGCTTGGGAAGAAGCAGATGTATTTACCTATTAGTTAAACATTATAAAACAATATATAAGGTATAAACTTAAAATTTATACTAATTCAAAATAAATATAGAATATTCAAAAGAATACAACAGTAAAATAGTACTCATTCTGGTCACACTACAACTAGCCACAATATGGAAATAAAAATTCATAGTGAGGGCAGAAGATGCTTCAGTCCTACTGTCCCCATCAAGCTCAATGTACAGGGTGTATCTGCTTAGTTTAACATGAGCTCTGAATGAGCAGGAAGTGTGCTGTTTGAACTTCAGAGACCGGCTCCGGTTTCACTCACTGTATTCACTCCACTGTCATTTCCCGGCTTCAAAAAGCATAAAAAGACTAAGTAGGATAAAGCTGTACAATTTTAGAAATATGAACTACCAATGCTGAAAATCATAATAACCCTAAAATGATAATAAGCCTTATGATGACATAAATTATGATTTCATTCATATTTCCATTTGAACTCACTAGTCAGTTTGCAAAGACATATCTGATGCTCTGAGAAAACAATGGGAATGGCACATGGATAAAGAGACTAGACAGCTTAGAAAAAACATCAGTAAATATGTTTTACGTGTTTTAGTAAATATCCAAGCTGCTTCTTCAGTTCTGAAGAAGCAGCTTGGATGCGAAACGTATTCGACCAAATAAACTCTGTCCAGTTGACAAATTCAATTTCTCCTTTTGCCATAGATTCTACCTGGACGACTGAGGGATTCTACACACATCAGTAAATATGAATGAATTCTTCAATATTAGCACCAACAATTTGACCTGACTGATACTAAATTGGATGTAAATCAGGTCTGAACCAGGACAAGTCCCAACTTCAATGGATAACCAAATTCTATAGGGTCTAACTAAAACAAATAAAGAACTAAAGAATTACCACCAAAAGAGCCACCGGTACTCTGTGTGCTGCAGTTGAAAAACCACTACTTACGAAATTGTGATTTAATGTACAGTCCTATCAGTTTTGTGCCAAACTCTTATCTGTCTGCACCATACCCCTGTCCCACCCAGTCCCTGTGGTAAACATAAGCTCAAGTGCTCCTCCTGCCTCCCACTGGAACCACATTATGACACCTATACAGGCTTACTCCCCCAGAGGTAAAAATAAACATCTTGACCTACAGACGCTTTCCACACCACACATGCCAGAAAAACATGCCCCATCACAAACACTTGAGGACAAGATGCAAAACACAAACTGGAACATGTGTTGAAACCAGAGGATCATCGTATCCACTCAACATTTAAGTGTTGGGAAAGTGTCAACTGTCAGGAATAGATTCAATGCTGTGTAACGTAAGGAGAAACATTAAATACAAGATCATAGAAGTCCTACAACAAAGGGTTGTATGTTAAGATATTTATAATAGAGAAAATTATAAAAAAAATAAAATTATAGACAAAATTATAATAATTCTTAAATAATTTCTTATTAAGTACTTTCCCTGGTATAGTCCAGGTTTAGACCTTGTTTAAATTTTATAAATATATTATAATCCGAATATATCAGAATAATCTGATTAGAAGAAAAGATTATTAGAGATTATTTAAATTAAAACAACTCAAATATTAGGTTACAACTTTGATATATCCAAAATAGTTGAATAAATGTATTTAAATTTCACACATTACATTTTTGTCGATTTTTTCGGACTCACCAGGCTGCCGTCCCCAATCCCAGGTCTCGATGATGGAGTGATGGACTGAAGTAGGAGAGTCTTCCTCCTCCTTCTTCTCCTTATCGTTTGGCTCATCTTTTTTCTGTGTCCCAAAGCAGTCTGTACAATCCTCTGACATAGGCAAAGTACAGACAAACATTATTATATGAATTATACCAAATTGGTGCTTGAAATTGCACAGTAAAGCTGTTGATTGACTGAAAAATTAGTGTCTCATTACGCACCTGGATGGGCTGATTCTTCTCCACTGAATGATATTTCTTCATCTTTGACCATTTCATTCCACATCTCACTTAGTCCCTCTGGAGAGAAGGCTCGCTGTCAAAACATTTTAAGGTTACAATTTCACACTGTAATACTGTTAATAACATTGTGATACATTTGTAAAATGTTGATGCTTGTTGCACTAGTACAAATAGCTCAGTTGCCTATGCATATGCAACCAAACATGGGAATCTTGACGTCCTGACACAGGTTAAGGTTGCATACAGTAACTAGATAAGGAGCACCACAAGACTAGACTGACTGTGTTTAAATGTTAAAAACTTTTCTAAGGACGAGAGGGTCCATGGATGGATCTATGATCACCTGACTCTCACTACTAAACAAACAACACCTGTATGCTTCAGAACAATAAAAGTACGTAAATAATGTCTAATGTAACATTTTGCATTTGATACTGACCTGTAAGTCTATCTTTAGCCATTTGTCATGAAACCTCAGCTGAGCATCGAGGGAAAACGATGGAGATGGCATCCTCCCTCCTGGCTGCAGGCGCAGCCAACCTGCAAGATACAAGGAATAGTTATAACAGCAGAAATAATGAATATGTCAATAAAGACAGACTGAACAACACAGCAAATGGATACATTAGACTAAAAGAGGTTAATGTAACATATTGTACATACAGACTGTGTTCTAGTGTGATTAAAAATGACACTTTCCTAAATGAATTGCACATGAGACATATTTACACAACCTCTGTAATTGAGCATCTCTGTTATTACAGTTGACATCAAAGATGACGCCAAACGAGATGCTGATTATCAGTGTAAACAGCTCAAAAACCTTAGTTATATCATAATAATCGACACGATAAAACACGGTAACACATCCATGTTATTAAACATACAAGGGTCAAATGAAATGAGACAAACAAAACGTCCATTCCCGAAAGATCAGCACCAAAACTACCAATACAACTAAGCACAAATTATGGTAGCATCAGTAGCTAACAAGGGCACATTTTGTCCATGAAGACTGATGCCATGTTTTTAAATGTAACATGAAAACAGGAATGTCGGTTGAAAAAGCATCAAACACTGTCGGAGCATCTTTACAAACATTAGCAATAAACCAGGTAATGTTCATTAGCTCTGAGCTAGCGCTAACTGGTTCCTAAACAGCTAATACTCATCCAACATATTAGCTCATAGCTAAAGCTAAACCACCCTGCCCCTGAAGATCGAACAGGTTTTGGGGACGTGACACAAAACCTAATGCAATGCACAGTCCACAGCTAATACAGCCCAATAGAAAACGTAATAAAAATGTCATAATTACCTGCGCTCTCTGCTTATGCTATTCTCGTCCCCTCAGCTGCTTTGCTGCATTAACAAGACGTTCATAATGGATGTGATTGGCAGATCGCGCACAGGGCACGGGACATGGAAATACATTGCGTAGCGTTTGCCAGAGGACGCGCCGCGATGGATTTGTATCACCATAACCCGCTGATAAAGACCCTAAATAAATACAGTAAAATGGGCTCTGCGCTCCGCCCGCTCGGATTGACAGGTATTACAAAACCAGCGCTCCCTCTGTACTGGGGGCGGGGCTAAAGGGGCGGGACGAGAAGGGGCGGGGTCGTGTTGCAGTGGACACTACTGTCCACCAGAGGGCAGTGTGTGTTGCTCTATTTAAGGATGATCTCATTCTGTGTCTGTGAGCAGTGTGGATAAGTATTCAGCGGATATTTAACTAATAACACAAATACATAAATATGTAGATTATCACCTGTGAGCGCTATTAGTGAGGACTGAATGAATATAGGCAGTGAACTGTCCTGTTATTACCAGCTCTTCATGTTGTTTGTGAAATGCACAAAGTGGGCAAGAACCATTTGTTTTAGGTTAATCTTTCATGCTCCACCTTACTACTTTCAAAATGCAGAAAAATGTGTGCGATGTATGGAAAACTATTGAAGTGAATGAAGACACCTTTGGTGGTTTAGTATTATAGCTATTTGTGAAGCCTCTAACTAAGGGATAACGAAAAAACAGCTTATTAGAACACCAATAATAGGCTATAATAATAATAATAATGATGATGATAATAATAATAATAATAATAATAATAATAATAATAATAATAATAATAATAACGTTATCCCAAATCTGTATGATAACATTTTACAGTTGTATTATCTACATACACACATAGTGTAATCATACTCCTTGGGCTGCTAAAAGATTAAATAGGCATTAATTGACTAATTAGTTGGCTTAATGTTGAACTTTAAAGTATTTGTCTGAAGAAGCCCAAAGATGAAACTAAACATTACTGACATAGGGAAAACCTATTCTTAGGCTATGTCTGGTGATGCAGTTAGTTTATTTATTTATCCTTGACAGTCCCACTGATTTGGAATTCATTTGTCAGAGAAGTCCTTGCAGCAAGATGAGACGAACGCAACAGTGTTAAAGAAAAAAGAAGTATCCACCAGCACACAAAGGGAATATACGCAATAAACAATAAACACAGGCCCCATCCGCCCCAGGAAAGTAGGTAGGAGTACACACTAAACTAAACTACTACTACACAATAAGATATACAAAACCAAATCCTACTAGGCCTATTTCACTTTACATAAATACGTAGCATATCCTGCATGGCTTGTATAATAAGCCATTATTCAGAATAATATACTAATTACATTTAAAGACAAATAAGTATATCTTAAAGGAAATATTATGACAACAAAAAGTGAACTATTTGGGGTGTTCGGGTACAGATTATATGAAAGGCGAAAATTGTGTTGTTTAGATCTGTAGTCACGCATGCGCAGTGTAGCACTTCCCATTCAGTCCAACATAGGACTTCTGTGTGTGGACTGTAAACTTTTGTCATTTTGTATGAAAGAACCGGGCAAATGTCTGACTCAGACATAAACGGCGTGTCCTTGCCAGTAGTTGGAATAATAATAACAATAGTATCGAGTTTCATCAATGGTTCGACTTTTGTGCTTCAGAAAAAAGGGATTTTACGCTCTCGTGAAAAAGGTATTGTACGACCCGTGTACAGAACCATTAAAACATTTAACCGGTTCAAGGCTTGTACACGTGGTGCGAGTGGAGCTGTACTAACAGTGTTGCGTTCACAGGAGGCTCGTACCTCAAGGATGCGGTGTGGTGGAGTGGCACGCTGGCCAGTGAGTACAGCGCCATCTACCGGCGATTAAACACACTGAAATTCTGGGTTTCCGATGGTAATCACAAACATTCATTCTGTAGGTCAATAGTATTAAGTAATACTGGAGGGATGGAGGGGCAGCTAAATTAATATTGTTAAATTATTTTTCAAATGACTGCATTCATATAGCAATGGCAATTATAATATATGAATAATTATGTCTTGCAGTGATAATTGGTCAGATTGGTAATTTTGTAGCTTACAACGTTGCTCCAGCAGTCATTGTTACACCACTGGGAGCACTTGGAGTGTTATTTGGGTAGGTTCAAAACATGTGTCCCAATCTAAATATACAAATTGAAGTTACATAGAAATCTTCATCCCTGGTGTGTTTTACAGGTCGGTGTTGGCTTCTTTGATTCTAAATGAGCATTTGAATATTTTGGGGAAGCTCGGCTGTGTGTTGTGCTGTAGTGGAGCTGTGGTGCTGATCATTCACTCGCCTAAAGCAGAAACTGTGACTTCGAGACTGGAGCTGGAGGACAGGTTATCTGACCCAGGTGAAACATTTGCAAGGTTTACTTCAAATGAAAGCCTTGTCAATCCAACTTTTTAATAATTAACAATTTTCAGACAGAGCTGATAACATGTTTAGCACCAACATTAATAGAGTTCTACAATTATACCATTCTTTACAAGCTTCTTAAAGTGCTTTACATTTGTCAGTTAGTCATTCACATTTTACCCTAGTTTGCAGAGAGCTTTTGGATTATAGTATTTTACGGACCGCACCAGTTGAACCACACAGTCTACCACATTACACACATGCAACTTGGGTAAACTGTCTTGTCCACAGAGCAACAGCAGTGTGAATAGAGGGAACCAAACTACCAGTATCAGAGTTACTGGAAATAAACTTACTCCACTTTGCCTAGTGATGTGACAAAAATACAAAGTAATAAATTATTATAGGGCTTTAAATCATGAGCCAAAAAACTGTGATGATAATTTTTGCCATAACTGAGCAAAAATCTGCCGACACATCTAATAAAATCATGTTTCCTCCCACAGTATTCATCCTCTATGCCTCGCTGGTTGTTCTGGTCTTATTGGTCCTTATTTTTTGGATCTCTCCAGTCCATGGCTCTTCCAACATCATGGTCTACATCTCTATCTGCTCATTGTTTGGCAGCTTCACTGTTCCCTGCAGTAAAGGCCTTGGCTTGGTCACGCAAGAAGCCTTCAGTGCAGGTCCTTATAGTGGGAGGGCTCTGGTTATTTTTCTATTCTTGCTTTCTACATTGGTGGTCAGTATCCTCACCCAGTTTTTCTTTATCAATAAGGCCTTGGAGGTATTCAACTCTAACATGTTTGAAGCTATTTATTATGTGGCCTTTACATCTACTGTTATTGTAGCATCGGCTATACTTTTTAAGGAATGGACAGCGTTGACTATAAGTGACAGTCTAGGTCTGGTTTGTGGCTTTTCAACGGTGTGTGTTGGAGTGGTTTTACTACGCATTTCTCAAGAGGCAGAGCTTACCTGGAAGTCAAAACCACAGAAGAAAAAGACAGACTAAAATATTCATAACCACAGTGCATTTTGTACCAAACTTCATTCCTCTCATACTTGAAATTTAGAAATTTCCCCTTGTTTACATATGGCAGTGAACAGAAACCCCATGTCACTATCACTACATCTGAAAAATGTCTCTAATTCAAAATCATCAGTCAAAAGGCTTTCTGATTTGAATCTTGATCTATTCTAATGACAAGGACATATAGAAACTTTCTAACAATATTATAATATACTCCAGTCATGTGTAATTTAATAAACTGCATAACATTTTTACTGTTCTTATGATATTTGAATTGTTATTGTGATCGCTAACCTTCATCTAGGTTCAAACTCAAAACTCAATATGCACCTGTATTCACAGTTGCGCCTTGGTACATGTCATTGCAATCTAAATCAAGTGTTTTGATTAACCTTTTTTTTGAGGCCTTACTTTGTGAACCCCTCAAAGTATTTATTTATTTTTTTATTTTTTTTTTCAGTATCAAGTACAGGAGACACTATTTCCGGACAAAAATGTTATTTTAATAAGAGATATTCAAAATAAAAAACATAATCATTGCAGACTTTATTATTTAATTCTTAGAGAGCCATATAAACCAATAAATCTTTGATTAGTGATTTTAATTGCATTATTTCAGAGTGACTACAACAGTGTAACAATTGTAACCAGATACTTTCCCTTTTGTTTACATAATATTTACTTAAAAGTCAGATATGATCCATGGGGCCTGCAGTTGCAAAATATCATAATGTTTTGCCTTTTAGAGCTTTGTATTTAGCTAGAGGTGCCACACATGCTCTTCAGATGGTCTAAGTATCATTTCAGCTACATGTTAATTTATTTATTGTGCTAGTTAATTATTAAGGATTACCAAGAACCATTTGTCTAATGGAAACGATGTTGGTGAAACCTTACTATGTATTAAGTTGTAATAGGCCCTACATAGTGCCATTTTTCTACAAAAGAAACTATGTCAAAGGTATTTAAAAAAAAATATTTGTGTGAAGTAAGAGTCCTATTAATAATTGCGATAAAGAGATAATTAACCTCAGGCCTGGAAAACTCACTTGTTTTAAGCCTATATCGAGTAGAAAATACAATAAGGCTAGTTACTACTAATATGGATAAACCAATTTTGACAGGTTAATACAAATTAACAGGACCATAAACTTTCAGCAAAAACAACCTTTTCTGTGTGATAACCCTTTAGTGAAGTCTACGCCATATTCTGATTAATTTACTGTCAGAAGAAGGCGCACTGTAGGAATTCAGTCTTTTTCCAGATAACAAAGGCAGCACAGAGGGCATTTCTGCTTATGAATTGGACCATTCTTCAGTGAGGATCTCGTTGCTGCTCCCAGTACAGCGCTGTAATATTTTAAAAGAACCAATAAAATATCCATTCATTATTATTGTCTTATATGTTGAGGTTTGTAAACCTGCATCAGCACATCCATCAGTCATTTGGCACTGCCTTAAAGTTGCTTTGTAATCCAAAACTTCATGAATAAATGAATTGCTCCTCATTATATGGTGGCTGTGTCCTGCTGAGCAGGAGGCGAGAGTTTGTTGGACTTCAGACTCTGGAGGTGCAGCTTCAGCCCGGAAGCTCAGACTTTGGAGGTGCAGTTTCAGCCCGGAAGCCCAGACTCTGGAGGTGCAGCTTTAGCCCGGGAGCTCAGACTCTGGAGGTGCAGCTTTAGCCCGGGAGCTCAGACTCTGGAGGTGCAGCTTTAGCCCGGGAGCTCAGACTCTGGAGGTGCAGCTTCATCAGTCCGGAAGCCCAGACTCTGGAAGTGCAGCTTCAGCCCGGGAGCTCAGACTCTGAGGCGGAGCGGAAGGAGCTTCGCACCGCGGCGGTCCAGTGTCACTGCGCGGTGCTACCAACACTAAATTAAAATCTAGTGATGTGATTCATGGATATCGCCCTCTTTTGAAAGCAGGCTAAGAGCTTGCTTATTTCCGTGGACGGCCCTGGCCAGGTACATTTTATTTAACTATATTGAACCTAATTATTGTTAAATGCTAGCTATCTCACGTGCTAAGCTAATGTGGCTAACGACGTGACACCAACCTATCCATTTGTAAATGTCAATAGTTTTATCAGAGACGCCATGGAATAACTCAGATAGCCTGGTTACTAATAGAAATATCATATCGATCATAGGGAAGATTATAAACATGACATAAAATGAGAATTTTGCGACTTGAAGATCGCCAAAAAGCGGCAACAGCCAGGTTAGCGACCAGGTTAAAGTAACTCGAGGGTTACTTCCTGGATGCCTCAGGCTGGAAATAAAGGTATTTACATACACACTCAATGACTTTAGGGGCGAGTTTCTTAAGATATCTTTAACTTGCCACACTGGCTTTCATTTGGCTCAGTGGCAGGCTGTGTATTTGCACGGGGATATGTGCATTCTTTAGAATAAATGTACGCAATAATTAGCATATGCTGTTATGAATTTCTCCCTGGCACCGGTTTGCAGAGTCGACTGTGGAGATGGTATGTCTTAGTTATTATTTTTATTTTTATTTTTTATTTTTATTTTTATTTTTTTTTTTGTCTGTATGTGCGAACATGCTTAATATTTTCTTATTTCAACACCATCTATATTGACATTATAAATCGGTATGGTATACTATAGTTTTTAACAGTTGTTATGTATTTTACGGGTTTGTACTTGTCCAAAATATTTTGTACACAGTAATCTGTGCTCTGTAATATGTCATCATACTAGTACATTATTTAAACTGCATCTACAATATACACAATTAAACATTAAGATGCAATGTTTTGAGACATATATAGTTTGTGAATAGAAAATGTAACTAACATATGGGCCCTTTGGGAAATGTATATAATAATATAAAATAATATGTGACTGGCCACTAATAAAAAGCACACCTGATTTCATTATGTAATTAGTGTATAAAAGTTTGTCTTTTTGTGTGAGCCACATCACGTCAGTAGTTGTACAGGACTGCTGTGAAATCAATGAAATATCAAAGTTGTTATCCGTGTTACACTTTCACAAACAGTACACTGAACATGGGAACGTATTTTTGTTGAATTATTTAATGACTTCACACACTCAAAACATGTTAAACAAAGATGACTATATTGAAAATCATTCGTTATGTTATGTAATGTATTTCTATGTGGCCTTGTTGTAGGTGTTTGGACCAGGCATAACTGTTCATATGGTCCGCTCCAGCCCCTGTGTCTCTCTGTAAATGTGACTGAGTCCAACAGTACTCTCAGCATGGGGCAGGACCGGGGCAAATACGACTTCTACATAGGCCTGGGACTGGCCATCAGCTCTAGCATTTTCATTGGGGGCAGTTTCATCCTAAAGAAGAAAGGACTGCTGCGGCTGGCAAGAAAGGGTTCCATGCGGGCAGGTAATGATTGTTTAATTTAGTTTAAAACATAAATTGAGGAAGTAAGGAGAAAGTCTTAAATATCTATTTACTTTGGCCTTTTTGTAATTGTCTCAAACTTATCTGGGCTTGTGTAAAGCTGTTCAGAATGAGGGCAGTAGTTGTTAGGTGGTAGAGATATTTACAAAGTTGATGGTGTGACTCCATTGTGTGCTTGAGCAATGCACTTCATCCACCTCGCTTGTATGATTGTGGTTGTGTGATTGTTTTAGTCACTAGAGTTGTATGCAGAATGGTAACCATGTGTCTGTTGCTAAATGTGACCAAGCAACAACCGATTTGATCAAACTTTAAAGGTAAATCTTTATCCAGAACACTGCTAGTATTCAAGCTCTGGAGGCTACACTATAACTGGACAATAAATGTGATAATTGTAAATGGGCTATATGGAAAAAACATTTGTTTGGTTATTTTTATATCTAAATCAAAAGGTTAATTGTTACATTCAAAACCAATTGTGAATTTTCTATCACAGCTCGCAACACACAAATTGATAATCGGCTAGGTCATATCTGGACTTTGGTTTCATACAGTTGCTTATTGTTCCTATTCCTCCCACCCATTTCCTCCCTCATTTAGCAGTGTGTTTTGGGTCACTATCCTGGGGCAGGGTATGAATAATTTTGGGCTTAAACTGATGTCTTTAAATAGGCAGCAGTAGTAGCAGCACTCCCTGTTGGTTATTGTGCAATGTGAAACTTGGGATAGTGAAATAGTCAGTCGCACGCTCAGACAAACCTTCCCCACTTTTCTGGCTCACCTGGTTCTTCGAGCAGGTGACTATTTGTACTTGTCACTGCAGTATTTATAGACTTTACTAATCATTAACTTCTTTCACATGATGACTAGTGTCTCAAAGCTAGTAAAAGGGGCTTTACATTTTATGTAGTTTTTCATGATTTCATTTATGTTGGTGTGGGTGGATGTGTGTTTCATTGTTCCAAAAGTCTTTTGATGGAAGTTTAAATTTTGTTAATCTAGGTCAACATCAGCTGTTTCAAATGCTTCAGGGGAATAGAGACTAGCAAACCTGACATTTGAGGAGCATATTCATTCTAAAAAGTGTACTTTTAATTATTATAATTGTTTATTCATTAGTCTGAAATGATGATTTATATTTAAAGTCAATTTTTTTAAGGCTTCACCCTTTTAGATTATAGGGGGACCGTATTACCCCGGGTCATTGTAACCCCGAGATGTAAAATATGGAATTTATTTATATGTTGTTGTTTTTTTTTCCAAATGTGAAAATAACAATGTGTGCATTTGTTTAAATCATTTTCTTGCCTTATGGTTTAAGATCTAAAATAAAAAATTAAGTTGGAACATTTTTTGTTTCCAGGTCAGGGGGGGCATGCCTATTTGAAAGAATGGCTCTGGTGGGCTGGGCTACTCTCAAGTAAGTCTAGTTTTCTGTATTGAACTCTGTCATGGTTTTACTTGCAAATCACTGGGTGTGTGCTTCCCTATTGTGTAACACCACATCTCAGCCTGTATGTCATTTTTAACCTGCTAATGTAACCTCTCATGTTTATTTTGTGTCTAAATCCACAGTGGGAGCTGGGGAGGCAGCCAATTTTGCTGCTTATGCGTTTGCCCCTGCAACTCTAGTCACTCCACTAGGGGCCCTCAGTGTGCTAGTCAGGTAAACTAATATTTATTTATTGCAGAGGTGGCGAGTGAAGTCCGAAATGTGCTCCAGTAATTGGATAGTCACATGTTTCTGATTGGTGAGGAAAAGAGCCATAGGTTATGTTTTGATGCAGTGTTGGTAATTAGAAGATTGTCCCAGTCATGAAGGCTCAGTAAGGTTTAGTAAGAAATGCTATAAACATTGGCATGATTTAGTTCAACTGCATTGTGGAAAAAGTTTTTTTTTTTGTTTTTTTTTGCAAATTGACTGACCCTACCCCGAAGAATGAAAGTGAATCAAAGTTTGAAGTTATTCTTTGAAGTCTATGAAGCATTCAGTTATTGATACCTTTATCTTAAGTTATTATTATGACCTACATCACCATTCACCATTGATGTATTTGTAATGGGCAATGTTTGGTTGCAGCGCGGTGCTGTCTTCGTACTTCCTGACGGAGCGGTTAAACCTGCATGGGAAACTGGGCTGTCTGCTTTCCATCCTGGGCTCCACCACTATGGTCATCCATGCTCCTCAAGAGGAGGAGATCAACAGCCTGGAGGAGATGAGCTACAAGCTGGTCGACCCTGGTGCATAGTCACATCTACATTTTGTATTTTTTTATTTTAATACATGTATGAGAATGACTTGTACCTTTTCCATTATTATTTACTGTAATTATTCATTCACCAACCTTGGAGTTGATGGACGAGCGCAAACCACTGAGTCACTGATAATGTGTTTAATTCCAAATTCCAAATTTGTAAAGAAATGATTTAAAAAGATTTTGAATAATTTTCAATGATTATTGTTTATTTTTTCCCCTTTTCCGCAGGTTTTGTATTCTTTGCGACTCTGGTCATCATTGTGGCTTTGGTGTTCATTTTTGTGGTGGGCCCACGCCACGGTCAAACCAACATCCTGGTCTACATCACCATCTGCTCCGTCATTGGCTCTCTCTCCGTGTCCTGTGTCAAAGGTCTGGGGATCGCCATCAAGGAAGCCATTGCTGGGAAAAACGTGGTCCGAATGCCACTGGCCTGGCTCCTCCTCCTGTCACTTATAGCTTGTGTTAGCACTCAGATTAACTATTTAAACAAGGCTCTGGACATTTTCAATACCTCCATAGTGACGCCAATCTACTATGTCTTCTTTACCACTTCAGTGCTCACCTGTTCTGCCATTTTGTTCAAGGAATGGGAGCACATGGGCACAGATGACGTTATTGGGACACTGAGCGGTTTCCTTACAATTATTGTTGGCATTTTCTTATTGCACGCATTCAAAGACGTTAACGTTAGCTGGTCAACTTTAGCCGTGTCAATCAGAAAGGAAGAGAGGGCTTTTCCGACCTCAAACGGCATGGCATCTCACAGCTACGAACTTCTGCACAACGAGTCAACAGAGGACATGGACAGAGAAGTGGGCTTGCCTTTTGACAGCGTCTCCAGAAGAAATGGAGCGATTATTTCATCATAAGGTGTTTTTGGGTGACCATAGCACCAATGCTAAGCTCATTAAGACAATCACCTACAAAAGTTTCAGAAAGACCAGTGAATTGTATTGTTTTAAATTTGCCTTACTTAAGAGAACTCCCTTTCATTCCTCTGTAGCCTGTAAATATTTTTTAAAGAAATGTTTTTGTTTTGAGTAAAAGCATATCAATGCACTGATTTGTTTGTAAACTGATTTTTTTAACACAGCAACCCTTCTGATACGACATTTAACACTGATCGGCCAGAACTTTATGACCACTGACAGGTTAACCGGAAACACAAATGCTTATCATTGGCTGTATGTGAAATGTTTTGTCCTCAATGTCGTAGGTTAGAATTAAGTGAATGGTTAAGATTTGGTGGGTTTTTGTGACGTTAAAAGTATTTAATGATTTGAACCTTAGAGCTTGTGTAGATGCACGTTTCTTCTTTAACGGGAATATGCATTACCGGCACTGACAACTGTAATATAACAGGACTAAAACTGGTAATAAGCAGTTTAAATGAGAAAAAAAGATCTCAAACTATTTCTCTCTAACCAGTCCGCACTTGTCAGTACTCGTGGTACTACATACCAAGATCTCTGGTTCAAGATCTGATATTACTGGCTTATGATGGTCTTGATGAAGATGTCAAACACAGTACATTGCAGTTTAATTATCAGGCGGTCATAATGTAATGGCTGATCGATTGGAAGTCACTTGTGATACTTGAAATTTACCTTTTTTTTAGTGTTTAAATCAAAACCAACCATGAGATTTGTTACATATTTATTGAATTAAAATGATTTAAAACATCTGAAACAAAAGGCACATTGAATAAATGCTTAACACGAGTATAAAGGTCTTATTTCTCAGGTATTATAAAATGTTTTAGCATGCAAAATCCAAAATGGACTTTCAAACCCTTTCTTAAAATACTTTTGCACCCATTATAATAAACCACTGCAACCCTTAAATATTTATCTAAAACTAAGTCCCAAAATTACTCAGATTTCCAAGTATAAAACAGTTTACCAAAATTTTGTATTAATTTATGATAATAAGGCACAAGTGAATACAAAATATTAACAATAAAAAGTGGCCCAACTTTTTGACTTGAATTCAATGGTCCTGCTATTGCAACCTGAAATACTTGATAAAGGAATATTTACGGTACTATGGCAATGTGTTAGGAAGTATCACTGGTCCACAGTATTGTAGTTGAAATATTTGTAATAGCAGTAATACTTCAGCTGCTGGCGAGGGACTGGTGGATGGGAGGTTGGAAACACCGTACGTGTTCGACTGGCATGTTCTCACCATCCCCAGACTTCAGGTACTTGTTCAAAATGGCAAATATTTCATTGTTCAGCACCTGGAATTTGCGGATCCTGTCGACCATTTTTTTGAGAGGCTAAAAATAAAAAAAATATAGAGTTACCAGGGAAGGTGATGAGAATTTGTAAGAATGCATACTACAATTTTATAATGGTATACTGTACTGGATACATTTTATTGAGATTTTAACTGTGCTTTCATTCATACACTACATTATTAAGTCATATGTTCAGTATTCATTGAAACAAGGTATATAAAGACTAACTACTTGTCTTCATCACCTTAAGCACCAAGCCATGTGATACATACTGGCCTTATATTGGATACCACTACTGACAAAAACCTTTAAATTCTACCAAACAATGAATCAGGCTTGTTGTCCTGAGTATGCACTGTAGTCTAGACATCCTATAATGTAATTAGGTATGAGACTAGATTACAGCCATTCTAAATAAATTATAGTCCACCATGAAGTGCATTTGTTTAAATCAATGAAATAGATAAGCTAATGGCATCCCACATTCACTTTTATTGTTGTTTTTAAACCAGTAGGAGCCCATTTTTCTCAAAGCATACTCACCACACTCTTGATGACTTCGTCCTTGCCGTCGTGTTTCTGGACCTTGAGCAGGTGGTAGCTGAAGTCCAGGATGTCAAAGCGCCGCTGCTGCCCCAACAGAGCAATGATCATGCAGCCAGCCCAGTGCAGCCCGTCCCCAAAGCACTGCCTACACATGGCACAGGGGAACACAATCAGAGCTTTAGGGATTCAAGCTTTCATAAGATCCAAAAGGTAAATCTGTAAAAGTTCATACTGGTGCCTGCTCCATATCTCAGTTCAACACTACAGTCCTATATTAACCAAGTGAGGTAATCTGAAACCATGTAAAAATTAAACACAAGCCACTGACCACAGTATGTCAGAGTTTAACAAAGCTTCAATGGTCCTGACTTGAAGAAAACTTATTTGCATGTTGTAATAAAGTTAATTTGTCTTCAAGTGGGGCTTAATTATAATTGCTGGCTTTTCTCTCACTGGTAAGGCATTATCTCCACAGGAAGTGTTTCAGATAATTACGTGGTTTCTTAATCCCTCCACTGCTGTAAACGTATAAACTAAAATTAAATATAATAATATAAGAAAGAAAATATAATAATATAAGAAATTGAAAACTAGTTGCTGAAGACTTACTCGACAGTGAACTCGTGAGCGCCCACGGGGATGCAGTAGACAAACTGCATGGCACTCCACAGACGGTGAAACTCCACACACTCGTCCACATGCATCACTCCGTTACTTGGCAACGGGCCGCGCCAAATCGGATCGTCGAGGAAAGCACGTACCCGGGTCAGGATCACCTCAAACATGGAGAGGCCACAGCACAGGCGCTCTTTGGTCAGGAGGTCCCCCTCACGGGCTATGGCTATTTGCTACAGACAGAAAAACAGGACAAGACTTCAAACCAGAAAACTTCAGTATTTTTTTGTACATGTCTTTTCCATTTTTCCATCATTTGCTCATAGTATTGTTTTGAATTGTTAATTCTCCATCACTTCAAATTTAAGGATACATGCAGATTACTACAATGAAATACACAAACACTAAACTTAGCACAATACTGGCATGGTCACAACATTGCTGCCCTGTTTTTATATTACAGTACAGTTAAAATGCAATTACTTGTTCACTTACACTTGGGGTACCATGCCATGTACATTCTATTGTAAGTGTTTGTTTATTTGAGAGTGAAGTTTTATCAATCTCAAAAAGTAAAAAAAATATTGAAATTCAAATCCGCGTTTTGATCCAAGAGCATTTGTGACTCCTCATTTCCATGTCATTTCCACTCGTTTTCGCAATGCTGCTGTTGTTTATTTGAACAGCGCTCTACCTGAGGGGTCCCAAGGCGCTCGATCAGAGGGACCATGTGCAGAGCAGTGTATTTCGCCTCCAAACGCTTCATCTTTGCATCCAGACGTTCCCCCTCTAAAAACAGTAACAGTCAACATTAGCATCTCAAAATCTTTTTTTCTCTTTTCTAAATAACATTTTTGTGTCAGTTCAACAATTTCCTTCAATCAGGCTCTAAAACTGCTTTGTAGTTTTAGATTATTTTTAGAATAAACAATCATGTTTCAAAAGTATGTACTGGAATCGCCAAATTCAATATTTCAACACAATTTATGAACATGGCAATTTATTAGGTTTTGTATTGTCAATAAAAATAGATTGAGAGGATAGTAGATGTAATTTGTAGTGACATGGGTAATGGGTAGTGACATTCTTTCATGTACCTTTGACATGGACTCTGGGGAGGATGTTCTGGAAAGGTGCAGCATGAAGTAAATCACAAACTTCCTCCTGGGACTGAAAAGAGCACATTTAGAGTCACACAAAGCAGTCCACACAAAACACATTTAGAATCACACAAAACAATCCACAAACTGCAATTCTTTTTCTCAACATGCTTTTCTGCCTGGCCTGCCAAGGTTAAAAGCACCCATTGTGAACTCTAGTGGGGCTTAATTTCTCCCAATTAAGCAAGTGCCTCATTTATCAAGAGAAAAACAAGGGCCCCTTTAGTTAAATTCTCCAGTATTAGATCAACAACTTGGTATGACAAGGTAAGGTTAAGCAGTAGTAATTAAGTTATTTGGTCCTGCTTGGCTGGTTCAGCTTAGGTCTATTTTACTTGCATGATTAATTCCTAAATTATGTAAATATGAATGTGCCTCTAGAAATTTTGTCAACTATAGGTGCACAAGAAGCCAGCTACTTTCCTAAGCAGTTATAGAATTTTAACACCACTTACTGTACATACAATGTCTAGAAAAACTCAAATGGTACTGCAGTGTTTTTGTACATACCAGACTCTGCTCGCTCAGGAGGCAGAAAAGGAGAGCGTTGCCTACTTCCCGCAGGTTTTGAAAGCAGACGGTTTTGAGCTCTGCATACTCCACTATGTCTTTAAGCTGGTGATGAAAGAACTCCAGGATACCTATAGAAAATAATGCATTGAATAGTTATAAGGCAGCAACAGCACTGCACTAGCTTAAACGGCAGCAGGTTGACTTTATTCAAATACTGCCAATTATATAAAGTAATAATTAAGTGAAATTTCTCCTCATGTGCCCTGGCCAGTGAGGTGGGGTGTAGGTTTTTGGACAAAAAATTATTTCTGGTTTTAAGATACTGTTTAGCATCTTGATCCCGGTTTGAACCTGTTTTGGTGCTACTTTGAACCTCTATGGGCTTTATAAATTGTGTGGAAAGCTCTATACACTAAGTCTAAACAATATAACTTAAATATTTTCCTTATTTCTAAACCGTGCATTCACATTTCTTACCTGGAGAGCCGTACTCATGACGAGGGAGTCTGCAGATTTTGGGCATCACCTCCATCAGAGTTTTCACGTATTGCATGATGGTACCTTGAAGCTGAACAAGACAAGAACAACACAATATTACACAATATGTCAAAGAATTAAACACATTACATAAAGTAAAATACAATGCACATTTCAAAGTTGTGACTAGGAATTTTAGTACTGCAAGACTTCACATTAATACACATTTCTCGTTGCTTGTTTTAAAACTTCTGTATTAAAGAATTTTGTATTAATCAATTAGTACATTAGTACATTAGTACATTAGTACAGTTGCCGTTTCATATACATATACATCTGTGTGATACTGACCAGGCTTTTAACCACTTTGAGCAGCTCCTCCATCACCACGGCAATGCCCTGGTAACCCAGCAGCCGACACATGACTTTGATATGAGGCGGACCCACAAAGTTTCGGTACGATCCATAAATACTGCTGTAGGCCAGGTTCAAGGTCTGCAAAGACAAATTAAACAAAAAATCATCCAGATAATCAAATCAAACTGCTAAGTAAATTGAATAGTGAGCAAGATTTTTCCACTAAGGTTGAAACAAGTTAAGGAAAAAGTCTAAGGACAGATTTTACAAGAGATACTATGCTAAAATATACAGATTAACACCCATAGAGTCAGTAAAAGCTTGCATAATTCAGGTCAGAAGCCGTTTTCTCTTAAGGTTGAATGTTTCAAAAATCCAGCACATTTCTGTAGTGATAAATTATACTGATCTTTGTGAAAGCAAAACAAGAATTCAAATATACTTGTACTGCAATGTACTTGAGAAAATTATCAATGTTGTTGAAGCTTGTATACCTCTGTCAATCCAGTCAATCATATTTAAGTAATTTTTAAGTGCGTCACTGATTACACATTTCTGCAAACTCATCTGGCCTTCACAGAGGATTGTAGCTCAGCGAGTGCTTGGAACAATGCATTGCTTCATCTGCCATGTCACCTGTGTTTTGATGAGTCAGTTCTTTGTTTTGGCAATTAATACATGTTTTTTATTAACAGACATCTCCAAAGTAAACAGCAGCTCTGGCAATAGTACTACCATCATAGTTAGTTACTTAGTTAGGGCTGCAGAATTAATGGTAAAGAATTAAAATTACAAATCAGTTGCTGCTATTAAGGTAACAGAATGTCCATTGCAAACGACAGCTTGCCAGTTGTTTAGGTCTCTACAAACATGTTCTGCAAAGCATTCTCATATGAGTTAAGCAGTTCATATTTCAGTCTTTGGTGGTAATGTTCCCTGATGTCTTTAAATGTGCATGGTGGACTAAAGTCTGATTCAAAATACAATAATACTGATACTAATACTGTCAACATCAACATTAGGCTTGTAAATTTAACCACACAATTACATAATTTCCAAAACCCAGTTGACATTTCTGAAAAGAGGCTTTTAGACGGCGGACAGTGCTCTGTAGCACATCACTCCATCTGCCAGCTTGAATAAGACACCAACACCTCTGAACCATTTCCTCAGCTATTATACAGTGTAAACAGATAAAATAGGGACCCAGTGTACACATCTCTGTACAGAAGAGGAAAAGCACGTACTATTTGCTGTCCAGACTAACTAGAACCTGATGACTTGTTGAATACATTACGTTTAATTCACTTTTTTAGTTATCTTCACTATTTCAATTGACGCACACAGATAACTTAATACCATAATGCCATACATTTGCCAAGTTAAATCCTGTAAAAGGCGGCTGTAAAATGTCCATAAATCCGTCATAACTCAAAGATCAGTCACACAGTGATGACAGCACTGACACTTATACACTAATCTGATTTAAATATAGAGACAGGGGCAATGTTGACGGCACTCGGTGCCATTTGTTACAATGATAACTATATATCTTCAGATCTCTCCCTCCCTCTCCTCCTTTTCTCCATCATATCGCTCTTATATTGGTAGAATTATGAAGCAGTCCTCTTTTTTTCACTCTTTCCCTCTCTCTCTCTCTCTCTCTCCCTCTTCTCTCTCTCTCTTGTTGGTAGTATTATGCTGTCGCTGCTCTAATCCAGTTGTGTGGCAGGCAGCAGTGAAGGACACAGCATCCTAACCAGACTATCCCAAAAATTTCCAAAATGAAGAGATTTTATTTATGACGACGGCTAAAAGACACTTCTTGAAATGTCCAACCCATCACAGCTGCTTTACTGGTAAGTCTTGATTCTAGCCTCAATACGTATGTATGACAACTAGTGATTCTGGTTATTAAACAATAAAGTATGTTTGATAGCATTATGTCATCACTGACGCATTACTGAAAAGAATATTAAGTAATGCTTTAGCTTATGGGTAATCAATACAGTTTTTCAAACATGCCATTTTGGATGGCATATACTGTAACTGTTAATGCAGTGGATCCCAAAGTCATGAGACACTGAGCTTGGCGTTGTGATTTCAAGATGTCATTTCAATAATTTAAAAATGATGTCCCTATATTTAATTTGTTTTTAACAGAAAACAGTTAAATGTAGTGGAAGTCAGAGACACAGAAAACATGTCAAATAAACCATATTAAACTTGAACTTTAAAATATTACTGCTGTCAACTTTTGGTGGCAACCCCTATATTATGGCACACAATTATGCATTTTTTTCCTTTAATATCTGCTACAACATAGCAACCATTAATAATGATCACCTTTTTAAATGTGAATCCAATACAGTACAGATAAGAAGGGCCAAAACATTGTACTGGTGCCAATTCCAGCCTAGATAATTGAGCTTATGGTATGATCATAGATGGGTATGACATATAAATAAAAGCCAATAACAGTACAAGATAGAAAGCAAATGACTCATAATGGAGACCTTCAAAGAAAAATATTATTTGAAAGATTGAAATAAGGCCAATTCTAAGTGTACTGTGCTAATAAAGATAAAACAAATAGTACGCCTCATTTACCAAATGCTACACAACTGCCATATACTATATGGTGCTTATTTGAACTGAAACCTTTAAGATTTTTCCAATATCTTTAAGCCCTACCTGTTTTCACACTAGAATTCCAGTTTATATAAAATGTGTTTAATGTAATCCTCTACAGCGTTATTCTGCTCCTCGCAGTCAATGTGCGAATACAATTGTATGCTTTTATAGGAACACAACAACTATGTGTAATCATGAATATAGTATGTTTACAAACAGGAGTGCAATAATCAGCGGCAGCATCACGTACCAGTAAGTAACCACAAACTCACAATGGCTGGTTAAAGATTGTCAGTCAGTTCATCTCACAAGGGTCTGCAGCTGTAGTCTAGTAGTCATTTACTCTGTAAATGGTGTTTTGGTCGACCAACTTTTTTTTATTACTATTTTATAATGGATTAAACATTTATTTGCACAACAGCACAAAGCAGAATGCATGAAGTTTGGGAGTGGCTGGACAGTCACTTATGAAGATGCCATTTACCAGTACTCTGTATACCAGTACTCTATCTGGTTTTTATATTGTGTTTCTATGATCCTAATCCTAATAATATTGAGAGATTTTGCCAGCATCATTCTGCCTTTTAGTTGATTAATTTATGCAAAATTATGTTTTTATTTGACAAAGAATTTCATCAGTTGACTGTAGCCCTACAATCATCAAAGAAATAATCTGTCTCCTCCTTTAAGATCAAATGCCCTGCCAGGATCCAAGGTCCAGGCACCCTTGTAACTGAAAAGCAACGCTGACAAGTATAAACTACATGAAAACATAATTTTACATCTACCACAGTTTGGTCCCAGGGGTGCAGTTGCCAAATCACTACACTCAAATGAGCCATAAAGTAAACAGATTTATGCGGAAAATAGATTTTTAGAACATGGAGTATACCTGACTGATATTAAAAACAAAGCAACCAAAATGTATATCTTTGACTGTTTTTCATTGTGACTGTATTTTCGTGTTCAAAATAAAGAAACAAAATAAAAAAGAACCAGTAAGAAGTGCACTAAACACTAACCAAGGACGAAGTCGTCTCATATTCAATCCACAACTAGTGTAGGACTAGTCTACTTTAGGTAAAACTACCCAAATTAGAAAAGACTTCTGAGCACCATTGCAAGAAGTTCATTCACCAGTGAAACCAATGGAGTAACTGGTTACTTCTGTTTGTCAATATGCCGCTCTGTAACCACATGAAAACCTTGACTGAACATAGACAGACTGAGGAGTGGGCTGAAACTCCTTTATCCTTGTAGCACATAAGCTCCAATTTATGACACACCTTTCACAGTAAATACGATACAGTACCACAGTATAAATGTATACTCCTTTCAGTATAATTTCAGTATTTGCTATGAGTTTTCTGTCTTTAAATTTAGGTTTTCAGTGACAACAAAAAAGGACGATATTGAGACATTTTGAAACTTTTTCAACACAACACCACATCACAAGAAAACAACAAAAGCAGAGTTGCATCATGGGAGTCGTAGTCTACAACATCTCGTCCACCTCTGCGAGAGTGAGCTGGCCCAGGTCCCCTTACTGCCTGGACACTTTCTACAGTGTGATGTATGACCCCAACTGGAACAGCCTCCTAATGGGCTACAAGCGGAAGAGCTTCATGCATGAGGAGCGCATCCCCGTGAGCCAGACCACCACACATCTCGCCAACCTGCACCCACAGACCGCCTACTTCCTGTGTGTCACCTGTCAGGCAGCAAATCCGGTTCGAGAACAATGTCAGGCATGTTTCATTTTGCCATTACCATTATAAAAAATTAGGATCACTCCTTTCATGGTCTAAAAACATGCTGGGTAGAAAAGTTGGGGTAACAAACTATCCCTCTTACTTCTTGATTAATAATTAACATGTAAAAGTGCAATACTGTATCTGTAGTTACTGTAGTTTCTGCAATAATCCGTGGCAATCCCTAGAGCTCTAGAAAGAGAACACTTTGTAATGTTATGGTCTTGGCATTTGTCAATGTCAACAGAATTCCTCAGTGAAAGCCTTTAAAATATGGCGTTCATATTAAAGTTTATATTTTGTTAAATTTAGTCCTGGGCCTTTTCAGTCAAGGTTCAATGTTTTGTAAAGGGCTTATTTTGGCAGTTTTGACACTAATGTTAATGCATGTTATTCTAATATAACATAATAATTTTGAAAGACTTATTTTTGCTTAATTTCTAGCAGGTTTTCAACACTTTGGGTGAGACCGGTGACACCAGTGACCGGACGGGATGGGAGCTGGCGATGGGTGTGTGGCTGACTTGCTGCATCTTGCTCCTGATAATCGCTGGAGTCCTCTTATGGGGCTGCCTCCACACACTCTGCTCCTCTTTGCTCCCCAACCAAACCAACCCGGATCATGGGAGAGTTGTAGACCAAAACCACCAAGATAACTCTGCCTCAGGACGTCTGTACACCCCCAGCAGCAGTGAGGACAGCACCAACAATAACCACGGGACCGTCAGCCAAAGTCCTCTGATACCACCACAACCTAATAATAGTAGTGTCCTCATACTAAACCAGGACCATGAGTTGAGGAACCTTTCTAAGCTGTCTGGGAGCGAGTCAGCGTGAGCAGACTGGATTGAGGTCATTACGGCATTGTTCTTGCCCGGCCACAATTGACAGTATTTTTTTATCCCTTGATTAAATCCCTTTTCATTCAGACAGTGGAGAAAAAGCTTTAGATGGAACATTTTGACATTCTCAAAATGAACAATTTTGGAAAATGGTGGCTTGGGATGTCACACTGAATGTTTTATTTGTAAATAAAACTATGCTTAGGAAGATGTGTAATGTCTTTTACTGTTTTATTAACAAAAGTGTCCATTTTTCTGACAATAGGATTTAAACAACACTACAAACCTATCTGGAGGGGAAGGAAGGTTAGCCTGTTGTGTTGTTTTTTAGATTAAAGTTGCAATCATCTACGAGTACTCCCTCCAACTCCTCCAGGGAACCACCAAATAATGCATGCAATGGATTATGGAATTGTTGTTCTATTTGTAAAATAAGCCTTTCATTTTACGGAATTACAAAAATACAAGATGTTATGCAACAGAATATGCAACAAAATATTGAAACCATTATGAGTTTGCAGTAGCATTTTAAAGAAGTTAGAAGGGGTAAGAGAGGATCACTGCTGTATATGTATGTGGTCTCAACAGCACAGTAGAGCACTCACTTAAATATAGGATTAAAGGTAAATAATACAGATGAAATTGCCTCACTTGTCAAAAGCATTAGCATGATAACATCTACTGACCTTTGAGCCGTACAAGTAATGTGGCTGAGCGGTTGGTGGTTTGTCCCTTTGAAACTCCTGAGAGAAAGGCAGGATTGTGCGCACAAATCTAAAATCAATCAAAACAAAATTTTATTTGACTGACAATATCACACAATTTTCTATTTTTATATATTTTTTCAGTATTTAGTACAATAAGGCTAAATACCATCAGCATTACATGCACACTGTGTAAACTCTGTCTGGCAGATGGTGATAGGAGCTGTTAATCTGTATTGTGTTATTTTGAAAACAATCATCTTTATTTAATCCACGGATAAACTTCTCCATTTAGTTCTAGCCACAAACTCAAATGCCGGTTTGATAAATGTAGCGGGCTAATGGATAAGGCAACCTGTGGGCAACTGTTGTCTTTCCACAGTGCCCCATGTAAAGAAATGTGCCATATACAGTCAATAAATACAGTGGCATAATGTTAAAATAATTTAAATTAGAGAATTAAAATACTAATTAAGGCTTGCTTTATAAAACAGTATGGAATTTCAGTCATTTTAGAAAGCTAAATTAAAGTCTTATACAAATAAGTGTAAAGAAGCATCTATTCAGTCCTTCATAATTGCTCATCATTAGGTACTATGACTAATATATATTACACTACTATACTATACTTTTTTTCTTAGCCATGCATTTAGCCTGACTTGGCACAATGAAAATATTGAAACAAGTAGCAGAACTGAACCACTTAAGTGCTTAATGAACACAAGTGCTAAAGACACTAAAATTAACCATCCCTATTAAGTTAGTCTAAGTCTAAACAGGAGGAAATCATTAGCATACCTGTTGGTGGACCCGTTGTAGCAGTAGTTTGGCAGGAAATCGTAGTTGAGCTCCCAGAAGACGTGCAAAGTGATCCGGCCATATGGAGCGGAGACGTTATGGTTGGCCTCTCTGAACATGGCGTCAAAACTGTCCAAGGTCAAAAACTTGCACAGCAGTTTGTGTGTCATCCGGTTAATCTCTAGCAGACCATCCAGCTCCTGTTAACCAGCAAATGCATGTTAAAAATAGTGCATAGTGTAGGGAGTGATTAAGCTAATTCTAATTGTCTGAAGTATAGTCATTCATCAGAACTGTTTCATCTCGTTATTGCATAGGATTCTTTTAATAGTTTAAGTAGCAGTTTATATTTCAGTTTTCTTTCACAGGTTAATGCTTTTGAAAAAAATTTGCATCTGAATTGAATTATCAAATATATTGCAAATGTAATCATAATATTAGTCTAAACTTGATCATATCTTTACTATACCATGATGGAGGTGAGGTCTTCACTCTCAAAGCGGTTAATGGCCAGCTCCATAGACCTGTACAGAGCAGCTGAAACCCTCTGAGTGATGAGTCGGTTTAAATCAATGGAGCGACCAAGGAGCTGTAAAGAAAAAAATGGGAAGATATGAAACAAACAAAACAAAAACAAAAAACAAGAAAGAAAAAGTGAAAGAATATTAAATGATGAATACCTGGACATGTTTTTGTTTGAGCAGAGTTTCATAGCGGTTAGAAGCAGGCCAGGGGATATTGGCTCCTTGGGATTTGCAGTCTGCTCTTAAGCGCTTATCGAGCAGTAGACTGTGAAATGGAGGAATAAAATGTTAATACAACTGTAAGTTTTAAAGTGCCAAAACTTTAGACATCAAATAAACTGTCAGAGCAATTTTTATCTGTATATCTCATTCTGGGGTTTAACAATGTGGGCTGAATAAGCAGTTAAAATTTAATTTTACTAAACAAGACTGTATAATTAATTGGCTGGTTAATTGAATATTGTGAATAAATCAAGGTACCACAGTATTTTAATTTATTCAGATGAAAGATGAAAATGACTTGCCTTCCAGCTAGAATTTTGTAATAGGCAAATATCTGGTCTGCGAGCTTGTAGACAAATTGATCAAAGCACAGGTTTACCTAAAGAGACAAGAGAAGAAAATAATGTGCATTCTTCAAGAAATCTTTCAGACGTCTTAGAACATACTGTGTAGACTACAAATATGCCTTAAAGAGAGGTTAAAGAAAGGCTAATGGAAACAACTCAATAAGGAATTTTGAATTTGTTTTACCTCTGCCTCTATTTCATCATACAGGAACTGCTTCTTGAATTTGGTCAGAGCGTAGTGTGCACTGTCGTTGTACAAGTCCAGAGGGTACAGCACATATCTGAAATTCAATTACATTCATTTAAAATGAATGACAATGCAAAGACTTATTAATTACTTATTTAATAGACCTTGATGTAACACTAAATAATTCTATATATTTTTGAATGAAGTGACTCAGCCTGGCCTTTTTAAACAGCTGAAGTGCTTACATAAAACCTGTTGGTCGGTATAATCCTGCAGTGAACGTTAAGAACATTTGAAACCATCTACAATTTTTAGGGGATTACCCAGGATCGCCACACTTTGAAGCAGTAGAGTATAGGGAAGATGTAGTCTCTCTGACCAGATTTTTTAGTATATGATTCCAAGCATTGCGATTTCTCAGATTAATATTACTGACTGATACCATGGATAAAACATGAGTCAAACTAATAACTTTTCACAAAATGTTAAGATAGTGATGCTTTCTGTGATTCTCTGGATGTGACATTTATAAAGACGCTAAAAAGTAAACAGTAAGGATTTGTTCCACTAACTCCATCATAGAGGCCTCTTTGGTCTCCAGGATGTGGTCTGTGAGGATCCAGGGCATGGACATCTCAATGGGGAACTGGATCCTACGTCCCATTGTCAGCTCCAGGAAAAACTCCCTGAACCACAGCTGGGATAGGTCACAACACTGCTGGAGGGTCTCTACAAAAAGATACAGCAGTGACATATTTATGCAATAAAATACTATATCTATTTGAGGATTTGAAGAGTTCATTTGAATTTTTTACCGCTAAAGTTGAGAAGGTGGGTGTAAAAGAAGGACTCGCGGTGAAACTTCTCAATGTCCAAAATGGTGGGTCCTTCTAAACTGCTGCGGAGAGTTTTCTTAGAGCCACTTTTGTCAGCAATCAAAGACTCCAGCATCGTACGCACCATGTAGAGCTGCAGACACAACAAAGTATATTATTACTGGAGACAAAAATATATATTGGTGGACTTAATGTTTGTTGAAATGGTATGGTAAGTTACAATTAAAACAAGTTGAGCAGAATTTCAGACTAGCCTTCTTTGAAAAAGCTTGGGCCAAATTAATGTTAGACTTGTGAGCAGAACAAAGCAGGTCTAAACAAGAATTAAGTCTGAAGACTGCACACCAGGACTAAACCAGAACTAAACTAAAACCATGTTACTGGATACGTAAGTAAAGGGGTAAAAACTACTGTATATTACTAGTAGAATATAGTGAATAATGGAGAATACTGATTAAGAGAGAAGCCTTAAGAAGGGGAAAAAGGGGGAAACAGGACATTTGTAGTGACTAACTATATTGCCAAAAACCTAAGAACAAAATTTCAAAAGCTAATTCCATTGTATTTTTGCAATGACAGACTTCTTAAAAACAAGCATGCCATCTTACTTTCCATTTTTATCCAATATTTGTATTCTAACCCCTGTAATTAGACTGGCTTCTGCACTAACCTGATCCATAGAAGTCTATGGTCATATAAAGAGAACATAATGTGAAGGAAGAGATATGAATAGTAAGTGCATTACTATTCAGAGCTCCCACTTATTGATTTAAAACTAGCACCACAAGGTCACATGGCTATGACCCTGCTGTAGATGAGAGATATAAAACGTGAATGAGAGTGAATACAGATCAGGCTGGTGACATTTTGAAGCCCCACTAACTTATCCTTTTATCTCTGACTTTAATGAATTTTAGGTTTGAAATTCCGGTTACTAAACTACTACTTATATAATTTCCAATTGGACCACACTTATTAGACTTTATTTATAAGTAGTTGCTGTAACCTGTAGTTCTAGTATTATAGAAGTCGTCACCAATGTATGTTTTATCCTTCTCGTCATAATTTTACTCAAGGCAATAATAAATGAATGAATATATGACTATATTAAGACTTAATTTGTGTCCAATGCTGTGGCTAGTCACAATCTTCAGGGAGTACATGTGATGTAAAACCATGGCCAAACCAAAATGCAAACCTCCTCCCATTTTGTTCATCAGCTGCAATGACCCAATAAGGTAAAATCTAAATGTAGATCTAGATGAGGAGCGATGATATAAAAGGTGAATGAGCATGAATACAGATCAGCTTGGTGACCATGTATTAGCCCTTGTGTCCCTTTATTATTTTCTCCACATTCACAGACGGCGCAACTTTGACATGACGAGATGGAGACTTAAACTCAGGGGCATATGATTATGTGGATTGACAGCTTCAGTGAGGCAGGTACAGGCAGTTTTTTTTTCTTCAGGGCGGTTAACCCTGGGCAATATAATGTAAAATGGAGTTTCTAAAATTCCCAATGATTGTTTTGCAACATCTTGATTTTAACTGCATGCACGGTATTTCTTTATTTCTACTTCTATTTCTATTAAGAGACAATTTTGGCAATTGAATTGCTCCTTGGTTAGATGAATAGCTCTATCTAATTTCTTTTGTGTCTTATACAATTATGATTTACAGTTAAATTGATGAGTGATAGGGTAGACTGTAGAGAGCGGACACCTGTGTGCTGGAGGGCCCCACAGCTCTCCGAGGGACCTTGATATCAAAGCCCCCTTTTGGGTCTTTCTCTCCTCTGAGGGCTGGGTCATTGTGGGGCTCACGGCCAGTCTCCCAGTCACACACGGTCTTTCTGATGGCCTGGAGGACGCTATGAAAAGAGACAGATTTCATATAGCACATATTATGGTCAATATTTGCAGATTAGGATTAGCACCCAATTATGTCAAATGACTAATAACCACACACACAAGCACATTGCTAGCATTAATCTGTAGCAAGGGAATCTCTCCAAAATGAGAGCGACCCATATTACAGTCAAATGGCCTGTATAGCATAAAATAATTGTCTGACAAGATTTAAGTGAACATTTATATATCAAAATCAAATAGGAGGTTTTGACTGAGTTTGACTGAACTGAGTTTTTATCTCAGCCAATATCTTGCTCGGCTACACACAGATTTTCCATCTTCTTTGTTCCTTTCTTTTTTGGGGCTGAAAGTCGGCTTCAAACAGAACTTATGAAATAGTTCAGTGATTTTTCATTAAAGACGACGACCATGAAAATTACTATGTGGAAGCGTTTCAGACATCAATGAATTATGTATGAGACGTGTATTCTGACCGAATAAGTGTCTGTGATATTTCTCAGGTAGCCTAACTATGGTTTTATCTAGCCATATATTTTTGTTAATGTTCTCAAGTATAGAGAAGACACAAAGAAGCTGAAAATATGAAATTTTGAACCTTAGCTAACCCTAAACTTTCTTTGCATCTTAATCTGTCCATTAAGACATTCCAGATAATTTCACATGAGCACACTGTACTGAACAACTGATACCTCTGTATGACGTTCTTCTTCTTCTTAATGGCCTGGCGCAGTGGGTCTCTCAGGGTGACTTGGGCGAAGTCCTGAAGGGCTGAGTAAATGGTGTGACGAATGGCGTGATTAAATACACTCTCCATTCGTCCCATCAGCACCTGCAGCCCTTTTATCATTGCAATCACCTGGAAACGGAAACCATTTTAGCACATATTATAGTCCAGGTTAGGGAAAGATGTGGGCGATATAACCTACCAGATAATATGGATTATTCTGAGGATTTCAAATAACCCTGAATCTCTTTAATGGCATTACCAATCTAGAAGCAGCACCATGTATTATGGATTTAATCACTATCTGCAAATGTAATTATCAGTATCATAAGATTATGTAGTCCTCTGACTGTCATTTTCAGTTAATACCTTAACTGATTTAGAATTATTGATCTTTTTTTTTTTTTTTTTAGATAACCTTATTGTAGGCCTGATTTAGTTTCTGTTTAAAATGTGACAATCTTGTGAATCTAGTGAATATAAAGCATAGAAAAGGCTAAACTTACTTCCACAAGTGCAAACTTCTCCTCACTGCTGTAGTTATATCTTGTGGCTCTCTCATATTCCTCTGCATTGTCCGGACACTCTTTGTTGGAGTATTTGTCAGTGGGGTGAACCAGCTTCCAGGAATACTGCAACACACAAGTTTTGAATTGTATTACCGCCATTTAGTAACACATGCCCAGATGAATATACCTTTTGTTATGTAACCTCTAAACCACTGTGTACACCAAGCATACAGTATTTTCTATTCTTCCATTGTTGGTATTAAGAGACAATCTTTTATTTGGTTAAGTCACTGTTTATGACTGTCATTTTGGGAAGACAAAGGCACTTTCAACTCCTCGTATTAAAAGCGGTATTGAAGAGGAAAATAAATGTAAAGTTTAACAGATTTTGACAACTGCCACAAATTAATGCTATAAGATACAATTTTATGATTGATTTATATTTTCACTTAAGATACTAAATGTCTTGTTCCTTACCACTTCCATGACATGGGCACTCCACTGGGAGAGCAGCTGAATACCCTGCAGAGCCAAATCAAACAACTTTCTGTACTCAGAGTCTGTCTTCTGGGACTCCTGTCGACCAGACCCCGTCACAACCTACAGGATAAAAGATTTGAAAAGAAATTAACCAATTAAAAAACACGCAGTACATGAGAGAAACAATAATTTACTTAGAAATTACAAAATCATACTACAAGAATTATGGTTTATTTCTGAAGGCACACAAAGTCCACAATTTTTCACACCTGCAAAATCATTTTCCCCAGTACTGTAAAAGGTCTACAGACTTGAACACCCAATACTCAGGGAACACTGCAGGAAAGCGCTCCAGTCAGGGAGCATAAAGGAAAACTGCTATAAGGCATTTAGTGCCATAAATGACTGTTTACTAGCACACTGGATGTAGTTTTTTTTTTTTTTTTTTTCCCACTTGTTATCGCTGTGAAATACTTTAGCCCTCCGACAGTTCAGGTTTGAAATTACCATCTGAAAGGCACAGAAATGTGACCCTAGAAAATCCACTAGGGCAAGACATCTGCTGCAAATCCTGTTACATCACTGCCGGGAATTCAAATATCCCTCACATATGAGAGACTGCATCAGGACAGCACTGCACAAGCCCAGTTTAAATTAACAAATAAATAAATGTAAAAACAAAATGACTGACTTAAATAAATATTTTAAATAAATATTTACGCTTTGAAAATAAGAGCTTATTGTTGACATGTTTAATTTAATAATCTGGAGGTATAATGATGAAAACAATGGACTGCAATTACAATGTTCTCAAGGACAGAAATAAGACAGCACAGTAATAAATACAGTAATATGGTGTGCCTCTGGAGTCTAGATTTTACCTCACTGTTGCTATAGCGAGCAAGCTCAGAGATAAAGCGCATGTGATCGTCACGTATCTGAATCATCTGCTCACATATGTTGTACTGAGGGCTGCTGGAGTTTGACGTGCAAGTCCACCTGCGGAGGAGAAGACAGTCAAATAAACGAACTGAAGGAAATTAGTTGGACGATAATATCAGTATTAAGGGGCCACAATCATCAAATGGGATCTTGAATGTTATTGGTTGGGCTATGCAATTCATGGGTTTTTATTCTTAGTTAAACTTTCTGTTCCTATGAGTTACAAAGTTTAAAGTTCAATAATCAAAGGTTTGACCACACCAAAAAATATTTCTCTTTGGCTGAGAGTCTGTAAATTGTGCAACGAGAAATACAGTGAGAATTTTCGTCAGACCTTGATTTGTTCTCTTCAAAGTGAGCACTTGTCTTGATGTAGCGGGACAACTCAATCTGCATGTCTCCAAACAGGGGGACCACCTGGAGTTGCTGTGAAGACGAGCAGAACAGAAATTAATTTGTGAAAGGCTTCCAGGCATCAATGGCAATTTCATGAAGCCTACTGCATAAAATTGAAGAGGAAAAAATATTTCTGATTAAGTTGGAATATCGAGTGTATGTAACAAGAGTAACAAGTGACACTTTATTGGGCACCATTACTATTACCTTATCGCCTACCTAATCACCCTGTTGTTGCTTTGACTAGTCCATGAACTCAATCAATTCATACATACTTGCTTCCAAATTGCCACACAATGCCTACTAAAGAAACCGCATAATTTATTAGCATTTAGGTTTTTCTATCCAATATTTCCCTCTTGTGTTTCATTGTCTTATGTCCCCTTCTGCATTATATTGTATTTGAAGGTATTAAGGCACAATATCTTGGCTCTTCCTTGGATTTTCCTTGGCATTTGCATGTATTTGTCATCTTTCATTGTAGAATCTGTATAAAGTCTGTTTTATTCTAGTGAATGGGTAAACAGGTAATCATATGATCCTGTTGTGGGTCAAAGAGCAAAATATCCTGTAACAGGAGGATATGCGCTGTAACAGGAGGATAAAGCTACATGTTAAATTGATTAGGTATAAGATAAGATAAGATAAGATAATCCTTTATTCGTCCCACAGTGGGGAAATTTCAATGTCACAACGCAAGTTTCAGAAAAAGTAGGAAAACAAGAGCACACATCAAAAACAAGATAAATAATAATAAGTATTTACAATCAAAATATTGTGTACAGTGCAGTGATGGACAGTGGTGGTTAAATAAATAAATAAGTAGCAGGTAGTGACTTTAAATAGTATTGCACATTGTTATTATTACTATGGCGATGACACATGACTAGCATTGTTCATTATACAGTCTGACAGCAGCAGGAAGGAAAGACCTGCGAAATCTCTCCTTCACACAGCGAGGGTGAATCAGGTATAATTTAGCATTCACAGTATTTTTATTTTAATCTATACTGATGAAATTAATTCACTCTTCAACAATACTCACTGATGAGTGACTGTATATAGTATGAATTGCACACTGAAGGGGGGAGATTCATACACTCAAATAACATTATTTCAGATAAATACCAGTTTATTTATTTGGGGATTATTCACTTCCAACCCACTTACCTTAAAAAACTTGTCAATCTTAGACAGATTTATTCTCTTTTTCGCATCCAGTTTGTAGATGTTGCTGCTGTTGCCGTCCATAAGGTACAAACCAAAGCCCATTACCTGGAGAAGAGGTATAATGTTATATTGTAGAACGCCCCACACTAAAAGGGACAGGAGTGTTCCTGGAACAATTGTGACATTCATCAGAAATAAACAGATGTTGTACATTATAATTTATATACTAAGAACAAGGCTCAGATTATTCTGACAAGTATTTATCACAAAATCTGGATGTCAAAAAGAGGATCAACTTAAGCTGCCATCTGTAATTAGACTAGCTGACTCGGCCGTGTTGTATTCTCACGCATCACCACTAGATGCTATCCACGATACTAGTCTGATCTGTCCTGACAGAAGAAGACCGGAGAGCACAGGTGAGACTGAACAAAGATGAGGCCTCATTCTGAATTCGTCAAATTGCCCCTGAAGCTCCTAGCTCCTTAAGCCCAAACCAGATGTGTGTCACCATCTGCCATGAGGATTGTCCAAATAGTGCGCAGAGTTAAAAAGGAGCCTACATGCTTCTTTTCATAGCTCTTTTAGCATAGGAACCTCAGGAACTTGTGATTGTGATGATAGTCTTTGAACCGATTTATTTAGCTTTTACAAAGCTAAATAAAATCACAATCTTTTTTAACACTAGATAGCAGATTTTTTAAGTATAATAATGTAATCATATCAAGCATTGGCTGCATCAGGAGACACAGGCTTTTTATTAGCTGTACATCATGGCACTCATGTCATTTATGCAATGGCAATGTATGTTCTGTAACAGTAAGGCTTTTATTTTATTTTTCATTTTATATTTAACATCATAAAATTTAAGAATGTGAGTTCCCGGTCAAGCTTGTGTTTTAATGTACTGAGCATAGATATGTAAAGTAACAGAGGTGTTCTTTTTGGGTCAGGTTGCACTCACTTTCAGTAACATGTGCTTCTCTCCTGGAGTCAGGTACATCTTGTTCTCATAGTAATCGACACACAGATTCACAATGTCCGCCAGTAGCTCTTCGTATCCATTAATGACTTCCAGCTGCTGCTGTAAGGACTGAGAGATGCAGAGGAGAAAGAAAAAAAGAAACGAAATCTTGATTTTTATCATGTACTACAGTATTTAATTTTCATATCTTGCCCAATATTCTACATTCTCCTAAACAAAAAGTGAACAATTAGTGTTGACTAAAACATAACATGTTAAAGAATAAGCACAAAGGCAAAACAGTAATAGCAATAAAAATGCTATTATATAACCAAAGCTTTTGCTTGCATCATTTGTATCTAGTGGCCATTGTTTGTATGTCTCCATGTCAACAGTTGCCATGTGTTATAACAGATGACTTCCTGTTTGCCAGATTTATTTTAGAAAGCAGATGTAAGCTCCAGCTACTGCATCACACTTTTATCCTTACCCACAAAATTTCACCCAAAAGTACAAATATGAATAAAGTGCTCCACAAACCTGAGTAATTTTGTTGTGATTTGCCAAAAACATGGACAGGTTTTGGGACTCTTGGATAGAGGAAGGCTCCGACATTTTTCTGAGAAACTGTGCTGCTCTATACAGAAGAAATGTCAATAATTAATGCATTAAAACACACAACCATTTAAACATCATTAAACTGAAACGTGAAAATGTGTACTCTTCAAGTTACTTTAGAACATTTAGACCTGGACACAAAGAAACAGCTTGAAGTAAAGAGCCAGTAAAAAAGAACCAGCATTCACATAATAGAAACGTGGTGCCGTCAAGGATGTGAACACAGAAAAATAGCGCCATTTCTATAGTCTATTGATTTCCACTGTACACTTCTTTGTTATACCCAGTGTCACATCACAAGTCCAAGGATAACGAGCATATAATACTATACTCAGAACTAGTAATGGTGAAAAAAAATGTTCTGATAAAATAACTGCATAACAAACCAAAAGCAAATGTGTGTCATTTCCACCCCTAAATTGTTCAGTCCCACTCAAGGCTGACCATGAGAAATATATAAAACAGCCATTGGCGCCCTCTAGTGCCAATTGTAGTACCTTTTGTAGGCAGAGTGGTCGTTCTTGACACTGCACTTCATGTTTTTGAGTTCGTCCAAAACTGCAAACATGTTGATGAACTTTCCTAGAGTGAGGAGGTATGCCTCTGACACAAAGTCCTTCCGCCGTTCTGCGTGACACAGGCGCCGCACCTCTCCACAAAAACGGTCAATCGCAGTTCGCTAAGATGAAGAATAAGGAATACATGTTAAAAAGGTCAAAAAGAAAAATACATAATGTGGACATTTTACTCTTTATTATTTTTTATGCATTACCTGGAAGTACATGAAGTTCATGAGCTTGGTGACTTCAGGTTCAAGAACCTCCACAGTCTTCTCATATATCTCCACTCTGTTTGGCTGCTCATTGCATTTTACCTATAGAAACATAAAATATCATTGTAAAATTGTGAAAATCTTGTGTTCAACCATTTATCTACTGCTTATTCTCCATGTAACTATGGACAGAGTGAAGCATGTCAATAGCACAGAAATTTGCACTGGCAGAGTCACAAAAAGTAAGGTAAGGCCAACTATTCTATTGCAAGCACACAATTTCAACACGGAAAGCTTGAACCCACAACTTCTCAAAATCATACCACATGTTAATATAGGAAATGTTACCTGTGGTATTGCACGTGAGCAGCTCCTCCAGGTGTAAAGCATGATGGCATACTCCTGACCCTCCTCCAACATCTCGTTCTAATTCAAGAAAGGAACTTTATGACTGAAACATGCCAAGATACAACAAACAGAAGGCACCATTTGTTCCATTCATCAGTGAGTGGTAACAAGACTTTCAATCAGCCAGGTCTCAATACAAAGTGCTTCTTGATACAGTTCCTGTGTAATTCTGTTTCGGTGATTAAACACAAAGGGCCTAGTTGGCATGTTAGATTCAGTCCATAGAATTCATTTGTGTCCCGTGGGAGGCCCTCTCGGTGTCTGACAGCTTCACAATAACAAATACAGCATCGCCAGTTCAGGCCTCTTCAAGGGGCTGTACATTCTTTTTACATCTATTCACTTAAACATCTCATTTAAATTTAACAATACATTTTACATTGTATTTTAGTGTTTTATGATGTTTCATGTCTGTTAAAATGTTCACTGTACATTTTAACCTTGTATCCATTTGTTTTTTTGACATCCACTTCACAATGCATTATTCATTCACAATACTTTACGACTGTAGTCACATCTGCCCTGGGACTGAATGACAAGGACATCACTGTTAAATGAAAAAAAATGAAAAAATGAGACTTTACCATGCTGGAGTGGACTGTGGCCTGCTCAATGTACCGGGCAATCCCAGTGACAAACGCATTTCTGTCTTCAAAGTTAGTGTTGAAGTTTGGCTGTGAACAGAGAATCATCCTGGAGTAAGACAAACTATACAAGCAAACAAATACAAACTTTATTATTTCAGCTGAAGCGACCGGTTGCCAAGAAACACAACTGAGGTTATACATATTAATTAATACATATAAAGTGATTGGTGCAGCCCATAGTCAATTTTGGAACAGGGAAATGCCAGTACCTTATGAACTGCAATAAATAATAACATCCAAGAGCCAAGAAGTCAATTATAAATACTACACTACAAGTAAATGACAATGCTTCAAGTCGACAAGGTTGGGCCTTGAAGCATAACAGAAAATAACAAAACTGGATAAAATGTAAATAAAAAGTGATATATTGGTTATTTGTTAAACATCTTGGTATTCCAGAATGAAGCATGTTTTTCATAGATGGAAGCAGTAGCAAACCTGGTACATGAGGGACGCGGGCAGGGGCTCGATGCAGGGCTGCTGGTCAGGGAGGGGCAGCTCCTCCAGCAGGTCCACGTTAGACAGAGCATCCTCCAGAGTCACTGCGGTCGTCATGTTGAGGCTGAGGAGAGACAATGTGCATTAATTTAAACTGCATTATCAAAAAGAAATCACATTTAACAGAAAGTAACAAGTCAAATCAAATTTAAAATGTATTGACTGATATTGTCTTCCACAGAACTCTTGCACACTTTTTATTGCCTTAAGTGGTCTGAGAGTTCACACTTCACTGTGAGTGGGCGGGAAAAAGTAGCTGGATTTCACAAAACAATAAGAGTGTAATGACCTTTGCATAATGACTGACTGTCAAAGGGTCACAAATGAATTTGATCATTTCATCACTTTCATCAATTTCACCACTTTCAAAAACATCTTAAATTTTTATCAATTTTATCAATTTTAGCTCCCTGCTTTCGCACACAGACTGTATTACTTAATAAACTATTTGAGTTTGTAATGCTAGTAAATGTCAAGAAATGTGAATCTGGACAGCACTCACTCACTCACTTGGACATATTTTGAGCATGTACTGACTGGTAGAGAATATCTACCATGTAAAATACAGGCCTCTTTAGGAAGCACGCAACCAAGCATACAATGTTAGAAAAGATAACACTCACTGGAAAAGTAAGAACATAATTACTGTAAATTTTTATATGGATTTTAAGACGATTTTGCTCTCAAAGAGGGCAACTCAAACACACTGGAGTAAAAGCAGCTCACAGCAAAGATAATAAAAATAGAACAATCTAATGCATATTTTGATTAAACATTTTTAAGAGGTCACTTCTTCCAGAGTACAACATAAAATGGGCAAGAGAAATGGGCTTCAATGACAACTGTTGATTCTGCGTTATAATATAAAAACAAGACTTGTGGAGTAATTATACTATATTTAATGTAGTGAACTAATGTAATGTAGTGAATCCCTATTACAGGAACAGAACATGATATCTTGATTTAAATTATGTCTTTACAAAAAAGGACAGGGGAAGTGAAGCTTTAATGATTCTCAGCTTGTGAGTCTAAATGTCACACAGCACTTGAATTTAATCAGCTCTAAATATGGTTTGAAGAGGCTGTTTTCATGTAATGTTTAACAGCATTCTTAAGACTCAATAGTTTACACTGTGATGGAGTCTAGGTCAAATTTGATGGTAGAAAAGGCTTTATACTTGATACCAATTTCCAAACCATAATGATATATAAAACCATGTTATAAAGACATAGTGAAAGTAGACAGTGAGACACATAGGGGTCTGTATTCCCCATTCTAAGGTTCCCAGAATTGGACCCAATATCAATTTATATTAGAGGGACCCCCAAATTTCTGCTGACAGGTGCAAAACAATAGTGGTTTCTTTAATGTCATCATGCAGTTGTGTACAGATCAAGGAAGGTCTAAAGTTGTCTTATTTATGTGAGTTCGTAGCACTAGTTGAAAGAGTATTATACAATCCTACATAATACTAAATATTACAATCCTACATAATATTTAGTATTGCTGTAATTGTTAACAGCACATCAGTTTTAACATTTTAGTTACATTTCAAACATTAAACATTAGAATTTTAGGTTTGGAAATTTCTTTCAAAAATGCACCTAATCTATTTAGCAATATTAGCCCCAGCTATCGATCTGAACTTCTGATGTATTTCTAAAAGATTCACTCCACTATCTCATCTGACACCTGATGCTTGTTTTGCAGTAAAAATAAAAAAACACTAATCTTGTTAATAGCAATATGACATCTTTCAGCTCTATGCAGCTATCACCGTCTTCCATCAAAATAACATTTGTGATGTAAAAATAAGTGGTCTGTTGTGAAATATATCTGGTGAAAAAAAAGAAGGAAGTCACCCGAGGCAAGACACTTAATAGTTTCAGATAACTTTTCATCAATTTTCATTTTACATTTCTTTTAAATCGCAAGTAACAAGTCCGTGAACAAATAAAAACAGGCACCAAAAGAGGAAGGTTTGATGTGATACAACTGTAGTACTAAGGTATTACTCCACCTTGAATTTAATGCTCAAGAAAGAGAAAGAAAGTGGATTTGAATGGATACTTTAGCCATGAAAGCCTGACAAGTGTATTGTGAAGAAAGTGGACATTATGAGGCGTCAAACAAAAGGGTCCCACTCAGTAGAGCTTTTGTTGAGTTTCTTTTATGAGAGATGAAAACAGGAACCCTATGGCTAAAGCTCAGTGCTCAGTTCCCTCTTAAGGCATTGCTTCGTCTGCAGACGTCTGACCCCATAGAGTTGTACAGGAGACTAACTGAAGAAGAACTTTAATCTCAGTTCAGAATGTCGGCTGCCCAGTGCTACATTGGCACAGCATGTGTTTGTTAAGATTATAAGAAGATTAGCAATAAGCAATAGCCAGGGTGTGCCAAGACAAATGTCATCACATAATAACACTGTAACATCTAGTTTTAAAGCTGAACAAATATCATAAAGACCAAGAACTGGAGAACTGTATGACTATGGAAAACTATAGATTTAACATTACACAAATAGTTAAGAATGACATGCATTTCAGAGCATGTAGAAGGCAAAATCACAAGATTGGCAGATTTGAATAACTGGACATTACCAGAATAATGATGACCTCTGCCAATGCACAAGTCTCACAAATGTAAAAATCCAGAGCCCAGACATGAATTCAAAGATGCTAAAAGAGATGTTAAAATTCTCTATGCAATGGGCCACAAATCCTGCACATCTCACAATGGGTCATTTTATACATAATTTATTATTTTAGTAAGTTAGTAAAGAGTCTATACTACACTATTTTCTGATCTATGTTATAATGTTGTTTCCTCATCAAAAACATACCTCCTGGAGTTTTGTTTTGTTTCATTTTCACATGTTTAACACATAAAACCTGCATATTTTGGCTGAGTTGTGGCCATACCGGCTTGTCAAAGCCTGATCCCGTCAGATCTCAGAAGCTAAGCAAGGCCGGGCCTGGTTAGTACTTGGATGGGAGACCGCTGGGAAAATCAGGTGCCACAGTGGGGCGCCAGTCAAAAAAAACTGTCGTTGTGTTCTTAGGCAAGGCACTTCACCCACATTGCCTAGTATGAAAGTGGAGTGTGTGTGAGTGATGGTGGTGGTCGGAGGGGCCGATGGCGCAGATTGGCAGCCTCGCTTCCGTCAGTCTGCCCCAGGGCAGCTGTGGCTACAGTAGTAGCTTACCATCACCAAGTGTGGAATGAATGAATAATGCCCTGTAAAGCGTCTTTGAGTGTCCTGAAAAGCGTTATATAAAACTGATGCATTATTATTATTAGTTCTTCTCTCAAACAGAAAACACACTGTTCCACCTTGTGATGTCATGTAGTAATACAGAAAGTGCTCCACTGTGTTTTTAAACTCCATATACCTTCACTAGAATCATTTGAGGATTTCAGCCCTGGAATTGCCAATCTCTACTGAACTAAAGGTAAAACGTCAAACACTACATGACATCACAAGGTGGAACAGAGCATTTTGAGCTTTGAAGATGTAGACAGACTAATAATAAAGGGTTACACAAACATGTGTGAATGAAACAAAACACAGCTCCAAATGTTTTTCATGTGGTAACAACATTATAACATGGCTTAAAACATATAAATTCACAAACTGTTTTAAGTTAATTATAAAGCTCCTGAGTCTGCAGCAGCACACATCAAAACTTTAACGTTCTATGCCGTGTCATAGTCTCATCTCTCAAACACATTTGACACCTACATATACAAAACTTACCCAGTGCATATGCACCAACCATTTTTGCATCAATCTTTGGCCTAAAGGTGTTAATGAGGCAGTTGGTAAGGTGTGAAATTACACCAACAATAAAACACTTACAACATGACAAATGTAGGCCAGTATTTATTCTTTGTGAGATTTTTTTTTTCCACATTTTTCTAACATTTATTTATTTACAAGGATCTGCTTTAAATCTCTGCTGAAGTCAGTCTCAGACAGTAGAAGGTCAATTCCGCTGTATCTAAACAAACCCAATGCTTAAGTTTCAGTGGCTTACCATCTTTCTAAATCAAGTATGTCATTCACCCAACATTCTTCAAAGCAGAAAGAAACCACACCAGTACTACAGCACTGAGGATGTTATGGTGTCTAATGTTATTATCTACATGACAAAACAACAATGCAGCACCATTTTGGTATGGTAAGGTAATCACTTATGTCTTCCTCTTAATATACTTGGGGTCAACTTTCCAGCTTCCTGTTTGAACCTTTCAGGAACCTATAAGAACCTGATTACACAGACACATAGACAATCTACAGTCTTATTTATCATATTAAATATTGCATTCTTAGGAATCCAGACTTCATGCTCACATCTGTAATTTCTTTCTTCCATTAAGTGTCATTACAGCCCATGCAACAGGAACAGGGTATTGGTGTAGCTATTTTTATAAACATGACTTAAAACCACAAAAGACTTCTGACTGAGGATACACAAAGCATGGAAAAAGAAAAAGAGCACATTTTAGATTTTTTGCTAAATTATATTGCTTTTAGATCAATATATGTTATAAAATTAAGCTCAAATTTAGTTCAGGGCTGCATAATGTATTTTTCAGTACCACTCGCAATCACACCTGGTCAACACCTGGTCAAACTAAACGCGATATAAATGAAAATATTAAGGCTTTGAGTAAGATATAGGTAATACTGGGATGAAATGGCTGTGTTGTCTCTTCTTGGTGTGACTTGTGGCCGGGGCATGGCTGTTGCTCCACGGCCTGAGATTAGTCACCGCTCGGGCCTGCGTGAGCGAGGTCCATTCTAGCTAATTATCTTCTTTTACCTTTGAAGATAGACTTAATTTAATAACTCTAGTCTTTATGGTCGTGTTAAGAAGTGTGCAGCCGCATTAACTTTGTTTTGGTCTTTGTCGTGAGTTGTTAGCTTGGAATACAGTTGAAAGTAACTTCTCAATCTCTTACCAGGAGTTGCGGTTGCTTCGCTGGGAAAACTTGAGCGGTAGTAGCAGGAGTTACAGCGCCATGAAGTCGGGTTGTTGATCACACCACACGGCAAGTTAAAAAAGTCCCTCAATTAGGACTTTTTTGTACTTTTAGTCGTCGGCCAAAGGAATCTCCTCTTCTCCTCGGTTGGTGTTATTATCATGGGCGGGGGAGAAGAGCCGAGCAGGGAGTTCCTGTCCCTCAAACAGGGAAACGCGACAGGAAACTCGGTCGAGCTGCAGTACCGCGGTCCGCCGCTAGGGCAGTGGGATCAAAGTGAGGAAGGAATGTGCCCCTGAACCCCACCTGCCCCCGGCCATAGGGGGCAGGTAGGGGGTGAAGCCCTGAAGACTCTTATAATTGAATACAAAAGATAATAGCTCAAGGGATTTCCATAATAGCCTACATCTACTTTTGCAGCTTCAAAGCAAAACATTAAATTAGGTTATTCAGGAAATTTTACCTTGGATTGTGAGATGATTTCGCCCAATTTAATTACATGTGAAAACATTGGCATATTTGGAATTAATTTTACTGTAATGTTAACAGGAGAGTATGCAAACTATTGCTACTTACTACTAATAAACTAATTTAATGTTAATATTTTCAAATAAAATGTAAGATATCTTAGTAATAAATAAAAAACAAAACATAATGTACATAAACCATTGTGCAACATTTATTGTGCTTCATATTTACATTTATAAACAATCAAGCCATAAGCCACTGTACTCCACATGCACTACAAGGAATGCATCCAATCTAAAACCTAATCCAAGTTATCAGATGATGTGCTAGGATGACTTTATGGAAAATATATACATCTATTTAACATTTTACACGTTTACACCTTAGTCTCACATGTGGCCTGCTAACTCTTATAGCCAGACTTGAAATTCTATGGAAAATAGGATGAACTGTCTTGCTCAATGACAACAGCAGTATGCCACATTGAAATGAACCACCAACCTTGCCACTGTATCTTAGAAGCCTGCTGATCTATTCAGACACATAGCTGTACAAGGCCGTGACTTAATGCCAGATGAGCGTTTCACATGCAAACAATGACTTCATGTTACATCACGGACAATCACAGCTGCACAAGGAGAAACAGGACACTGTACTCCACTCAGTGATCAGCACTGCTCAAATCCAGCCATCAGAGATAGAGCCAAGGACTCCACTGTTCAAGAGGGAAGAAGCAATCAGCCAGAAGTCAACAAGAAAAGAGGCACTTAAAACACGTCATGGTAAACACAATATGACCACCAGCTAGAACTGTGCAAATGATCACATTGCAAATAATATTATTTAAAACACATTACAAGAAAAAAAAGATAATTTACATGATCATTTATACATTGTTAACATGTACCATCTATGTGCATCTTGTTACATCATTACAACAAATTTTAAGTGTGATATATTGTCACAGAATATATCACAATTAAACGATAATATTGAAACTACTATTGTGCCGCTGAGTTACAATACAAAAATAGCAAAATGAAACACTATAGTAATTAGTTCAAATGCTAGTTATTCATCCCTCTACATCTCAAATGTTAATGGACAACAAAAGATTTTGAAAAGGTTTTCTGTTAATACAACAAAAAGGTACATACAAAAAATGTTGATATTTACCCCCACGCTCCCCAAAAATATTATTTGCTTTAAGTGGTCATAACATTATGGTTTATTTATGTAAAGTAATTGTAGAAAGAGTAATGCTTTACTCACAGTGAGGGAAAGATCCACGGCACACAGCTTTGTTAAGGATTGTCACCAGGAACATGTGACAATTTTTAAAGTCAGACTCCATCTTGTCTATGGACTCTATCCTATAATATAAATTATATATTTAAGCCTATACGTAGTAAACAACATAATATAACTGATGAGATATTTCAGAAAAAAACAAGAGGCCTTACTTCCAGGCTCCAAACCCAGCTTGCCATCGGTCAGAAAAGATGAGGACAAGATTGAGGACCTTCATTATAGCTTCTTTGACAAAACTGACCTAGAAAGAAACATTGCAACTTTAGCTAACTAGCTGTGCACATAAATCTCACAGTTACATTATACATTATATATCATTATATAAATTATATATCATTATATATACAGAATGGATTTTTTAAGTAAATACATAATTCTATCTAGTCTTTTTACCTTCTCTCTGAGGAGACACCGGTCATGAATTGTTGCTAAATATTTATAATGGATTTTAATGAGCTGGTCCAAGTCTTTTGCTTCTTGAACTTGATGTTGAAACTCCAGTCCAGTGCTGTGTAGAATCTGGTATATCAAAAATTTGTCATTAATACCCATACTCAATGCTTGGTCATAATGTGTACTAGTATGTTACCCTGGTCATGATGTAGTTGTGGAGGCTGTTGACAAAGTGCATGAGTTTGACTCGGAGCAGACACATTCGATGAATCTGCTGATTTACTGGTTCGTTGGGCTTTACTTCATCAGATTCGGCTCCCTCCACCTTTTTAACAACTTCAGTGAAATCTGAAAATATCAATACAAAATGTAGAAGTTTTTAATACAGACAATTTCACAAAAATGTAAGAAAATATACGTAAATCTGAAAGATATTGAAAGTCTTACCGCTAAATCGGAGTGCGTCTAAGCTGTACTTGGCCCATTTGATTTGCAGCAGCAGCAGAAACACTTGATTATAGATCTTCTGACACTCTGAGCTGATCACAATGTCAACAGGCCATGGCACCTACACCCAAAACCAGGTCATGTTTGTAAATAAGGTTCTAAACATGTTCTCAAACATTTTAGTAGTGTTAAATAAAAACACACACACACAAAAACAAATACAATCATATATTATCATAATTACATGTAGTATTTCAAACATGAAATTAAAAAAACTTACTTTGTAGCTTAATGTAAGAACTTCTAGATTGTTCACAGGGTGCTTCTTCCTGGCAGGATCAATAGGCTCCAAAAATACTGACAGCCTAAATATGAATAAAAAATTAAATATTCAAATAATAAAAGTATAGTTATATTATACAACTACAGTCCAGTTACGTATGAGATGCAGTACCTGCTGCTGTCCTCAGGGTAGCGCTGTCCTACTGCTTCTTGTAGCTGCACATTGAGGAAAGAGGGCTGCTGCCAGCTCTCCTTCTCCTGCACTTTGTCAAATATTGCAGTATAGAAATCATACATAGTGTCTCCTGCCTCCAGAAGGAAGTAGTTCCTCATGGCCTGGAGGTACTCCAGCAACCTATGGACATCAGCATACAGGAATGCAAGCAAATGCTTTGAATAATACAGAGCCATGCTGTGACCAAATGATGTGATGAAAGACAGACAGACCTGTAGTCTTTCTTCAGGGTCTTCATGAGGTTCCCACAGCACTCAATGTATCTCCTCTGGATGTGTGGATACAGACAGGAGCGCAGCGTCAGCTCAAATGTCTGACAAGTGACAGACTGAGATGAACGGTCTACATTAAAGTCCCCTCCAGAGAAACGCTCATGAAAGTCACTCTGCTCCAAGTACAGCCTAGTCAAACAATACACACATTCTGGGTTTTAGAAATCATAGTGATTCACTCAAGACTAAATTAACATATAAGAGATCAGAGTAAAAACTGGAATTAATATTACTATTATTACATTACTATTATTGTAGCTAAATACATGTTAATGCTATGCAATTGTAATATCCTATTCTATAACTTTGCTCTTTGTATGCTAGAGTTCACTATACAATTATTGTCAATAAAATTCTTGTTATTTTACAGTATAACATACTGCTGATCATAATGTAAAGGGTAAAGTTTTCTTGTTATAATACTCAGATGGAGGTGTAATGAATGCTGTGATTAGTGTGAACCTGGCAAAGTTGATGGCGAGCAGTGGATCATGAACATCGTCTATCTCCAGATGTTGAGCTACAATGGACTGCATTTTGACCAGGCTTCTGTTGGTGGCCTGCTGCTCTGTCACTGTGTCCGTGGGGGTTTGCTCCTGGCTGCAGAGGCGGGACTGCACTGACTCCAAAAATAGAGTGTATAAGCTTTTCCTCTCTGCATCTGTATTGTAAAATATATACAAGTTTCGGTCTTTAACACTTATGGAGTCTATGGGGGTCATTATATGCTTTAAATTAGTGTTGAACTTTGCCTGAATATGGCTGACCTCTGGATGACCTCTCCGACTGCTCCCAGTCCTTGCCGTCCAGGTTCTTTAGCAGCTGCATGGATTTCCCAGCCATAATGATCTGCTTCAGCACTGGTTTGAGGAAGGACACCATGGTGAGGTGCCTGTTACCAGGGCCCTGTTCACCTCCAGAGCTGCCACTGGCAGAGTCGTTCTGCTTCTCCTCACTCTCCACGGTTTCAGAGACGCTGTACAGAGTGTAGGTAGCATACCAGAAATCCCTGTGGTTTACAGGTACGTCCTTGTTCCTATAAAAATATAACTGTTTCTTACCACCAGTTTCAGGTGATATCACAACATGATACATGCGGTATTGTTTATCTAAAATAGGGTAGGCTTATAGTTTAGAGAATATATATTGTTATATACTTCATTTTAGACATTTTAAAAGGAAATAGACAATTAAACCACAGTATGTAAACACTAAAGCTATGGAACTGTAATGCATTAGATGTATATAGCACTTTTCAAGACACCCAAAGCTCTTAAATCATACGATTTACTGGACTTTAAATATCACCATCCTCATAGCATAACTGCCTAAGTAATTTTTTGGCCAAATTGAGCTTTCTGTCTGTTCCTACTCTCCAGTTCCTGCTGTACCTTTAGGTGTCAATGGCTCTGTCTGATCAGAACAATTTTTTCAAAAACCTTGAAAATGTCTTGTGCAATTATGCAATGAGGCTAACAAATAACTTTTTTTTTTTTTTTTACCGCTGAATTATGAATTCTTTGGCTGGGTCAAACAGGTGTCCATGCACTATCCACTCATCTACTATCTCCAAATATGGTCTAACAGTCTCTGTCCATAGAGAGAAGAGCAGAGCTACCTAAAAGTACAGAACAAAACAGGAAGAATAAGACACTGAGTCATTTCCAGAATCTGAAAACCTATTCATAAGTAACAGCAAACTCACAGCTTGTTCTGATGCTTCCCCAACACTGTCATACTCCAGAATGGCTTTATACAAGGTGTTGAGCAGGTGGGACGCCCTGACCACATTAGGGGTGTGAGGGGGCACCTCTGCCACACCTGTACAGAATACTTTATGCAATACTTTTATCTGGACCAAGTGAGGGCTGATGCGCTCCAAAACACCAGAAAGGGTGATTGTTTCATCTGCGAAGAAAGACAAAGCATACAAATATTTATGAAGTTTGACTGTAAAGAAGGTTCCAGTTCCATTTGTCTCTTTCTTTCCTTCTCTTCACCTAGATTCTAGTTTTTAGTTGTGGTCTATTAAAATGGTACTCTGTAAATTCTTCTTTATATTTGTTGTTTCTGATGCAAAAAAAAAAAACATGTGCAGCTAAAGTTTACAGATTTAGACACTAAAAAAGAGATTATTTATTCCCAAGGACAATTCATTTGCAGCCCCAGAGCAATTAGTTAAATTACAATGCATGAATTAATAGAAATATGTCATTGATATGATATGAAATATGTCATTGAAGTCACATTGTAATAATCAAATAGATCAACCAAGAAATATGGTTGTTTTGAAGCTAAACTAACTTCCTCATTTCATTTGGTGCCACTCCTATAGAAGTAACTTGGTTTCATTTGTTAATGGCATACCCAACTAAAAAGCACTAATTAAAAGCTTCTGTTACTCACCATTACATACAATTTCCTTCTCTATGGTAGTGAGCTCCTCTTTGAAGATGGTGAAGTATTTATTGAGAGCCCACACAAATGCCTGGTACGTCCTGAATGGAGGCTCGGATCCCTTTTTGGAGGTAGTTCCTGGTGGTCCTGGATCTGTGCTGTACCCTGTCACCTCATCTATAAACTTCTGCAGTCTGGACACTGCCTGACCATAGACAGCAATGTGTTCCAGTATAGAGCGCAAGCAATTCTGTGCAACAAAGGAAAATAAGAGTAGTTACAAAATCAAGGCATGTACATTATAGAAAAATAAATCTTAAAAACAGATGTGTGTATAAGTTTAGTACAGTAATATTATATTTTATACAGCTAAGGTAGTTATGAGCAACAAGAGCACTGAGATGGGTCCCCGAGAGTGGCACTGCAGCACCCACTGTTCCTGAGGAGATGCCCCAGTGGCATTAAAGGATGGGTCAAATGTAGAGGGCAAATTTCCTTAATGGGACAATAAAGTATGGCTTAACCTTATTTGAGATACTGTGATCAACAAAACTCTGAATTGAACCATAAATCTTGTCAAATGTCAGTGCCTATATATTAAAATGATAGAAAACTGTAACGTGCGTGAATCACTATTGCTACTGCATTCACACTTTGTGTTCTTGAGTGATACTTTGATACAAAAAAAAAAAAATAAGGGCCTGTAAGGCAACATTTTCCATTCATAAAAATGTAAATGCACTTACACCGGTCAGATGTGTTACCACTACATTATTGCGAACAGTTACTTTTCCATCATGGGTTTGAAAAATGAACTGCTTCTTGACTCCAGATAACAGCCTGCAATAAAATAACCACAACTGATGCAACTAATACGGCTCCTCAATAGTTTGATAACAAACCATTTACGTTTACACAAAGAGGCCAGAAAAAACACACAAAGATGAAAACATTATACAATTTGCAAGGTAAAGATGCAAGAGTAATCGATAAATGTCTTTGTCAGATTTAACAATAAACTCATTGAAAAACAACTGCATGATTATGTCATACCATAATGTCTCCCGAATTACTTGAGTTTCAGTGACAAAGGCCTTTTCTTCTGGAATATATAAAGGGTCTGTGTTGTACAAGTGCTGGTCCCTACAAAAAAGAGGAACATTCATATAATACATTTTTTACCTTCTTTTACCATATATATTATTATATATGATCTATATATGCTTGGTTTCTCAAACATAAAAATGATAAAATCCTTCCTTGTCTTACCAAAAATTTAGTAGGTTGGAGTGTAGGTGCAGGCTGTGTGGAAAGCGGGAAGCATTTGGCACCCAATACGGCGTCACAATGTGCTGCTCAAGCCATACCCGAGCATCAGGTTCTCCCACTGTAATAGCACAGGTGATGATCACTGTTTAAAACAAGCGGGCTTTAAATATCATTCCTCAAGTTGTACCTGTCCATGTAACTGGTACTGGCTTATCATTTGCATTGTCTTGATCTTCTTGAGGTGTCCTGTCCAGTTGTATCCCAGAATCCTCTCTGCTGATTACCTGTTGGCTCTCATCCTCTTCACTTTCCTCCTCAGACCATTCCTGGAAACACATATTTAGCGCACGGAGAAAATATTAGAATAAAATAGAATAAAAAGCCTTTATTGTCATTATACAAGTACAATGAGATTTCAAGCTTCACCATGATGTGCACACATAATGAACATAATAAACATAGGAAAATATACAATAAAACTAATATAAAACTACTGTCCACAGTATTTACATTCACTGTACAATAAAACTAGAATAAGGCTAATGACAAGATATTAATCATCTTATTGTGACATGTTAATGCTTTACTCACTGGGGTGTCCGGATAAGGTCCAGTGTCTATTTCTTCACCCTCCATCAGATATTTACCCCAATCAAAGTTGTCCTTTTGTTCTGTGTCATTTTCACAATAACATAATTATTAACGCGGAGCATTTTTAATATTTCAACTAACTGCAAGTCAAATGTTTGCTCACCTGCTTCTTTTAGCCTAGGTCTCTCAGTAAAGTTGGTGTTTGAAGGCGACCCAGACAGGAAGAGCAGCAGAGACAGAATACTAAAATGTACATCTGTCTGGAAAACAAAAAAAAACAATGTTATGCATGATGCTGCTAGGATAATATTGATGCACAATGCAAAATTAAACACATACCTTGGTTTCATCTGTATTGGGTAATGGAGAATTTAGGAACTCCTCTGTCAGTTTCATCCAGCTTTGCGCTTTACTCACATCTGAGTGAACCATGAGTTTTTCATGGATGCTATAAATAAATAAATAAATAAATAAATAAATAAATAAATAAATAGGGTCTAAGTATGAAGCAAGAACCCAAGATGTATGCATGCAGACTTGTACAGAGCATGGAATATTAATAACTGTGCTATAATAGCAATGTCCAATGTACAATACAGCAATGTCCAATGTACAATACAGATCTAAAGAAGCTATAACATATTTACAAATATGTTTACCCATTAATGCTACGCTGCACTTTGTGGCTATCCACGTCCAGAAAGCGATGGAACCTGTCAAAACATTGTTATTATTATTATTATTAGCATGTTATTGCTCTGGTACTTTTAGCAGCTAACTTGCTAGCACACAGCTTGCGTCAAAAGTCATAAACTTACTTGAAATTGGACCATGAAAATTTAAGTGCAAGCTGAAAATTCTGGTCGTCCTCGTTTTCTATCCCAGTCATATGCGAAATCAGCTTCTTGGTTTCCTTCTCTGTCTCTTTCTCAAACGTGCTCCAGTGTGCCATAGTGATGTTGTTGATGGAGGCTACTGCTACTACTGAGGACTTTAGGTTTAGCTACATTTGACTACGATATTGTCAGTCATTATTTAGCGTAAGAGTGTATGGGGATATCAGAATCTGGAAGAAAAAAAAAATCTTTTAAAAACCACTACATCTCGATATCTTCCTGTTTTTGCATTGCCGCGCTACACGTACAAGACAACAACAGTGCGCATGCGTGTTTGTACAGAGATTGTTTTGTGGAGGAGATTACAAACTACAAACCTTAAGTAACTTATGATAAGAACGTGAGGATGCAGTAATACAAATACAATAAACACAATTCATGGTCTGGATATATTTATTTTAACCGATATTGAATAAGCTAGTTTTGCCCGGGAGTGAGAGCGCACGGCGCAATGTTTATGCATGTTACGTGCCACCACGCGTGCCACTTAGTAATTCAGGACATCCTGTGGCCTTGTCAAAATAAAGCCCTTTGCATTTACCCACTACAGAACGGGCCTTATTGTGAAAAGATGGACAAAAGACTCAAACTGCGCAGACGGCAGGCTGTCCAGTCTTATTTTTTCTTTGGTTTCTGGAGTATGGTACTTTGCAAATTAAGGCCTTATCAACTTATACTATACATTAGTATAAGCTACTTAAAATATTTGCAAAAATGTAGCAGAATACAGGAACTGAGGCGTCTTGTTCAGAAGGGAACTATAGTAATAAAAACATATAGGCTACATTTTTCCCATAATTTTCACGCTTTGTCCCACTTAAACAGAGGTGCTGTTCCACATTTGGTTGGTTTCCATCTGGCACCCTAAGCAAAGCCAGCTTGCTTTGCTCTAAGGTCCCTCCTTGATTAAAAGAAAAAAAATAAAATAAAATAAACATTTTTTTTTTTTTTGCGAAATGTATACAAAAGCTATGCCTAAATGAAAATATATATATATTTATTGGTCCACTTTCCATAACTAGCCACAGATGCTCAGATGTTTATCAAGACTTTAGAAGAAACAGCGAGGATTTTCTATTGGGGCGTGGTCTGCCCCACTACCCCCCTCCTCACACGCCACGCGCACGGAGCGGAGCCCTCTGCCTCGAGCACAACTTTGGAGAGCCTCGAACACAACGCACCGTTGCCTCCGGAGAAGCAGCCACAGCCTTGGCCCCTCACGGCGAGAGGAGATGAAGAGGAGGGTGCACAAGAAATATTTGATACTGATTCTCGCGTACTCGGGTCTACTTCTGCTTGTGCCGTACGTGCTCGACTACCGGGACAAATCTGTTGAACACGATAGACACGGACTGCCGCAGCAACAGTCGAGATGCCCGGATTTGGCGAATACGGTGGCGATGCTGTGGGATAATAACGGAGTGAACGGGAGCGACGCATCATCCACGGAGCCCTCGGGGAATCGGAGCCAGTCTCGTATACACATCTACCTCCATGCCACCTGGAGAACTGGTTCGTCTTTTCTGGGGGAGCTTTTCAACCAGCACCCCGATGTTTTCTACCTGTACGAGCCAATGTGGCACATCTGGCAAGCTTTGTACCCAGGGGACGCAGGGAGCCTTCAGGGCGCAGTAAGGGACATGTTGAACGCTTTGTATCGCTGCGATTTCTCCGTGCTGAAACTTTATGCAGGAACCCAAAACATAAGCACATCTTTTATATTTGGGTGGAAAATGAACAAAGTGATCTGCTCAGAGCCGCTCTGTGACGCACACAAGAGGCACGAGGTTGGGTTGGTGAGACAAGATCTGTGCGCAAAGTGCCAAAAGAAAGACATTCGGGAGCTGGAGAAGGAGTGCAAGAAGTACCCGGTGATGGTTATCAAAGGAGTGCGCGTCCTGGACCTTAGCACCCTGGTGCCTTTGGTGAAAGACCCCGCGATAAACCTCCAGATCGTGCAGCTCTTCAGGGATCCACGAGCCGTGCACAACTCCCGACTCAAGTCCAAGCAGGCCCTGGTGAAGGAGAGCATCCAGGTGACCCTTTATTCTGTTTTGGGTGGCCTGAAATGGGATTTAAAAATGCAGAGAGATGGAATCCTGTTATTCCGTTTTGACCATATAACATTTTGAAAATGTTTAGAGGTTTCAGATGTGTGCTTCAGTGCAAGAATACATTAGCATTAATTGTTGAAGGAATGTGAAGATGGGCCCATTGAATGACAATAGGAAGCAAATGCTAATGTTCAGGGGGTTTACACCTATAGTCTATAGACTACAACTAGTTTACGACTGTTAAAGACACTTGCAAATCTTGCACCATGTGCCCTTATGACATTGAGTGACCCTGTCCCCTATCACTGTACAAGGTGTAGTGTTTCAAGTCTCAGTTATTCTATATAAACTCTTCCTTGACATACAAGAAAAAAAATAATAATTGTACAATTATACACCCACCACTCTTAAAGTGAGTAGGCTCAACTCAAAAGCCTTGATTTAGTTTAATGAATTGTTATTTCTTACTTGGTGGAGGTTAGAAGTTTGAGTAAAGACAACTATGTCTGTAAAATAATAAGATAAGGCATACATTCTCTCAGATTTCTCAGAAGTTTATTATACATTAATAAGTAACTTAGTCCCAGTACATGACATGAATAATAACCATAATAAGCATAAATGTGGAAATGTATTAAACTGCAACTGAAGTTATTGTTTTGTTTTTGTAACTGCCAAGAAATATGTGGTACAACTTCTTATTTTACAGGTGCTGAGGAGTAAGAAGCAAAATGACAAGTACAAGCGTCTTCTGGTACCAAACAGGGTAAATCGCGCAGAGAGCTATGTATCCAGCGCTATGGAGCTCATTTGCGATAACTGGCTCAATGACATGTTCCTGGTCACCAACTCTCCTCAGTGGCTTAAGCGGAACTACATCAAAATCCGCTACGAAGACCTGGTCATGCGCCCGATGGAAGAGCTTCAAAGGTTGTATCGTTTCTCCAACCTGTCCTCCAATGCAGCTCTAGATAAGTTTGCTCTGAACATGACGCACGGACAGGGGTATTCCTCAGACAGGCCATTCTTGATTTCTTCGAGGGACGCAAAAGAGGCTATTTTTGCATGGAGAGAGAGGCTGAACATTGAGCAGATCAGTCAGGTGGAGGCGTTCTGTAGTGAAGTGATGAGGCACCTGGGCTATCAAAAGCACAGCACGGACAAGAAGACGTGAGCTGTCATCAGGTATGAATTTATCATTGTTTAATTGTAATAATTTGTCTATTGGAGTAGCTCTGGTATGGTCTGTATTTATCAAAAGAGCAACCAGAACATACAATCAGAGCAAAAAATAGTATGTCTTAGAAAGTGGATGCCTAAATGAATGAATGAATGATTGTATTACTTTCTATCTTAAGAAAGTAAGAAAATATTAAGTTCCATTTGAAAGTTCTTGGATCAGCAGGATGTTTGTGGTTAAGCCATGTGTCTGGTCTTGTGCTGCTCTGAGTTTGATCTACTGACCTTTGACCTGAATCATTTTAAATATACAAGCTCCATCTGCAAAGCATTACACTCAACATCAGTTCACATACCAGACTATGTGTAATTTTGACTCTTAAAATATCCATGAAGGAAAGAAACATACTTTTACAGTGTGCAAAAACATACCAGCCCTATGTACTTCTTCAGCATCTGGAGCCTGCATTGCACATTGGAATTTCTTCATGGTATAATAGCCCTTCAGGGACAAGCTGTTGTTACCAAATAAATTTAGTTATACAGTTGTTCGTGAAATGTTTGCAATCTACAGATATTGAATTATTTTATATCAGCATGCTGTCCCCTGGAGGTTAAAAATTAATTGCTTTTATATCATTCAGGACAGGTCAAAATATTCAACTTTTGGCATACATGGCTATGGACGAGACCTTTTTTGATACCTATTTCTTTAATTATCATTATCATACAAAACAGATGAATGTTCATGAATTCAATACAATGAGGACCTATCAGGCTTTAAAACAATTTTCCTTACTAGTTTTTATATCAGTTTTTTTTCTGTGTACTTTTTCCGCTACCAACGTGGTACTTTTCAACAGTATCCAACCCTACTTTGCGGTTACTATTAGGCGACATTGCTTTGCGATGTTTAAACACCGTGTTTTAAAGTGTAATACTGAACAAAGCTGAAAGGAGCTTCTGTCTAACCAAGGAATCAATCAGATATTATTGAAAATACTACTTTAATACTTACTTTTTCTATTTTGGATAATGGTAACATTTATACATTTTTGTGCAGTCATGAGGGTTGGAGAGAAATCAGAAGTCAAGAATATCTGTCCTCTGTAAAGCCTGAGTGATCTGAACTTTAATAGAGGGTGCATTGTGCTCCTCTTGGACCGACCGAGAAGGGGGTTGTTGTCAACAGCAGTCTGTGATGGGATAAACCCGGCAGCCTGACACCACCAGCAGTGCCTGGAGGGGCCGGGGCAGCAAGACACAAAATTAATGTTTTTCATTTTGTTTTTTATAGGCAGTTTACATCTCAGGGTTGTCAAAAAAAAATGTCAGGAGGGAATAAATAGTAGTATAAAGAATATTAATAGCAAATTAAAGAAATATTCATACTGAATAAATACAAAAATAATACTACACTACTCAGTCAAATAATACATCCAACCTATGCATTTTTCAAGAATATTTCAAGAGGTTTTATAGGCTAATTACTAATTACACCTTACAGCTTCTTTTGTAATTAAGTTTTAAAGTTTTATTCAATACTTGACCTTATATTGACAATATTTTTGAAGTAGACTACTAAGCATGACATGTTTGTATTTCACCTTCATCCAATCCAATAGTCCTGTCTCATGCATGTTCTATTGTTAATCCTATTCATTGTCTGTGTTGTCCATATGTTTGATTTAGCCTTATTGCTAAGAGCTTTACTGTAATGCTCTGATGCTCTCCTTTCATCTGTATATTGTACATTATTATTAATACCATTATGTTTCTCTCTTCTTTACAGGGGCACACCACTACAAAAGGCATGGACATGCGAAAGAAGTTCATTTCTTCAGTGTTAAATTTATTGGACAATAATGTGGCTGGAATAACAGTGGAGATAGGGTTTGCTCTGTGCCACTGCTTTGGTCCTGCCTCTGTCCTTCTGTCCTTTTAGTAGCACTAATCCCTTTTTAAATCCGTTGTGGTTGAGGCCAGGAAAAACCCGGTATGGATTTTCCAGAAAACAACCCGGACTACTGATCCGTCCAAAATGGAGCAACTGTGGTACTAGTTCTGAATTCACTTACTACATTACATTAGAATATGTACATTTGAATATGGAAATAGGAAATCTACAAACTCCTACTGTGCAGTGATTATAGTGACTGTATCAGTGACTTTTACATCAGATGCCCTTCCTAAGGCAACCAGTTTATTTAGGCTTGGGACCGAAGCCTGTTGCAGATGATGCTTAGTGGCTGTATTAAACCATTACAGCTCTCTTAAAACTGGTCCCATTCCTCCTACCACAGTTCATCTGCCTCCTAATATGCAGTGCTTTGCATAGCATTTAATGCTAAAAGAGCACCAAGTGGCCCTCAGTAGTCAAACTTTCTCCAAACATAGTCAATAATAAGCTGAACAATGAATAAGGATAACAAATTATTATCTTTGCTTTTTCAGCTATCATGTGCATGTAAAAGTATTCAGTAAATGCTAAATTAAAGGTAATAAGTTACATTCACTATAAAATAGTATCAGCAGAAATCCATGGGAAAGCTGCACAGTTTATCCAGGTTTGGGACCAGCTCTGAAAGTACAATAGCTCAGTTACAGTTACAGTACAGTGTTTGAATGAAGTACAAGAGTCTCGTTGGAGGAACTGCATTGTTTGGAAGCACACCCCCGGCCTCTGAGGAATCCAGACAGCTGCGGCACCCCACTGACAAAACACTCATGTGGGTGTAAAGTGTCCAACAAAAAGCTGCTCCTGTCCTCCAAGACTTTATAGACTGTGAAACATTTTTTTTTTATTATTTTTTTTATTTAATGATATGCTGAGAATGTGAATCCCTCCGGTGTATGAAGTGTTGTGGAGGGGTCTCCCAGCATCAATGCATTCAACTTTAGAAGTTGGCTCAGTAATGGTTCTGAAACCCAATGTGGTTCTCATGTTAAAAAATGAAATAACTTTTAGACTATTTAAACTGACTTTAATAAATGAGTTGGCAACAAAGTGCATTGTATTTTTCTTATTATTGATGTTTGCACAGTAAAAGACACATTTAATTGAATACACTAAAGCCAAATACATTTAGAAACTGTGTGTATAGTGGTCCATGGCATAGATGAAAAAGAAAAAATGTATTTATTCAACTTTAGATTATACTAGTTCCTCAGTCACTGGTTTGTGACTCCCGGCAACTATGGGCATTCGGTGGGGTATACCTGGATTAACTTCGACATATGTTAAATAAGAATTAACGCTTACCATTCCTATCACCACCTGCATAAATGCATAAATATAAATGTGGTCTTTTTGGTATTCAGTGCATTATAGTCCTCCCAGTTACCAGTGTGCATTACCTATTGAGGTGCCTGAGTTGGATGAGGTGGTAATATAAAGGTGGCCATGCAGAAACCATTCTTCTCAGTTCTGACACTGTGTTATTTTATTTTGCGTATTTTGCTCATATATATGTGAAGCAATTGGAGTTAGATTAGTACAGTACATCATAAAAACCAAACCACAGCCACAAAGAGCATTGAAATGGTGTTACGGATTGAAAATAGACCACAGTGGGATGTTGATTTAGTTATAGCTTTGATAGATTTTACTGCTCGTGCTGACATGCACAACGGTGCAGAGACAGGTGCACAAACTAAAATAACACTTCAGGCTCAAGTTTCTCAGGTACAACAAAAGCGTGTAAATATAGTGGACACAGTGAATAACCTTGGCGTGAGGTGAAGTGCCAACGAAAATAAGATTATTGACTTGGACAGAAGTCCAAGTCAATAATCTTATTTTCGTTTATAAAAATAAACTCCTTGGAAAGTTACAGTATACCAGAAAATCAATTCAGATGCCACTGAAACAAACATATCACTTACACCAATTTGTGCCACTCTAAAGCCATAATAAATTCAAATGCTGTCTTACAGGGCATCTGACTAACACTCAAAAAAGGAAAAAAACATTTTACATTAAAAAAAAACCTGATTAGACTTATGCTATCAATAAATGTTCCTCAGTCATTTTACTTTTTGCTCCCAACACCTTTTCTACAAGCCACATTGGATTTGGCGTAAACTATTTTAAGTGTCTTGCTCAAGGACAAAGCAACATGCATGGGTCAAAGACGTAAACTTGGCTTTCTAAATACATTACAGACACCACTCCACATATCCTGTATTTTTTAAACTTTCCACTACCGTTTCAGTTTATAAAATGCGTGCATGAGCCATTAACTTCCAGTAAAACTCACAGTGTTATGTATTGCACAACACAGAGGCGTCAAATTACTGAATCTTTTTATATCATAGGAAATCATTGAGTTCTCACAGAATGCTTTGAGCAAAACAAAAGATGACGAAACTTCACAACCCGTCCAACTGCAATGGCTTGTTCAGATGAATGATAAAAAAACAAAGTTGCATTACTTCTCATTGGAGCTTCACTGACAGTCATTATAACCCACAGTCTGTTACATAACGGTATGCATTTCCCCTTTCAAGTCCCCACAGAAGCATATAGCTCTGTTCCTCCTGCTGTGAGGAAACCAGATTACTCCAACAGAGTCTGAACAACATCAGAAAATGTAGAATAGAAAGTGCATGAGAGAAATGTGTTGCTTGAATAAATGGAAATAAACGTGTTGTATTGAAATAATGCATATTAAAATGTTATATCCAAAAAAAATCTGTCAGAATATTTCAGTTGTTTTAGCCAGAGTTTCTAGTTTTGGATACTGGACATGTGACCTGTGTGTTCCCAGTAAAACATAAAGCAGTAGGCGTTGGGTTAGTTGTGGCAGGACAAAAAGTGCAGCATGTGGCTCTGTGGTCAGTGGATTGTGGACTGGTTCAGATGTCTAGACTTGGGTCAATTTCACCACTGTTTCAGAGAGTGACGAAAATGTCTGGAGGGAGAAAATGATTAGACCATTTCGCTTCCATATAGATTTGAGCTATATGAGCTTGTTTAATGCATATAATTTCATACTGCCTTTACAAAATGTACAAGGTTCATGCATCTTTTTACGAGAATCACAATTAAATGTTGTGGTTATTATCTTACAACGCCAATGCTGTATCTGAACTACATGACAGATGAAATGAAAAAAGATTATCTCATTATCACCATGTTAGTGAGTGGAAGACAGGCAATAGCAAGAGAACAATCTGTCCTCAATTAGCATATGTTGTGATGCATTCCCAGTCTTCAGAAGTGGTCAAAGAAAGGAAGACGTGAATGGGTAAATCATGAAAGAGTGAAGCCAGTGATTAACATATTAGATACATGTTCTGAGAATTAGAGGAATACTTTTATCTACTACCAGTTAAATCATAGATTCATTATGTCACCACTGGACACATGAAATCTTTAGGGCTTGATTTTGTCACATGTGTGGAGCTTTTCCCCCTGCCCTCATTTCTGTATTCTACCTGCAGTGCTGCAGATTAAACCTGTGAAGGCTCTGCAGCCTGTTCTTGTGAGACGTCAGCAGAGGGAGGCTCATGCTGAGAATCATATCAAAAGGATTTGAGTCAAACTTAAACCATATTATTAAACTGCTGCATGGCCGTAACGTGAACTGAGTGACAGGTGAAGCCACCGTGAAATACAAGATTTGATATGGCAAATCAGAACTGCTCAATATACTGTATTCCAAAAGTATTACTATAGCTGAGAATGAGATGAGAAAAAGTAAATGTATTGTGTGTTCATATAGGGATCTGATGGTCTTAGTCCTGGTTTAGTCTTAGTTTAGACTTGGACCCATGCAGCTATGGTTTAAGATTTCCTTTTGCAACTATCAATTTGGAGTCTTTTATCTCATAATCAAATCAAACAACTGTCTGTCCCCACAAGCAATTTAGCAAAAAGTGTTCTCTATAATATATGCAATATTAATCTTATTAAGATAATAAAAAAATAGTAAATTACATAGCTATGCTGTATAATTCGAAATAAATAAACTTGGTATTGGTATGATATCTGTGCAGAGGTAACTGTGGTTTAGATAAGATCTTATTACATTTTTGTAATGAAAGTATAAATTAAAATACCTATAATACAATACAAAATGACAGTTTTTCAGTAGGAGTAGACAGAACAAATACAAATAAATACAAAATAAGTGAATCATGCTACTGCATTTTCAAGGTAATTGTAAACATACAGGCTATACTAATATGTTTTCTCTATTACTAAGCAGTTCTACACGTTTGACCTTAAGAGAGAACAGTACTAACACTGCAGTAGCAGGTTTAAAGACATATTGTTCAAATCTGAGCCCCAATATGTTCCCATTAAATGTTATTGGAGACTCAGGAAGTAGACTGGTCATGTTTCTTGTAATCAAAGCCTGTAGAGGATTGTATGGAGCCTTTCTCTCTGTTCACTGACTGCTCAATGTAAAAGTCAGGATTATTATAGCTGTACAAAGACACAGTCACACCAAGTGGCCTTTAACCCAAGCATCTACATCTTAATCCAGAGAAACCTTAGAAAAGTCAAGCAGAGATACAGGCAAGCTACACTGATCAAGTATAACATTATCATGACTGAGAGGTGGAGTGAATACCACAGATTAGTGGGTGGGATTAGGGGCAAAGTGAGCATTTGAGCAATTTCTAACTACATCTAACTGAATCAAATCACCTCAGAAACTGCAACTTGTGTGGAGTGTTTCTTCTTTGCAAAAAACCACCATCAGCCAACAATCTTGGCTGATGGTGGTTTTGATAGAAGGTAATCAGAAAAATCCATCACAATTTGTTGCATAAGCGGAGTGCATATGAAGCAGCTGACCTTGTAATGTTGCCTGATTAGCGTATTGTACTTTCAACGTCCAAAACGAGAATAAGTCAAGGCTGAAGTCCAATAACACAGGGGAACACTCTATATGTTGCATTTAAAGAAAGACTTGTTTTCAGTCAATTTAAGTGTGCTGAGTTCAAATCTGAAGTTAGTTTTTTCTGCAAGCTACAGATTTTATGCAATCTTTGATTTTTATTATGATGGAGTGTGTAGCAACCACAGATGTAACAGAAGGCATCAGGCTTGTTTCTACAGTGATGTCTCGATGAGGAAGCCATGTTTGATCTGGAAAAAAGAAGCATGATAAAAATATTAGAATCTATCTATGTATATAATCTCAAAACGCTTAGATTTGGGTTACGTAAATTCATATTTAGACTATTTCATCTATCTCAAATTGCATGAAAACTAGAGTTTATGGAGAAAAACTAATTTCAGATTTGAAATCAGCGCCTAAAAATCCTCCAGAATCAGTTACAAAATCCAATGCAACAGAAAGTTAAAATTTTAGTGTTCCCCAGTGTAATTGGTTGTTTAAAAATTCTAAATTGTGATGATGTCATACTCTTCGATGGGGCAAGAGTCAGTATCCCTGCATCAGTTATGGAGAAATGTCAAAATAAGACTCTCTTGTACCATGTTTGTGTACCAACATGCTAAACATCCATAGAAACGCATTAGCCAAAATAATAAATAAAAAAGTAAACAAAAAAGACATGGCTTAGATTAGGCCAACCAAAATTACGGTATTACGATGCAATCCCACTCTCTACAGTATTTCATTTCATAAGAACAATCAAAAAAATGTTGTTTGGCCAAAGCATTTTATTAGTGACAAGGTCTAGTATGTTTTTCTTCCAACCACATTTAAAAAAGAAAATCAGAAAAACAAGTAATACTACCTGCCCTCATCTCAGTTACACATAACAGGCCTCTAGAATGCATAGAAACAGCAATTGCAAATATCATTGATTTTTTCACTATCTGGTGGACAGTGCTTGTGTTAAATACAATCCTGAAGAGGCTATTAATATACTAACGTTTCATGGTTGTTTAATCTCATGACATGAATGACAAATCAGAATAGCTCCATGAGGCAGCATTCTCCATAAAAGCACACGACACTGCTTGGATGTAACAGATGCCCAAAAGGACACAATGAAAGACGAGACAGACATACAGTTTGTAACAGTCTGATGCAGCAGGGACAAAGCAGTGCATTGTGGTCATTTGCATGCTCAAGTATCCCCCTGCTATTTCATCCATGACAGTAAGTCTGCCCTGTCAAAGAGGCCAGAAGAATCTTAACCACACCTAACAAGGGTGTATTTATTTGATATACAGTTTAGCTACATTTAATTACAAATAAATGTAGCGGTGCAATGCCTCTTCAGGTCATAAGAGATTATTTTAAAGACTTATTACTGGCAATGGTGAAAAAAATACTTACATTTTAGTACTGGTGCAAATTATTTTTCATCGTATACTATTAATTATGGCTCAAAAAGATGCATTTTTAAGTGTATATACAATTCATTATTTCATTTTTTTCCAATAGTAGACTGAACACATACAATTTAAATGTGCAAAATTCTTCTCACCAGAGGATTTGCATATTAAGTTCCCATAGTCCTGGATTGGAACTGTTTTAGCCAAGCCTAGATCAGTTTTGTCCAGGTTTAGTGCACACTTTTTTTTATGAGAAATAAACTTCTTCACATAACTTTTCCTCATAGACCTGGTTTTGTCTATGCAAAGTCTAGTTTTAATCACAGTTTACACATTTTGGCTACTCTTTTAGTTTACAAGGAGGAGCCCAAATGTATTTCCTTCCTATTACTGCCCACTCAAACGTCTTAGCAACCGATCAATATCTAACACCCCCCCCAAACCACAAATGTGCAAACTCACGTAAGATGAGTCCATTCCCTCTAATTGTCCCGGTTTAGTCCCAACTCAAATGTGGTATAATTAGACTTCATCTGTTCACTAATACTTTATTTTAGCCTTTCACATGGGGTGTCTTCAGTGGCACTGGATGTCACTGGGACATGCCCCATTCATTAGAGAGATTGTTTTAGTCCTATTTTTAAGGAAGTGAACCAGGTCTGAGTTTAGGTCCTGGTTGGATTTTGAGCCAGATCTTAGTTGTCTTGCATGGGGAAAAGTAGTCTAATATCTACCCTTCAAGCACCGGACACATTTCCTGTATCCGTGGGCAAGACATTTTAGCAATTAGTTGCATTATTTTGAATTAGTGTCTAGAAAGGTGCTACATAAGACTGATGCATTTGGTTCAGTTCAGTAGTCCTTCATTTTTTGGCTCTTTATTCTTCCTTCAGTACTTGGACCAGTTCTTAGTCTAGATCATGTGTTGGCTGTGGGTCAGATCATAGCTGGTCTTGTGTGGGGAAAACCAGTCTAGTCCCTCGGCTCAGTAACTCCTGGTCTCTGGAGTCCAGGTCTCTCTCCAGTGCTTCCTCTGAGGTGCTGCCACTCCTCTTTCCGTTCACACTCCAGTTTGTTGCCCCAGCGTGAGAGTCCTCCCTGGCACCGGAGGTCCCATTAGCTGTGAGGGACGTGTCTTCGAACATAAAGGTCAGGTCCTGGTCGTTACGGATTAGGTCAGAGTCTGGGTCTCTCAGCTGATCATCATCCTGGAAACACATTGACAACATGAGGGGGTGGGGGGAAGAGGGAACCAGTGTCACTGTGATCCTCCTAACAATAAAATCTTTCTAGGGATGTAACAATAAACAAATTATAGTTTTGGCAAAATTGTTGTAGAAATACTACTTTTATTCAAAAATGTCCTGTGAAGACTTATGCTATTGTTTCATAAAAAAATTCATTACAAGCTGAAATAAAGCAAAGCCACTGTCTCTCTGCTCTTTAAAAGTGCTGCTGCAATATAAACACATTTAGGCAGAGGAGCTTGCTGTCTGATATATTACAACAGTACGTATACGCTATACTCTCCAGTATAGCCAGACTCCAGTATTTCAGTAGATAAAGGACAGTCATTAATTCCTTCTTGTTGCATGCTGTTTTTGTATCTCAAGACTCTCACATTATCTCTGTGTTAATATAATTATATGTTGTAGAAGGCTGAAGATGACACGCCCATTTTAATGTCCCTGCACTGATTCCTGGTCTCTTATCGTATTGATTTTAAAATCCTTTTATTGTTTTTTATATTCCTTCATGACTTTGCCCCACTCTATCTGTCCGACTTGCTTCAGCCCTATGTCCCTACATGCTCTCTCAGGTTGGCAGATCATTCTTTGTTAGTGGTCCCAAAATCAAAGAGAAAACTTAAGGGGGAACTGCTCTTTTGCTGTTGTGGGTCCAAAACTCACTGCCCCTGCACCTTAGACAGGCTAGTGTCTAGTGTGTTTTCTTTGTCAATCTTTTTGCAATCTGTGTCTATTTTATTGCCTTTTATAATAATTGCACTTTGGTCTTTTGGACTTTTGAATTGGATGTCATTAAAAAAATCTTGATTTAAGATAATAATGAATCCTACCCACCACAGAGGGTAACCGAAGAATGCATGGATATGGCAACAATAAGACATCATCCGTGGGAGACATCAAGTGGGTTTGAATATTAAGATAGAGGATACAAAACCCTTATTCACCATATTTTCCTTTCTAAACTGTATAATGCATCATAAATTGTGGTTGACTATGTTTAAGTATAATACCCCTCTGTAACAGTGCATCAAAAGCAATTCAAATGAAGAACTACAGCAACAATGTATGCATTATTCAATCAGCTTGACCCTTCTCCAAATTTCTCTGTGACATAGATGAATGACATCATAATAAGGTGACTAAGGTCTTTCCATGACCCTGGAAACAACTGCAGCACTAGGAAATCAGAGCATCCAATACGGGATGCATAGTGCCAGCCTGTGAGGGGAACTGAGGTCCACACAGAAACAAAAGAACTAAAGCTTTGTTGCATGCAGCGAATATTAACAAGCTCACATTCAATGAAAAAACAGTAAAACTTAGAAAGTAGACCTATAAAACCCACGCATCCAATTTAATACGTATATATTGCACTGTGTTGATATATGGCCATATAAAAACTGAAGCATGGGTCCGTGTTTGCTGCTCTAATTGACTGAGGATCAATATGCATGCCCACGGCAGTTTTAACACCAGGCTAGTGCCAGAATTACTGACATAAAAAAATAAAAATTACATAACAAAGGCAATGAGAATCGTATTAGAATATGCATTTTACAATTATTCATTATCTAAAAGAAAAAAATACATCTTCTGGGCTTAGTAGACCTTAACCATAACTTTAAAAACAGCAAATATATGTCTTTCAGTGACATGTTAAATCACAAATTTGACTTTTGGGTATCCGGGTGCATAGATGTTTTATTTTTATACATAATACCTTGGGTAAATTGCAACAAGCTACAGTGACATTTCGGCTTTTCCTTTCTGGTTGTAGACTGCTCTTGAATTTGAATAAGTAGTATAATGTAGGTCAGGCCTGGCAAACAACACAGTGCTGCAAACAAACAGTGATTAAGTGTCACTTTACTGAACTTAAATCCAACTGAAGTTCCTCCATTTTGGGTATTCTTTTCAACAAAGAAAGTATAATTAATGACTTATATTGGTACCATTTCCTTATCTTATTGATTCTTATTACTACTTTTTTATATTGTTGACTTTTGAGAAACTGTGTTGCAGTTGCAATCCTTTCTCTTATTTCACGTTATGGGTCACTAAAATAATTTGTTATTTTTTGTATAAACACAACTATGTCTTTTAACTTGCTTCAGAAAGTTATGGCAGCATCATTTATTTTCTTGGGGAATGGACAGAAAACTAATGGGAACCGAACTATGACTGGACTGCGACTGGATTTGAGTTGAAAATCGCAGTCCAGTGTCATTCAGCACAGTATCATCATTGAGACGGCTCTGAAAGGGGTCTTTGTGCCCCCTGAATATAAAAAGGCTTCTTGACCGTGCATTTTCTTCTCCCTTGCTCTAGGCCCCCTGCTTTGTACTCCTCTGGCAGCCATAGAAATACTTTATATTACAATCCTCCAGAGAGGGGTTCAGTATGCAGAGAGCACCTTCCTCCAGGCACTGCTCCTCCAAAACAAGTGGAGCTACACATTTTGACATGCAACGTTTTGGAGAGAAAGACAGGAAAAGATTTTGTACACTAATTAACCAACTAAAGTGTCAAATATATAGTAACATTTGGGTAAGATTACAATTTAATTACAATAAAACATTCCTATATGTATTATTTTTTAAGTTTTTCTCTCAAGAGGGAGTGTGCAAGATTACTCACTTTGCCACAAAAGCACTGCCACAGGACTATACATTGGCTTGTGATTCTTTGCATGGCAATAAAATCATATTAAAATTGCCTAAATCAAAATAGATTTGGTAGGTGCTGATTCATATTCATATCATTTTAAATAAAAAATGACTATATTTCTTTCCATAGTGACATTTTATTATAGCAGCTGTTGTGGACAGCTGTAAATTCTTCAGATTAGTCATGCATTTTATTTAGTTTAGAGCTCTGTTGAAAGAGATCTCAGAGGCTGTGTGTAACTAACTACTAAATACACACTTTGAAAAAACAACTTGGGTAAAAAGGTCAATTAAAATAGTTTGTTTTGAAATTAAATGTGCCTTGATCATGATTGACTCATTTTATATGTGGTCTTTGTTTGAAGTTAACAGAGAAAATGAAAGCATAGTTTGTACATGTTAACAGCAGAAGTCACTGACCTGGTAGGCCTGGGGGCTGGTGAGGCAGCTGGCCAGAGGTCCACAGTAACTGGGCAGACTGGAGGTGAGGGGCGGCCCGCTGTGGGTCAGGAGGGGCTTCAGATAACTGAAAACATGGCATTAAGGAGGATACAAACTGACTACATTAGATAAATGAACCTATAAGGAGAGCAGTGGCTGGTGGACAATTTAATAAACTGGGTATGCCTTGAGAAGTTATTGTGTTTTGCTCAAAAAGTAGAATTCACAATAATATTAATCTTAAAGGTACAGAAATATGACTTCATACTGGATCTCTACAATACAAAATATTCTTATGTGTATTTTATCTTAAGAAAAAAAAAACAATATTATCTATAAGAATACGCCTCCCACTTTGCACTTAGCACTTTTATGCTTTTTTGTCTTTGTCACTCTTCCCAGAATACTCACGTCACATTCCCACTATCTACACACCAATTACAGTATTACGTGTGTTCATTAATGCTTCGTGTTTCCGATCAAGCGTCATTCCTTCCTGCTTCAGTGAAAACACGGTAAACAAATGCAGGAAATGTGGAATGGGGCTTATGCAGAGAGGGTGACCCGGACATCTCTTCTACTCTCTGTAATTATTCACTACAGCTCTGCTCCTGTTTGACTGGTCAGGCCATACTTTTCTAGAAACGTGCCATCTCCCTGTCACGACATGCATCCAATTTAAAGTTGAGCCATCTATAAATAAATATATTGTGCACTGAGCTCATAGTTGTATGTCTTACAAGTGTTCCTTCCTTGCAGAGGTGTGTAGTGTAGGCAAAAATTGGTAAGTAAGAGTATGATTGCTTCATACAAAATATCACTGGGTTAGGAGTAAAAGTATGCTGCTAGAAAAGTAAAAGAGAAAAGAAAAGTGCAATTTCTTTTAAAAGTTACTCAGGTAAGTAGGGGTAGGACGAAACACTTTCTACAAGATGAGACAAGGTTCAACATTGGGTCCACGAGAAAGAGACAAGCGAGAAAGACACAAGATGAAGTTTTAACATAATTCCTAATGCAAACATTTCACAGTTGATTCCAGTACTGTCTTTTTGGATCTGTAAGATATTTAACCTATACCTCACCAATGCATATCCTTTTTTGTCCAATGCAAATGTAAACACTTGGGGAAAATCTCACAAGATAATTTTCCTCATGTGTGCAGTCTTATGGCAATTTTGTACCACATGATCTTGTACCATCCCAAATAGTAAATGTAACTGAGTAACTATGAGAAGATAATGATGAATTTGAAATCTTGTATTTATGGAAATTAGAATGAATGAATTTTGATTGTTTTAAATGTTTAATGATGAATTGGATAGTGGTTACTTTAAGGAGACACTGTTAATGATGAAATGATATAGCTAGAGTTGATCTAATGTAAATAGTTTCTTTAATGTATTTTGTACCCGACCGGAAAGTAGCTTGTAGCAAAATCTGGCATAAAGCATCTTTTTTCACTGAGATAATGTTTTCTGTGCACTGTCCTTGTTTAAATTAATAAATAAAACAAATGTAACTACCCTCTGTACACTTGACAGTAAAACCAACAACAGGGTTACACTATATCATAAAAACACAAAATATCCAAACGTTTTTTCTCTCTCTCCCTTTTCTACATTTCTCATCACGCATCACCTAAACAAACATCTAATTTCTCATGTGCACTTGGATTTGGCAGGGCTTTGTCTGCAGATGTCTGACCTTGTTTTCCTCGATTGACTTTGGGAATAAGGGATTGCAGCCTTCGTATCTTACAAGTGTCACTAGGGAAAGCCTCTCCACTGTAAAAACACAGCTGGCCCTCTCCAAAACAAGCCACAATCAGCCGCCCAGGGAGACGGTTGTTACGAGGGGAGGACGAGGGAGCTGGGGAGGGAGGTGCAGTGGTTAACCAGAGAAAGAGGCCAAGACATTGAAAAGAGAAACAGGCTTTGTCTATTCTTCAACCAGGAAACTGCATATATAGAGAGTTTTATTTGATGTTACAGGTGACACCATGGCAAAATGCTTTGAATATCTATTTAATGGTCCTACATTAACCAAAATTAAGCCATGTTACAATGTTGTTACCTCATTAAAAACATACCCTGAGTTGTGTTTCATTCACACATGTTTGAGTAACCTTTTATTATAATATCAGTCTACATCTACAAAGCTTAAAATGCTCTGTTCCACCTTGTGATGTCATGAAGTTGTAGTTTTCATGTTAACAGCTGCCTTTTACCTTTTATTTCATAGAGATAAAATCACAGGGCTGAAATTATCCAAATGATTCTAGTGAAGGTGTAAGGCCTTTAAAAACACAGTGGAGCACTTTCACATGACATCACAAGGTGTAACAGAGTATTATCTGTTTGAGAGAGGTACTTAAATATGCAGGGTCTGTGTGTTAAACATGTGTGATGGAAACAAAACACAACTCCAGATATGTTTGTAATGAGGAAACAAATAACAATAGATCAGAAAATAGTGTAATATGGGCCTGTTCTATGGTCATGTTCTAATTTTCTAAAAGCAATTAAGTCCCACTCCTACACAATATAGTCCAATTAGAAAAAAAAAATGTCTATAACTTGCTGTTGTTTCCGTTCTTGTTATAATGAGAAGCTGCAAATCATACAGCATCGATCTGTTTTATGGCCAAATCAGTATCTCTATATCAATTACCAAACTACTGATTATAGTGGTTACTCAGCCTGCCTTCTGCCTACTCAAAATGAAGCTTCAAAAAAGTACCTAACTAAAAAAAAAGTGCCCAAGAGTTAGGCTTGTTGCCATTCTTTATAAATTGTTGTTAGTAGTTGTTAAAGCTATAACCTATAAGTGAACATTTTATTTGCCAATATGACTCTGATACATTAAGAGCTGGTATAAAGACAAGATATAAGGATACTTGTGGTCAAAGGTATACCACAGTCGGAAGAACCAGGCACTTTCTTGTTTGGTCTTACTCTGGTCCTGGGCGCCATCCTGGAAATACAAGGAGAAATAAATGACATCAATATAAATAAAATAAATCAAAACATCCTATTGACATATTGGGTTTAAATGGGAGCGAGGACAAGATTACTATTACTTCGCTGATTGTTTGGTGTAGTTCAGTAATTATAGTGGGATGGTAGACCTTCATTTTTCACTTTGATATGTTATTCTGTTTCCTTCTGAGAGGCCATCACACAATAATAAAGGCTACAGTGAAGAGTGACTGTTGTTGAATTGGTTTAATCAGCTGATAGCACAGTGGTAAAGGGAAAAATTGTGAAAAAAGACAATTGTTCTGATTGCGTGCCTGATTTAACAGTGGATATTTTCTTTCTTAACCACTCTTAATAAAACCAATTCAGTAACTCAGTACATCAGTAGATACTAGATATCAGTAACCAATAGTACTGAAATGCATTGTGTAACTTTTCTGGTAGAGGGTCTTGTTAATGCTTTGTCTGGAATGTTTCACAGTATGGTATTAAACCTTTTTATCTTAATGGAAACCAAACAAGACCAAGATACAGGTCAGATCTGTGGAGAGGCAACTCCGCTCCCAGTCACAGATTTTCTAGGTATTTTTGAGCTACAAAAGCACCAGTAATTTAATAAATATAAGGCGACTGTTTAATGTCACACTGTGGAACATTCCAGGCAGACCAATGACACTTCCATAGAAACAAGCAGGTGACGGACCCCCAACCAGAAAGTTACATAGTGCACCTTTAAAGTGCAGATTAGCAAAAGTTAATTTTAAAATCCAGAGCCATGAGAAAAATAATTTCACATTCAACTTGTTTTGGCCATTCAAACATTTAATATCGCAATAATAAGAGCTGCTTCTCTTGGTTTGACTTAAGAAAAAAGTTATGTTTGCTTCCATGCTATTTAACAGTGCATGCAGTGCAAAGAAATACTTCCACTGTACTAAAAATGAACCAATATCTGATAGTCTTCAAAGTGCCATCAGCTTACTTCAGCCCACGTTGTTAAATTGGTGAAACTACTGTCTTAGTGTCACCTGTGAGTTAGGCACAAATCTATACCCTTTTACACTGTCCCAATGGACTCATGTGCCCTCAGACTGGTGCAGTGTATTTCACTTTTACAGCCTACACAGGGATGAAAAGGGCTCCCAAACTTTTAACAAGCCTTATTCTTACTGATTTTTTATGGCAACGCAGTAAGCAGAAACTTTGTGCACATTTTAAGTTAAGAAGTTGCTATATCTAAAAAGAAAAAAACATTTTAGGATGTTCAACTTTAAGATTTTCTATAGGTTTGCTCTTTAAATGTTTACAAGTTGGTAATTTGTCAAATATACTCAATAAGGTGTGGTTCAGTTTATGAAACAGCAAAGATTTATTTCCTAAAGTCATTTTCTGCATCTTTCAAATCATAGATCGCCACATTAGTTACCCACCTTTTAGCACCATCAATGCTACAATAATATATACAGACATCCAGTGAAAAATTGGGAGGTTCTGATCTTTTAAAAACAAGTTGTCCATAATTGACTGTAAAAATCACTCCAGAATGTTCAGTTTTATTACATAGAAAATTCGTCTGAGTAAAGACACAAAGACTATACAAAACAGTTGTGTGTGATGCTTACGCCTTGCAGTACTTGAAAGCTGTCTCCTGTGGGCTGGAAGTCTTGATCCGAATCCACACCAACCCTACAAGACAAGATTGAAGATGAAGAAATATCCCTATTAAAATTCAAAGCATGTTATTAAACCAATTTGCTGCATTATTCAAGCTTTTTATGAAAATTAGTCATTAAAATTTTTCCCTTTGACTCAGAATTGTTAAGGGTTGTTTGCTAGAACTGCACCTGTCGAGCTGTGATTGACCTCTTTGTGTCTGGTTTAGTTTGACAGCTCAGTTAAAACATTAACGGTCTGAAAGCAAAAGCTGAGCAATGCAGCAAATTAGCATTAGACAAAACAAGTACTAACAAAAGAAAGCAAAGAGGTTCCATAGAAAACAGAGATTATAAAATGTCTTTTCAACCAAATGATGAATCAAGCAGAAACATACAATCTGAATGATAGATTTTTATTCTAATAACACATCCAGTTTAAGGCAACACTATGCCACTTCCAGGTTTTAAAATATGACTAAATGGGAATTAAATATAAAGAGATATCTGATATTGGAGGGATATCCAAATTATTATTTCGATTACTGTTACTATGATGAAGTAGATATGAAAATATGCAAAAGAAAAAATGCAACCAAATGCAGTTAAAGTACTAATTTAGGATTAACTTGAGAATGCAGTTATTGATGGTGAACATTTTAAAGCTTTGGGGATTACTTACTTCATGTGCAAGCAGTAGTATAGTATGCAGATCAGTGGATTATCAATAAAGATTTCTAGTGTTGAATATAATTAACACCTCTCCTGCATTTCCTGCACTCTAATTAACATATGAGTGTTACTGTCTTTAAGTTTTGTATGTAGTGTAAGTCTACTCACATGTGCTCACAAGCCATACTAAACTATTCTACTTTAAATACATCATATTATTAAGAAAAAAAAAACAAACTGTATGCATTGTCCAAAACATCTGCTACACATAACCTCTGAACTTGTAACAGGGCGAATCCGCTGAGCAGGAAATGAGAGCGTACTGCAGAAAATTCACAGTGCGTGTGTCATTCAAATTAGAAACACATTTTTTCATATGTACTACAAGACATCCAAATGTATTTAAACAAGATAAATTTATTTCACTATGCACAGCACAGCACTGGAAACTGCTTTTGTTTGTGGATTGTGGATAATTGACACTCAAAGACTCATCTGATGATTTTTGAAGCATAAGTAGGTATATTACACAATTCTATGCTCTATAATGCTTCTCAAACAGCTAAAATAGGACTAAACCAGGTGTATACCAGACTTAAACCAGGACAAAAAATGTACTTCAGATTAAACCACATGAACTAAGATTATAAAAAGTACCAAATCAGAGTAAAACCAGGGTAGAGTGGAGGACTACAACATGGCCTAAATCAGAGAGACAAAGATATGAACACTAATATGCAGGTTTTCAAACAATAGGTTTGTTAAGATGTTAAAATGTAAAGAGTTGTTCCCCAGGATCAGTGCTTTCTGTAAATAAATTAATACGTGATTACTGCATAAACCTGACTAAATATAAAACAAGTCCCCTGAGGCAGACTTGGACATGCCTTAAATACATTTATAGTACAAATATATTAGACTAAGCCAGCTTCTGTCAAACTCATACAGAGCTGTTGTGAGTCCTGCTGGTGTCTGTTACAGTGGAGAAGGATTAGGCCAAACACAGGGAGAATTTAAAAGGGTGTGTTTAATTCTTATAAACCCCAACCTCTAATCCTTCTGGATGAAGGCCAAGGCGGACAAGTGAAGCCTGTCATGGTCCAATAAGGAACAGGCTATAGCTGCGTTACACTGAGGAAAATGACTTAAGAATGTCCTTTGTCATGGCCTAGTTAACAGTTTAAATCCACTGGCATTAGTTGTGTTGTATTTAATCAACAACAGTGTACATCTTTGTCAGGCAAATTACAATGTTTTAATACTGTTAGTATCTTTTGCATTTTCTATGATAAATCAACATTATAATGTGTTGGCCTACTGAATGCTTTACTTTAGTTCACACACTACACTAAATCTTTGGGGATTGTAGGGTCCATGTGGAGATCAGAGAAAGCTGAAAAAACAAAGACATATTCAAGGTGGGCGGGGCGAGACTGACCTGAGACTATGAAAAGAAATGGGCCTTTACAGAAGGAGAGGGGGCCCCTGGATGAGCAAAGGACTAACCAGTGTTTCCTGAAGTACTACTCCCACATGCAGTGAGTTATATACAGACTGTTGCACACGTCCAAACATTGTCCAGACTAGTCAAATCGAAGACAGAAAGAATGCACGGAACATTTATAAATAATCCAATAAGTTGCTTTCATGTGAGACCACAAGCATTTCCTGTTTAACTGTCAGGTTGCAAATTTGTTTTGTTTCTGTAATGACGTGAAACAAATACAAGTTCAGTGTCTTCTCTGTCAGTATAAAATAAACAAACTATACTTTTTAACATAAAGGATTTGATTGCACTTTAGGTTCTTATGTACAGACCTCTGTTTATTTCATACACCTGAAACTAAGGATTTGGTTGATTCATCCTTTAATCCCATATAAGAAAAGTGAAGTTGCCTAGTTGCTTGGAGAAAATACAATGACATTAACAGTGCAAAAACAATCTAATTCTCAATCTGACAGCTGTGAATTTCAAATATAATACAGCTCTTAAAATGACAGCAAATAACATTGTTTTTGACAGGCTTTCATTGGTTTTCTCGCCTTCATATTTTTTCTGATCACGTCAGAGATCCCTGTCAACAGCCTGAAGCCAACACCACAGCCAATCACATTTTGATTTCTGTTCCCACACCACAGTAGCATTAACAACTGAGCATTCGACAAACAAACAATAGGGAGAAATATGTTCCCACACACTCCCGAGTCTAATTTATTTTATTCTGACACCGATCTCCCATAGCCCCATGTGCCTCTAAAAACAACCTCATCACCAAGAAAAGCAGGTTTAAAAAAGCACCAGAGCCCTCTCACGTCACCACTTACTGTCAAATACAGCACCTTGAGTAACTCTTCTTTCCAAAGACACAATGCCGGGGCCTAAATCTGGCACAGCAAATAAAAATCACAAGTTACAACAGTAAAAGTTCATATTCATACTGATCACAAATGTTTCTTTCTTAGTTAGGATGGTTTTGGAAACTGCAACCTATTCAACTATATGTTTTATAACAAGCATAATGAATACCACTGAATGAGTAATATCTGATGTTTGGTCAGAATATGTTTTAGAAGCCTCAAAATGTTATGGTACATTTTCTTTAATTTTTATTCAGTCACTACAGACTGACAATAGCAAGTCTAATTATCTGTCTAATTAGTTCATTTCAGCAATTTGAATGGAGGCTTTACAAATCACTAGAATTGAACAGAAGCTTAGTATTGCCTCAAATGCAGCAGATTGTAAGACAAATTCTGTTAATATAAAGTTGATTGGATGTTAAGTGGGAATTACAGTCGTATGACAGACCACTCAGAGTAAAAATATTAATTGGCAGATGAATGGGTCAAATATGAGCCCGTGTTATTTGGGGACATGCACTAATCCTTGACCTAACAGATGTTCATGTGACAGACTGCTTAACATGTGGCAGATTTTTCCCACTTTGAATTAAAAAAGATTTAACTATACAACATGCATTCTTGTTATAAGCAGGGTCTCCTCTCTACATGGAACTGGACAAGATCAATGCTTTACTGTGGAACATTCCTGGCAAAACAATGACATCTCCATGGAGGCAAGCTGATGGTAGAACCCCCCACTAAAAGCGCCCAGAGGAAACGAAATAGGCAAGCCCAGTTGACTCGGGAGTTGAACCCGAAACCTTCTTAGATTTTAAGATGGCCTTAAAATTCTTCATGATACAATTTGGGCTCAGAAATCTGTTTTTTTTTTGCGTAGAATATGCTAAGGATAGCAATATTCATCCATTTTATAAATCTTTCATGCATTTTGTCTGTCTACAATCTATTCAACAAACCCCACATGATCATAATTATGTCCAAATTGCATCACAACAACCAGCTAAAAATAAAATACATACGCAAGTGCAGTGTTGCCATCCTAGCTATAGTATGACTGTGTAACTAACAGCTTTATAATTTTCATCCATCTTCACATCTTACACAAATCCTGAAATTGTTCTCAAATCATCCACCTCTTCTATGTGTGCAAAACCTACACAGTGCTGAATACTGTTGGTATAAATTCATAGCTATTTCCTATAGCAGCCTTCTCAGTTTGTCATGCTGCGTTATATAAGCGCACGTCATCAACAGTCCAAGATGAAAACCAGTGGGCCTCCTCAACACCAGACGTCTATTATCCCAGGACAAGTCGTCTATCATGTACTAATTCACCCACCATTTTCTCCGGAGCAACTCTCTCTTTATTTCTGTCAGACAAATGGCATGGCATGGCAAACTTGCATGACATCTTCAGTGTGGAAATGAAGACAGATCATTTTTACAAGCTCTGAGTATTCCAAATAGGTGAGAGGACATTTAAAATCTTGACAGAATAACAACTTTATTTTTCCTTTCTTAGGAAGCATCTGCTTCCCACCTGCAGTAGTTCATATAACTGTATTTTTAAGCATATTTTGTAATATTTAATCCAGGTGATCTACCTAAGACTATGCTCTTACACCGCATTCCAAATCATTATGCAAATAATGTGTAAGTGTCATAAAGGTCAAATGTTTAGTTTTCCAGTGAAACTCATGGATGGTCTTGTGTCTCAGTGAAATCAGTCTCACACACCTGTGACAATGAGTTTGTCACGTGTGTCCAATTAAAGGAAAAACGACTGAAGAAGGACGTTCCACATTATTAAGCAGAGCATCATTTTCAAGCAATATGGGAAAGAAAAAGGATCTCTCTAGTGCTGAAAAGCGTGAAATAGTTGAATACCTTAAACAAGGTATGAAAACCTTAGATATTTCACGAAAACTTCGTACTATTAAGAGATTTGTAGCTGATTCAGAGCACACAAGGATTCGTGCAGATAAAGGCACAATGAGGAAGGTTTTTACCAGACAAATACATCAGATTAAGAGAGCAGCTGCTAAAATGCCATTACAAAACAGCAAACAGGTATTTGAAGCAGCTGGTGCCTCTGGAGTCCCGCAAACGTCAAGGTGTAGGATCCTCCAGAGGCTTTGCAGTTATATATAAACCTTCTATTCGACCATCCTTAAACAAAGCTCACAAGCAGAAATGGCTCCAGTGGACCCAGAAATACATGAAGACTCATTTTCAAAGTCTTGTTCACTGATGAGTGCCGTACAACCCTGGATGGTCCAGATGGATGGAGTGGTGGATGGTTGGTGTAGGACCACCATGTCTCAACAAGGCTGCGACATCAGCAAGGAGGTGGTGGAGTCATGTTTTGAACCAGAATCATGGGGAGAGAGCTGATCGGCCCCTTTAGGGTCCCTGAAGGTGTGAAAATGACCTCTGTAAAGTATGTGGAGTTTCTGACTGACCACTTTCTTCCATGGTACAAAAAGAAGAACCGTGCTTTCTGTAGCAAAATCATCTTCATGCATGAGAATGCTCCATCTCCTGCTGCAAGGAACACCTCTGCATCATTGGCTGCTATGGGCATAAAAGAAGAGAAACTCATAGTGTGACCCCCATCCTCCCCTGACCTCAACCCTATTAAGAACCTTTGGAGCTCCTCAAGTGAAAGATCTGTGAGGGCAGGAGGCAGTTCACATCCAAACAGCAGCTCTGGGAGGATATTCTGACATCTGCAAAGAAATTCAAGCAGAAACTCTCCACAAACTCACAAGTTCAATGGATGCAAGAATTGTGAAGCTCCTATCAAATAAGGGTCCTATGTTAAAATGTAACTTGACCTGTTCAGATGTTTTGATTGAAAAAGCTTTTGATTTCAGTAATATGCTAAATCTTCTAACTTTAGCATATTACTAAGCCTGAATTCATGGTTCATAATGAAGGCTGTAAATATTGCAGTTATTATAGAGTTGACTGCTGTTTACTGTTTATGACTATTCTGTGGTCATATACATGCATGCAGTCGAGTTTTTTCCACCAGTTCCAGCTATTTGTCAACCTCTGTCACGCTCTCAGTGATTGACAAGTGCCACTAGCCAATCACCAAGAGGTGTAAAATCAAAGAAGCAGTCAGCATTAGTTATCTTCAAATTGAACCCTCACAAGACTAGAACAAATCCAAAAACTGAAAAAACTCAACTGAAAAACGACTCCTGTATACCAGAAGTGTCCCTCTCACAGTTTAAGAAGCCATGGTCCTTGGGAATAAACTAAAATGTAAATCAGTGAAAATGTATTCATGCGTACGGAGGAGGGAGGGATCCACAAGTCACAAACGGTTTTCGCTCATATCCGCCCTGTTGCCATAGCGCTGTGCTGAAGAAGAAATTTCAGCAAAGCTTGTATTCCAAAAACACAGTTGTTCTTGCTAGGACAGGGAGGCATTACTCATATTAAACAGCTTGGCCTGTAGCACACACACATTTAGAACAACATAATCCTCTTTATCATGACAAGTGGGAGCAATACATTACGGTCTGGGAGCTACTAACACAAAATACAATGAGCGACTCCAGCAAAAATGATCCACGTTAAAATGGACACAGACACTTGCGTATAACATTCATCAACATCATTTATTTCGGGGGCTTAAAGAGAGTATAAGTGTTACAGGGAATAAGTGGAGGTTTAAATGTTGGAAAGGAGAAGGGGTGGAGGAATCTGGCGCCATCTATTGGATAATTACAGTGCAGTTTTGTGTAGGTATAGTATAGTTATAGCTATATTCTTTAGTAACAAAATGGGTCTTTCCTGGCAAAAGCACAAAGCTTCCAGTAGTTTATTCATCTTCTGCAAACGTTCCTCTTATCTTTATTGTGAACAAAACATGTCTTATCTTGTTGGGAGAAACTATTCAAGAACTCTGAGGTCATGTACTGACATTTTTGAGAGATTAGTCATTTGAAAAAGAAGCTATGTGCAAACAAATATGTCCTATTGGTTTGTGGATTAAATTATTTTCATAAAATGTACAGACATTTGGTGAAAGACGTTGAGATAATTGAAAACACACACACACACACACACACACACACACAAATTGCTGGATGGATGGACTGCCATTTCGTACAGTATTGTTATATCCTTCTTGGTTTGACCTAAAACTCTGGTGTTAAAAATGTCTCCTCAGTGGACATTACCTGATATGTAGCCAGGAAAGCATGGGCGTGGTCCCTCCTCCAAAGACCCACACAGTGAAGAAGACAATGAGCAGCGTCGTACTGAACATCATCTGCCGTGCATAGGTGGCTGTGTCTCTGATGGCCAGAGCAAACGCCATGGCCCCACGCAAACCTGCACCACAATCATGATAGTTTCACTTGTATTTCACCTTTTAGAAGTCAAAACTATGTAAACTATGTATGGAAAATATCTTCTTGACAATAGAATCATCAACAGTAAATTTTTGTACTTGTGCCAACTAAAGGAATACAGTACATTGTGCAACTGCAATATTTGGATAAGGTTTCTGTTGCCCTCTGCTGGTGGTAATGGGGAGTCAAGCGCCTTGAAATGAAAAAATAAGCGGCAAGGCTATTTACCCCATAATGCATAATGAGAGCTTCATTCTGAAGGCAATAAGCACTGAGATAATTCAAACATTTTAGGTAAAACATTACAATATGACTAAAAGGTCAAAAAGGTTGACTTTTCAACCTTTAAGCAGACATTGGTGTCAATCAGCTGACTGGACTAAATTCAAAATGTAGACCATTTATTTTATTTTATTTATTTATTTATTTTTTTTACCTGCAAACATCATCATGTGCTGAAAGTTTCCTGTGATTTTGTGTCGTCGACCGAGGTTCAGCAAGAAGGAGAGTGGGTAAATATTCAAGGCTCGGCCAATAAATATAGCAATCTGATCAACAGGTTAAGAACAATTAAAACTAATACAATACAGTAAAATACACTAAAGGTAATAGAATTTTTTTTTTGTTAATAGTTAATAGCTGTACCATTGTCCTTTATACAACATTTAAAATCATTAAACTAAATTAATGTTTTATAAATGCAAAAAAATAATGCCTTTTCTGTGTTAACAATAATAAGGACATTATTGAAGTACATTTTAAGGTTGATTCAAAGGATACAAAAGCTCCAACGATGAACATTGGGCTGAAGATGTGGTTCTGGAAGGTGAACAGAGCCAGGCCCATGTACGAGAAGATGAAGTTCTCAGCCAGGAAATGTAGGACCTCAAACAACTGTGGAAAAACAAACAACAGGTATTTAAATTCAAGAGGAAAAAAAAACACTCCAAAAAAAACAAATGCTCAACAATCATATTCATATAACATTTGTCAAGTAAATCATTAAAAGTGAAAGTTCATGTGAAAAGTCTACCCTGACTTTATTATACTATACTATGTGTTAACTTTATCAGACAAATTAAAATCTACTGTATTCCTTTTGTAATATTTACTTAGGTAAAATAATAATTGTACTTTTAATCTTAATGGAACTTCCAAATAAAATAACATCCAAACAGGAGCATGGCCTGTAAATTTAGATCGAGTAATCTTCATGCTGTGTTGTCTGTGGATTAATCTGCCTGTGTTTAAGAACCCCAATGTTTGTAGAGGGCCGATGGGACGTCCTGACACAGCCTGATTAAAGTCACAGCAGGTGAATTGTTACAGCCATCTGGCACCAGGACAAGTGCCCCGTCTGTGATGTGAAGAGACTCAAGACATGAGGACAGACCAGGGGTTCCCAAAGTATGAGGTAGGCACAAGTGGTGTCCACCACAGAAGCCTCCTCAGGTAGAATATAGGGGGCTTTTGCTGATATGGTACAGTTTTAGCTATTTTTTATTGAGTTTGCATTATACTTATTTTAGGTTTAGGTGTTCTCTTCTGGTCTTCTTCTGTTCATCCTCTACCTCACTTACCTCGGCAACATCATCCGCTGTCATGGTCTGCATTTCCACTGCTGCGCCGATGACATACAACTGTACATTTCCTACAAAGCCATCAACTCCATCACTTCTTCCACTCTCACCTCTTGTCTGTCTCAAATCAAAACTTGGTTCCAGCAAAACTATGTCAAAGTAAACTGTGAGAAAACCGATCATAATCATAATTGGCCCCAAAAACACTTCCAAATCCACCCAAAAATTTAACTTGATGACACCATCTTTCTCCATCCCCAGTCCTTGGTTTTCTCTTTGACACCAATTTCCCATTCGAACAGCATGTCAACCAAATAACTTCTTCCACCTTTCAACACTGCCTGGCTGTGTTCATCCTTGTCCTTCTCTGCTAAAACCCAGGCCATCTTAGCATAATTCATGAACTTTCAAAGGTTACAACTAGCCTTTGTTCTGAGATTTAGTCCATCCCATTTCATTTTTAAATCAAACGGCAAACATAAAATTGAACTTGAAGGCCAAAAGTAAGTTGGAATTGGTGTGCAGTATTCTTTAAAGCGATACCTGCTTGGTGCGTTTGGTGGACTCTTCTGAGAGGTTGTTGTAAGTGTAATGAGCCTGGGTGATTCCACAGAACAGCACAGCTACAACACCTGCAAAAACATTGAGAAATACAATTATTAATGTAATTCTGTCTGAAGTAATGACTGTAATATGCAAATGTGCACTGCATCTGCTATAGAGACATTATACACAGATTAGCTTCACAACTGTTTATAATGTTTAGAATGCAATCTGCCATATAATCTGTGCTTCAATCCTGTCAGCCTTATATAAAGAGACTGGAGAGATACACTTTCCCCAATTCATTCATTAATGTACAGTCTATATAATATAATATTAAATTAATATAATATAATAAAATAATCTGTATTACTGCAACTAATAATAATTAATTAGTCTAATACTGTGCTTTTCCAAATGCTGAAAGTTGCTCTACAATTTCATGCATTCTTCATTCATTCCACACGTGCTGTGGGTAAATAACTACTGTAGACACATAGAGATATAAAGTTTGATCTCACAATGATTCAGACCACTTACCAATTATCATTTTAATTGGAATCTTGTTTGATACACGTTATGATTTGATATTTTGGATCATGATTCATGATCCAGGGCTACATCTGTATCAAACACAATGTAAATGAAATTCAATGAAAGATTTTTCTGATCGTTCTCACCAGTGAAGCCACAAGCCTCTGCCAACAGGAAGGTGCTCCACGACATAAGGAAGAAAAGGGCAGTCTCCAGCAGGGGGAAGTAGTGAAGCTTGGTGAACTTTGTGACGTGGAAAATGCATTAAGAATAATCAAACAATTTGAATGCAAAATTCATTTAAATATTGGCATAAATTGGATTGAATGACTGTCACTGTCCCATCTTTCTATCCTCTAGAGGATGTAATAATAATAATAATAATAATAATTATAATGATCATACTAGGCAATGTGGGTGAAGTGCCTTGCCTAAGGACACAAAAACAGTTTTTGCGACTGGCGCCCCACTATGTGTATGATGTGTATGATTATTGTCTGTGCCCTGTGCAAGTGCTGCTGGGAAAGGCACAGACAAGGATCAAGGAGCGACATACAGCCACTTGCTTGTGCTGGCTCACTCCACTCCCAGGCCTGCACATACTGTATCACCTTACCACATCATCTCCTGTATTAACATGCACCTACATCCTGGATGTTTTACACCTCAGTGTTACCTTTTAAATTTTACAGAATAAATACTCATTTAATTGATCTAATCTGGTGTTTGTCATATTTTATGAAGCTATAGCTTCAGTCTTCGAGCCATGTTATGACATGACACCCAGGTCTAAAGGATATGAGAGCAGTGACGACTCCAGTGGCTGCTCCCATCACAAAGGAGCCGCTGAAGATCCCCAGAAAAACTCCTATTGATTTGAAAAGGGCTGAGGCGTCGAACTTGTGACTGTTCGCTCCACTCGGCTGGTAGGCAACTATAGACCTGCAGCAGAGAGCAAATAAGGTGATTTGGTAATCTTGGTATGAGTACCAGATACTAAAATATAATAGGAAAAGCTTGATCATTTCATAAACTCTTTAGTTAAGGTTACAATTGGGGTTTTGGTGAGGGTCTGTAATAGATGACTAGCATGGCTAGGGTGTCTTAGCAGAGACTGAGAGATGTACAAAGAACATTTCCTAGAAAAACAATGAGGCACTCCAAAGTCTAATTTTTCTATTAAAAGTTTGTAGAAATAAAATGTTTCAAATAAGGACAGCCTATGAGGTAAATCCATGGAAAACACTGAGACCAGTAAAGTGGGTCAATATTAAAAGGGTGCTCCATGTGTCCAGCAGAGGGACACAAAGCCCACCTGTCCACACATGAAAGTCAGCATATGGTCTATGATGTCAGGAGAATGATGAAGAGAGGCCGTGTCTGAGGTGTAGGGTAGAAAATTTGAATAAATTACATAATACAATACATGCAACAGATTTTACTTACGATGACAAAACAATTGCAACTGCATCATTCATGACACTTTCTCCAAACAACAGAGCGTACAGGTCTCCGTCAGCATGGAGGTCATTGAAGATGGCCAACACTGTCACTACACGCACAAAATAATAATAATAAGTAATAATTGAAATGTACATGTTCTTTTGTAATGTTATGAAGTTAATACCTGGGTCAGTAGCTGAAATAATGGCACCAAAGAAAAGACAATCTGTGTAGTAGAACTTGTCCATTAACTGGCCTGCTACTTGCATCAGTTTGACCACTCCATACATTAGATTCCTTGACATAAAAAGCAAATATACATAGACTGGATTAAAACAAAACCTATAAAACTAAAGGGTTGCATCTGTACTGTCAGACAATAAATATACTATATTAAATGGGAAGTTCAAAATTCTGAAGTTCCTTGTTTTGACTCACCCAATAACAAAACATGAGATGGCCGTACCAATGAAGGCATATGTTAAAATGGAGCCCAGATTTCTGAAAAAGTGTCTCTGAAAGATAAGGAAAAATGAACATTTGACATTAAAATGTACTTTAAGACAAGTTTAAGAAAGTTTTGTGGAGTAAGGATTTATTTAAATACTTACTCCACAAAAGAAGTTAGCTTACACAAAAATGAACAACGTCTCTGTGTTTTAATTTCATCCTATCCTGAAAGTCCTGCATCAGACCTGATCAATATCGTTCATTCAAGGGATCTTTAAAACTCTGTCAGATTTTATCATTCAACCTAAAAATATCAATGCAATATGTTATGTTATATATATATTTTTTCTTTACTACTGTATTTGCTTTTTATTAGGGATTTTATTGCAAAAAAAAACAATTCAAACAAATTCAACTTAAACCCATAATTTAAACATTATCAGTTGATCAAATCCATTCCAGGAATTACATGTTAGTACATTTATTTTTACACATCACTGTTCAAAGATTTCACTGATTAAATTTACTTAAGGACTTGGTATTCATTAGTGCCAGTGAATGCCTGACAAACTGGAGAAGTAATGTCAACAGTGGCGTGTGCTTGTTTAACTGGTTACAAATCAAACATACAGAGCTATGCAGCGCTGCAACCTCTTCAAGAGCACAGCCAAGACTCGGCCTCATTCCACCCAGAAACAGAGAAATGCTGACTCAGAGATTTAAAGGAAACAAGTGCTCTACCCCAGAGGCCGCCAAAGGATTGCCAAGAGGGAGTTTATAAGATGAAAATTTATTAGGCCAAACATTGACCAGATCCTCCGTGGAAGTGGAGTTATTTGAACTTCAGGTAGTAATAAGCTAGTAGTCCTGTGTGTTTATAGATTTGAGTTGACATAAATAAGCAAGAGGAGATTTTGAGATACGTGCAATGGAAAACAAGATGATTTTTGATTAACCTAAACTGAAGACTATTAGAGTAAAGTATTATGACTCTATTTGGCTGGAAACACATTTGTTTAAATACTAAACGTCAAGAGGGGAACTGAAAGACATCTGCTCTGGACTTCCCCTTGAAGGAGCCACTTGTTCCACTGAGTCTGAGCCTGCTACGTCTGTGCCAGTGAAGGCTCACCTCAGTCAACCATCTGTCCAATAAGACATCAGGTGGTGGCAGCACACACTTGCACCTAAGACTAGACAGTTATTTTGTTTTTTGGTAAACTTTACAAAGATTTATAGACTGGAACCATATACTGTCTTCATGAAATTTGATTAAACAAATTAAACAGTCAGAGCAACAAACATCAAAAAGGAAAGAAAAAATAACACACACTGAGAAAGAGTACTAGAATATCCGAGAGGAGATGCAGATGAGAGGAGAGGAGGAGGAGGAGATGCAAAAAAGGTATAATTATCTGTTGAGGTCCCACACCCTCCTGCATTTGAACAGAAAGTAGAGGGACTGGCTCACCAGGCTGAGCACACATAAGGTAAGGATAGCCTCCTGTCTCTCACCTTTTTAAGGCTGTATCCTGCATGGAAGATAATAGGAGGCAGCAATATATTGAAGAATACCTCTGGGTCAAAGGTCACCTGGAAACGAAAGTTAAAATGAGGAGAAATACAGTATAAAGCAAAATTATAGTTAGCCATAGCAAATGGTTAGTAATTATTGTGACAAGAATGCCTGAATGTATTTTACACTGCATGCACTGGATCCATGTAAATAATCCATGTAAATAATTATGGGGTGATATATGTTGTGTATTTTCTTCTTAAAAGTAGGGCCAAAAATAGTTATCGAGTACTTGATTAATTGCACTATTTAGTAACAGCTAGCTATATATATATATATATATATATATATATATATATATATATATATATATATGCATGGGTAATAGTAGTTAAGGCCTATGTTCTCTGCAAACAAACAAAAATCAGGAGAGGTGCTTAGAGAGCTCGTCCTTCAGTGAAGACGTGTGGACTTAAAACATACGGAAGAACAGAGGAGAACATCAGGATTAATTAAATATATGTGAATGAAAGTAAGCTATAGGCTATGTGTTTCAGGTCAAGACCTTTAGTTCATGTATTATAAATTGAAATTAGCAATAAGGATAAGTGAGTTTGACTGGACTCATTCTGACCGCTCACACTCACATGCACCCTACAAAGTTACATCTATTTCACTTCAAAGAGTGAATGAAAATTACCCACCAATGTATGTAATATAACTGGTGTACTGTTACCAACCTTCCTGAGCATATCATTTTGTTCCACATTGTGAATCTCTCTTAGGTTTATTTCCCCTTTGAGGCTGTACTCAAAGAACTTTCCACTGACGTTGAGCAGAAGGGTGCTAGCGGGACCCTCCTTCAGCGAGCAGCTCAGGGGGGTCTGGTTGTGATAACTGGTAGCTGGGATCCCGTAACGCAGAATCACTCCTACCAACAGACCTGAGCGTGAAAATACAAAAAAAGCAAATGAACAGTCTTAAGTTATAAGCACAATAACAACTTGTATAGTACTCTTTTCAATAACTAACACCATACAGCAACACAGTTTTTCTCAACCAGGGGTACAAGGACAGGTATATGTGCATTAAGCATTTAATATTACTTCTTTCAAAATAAAAGAGACGTGATATTGACTACTTTGAATGATAAATAGCACATTTACTTTGGGTAATATAAGAGTTACCAAATGTATATCGTTTAAGGTGCACTATGCAACTTTTCTAGTTGAGGATCCGCCACCTGCTTGTCTCCATGGAGATGTTATTGAACACTGAATGTTCCACGGTATGACATAAACATATCCATCTAGCATTTATTCATTACAAGCGTTTAAGCTATACTGTGGGACATTCTTGACAAAGCAATAATAATATTTCCATGGAGACAAGCAGGTGTTAGTGCAAAGATATTTATAGCTTTATCTAAAAATATGTATGATTAATTTACTCAAGATCTCATTTGTTGTTCAAGGCCACAGTATCAGGTGCAGAGAGAGAGAGAGAAAGAGACAAAGCCCTAATGAAAAATGGAGGTAAAATGCAGGGACAGCAGAGAAGCTAAATCCTGGAGCAAGGCACGAGGCAGCCACTTAGAAAACATAAATCCTCCAAACAGACAACACATATCTGCTGGGGGCAAAGCTGGCACTGCTGCATCCACACACTAGTTTAAAAGAGAATGCCCCTCTATAACGCAGGGTTGTCTAGTGACAGTTTGAAGATGAGTCGCACAGGGGATGCAAAGGATCATGTCTGTTAACAATATAAAACAAAATAAAAACAACATAAACAACTTAAATAAAAACAACATATTCTGCATTCCTCCTGGCTTTTCCATTCAGAGAAAATCATCTACACACAAAAAGGCAGCACCTACCCCTTTGAATAATAAAAATAAATAATAATAATAAAAAAATATATACACACACACACAAAAGCATATATAAAAGCAAAAAGTATATATAAAAGCATAGATCAAGCATATATATAAAACTCCAATTTTTGATCTAGTTTAGACCAGCGTGTTTAGACAGTTTTGTGTATAGTATTATTATTTACAACTTTGTAAACATATTGATTGGTTAAACATTTATAGCATAATTTTAAAGGGGTGGGATTGAAGAATGACATCGACAGAGCTTGTTTGGGCTCAACAGTTTAGAGTTTCAAGGACACAAACAGCAGATGAATTAAAGACATATCAGGGAACAGTTTTACACTAAATAATATCAGTGAGTGTAAGTAAGAGTGAGTAAAATTTATTGTTTTAGCATTTTTATTTTCATTGGACCAAGTAACTATGACACACTGTAAAATTTTTGTCAAATTTGTGACAATTCAGCTGTACAAACAAAAATGGTAACACGCCATTCTTTAACTGAAACAACTCTACCATCTGCATATTTGCATTTTCAATAGGCCTATCCAGTGCCTTATCTTAGGCTCTGTTAAGGCTAAAACCAAATGTGAAGGGCTCACACTAGGTCATAGTAAGCGAGTAAAGCAATGAATAAATAGAAAAGTACCAGCCACAAATCAAAGTCTGTAAGTCAATAGTTAATGAGTGACATTTCAAGATAGAATTTTGTCTTTGGATCTGTATGTGCTACTTTGGGCATGATGTCACTACCAATGGGCAAGACTATGTCCTAATTAAATGATTAAATGATTCTTAGTGCTTTAATTCATCTGTATAGCTTGAATTAACAATTGAGAAAAAGCTAAAGTTCTGTTGTAGCCTGGCAGTGTGTAGGCTGCAGCATTTGAAGAGGAAGACACAAGAACCAAATCTGCAGCACCAAGAAGCAGAGGTGCCAGACATTTAGCTAATGCCCATTGCATCAGAAAGTAGGCTATATGAATCCATTCATAGGCTTTCTGTGTTTTTGAGCCCCCACGTGACTTGTAAGCTTACCGTAAATCATTGCTAACCCGGTCTCGTGTAGGAACCGGACTCGTCTGTGCTTGAATAGCCAGATGGTAAGGATGGTTAAAGTCAGCAGCAAAATAAATGTCAGTAAATTAACGCTGTCCTGGCGGTGACTTTCCTCTGCCTCTTTCTCCGTGGCAAGTTCCTCCATGACATCGCTGGCTTTTACCCCGGATAACCTAATAATCTCTGCCGCAAACATGAGCCAGACCACGAGCATCAATTGTAGAGCACCGCGGTAGCCTCGTAACGCATCCATAGCTCACGAAGGATGCTGACGCTAAACCGGGTAAAGAAGACGCACGAACATTCACCGCTGATGCACCATGTCTCTCTTACAGCAGAGCCGACTGGACAAACGAGTCTACATTACCGATAAACCGCAGTTCAACCTTTTAAAGATACACCGCGTCGTCTTGGTTGGATAAAGCCAGATGCGAGTAGGTGATATTACGCGCTGATCAGCTCCTGGTTGGATCAAGTTGCATCGTGCGTACCCCTTTCGCTCCGCAGCCCCAGTTGACTCACGGTCCTCCCCTACAATGTCAGTGATGATATTGCAGTTCAAGCATGGAGATTTGTTAAAAACAGGAAATTCACGAGTACTGCATCAGGAATGAAGACTCAGCGTTTAACAAGAAAAGTTGATGCATGCATCCGTTGTGAAGGGGTGGTATGGAGAAATGTGGGGGGTGGTTACTAACCAGCTGTAGTTTTACAAGCCTTATTTTGAACATATTTTATTTTAAGGTAAGCATATAAATAGGCTACTATAACAAAATAGAGACTGTAAGCAGCAAGATACTCCACAATGGTCAAATTTGGGGACCCAATGTAGGCTATGCAATGGCAATTCTTATATATCTTTTTTATATCAGATTTTGTGGTTAAAGAACCAATAAATACAACAATGGTTTGAGTTACAGGGTTTATTTGCCAAAGCCACACTGAAAAATTAAGCAGTGTAATTTGAGAGGATCTGCCTGGATCAATAAGTCTAAATGATCATATGGTTGTGGCCTCAAATCTCAGGTCAGGGTCAAATTTAGACTCTTGCTCTCTCTCTATGCCTTGGACAGGGATATACAAAAAATCATGGCAAGGTTTTTGGAGAGATTTTTATTTTGATTAGCCTACAATTCATGCAGTTATTAGACGTATATTCCCATTATGGAGGAACTAAAGCCATCTGCTGTCTCTAATTCCAACTGTTACTTGACAGGTTGACCAATAGAAAGAAGTGGATAAACGTTTGAGCTGCGCAGAAAAGCTTTATACAATAGGACCATATCACCTAATAGCATCACATGGATCAGATTTATATATAATATAACTCATTAATCCACATGCTTCAGGCCTATTTACGCTGACAAAATATAAATAATTAGACCCCATAAGCCTAATTTTAAAGTTTGAAATTGTTTTATATAGCAATATATATATATATAGGTCCGGTATGTTATTTATTACCACCTAAATGATATTACCTGTTGTTAAGTGCAGATCAGTCTCTGTGGCATGAGGGGCTGATCGGCCCGAGCAGGTTATTCTGGCTAACCTTTGCACAGTGCTCTGAATAGTTTCACTAATTTCCAGGAAGGTTTTCTGATTAAATCAGTGTTGTGTATTGCATTGTGTGACATCATATAGCATTATTAGGCTTCTTCTACCTAAGTGATACATTGATAGAAGTAGCCTAACCTCTAAACATGACTAAAAGCTTGAGTTATGCAATAAGATAAGATAAGATAAGATAATCCTTTATTTGTCCCACAATGGGGAAATTGCAGTGTCACAACACAAGTTTCAGAAGCAGTAGGAAAATAAGAGCATGCATCAAAATCAAGATAAATAATAATAAGTATTTACAATCAACTAAAAAACACAACACTGTAAAGCTAAAAGGCACAAGAACGTTGCACAATAAGTGTCTTTGATTCTGAGCAGTGAACAAACAGCAGTTAAAGTGACTCCAGTATAGTAATACTCTTCTAACTGTGAATCTAGAAGTGACAGGATTTGGACAACAAGTTGACAACAATAATTAGGCTTAATTAATTAAACAAATAGTTATACTGTAGCTACTCAAGTATTTCTGCACATACTTTATTTTTACTGAAATTTGGATTATTGGATACTCTCATCCACTTCTGAAAGATGGTATTAGTGTAATTTCTAGATATTTTCCTATAGGCCTACAAATACACTCAAATACTTAAAGGTGCATTATGTAACTTTTAGGCTGGGGGGTCCATCACCTTCTTGTTTCTATGGATATGTCTTTGCTGTGCTTTGAATGTTCCACAATATGACATTAAACAGATCTAGCTTACATTTATTAAATGTATTAAGCACAAAGATTGCCTAGAAAAACAGGTGTTTGGACTGTGAGTGGATTGCCTCTTCACAGATCTGACCAATAACTTGGCCTGATTTGGTCTTCATTAAGATGTCTCGACTTTTATTTTCTGAAAGTAGTTTGCCAGTTGTGTTTTGATAGCCTTAGCTGTTGTATCATGATTGTAACCTAAACACACATCTATCACGGCAAAATAAATGTCAATAGCAATCAGAATGTAAATTCGTTAATATTTTAATGTCGCCATATAATATTTTGAATCGTAAAATACGCCCACGCTTCCCTGCCGCACACCTCTTGAGCGTGCGTACAGTACGTAGGCTTTTGAGCGCTCTGATTGGTCAGAGTCAGGGCGGCCGCGGCACTCATTGGTTGGAAAACGGGAAGCTAAAAAAAATCTTGTCAAGTGAAGCGTACGTAAGCTACTGCCTCACGTCTTTCCTGAACACTCACTCTGCGACACTCATATACTACACTCATATACTATACTCATATATTGGGGCGGATTAGAAGCCAAAATGGGGTGCTTCTTTTCGAAAAAATCCAAAAGAAAGTCTGAAGGAAAAGAGGAACCTACGCCAACGACGACAACTGTCGAAACCACCACAAGCAACGCGGTTCCCCTTGGCAACAACACCGAAGAGCCCCAGAAACAGTACAGCTGGGACAAACGGGAAAAGGTACCACGATTAACAATAAACTGACAAAATAACCACAGGGAATGTGCTTTTATTTGCATTTAGTAGAGCAAGACATGGAGACAAACTGAAGAAGATATTACAATCACAATTAACCAATCTGAATACACCTAGTGCAGCATTACGAATGGGTTAAACAACGACAGATGATCAGGATAAAGCCGATATAACAGTGGCACTGTCTGTGACTGCTCTCTTTCTTCTTGATGACTATGTATGTTAGTCATTTAAGGCATAATCCCTCCCTTCCTGTTATCAATGTAACTCATCAAGATTAAGTTTAGCTTCACCTAAATTTATTACTGTTGCTTTTCTATGCACTCACAACACTGCTACGTTTAGATTTAGCGTTAAGGCTCTCCATGTTTCCAACTTTATCTTATTATCGGATTATTACACGGCACACAGCAAAGCACAGGGGCCGACAGCTGACTCTGCTCAGAGCAGGGTTTACTCGACTAAAACAAGGTGTTGTGGAGGAAACTTCCATTTTGGTGAAGTAAATAATCTACAAATATGATGTATGATAGTATGTAGCGTTAAGTCTAAATTTGCTTGATTAGCTGTTTGTTTATGTGCAGCAGCTGTGTGTTGCTTCCCAGTTTGCACAAAACATAACATTGTTTTCCATTGCACAGGTCGACCCTAAGGACTTTATGCTCACTGGGCTCAAAGATGTCACTGTGGGGAGGCTACCTGGGAAACTGAACGGACAACAGTTCGTAATCCAAGAGTGTGAAAACTGCAACATCTATGTGTTTGACCACTCTGCCACCATTACAATTGATGACTGTGTGAACTGCCGTATCTTCCTTGGACCTGTCAAAGGCAGTGTGTTTTTTAGGGACTGTAAGGACATCAAGTGTGTGGTGGCCTGTCAGCAGTTTAGAACCAGGGACTGTAAAAAGATGGAGGTGTTTCTTTGCTGTGCCACTCAGCCCATAATTGAGTCCTCCACTGGGATGAAGTTCAGTTGCTTCCAATACTACTACCCAGAGCTGGCCTATCACTTCCAGGATGCAGGGCTCAGTATTTTCAACAACAACTGGAGCAATATTCATGACTTTACACCCGTGTCTGGGGAGAATAATTGGAGCTTGTTGCCAGAGTCTGCTGTAGTTTTGGACTATGTTCCTTTACCAGATCCAGAGTCTGAGTTCAAATCAGTTCGGATCTTCACTGAACCCGAGCGGAGTATTGTGCCTCTAACAAAGGGAGGTAGACGAAAAGAAAGTGACGAGTCCTGTCTATTTGTGTTTTTCGCCGGAGAGTACACAACTCCAAATGCACGCAAACTCATTGATGAGGTAAGAAAGAGCCAAAGCTAAATGCTTGTATCAACAAGTGACATTTTCTAAAGCATTCGTCATGAGGTTTCTCAATATCCTGTACAAATAGGGAAACAAAAATGACACAGTTTTTGTGTGGCTGAAACTCGACAGGAAGTAAACTAAAAGGTCAGAGATGTATTGCTTCACTAGAAAATAATAAAGACGTGTCAAGTATCTCACATCATAATGTGGACTCAAGACTGTGGCTTAAACGTTGCTGGAGTGTATGTAATGTTGCCAAAATATGCATTGTGTCATCAGTGAGGTATGAACTCTGTCACTGTTATAACATGTGCTTCTTGTTCAGGCCACAGCAAAAGGTTTTGTGCTCATCCAGACCAAAGAGGTGTCGATGCGGCCTGAAGACGTGAAGAGGGTTTTCCAGAGCAATGCAGAGGAGTTGGTGGAGTGTATCACAAAAGGTACTACTGACATTTACCTATGCATTTCTTTGCATTCATTTTCTCCTCTGTGAGATCACAATTATTATCGATCTGAGCTAGTTTTATTGGAGATTAAAGAGTATTTTCAATACCCCAAGTAAATAGTAAATAGTTTATATGCAGCACTAAGGTAATCTTTTTGTTGAATTGCAGGCAGCCAAGGTGAAGGCATTTTTCAGTCTTTTAAAATATTTTATTTCTAGAGAAAACTTCTACAATAATGCAAGCCACCCCACAATATCAATATCACAACAGCCTTATTGTAACATGTTTTTAGTTGGAGGGTTCAAACCCTTCATTTCTCCATGAAGAGGGTCATACTTTGCAGTGATGGCAAACACACGGAACAGCATGTATGTCTAAAATCTCAATCTCCTTGGACACAAGCAGGTGAAAAAACAAGTATTTTGGCAAAAAAAAGCCTCTAATTGAATACATGATAGGTAGAAAAATCATACAAATGTCCATAGTGCTTTTCTGCCTCTATGGTTTCTACACATTAAAGAACTACTCATCCTCTCCTCTCTCCTCATATAACAGTATTTGGCTGCTCAATAACACTTCAACAGTTTATAATGATGAGAGTTGGTTTTGAACCTCACACATTCTGGTACAATCTCTTAAGCTGTTGCTAACCCTGCTTGGAGTGTAATGACAAAATACTGTATATATTCAGATATTCGGTTTAAATTATTATGTTGTTATTCAAAATTATTGATTTACACATTTTGTATGTAGTTATACTTTTGGGTGAAATCACAGGTTTGCTGGAAAACATTTGTCACGCATGACAGTTTTGCTTTCCTTTGCAGTGTTGTGCAGAACCTCTCTAAAATTGTTTAATACCTCTCTTTAGGTCCAGTTATTGCGATGGAGCTCAATGGGGATGGGGTTGTTGAAGCCTGTAAGAGCATTGCCAACGAAGTGTTCAGTGGCACCAAGGTATTTAATCTTCTATACAGTGTTTTCTACTAATAGAGAAGACATTGATGGGCCATTGTTGTCCCCTCATAATAGTAAAATAAGCAGGGTTGGGTAGTGCTAAAATTAAAAGAACATGTTAAGTAATCTTGTTACTGACCTGGAAACTCCCTGTGACTGGTCAGTAGTTCCAACTGGTGGTTTGAGCCCGAATGCAAAAGCGGGAACTGTACAAGATGATTCTTGTAATCTTGGAATTCAGATCATAACTTAAATTAAATTGCAAATGAGAACATACATTTACAGGACAATATATGTATCATTTTGTGCTTTGGTCATTTGGTCAAGAGTTATCCCAGAGAAATATCTTCAGCTTAAGCTTAGTATTTGACAGACTAAATGAATGTGAATTCCAGTGGGCCTAGCCACTATTGGGTTACATGCATAGTATTACTTCGCTAGCTCCGTAAACATAATTTAACACATTTTATTTTCTGTAGGTTTTTGTGTCTGATAACAAAAACACTTCATCTCGGGATGTGGACAATTTCTTCAACTTTGCTGACATGCAGATGGGATTGTGAGCACTGTTTCAACATGAGCCAATCAGATTCCTTGCAGTGTGTTCTGGTTATTATAGTGACAGAACAGAGCATGACCTGTTGATTTTTATTTGTTCAGTTCAATGATATGAAGCACACAAGCACAATTTAAAAGACACTGGGTGAAATAGTTAAGCGTTTTATTTAGTAATCATAATTCATAGTCGGAAATTTTATTACACAAATTAAACAGAAGTTTGTTTTCACTTTGTTAAGGTTCTCTTACTGAAAACAATTTTATGCTAATATTTCAAAAATAGTTGATCATATAATTGATGTGATTAATTTTTTTAATAATTAGAAGAGTATATCATGTTTTTTTTTTCTTGTTTTTTGTAAATCTTTAAAATGCTTGCATTCAAAAGGCTGACCTAGAGACGTCTACATGCTATAAATGAACACTCATTCACTAAGAGTGCTGTAATATTTATTTTCTATGAATGTATTTTTTTATTGTACTTTTTCATGTAACTAAGTTACAATTTAGCCTGTTTTGTTCAGGCTAAATTGTTTGATGTACCATTGCTGTTTTAATAATGTCTGAAGCAATCTGCCTGAGGGAAATGTTTTATATTTTAAATCATATTTTTGCTTTTGATTTATTTGTAAATTTAGTTTAGGTAAATGCCTTTGCGTATGTGAATGTAATGTGCAAGTTCTAGGTATCTTAGAGTTGATATCAGTTAGGCCAAAGCTGAATTGTCAAAAGAGTTTAGCATTCTCATTGCTGTTTGTTTTAGGAGACATGTAAAGTTTTCTATTTCTGGGTGGTTTATTTAGTAAATATATGTAACACATTTTTTACATCTTTGTATAGGACAAAACAATGGGTATTCCATAAAATACTTTTTAGTAAAATGTATTTGTCAGAAAGCTTGTGGTTTGACTTTATTCATCACATTTTAACAATGTGCTTGCATTATATTCTGCAGAACATGGTTGTTTGACTGAATATTACTGATTAGTGTGTGGAGAACAGCGAGTTTGCTGCTCTGTGCTCTATAGGGTGTTCCCACTCCCTTGCCAAGACAAAGCCACATCAGACATACAGAGGCAAACTGTAAACCATTTGGTTTACCTTTCCTCCTATTTGAAGCATTTACCACATTTGTTTTACCAACACTAGAGGCTTATATTTTTTCTTATTTTTATTTTTAATTAATCTTGAAGATTATTTGGTTTATTTATCTGTTTATTTGAAAAGTTACATAGTGCTCCTTTAGGTTAGTAAAACATTATAAAAGTCACAGGTGCATTGAAAGAGAGTCGCTTCATGGTCCAGGACTGGGCAGGGGGCAGGAGAGAAGACAAATCATTTTGAAGCACCCCCTTGCTGCTCTCCCTGAAGTGCCTCAGAGCGTCGTATCAGTGCATCGAGTGCTTCCACAGGGCTTTTTTCAAAGTGGTGTCCTTAGGCGACTGTGCCACCTTCACCAGTTCCTGTGGATTCTCAAACTCATTCCACACTGCCAGCATGGCCTCCTCCATGACCCTCATCATTTGATCCATTGAGACATTGTGGTCTCCATGCAGGAAACAATCCCTGAAACATTATATCTTTTACCTTCTTCATAAAGTCTTTTCTTCCTCTCTCCTCCTGCCTGTCCTTGTCCCTCTGACAGACCCTGGTCTCATGTTCAAACGGTGTATCTTTTTGGACAGTAGGGGACACATGTTGGTCTTTGAATTGGGGCTGTGGATGTACCTGGATGAGCACTTGGACCTTTGAGCTGGTAGACTGTGGACTCCTGAGTGTCATCCATGGAGTCAGACCTATTGTCTGTCCGGTCCTGGTCCACAGTCTGTTCCTCACATATCTTATCCATATCTCATACCTTATCCATTTGAGCTACTCCCTCTTTGTCCACTTCCCCTATTTCTTGCTCTGCATTACCGTGCATTCAGAAGCCCCAGTAGGAGTCATCTCTTCATTGGTCCCATATGAAAAAGAAATCTCTTTCTCTGGACCTGCACCTCTCTCTTCAGTAAGACTGGTGGGGCTGATGCCAGTGGAGCTTTTGTGTTCAGGAGTACTCTGTTTCTTCTTTCCACTTTCCACTTTCAAGGATGGTCTAGAAAAGCACTCCTTTTGTAATCAATTTAAAAGAGACGTTGAAGATGTAAGAGCACTTGTAGATGATCCATATTCACAATAACAGTCTAACCCAGGTCTACAGTCACTCTTTTCTAGACAGACTGGGCTCTGTTCTTCTGATTCTTTATATACACCTAAAAGATTTTCTCCAGATTCATCCTTGGTACCTTCCTCTCTTTGCTCTTCAAGTACTTCCTCTGCTCCTGCTCCACAGTCTCCTCTGCTCCCTCTTGTACTTCTGGTCCTGATCTGGTGTTGTTCTGCTGGAGACTGTCCAGGGCCAATATGGCTGCTTTAATTAAAGCTTCTCTTATAGTGGAAGTCTCTTCTATTACCTCCATATCTCCCACCTTCACCCAGACAGTGGACAGAACTTCAGAATGTAACTGCAGCTGGTGTGCTGCAGCAAAGTGAGTCAGAGCCTGGATTGGGTCCCCAAATCTCATGATGGGAAGATTGAGTGGTGGAGAAGTGGCATATAGTGGCATTATATTTGTGTAACTGTTTGTTTCTTGTTGTTTTATTCTATTTTATATCTTTTTAACGAGAACAAGAGCCAAACAGCCAAAAGTTATTTAAAGTCAAAAAGTATCTACTCATGTAGACTAGCCTCGTTTTATCACTAGGTAAATTTATGGACTGTCAAAAATTATAGAACTACAATATGATCAAATCTGATTTTTATATGTGTTCACATGTACAAAGAAAAAAGAAATAAAAATCATAACATCTGGTGACATGTGTCAAATTCAAATTGAATGAATGAATTTTAACATATTTAACTTTCTATATAATACATGTAATAATATATTAATATATTTTATTAATATAATATATTTTCTTATATATATATATATATATATATATATATATATATATATATATATATATATATATATATATATATATATATATATATATATATATATATATATATATATATATATATATATATGGCTCAAGCAGATACCCGGAAAAACATCAGACATCTCAGTCCAGAAAAGTGCAGTACTAGGAACAGCAAAGATACTGCGTAGAACTCTCAAGCTCCCAGGCCTCTGGTAGAGGGCCCGAGCTGATGAGGGTGAGAGAGACCAACCACCGTGGAAGGTGAGGAACACATTTATATATATATATATATATATTTGCCCCTTTATGCACATTTATTTTCCTTGTAAAAAAGAGAAAGAGAAAAAATTAAAATAAAAAAAAACATAAAATAACACAGATGTAGGCTAACATTCAATTTCAATAATTTAACAATTTAGGTCTAAAGATCAGATTTTTGGTGTGTATGTAAACATTGCCACTGATTCAGTCAAAGAAAACAAAGCATACCACGGGCCAAAATGCCATATCAGTGGCCATTAGTTACCTTTTTCAAATCAGAAGACTGTCATGTAGACGCATCGCTTCGGTGCTGCAGACCGGGCACACGTACCGGTACCTCGTACCTGTCGTACCCTGCGCCTGTGGCACCCCCTCCTCCCTCAGCCAGGGAGCGCGTGGAGCTCTGATGAACGAGAGCCGTGCGTGGGTTACCATGAGGTGGCAGTAGAGGAGCCTACGTCTGGGACAGGACATCTCAGAAGTTTAGTCTGGCGTAGTAGGTATAATTGTTGCAGGATAATCCAGATATCAGCAGGGCATTCTTAAAATCAACTGCATTTATTTGTAATGTGTAATATTTACTTTTACGAGTGACGACTGTGTGAGAATCGAGCGCACCCTCCTGTGCGCTTCGGCGGAGTTTAGGACCCGGCGGGAGGCGCGGTACAATAGAGCTGTTGTGCTGTGTGTGTCTGTGTGTGTGCGTGTGTATGTGTATGTGTGTGTATGTGTATGTGTGTAGTGCTGTGGACAAGCACCAGCGACCCTGGAGCTCCTCTGTGCAGATTTACAAACACTACCAAAACCCACCAAGTAACAGCCACACTTGGACCGCTTGTCCCCGCGCTAGAACGTGATTTGTGGCGTGTATCTGAAGCGGAGCTATGAAGGTAAGACAGTGGACATGGACAATATGCTGTGCCTGGATTTGCCATGAATGTGGAGGTAGGCCACGGTCTGTTTCTCCAGTCTTTCATCAATTCTAGACCGATTTTCGTAACACGAGAAGCGTCCTTTGGCGCTGCATTTGCTTAAATTACGCACGACTTTGGTTAAATCTGTATAATACTGGCTCTATGTAGGAAGTGACATTATTAAAGGTGGCGCCCATGTTTGATTCCTCCACAGCCTGGTGTATAACGTGGATTTGGCGCCAATACATTGTTATTTCGGGCTTCACTGCAAGTTCTATGCATTGATTTCGTGACTCTTAAATCCTTTACACTTGTACATATCAAAATGTGTAATAATCCATGTGGTACGATGTTAAAGCGTGGATTACTGGACGCTTTATAGTCGTTTTTCCCTCCGTGGCTCCACATTGAAATCCCCACGTCACATCCGCTCCCTGTGCAGCCGCCCAGCCCCCCACTGCTCTATTTGTCGTAGATGGTTGTGCTCAATCATGGCATTCCTGTATATTATTCGCTACCTTGTTATTGTAGAATAAAGTGGCAGAATGAATGTACAAAGCATGCAATTGTGTTATTTTAGAAACATTGATGTCCAGTTTAGATACAGTATAACTATAGCTGTCACACTGTTCTTGAACAGGGTCATTTGGTCACGTTTTATGGAGCTGCAACTTGCATACGTACAAGGCCATCTTGCTGACTGTTAAGTCTACTAACAGTGTTGAAACAAGTAAAATTAATGTGCAGCTAAAGCTAGTCTCTCAAACTACAATTTATGTTAAAAAGTTTTCTGTAGATCTTGATATTATAGTGTTTCTTACTACTTTTGTTTTTTTGTTTACTCTGCCATGTGCTCTCCTCCATGCTCTTGGGAGGTGTTAGGTTTGCATTAACCTTTTTGATGCAAAGAGCCAGTTGTTATACTATAACTTTTCTCTTGATTTTGCAAAAGTGAATCTGACAGTAACCAGTTGTGAGTTTTGCACCATTGCACACTTCACAATGATAATCCACTAATAACTTAATGGTGAAAATTTAACTTGACATGACAGCATGCAAAACACGTTGGCACAACCCTCCTTGCCAAGTGTGGTAATAAAGGCTTGTAATATTAGACCTTTTTGAGTATCACAGGTTTTGTTTTTTTTACTTAGAAATGAAACTTTATGTATATACTGTCTTACGGTATGGGGCAGGATATATTTCATGTCTCCCCCCTCGTGCCCTCCTTCCTCATGGGGAATGTAAGGCATGTCCTGTCTGTTGAAGCAGAGCACTGTATTCGCGGCTACAACCATAATGCTAAGTTTGACCCAGTGGTTCAGTAGGCCAATGCAACATGATGTGCAGATATGTCACATTTTTAATATTATTCTGCCACATCTATAGCCATGTACTTTAACCTGTCTATCCTATTGTTTTTGCAGGTATGAAACTACACAGATGAAAATTGACTGAAAACTCTACTAGCATGCTCTTCCATTTGAAATTTATGGTGAGGTATCACACTAGAAGAGTGGTTTGGTTTATTTACCAAAACAAATGGTTAACTTGTATTTAGTTTCTTTATGTTAACACTGTGTAACTTTTCTGCAGGATGATACAGGATGAAACGCATCAGGTCCTCCAGCAGTAGTGACAGTTCTGACAATGAGAGTAAGTCTACTATGGTTACAAAATATGATATAGCTTTAAAAAAAAACTGATTATTTACTTTTTTGTCTAGGTCCCTCAACGTCCTTCTGCTCTTCAAACAAGTATGGCAGTAAACCGGGAACCCCCGCCTCTAGCCAGAAGAAACCTGCTGAAGTGAGAATACAGCTTATGATCAATATTTTAGAAATGGCAGAATAAACTTTGGGATATGTAGCAGTATTGAGTATGTATGTAATTTTCTATAAACTTCGCAGCAGCATGATACAAAGCAGGAACTACTACAAGAATTCCTGTAAAGTATTATTAATTGTTACATTTTTTATTTGTGGGTTTGTAGTACAAACCGGTCCAGATTTGTCCCAGATTGATTAGTGATTTGACTGAAAATAAGAGTAAGAGAAATACGAGTTAGTTACAACTTTCCCTTGATGTTTTACATGCCCAGGAGCATCACAGTTTGTATCAAATGAAGGACAAAAAGAAAAAAAAAAAGTCCAAGAATAGCTGTAAAAAGGAGAGTAGAAACACCAGAGACCCTCAAATCAGAATTAGGAATGAATCTCACAACTTCGAGATTGGCAATGTGCCATGTGTGCTGCGACCTTGCTCCGAGGCCATTGTGCAGTGACAGCTCTGTGGGTTTTTATGACGTTTTTCTTATTTTATTTTTAGGTGTTCAGAAAAGACTTGATCAGTGCTATGAAGTTGCCGGACTCTCACCATATTAACACTGAAGACTTCTACCTTTTGGCCGACTCATGGAAGCAGGAGTGGGAGAAGGGCGTACAGGTTCTGGCCAGTCCAGACACAATCCCACAGCCCTCAGTCAGGTAGGCTGTCAGAGACATATAGAGGAAAACTATTGTAAGTTTGAGAGTTCATTATTATTGTGTAAGATTGCAATATTTATAATGTGAAGCTGGGAATTTTATTTTGGGGAGATGTCATTCTTCAACGTAAATTCAGTCCCCCTCTACTAATATAACTGGAGTTATTTCACAATACTTTTGTCTGCTTTTTAGACTGCTCAGTGCCAAGTTTGTTTGTTTTTTTTGTTGTTGTTTTTTTTTTTGAGGAACAAAAACATTATCAATCATTGCATTTCACATAAAATAAAAATATATTCGATATTTGATAAAGGTTGTGAATGCAACTTGCAGGCATCTAGATTTTTTTTATTGTAGTCAATTAATTTTCTTTTTTAATTACAGAGTTGTTGCAGACAAATCTAAAGAGGTGCTGTACACTCATAAGAAGAAGTACATCCAGTGCTCAAACCCAGACCTGACAGAGCCGGGGTACGTGAACATCCGCGAGCTCGCAGAATCCATGTGTCGTTATGATCTGGACGAAATGGACCTGTACTGGCTCCACAACCTCAACAAAGAGCTAGCACACATGGGTGAGTTAAAAGTACTATGTTGTTCAATAAAAACAGACAGAGCTTTAAACATGTGTTTTTCAAGCCAATGCATTTTCATAATTTCAACCCTTGTTTAAACTAAAAGCGTTAGAGAACTCGTGGTCTACCTGTTAACTACCTGTTAGGGGCCCAATAAGCAATGTGAATATTTTGTTCTAAAACTGATGTTTCTGAAACAGACTAAGGGCAGGATTTATCTAATAATATTAACATGGGCCAGAATTGTGACAGTTAACAAGATGATTACAAGGAGCATTTCCAGTTTATATATTGCATAAAAAAGAAAGCATTTTGGTTTGACTGTATTTCAGGGGAGGAGCCGATAGATGAGCTGACAATGGAGCGCACCCTAGAGGCGCTGGAGCGGCAATGTCACGACAACATGAAGCACGCGATCGAGACGGTGGAGGGTCTGGGCATTGAGTATGACGAGGACGTGATCTGTGACGTGTGCCGCTCACCCGACAGCGAAGAGGGCAACGACATGGTCTTCTGTGACAAGTGTAACATCTGTGTGCACCAGGTCAGCTCATGTTGATTATTATAGAGAACCCAACAGCTTAGTGGCTAGCACTCTCCTCTCACAGCAAGAAGGTCTCAGGTTCTCACTATGTCAGTCACACCACAGCAAAACAAAATCTAGCTTTAATGAATTTTTTTACTGTACAGAAGTCCTCACTTCTGTTTTACACTACACACAAGATCAATGTGATTTACCTCACACCGCTACATATTTTTGTGCATTGTGTTCTGATCACCCTTTCTGCTTTAGGCCTGTTATGGGATTGTTAAAGTGCCTGTTGGGAACTGGCTCTGTCGGACCTGTGTCCTGGGCATCGACCCTCAGTGTCTGCTCTGTCCCAAAAAAGGAGGCGCCATGAAGGCCACGCGGGCTGGGACCAAGTGGGGCCATGTAAGCTGTGCACTGTGGATACCAGAGGTCAGTCATTTACTAATATATTTTAACATGATCAACTCTTAGTACTGTAACATCCATAGCTGCCAAGCTATTGATTCACCTTTTTTTAATCTTTATCTTTTCTGTTTCACAGGTGAGCATTGCTTGTCCTGAGAGGATGGAGCCCATTACAAAGGTGTCCCATATTCCCCCGAGTCGCTGGTCTCTGATCTGCAGCCTGTGCAAAATAAAAACAGGCGCATGTATACAGGTGAGTGTATACCAAAATGCTCCTGACATGATGCTGTAGTCAGCATACAGCCTCTTGAATTAGTTTCCATATATTTATGATGTTTTTTCTCCTTTGTTTTCCATGTGTCACTAGTGCTCTGTGAAGAACTGCACCATCCCCTTCCATGTGACGTGTGCGTTTGAGCACAGCCTTGAGATGAAAACCATTTTGGATGAAGGGGATGAGGTCAAATTCAAATCCTTCTGCCTCAAACACAGCAAGCCTAAGTGTGGAGAGCCAGGTCTGAGTCCAGTCCGGTCCAAACCCAGTGGGGAGGCAGTGAAGGGCGGGCAGCGCGCTCAGAGGCTGCAGGAGTTGGAGGAGGAGTTCTACACACTCATTCAACCAGATGACTTGGCCAAAAGCCTCAGCCTGTCTGAATGCAGAGTGGACTTCATCTATCAGTACTGGAAACTCAAGAGGAAAAACAACTTCAACAAAGCATTGCTGCCCCCCACAGAGGAGGAGGAGAGTCTAATGCTGCAGCCACAGGAGGACAGTATCCACACACGCATGAGGATGTTCATGCACCTCAGGCAGGACCTGGAGAGGGTGAGCCATATCCACTCTGCCATTTGTTTATATCAGGGGTGCCCAGTCACTTTACACTTTAAACTCACAGGAAGTGGGGTAGCAGCTGGTGGTTCACTTATGTGGCTGGTTAGACGTTTAGTGTGTTTATCAACTGTCACTTGTACCAGGCAATAAATTTCAATTGGATAGACGGGGCTTTGGAATCAATGCCAAAGACTGGTGTCCGATGGCTTTGTCAAGATAATTCATTTTCTTCAGTTGAAAATACAAATCTTAAGTTTTTGAATTTTTGAGCATACTCTAACAGTTGCATTACAGTTTTAATTTGCCCAATTTTCAGACACATCCATGGCTCAAGTTGGTTCATTTTCCCACTATATATTTTTACCTCTCACATTTTGTTAGATCTTTAAAAATATATCCTGATTTATTGATTTATAGAATGGAGATCAAATTAACATATTTACTAAGCTACCAGTGGAATAAGAGTTCTATGAGTGAATATGCTGTATATTGTGGTGATTTTATACATACACAGTATCTATTCAGACATTTAAACTCTGTTCTGGTTTTCAGGTGAGGAACCTGTGCTACATGGTGAGCCGTCGAGAGAAGCTGAAGCTGCTGCAGAGTAAGGCCCAGGAGCAGATGTTCAGTCTTCACATTAAACTCATGGACCAGGAGTTCTCAGCAGGTGAGAAAATGATCAAAAATTACATTGAATTTCTAGATAGGCCAGCACAATAAGAAATATATATATTTAATAACGATATTATAAAAATCACAACTTTGATTATTCCTTATTTTATTTATGCACATCTGCAGGTCTTCCAGCGTCATTCCCTGTGGAAAATACACTCTTTCACCCTCCTCCTCGGATAACGCTGAAGCTCAAAATGCCCAAATCGACAGGTCAAAATGGAAACTTGAGTAATAAATCAGCCAATGGTCCATTGTGCCTGGACAACAGCTTAAATGTCACCGACCAAGCATCTGGAGAGGGGCTGGGACAGGGCAAACCTCTGCTCCACCCCCGAAACCGGAAAGAGGAGCGCTCCAATGGCAGCTTGCCTTCATCAAACACAAAAGTGAAACCGTCTGGTAAACCTTTAGCGCTGCACGCTGCTCTTCAAGGCCACTCATCCAATGGAAAACATAACAAGGACAGTAAAGGGCGCAAGACAAAACTGAATGGGGTTTTGGAGAAATATGTTGCACAAATGGACAACTCTTGCCAGACAAAAAGCGACGCAGAAGCAAATAAAGCACTGGAGAAGGCTAATTTTCGGAAAGTTGCAATAGAGCATTTTGGGAAGTCATTCAAAGAGGCTACAATCAGTTTAGTCCGGGCAACCGAAGACATGAACACTGAAAAACTGTCCAAAAAAGGAACAACTAAAGAAGGACTATGTGCAAAGGCAATTTCAGTTAAAGGCACACGAGACAGCGATGGCTACTGTCCTGACTTAGAGCTTAGTGATTCAGAGACCGAGGCAAAAGGTAGACACAAGCAGCAGAGGATACTGTCACTGGACGGGCCCAAAGTAAACTCTGGGAAGGGCATAAGCAGAGGCAAGCAGGCTTTTAACTCTAGACAGCCCAGGCAGAGGTGACAACTGCTGGGGTAGTCCTGGGTCTTCCAAAAGGGTCCTACAAATTGCCACCAGAGGGCAACTCACTCCAAAAAATATTTAATAATACGGTTAATCCCTGATTAGATCCTGGACTTTAAGCTCTGTCCACAAGATTCTCTCTAAAACATTGTTCCATAGAGTCTAAATAGTCATTGCTGCCTTTTCCTCTCAAAACTAATGTCTTGGGAGTCTAGACTATAATAAGACTTAAAACTCTTTCCAAAAACACCTACACATAAATTGGCCAGTAATCTGATCAAATTGTACCCTTTCATTAAATCTGCCTTAAAAGATACTGCTGTATATAAAGTGTTGAACTCATCTGATGTTTCAAAGTATTTTTACAAGTTCGTCTAAAATGTTTTGTACACATTTTTCTACAGATGTTGAATGACTTTCATGTTTTGTGTTGGTTTCAAAACACAAATGCCTTTTTATGTATACCATTGAAGACCATTGTTGCATTCAAAGTGTTAAAGGCCAAATTGAACATATTCACACAGAAGGCATTTTGTGGTTGTGAAAACTAATCATATTTGAAAGTTTAAATTCCTTTTAGACCTGTTGTTATAAGTAAGAATTTCCAGGCAGACAGTATAAACCACAATAATAACAAAATAATAAATCAACTAAAACCTGAGCTAAAACAATATTGTGATAAAACAGTATTTTGTATTTTAAGCACATCAGTTTTTCTTACCCAGCTAATTATTTGGCTTCCATAGTATAAACTAATTGGATAAAAATTTAATTGAAGCAGTCGGCTTAAAAAACTGTATTCCATGTTTTTGTACTATGAAAACCCGGGTTTAGAAATGGACCATTACTTGACTGAACTTAAAGCAAGACTGAACTGAGTGTTCTTAATGAGGGCTTCAACAATAAAAGGCTCTATGGCATTTGCCTTTTTAAAGCACTACACCAAAACACTAGTCCCCTTTCCTTAAACCTGCTGAACCAATCTTACTACAGGTTTGCTAAAGCTAAGTTGAATGCTTCATTTGGTGCTGGCTACTTGTTTGGCATAATAACTTCAAACAGACGAACATTTCTCTGTTCATGTTTTTATTGTTGTGACTTCGAGCTATGACTGTAGTTTGACTGAGGTCTGTATGGTGCTTTACCAGTTTACAAAGTCCACAAAGCCATTTCATGTTACACTTCTCTTTTTGGACATTTTAAAAATAAAAAAGTTCAAACCAATAAGTTTTTGTTCATTGTGCTGATGAATGATTGTACATGAAAGTATAATAATATAATGGCAAATGAAATGAGATGTTATTGTTGTAACGCCAATCGGGCTGTAGAGGGCAGCACTTCCTCAGTTACATTTTAATAGCGCGCCTAACTTTTTCATATACAGTACTTAAAATGTCATGAAGATGTTCTCAGAGTCCTCTCAGTCTTAATACTGTCTATCCTAACAATGTCAAATAGGCTAAATTACATTGCCAACTCTAGTCCTATACAGTCCAAGTCATGGTTCCATGGTCTAGTTGTGATTCCCTGATTTTAGTTGTTCTCCCTGCTCTGACCAATGCTTTTTCAGGGTTTATTGACCTGCTGAAGAAGCTAAGTAAAACTAAGTGAAGCTTTAATCAATAGCCACTAGAGTTAATTAGTCCTGGGCTCCACACACAATCCCTTCTATTATCCACAAAACCACATAAGCACTTTTAAAGGAGACTATTTAAATGCAGATAGACAAAGTAACTTAAAATGTACTCATGTTCTTGGGCATTTTATAGACTAATACTTGCACTTTTGAGGGTTTCCAGGGCACAGCAGAGGAGCCCTAAAATTAACTGATTAGGCATATTATTGTGAGTTTTCCTGAATTTTCCCTCTATTACTGTAAAGCTCCTGAATGTCTGCTGGTTATAATAGTTTGAAATAGTCTATACAAACTAAAGGCAGGCAAATTTGTATTGTTCTTCTGAGGCGAGCCTTCAGTCTCCGTGGGTGCAGAATGCTGTGGCTGTATTGACACGTTTATGGTTACTTGTAGGCATATAAGCGTGAGCTGTGAAGCTGGGGGAAAAATGTAGAAATGTGCATGCCCTTTTCCTGTTTGAGCACGATGCGCTCGGGTCCTTTAAGAGAAGCGCCTCGCAGTGTCTCTGCTGATCTGTGCAGTTCCGCCTTTTCTTTTGTAAAATTGCAGCAGCTCAGGTCAGACGCATACCGCCGCTAAAACACCGGGACCGTCCTGACAGCGCGCCCCACCTGGCCACGGCGACAACTAACCGGGACTAACCACAGCACGTTTCCGTAATAAAGGATGCTGACGTTTATGACCGGCATCAGCAGCGTCCAGACGGAGACAGGTGGAAGAGATGAGGGGAGGACAGCCAAGCGCATCGGCCAAATATGTTTGAGAGAGCCGTGGTGAGGTCTGGAGAAGCGCTCGGATGGGGCACTTTGCGGGGCGCACGGTTTAAAGTGTAGTCATCATCACATTCCCCTGATCGGCTCTATCGGCTGATTCAGGACGGAATTAACGCAGCAAGTAAGTGTGTCTGCAACGGGACAGTGGAGGGCAAGCTCTCACCATCCCTGTGTTTAGTCTGATCACAAAGTGAGTCATTAATTAACTGTTACAACTGCATATATGCATTCTAAAAGAAGAACAAATCACATAAGAATATCAGCTTAACTCAAATAATTTCAGAAAATATATTTTGGGCAACGAGGAGAGCTACAATGTGTGCATTTAGTAGGCTATTATCACTGCAACAGTGATCATTGCCTCCATTCATATAATTCATTCATATCATTATTTTTTTATTTGCCTAAAATCCCAACAAATATTAGAAGGGATTCAGTGACAAAATTAGACAAATTGTTATACTGCCTGTGTAGGTCTGCAAGAGACAGTGCACGTCAGTTGCAGAAAGATCATGACTGAGTGAGTGAAAAGTGGTCAAAACGCCAAATACAAGGTGCAAATGTGACTCCAGGCTTATGTCATCGGTGCTGGTGTCTGGGATGAGTGAGTGGAGTCTGGCTGAGCTGCCCATGGACAGATGGATGTCCCTCCTGCCCCCTCCTCTGTGGGACATCCCGCTGTATCACCTTGCTATCCCAGGTACACTATTCCTGTTTTTAGAATAGCATATTTTTATGACCTTTTATTACCTTATTAGTTTTTACCTTTATTAAATCGGGATGACCAGAAGCCCCTTTACAAAAGAGTATTACCGTACTCATAAAAATGTAAACAAACATTTGTCATAATGTGTAATTTCATAATGCATTGAGGTAGATCCATACTATTAATAGCTTAATGGTTTATTGACAACATTTGTCATGTTTCTGATTCAGGCAGCCACAATGCCATCACCTACTGCCTGGACATGAATGACCGCTCCCCGATGGACCTGCTGCAGCCGGACATGCTCCAAAAGCTGGACAAATACATGAAGCCCCTCATCAGGCCTTTTGTCTACAAGTGGGCTGTAGCTCAGGTAATAGTTATAAAAATATCCTTGGTATTAAAGTGAGTTTAAATAAAGTAGTACTTAAAGCTATTTGACTGATACAATCCGAGGTGCGCCAAAGTGCTTTACATGTTAGACAACAAAATTAACCAAATTACTAGTAGCAGTGAATTGCAATAGTAGTTGTCTAGGGAGTAGACAATTTATATTGGAGTAGGCCTCATGTCTCGGGGCCCCTAAATGTGGGTCTATTAGAAAAATCTATTATAATATAGTACAGTACATCCTAATAGTATTTTAATTACCAACCGTGTTAAAAGATACAAAGATAATGTATTCATTTATTGTTATATTTAGGAGTACAACATAAAGCAGCAGCTGGACTGTGGAATCCGATACTGTGACCTCAGAATTGCGCATCGACCTAATGACCCCTCAACTGACCTGTACTTCTACCACGGAGTCTACACCACCATCACTGTACAGGTAAAGACCACTACAACCACTGTCTAAGACCACACCCACTGCTGTACAAGACCACACCCACTGCTGTACAAGACCACACCCACTACTGTACAAGACCACACCCACTGCTGTACAAGACCACACCCACTACTGTACAAGACCACACCCACTGCTGTACAAGACCACACCCACTACTGTACAAGACCACACCCACTGCTGTACAAGACCACACCCACTGCTGTACAAGACCACACCCACTGCTGTACTAGACCACACCCACTACTGTACAAGACCACACCCAATGCTGTACAAGACCACACCCACTGCTGTACAAGACCACACCCACCACTGTGCTAGACCACACCCACTGCTGTACAAGACCACACCCACTGCTGTACTAGACCACACCCACTACTGTACAAGACCACACCCACTACTGTACTAAACCACACCCACCACTGTAGAAGACCACACCCACCACTGTGCTAGACCACACCCACTGCTGTACAAGACCACACCCACCACTGTACAAGACCACACCCACTTCTGTACAAGACCACACCCACCACTGTACAAGACCACACCCACTGCTGTACAAGACCACACCCACTACTGTACAAGACCACACCCACTGCTGTACTAGACCACACCCACTACTGTAGAAGACCACACCCACCATCCATCACTATACAACACCATAGCCACCACTGTAGAAGACCACACCCACCACTGTACTAAACCACACCCACCACTGTAGAAGACCACACCCACTACTGTACAAGACCACACCCACTACTGTACAAGACCACACCCACCACTGTAGAAGACCACACCCACCATCCATCACTACTACTGTACAAGACCACACCCACTGCTGTACTAGACCACACCCACTACTGTACAAGACCACACCCACCACTGTACAAGACCACACCCACCACTGTACAAGACCACACCCACCATCCATCACTATACAACACCATAGCCACCACTGTAGAAGACCACCCACCACTGTACAAGACCACACCCACTGCTGTACAAGACCACACCCACTGCTGTACTAGACCACACCCACTGCTGTACAAGACCACACCCACTGCTGTACAAGACCACACCCACTACTGTACAAGACCACACCCACTACTGTACAAGACCACACCCACCACTGTAGAAGACCACACCCACTACTGTACAAGACCACACCCACCACTGTAGAAGACCACACCCACCATCCATCACTACTACTGTACAAGACCACACCCACTGCTGTACTAGACCACACCCACTACTGTACAAGACCACACCCACCACTGTACAAGACCACACCCACTGCTGTACTAGACCACACCCACCACTGTACAAGACCACACCCACCGCTGTACAAGACCACACCCACTGCTGTACAAGACCACACCCACTGCTGTACTAGACCACACCCACCACTGTACAAGACCACACCCACCGCTGTACAAGACCACACCCACTGCTGTACAAGACCACACCCACTGCTGTACTAGACCACACCCACTACTGTACAAGACCACACCCACCACTGTACAAGACCACACCCACTGCTGTACTAGACCACACCCACCACTGTACAAGACCACACCCACCGCTGTACAAGACCACACCCACTGCTGTACAAGACCACACCCACTGCTGTACAAGACCACACCCACCACTGTACACAAAGGGAATTGTGCACCACTTTGACCTATGTTTCTGTTTGACTCATAAAAATAATGTATGCTGCTTTATTTGTCAGACTGTTTTGCTGGAGATCAGGGAGTGGTTGGACACTCATCCCAGTGAGGTGGTGATCCTGTCCTTCAGTCACTTCCTGGGATTGAGCCAGGAGCTGCACATGCTGCTGTTGACCACCATCTGCAACACCTTTACCTCCAAGATCTGCCCCAAAATGGTCAGAAATTATATTTTGCATTCACAGTTGGCAAAGCAAATTAGCAAGTGTTGTAATTGTAATAATCATATAATCATATTAGTGTAGGTTTTATGCCAGATGCCCTTCTCATCCCTCAAAATTAAAATTAAGATGTCCTCAGAATGTAGTTGGTTTACAATTTGCCCACACATGTACTGTTGTTGTGTCTTTGGGCCAGACTCCCACAATACTCACTCCAGTTATGTTTAGGAATATCTGTGTGTTGACTTTGTTCTTGTATTATATAAATCTGAAAGTATAGTATCCAGTACATAACATCTCTACAATAACACATTACATTGTGTATATCCATATGGTGCCCCAGCTGTTCCAGTTACTTCACTGACCTTTCCAGGGATTACCACATTTCTCATATGAACGCCATTGGTGCAGATAAAACAGTTTACCTACTGAACTGCAAAAAAGCTACATTAGAACAGATAATATTTTTTAGATTTTCTTTTATTTATTTAAAAACAAGCCAGTAAGGTCTTAAGACTTACATCATTTAACTTGCGGAATGAATTAGGAACTTCTGGTTTGAATACATATTACGTTGAAATAAGAAAGAATACTCGCAAATGAGGAAAAAATACTTCTTCTATACTTACTTACAAGTCTAGTACAATAAGCAAATACACTAATCAAAACAGAGCATTGCAGGATAAACTTTGAGAGTTGAGATGTCTCATACCAAGTTGTTGCAGAAGTGCTTACTTTCACCTTTTTTGTTTACTACATTGCGCCTTCAAATAACTGTCAGTTTCTTTGGGGGTAGATTAATACATGTATGTATGCCTTGTATGTGTGAATTGCATTTAATTCCAGGAGCAGTTAACCCTTCGAAACCTGTGGTCGATGGGATACCAGGTGATTGTGTCCTATGAACATAACATGTCAGGCTGTCACTCTGAGCTGTGGCCTCATATACCTTATTGGTGGGCCAATAAGTGCAAGGCGGAGTCACTCATTGAAGTGTTTGAACTGAAGAAACAGCATGGGCGCCCAGGTAGACCCCACTACCTTTACATCTGGTTTTACTATTGATATTGCTGCTACTACTATTACTACGTACTATAACTTCACAGCTTATTGCCATTTGTCACACACGGCTACAATTTGTACTGACAATACTACAATACACTCTTATTTTTGCATCTTTTGCTTTAGAATCTGAAGTTTAAATGAACAAGAAAGTTTTTAAGACTACTATTATCCCTACAAATATGTAGAGCAAATATATGACTATATGATCTAACATCTACTATAATTATTTTGCTTTTTACTATTTATATTTTACTATAAATGCAAATTCCTTCACTATAGATACACTACAGAGAGAAGAGTTGACAATATACATTATTTCAGGTACTAGTACTACTACCAGTATCCTAACATATCACATTGTCTTTTTTCACCCCAGAAGGTTTCTTTGTGACTGGAATCAATCTAACAGAGGATCTGAAGTACATCTGCACTCACCCGACTGAGACACTGAAGGATTTGGTCATGTCCACATACCCCGTGCTGCTGGAATGGGTCAAAGAGCAGACGCCAGGAGCCAAACCAGGGGCCCTCAATATCATTGCTGGGGACTTTATCACAGAGTGCCACTTTGTACCCTCTGTGGTTAGACTGAATGAGAAGCTACTCAAGTGGTCCTGCTGACTCTGGACACAAAATGTGAATTTTAGCATGAAAAATACACACGCTTGCTGCTTAGACAAAAAAATATTTGAGTACTTGAATTAAACTGGACAGTTTATTTGGTATAGGCTATTATATTAGCTAACAACCAAAACATGTACAATTGGTTTATCCTCCATACTTAGTTCTTGACACAAGTTCTGGAGGAAGTTTCCAAGGTTCCGAAGTGCTCAGGTTGCCCAAACAGCTTTGAAAGATGGGTCAAATGCCAAAAACAGAAATGTCACTATGGTATAAAGCATGAATGTGACATGTGAGTATTTAAGAAATAACTGCTCTATCTGGAATTTTAAAAACGGTAATGTATAGTTGAGAGAATTATCAGTTGAAAGTTGAAACTATTTGGTATTGGAAGACAAAGGTTCAGGTTATAGGCAAATTTCTTCAGTGCTGAGTAACAAGTCACAAGCAGTGGGCAACTTCAGTGCAACCACAAGGACCCTTCTCCAGCTCTTCAATCAGAATCTTGGTCTGGAGTGCCTAGCTGGAGGTTTATCTAATAGTGCATGTTTTAAGGAATCTTAGTCTTGTGATGTTAACATAAGAAAGCGTTCCTACTAAAGTGGCCAGTGAGTTTATTTTGTTAAATAGAAAAAAGCACTTATTTTAGACAGTGAATTGTATGTATCTGACTACAGAAATATGGCTTTTACTTGCACTTGTTTACATTTCACTATATCACTACCATTATCATTTTCAGCCATTCAGGCCATTTTGTGTGTTGAGTTCACAAAAGCAATAATCAAATACGCTTTAGTCATTTCACTATTATGAATTAATATGCATTTTTAGAAAAGCACAACTATGGATAAAGAAAAAAGCACATGATTGTCAAGGCACATGCTTTGGAATAAGTCAAATCTATTTAACAGAGATGGAAATGTTATTAGATATGTGTACTCAAGTACCCCTTTTCTTCAAAGCCATATCTTGGCAAAGTGGGTCTTGGTAGTAATAGAAATAGCAAAAATAATAGTATATCACTATTATAGAAAAAACAGCTGGTGTAATATTACAAACTTTATTTTAGAATACTTGAAAACACTTTTAAGACAAATTGCGTATCACACCAGATGCCCTCCTTGACACAACTCCATTTATCCAGGCTTGGGACTGACTCTTGCTGAATTAGTCAATGCAATATTAACCCTAGTAAGTATTGACATGCTTGCTTACTTATGCAATTATTTTATCAGTTGTTTTAATAGATGGTAAGCCTAAATTGGATTTTTACTTGAGTACACATTTTAAGTACTTTCCGTATCTGTATGGAAAATTAATGATTGAAACCCACAGCAGTGAAAGATGATACTTGAGGCAGAATGCATGGAAAACCCATATTTGCATGAGCCAGCCTTGACTGTTCACGTAACTTAAGCTAAAACTACAAGCAATGTGTGATCCTGCACCACTGTGCCTGTCTGTGGATACTGGTAATACTTATTTAGTTTGACGGATATTTAAATCAGTAAATGTTGGCCTTGAATGTCTTTTCTTAGACGAGTGACTGATAAAAAAAATAATTTTATATGAATGTTGCATCAGTGGCACGTACTCAATTTCTCTGCAAATCTCATTAGCCTACTGATAGCATCTATTGTTTTATCATGACTATTGACTGTATGAAAAATAAGCATTGAATTACACATTTTTAATTGGTAAGTTTGATACCAAGCAGGGTGCATGTATTAACAGCAATATTTTTCTGCTTTAAGCTTAGGCTATGTATTTAAAACTCTTTATACTTCACTGACTTGTAAATGACATATGTGAATAAAATAGCATTGTTCTTGTTCCCTGAGTTAATCCAATGAGTCTGTGCATAATTTAATCATGTGTTCCACTTAAAATTCATCAAGTAACAAGAGGAGGTACTATAGGGCAGAGGCCTACTGTATAATGTGTCTACTCTACTCACAGATACTGGGCAATAATTAGAAATCCAGGATTAATCTCTTTAACTACATTTAAGTATAAAAATAGCCTTCACAACACAAATATGACTGATTTAAATAATGATAAAATGATATCCTGTTATGTTATAGTCCTACTTGTCCATTAGGCTAATCACTAAGCAGTTTTATTTATTATTAAATGGCAATTCATTGTTAGTAGGTAGGCTACAATACATTTATAACAATGAATGTAATATTATGTTACATTTTTGTGTTACTTCTTTTTGTATTTACTTCCTTCTTTGAGCCAAGCCCCGCCCTCTATAAATGACGTAGGTGGATGTTTTTAAATGGGATTTTTTTCCGCATGGCTACGGGATGAGAAGAGCAGTAACCTTAAAGCAGGACCTTACTAAGATATTTGTAGACTACTATGGCCTGCGTCACAACAACCAGGGATTTTTAAAGCTTTTGTCGTTTTTAATGTGATGGTTTTATCATGTTAAGATGCTGTATATAAAGCTGCGCGGCTCGGTACGTGGGGTTTAGACAGTTTTGGAAGAGTCCCAGAAAAGGTCTGACCGGGATCAGGATGAACTGTGAGAACTGGATGTCCACTTTACCCGAAGAGATATGGGACGTCCCGCTCACCCACCTGGCCATACCTGGTACAGTACAGTGCATTCATGTTTATACTCTCTTTATCTGCATGTACATGTAGGCTACAGCAGTCACAGTAAAAATACATTATTTATTTTTAGGTTAGACTACATCTATTACATACACTAAAATTAATATTCATTAGAAATGGTTCCTTCAGCTTATGTTTTTGTATACATTTGCATGCATTTTTCGATTTCAGTGCTATAACAAGTCCAAATATTAGCCACTTAAAATGGATCAGCAGTGATTCCCTTGTGCCTTTTCATGTTTATTACATTTTCTTGATTAATATCGTTATTTTTACAAGTATTACTAAAATGCCACACAGGAAGCCATGATGCCATGAGCTACTGTCTGGACATCAGCTCTCCTCTGGTCCGCTCTGAATCAGACTGCTTCAGGGTCCTGGACGCAGTCTGCTGCTGCTTCACAAGACATGTCATCTTCAAATGGGCCACAACTCAGGTATGTGCAGTATGCAGAAAGATAACCTGATAATGCAGGTTACGGGATGTGCCAAAATGCACTTCCTGGATGCATTTTAGCCACATTTACAACTGTTCATTTCTTGATTGAATTCAGCGTTTCGTGCCAGTTCAGAGAAGCTGTGTCATAGAATGCTTCCCATATTTAGAAATAAATTTGTAACCGTTTGTAACAATGCTCTTTTTTCATAGCTTAAAACCAAATATTTCAACCTTTGATTCTTACATATTTGGAAATAATAATATATGCATTATTTCATTTGATTTTCTCTACTTCTCTTTATTTTATATTTAGGATAAAAGTATTGAGGATCAACTCTCTTTGGGCATCCGATACTTTGACCTGAGAATCGCTCACAAACAAAACGACCCCAGTCCTGACCTGTACTTCACCCATGTACTGTACACACATCTCACTGTCCTGGTGAGTCAATAAAACCAATCATCAGTTACAATTATCAGTAAAACAGTTTGTCTTTAGCAAGCCATTCTCTGAAACAGGAAACTCTGATGTCAGTCGCTGGATGGCTCAACTCTCACCCAAGAGAAGTGGTCATTCTCGAATGTAGCCATTTTGAGGGGATCAGCGAAAAACTTCATGAAGCCTTTATTTTTTCCATTAAGAAAATATTTGGATCCAAACTCTGCCCAAAAAAGGTACATTTTCTATTTGTATTGGTATAGGTCGAAGGAAAAACATTTTGTTATGGTTGAATTTTGAGGAACTTACTTGTGCCTACTTTGTGCCAAACAGGAGGCCAATATTTCTTTGAGGAATCTTTGGGCGTCTGGATATCAGGTTATTCTGTCCTATGAAGACCAAATTGCAGCAAGACACCCAGAGATGTGGCCGGGCGTCCCGTACTGGTGGGCCAATCAGAAAACAGCAATAGAAGTCATAAGATACTTGAACTGGAAGAAGGAGCTTGGACGACCAGGTAAGATCAATCACCCCTATTAAATTTCTTTTAGATCTGTCAAATCCTATCATCAGTGAGGAACGCATCATAAACAACCATATCATTTATTAGCTGGGCTTGAATTACGTATTAAGTGGTTCACTCTAGATAGATAGCATATTATATAGATAGAATGTTTGTTAGCCTCTGATTTCGATTTTTTCTGCAGAGGGTTTCTTTGTGTCTGGCCTAAACCTGACGGCTGACAGATATTACATCACCACTCACTTGAGGGACTCGCTGCGCACCTTGACTTTGAAGAACTGGGAGTGCCTGAGGTCCTGGGTGGAAGAACAGGTTCCTGGATCTCAGCACCAAAGCGTAAACATAATCGCTGGGGACTTCATTGGCCCCATCCCCCTCTGCCCAATTATTATAGGGCTCAACCAAAAGCTACTCAGAAAAAACAACAAAAATGGGATTCACTAGCTTTTAGTATAATGTTTTTAAATGGTCATATGGGGTAATACCTTCCATACACTGTGATTGAACTTTTCTTTTTCCCTTAATAATTACAGTCAATCAAAAGGGTTTTCCTTATGGGTTTGCATCAACAAATAATGTCTTTCCTATTCAGCAGTTATATGCATGCTGGTCAGAGATCAGTGGTTTTGTGCCAGATGCCCTTCCTTCATCATTAAGTTCTGGTTCATCCTAAACCACTCAAAAAACAGTTAAAATGGGATTTGCTGATATTTACTAAAAGTATTTAAAGCTACTTTATTTTATGTACATACTAGGAATTTACTTGCGTAAATGTTAAACAGTGGTGTTTGGTGGTGGGGGGTGCTCAGTAGCATTTTGTCTGTTGTTACCATAGATGGTTGTTATGGTCTGAGCCAAATTTCTCCATGAGGAGACAAAATAAAAGAAAACCTGAAACCTTCCTAGTTTACTTTACGTCAGTGTTTTCAGGGTTTTATGCCTTCCCTTTTCTGCATTTGTTGGGTATGGCACTGGCATGTTGTCAGTATTACCTCATTGTGGCTGAAAATAACAGGGACTTTATTAGCATTATGGGTTACTTTGTTATTTTATATCTACAACTGTGAATTAATTAAGCATTGACTTGCAAATTGTCTGCCTCCTAGTGTGTAGTGATCTTAAAGGTGCATCACACCAGATGCCCTACCTTTTTGTTGTACCTTGGATGTACTTTTTTTCTTCAATTTATCTCATATTAAAAAAAAAAAAAAATTTAGACAAGAGTAATTTGTGTCCCCCATTTTATATTTTTGAGTTTTTAAACATATTTTGGAACATTTTAGGCTCTATTTGACAGTTCAGTATTGCAGGGAAGAAGCTTCAGGAAATGGTTTGGACCACAGTGCACTTGCTCTCTGTACCCGGGTTCCAACAGCATATTATTTGTGTCCTATTTGTATTCTGCTTTTTCGATTGTTGGTGTTTTAATACATTTTATTTTAAAGTGTTATATGGGTGTGTTAATATGCACCAAATAACGGTATCTATGCAGTAATCTTAGGTGAAATACTTTTTGTACAGTTTGGAATAAAAGATGAATGAAATAAATCAGCTTGTGCCATAAATTGGTTTTCATAAATTTATTTTACGAAGAGTATCTTTCCTTAATGTACAGTTTTCATACAATTGTATTCTTTTGGTTGCTCCCCTTGTCATTAAAACAAACTAGTAGCGTGGCGATTAGATGCATTTGGTTAATCCAACATTCATCAAATGATCAGGCAAAAAGTTTTCACCTCTGACAAGTGAATATCTATATCTCCTCGTCAAGGCACATGTTAAATTATTGTATTGTGCAATGTGTAATGTAACAATAATATTCTAGGCTGGAGGACTGAGCATCGTTTTTCATGTATTAACATTTGAACAATGCGTTGCACAGACAAAAAGTAGACCTAACAGCATTTGCGATTTGTTTCTTTACCTATCTGCCATCTTTGAACAGTTTCTTGTAGCGTCCATAAGCAGCATTAGATATGATGACTTTGACAACAGCAGAGCCTTCATCTGCGATCACCTCCACATCCTGAACTGTGGCTTCCTTATACAGCCAACTAAGAATAAAGGATAATAAAATAAGACACACTTAAAATGGTACAAGATTGTAAATTACTTAATATGCTTACCTAAGCTGTGGAGTGCTGAGGTCCACTTTCAGATTCAAAATATGTTTTCCAGTTGTGTTCAAAATCTCCTCCTCCACAACTTTTTTCAGCTGGGTCAGTCCTTGTTCCTTTAAAGCAGATACTGGCAAAACTCTGGGCTCAGTGGCCTCATAGCTATAAACAAAACATAACTGGTTACTTATATGGTGCATACATTTTTATATTCTCTTGAAACTGCAAATGCCTCTGTATTTGAGAATGTTGACTCCAATATTCACTTATCACTTTCATATATTTTGTGTTGTTTTGTTCTATTGAAAAAGTGCATAGGCCATAACCTCATTACTCTATACCCAAATCTACATATTAACATTAAAAATATTTTTCTTCCTGTCTCTTGTCTTACATGAAGTTGACTGAAGCCACAGCAATAGACTATTAAAATACATATAAGATACACTTGTATTAAACATAAAAATAAAATACTAATCTGCAGCAAAGCCCTTATATGCTGAATATTTTAATGCATAAAAAAACTTGTTACTAATATAGTTTTTTGAGATGAGAGTTAATGATGTGAAAGAGGATGTGAAAGGTAGTTGGTGTGAGAGCAGGCTGCAGAGGATGGTCAGATAGAGTTAGAACGCTCCATATAAGAATAAAAATGTTCATTTAATTACTTCTCAATGAGGTCGATTTTATTGTGGACCTCAATCATGGAGTTCATCAGAGCGTCTGGGATATGAAGGTTTTTTAACACACTCAGTACATTGGCCTTCTGGTTTACAGTCTCTGGGTGGCTGATATCTCTGACGTGAATCAGAAGATCCTGTAAAAAGTCAAAATGACAACTGAATTAGTGCATACATCAATCAGGCATTACATTATGATTTTAAATGATCTTTCAATCAAAACAAGCCATGAAGGTCTTGTGCTCTGATAAAAACTTTTAGCAGTGTTACAAGGTTGTTTCATTCACGTTTGAGGAGTTCTGTATATTTCTGTACTCTCTAAAACTCCAAACACTTGGCTTCACTTTATAATGTAATTAAGCAGTAATGAAGAAAGATCTGTAACAATGCTATTGTTGAAAAGGCCACTTGTCTAATCCAGTCTTTGCCAATGTCAACCAGGCTTATGGGATGGGGGTACATGAGCACTTACCAAGGGGATACTCTGATTGATTCATTTCTGTTTTAAAAGAAGATATTAAATAGAATTTGGATTCAAAATAAATTCACATCCTTAATTGCCAATTCTAGCTATCTAGGATACTTGGGACAAAATTAAATGATCTACAGAGGCATGTTAGTACATAAATAGTATTATTATATCCAATTATGAACTCAAACAATTGTGATAATGATTTTTGATTGACACATTGATCAAGGAGTAGTCTTAACTTACAGAGTGCTTTATATCCTCGAGTGTGGCAGAGAAGGAGTCTATGAGCTGATGGGGCAGTTGGGACAGGAAACCAATAGTGTCCACGTACAGGACAGTCATGCGGCTCGGTAACTGTCCCGCATGAACCGTGACATCCAGAGTTGCAAACAGCTGATTTCTGGGCTGAAGACCGGTGTCACCTGTCAATGCTTTGATCAGGGTGGTTTTTCCTAAAGATAATAAGATAATAAAAGAGATACACGTGTAATGTTTTAAAACTGGAAAGAAAAGGATGATTGCAATTAAAAAGTATGTGCTCATAAGTGCAAATGTTTAATTTAAAATCATATACAAACAAAAAATCTGTATCTGAAACTACATCTGTGGTATAAATAACGATAAGTTCTTAAAGTTTCCTTACCACAGTTTGTGTATCCTAGAACAGACACTACAGGGAACTCTTTGTGTTTTCTCTGGGAGCGCAGCAGGTGCCTCTTTCTCCGCAGTTTGTCCAGAGCAGAGCGGATCTTCAGCTCTCGCTCCTTTAACAGTCTGTGCTGGACCTCATACAGAGTCTCACCTGGAAACGCACAACCAGCCTGTTAAAGCAGTGCACAAATTCAGGAAGAACAGTACGGATATCTTGAGAACTTGAGCTCAGAAAATCATAAGTTACTGGTAAATGCAGTTTTATCGCCACTTTCGTCAGTTACATTTATTAAATGATTTCAATGGATAAAGTAAATATGACTCATTTCTGGGTCAGGAATGGGTCATGTAAACTGTATTTTTATCATTTCAAACCCATGCCAAAAGGCTTTGTAGTTTTCATTTGCTTTCTTTAATTCTACAATGAGCAGTTTGATTCAACCATCATAAAAAGGTAAAATAGTCTTTAATTAGAAAATAAATAGTGCATACAGACAGCACGGCACAAAGACTTCTTCGACATATGGATATTTCAGTTGGTCATAATGTAATAAAAGATAAAATCAGTTGTGCAGACCTATTATTTCTACAGTTAATTAATACCGTGGCCATTACCTGAACCACCAATGTACCTCGACCCTCCACCTTGCTGATCCAAGTTTGCCATTTCATTCTTTAGTCGAGATCTAGAAACATATAAACACATTATGCATCAAATAAGTAATTAAAACTACTGTAGTTACTACAGAGTAATACCTTAACAGAGGGATTTCTGCCAGAGAGATCTGTAGCTTTGCCTCTTTTGTTTTGGCGTTGCAGCGAAAGATGTGCAGGACAATCGAGTATCTATCAAACACTTTCACTCCCCAGGCTTCCTCCAGATCTCGCTGATGTTACACATAAGAATACATTTAAATATATGATGGCATGACACCAACCTAATGTAGAAACAAAATAAGGAGATAAACTCACTTCGGAAGTAGGAGAGAGACGCTCAACATTGACAAAAACTGCAGTGATTCCTGGAGTTTGTCTAATTTTCTCTAACGAAAAAAGAGCAAAGGAAATATCAATAAATGCTATTTTACATAAAAGTAAATAGACTAGATTAATTATTCGTGCTGTCAATGCTACGAGACACACATTTCTGTAACATAATTTTAATGAAAGTAGTAATTTTTACCCCCTTAGTGCAAGCATTTAATTTTTAAATTTCTATACACTATTAATTTGTTTGATCTGTTTTGATTGCTTTATGAATAAAACTTCACAAATTGAGAGAGCACATACCTGTGAGGACCTGGAAGTTCCCTTTTCCAAATATTCTCTTCTTCTCTGGCGTTTTGGTTGAGAGAATGATCTTATCCACAACCCGCCAGTTCCCTAAAGTGCTCACAAGTCCCTCCGCCTCTGCCACCATCAGTTCAGCTAATAAATGATAAATAAAATATTCAGTTAACAATTTAATATGACCTAGCCAAGTCAATTATAACTTTGTTTCATGTTCTGTGTAGATTGCTTCAAAGTGTTCTTCATTTCTACACAGATTTCACATATGAACACCAGTTCATCCCTAATAGGTGACATAACTTCTCATCAAACACAGAAGTTGAAACCACGATTTTGCATTCTTCTTATGTCTCAGATCATTGTGCTTTACCTGTGGTAAGATGCTGTTTTCTGCTGCCCCACTTCACATCGGGGTGGACAATAAAGACCCGGTGGTGACTGTCCCCCAAACCCAGCGGCCCCTGGGTCTGGAACAGCTCCTCCACTTCACTGTCCGGGAGGAAATCTTCCTCCTCCTCTTCCTCCCGCCCGAAGATACCCCCATCATTGTTCTTCAGGGCGGGCACGGACAGGCCAAAGGGTCTAGTCTGCACATTTAAACACCTTGTTAAACTTAGATCTGTCTTCTTTAGGATGCTAGTGATAGGAAGTGATGAGTGGGGAGTCCAGTAGATTGAACGAACGCAACAACTCCGTCTTTGCAGGAGATATGTGCAAATCCTCACTAACGCAGACATTCTGGACAAGGAAGTGTCCAGGAGCGGGTTTAAATTTTATAATGCCGTTTATTTTACACATTTACGTGCATTTCATGGTCCACACGCCGTTTGTAAAGAGACAGCTCCAATGTTTACATCTGAACTTCTTCGCTAAAAGCTTAATGAGGGAGAAATTTAAAAAACGCGCACTGCCATCTAGAGGACGTTTGGAGTAGCACCACCTCACGTCTGATTCTATAAATTACACAAGTGCTACAGTGAAAAACTGCGCATGGGCTGTAGTTCAGGTGTATTTTTCCAAGTGTAGCCTACATGTTCTTAATTTGGTTCATTATCGTTAAATTGGATTTTTAAATGCGGACTAATTTTAATTAGTACGTTTATGGTTTTGATAGGCCACGGCCTGTCCCCTCTACATCTTTTCTTAAAAATGTGCAATTTCTGTCTTTTTGGGCTAATTTGTTAATATTGATAGAACACACAACACTTAAGGCCTTAAGTCTTTTTTTTTTTTTTTTTTTTTTAATCTATTTATAGTAATGCAAAATGTTATACTGTGCACGCCTGCAAATTACGCAATGGATAATTTACTTTACCAAAAACCACTATTACCTTATTGGCCTGAACATGTAGCTTAATGACCTGAAGACCCAGTTTTGTTCATGTGTAACATCACCCAAATCCCCGAGGGCTCATCACCTCAGCCTCTACGTGTAGGTGTGTAGGCTGCCAGGAGGACGGCCCATTGTGGAAAAAGAAGTCAGACTGGTCTCAAACCTGCCGCCAGCGCGGGCCCGCAGTAGGCGGCACCAGGACATGCCTAATGTTTACAGGTAAATCATATGGAGTTATATTTTTAATACTGAGATAACCTGCTGCCCATAAGGCCCCACTGGACGCAGGAGAAACCGGTAAGGCGCACCGACAAGCCGCGACATGAATGACAGACAATGAATTCCTTATTTGTGAGTAACTAAAACTATGTCCAAAACGAGGAAGTGAACTTAGGCAGATTTGATCACAAAAGTATTTATTTGTGATGGCGCTCCAAATGTATTCACCGTTCATGAATAAGGGAGTTTTTCATTGTTTTTACGCACAGTTGCAGTCGGTCATGCTGGTGGCACTGTGGAGCACTGGGCTGTTCTTCAGTTTCTTCACATACTGTTCTTCTTCAGGTAAGTCCTGTCTACCAGCTACGCTCTTTATTCACAAGGAAAACATCAGGTTATACAAAGATAGTTAATATACAGAGATAGAAAGCAGCATTATTCCATGCAAAAGTTGGTTATAACCTCATCAGTTGGTACTTGTACATTATTTGTGTCATTTTATGTCCGTATCTCACTTTTACCTCAATAATTTATTGTGAATTAGGAATTTGTTTTTGTAGTATGAGTAACAGGCATAGTGGCAGAAGTAAGTCTTTATAGTGTAGTAAAATGAGATATTGCTACACATTTTAGTGCGTTTCCTTACCTCCTTTATGGAACCTTAAGCACTTCAAGAAACCGCCCACATTCATTTTTCAGTGTAAATAAACACTGGAGGCAAGGGGAATTGAGTGTCTTGCACTAAGACACAACAGCAGTATGTACTAGTGAAAAGGGATTGAACTGAACACTCAGTAGTAGTGGTACAGTAACAGCACTAGTCAAAGGATATTTCTAGTATAGCAGCAGATGTAGTAGTAAAATAAAATAGTTAAGTTAAAAAAAAATCATCATCAGGCAAAACTTTGCACACTTGAAGCCACACGTGCAGTCAAATGGTGCAGCACAGAATTAAGACTTAGACCAACTTTGATCCACAAAGGAAATTACTTGGACACAGGTCACAATCACTTTCAATTATATTATAATAACAATTGAAAAAATATCAATGAATTTGACCTTTTTCCCTGTCCAAAGCACACGTATTTTCATCATCATTTTGATAATTTTACCCTGTATTTTTTGTGTTTTCTCAGATAAGGACTGTATCGTCGGTATTGTGAGCCATGCTGTGTTGCTGCCCTGTTATCACCAAAATGAACTCTTAAGTTTTCATAATTTATCAGTTGAGTGGAGGAGAGGCAATGAACTGGTTTTAAAAGCTAAATGGGAGGAGGATGGAGATGTGGTCATTTGGAGTCTGAACCACGCCACAATCCCACGCCATGCGCCTCTCACCGGAAACTTCTCCCTTGAGCTCCCAAAAGTCAGTGCAAAAGAAGACCAAATGGAATATAGACTGTTTGTGACCTCAGTGGAGAATGGCAGTGTCCCGCTCTGCTCCATGTGTCTCCGGACAGCAGGTTGGTAACAACATTATCATTTAAATTCTGAACAACCATAACCACTGAGAGGCCAAGGCCAAAGCACCTGTTAATGGCTTTCTGAAAATTTTGTGTGGCCACTTAAAAGTTAAGAGAAATTTGACCACAGCTACTGAGACTAATCAGCCATGGTCTGTGTTTGAACCTGAAATGGGTGAGGGATGTGCAGAGTGAAGGGATCCAAATATCAAACTACTATGTTGGATGCTTAGATTGCCCGAACAGAAATATGACAAACAGGAGTGTTTGTGTGTCAGTTTTGTAAGAAGCAGAAAATCAGTGTGACTGAATGCACTCTTACTGTGGTCAATAGAATAGATAGACTCTTTTGCCAATTACCATTATAATTATTTTGCCAATTACTGTACCTGCATTGCATTGTGCTTTAAATGGGTCACATTGTTGTTTGATAGACATGCCCAACCGGACATGCTTAAACATGAAGCAACTGTTCTGTGTTTGTAACATGCAACACCCAGGATCAACAGGCAAGACATATTACAAGGGATTCCACTGCTAGTTTGTCAGGGAGTCAAAAGTACAGTGTGCATGACTAAATACATTTTCAGTATATTAATTTAGAAAACATAGCTATGATTTATCATTAATATTCTTTAAAATATGATTAAGTCCATAATGGAATTCATTAAGCAGGTAATCGTGAACACCCCAGGTATATTGTCATGCTGTGGTGTACTAAACTATATTTCCATATTTGATTGCAGCCCGGTTCAGCTCCCCCCTCCTCCAAAAAGATGAAACAGGAGACGGTAACAGGACAGTGTTCCTATGCCAGTCAAGTGGAGGTTTCCCAAAGCCCAAAGTGTACTGGCTCATAAACGACACAGAGCAGCCCCCAGAGGACTCTGTTAGGACGAACGCCACGCCCCTCCCGGACTCAAACCTTTACAATGTGACCAGCCTCCTCACCGTCAACATCTCCACAGACGACAGCGTGTCCTGCTCCATTCAGAACCAGTGGATGAACGAGACCCTCACCTCAAAAAACAGTGAGTTTGGTTAATTTACTGGTTCTTTTATCTGGCCTGTTGCTTTTGTGGCAAATAGAGGTTGAAAAGCACTGGGCCTATATAAATGATTACTTTGATATTTCTCTGTGGTGCCAGTTTTATATTTTTGCATGGAATTGAACCAATTATTATTCTGCAAAAAGCATAATAATATTTTTAGTGGGCAAGAAAGTGAAAAAAATGAAATGCTCATTCATTCTGACCTATATACTGTAATGTTCGTAGAATTGTAAGATCCTCAGTGCTTGTGCAAGAATTGTGGCGTTGACTTATCTGTAGGTGGTGCAAGAGACAACACCATTCGAAGGCGAGCGTCTGAGGGGATGTGGATGTTCAGCACAGGGTTGTGTGTAGCAGTGGGGATCATGGTGGGGGTTGGTGTGGCCTATCAGATTCACCTGGACCGCATCAGTAAGAAGAGGAGGGTCCTGTATGAATCTACAAAAGCTCAAAGAAGTAAGCATGTGTGCACCAAAACATTTATTATGACTCATTTGTTTTGCATGTCATGCCATTTAGGCATAGTTCCAAAAGGCCTTGATAGAGAAAAGTTTACAATAAAAGTAAAGATTTTCTTAGTTATTCATCAGTAATCAAAAAACAATGATATAATCCACTGTTCTACCATGTAAAAGAGTAATTGGCAGGAAGGAGTACCTATGAAGACAGCCCTTCTTATTTAAAATTTTGCAGTTGGTATATCTTTAATGCAAGATTATATATGTTATTCTGTGTATATTGCGCTTTAGTTTTTGGTTGTCTTCATTACAGGATACAAAAAGCACCAGTTCCTAGAAGAAACACAGGAAGAAGCGCTGACATCAAAGGAGACCTGTGTCTGACAATAAGGACTTTAAAAAGATAACAACACTCACTTTCAATCACTCTCAAACTGGATACTTTTGTATTTCACTGGATTTACTTCATGGACTTATTTCTATAAACATGACTGCTGTTTATTGTTGTAAATTAAAATATTTTCCTTGTAGTTATGCTGTTCAATCCTTTTCCAACATATTGGTCAGTATCCAAATGATCATAAGAAATCATCACATCATTAATACAGTAATTATCAACCGTCAAACAATTAGGCGCGTTAATGTTCTTCAGTTTGTAGGTTTTTCAGAGTCAGAATCGGCCATGTTTGATGCCTCCCATTGTCTCAGTGTTGGTACCTGTCCCTGTGTACTGCTCCGTCCGGTTTGGAGATGATCAGCCTGTTGACTCTGGGACTGTGGTGACAGTGTAGAGGTCATTTCGCCGCTGAGTAGTGATAGGGATCTGTTGTCGTATATCAGCCAAATACTGCAGATCTGAGGTAGTAAAAAGGACATTTAGTTTTGATTTCTATTCAGATTTTCAAAATGTTTATCAATTATTTTTTCCGTTTCAAGACTCACCAATATCTGCATAAATAACAGCCTCTTCAGGGCCAGCTTTCGAGATGACCTCTCCCCTGAAACAGCAGATAAAAAAAGCTGTCACATAAATAATTAATTAGAGTAACTAGAGTAACAACATGTGTGAACACTTTATATTTTAAGTAATAAATCAAGAATTATTTTATTTTTTTTTATTTTATTTATTATTTTTACCCAACACAGGTACTCATCTTAGAGAAGATTGTCTCGTGTTTTGGGGTAACAGTGGCTCAGTGGTTAGAGCACTGGCCTCATACATTTGCCCGCAGATCTTAAGGCTGGAAGTCTGATCCGGACTCTGAGTCTGACCAGGGGATACTATTGTGTCCTTGGGCAAGACCTTTCATCCACCTTGCCAATTTGGTGTGAGAGTGATTAGTGCTGGTTGGATGGGCCCTAGGTGCAGATTGACAGCCATGTTTCAAACCTAGGGCAACTATGGCTACAGAAGTCTGTCGTACAAGTCTAATTTAAGTATTATTATTATTATCTTACCATGGGTTCACAACTGTGCTGTGACCCCAAGCCACATAAGACGCTGTTTCATCTCTGGCCGGTGATGCTGTCGCCACATAAACCTGATTATCTACCGCCCTGTTCAACCACAACAATGACAATAAATACACAGTTCATATTAGACAGGTGTGGTGCACTGAACTGTAGAAAGTGAGACCTGGCCCTCTGGAGGAGCTCCCAATGTGCTGGACCAGTCGTCATGTTAAAGGCTCCAGGATAAACCAAGAGCTGGCAACCTAAAGACAGCAGAATGTCCTGATGAAATGTTACCAAAAATACAACAAAATAAATACATGTTTTACCTTTCCTGCTATAAAGCTGTGCCAGTTCTGCAAACCTCATGTCATAGCAGATGCCAACGCCAACTTTACAAAATGCTACAAAAATACATACACACACATCAAAATAACAATGTACCCAAGAACAACGAAGAAAAATTTAAATAACACCCTCACGTGTGTCAAACATTGATAAACTATTTCCTGGACTGAGTGTCTCTGATTCCTGAAAGTGAATTTTTCCCGGGACACTGATGTCAAAGAGATGAATCTAAAATCAAACGTAAATCAAAGAATAAAAAATAAACTTATGATCATTGCATTAATGGTGGATAAAAACCTTTCTGTGTTTGAGAAGCATCTGTCCTTCTGGGTCAAACACTGCACAGCTGTTATACAACTTCCCACCATCTTCTTCAGGAATGGAGCCTGTAAAAAATAAAAGAGTCAAGAGTATATGAGTATAATAGTCAGTGACAGCTTAGTATCAAAAGGTGTGAAAACATGGAAAGTATATGTTGAACCATTTCCATTGATGGAATATTACAAATAATACTGAGTAAAATTCAAATAAAATTCATTCAAAAAAACAAAAAAACAAAAAACTATACACTATCACTTATCATCATCTTTCCGTACAAAACAAATGCATAAAACCATGGCTTGAAAAGGTACAAGTTCAAATTGAGAAGAATAAGTGTCAGTTGTTTCTACCTCTCTTATAAGGTTACTTAGATCCTTTTCATGCTTTGTCATTTTCTATTTGTAGTTAAATTATAGTTGCAAAGTGACATATTCTTACCTCCCACCAAATACACTTTGTTTTCTTTGGCAATTTCTGATAGCACCTGAGTGGACTCTCCTGGGATCCTCTCCGCATACGCAGAGAAAAAACTGGTTCCATATGGAGAGTTGAAGCACTCCTGTAATGAAAAAACAATATATTACTATTAATGTATAATGTTAAGTTTTTGATGCTCTAACTTTTCTGATAGGGGATTCACCACATGCTTGTCTCAGTGGAGATGTTATTGCTTTGCCTGTCTAACTTGGATAATTAAACATATTTGCAAGATTTTGACAAAAAGTCATAACATTATTGGTTTTACATGAATGATTACAGTTCTTTAGCTTATGGTGAAACTAAATGTACTATTTCAGCTACACACCTCCTTCCTCAAATACAGTATGGTAAGCAATTCACAAAATGGAAGAGTCTGGGACATATAGATGTATAGCAGTGTGCAGAAATGTATGTATGTACTGTCTTTTTGCCCTAAAGATTGGTATTTGCTTGTCATAAAGGCTACTTAAAGAATGCCTCTTCCACACTGGCTCACCGGTAGCAGCACCACCTTTCCCCCCTGTCCCGCCGCCTCCTTCACCAGTCTCCGGGCTCGGCTCAGGTTGTCCACTTTCACCCCGGTTACCTGCAGCTGGACCACGGCCAAACGAAACTCTACGGACACAGACATGTCAATCCTCCTGTACCCAAACCCTGTACTAATAATTAACAAGGAGCGCACAAATGTAAACAAAACAGACTGTCTGATATTTCAAGCAATTCATGTTGTAATTTTGACATGCAAATAAATATAGATAAAAACTAACATGATATGAACATTATACTCACTCGACATTGCTTTAGTTAGCGCTGACATGTCATTTATAAACTAACTTCAGGCTAAAGGTTTACTAAAGAGCGGACAATTCAGCCATGAGCGCAGACAGGCGGAAATGCGTGGTACTTCAAAATAAAAGTCTTAAGTACTATACTCGGATACAAACTTTCACATTTTAAAGATTTTAGTTGCGTTTTTTTATTTAGTGGTGTACTAAAATATGAAGTGAAAATTTAAAATATGTTTGGTATGATTTAGGCTAATTGCTGGGGCTGATATACAAATACATGATTATTATTCTGAAAAGAAAAGTGCACTCAAGGGAGGCTCAACAACCAATGAACTTAACTGTTGTCCAAAGTGCGGTCCGGTGTCTGGACATGGATCATTTTAAAGCTTATTATATTCTTTTGATTCTGGGTCCAAAAGTTACCAAGCTAGCACAACATTTTAGGGATGGCACTAATACTTCACCTGAATCCATTTGTTTTCTTTTAGTTTTTTCCTTTTCATTTGTATTTTGTATTATCCTACCTATATGCACTGACTCACTCAAATTTTGCCCTCTTTTTTTTTTTTTTATTCCAATGAAAAATGTAGACTAAATAAATAACTGGTCCAGTCTATAATGTCCATTTATTAAAAACAGAAATGCTTAGAAAATAACAGCAAAACATTAAGGTGCAAATTACACATCTGACATGTTGCATTTTGAGTGGTGACATCCTTTACCCAGTGATGATACAGTAATAATGTTAAATTCTCTCAGTAATTAAATACCGAACAGGATCAGATGAATGGGTTACACAGGAATGATGAGACTAAATGAATACACTGCGGTGCTGCTGCCCATATTATAAGCAGTTACACTATGAGTCCAGATGTTGATAATAATTTAACACAAGTTAGGAAAACAGGTCCAGTCTGTTCAACTGTGTCTACTGGAAGATTTGAACATCAGATCAAGTCAAGGGGGCTATGTTTACCTACTGGTACTGGCAAATATAATATATTAAATGAGTTGGAAAAGTAGCAAAGTAATGAGATAAGTTGCCACTATGATTTGAAGAATACATTTCATTTCACAGGCATGAGGCTAAAGGCAACAGTGGCAAGCTATAACTAAGTGTTGCGTTACATTAGTTACAATGGACAAGACAAAACACAAATATATTAATTAATAATAATTTCCTTACAAATGCCTAACACAAAACCTCTCAACTTGCTTTACAGCAGTCCATTCATTTACAATGGCCAATTCAAGGACTTTGTTAATATGGGAAAATACAAAACACAAATCTATTATAATGGAATGAGAGAGGTGTTACTGTACAAACCCTGGACTTGTAAAAGGATGTTGCTTAAATCAGAGCTACATCAAACTGCTATGAGATGAGGTTAGGTTTTTACATTTAAAAAGCTGAAAATAAATTATATCCCAAGCTGCTATAAAGGTCCGTGCTAAATATAGATTGGTTTAAACATTATATACAATATAATTATGAAGTCGTCACTTTTGTTGGTGTTAAGGCTCCTTTTTTGAAAAAACTGAAACTGAAAGATGTTACACAGAACTCAGAAATGTAGTTCCTATGTTGGTGAAAAATGGATGGAGGGGCAGTTCCAGAGGAAACATTACAACGCAACTAAAAAGACGGCTTAAATGTCAACTGAACATAATATAAAGGGCTTGCACATCCATTTTTGTGGGGTGATAAAACTTCCTGCATCTCCTTTGCCATCTTAAGACACATTTCGCTGACCCAGGCTCAAGGTTGGGTCTAGTAAGAAATCAACACTTGTTGGTTGGCCAAACAATAAGCAGTGATAGCTTGAATTCTGTCATAGCAGAATGGTTGAATAGTAGACAACACTTTGTAAGGATACGCAAAGATGAGATTTTCAGTAAATCCAAGAAACAGATAATACACAAGTCAATTTGACTTGAAAAGATGATGGATCTTACTCTGAAGTGTGGGGAAAACTTCAAAAGAAGATTATCCAAAAACAGCCAGTAAAGTTCTGTCTGAAAACAATGAAAACAGCAAATTTTATGATTAAAAAGGCTTGCCACTGGGGGGTCAAAACGCTACCATAAGGCCTGAAGAGAAGTGTTACTGCCACAGACTCCCAGATTTCATTTTGGGTATTTTTGGATGACAGCGGAGCACCTTACAACACATACTGTCAATCCTGTAAGTTTTGGTCAAGTCCCCAAAACAGACAAACTTCATAGGGCTTCACAGTCAAGTCTGCAGGGGTCTGTCCAGGAGGGAGGAGGCGGCCGGGGGAGAATGGGATACAACTTTAAACTCCCCAAGGACAAAAAACACGTCACCCAGTTTGTTTGACAGCTAGCCTTCATTTAGTGTTTTATGAGCTTTCCAAAGCATCCAGAACTTTCATGATCTGCTGCTTGATCACTTTTGTAGCATCACCAGCATTGGGTATAAGATATCTATGAGGAAAGAGAAACAAGAAAACCAAGTGTCAGATATAATCTAAAAGGCACTAAATAAAGACATATCTTGTGACTGAAAGGGTATGTAAAACACAGGTACCTCTCCACAGCTGAGATCTCCACTCCAGCAGAGTTGTTGGTGCCAAACTTGAATGTGATGAGTTCTGGGTGCTTCTTCTTTGAGGTGATTTTGACGACAGAGTTCAGTGCTTGTCTGGACTGGATGTAAGCGAAACCTTTCCGAGAGGCGATTTCTCTGAGGCAGTACATGTGAGTGGCTGTGATCAACAGGTGGCTGAAAAACAAAGAGATGAAGTGTCAGTGAATTTGATTGATGATTAAATTTTATTTGTGTCAGTACATATTTTTTCATTATATACGTTCTCATTAAATTCACATTTGGATTTTTGATGTAAGCTATGATGGAAAAAAAACAAAACAATGGAGGACTTGTTTCCCAATGGTGATTTTGTTCCTCTTGCCGTTATGCCATTATGCAAACAGCAGAGTACAGAGGACAATTCTTTTCTACTGTTGTCTTTATTACCATTTCCTAACACAACTGAAAAGAGGAAAAAAGTAAAACTTACTTGCCTAACTGCAGTGGTTTGAATTTTACATAACTTCACTAAACTAAAGAGCACATTCAGCACATTTAAGAAACACAATTTTCAACTTCTGCTCTAGTGTAAAAGAAGAACAATGAACAGTACTTTGAATACATTTTCCACTACAATTTTCAATTACACCGTCCCACCTTAGTTAAATAAAACAATAAAGAGGCAGGTGATTTCGGCTACCACCTGTTCCAAGGACCTACCATGGAACAAGCTTTAATAATGACTACAGGTAAATTAGTGACTGACTAAAGGCTGTCAGCAGCATGTTTTTCATTTTAAAAGTCAAGAACAGGCTCACAAATGATTGATATCTACAGAACATTGCAACATTTACAAAGGCCTAGAATTTATGGTGAAATTAATAAGGGATGACATAATCACTGTCAGAAAATCTCTTTGTAGTGCAATATGTGAAAATAAGAAAAAAGTAATGTCTGTATTATTAAATATGTGGTTGTTTGGACAAAGCATGTAATAAATGCACTCACCTCGGAAACATGTGCCCAGTTTCCTTCACCTCGTTGCAGGGAATGTGGTGCTTCACATCGGGTTTGTTGATCCAAGTCTGAATATTTACAATCTCTTTCCTGTCGTCATCGGACATGGACGAGCTGTCAATCTCATCTAAAAACACAACATTACATTAGTATTAAAAACATGAACGATAAATATTTATAAACAACTTTTATTGGCTATTTCTAATTTGTCAGGGAATTGTAGAAATGCATTCGAGTGTTATAAGTATTAAATCTATACACTCAAATTATTTCATTTTCCCCAATTAAATGTATTAAATTATATTTTATAGTGTACCTGTGTCATATTCCTCCTCATCACCGATACTAAAAACAGGCTTGACTCCTCTGTATGGTTTACCAACTCGGTCACTGCTGCTCACATGCCTGGGTACAGGACAAAGACGTCAAAATACTCTATAATTTTGTCAAAGGAATCCATGACATGAATGTATCCAGAAAGCTGCAAGAAAAGCCCACATTAATGCTGTTATAAAGAATGAGGTTAGGTGAGATGTAACTATAATTATGTAACATATTAGTTACAGTATGCTGACCAGGACTTCTTCCCAATTTAATTCAAAATGTGGCTCCAAAAATTACATAAATTGATATAAGCTGGGATAGCCCAGGTGAGCATATGAAACAATGACATGGAAAAAGACAGTTGTGTACAAACAGTATAAACTAATGACTATAGGCAACAGTGAGTCGTAAGCTTCTTTTTACCACTAATAAGCATCTGAATGTTAGAGAAGCATGAGGACAGTGCCTTGTAGTTTTAACATGAGTGAAAAGTGCATGCGCTGCAGCAGGGGACTGATGTGAGTCTACAGCTGTGGACATGCTGTGACCAACAACTTGAGGTCTTACCGATCAGGAACCACCTTCTCTGGCCAAGGCAGATTGAAAGATATTCTAGTGTGAAATAAGGCAAATAAGGATTTGTGAACGTAAAACCCTGCAATAAAATTTAAGTTTGTCATCTTATACCTATCAATACCAAGCAACTGCTACTAACACATCTAGCTATGGCTGAGTTTAATTAAAGAGCCATTTCAAAATTTAGTCATAGTCTACAGCCCTGCAAACATTTTTTACATCTGTGTTCAACACCAAAAACATATATGTGGTCACATACAGTATTTCACTGTATTCACTGAACAATTTACTTGCTTTTTTGTTGTTGTTAAGCTAAGTTAAATGCGTTAAATACATTAACAACCATGAAACATGCTGTTTCAGTTATATTTCTTCATTAGAAACCAGGAGCGACAAAGTGCACCTACTTGTCAACTGGGGCTGAAGTGTTCTCAATAAAACTAATCATCTTCTCCTTCACATTCACAGACTTGGACTTGAGAGCAAATGTCATTTTGTTCATCAAAGACTTGACCCCTTTGCTGTCGCCAGGGCTGCACAGTTCCCCCTGTGGAGAGTCACAGGGACATAAGTCAAAATGTAAATCAATGTACAAGATAAAACAAAATTATAAAACAGTGCTTACGTCTACAGAGCTCAGGCTGCTGTGAGACCCTGAGGTGCTGACGATCCAGTTTAGATAAGACGAGTCCAAGCCTTCAATGTTCATGTCGACCAGGTGCTTCTGGAGAGCTGCAGAAAAAAACAAAAAAACAAAAACTTAGTTACCAATATTTAACAATCCAAACAACAATTACAACTGTCACTCACCCATGAAGCCTCCTTTGGCTATACTGACATACTCTTTGTTTTTCTGAAACACAAGCGACAGGTACACTTTAATTGATTAAAAAACAAAACAAAACAAAAAAATCACATTGCTTGGCCATTTTAAAACAATCAAAAGACATGAAGCATTGTTATAGCACACCAATTTGACTAAATATCTAAATTTCTAAATTCAAATACCTCTGAATACTTGAAGTTTACTTATTGTTTCATTATCTCAGCCTGTTTATGGTGGGGGCTTCTTCATTTTGTTATTGTTTGTATTTTTGTATGATATATATTTTAAATAAATATATTAAAAACAGTCACTCTGTCAGTCTCTCACCTGTAAGAAATGTGCCAGCACCATGTTCATGTACATGTCCTCCTCCTCGCGGCCGCTGCCCATGAAGCACAAATGCTCTCCGCTGGCAATGGACCCTGACTCCAGGGACTGTTTCTGCGCCTCCAACAGAGACTTTACCGAGAGGGCGAACTCTGAGGGGTTCTGCAGCATCTGAAAGAAAACAAAACAATGGTAAGGGGGGGTTGCTTCAGTAATCTGTGCAGCAACTCACCAAGTCAGAGTCCAGGTGAAACGCTGTGGATAAGTGACCAGAATTGTACTGTTCAGCCGGCCGACAGTCCACGACAAAAAAACGAACTCCATCCTATAAAGCAAAAACCTTCATTTGAACATGTAATTTCATAAAGCAAAGATGTGCAAAGATGTTGCCGTATTCATTCACTGTTAGTTATACACAGTGGTTACTCCTTTTGACCCCAGATTTTGAGCTAGGTTCATGGTCAGGAGTACCAAATGGAGGATTGGCCTGTTGTACCCATTTTAGGTTAATGGGAAAAGTTGATTACCTAGAATAAACCCATCCAGACACAGGAAGAACATGCAAACAGCACACTGACAGGTCACACATGGTCCAGAAGTCCAAACCCAGACACAGAAACAAATGAAGTCAATAATTGTCTCCAGTGTGTTAAACAGACTGACCTGCTGCAGTTGGTTGGCCTGCAGGATTTCAGGCACAGACACAGGGAGACACAGGGCTTGGCTGAGGTCCGTCTCCTCCTCCTTTAGGGCCACCAGGCTGCTCCCAAACAGATTCTGGTTCATCTGACACAAACAAAGCCAGATCCCATTGAGCCCTTCAGAGTGATTCTTTATGAGCATGAAATCAACGGACTCACTTTTATTCTCTCTGTGTTAGTGAGTGGTGTTTTTATGGAGCATATGTTTATAAATGTATTGGTCAAGCTCAGGTGTGTGTAAGCAAATTTAATTACATAACTACAATAAAGTACGTCTACCAATAAACCAATAAAGTACTTCTGCAGAAAGGACATAAGATTTTTAGGTAGGTGTATATTACTCATTAGTTCTGTTTTATTATTCATTTTTATAGCTCTTAATTATCATTTCATATACTGAAATTATATTACCTTTCTGAGGGACAAAGGGGTTTTTGTCTGGTAATACTGGGCCAAAGAAAACAGGTCTTCGATGTCTTCACTTTCCAAAAGAGAAGGTGATTCCTCAAGCACTTCTGTGAGAAATGAATGCTTTGTTAAACTGCAGGTTCTTCAAATACTAATGGTACATTACTAAAAAACAACTTACTAATGATGTCCTCTTTGCCGTCTGCTTCCTGCGCAAGTATGGATTCTCTGAGGGGACAAACAACAGATTGAGTGACACAAGGGGAAAAAAAAGCATGTTTCCCTTTTGACCATTTTGCTACATACTTGGCATTGACGAGAATAACAAGCATGAGAAAAAATATCAGGAAGGGGTCCGTTTGCTGGAAGTAGTTGTCCCACAAGGTCTGTGTCACATCAGGAAGGCAGTGGCTGGAGAACAGGCTGCCCAGCTAAACAGACAAAGACTTGAGTGTGTAACATTAATTAAATCTATTTTATACTGTTTGCAAAATGACATGATTTAAGAAAATGTATAAATATGTTTAGGGTTTAAAATGTATAGTTTTTTTTTTTTTATAATATCTTTTTTTTTTTACACATACAGAGAAGTAATAGTAAAAAGGCAGATTAAACATTCCAGTCACTCCTAAAACTTCCACGCCTTCTCTTTTTTGTGTTTTTCTCCTATTCTTAATACACTACTTAGCCAACAAAAAAGGTGAATTAACACACTGCCCAATTAATTAATGGACTACTGCTCTAGTGGTAAAAAGAGAAAAAAGGAAATTAAATAGTACACCATGATTCCTTTGTTACACTGCAATCAACCTGAAGAAAAATAATACTTTTTTGAAATATGATAATGATGTGACCTTACTGGAATATTTTAATGTTAATACAAAGATCTGGATCTAGTTGCGTCCCTGTATACTACATACCCAGCTCATTGCGTAAGAGTCTGGTGTGATTTTCTTAGTATCCAGGAAGGAGCAGAGTTCAGGCTCATGGTACTGCAGCAATAATCTGAACAGGTGGAAGGGTCGGCCCTTAGGCACACAGTCTCTGCAACAATAACAACCAAAAAACATATGTGACGCTTCTTCCTATTTGACATTTCAGACAAAAGACAGCTCATATTACACACCTGGGGATGTATTTGTTCATAAGAGCGTAAAAGCAGTTGTAGAGGTCGCTGCGAGGAAGTTTCAGACTCAATAGTGGTTTGAGCAGGTGAGGAAAACTCAAGTCTGTGCTGAAAGTAACGTTACGAGATTTACAGTAAAAAGTGATGACGGCCTCAACATCAGCCTCCATATCTGCCCTCTCCTCCTCCGATACACCCAGCTGACCTTTACACAAGAAGATATATACACATTTGTTATTAGTACAGAGTGCAAAATGTACAAAACATTTTAACTAAAAGAAAGTGCACAACCATGCAACCCAACACACAACTTCATGATTTTTACATGTTATAACTAAACTCAACACACTAAATATTCACTCATTATGTATGCAGATATTGGAGGCAAGGCAGGTGAAGTATGTATTGCCAGTAGTAGGGGCAGGGGCCAACTTTAAGTAATCCCCATCCCCATCTGACAAAGGCAGGTTTTTCATTGAGCCTACTGATGTCTCCTGATATTTTAGGACAGATTCATCCTCTGAGGACACCTATTTTGGGCCAAACCTGATCCTGTCCTGCCTGTCCTGTCTCTGTTTGAAATCTAACCAAAGCAACCTGTTCTTGTGATGCCCTTCATCTTCAATAAGGAAGTCATCAGCATAATCAAAATAATCTCCTTTTTACTTTTGTCATTTTTTGCACAACACAATACCCCAGAGCTTTATAAGCATGTAAGAAAGACAATGAAAAACACTTCGATTCACTAAGAAAAACACTGGTAAACTCCATTCATTGGATTCATTCTTGTCATTTTTTCCCGGTACAATGGTATTGACTCACCAATCAGCTGTTGACTGCGGTTGTGAATGAGCGTTTGTTCTGGTAAATCCAGAACACCGTCCCAGTTTGACAAACTGTCCCCTTTTCCAGAGACGTTTAAAGCAATCTGACAAAGAAAAACAGAGGGAAAAATTGTATAATAACACAATTCTCTTCTGGGATTATGCAATGTATGAAGAGGAGATTTAGCCATGTATAACAATGTATTTGTTATACATGGCTAACAAATACATTGTTATACATGGCAACAAGTAGGTGTGGTCCTGACTGCAGACAAACCATAAAATATTCACATCATTACAACGTAGGCAACCTGCCTTTCCAGTCTGTTGACTTCTGCTAGGGCAGCAATTGTCATCTTGTCACCTTATACATATTGTACAGTACAGATACTAAAAATAGATACCATCTTTGGTAATATATGCATGGACATTTACCTTCCACATCTGGGCTCTGTGTTGAGGAGAGGAGTCCTCTTCTTGTGTGAATCCTCGGTCCATCTCCAGGTCTGACCCAGAGTCCAAAGCCTCTGCCAAATCCTGGCTCCTACATCAGAGTACATACATCACATTTTCCAAATGCCACAACAGATGGCACTTCCTGAATTTACTGATGGTTGATGATTAGTTATGGTCTAGTATCTCTCACAGCTTTGACTGTAATTAGACAATAAGATAAAAAGAGAAATGCTTACATTTAGAAAGACAAGTTGGCTCGTATACAATAGTATTTTTAAAACTATAGAAGTAATGTTCAAGAGGAATTGTAAAAAACCCCCACATATAATATAATATTATTTAATTAACAGGGAGATAAGAATTGAAAATGAATTGTTTGACGCTCGGGCTCAGCACAATTTAAAGGGAAACTCCTTGGCTAGTTTTGTTAGCTTTTGAGCTAACTAAACTGACCCTCTGACGTCCGTAATAGAAAATAAAATAAAGGCCATATTACAGAAGACAGAAGCGTCCTCTTAAAGTCCTCTTATCGTAATAAGCAAACATAACATTGTCAGCTCGGTAAAGTAACGTTAATAGAGATTAGCAGGTTAGCTATTCAACAGCATCGTACATTTCTCTGGGATTAACATCTACTTTCTGTTCTCTCGTTGCCAGATGTTAAGAAGTGTATCAAAAACCGCGTAAATTATGAACTATGTTAAGTGGTTTAGTGGCGACGTAAACGTGTGTATCAGTGTGTCTAGTGAAATTATAATCTCGATCAAAATTCTCACCAGCTCCTGCTGATCCGGGCTTCCTCCGCGGACTCCGCCATTGTTGTTCTCAGACAAGTGCCGTCAAACGACTCAAGTGTCGCGAACTCAACTAAATAAAAACACATGCAAAATAAAATACACCATCCTCTTTATGGGACTGTCATAATGCCTAAAACGTATAATTCATGTATTATCTAGACAACAAACCATATTATATCTTACAATAAGGTACTAAAATAAGATTTTTTTAAGACAATGTTCCGGAGATATCACAATTTTCAAGGACAATTTCAAGGAATTATATAGCTTTATTAGGACTTTATATTCTTTCTTTTGGTCACCATACATATAATGAATAAAGAATGTCAGGGTTGTGAAATTTCAGAGGGTGATTAAAATATTTCCTAGCTGAATTAATAAACAGCAGAAATGCATTATTTGGATAAGGGGAATAATGGTATTTCATTGTTATTTTGCCACTACAGCTAAATATTACATTAAATTTCACTCTTAGCAATAGTGTCAAGATATGTGTATTGTGATTATGTACCAGATGATACAGATGCTCAGGGCTGTGTCAAAACTGGGTCAAATGTAGACTGAAAAAGTAAACAGAAGGTATTAATATGAACCAGATGTTTCATAAAAATAAACATTTTACAATAAAGTAAAAAATAAATCATGTTCATTTCTTTAAGAGCTTGAATAAACTAGAGCTATCCAACCCCCTGTGACTTTTTCTGACGGGGAAAACATTTCTAAAATAACTAAGACACTTAGCATTTCGAATCAAATCTTTTACCTCAGACAAACTTCTAGTGTTTTGAACAAGCATAGCATTTATATTGAGTGTGAACATGCCGCACAAATAGTCATTGAAATAAAAAATAAACCAGGCATTCTGAACATAACTTCAGGCACCTAGAGTACACGAACCTCCTGTAGGTATCTTATAAATGGGATCAAATCCAGCATTACAATCACAGACACAATTGACCATTACTTTTGAGCCTTGCATTGGACTTGTGTTACAATATGGAAGTATATGGACAAAAACACTTTGAGTTGAGCATAAATTAATGAGTGAACAGTCCATTATATAAAGCTCTCACAGTATTTCCTGTAAATGGATTTGTCTCACAGAAGCCCCCTTCAAACTGGCTGTAAAAGAAATTCTTGAAGACATACTATGCAAGATTTCAAGATTAATGTTAACTAATTGGTCATGTAAAATTAAGTGCTTAATGGTTTGGAAAAAAAGTTTCAATGTGTTTTTTTTTTTAAGTAATTCTTCTAATTCTTGCAAATATATCTGCACTCAATTTTATAACTTGCAGATATGATTGCTTCACTGACAAAAAAACAAACAGTGGGGTGGCACATATGTGAGACGTTTTTGTTCTGTTACTTGATCGGCAAAGTGCTACTTTGATTACATGTAAATAAAAAAGAAAAACAAAAATCACAAAATAAAAACATTTACTTAATTTATAACTTATAGAGTAAACCATGCTTGGTGGATCTATTCTTTTTAATGAAATCTTGCATATTATATCCATAATTCTCAGTCCTTTTTTAGAGCAAAACATGGCTCTTCTATTCAGCTGAGGAATCTTCACAATTACTTTTCTTACAGTGAGCCATTTATTACACTGTAAACACTGTAGGCATTTTCCTCCTCTTATTCAGTATCCAACATTATTTTTCATTTAACAAAGCAAGTTCAGGCAGTTGCATTTTTTACTTTAACACAGTTACGTTCAGCAATGAAGACTGGAGACTGGCATTCGCTTGGCAGACAGACTTTACAGAGTTGGAGGTTTCAGACCGTACTTCCGAGCCACTTCTGTTTGGGCATACGCTGCATCACATAGTGAATACAAATGGGCCATTTCCATTTCAGATTTGGCTAGGTTTATGGCCTTGTTGAACATGTCTATAGCCTTGTCCAGATTACCCCTGAAATAATAGGCAATTGTTAGGAAGAAAAAGAAAAAGGAAGACATTGTATAAAAATAGGCAACAAGAGGGAAACACCATTGAATATTACATAGACAAGGTGTTGTACTTTAACTAGTTCATTTTAAATAATTAGCAATGGTCCAAATACTTTGCAATGGTTATTCCACACTTGTCTTTCGAGCTTCCAAGACCAAAGCTTAGCTACTTTACCATCATGGCAGAACTAACAAAAACTATCATGCTAACAAGCACATCCTGATTATCAGACAACAAAATGGTGCTGATGCAGGCATATGCAGACCTCAAGAGCTTATTATGCAATATATCTATACTTGGGCAAGTCTTTTCCATCTTCTAGATGTAGATGTGTAGATTTTATTTACACCTGGGGCCCTTCTTCCCATCACAACTTACTCCATTTGGGCATGCTTGGGACTGACAAACGACTCAATGGCTTGTGACCCATTTTTGGTCATAAAGGGTTAAACACTTTTCTCTATGCGTACACTGAATCTAAATGATCAGTTTTACTTTATATTGAACAACAAAAACTATTTTAGCACTTTATCATATTCAAATTGGCTCATGATTGCCTTTTACCAATGATAATGACAAATCTTATTCTCACCTTTGTACTTCGATAGTTCCCATGGTTTCATAGGCAAAATCACATTTGTTGTCAATTTCAATGGCCTTACTGATGAGGTCTAGGCCTAAATCCAGGTCCTGCTTCCACTGAAGCTGTAATAAACTACATTCAAACAAACAATTATTGACTGACTGTCTTTATCTAATTAATACACATGTATGTACATACCCTTTGTGGACATATGTAGTGGCATTGTCAGGTTCAAGCTCAATACATTTGTCATACATCTCGTCGGCTTTCCCAAACTGCTGCTGATCAGTCAAAGCCTAAAAGTGAAATCTGTGTTTTAGTTGCAATACAAAAAAATAAAAAAACAAACATATCTGTAGTTCAGTTTCAGTGTACACTTGGCATCAGTTTAAATCAAGATAATGATTAATGAAGGATTATAAGTTATTGCCACTTGTCACAGTACATAGTGCAAGTGTGAAATATACAGTACAATGTTTGCCTGGGCAGCCAAGACCAAACGCTTTTACAATACTTCTACAAAGACGTTTGAGTCTGGAACCATATCCAGTCTCCTAACTGTCAAATGTGCATGATTGACAGGAGAATTAAAAAAAAATCAGAGAAACGTTGTTAGTGTCAAAACGAACACGAAGCAAGCAAATAAGAGAACTTATTCTGAATATGCAGAATCAACAAGCGAAGCACTGAACTGAGGTAAAAGAAGTTACATATTTTGTTCTAAGTGATATGAGAACATTTGAGATGTCTTAAGCATTTGAGAAACACATGCTACAAACTAGTTACGGATAGAAATGAGCTCTGAGTTACATGTATTTACAGAACTTGCTGTCGATTAATACATGCTGTCCCAGTAAAGTACATAAAACTAGACTAGCAGCTTTAATTTGCACATCAAATAACAACTGTTGTTTGATGCCCTTTATGGTGTGGTTTGAAACCCTTCTGCGTTTGAACAGGAAGTACAAAGGACTGGCTGGTCAGGCAAGTGAAAAGTATATTCTAATAAAGAACAGCTCTGAAGCCTAGTGTGCCACACGATTTAACATTTACCTGAGCATACAGAGCGTATCCTTCAGCACATTTGGGAAATCTTTTGATGACATCCTCAAAGCCGTCCATGGCTGTCTGTACTTGTGCAGGGTTATTTCCAGTATAAGCTTGTCTATACTGAAAAGCACACGACAAATTAGAGCTTCATTGTATTCAGGTCAAAAAAGCATAAAACGTGAAAGTTCAACTACACAGATATTTTCATTGCTAATATTTGGTGTATTAAAGCCTACATAAAAATAAGAAAATGTTTATTCTTACAAGAGCAAAACATTTTTGTGCTTGTGCTAGTGCAGAGTCAGGTCTAAGAAGAATGCACTCATCAAAGTCTCCAACAGCCTCATCCACCTGGTCCAGCAAGATCTTCAACTACAGGAAAACCCCAAAATCTTTTTTTTAGTAATAGTAATAGTGTTTTGTCTATTTGTGTTTTTTGTCTAGTCTAGTATGTCTGAGATTCTGCCCTATTTGAATGTTTACCTGAATGTTTGCACAATTTTTGTTCTGTCTACTGTGGTTTAGAGTCCAGTATGTCTTTACATTCCATTTTACTTGAATGTTACTTGAATGTTTACTTGTTTGCACATTTTTTTTGTTGTTTGCACATTTTGGTTTGGCACATTTAAATGTTTGCACTGAGGTGGGAGAGGACAGCAATTTCATCTGTGCTATATATTTTGTACGTATATGCACATGTGACAAAAAAGAGAAATTGAATTGAAGAACTTAATAAAAAAAAAAAAAAAAATACAGGTCATCCCTTACCTGCCCCCTGTGGTGATAGACATCTGGGTTTCGTGTATCAATCTCAGCGGCCATGTTGAAGTCTTGTGTGGAGAGAAGAGGCTGCTGCTGCTGCATGTACATACTCCCTCGTTTGATTAATGCGTTGGCTCTTAGCTGTCACACAAGAATATAATTATTAAGTAATTATTGTTTGTTTGTTTATTTATTAGTTCTCTATTTAGTGCAGCCATCACAGATCATCATAAAACACAAATTCCTCTTAAAGCTTAATGTAGTAAGCTGGGACCAGCAGGCTCAAAACAGCATTTTCTCATTAGCTACAACAACTGTTAATGCATATGCACAATGCATAACTTCAATGATATGGAATTGTGTGAACAAAAAGCATGAGCACTTTACTGTCAAAACTTAAATTATATGTTGTTTGATTACTGTGAATCACGAACGAATGAACAACATCCTTCCAGGTCTGGATGATTGAAAAAGAATTGCAAACGTGATAGTAATCTGCACCAGCTACAGGGACAGCAGGGTGTATTGCTAAAAGACCCAGTGGGATCAAGTTTGTCCTCTGAAGACAACTAAATAGGTACAAGCTTTGCAAATGTCAAAAGTATGCGTTTCATTTAAATTGCAGTTTCATTGTGCTGTACCCACTCCTCACGCAGTTTTACCATTTTATTTCCCAGCATCAAAAAAGCGAGTCTGATGAGCACCGTTTGTTCACCTTGACATTAGCCTCCTTCATGTTGATTACACGGTCCAGATCAGGCTGAGCAGCTGTAGCGTTCCCAATCAGGAGGTAAAACGTTGCACGCAGCAACAAGGCCTCAGCCGTGTACCGGCCCTCTGAGTCGATCTCCTTTGTGCATTCACTGATGATTTTATCGTAGTTCTCCTCTTCCATGTACTGTTTTGCTTTCAGGTAGCCCGAGCTGAGGGTGCACACAGACAAGTTAAGTAGGTGTTTCAACAATAATTCATAGGAACTGACAGAAATAATAGGAAAATATAGAGCTTTTCTAACTTTGCAGTTCATCTAGTTCCAAAGCCTGAGCCAGACAAAGATGGAATTTCTACAGTAAAACATGGTTTCTCTCACCTCTCCGAGACCTCAACTGCCTCACCCTCTTTATCCTTGTCTTCATCTTTTTTTTCACCCTTTTGTAGAGGTTGTGAGATGATGTCATCCGTAAAAGAACTAAAGTATGACTTGATAAACTGAGGAGAAGGCATCATGGGTTCCCGATTCTGCACCAAAAAGGCAAAATTATCAATACGTTGGGTCAAGGGACAAATATAAATCAATGGGTGATCATTTCTGAAAGGAATCTCTAAACATAAAAAAAAAACTACAAATGTTCAGCTTTATTATTTTTGTGGAGCCAAGACAATTTAAAGCTGCAGCAAAAACTTAGAACATCACCTTTTGTTTGTGTTATTTTACATTGTTACATAGATAGACACAGTAAACACAGATATATTAACCATAACAAAGTATAAACCTTAGTAATAATTTTACTATAGAATTTTGACCTACCCTGCGCCTCCATTTTAAACTATGGGATGTTCAGACCAAGATACAGAAAAGGAATACTACCTTGTACTTTTCTTTGGCCTTCTCTTTGCCCAGTTGTTTGAGGACTTTGTCTGCCAGGAGCATGCTCTGTTGGTTTTGGAATGCCTCAAGAATACAGACTGCTGTGACGTCTGAAATTCGACAAATTAACAATCTTATCTGACAAAAATAGTGAGTTTTGTATCAAAACAGTAAAATTCTAGAAATCACAATGTGTATCTTCTTATAAACTTTGCAATATGTATTAGAAATAATTCTGTGAATTGGTAATTTTGACTGACCACAAAATGAAAAAAAAAACTGAGGCAACTAAGAGAACGTGACTGTCAGAGCGACATGCAGCACAGGAACAATACAATCAAACCATTGATAGTATTGTTGTAAATCATCAGTAAGACAAAGGTAGTAAAATATACCTATAAAATAAAACTGCACTTCATATAAATAAACACTTACCCTCAAGACACTCTTTTTTGTTATCCAGTTTCTCCAGAGCTTTAGCCCTCCTGAATAAGGCCTTAATATAGCGTGGATTCAACTCGACTGCTTTAGAACAGTCCTGGACCACCTCTGTCCATTTGTACTGAAAGGAAAGAAGGGAAATCTAATGACACTGCATTGGACATATGGTACACACGCCTTCTTTATATAAACTCATTAGAAGCTTAAGTTATTAAACTCAGTTAAACATAACAAGCAAAAGTAAAGTCAAAAGGTTTAAAATTAAATGAAATATTAATATTAGCAAGTGAACAGTGATATTACAATTTAGCTAGCTCTGGTGTGTTCTCTGATTCTTGGACAACTCTGTCAATTCATTCTTTCCTCAGTCAGAAAACTTGGCCGAGAGATCGTGATAATGGTCATTTTATAGTATATAAAAATATTATATATGAATTATTAATAAAACATAAAAAATTATATATACACACATACATATATACATACATACATACACAGATGCATACAGACAGACAGTACTGTGCAAAAGTTTAGGCAGGTGTGGAAAAATGCTGTAAGCAAAGAATGCTTTAAAAAATAAATGATTGCACTTTGTAAATTGATAAAAACAAAGTGAGCGAACAAAAGAAAAATGTAAATCAAATCAGTATTTGGCATTACTACCTTCTGCCTTCAAACCAACATCAGTTCACACAAATGGGTACACACAAAGTCAGGGATTTTGTAGGATTATAGTCAGGTGTATGAACAACCAATTATACCAAACAGGTGCTAATGATCATCAATGTCACATGTAGGTTGGACATAAAGGTTCAAGAAAACTCCATGCTGTGTAGGAGACTTAAAACTGGGTGAGGAACAGCCAAACTCTGCTACCAAGGTGAGGTTATGGAAGACAGTCTCATGTCACAGGTCATACAGTCCCTGACAAAAGTCTTGTCGCTTATCCATTTTGTAGAAACAAAAGCTTATAACCTGACTTTAAATTAATCGATTTGTTTTTAGAAATGTCTCATATGAAAGCTAAAACCCTCCCAAATTATGCTCAATATACTAAAATAAATTTGCTTCACTGAAGAAAGATTGATCATTTAATGAACACAGAAAGGTCAGATTTTGGCAAGACAAAAGTCTTGTCGCTTTGTCATATGATGCACCCAATCCTAGATTACAGCCTCACCTGTGATCAGTTACTGATCAGTCAATTAGTGGGTGTGTATAAAAAGAACCCCAGCACACCAGACCTTCACATCAACTGCAACTTGACCTCTGACAACATGCCTAAGATCCACCCTGAGACCAAAGCGTTAATTATCAAGAGGCTGAAGACCAGATCCACTGCTGAGGTGGCTGACACCTTCAATGTGTCTCAGCGTCAAGTACAAAGAATAAGAAAAAGATCTGAAAAGACTGGAGATGTTTTTGACAAGCCCAGGTCCGGCAGACCCCGCAAGACAACTGCTCGGGAGGACCGTTTGTTGATTCGAAAATCCAAGACCAGCCCCTTTTCCACTGCAGCAGAGCTCCACCAGGCCTGGTCACCTCAAGTCCCTGTGTCAACCAGAACAGTTTGTAGAATTCTGTCTCGAAATGGCCTCCATGGTCGAATCAGTGCACAGAAACCAGCACTAAACAAAAGGCAATTAAAAAACCGTGTGGCATTTGCCAAGGCCCACAGCCTGCTAAAAGGATGGACACTGGAAAAGTGGCAGAAGGTGGATTTCTCAGATGAATCCTCGGTTGAATTACATCACAGCCGCCGCAAATATTGCAGGAGACCTACTGGAGCCCGCATGGATCCAAGATTTACCCAGAAAACAGTTAAGTTTGGTGGCGGAAAAATCATGGTCTGGAGTTACATCCAGTATGGGGGTGTGCGAGACATTTGCAGGGTGGAAGGCAATATCAATAGCCTAAAATATCAAGAAGTATTAGCTACCTCTTACATTCCCAACCATAAAAGGGGTCAAATTTTGCAGCAGGATGGTGCTACATCGCATACTTCTATCTCTACATCAAAGTTCCTCAAGGCGAAGAAGATCAAGGTGCTCCAGGACTGGCCAGCCCAGTCACCAGACATGAACATCATTGAGCATGTCTGGGGTAGAATGAAAGAGGAAGCATGGAAGGCAAAACCAAAGAATCTTGATGAACTCTGGGAGGCATGTAAGACTGCTTTCTTTGCTATTCCTGATGACTTCATCAACAAATTGTATGAATCATTGTCGAACCGCATGGATGCAGTCCTTCAAGCTCATGGAAGTCATACAAGATATTAAATATGGATCTCACAGCACCACTACTTAATTCACTGACGTTATGCAACATATTTTTGTATTTGAAGTAAATTATTTGTTCAATTTTCTGTAGGCGACAAGACTTTTGTCTTGCCAAAATCTGACCTTTCTGTGTTCATTAAATGATCAATCTTTCTTCAGTGAAGCAAATTTATTTTAGTATATTGAGCATAATTTGGGAGGGTTTTAGCTTTCATATGAGACATTTCTAAAACCAATCGATTAATTTAAAGTCAGGTTATAAGCTTTTGTTTCTACAAAATGGATAAGCGACAAGACTTTTGTCAGGGACTGTACACCATGGCAAGACTGAGCACAGCAACAACACACAATGTAGTTGCAGTAATATACTGCATCAGCAAGGTCTCTCCCAGACAAAGATTTCAAAACAGACTGGGGTTTCAAGATGTGCTGTTCAAGCTCGTTTGAAGAAGCACAAAGAAACGGGCAATGTTGAGGATCATAGACGCAGTGGTTGGCCAAGGAAACTTAGTGCAGGAGATGAAAGACACATCAAGCTTATTGACCTTCAGAATCGGAAGCTGTCCAGCAGTGCCATCAGAACTGGCAGAAATCTGTGGGACGGAGGTACACCCATCTACTGTGAGGAGAAATTTGGCCAGAAGTGGTCAAAAAGCCATACCTCCAATGTGGAAACAAGGCCAAGTGACTCAAGTATGCACAAAAACATAGGAATTGGATTTCAGAAAAATGGCAGCAGGTGCTCTGGACTGATGAGTCAAAATTTGAAATATTTGGCTGTAGCAGAAGGCAGTTTGTTCGTCGAAGGGCTGGAGAGCGGTACAATGATGAGTGTCTGCAGGCAACAGTGAAGAATGGTGGAGGTTCCTTGAACGTTTGGGGTTGCATTTCCACAAAGAGTTGGAGATTTGGTCAGGATTAATGGTGTTCTCAATGCTGAGAAATACAGGCATCGTACCATCAGGGAGGCATATGATTGGCCCCAAATTTATTCTGCAGCAGGACAACGACCCCAAACATACAGCCAAAGTCATTAAGAACCATCTCCAGCTTAAAGAAGAACAAGAAGTTCTTGAAGTGACGGTATGGCCCCCATAGAGCCCTGACCTCAACATCTTCGAGTGTGTCTGGGATTACATGAAGAGACAGAAGGATGTGAGGAAGCCTACATTCACAGAAGATCTGTGGTTAGTTCTTCAAGATGTTTGGAACAACCTACCAGCCGAGTTCCTTCAAAAACTGTATGCAGGTATACCTAGAAGAACTGATGCTCCTTTGAAGGCAAAGGGTGGTCACAACAAATATTGATTTGATTTAGATTTCTCTTTTGTTTTTTTGAAGGCATTCCTAGTTTACAGCATTTTTTCCACACCTGCCTATAACTTTTGCACAGTACTCTGTGTGTGTGTGTGTGTGTGTGTGTGTGTGTGTGTGTGTGTGTGTGTGTGTGTGTGTGTGTGTGTGTGTGTGTGTGTGTAATGCATGGTGGAATACAGACATAGCCACTGTATCAAATATAATTCTATACAGTGATGATGTCAATAATACAACTTTTTGTCATCTCAAATTTAGGAACAAGTAGAAATAAGAATATGTAGCATCCATTCTACTCTTATTTACCACAACCACACATCTAAAATAAGACAGTGTCTTGGTCGGGTTTTCGGTTGTTGTGAAAAGTGTTTCTTTTTTTTTAAGATTTTAGATCCTCTTCCTTGTTTTTTTCCAAGGTTTGGTCTCTGTATTCTCAGGTCTATATGGTTTTCAGTTTGTGTGGTATATCCAGAATAATGCGTCTGTATTTTAATACAGATGGATATCAGTCTGGTCACCACTGATTGTTTGTGTCCATCTTTTGACTTCAGATATCTGAATATCCTTGAGCTTGTTATTGTGGCAAATATACGTGTTTGTACTGACCCTTATTCTTTGGATTTCACACTGAACTCATGTTGAAGCTTGTAGTATTTCCATTTTAGCATGGAGTTACTTCTCTAGCATGTCTTATTTTTTTTTACAGTCTTTCTGCTAGACTTTACAACCATTATTATTTCACACAGAATTTCTTCAATCAAATAAACAGAGTCTGAAATGGGCATCACTAAACTAGTCCGACGGAGGGCACATGACTGGTCCGGCTGTATTAGTGGTCCTTGCTCACTGGTGCTAGCTAAAGCCATGACTCTGCAAGCACCTTCCACTATTTGGAGATGAGATATTAATTTCACTTCCAAAACATGTTGTTGAGGTGTCCCACTCACCAGCTGTTCGTAGGCTGCTGCTCTGTTTTGGTAAAATGTGGACAGGTCGCTCTTCTGCTCTGTTGGACAGAGACTGATGGCTTCTGTGTAGCACTGGATGGCATTCTCATACTTTCCAGCTTTGAAGTATTTATTGCCCTTGTTCTTTGCTGCCTGGGCTTTATCCAATGGGCTCTGTGCATACAGATAGCATTAGTCAACAGCAACAGAAAAAACAACATCAATGCCACAAACTTGATTTCAATGCTAAAGAAAAAGTTGTAGTAGTGTATATCACGACCATTAAAAATGTTTCTCAAAAGGTCAAATTTTCATTTGTGTCTTTAGATTGGCATGTTTTAAGAATACGTAATATAAAAATACATTAGCATACTTTACTACAGCTCTAATATTACCTCTCCCACTGACACGCCTCTTTTGGTTTACCTGCGTGACCCTTAACTCACAACATGCTAACACGTGTAGACTTAAATATACGCACAAACAGAGCAAGTTTACAATATAATACCGCCGGTAACAAAGACACTACCTTTATAGTAAAGTACCATTAGCTCATCCAGGAGCATAGACCGGTGGCTAATGGCCTCGCACTTGGGAAACTCAGTGACTGACAGCGGCGTGTCCTTGAGTTCAACGCGTGAACGTCAAACAGGCGTGTTTTACTTAACCCTTTCACCAAACACACACGTGTTACTGCGCGTAACATTACGCACAAATGCGCAGGTAAACGTGTTGTCTGGAGCCGTCTATTACCAGGTTCTCGTGCTCTTGGTTGGCTTTTGCTGCGCCGTCTTGGCCCTGCACAGGACTAGCGCTGCCTTCTGGAGTCTTCCGCTCTCCGCTGCCTTTGCCCCGTTTCTCTTTCGCCCTGCTGCGGTTCCACAAATACACGGCGCCCACACCGAGCACTATGGGAGTCCCGACTAACAAAGCCAGCTGCCAGCGGGGCAGGCCCGTCCCAGACTGCGGCTCGACTGGCTTTGAAGCAGCCATGGTAAACTGGAAAGAAGTGATAGGAAAAGCAGTCCCTGGCAGCGTGCGTAGGTACGCCGCGTCTTCTTCTACTGAGGTCACAGAAGCAAGGAATCATGGGATACTCGCAACCTAACTGGAGGCCAATAGTTGGCTTGGCACCACAGTCTATGCTTGGCACACTCATGAGCACAAGCCTTGGCACTCACTGATTGTATGGTTTTATAATCTACTGAATCAGTTCAGGACATACATGGAAAATGTATTGTGTGTAATATTAAGCCACAATGACATTATGATAGTTACTGAAATAATCTTCCACATTTCAGGTTATCAAGCCACCAAGTCTCAAACAAATATTAAATGTATTCAGTGTATTTTTAAATATTAAGTTAGCCGCAGGGAACGTAATTGGGTTTAGTGACTATCTTTCTGTCAGACACATGAGGGCGACTAACAACCAAGGACCTTGATAATGCTCATCTCACTGTGCTTGGATCAGGGTTGTCAGATGAGCACATGGATGAGCATCAAAACATAATCCTGCCCTCAAGTGGACACTCTGAGCCAGTGTCAGTATTTCTCTGTGCTGTTTGGTTGGATTCTATGATCTGCCCTAAAACTGCCAACACAGTCCATTTATCAAATTCTAATTTTAGCTGATTTGAAGACACTTGTCTTGGAAAATCTACTGACCAAGTATTTCCCTGTTAGTTGTTAGAGGCAGACTAAAAAAATGTACTAAACAAAATTAATGTATTTTTAAAATATTATATATTTATTAATAGCCTGTAAATGCTGTTGAACCATAGGACTATGTCTACAAGTACCAAAGTTTGTGTGTGCTTTCCTTACTAAATGGGTCATTGTGTTGCTAAATTTGGCCTGAGCAGCTATCTGTGGTTTACTGTGAGAGTGTCTGATCCAAGATTCAAGCTTGTTGATTCAAGCTATTCTTAAACTACCACTAAAAACAGGAAGACCGTGGTTAGCCCTGGAGAATTATTTTTGGCACAAGCAGTAGATATTTTAGTGATGAATGTGTGTATGTTTATTTGCTGGTGGCATTTGTTTCTTAAAGTGATGATACACTTTTAAGCAACACTCAGATATACTGAGATGGGGTACATATTTTGAATCACTTTATTCTCTTTGCTTACCTTATCATATTTGTTTTTAATCTCTTCACCGATATTTCTGTTTACCAACTATGTGGAAGGTGACTAAGAGTATGATGTAACTGTTTATTTCAATATATTATTTGATGTTTGCATATCCTGATACATTCTACATTTTAGTATTTGTGTGTTTTGTTTTCTCTTGCAAGTCGACCTGATGTCAACTTTAGAAAAACACAGCTTACTCTAATCTTCTTGTGGGTCATTATCCTTAGCTACATGGCACGTCAACACAAGCATCTCACAACACAGGTCCAATTGAGGATCCTACTCACACTGCTTGAAGTTAAACTCAAAATCTAGCTAATCCAACTGTTTGAAATTCAAATAGTGCAAGATGGCTTTTAGTACAGTTACACCAAAAGTAAGTTATCGTTTCTGGGTGTGATCCTTCACAAAATGTGACTTGTAAGAGCTATCAGTAGACTTAATGAACCCAATCTTGCAATGGTTCTTCAAAAAATTGTAAAGATGCAGAACAACCTGCACCAAGAACTCAAGTCTCATTCTCTCTCACGTATCCTGCAATGCTGTAATGTCCACCTTTTAGGGCCAGAATGATTTTATGTCTGTGACACTTGAATAATTACATAAAATACATAATTGGAAGTTGTTTAGACCACGATCAACTGGTTATAAATCTTTTAATATCACTCAACTAATGTTTTAGTAGATAATATGAACTATGATATATTTTATTAAAGTATATACACCAGTTTCTACAAACCTTTTGAATTGTGAATCATAAAAATACACTGAAACCACTATTCCCATTACAGTCTGATAAATAGGAGGTGTTTTGCTCTGTGTGTCTAACCTCAGCCCTGGGCCCACAGCGGCACACAGGGCACTCCATAATTATTGACAGCTTTGATGAACCCAGCGAGTGGAAAGTATGGAGTTTTCTGTTGTGTTCCCTCAGGCTCACCAATGTAATGGAAAGATAAAAAACAAACAACATTACCTCCTGCAGTGCATCTCAAAGTTTTTACAACTAGTGCAAGCATGTTTTTATGTTCAAGTAACATTATTATTAAGCTAAAATGTTTATAAATGCGAACTTTATTAGGTCTGAAATGTATCTATAAAAAGAGTGAGCCAGAAAAATGCACTGCAAAACTGAGATTCTGAATATTATTCAGAATCAGAATTAAATTTCTTTCTTACAATAGTAACTAGATTATGTGTTTTATATTTTGGAGTAATTTGGACTACTGCTACCTGTGCAGGTAACAGTCTGAAGACTAAATGTGTTTGACTCCAGGACTACACCAGGACCGAGTAGAGCACAGGACTGAATCTGGAGCTGAATCTGAATTCTGTGACCTTCACAAATTAATTAACTGGGTCTAAATGAAGCAAAATTGGGATCTCAAGTCCAACATACTTGACCCGTGTCCTCAATGGTACTTATCCCACATTGTGAGAAACTATACTATCGCTGTCCTTCACCAACTCCCCGCCTCCAGGTTTATTCCCATCACTAACCACTATTTTTACTTTCACCCAGCGGCGCAGCTAACTAGATTATAAAGGATTCGCTCATGTAAGGGTTTGAACAAAAGCTTTAACCAGCTATTTTTGGGCATCAGTCCAAGAATAACACAGCAAGCGCAATAGGATCTAATTGAAGTAAGTTACCTCTTGACTTGTGTATAGTAGTAGTAGCAGCAGCTGCACCAACAGGCAGAGGCTTAGTAGGTCAACCTTTCTCTCTCACTCTGCTAGACTGCAAAAGGCAGGGCTTTTTCATCACTTGTTACCAGGAGTTTGAGGGTGCCGCTACAATGTCTCTGAGGCTGCTTCCCGCTATCACCATGGACAATGACGAAGATGATGATGGAAATTTCACCAAATGGATGAGCAGTTACTGGGGTCATGGAGCAGAAAGTGGTCATTCCAGAGACCGAAAGAGGAGCTTCAGGCGACCTGCAAGATCACAAACAGACAGACGTGGGTCATTACCCACTGTGGTAAGACACAACTACATTTGTAAATGCACAAAACTGAATAGACTTATTCTTTTCTTTTGTACATTTTGATTCAGTAATGGCAATAATTGTATTATTTTACTCTGCATGTTTCTTCTTAGTATTATATTTAGTGTAAGGTCATTTTAAGCAATCTTTTTGTAATTTAATCTGTATTTTACCACAAGTTTCACTCAGATTCAGGGGATACAGGTGAATCCTGGTCCATGAGGGGACCGCATTGTACCCCATTGCACCAAACGGTAAATTAACTCACATGGCAAAAAACATGAGAAAACATAATGCATAGGCCTATTATGAGATTTATTCTAGAGTCTAGAGATGCAACAGCTAAGAATAAATGGTGAAATTTCAACTATGCAAAGACATACATATTTGAATTTCACTGATTTAATAAATTGCATACATATTGTTTTGTTGTTGTGCATGTATTTGAATATTATCTTTTTACTTTATTATATCATTGCAATCAGTACATTTAAACATCGTATTTGCCAGTGCTGTACATGCGCAACACAGCTGGAATCCAGCAACAGATGTTTATTTAGTATCTTCAAATAACCTACATTTATCATCTTTAACAGAGTATTCTTGATGATAAATTAACACGATTATGTGCAAACCGTAGTGGAGCCATAAATAGATATTATGTACTAGCACAGAAAAGCCCACTGTCACGGACACTGTTGGAAGCTGTAATTTAGGACGTCAATCTGTACCACATCAATAATGTCTGCCGTGTAACCCACTCACACATGCATACAATAACACAGGCAAATATACAAGCCTATACAAGAAGAACATACTTGGCTTCATATAGTGAGAATTAGCTCTTAACAGTTTAATTATAAATTACTCATGTTTAAACAGTTGTAATGGTTTGCTGAATACCAGAGCCCATAAACAACAAGTGGAAAAATTTCTAGTTTAAACATTCACACAAACGTTTGTCTATTTATGGCTAAGTCAAAGGTCAATAATAACTTTTTTGAGGCAAACAATCTGAAAATAATATAGGGCTTGTAGTTGCATTTTGGTGGCTTAAATCCCAGAATTGTATCATGTGTTAGTAATATTTTACATTAAAAAAGAGCAAATTGTCTACATTTCTCAAATATATATATATATATATATATATATATATATATATATATATATATATATATATATATATATATATATATATATATATATATATATATATATAATATATTTCTCAAAAAGTCATAGTGGTGGACAATATTGTACATGGTCTTTTAGATTAATTTTCAGATATTAAAACAATTGACTACACTGATTACTATTTTTTGTATTTGTGAAATATATGAGAAATACAAGCACATTTAACAATAACATAATAACAACAATAACTAACATTATAAAATTTAATAAATGTTCTTTTGCATCTCATCTACATTATGTTTAATAGCCATGAATGTGGCAGTTACTTTGCCCAAAGAAGTTAGAGGGCATAACAACAAGTGCATGAGACTGGCCTTTTTATGCACTGGAGCAGCACAAATAAAATTTTGTCCAAACTTTGATCAATAATACAATTAGCTGCAATTATCATTGCATGAATCACAGTGCACCGTTACATTTGAGAGAAGGCTGAAATAATAACTAAAATTGTTATACAGGAGTGTATTTCAAAAAGTGTTTGTAGAGAGGAATACATTGTCTTTATTTAAGTTACGTAACACTTGTAGTCAGAAGTAATGTTTATTATAACTGTATGGATTGCAGTTGATGCTGAGCTGAGAGCAGAAATTACACTACACAAGTCACTGTGCTAATGTGTTACTTAACAACATTAGTAGTGATTAGCGTAACCCTCTCACAGGCTGCGGATAAGGTCACTTGGCACTGTGTGTAGAGCTATAGGAAAACAATTCTATAACTCTTCTGCATTGGAACCAAATAAAAAAATGAAATTATCATGGACTTAATGTAGGTGTGATTCAAGGTTTTTGGTCCATGCATTGTCTCCTTTAGTGTCCTAATTATTAAAAATAAATATTATTTAAAGCTTGTGGAAAAAAGGGCTGTGGGTGAGTTTGTAGTAAATTTAAATCACATAATTTGGGGAAAATAATATAATAAATAAAATATCAACCCAAAATATATCGTCAGAGCTTATTGGCCATCGGGAGCTCAAACAATGTGAATCGGCCATGAAAAGACCCATATCGGTTGGTCTCTATTCACTATGTGATACCACAAACTAGTAATAAATTAAAAATAAGGATTGTTGTCATAGCAATAAACAACTCAAAACATCTCTGTTCTTTCTTCTGAATGGGGTCCTGGAAAATGTAATGTGACTGAAAGCCTTTGACTATGCCAACTTTAGGAAACCTCTGTCACTTTGAGCTGCCACAGATGTAATTATAAATGTGATTACACTAGAACGTAACAATTGTCTCCTCTCTGTGAATTTACAGTCACAGTTAGACGCCATGAAGCTGAACAAGCTCCATGCAGCGACGATGGCCCCTAGTCCCAGTCACCTGAAAACGCGAGAGGAGTGGTTGGAAGTACGGCCTCACCCCAGGGCTCGTCGCACGTCCTCTGACGACGGGCGACCCAAAACAGCCATCCTGGAAGCACGCATAAGCACCATCCCCGAAATCACAGGGTCCCTGGAAAAGAGGCTCCGGACCATCTCTCTGGTGAGCTACTGTTTTGGGAAAATCACAAAGAACCAAGTTATTATACATCCTTATTTTTATTATACATCCTTCTTTTGGCTGTAACACTAACACAAACCTAACACTAATGCAACTCATTTTATCAATGGTGCCCACCAACACTCACTCTATTAACAATAGCAAGTATCAAGTCTGTACAATATTGGGACAAAATAATTCAAAATTTAAATTTTTTTATACAGAACGAGGACAACAGGTTGTGCCTGATCTGTTATGAAGACATGAGAAAGAATGGAGCTGGCACGCAGGAGCTGCACTGCACACACCGCTTCCACAAAGAGGTAAAACTCTCTCTTTGTCCACTGCATGTTCACACATTTCAACGTCTCATTTCACTTGTTCAATGCATGAGACTTATCAAACCCAACATCCCCTACATGCATGACATGGGCTGGTATGAAAACAGACTTTAAGTATTACGTTATATCCGCATGAAACAAGCCTGGGGCATTTACTGACTGTGCTGGTCTAAAGGCGATGCGCAGGTTAGATCAGCCGTGCCGGAGCAGTGAGGCGGGACACATCCACACACAGACAGAGGAGAGGAGGAAGTCTGCAGACGGACACATTTCCAATGAGAAGGACCCACCCTTTCACCGCCAACTCTCCCTTCGCAAACACCGCTGAGCTCAGGGCCTGGAAGAGAGAGCCGAGGAGTCAGATGAATATAAGGCAACATTTAAGAAATGCAGAAGAGTACCATGGCTGTTCATTAGAGCGCCATGTTTTTGCAATTAATTGCAATTTTTATTTTATGGTGATTAATTGTGCAGCCCAAACAACTGTATTATAAAACGAAAACCAAACCAAAACATAACTAATACTAAACTGAGAAACCAATATGTAAATAACGCATTTATTGGATTGATCTACGAACCAATAGAAACTTTTGTGAAATACTGCCAAATCCTGGCAAACCCCCCTGTGCTCCCAACTGAAATAAATTAGCATTAAAATTGCCATGGACTTAAAATATCCTTTTTAAGTGTCACTTGCAGATGTATTGTGCAGTATGTGAAGCAGAGGACAAGGAATTTGCATCTCCACAATGTATAAATATATACTGTATGTATAATTTAATTTTTTTGAGTTTAAGATTCATTTTTGGGTATAGCTAAAATATATGTAATATAATATTATGTTAAACTGCATAGCTAGCTCATTCTGTAAAGCTTTTTCTTGCATACACAATTGCACTTTTTATGGTGTTGTAATGTTTGACAATGTTGTCTTTTATGTCAGAAAATAAATACTTAAGGTCATTACAGTTTTCTCAAGCATTATATTACACACATTCCCATGCTTTATATTATACACACGGTATAGTGGCTACAGGATACAAAAGTCAATGCTAGACCTTGTTGTAAACATGAAATCCTATTTTCAAAGTTCACAATATTAGACATTTGACCTTTTACAATAGCAAATGTAAGCTCCTGGGTCCATTTGTGTGGCCAAAGCAAAGAAACTACAAGACGATGGTCAACTTGATGGTTTCTACATGAGGAAACTTCTAACTCACGAAAAGCCACGTGACAATATTGCAATAAAAATGGCACTATCAGTAATAGTACTATAAAACTGAACAATTTATAGCTAACAGTCATAAAAATGTTACTCAAGTATAGTAACATTATCCCTTCCAAACTGTCTGCATCAATATATTTAGATTTGTTTTTTCAAATCTTAGAAACTCTTATGAAAAATATTAGGACAAACTAAATTATTTCTTAAGTTAAGGTATGAGAGAGTGCAATTTTGCTTAAAATACTGAAAGTAAAAAGCTTAGTGAGAAAGCAACCAAAATAACTCAGTGTTTTGTGAGGTTTTTGTGGTCGAGACATTTCAGCTACCATCCTTCAGATACTCCCTGTGGGACTGGACTAAATTACTCAGGGTAGAATAATCTCCCTGTGCTTCAAGCCAGTGACATCAGTACAGGTGACCATTGATGAAACCTTCTCTACGTCGAACCACTCCTGGACAAATTAAGGATTACTTTTTGAATGTGTTTCAGTGTATGGAGCAGTGGCTGTGGAGGAAGCAGACGTGTCCAACCTGTCGCATGTGTGTGTCTATGGCCAAACCTCTGTACCAGACCTCCTCTCGAACCTTCGTCCCGTAACACTGCATGCCTCACCCTCGAACTTGGCTCTCCACCTGTCACAGAAAAAAACCTGCATGAATTTATGGCTATTTATCTCTGCATTCACTATTCATCCAGCCAGGATATGAATGAAAATTAGCCAGTCTTCTTTCTTTTATTTCATATGTTTGCATGTTTGCCCTAGTTATCTGAAATGTTATTTGAATATACAATAGGCCATTTCCAAATTGAGCAACTTCTTAACTTTATTAGTGTTATCATCCTAAATGCATGAAGGTCTATTTGGTTATGTTTTCATGTTTAAGATAAAATTTGTCATATTATGTTCCATTTCGAAGTTTGTTAGATAGCCTATTAGCCTTTTTTTCTTATGATTTTATTTCATAACATATTTGTTCTTAATTTGTGCCTCCTTTAATCTATTTATTAAACATGCCAACTGTCTGACTGTGAACAATTTCTAGATCATACTTTTAATCTAATAAGTATGTTTCTTCAAGTAACCTGGATGAAGTTACAAGTCGAATGGTAAAGTAGCAGTGCACGGCGTTAAGAATTAACCATAGGCTACAGATTTGCATTTGGCCTCCACCCTCCCCTCTTTATGACCTTTTTGGACACTTATCTAAATCTTTTTTGGTTTTACCCATGTATTTACTGTCCCGCATCCGTCTACGCTTTAAAGTGAACTGCGTCTAGAGCTTTTAAACTGCTAAACCACAAAGTGCCACACAGACACACACTTAAAACTTGTGCAGAGAAAGTCAAACCCTCCCGCTGGGCCTACGTGCTCAGAGTCTTGTGTGTTGATCGCAGAGTCTGGTCTTGTCTGGGTGAAATTGAAGAAAATAGCGGTCTCCTCCGCATCCTCCTGAAGGGGGCAGAGTGCACACGTGGACACGGATGAGTGACGTGAGCTTCAGCCAATCACAGCACTCCCTGGTGACGCGACTGTTTTCTCTCGACCAATGGGAGCGTTTTAGGGAAAGTCCAAACTCGGACGGAAAATTTAGAAGAAAAAAAAAGGGACTTGTAAAACACATCTGGGAGACAGGAGCGACTGAGGAGGAAATAGCGGATCAGTTCTTAGTGTTTTAATAATAGTAAGTGTAAAGATCACAGCCTTTTCTGCGGAAATGGAAGTTATGTGATAAAAACCTGGAGATGCTTTGATTATCTACGGAAAGTAGACTTGGCCTACATGTAAGAACCTTCTACAAATTTGGATAAGGTAAGTCTCAACTCCTTCAACCACTTTTTCAGCATTCGAAGTTTACTACTACTTACTTTTGTCGCATTTTCTGATTATAGGTTAGCAGACAATTATTTGGGGTTATAGGCCTAATAAGTCTGATTATATAATTTAATTCAGTTATGCTTTATTCTTATGAAGAATTATGCGTATGATTAAATTATCCTTCATTATGCTTCTTTTTTTTTAAATATGGCGCCTGATCACAAGGTGCCAAATGGTGCATTATAACTTAAATAACAATTTAAATTGCACCATAAAAAGGTTGTTGTGATAAAATATATTAATTGCATGGGTTCCTTAGCCATAGACTTTTTACCAAATGCACACAGCCCCTTACGTTTGCTTCAGGCTCTGAAACCAACATAGGTGGTGACAGTTATTTCAAAGGGGTTGTTTATGAAACCATAGTATGTATAATTATTGTGTTCACTTTTTGACACTAGGGCCTGTAGGGCCAGTCTATCATTAAGAGCCAATGCAAGTGCATCTAGTAGAATCTGTCTGGGATTTGTGCCTGAAATATCTTTCTACAAAGAAAACCAGTTTAGATTTCCTCTAAACAGCATTTAAACCTACAAACTCAAAACTACTAAAAATAATGCAAACAAATCTTTCCACTAATTACTATATCATAATTAAAACTGCTGTAGCTAACCATATACTAAAATTGTAAATCTATAAATTATGTCAGTAGGCGCCATTCTTTTTAATGTCTTAAAGGCACGACAGGATTTTTATTTGTTGATTTAAAAGCGTGTGAATGTAGCCTGCTCACAGATGTTGTTGTTGATTTTGGGGGTTGGAGCACCTCTTTTCAGTAACACTTCAGTGGCATCAGGGAGACATTACCATGGAGACTCTAGTGTTTTCCTTCAAGTGGAGAGGGCGCACATTCATGAACCAATTCTAACAACATCTAGCTTAAAACATTTAATATTTGTTTAGTACCATGTGTCCCATTTGCAAATTAGAGTTCTTGTTTTTTTGTTGCTGGGCAGAAGATTGTACTTCATCTACATGACAAAAGAGTTTAGTCATACAACACATTAAAATCACTATTGATGTCCTGTTTTTTTTTATGGGAAATAAAGGGGCATAGGTCTAGTGTACTGTAACATCCAACAAATAGAACAAATTATATTACAGTTGTTCTTACTTATAAAAGGCATATAAAAGACTAACAAAGCATTTGATTACATGAGGCCGTCTTTGAAAATGTGTTGACTATTTATCTCTTTATTGGGCCTGCACTTTACTCTCATAAAGACCCATTTAAATAGGAGGTGGCTGCACACATCACGTGTCACTGGTACAAAACATTCATCATTTATCACTTTGGATCATAAGGATGCAAAGAGAAAACATGACACTTAAAATGTTAAAATGATGCTGTGTGTGATAAAACAACATACATTTTAAATTAACGTTCAAGTGAAAGCACAAAGCAGTTCATGTTGTTTATAAGTCTTTGTCTAGACACAAAAGTGCTTCTTCAACACATGCTTATTAACTTTAAATATGCTCCGCTTCGGCAGCACTTTCCCTGCCCTTTTAGGGGACATGTTACAGCAGCACTTTGCACACAGCACATCAACTTGTAAAAATGTTTGTATTCAGGCTTAGGACCAACTCAAATTGTAGCCGAGGTTTTCACTCAAGGACTGCAACAAGATTTGATTATTTTGCATATCGAATTGTTTTTTGTTTTTTTTTTAATTAGTTGATTAGTCATTAAATTGGAAAAGGCCTCATTCAGAATGATGACAATTCCCTGAGCTTATGGTAGGTTTTGGTGTCTGAGCAGATAAAAAAAATTTGATTACTAAATTATTAATTGATTAGTTGCAGTTAATTGATAAACTAGTGTAAACCCAATTTCAGTTCTCTTATTAAATAATAACACTGGCAGAAATGTGTTTTCTTGTGTTATAATATATATAAATTACATTTTTTCATTTTAGGGTTATTTGCTGACCAATGGGGAGTTTTGCTGGTCATGCGCTCCCCGGGAGTTTCTTCCTGTTTTTGGGACTGTGGTGGGGGATGAAGTTTTCACTTTGGCATTTGACTCGGAGGAACAAAAATACAGGATCAAGCCGACTCCCATCCAGAGCGGCCCAAAGAAGACTGGAGATCATAGAGAGCTCTGCCATAGTATTCTGTTCTGTTGTTGGTAAGGTAGTAGGACAAACTTAGACAAACTTTATTGATCCACAGGGGAAATTATTTGGATTTTTTATTGTCTAAAAACTGTGCATCAAATTTCAGTCAAACTGGAGATGACTAATGTGATGAGACCAGTGGTGCGCTGGACAATAGTGTGTTTTGCTCATATTGATTTACCACAATCTTCAATTATTTAGTCTTATTAAAACAAATAAAAATGCAATAGTCATTTGTCTAGTTTACAAGATAGTTAATAACTGCTATTTAAAGCTACCATCTGTAAGTTATTTTATTTACCAGTAGATGGCAGATGCCCCAGCTCCTCTCACCTGTACTCTCTGGTCTTTTGTCAGGCCAAAAATGGCAAACTATAAGATAGCAATAATGTAGATAGCATCTAGTGGTTTGAGGTGAGAGTAAAACAATTTACAAATGGTATCTTAAATGGCTGATTAAAATCAAATTTATTGCACAGCCCTAAGACAAGTAATCATTAACTTATTGTTTTTGCAGGGATTTTAGCAGAGCAGTTTGCAGCAAATGGCCCAAAGCTGCAGTTGTATGACACCTCAGAAAACCACTGGAAGGACATGATGAACTGGCAGCACTCTACTATGTACATGCTTTTTGGTTTGATGGGGGCAGTGTCTCTGATTGTCCACACCACTGCTGCCGCTCCTCTCCCTTTGGATAGACTCATGCTATGTCTGGCTTTCTTTAATGAAGGTACATGCAAAATATACTCATAAATAATATAGAGTAGTGGCTCTCAAGTATCACCCATGATAAAATTAGGCTAAATCCATACTATATCATGTCTATATTAAAAAGAAAATTGCATGAAATAAGCCCAGGTCCAAAATGACCCTAAACTGTGGATAATATAATGTGAAAATGATGATTAACTCAAAGAAAGTCAAAACTCAGACTGCAGAGTAACATCAGATGCATGGCACACAATTTGGGAAACACTGACATAGGAAATTTAATTTGAGTATAGGCTTTCTACAGTGAGATATACAATGGCAATTAGAACATAAAGTCTGTTATAGTTTTTCACAAAATAAAAATTACATGTAGCAATATTAACTATTATTATTGCAGTTAACAGTACATACAAAGCTGATTATGTTCTAGCTTTTTGAGTGTGAAAGATTTTTTTTTTCAAATGTTTCTCTTTCTGTAGGATTTCTTTTCCTCTACCATCTACACGGCAGAACTATGCTGGATGTCATAGTGCATCAGCTTTTGCTTTATGCCATTTTTGGACAGGCATTGATTGCATTTCTAGAGGTTTTCCACAGAGGAAATGTCATCCTTGAACTTATGCGATCTGCTTTAACCATCCTACAAGGGAGCTGGTTCTGGCAGGTAAACTAATAAAAAATTGAAAAACATGGTACTTCTTATGGTACCTGGTAATATATTGCATGTTATGTGTTGTAACAGGTTGACCTGGACTAGTCTTTGCTCAGATCTGTTTTAGAACTATTTTAATGGCTTTGGGCATGGCTTTGTTTTCTGATCACTAAAATTGAGTCCTCTGTTTTGGCACAGATTGGGTTCGTCCTGTACCCTCCTCGGGGGCCACAATGGGACTTGAGCGACCACAACAATATGATGTTTGTGGTCATGTGCTTCTCCTGGCACCTGATGTTTGCACTGCTCTTTACCGGATTGGTCTATAGCACTGTCAGCTGGTAAGAGTTCAAGGATGACATCACAACATTATATATTCATGTGCTATTTTATATTATTACGTTCATGTGATGTTAAATATTGTTGAAGTCATTTTTAAACTGTTTTGGTGATTTAGTGAGAATTTTTTTTAGTGCCATCCAGTGGACATTGGGTGGAACAGATGATGTGCTACATGCTCTTGACAAGTTCACCCTTCCTTTGTTAAAAATTTACTTACTATTTAAACAATTGTTTTATTATTGTGTTACTGTTTATATATGTTATAATTGGGTGTTTTGGCTGATTATCCAATTAGAAAACTGAATGAGCCTGACATGAGTTTCTCATTTCCGTTGAAAGTTTCAGTGCTTAAACCTAAACTGATTCTCTCACCTGCAGCCAACAATTAACCAGTGCCAGTGCAGCCTCTGAGCGAATTCTGGAGATTCTGAGCTTTTACATTATGATGGTCAATATGCTGAGACTGAGAAAAACTTCAGACCACCAGTGTTTTTCCACTTTTAAGAATAGAAACGCAACAATCAATTTTAAATGCTAAAGGGTGTATGACACCCACATGCACATGTCATATATATTCAGGTTAAGACACTGGCACTCCAGGTTCAGTTTTGATTATAGAACCTTTTAAACTAAATACAGTTCCTTTTAAATTTGTGTATCTTAGGCTGAATTTAACTTTTTTTACATTAGAAAATATTGTGAAGCAGCATATGCTTTAAGTCTCCAACAAACTGTTATCCCATTAACTCTCAATGGAATTCTTCATCTTAACAAATAATAACAAAACATGTTGCTACTTGGTTAATTCTTATCATAGTTTTTTTTTTTTTTTTTCAGTGCCGTTCGGGTCAGACTAAAGAGGACTCCCCCTATGGAGATGGGACTTCTATCCAAACCCAGAGATCGAGATGCAGAGTCAGAGGATGAAGCTTTCTGATGAGACAATTTTTGTTGAATATATTTTGAGTTCAGTGCAAAAATACACCTTTGGGGAGTGGTACAAAAAACAAACTACTTTTTTTATTTAAGACATGTTATCTTTCTTTGTATAACATCATTTTACTCCAAATGTTTATTTATTTTATTCTTTGCATGAGGGCTCCTGTGCCAACCTTATTTTTTGCACAAACATCATAAAATTCATGTATTTATTATTGGTTGTCGTGCTTTTCATTTGTTCTGCCTCCACGTGTTTTTTCTGTCTAAAGCTGCAACAACAATTAATAATAATTAATGACCTGATCTGACCATGATCTGGGGGTCACTCACTGCTCCTGATAGGTTGCCAGAGTAGCAATAGAATGGGAATGGGAATGAATGGTTCAAATACAGAGAACTCATTTCCCTAAAGGTATAAAAAGGTCTAACTTGCATAAAAATAAATACGCAGCACTTTGGACTCAATGTATTTAAATGTATTCTCTGGTTTATATACGGCAATGTTGTTTATTTTATATCAATAAATAACATAGCCGTCTGTCTATTATCATCATTTTGCTTCAAATTTCTCCCTTAGAATTATTTAAATTACTTGAAGAAAGTTATTTGAAACATAGTGAACATTTCTTAGGATTTCTTAGATCATATAATTTTTATTTTCATTCATAATTTTTAAAAGACATCTTAAGAATTCCTGGACACTGTAAAAAAGATAAGATGTACAAATCCCTGATGGCATCATAAACTATTGTGCATTTTGGTATCTTTCTACTTGCTGATCTTCAACCTCTGTCGCCCCTATTAACATAAGGTGCGGTCTTTGTGTGACTATTTATCTTAATTTTGGCGTTCTAGGCTGTATTTATGCATTTATTTTCTCATGGACCTAAAATTTTTTACTTTACTATTATACTTGAACATTACTTATTTCAAGACAAATTATTTGCCAGTGGGTTAATAAAAGGTTTGCTTATTCAATTGGATAAAACCATGAAAGCAAAACTATCAAATTAGGACTGTCTGAAACACTGCCTATATAGTAGAAGAACTATTCTGAAGAAAAATGGCCATCCTACTGAAATTTTAAGTGTCTAGTACTTTTTCTTTAAAAAGTAACAATCATCAAATCAAATTTCATGCTTGTAACACCAGCTGAACAAACATTCCAGTTATCTGTTACACTATGTGATACAGCCACCATAAGTTGCCTACAGTTGCAAGTGAAGATCCTTTTTCTCTCACTGGAGAAAGACCTGAACAAAACCAGCCCAGCAGGTTTTCACAAATGAAATGTCAATAACAGGATTCAGGATAAGGGACATACAGATCTCTCTAAAGGTGCATACTTGAACGGGATCTCCAGGGTTTTAAATGTGAGATTGTAGTATACTGCACCATTCTTTGGCTTTGTGGCGTTCAGCATTTTTAAGGATCCTTCAGATTACTAGTAAGACAAACTTTGCAATTATATGACTGATAAGAATTGTTTCTTACATTTTATATTTTTGCACTAAAGGTCTTTAATGGGGAGTTTTGCAGGACATGCGCTCCCAGGCGGAATGTTGCTGTTCTTGGGACTGTGGTGGGGGATAAAGTTCTCAATGTTACATTTGATCCAGAAGAACAAGACCAGAAAAACGCAACTAATTTCTAGATCCACCAAAAAAAGACTGGAGATATTTGAGGGATTCATCTTAATTGCCTTTGCATCTGTTGGTAAGCGTCTTCTCTTTTGCTCACATTTATTCACACACAAATTGTAATTTTACTGTAAGAATGTTTCACTCCAATGCCGTGAGTGGATTTTTCATATTCTGTGTGGAGTTTCCATGTTTTCTTTGACGGGACTCCTGCAGATGCACCAGTAGTAGCCTATCAAATCCTCCAGATAAATAATCCTGACCAAGTGCCTAAATGCGTGCTCACATATAATTCCTAATAACAGAGACTATACTATGTGAACACCTGACCTACTTTGCTGTTATTTTTGCAGGGGTTGTGTCCATGCAGGTCGCAGGTGCAAAACTACCACTGTATGACTATACAGAGAATCACTGGAATGACATGATGAACTGGCAGCACTGCACCATCTTTATGTTCTTTGAATTGGCAGGAGCGATGGTTCTTTTTGTTCACACCACTGAGGCTGTCCCTCTCGCTTTGGACAGACTCGTGCTTGGTCTGGCTTTCTTAAATAAAGGTATGTTTGTAGGTCCCGGCAGTCATTTTTGCTCTCTTGGTCACTTTCTTCGATCTTGTTCTGTCACGTACAGTAAAGCATATTGACCAAAAATACATATAAACACATTTTATTTGGACACTTTGTTGTTGTTACCCATTAAAGATATTTTGGACCCCTACACATTTGAGTGTATTTATTGAACTTTCAGATCTAAGCTTCAAAGATAGACTTATGTAAACTTATTAGAGCCAAAAAAAAATTGTCATGGGGATGTCAGCATTAATTGATCAACTAATAATGATTATAATCGTGAATTTTAATTTCGGTATGAATAACAGTTAATAGGACAGAGAGGACAGTTAATAATTTTTTGTAAAATTTAACTTAAAGGAGCATGGAAATGTTATTACTTTGCCTGGAATGTTCCACAGTGACCTTGCTCACAGTAAGAATGAATGTTTTTAGGTATTCTTCAGCAATACAATCTTCATGTAATAATAAATAAATGCAAGATGCTTTTAATATTACTGAACTGTGGAACATTTATTGCATAATAACATCTGCGGATACAAGTGGGTTTAGGACCGCCACACCATAAGAGTTACAAAGTGCACCTGTAAACTTAACTATAACTTGTGATGTATCTTCTGTCCTTTCTTAGGTTTGCTCATATCGTACCATATACACGGCCGGCTCATGGTAGATGTCACAGTACATCAACTCCTGGTTTACACCATCTATGTAGATGCTCTGATCCTTTTTCTGGAAGTTTTCTACAGAGGGAATATTACTCTTGAACTGATACGTTCCGCTGTCTCTATTGTCCAAGGGTTCTGGTATTGGCAGGTACAAGAAATATATATATATTTTCTTGGTAGAGCCTTGGTGAATAGAGTTTAGGCATGGTTCAAACATTTTTCAGCCCTAGTTTAGTTCAGGTTTATACATCCAGGTTGGTTTAGGTCTAGATTAACACACCTATGTTTAGTCTTGGTTTATGACTAAACTTTTTAGATTTTGAAGTTAATTTTGGACAATTTGATATTTATTTTTTCCTCACAGATTGGGTTAATCCTGTACCCTCCTCGGGGGCCACAATGGGACTTGAGGGACCATAACAATATGATGCTTGTGGTCATGTGCTTCTCCTGGCACCTGATGTTTGCACTGCTCTTTACCGGAGTTGTCTATTTCATCGTTAGCTGGTAAGACCACACATTTAGACCTACATACATGGGGAAATACAGTATTTATTTATTATAGTAGAATGTGCTAATGTCACAAAAGTGCTAGTATTCTTTCCTGTATCAAGCAGCATATTTAAATGACAATATGCTGAGACTGAGAAAAACTTGTGTCTGTTACAGAGTAGGTTCAGAACACCAGTATTTTTCTACTTTTAAGAATGGAGATGCAACAATCAATTTTAAATGCTAAAGGGTGTGTGACACTGATGTAATCCCACTGTGCACATGTCATATATATATTCAGGTTAAGAATGTTGCCTGGAATATTTCACAGTGACCTTGCTCACAGTAAGAATGCATATTTTTAGGTATTCTTCAGTAATAAAAACTCCATGTAATCAAATAAATGCAAGATATGTGCTTTTAATAATGCTGTATTGTGGAACATAAATGGCAAGATTTTTAAATGGTAAGGTTTTCAAGCATTTATTTGAGAGAAGATACATCACATATCACAGTGACTTTAACCTCCCCCATCCCAATAAAAGTTGTGCTTTAGGGTGTAATTTACTTTGTTTTATTTATAGGGTGGTCCACGCTAAACTCCAGTGGACTTCACCAATGGAAATGGGACTCCTCGAAAAAAGACCAGAGTCAGAGGATGAAGGTTAAAGACCATGTGGTACAAAAGTACACAAACACAGAGAATGAAAGACTTCTTTTTGGTGAAACTTACAATGGGACAACCTTGGTCATTTTACTTTTCCAATTTAGCCTGTAAGTCTAGACTCTTAGTGTTGTAACTTATTTATTATCATTTTTATGTTAGGCTAGATTTTCTTTTGGAATTTGTTTGTAATAAAAATCATTAAATGCTAATTTTGGCTGGGTTAGGTTACATGTTGGCCAGGCTTACTCAAATATTTACTTTTTGTAGTGTCTCCCAATAGTATGAGAGGTATAGAGGTCTTATTACTAGACCTACCATTTAACTGATGTGCATTTGTATTTCCAGGCTAACAATTGTGAGTACGCCTAATAAATAATAAATGATCACTACTACAACCAATGTGCAGCCCGTATTTCTCGCTAGTGCTTTTAATGTTCGGAGTGAGACCTCTTTCCTTGTTACCTGTCATGCGTCATTGCGTCAGGTGCGTCTCCTGTGGTGACGTTAGCGCACGCCGATTGGAAGAAAGCGACACATTTCAGTCATTAAAGTGGTAAACAAAGAAAACATAGCCGAGCATCTTTTTAATTTATTACCACCATGGACAAATTAAAATCTGTGTTAAGTGGGGAAGAGTCGCGGAGAGAGGATCGCACCATTTTGGAGGTAAAATCAAATGCTTCACCTGCATCTAACGCAATAAGCCGCTCATCAATAAAACAAATACTGAACGCAGACGGTGAACGAGGCCTCGACACTGAGCTGGGCGACCCGTATCAGAGGATTCATCGTGTGTTTTATTATTGGAGTGGGATGCACAATTTTGGTAAGTAAAATTCTCCACCATTAGGCTTATTATGCCAGTTTCTATCGTCAATGTCTGCGCTATGAGGAAGACTTCAGGAGCCTGGGCGAATCTTGCCAGACAGGTTGTCCAAGCTTTGAGGAATGTTTAGAGCCATCATTCACTTTCTGTTCATTTAAGGAAATTCTACTATTAAAGTATTTAATCATCATCATTGTATAGCCAACACATGAACCAAAAGCCAGGAGTGCTAGGCTAAGGTCTTCTCTAAAAGCACCTCTTCTATTGTCGCGGCTGTACCATTAGCCTGTTTCTAATCACTTCCAATTCACATACACCTTTAAAATGTTTGTGAAAACATAATATTTTACTCAGTGTACATCAGTGTTTCCCAGCCTGCGGCACGGGGTCCCCTGGGGGTAAACGAGCAGCACTTACCCAAGGGTACTGTGGAAAGGTGAAATTAAAATATTTGAATTTATTTAACAAACCTTTAAGGATGGTTTTAATATAATAGTGACAATTGACAGTACCTCAATCGATTTTTTTGCAACTGTACTTGATAGAAATAAGTTTGGAAACCATTGCTGTATGGGGCATTTTCCCCTTGGATTTATAGCCTTAAATTGCATTTATTCTTCAGCCACAAGGTCATACAGTCACAAATATCTGTAAATACTGGTCTGAGTGGAGATGTTAAATTCTGTGTCTTTGCAGGGAGTTGGCTGTCTCTTTCTCCCCAAAATTGGAATCACTCTTTTTATTGTTTTCTACACATTTGGGAACATATGTACTCTTGGAAGGTTAGTGCCACAAATAATAATAATAATAATAATAATAATAATAATAATAATAATAATAAACTTAATATATCTCCATATCTCATATCTTCTTACCCTCTTTCATAATTGAATAAATAAACATATCCCTGGTCCAAAAAAATCTCCTTTCTGGTTTTCTTAAAGGCCACCTGCCTGGCCGACAGAACCTGCATACTGCCCTTACATTTACATTTACATGTCCAAAGTAAATCAATTCCTTTGTATCTTGAACTGCCTCTTAATGTACAAATTCCTAATCCTTGTAATGAACAACGAAAATGTTAAAGGTGTAGTATGTAACTTCTGATGAGAGTCTGCAACCTGTTAGTTGTTATTTGTTTTGCCTGGAATTATTCACAGTTAAAATTCAACATATAGATTTTGTATTTCTTAAACTTAAACATGTTTTTTCTATTACTCAACAAGATTGGCCTCTCCACAGATCTACTCTGTAACTTGGTTTCATGGCGTTGCCAGCTTGTCTCCATAGAGATAGTTAGGTTTAATATCATACTGTGGCAAAACAATGACCTCTCCACAGAGACACACAGGTAGTGGATTCTCTATGGGAAGTTAAGGAGCAGCCCTTTAAAAATGTTGAATATGGCTATAGAGTGCAATCTTTAAACCACCACAACATGTAACGTCTACTGTTGTACCTGTTTTTCTTTTACAAACAGATATTAATAATATTTCTTATGTGTATACTATATTAGCACCATGTTTTTAATGGGACCGATGAAGCAACTGAAGAGGATGTGTGACAAAACAAGAGCGCTGGCCACCACTATTATGATCGTAAGAGAATTTGACTAATAATAGGGAAAACACACTGACTAGGATAATTCTGGACCATAATTCATGCTTTTTGTAATTGTACAACACCATATTCATTTAGAGATTAAAAACCTAATTCATTGCTATTGTGCAAAGTTTTATTTTTTTTTATTTTTATTTGTCTTGTTGCAGACTTGTCTTGTGTTGACTCTTTGCGCAGCATTTTGGGTAAGATATTCACAAGTTCTTCATCTTTGTATATCAGTATAGATGCAAGTGGGATAATTAACAATACTTCTTTTGCAGTGGAAAAACTTTGGGCTTGCGTTGCTGTTTGTCATCTTGCAGGTGTTGTCATTTGCTTGGTAAGTCACCCCCCTCTTATAACTTAAGACAGATGAAATTGACAGATCATCTCTTAATCATTGCACCTAAAAGTGAACAATCTGTTTTATACTGGAGGAAAAAGAAGTCAGATACATTTGGACATGGGCCAAATTGTGATGGTTGATGGCTGATAGCTGGATAGAACAAAACAAAACTGTGATGTGTCAGTGTGTTTGCAGGGTGCTCATTCACTACATATTAGTCATTCTGTCAGATTGCATAGAATAAATTATTAAAAAAATTGTCATTGATGTATACTTAAAATGAACTGTATTCGTATACTTGAAATGAACTGTTTTCCTTTAGGTACAGCCTGTCCTATATTCCTTGTGTGAGGTGAGTATTTGTAGTAATCCTTTTGTTTTGGATGTTGCCTTCAAAGACACTTCTAATCATAATGTACATTTTAAGGGAAGCCATTTTGAAGCTGGTGTCTATCTTTATAAAGTGAACCAAGCCATGACATGGTGACACTCATCAAGACACTTTAATACTATTTTTGTTATGAAGTCCTTTTACTAAAACATCATCACCTGCTGCTACCATTTTTTTTTTTTTTTTATTGTGTAAATATTTTAAGTGTTGACTTTCTGTTTGAAAGTTATTTTTATCTGCAAAGGTCAATTATGTCAGTGTCAAATTTATGTATTCCAAATTGCTTCTATTTTGCGACTTTGTATGTAATTTTATGCATTTATATGATGATGACACGTAATAAAAATATTTAACAGAATTTTTTGTGAATATTATATTAATATGAATATATTATATTAGCATGATTATTAGCTATAGTTGTTTAACCACTTCATTGCTTCTTTATAACATGTTTTGAATTAGATAAGATGTTATTATCCTCATCCATCAAATTCATTCACTCATCTCTGTATTCAAGTCAGTTTCTCTTTTTTTAGATGGATGGGGAGGTTCCCTTCTCATAGAAGTTTTCTACCAATCACATTAGAGCAGTCTATTATTTAAGAAAGTGGTTTGTAACAAGAAGATCATTTTCCTTAAAAGCAAAGCAAGAGAAATTAGTTTATTCTGATTATTCTGTTCTGATTCTGATTCTCCATGATGGAAAAAACAGAAGTTCTGGCTATGATATTTGTAAGTACCTCATGCTATTTTTATGTCACATCATTTCATGTTTTTGCGTTACCTGCATTTTTCAATTACAGAATGTTATTTCTAAAAATACTTTGAAAAACATCTTGGATTGGGTCCACAGCATGGTGGCTGAGTGACTAGCACTCTCGCCTCACAGCACGAAGGTTCCGGGTTCACCTTGTCTCCAGAGTTTACCACCATACTGTAGAACATAATAGGGAACACAATTAACATTTCCAAGGAAACCACCACCTCCGTTACATAGTGTATCTTTAATAAAATCACTTTAACATGTAATTTATTACTTGAAGACTTAAATAAATCACATGACCATTCTACTTTTTCTGAGCAGATTGCATGTATTATTCTCTTGCAGGTCTGTTTTGTCCTGGCATTCTTTGTGGCATTATGGGTATGCTATCTAGATGGAAATATTGGAAATATAAATATAGTGTGTCCACAATGTAAATGTGTTTTCTTAATATAGACTGACAGTTTTATCCTCACGTTGATGGTGTGTGGTCTCCAAGTTGGAGCTAGTGCCTGGCTTGTTACTCTCTGGGATTTTAAATGGGGCACCACAAAAAATCCTGGGTTCATCTTGTGTTTTGGCTTCGGCATCGGATGTAAAATAATGGTAAGAATCCAACTCCACATGTCTTGCTTTGAAAGAAAAAGAGGATATTCTACTTTGAATTCCATCACTTTCAATTTAAATTTAGGGGACAGGTTGGACAGGTTGGGAAAAAGGATTTATCATCCATTTCCTTATAGATTGAGATGCCATTTCTATTTCTTCATAGTTTTCATTGTTCCTTTTTTTTTTTTTTTCCCAGGGAGTGCTTCTATTTCCGCTTAATGGATTCAGCATTTTCAGTTCATTTTACACTATTGGAACCATATGCACCCTGGGGAGGTTAGTGTCACTAACAAATCACAAATATGACAAATTCAAAAGTCGAGTTTTGAATTGAGGCACTCGAGTGAAGTGCAGATTGGCCTTTGTTAAATAAAAGTTCTAAGAGCTACAAACTAATGAAGTGTGCTTTTACTGCAAAGCATGTCCCACGTGCACAGCTCATTGGCATAGAGTTAGAAATGTCACATACTCTATGCTCCAGTTCAGTGCATCTCTGAGATATAGATTTGCAGTTATGCTTTTACTCCCCTTTTCCCGTGAGGGTTGAATTATTGTTAGCCCTACATCTGAATGTGTCAAAACAGACTAGAATCAACTGTACCAAAAACTGTCCTTTCAGCCTGATTTTTCTGATTGACCACTCAGTGCAAATGACGATCAATGCAAAGGTTGAAGCAAAAGTTAAAACTTTTGTGAATGTAAGTACAGACTGATGAATTTATGTTACTCCTCAAAAAATTAAACTAAATACCTTATATTCAATTTAGGATGCCTCAGAACAGGTTAAGAGACTGTCTGAATGGTTGAAGAATGTTTTCAACAGTTATATGGTAAGAACTGATTCACTGACTGTTCATTTTCATAACAAAAAAAGCTTATATTTAATATGCTGATATTTTGAAAGGATGAATCTAAGTGGGGAATATACACTGAATGGTACAGTAATATTGGAGGCATTGCACAGGTGAGATAATAATTTTGAATTGAATGGATAAGATTGCAGATCTACGTCAAAATATATGGAAGAAAAAGTTGCAGCAGAAAATATAATTTTGGAATTGTTTACTAATCCAAATCCTTTCTTGCAGTGTCTGTGTGTACTGCTTTTTCCCAAACTTGGAGTCCTTCTCTTGGCTCTTAATACAGCATTGGATGTAGGAGTGAGAACACGAGCAGGTGTTGGTGTTGTGGTTCTGGGAGCTGTAGGGGGAATGGGAGTACTAGCTCTTGTAGGTCTAGCTGGGTTAGGAGGACTGGGTCTGGGCTGTCTGGGAGGGGTTGCAGCTCTGACTATGGGGGGTCTGGGTGGACTTGGTGCTCGGGTTTTTGGAGAACTAGATGGACTTGTGTTTCTGACTCTGGAGGTTTTGGGTGGACTGGCAGCTCTTAGTATGGATGGACCAGGTGGGCTTTGTGCATTGGCTATAGGCAGCCTGGGTGTACTTGGAACTCTCATTATAGGGGGACTAGATGAGCAGACAGGTAAGGGACAAAAGCTTGCATCATCAACAGAAAACCATCCAAGTGCGGCCCTAGCTATGGGGGCTCTGGGGGGAATGGCAGCGCTGGCAATAGGAGGCTTAGATCTGCTTGGTTCTCTGGTGATGGGGGGCCTGGGTGGGCTTGGTTCTCTGGCCATGGGGAAGATGGTTGGACTTAGTGGACCTGGAGGTGTAGGAGACCAGAGTCCAAGTCCAAGTCCAAGTGATGAACATGAGAATGTGCATCACAAGAAACAGGATGAAATGGATGGAAAAAGTAACAAACTTGAGGACGAAGTTAAGCACAAGCTTATGAAGGTAAGTGCTGGCTAAACCAACAGGAAAAAATATAGAGTATAGTATACATTTAACTTTAACTTGCAACATGATAAAGTAGCAGTGGCCAACCTTTTTTCTCATAAGGACCGGTAATAAACATAAATTTTTTTCAGGGACCGGTGGAGGTGGGCGTGGCTAGTAATAATAGCACAAAATACTTATAACTCTTAACCATAGTTTGAAAAAAATGGTCTCAATAATCATGTTAGCTGTACACCTGTATTAAAGGATGTTATGACCCTCTCTGTAGGACATAAATAATCCAGTGTCACAGGAATTGGCTACTTGGTGCTCACTGAACTGAAGTTTTATTAAAAAAAATATGACAGAACTGACAATATAGAGACATGAGCTGGCATGTCATACACATTTGATTGTTATTAGGGCCAAGGTTAATATTGTTTGCATTTTATTAACTAATAGTATTAAATAGCATTTAGCAATTTTTCTATTTTATTTACATTTTCTATTATTGTAGGCTTTGCATTATGTTATCCTTGCTGCAGTGCTGTGGGTAAGCAGTGTCAACGTTTCAGATACATCAACTTGCATTCCTGTGATGTTAATAATATGAAACTATTTTAATGTTTCAGTTCTGGGGACCAGCTTTGATGCTTCTTATTCTAGAATTCCTTGTGTTTGCGTTTTTTTACATTCTCCGCCACTGTCCAAAACCTTTTTTGGCCATTCTTTGCTTCATCTTTGGAGCTGGATGCACCATTATGGTAAAATAACATATAAGTAATGTGAAATGTTAATACTAAGTTGTGGTGAATATGAAATAACTGATGCAATGTTAATGCATTGTGCAGGGAGTGTATCTGCGATTTCTGCCTGGTTTCTCAATGTTATTGTTCAGTATCTTTTACACTGTGGGCAATGTTTGCATGTTGGAAAGGTGTGTATAAAAGAAATATAATTTAATAAGGTTGTGATGTGGAGCTCACAAGATTTTTCTGACAGCACTCTGCACTTCGAAGACTTCTCTAAACAGCGAATGATGATGTTTGACAATACTCGGGTAGCAGTTACATCGGTTTTGCTTGTAAGTAAGGTTTTATTGACACAAATAAATTCTGAAAATCAAACTGGACTGAAATGTATTACCCAAGTGCAGAAATATCACACAAGTTTAGTTACACACAAAAATTACTGTTATAATATATTTTTTTGTTTATTATTGTTTCAGAGTTGTCTTGTGCTGACCCTGCTGGCACTGTTCTGGGTAAGCTCCAGTAATAGACAGTTACATAGACCAGCTGCATTTATAATGACAAATTACTTTTCTCTACAGTGGCAGAGCTTTGGTCTGTCTTTGATGTTTTGCATTTTGCATATTTCATCAAGTACCTGGTGCGTATCTCTTCAGTCATAGCATAGGTCACTGAGTAATTGATGTAATGAAGCATGCATTTTTCCTGCAGGTATTTCGTAACTTTGTGGGGTATGAAAATGCCTTGGGTTTGCTCCTGGTCATTTATGAAGAATAAATAAATAAATGGAAAAAAAAATAAATCATAATAACAATCCTTACTTTTAAATGATACATGATACTCATTAAAAACTACTGCTGGAAAAGTCATAAAAACTGGTCTGTTTTTTTTTTACTAATTGGACTAACATTATTGGAATAAAATGATGTGGAAGATATAGCCTTTAATTGTTAAATATCATCTTACCCAAACTATATTAGAATCCAAAATATTTGTTTACTGTAGAATAAAATAATAGACTACAATAAAAGGTTTAAGATGGACTATTTTCGTAGCTAATCGAGACCGCCACATGACCACAAAAAAAAAAAAAAAAGCCTAAACCAAGGGTAAAATCGAAAGTGAAACCTGGGATATAATCGCACTACAGCCACTACCAGTCACTGGGCAGACGAAACACAGTCACCAACTCGTCATGGCTGTTGCAGGGGGATTGCTGTTTTTAGTTGTGAGTATCGTCAGATTGTAAAGTTAAACTAGGCTTGTGTGAATTAGACATTAGTTCATGATTGCACGTGTGTCATGAACAATAGTAGTAGGCCTATAGCGCCGTTGTCTAGCCATATAACCCAATTACTGATGGCATATTTAATTAAGTAGTAACATGCATGATATCGCTCGCTTCCTTCTCCTTGTTTCTTCTCCTGAGCCTCTATTTGTCAGCTGTCAATCAAATGCAGTAAAATCAAGAACCAGTCAGAACCAGTGCCTGAGGAAAGAATCCTCCGGCCTCCCTCCTCTGCTCCTCTTTTCCTTTGAGCCGTTTTTTATAAATAGACCCTGTGCGCGTGTGCAAATGCTACTTCCGGTTGTAACACTGCTCTTGGGTGACTCGTTTCCGGTTTGCATTGCGCCGCAGTTTAAATGCCGGAGGAGGCTTCCGTTTCAGTCGTTTTTTCAGCTTTGTCTGTGTAATTAGTCTTTATAGAAACAACAACAGCATCGTAATAGAGAAAGGAACAGCACCGTCCTCAAATATGAAAGTGTCATCTGAAAATATCAGCAAACTCACAAGGTAAGCCTGACGTTCACAAATGGCACTTGTTCGTCAGTGACTCATACTAAATGTAGGAAATGTCTCAAGCTGTTTTAATCTGTCTTCATGATCACATGAAATATTAATGTTGTTTTTATGTATAAACTACATTTTAAGAGTGTATATATTTGGTTTAAGAGTTAATGACCCTCTAACTTGCACCAAGTTAGTTCTAAGTGTCTTACACTTTAGGCTTATACCATTTGAACATGTTCAGGTGCACTGTTATTTCCATTGTGAATTACTTTGTTTGTATTTATCCTAGATTAATATGGAATTGTAGCAATATCAACCACCACAGTAGTTCAAGCACTTTTATTTAACAGTGCTGCTGGCACAAAAATACTACTAAAATGTATTTAAAAAAAAGGATATATTTACTATAAGTATAAAAAATGAATTGTTCATTCACTGGGTGCTGTCCCTTCAGTGTCCATCTGCTGCTGGCACAAAAATACTAGTGCTGGACCAGTCCAGAGCAATGGTGAGTCGGAAGAATGTAATTTATAATACTGCCTTTTTTGGTATATTAAAATAATAATCCATTCTAGGTTCCATCTGTTACTCACATGGACACATACATGTCCTTGTCTTCATCACTACTAAACAAGACTCTAGAATAACAAGAGGAGTAAGATCATTGCTTATTACTGATATCAATGATGTCATGTGGTTGAATATTTTGAAACAATTATGAATTTACAGGAACACTGAAGAAGAAGAAGAAGAAGAAGAAGAAGAAGAAGAAGAAGAAGAAGAATCTATAGCAATGCAATAATATCATTGGAGTAAAAATAACACTGCCTCCACCCATCACAGTTAGTTACTTCTATGTTTATGATAGTATAAGACAAAGTCATATTTCTTCAGACATTTTTGTTTAGCTTGTGTTTGTCAATATCGGGGTTTATACTACAGAACAGAACTATTGAAATGGGTGTTAACACATGCATGTCACAAAATATGACACAATGTTCAAGTATAATCTGCTCTTATTGTGTCTTATTTCAGATTACACAGGTTAAGTTACTCAGGTATTTTATTACATGAACGCATGAAATATTATGTTTGAATATGTGTAGATACATGTGCTCATTCCATTACTGAAATAAAGTGATCAAATTTTTGGTTTTGTGATCATGCTTAATAACACACCCTTGTACTTATCATGGTTCACTGACATTGCATAAGTGAAGTGACTAAAGTGAAAGTGAAAATATAGAACATCTCATAAACAAGTCTTAAAATAAGTGTTTAGTATATTCAGTGTGGGAGCAATTGAGAAGTCTTTTCACACAATCATTTCATCATTTAAAATGTACCTGGTAAATCATTTTATTATTTGCGCCATGTTATAAACAGAATCACAAAATCACATGGATAAAGTCGGCAGCAGTGCACTTTTCATTCAAACTAACCGCGCCACAAATCATCTCCAAACGATTTATTTCCATTTATTTAAACCATTTATTTCCAAAGAGATGGTAAGGCAGGTTGATACGCAACTAAAACTAAACAAACACGTGATTTGACTAACACCTTAACTTAAAAAGATAATTTATTTAGCCTTCCATCTGCCGTCTAAAATAGCCACACGAAATGGCAACCGGATGCTAATAACTCAATGTCCAGTCAAGAATCCGGAAGTGAGCATTTTCCCGTGCACCTAGTCCATAGGTTATTTTAATAGATCCATGCTATAGGCACAGTCCTATATAATAATAATCTAATCGCCCTTTATTGCCATGTCTTCTGCCAGGGTCTGAGCACCAAAGTTAACTCATTCAGTAAAGCTTACTGATACTGTCTCTTTGTGTCTGTCTCTTCAGGTTGAAATAATTTAATGCTCTAACCCTAGAATAGGCTAGTAGACAACTTTTAATACCTTTGTAAACTAATGTCTGAAGTCAAATTTGAGCCCACTTTATTCCATGCAGAGCTTTTGTTGGATGACTCTCTATGCAGCATTTTGGGTAAGCTGCTATTCACATATCATTGTTTCATTATTGACTTGTTTCTCCAATCCAGTGATTAGTATTTTGTCTTTACAGTGGGATAGCTTCATGTGGTCGTTGGTGTTTTGCTCCATGCATGTCCTGTCTCTTGGCTCGCTGAATTCTCAGTTTGAACGTTATAATGATAACTTCGGGCCTTCTTTATTTTTTTTTCTTGGTTCAGTTTGCACTTTTCTGGTAAGTATTATGTTAATGGGGCATTACATGTGCTTATAATGTTCCAGATGTTTATTTGTGGTGTGCTACTGTCTCTTGCAGGGAGTATTTCTCTTTCTTCTTCCTGAAATAGGGGATGATCTCTTCAGGGTTTTTTTCAATATTGGAGCCATTAGTGCACTGGGAAGGTAAACAATGAAACAACTGTTAAAAATGGCATGTAAAAATATGTTAATTTAGGTTTAATTTTTTTCAGCATCCTGTTTTTGTTCTTGGAGAAAAAATTTGATGAAGTTGTACATGGGGCATGCAATGCAATATTTGTATGTATTTCCTGAACTAAACTTGAACAATGGAGACATTTGCACATTTACCCAGAAGTTAGTTACATTTTTTCCATGTACATCTCGAAGTTATATTTTTCCCTTCAGTTAGCTAATGCTAAGCTTTATCTACACACACTTCACTGGGGTTTCACTCACAGTCAGGTCTCTGACCATAAGGAGGAGTTTCAGAGTTTTAGCACAGAGCTGCTTTAAACAAAAAATGTAAAATCCAAATATGGCCATCACCAAAATTGCATATCATCACAGGAATCAGATCACTGTTAAATTTTATGTATTAAATACATAATACTTAAATGTGTGCACATATTAGCATCTAGGCCAAAGTAGGTCTAATATTACATACTAAAGATGACTTGGATCGTTTTTTATAACCTTTTATCATTCACTCTGATTTTAAAGGATGCCTTAAGGGACAATGAAACACTGAATCAAATCCTATTTGCTGTTTTGGTAAGGACTAGTAATTTTGTCATTGCACATTTACAATCACATTCTGAATCTTTCCATGTAAATTGTGACAGAGTTGTTTAACATTTGCATTGAACTTTTTCAAGGCTGGATTTTTCTTGGGACTGACTGCTTACTTAAGACCACCGCCACGTTGTCAGACATCTCAAATTTATGCCAGTGATCATGAATTAATGAGAAAACAGACAAAGGAGCAGCAAAAGGAAATGGCAAAGAGGCTGGACAAAGTTAAGAATGCAGGGATGACTGTGAGTGTAATCATTTTAAGTTGTGATATTTAAATTATCTCTCACAAAAGCTTTTCTGCTTCAATTAAACTGTTGATGTACTCATACCTAAATGTTTTGACTTGTTTCATTTCAGCTCACTATTAGTATGGTCATTGGGAAAATAATCTGGGTAAAATTTCCAGAATAAGTCTTTTAATTATAATGTACTCACAGTACTGAGCAGTGCCCTGAATTTATTTGATCTCTTACAGGAAACTGGCGTGTTGTTTTGGATTATTCATGAATACTATTCACATGTCATCCTTTTCACTGGAGTCTTCATCCTTGGAGCTGGAAGCTCATTTGTTGTAAGAAACGAACACCCTGCTACAAACCATTACTTGTATCTAAAATAACTTAAAAAATGTCTAAATAGTAATACCTGGTTTCAGCTGCTACTGCTTATATTGTACTGTATATTTTAGTACCAGCAGCCTACAGCTGTGTGAGCATTTATACCGAGCATCACTTTTTTTTAACAATCTGGTTCAGACTTCAGAGTTGTATTTTGTGTGATTCTTGCATCATTGAGTAATCCCACATTATCCTGTAATTACTCTTTGAGAAAAATAAAAAAGGACTATCAGACATGTAGGATACATTATGTTGTGTAGCTGTGTAAAATGCCCCAGTCTCTTCGTGCCTGTGTGTTATCATTTCCAGTTTGCCCAGTTTGTTTTTCTGGAGGAGGCACATCACTTGCATGATTCCATGGAAATAGAAAGTTAAAACCATACTTTGGAACTTTTTATTGTGTGGATAAAAAGTTACATGATGCGGCTAATCATGCAACAAATGATTTTATTTCCCAAGTAATATCATTTTTTACGAAGTAGAAGGTTAATTTGTGAACTTTTCTATGATTTAACATATTTGTTGGTGTTACCTATTAATTTTAGAATTGTAATATATTGGTATTAGAAAGTATTGGTTACTGGCGACAGCAGTAAAGTTATATCAATATTGACTGAAGAAATCCATATTAGACCATCTCTAACATTGTGTAGCTATTTTCGAAAAATGAAAATATCGTAAAAATCAGCTGTTTGCTACGTTTCGATTACATTGTTTAACTGAGATCAATAGTGTTGTTTACAATTAACTGAATATAAAGTAATAAAATGCTATTTTTTATTTTGACCCTAGGGCATTTGGCTGCGTAATTTCACCGCATTTGGCCTCACTCCTTTTGTAGTGGGAAACATGTTTCTTATCATCAGGTCACAGTCAGACTGAAGTTTATTCTGGACAAATGAAAACAGTTTTAATTAAAATCACATTTCTTTGTTCACACAGCACCTTCTCTCTCAAAGGACCCTCAGAGCAGCTGGAAAAGATGTTTGATAACACCAGAGAAACGTCTGCCACTTGGATGATTGTAAGTAACTGAGTATTTGTGTCTGTGTCATCTCTCCTCCATCCAGCCATGTCCCATAATCAAGAGAATCTGTTTGGTTGTATCCTGACCTTACTAACTTTTCAAATGTTCTGGACTAATTAATATTTGTGAAGTGCAGATTTCCACTCCCCTCCACAGACAAGAAAGATTTATTGTGAATAAATGTCAGAATGAATATTATGTTAAACCATTTGATGCATTTTGCTCTGGTATATGATTTGTTTTTTCAGATTGGCTTTGTGCTGACTCAGACAACAGTATTCTGGGTAAGGTTTCAGAGATTAAAACATATGCATGTTTTTGTGTCTGTTAAAAAAGTAACACATTTTAAGGTTATAATCATGTTTATGTCATCAGCCTACTGCTAGTTTTAAAACTACAGGGTAATTCAGGACTATTCCTATGTTGCGTCTCTTATAAGTAAAGTAAAATATAACCTATTGCATTTCTTTGCTGAATCTTATGTTATTTTACATTACAGTGGGACAGCTTTGTTGTGGCTTCATTTTGTTGCCTTCTGTACATCGGGTCAATGCTCTGGTATGTCTCCCTCAGTCAATTATCCTAATGTAAATTATCACTGTAACTCACATCAAGTATATTTCTACAGGTACTGCTTGTCCTATATCCACTACGGAAGGTACTTTTCAATTACTCTTTCATCATATTTCTTAACATATTCAAAAAATAATATATATATGCTAAATTTGTGACTTTCCAGGTATGCGGCAGAGAAGGCGCTATCCGGCTAATTATTGTCCACAGTTGTTTCAAAGTTGTTTCACAGTTGTTTTACTTGCCAACTACTGTGTCATAAGATCCTGGATGAAGGATAATTTATTTTCTTAAGTCCTAAATTGTTACGGTTTTCAAGTTTAAGTTTTAATTGAGATTATGTTCCTTCTGTTCATAAATCAACCCTTTCTCTTTGTAACAGAAGAGAGAGTATAGTGTTATATAGTAAAATACCTCTAGGATATAAGCAAATTCCTAACTGGTGCCATATTACTTATATCTTTTTGGTTACATTAAAGTTTTTTTTTAGAAGGATTACCTGATTTGAGGAAGTTAGCTCATATAATATTTGACTACTTGTCTGACCACAAATCAGACTAAGATTAAGTTGCATGTTTAAATTGAGTGACTTTTTTGTGAATTTTTTCCTTGAATTTGAACCATTGTGTGTCATGTGAATGATAGATATATGTGCTGTTTTACCAATTATGTTTAGAAATAATTATATTAAGATATTGTTTCTGTCAGATTACATCAGTATTAATCAGAATTAATGGAGTATGTAGTTTCGATGAACACTTAAGTCCAAGTCTAACTCCTAATTCTGTTTGTGAGTATTGTTGTTTTTAAAGAAATGAGTTTTGAGATTTTAATTTTGATGTTTGGTGCCACAGTATTTCCTTAACATCCTATAAGCAATTATGTTATCAGAGAAAAACAAATACAAATATTTTATTTCTTCACCTGCATCTGACATTTAGATTCATGTTTTAGTAGCTATCTGAGAAGAAAATGAGACCAAAGGATATCACTTATGCATTCAAAAGGTTTGTTGAGTAATAACCACAGAAGCAACTGCCGGCTGGGCTAACAATTCAATTAACAATCCAACTAAACATGTTCTTAAATCATGATCCATAATCAAGTAAAGCACCTTTAATCTGAGGGTTATTCTTTCTCAGTGTTGGGAATAGTTGCAGGCTAGTTTCATTAACGAGTAATCTAATTAATTACTCGTATATAACTCTGTAATTTAATAGTTAGTTTATCTGGTAATTAGAAGTAACTGTTAACTATAAATAATGACTTTTTCTGAGGGTTTTTGCTCAACGCTCTTGTTTCTCATGCGCCTCAAGGGTTAAAAAGCGCGCGGCCCGTTCATAGCGCGTCACGTGACTTTCCCGGAAGTAGCGCGTGTTTGGTACCGCCGAACCTCTTGTTTTATCGGGGATCTGTCCGAACATGTCTCTAAACAAATAAGTTACATTTTGAACCTCCATTGGGTTGTAAACATGACGGACTTTCTGCTGAAGATAAAGAAGCGTATTCCCGACAAGAAGAAGAGGTCTTTGGCTCAGAGTGAGCTCCAGAAATGGGGTTTAAGAGGTGGGATACTTCTCCATAGAAATGAATAGAGACTTGTGCTGAAGTATTTAACAGTACACGTAGTTTCACATAAAGTACACCAGTACTATGTTCGATTAGGATTTCTGTGCTGGAAAACTGTTAATGTGAACCTTATATACCAATATACAATGCAGTCAAAGTTTGGACACACAGCCTCATTCAGTGTATGTTTACTACTTTCCACATTTTAGAAACATATAAAGCAAGAGATAAGGAACTATGCTGTAAAGAACAAAGTTAAATAACTCTCCAAAATATTTTTTTAACAAAGCAAAGTGTGGAGTTATTTAAGTGTTTTTCTCCTTGCTACGTAATGACATGTATCTTCACATATGTGATGTATATACACAATGTAACCTAGTTGAGATTGTTTTCATGTACTATAGAAGTCTGTTATACACATGCATTTAAATAAAGATATTTTATTGCTTTTGACAGGAATACAGTTGAGACACTACCAGCTGGATGGTGTGCACTGGCTCACACAGTGCCTTGAAAACCAAGAAGGATGCATTTTAGGGGATGAAATGGGGCTGGGCAAAACATGCCAGGTAAATGTAAATTCTAAAAAATAAAATGCCATTGTCATTATTGAAATAATTAGATATTTGGTCTTTCTTACAGACCATCTCTTTGCTCTTATACATCTCAGGAGAGTGTGGAAAGAAGGGTCCATTTTTAGTTGTGAGCCCCCTGTCTGTCATGGAAAACTGGAGAAAAGAGATGCAAAGGTAACATGTATTATTAATTTAGTGAAGGAAAACTTTTTATCTGGAAGATGGACTATATAGGCAATTCACTGTCTTTGAAAGAAATACCCAGGCATAAAGTCATCAAATGTTGATCCAGATTAATCATTTTTGTAAAGAATTTAGGAACACAAACTTGCTGTTGACCTCATATATTGAAGTTCAGCAAGTGCCGTAGATACAGCACAGAAATGGAGTTTCTCTAACACCTAGATTACAGAAATTGTGATTGAACAATATGAAGAACAAACAATGATTAAATTTATTTCTGCTTTTCTAATAATGCTACATGTCTCACAGTAACTGTGAAAAACAAAAGCAGACTCTGGAATATTATTTCACTTCCTTTATTTGATCTTTATATTCATTTATTTTTATTCACAGTTTTGCTCCTTCTTTAAAAATTCTTTGTTACCAAGGAGACAAAGAGAGACGCACAGAAATTCAGCAGGAGGCCAAGACCAAAGATTTTCATGTCCTGCTTACAACATATGAGGTTAGTAAACATGCTCAAATAAACAACTGCACATTTATTCAGTCTAACATGTTTACCTTTACCAGATGTGTCTCAGAGATGCTTCATTTTTCAAAAAGTAAGTTCATTTGTGTGTAACTGTATTTTATTTGACTGTAGTAAATATGGAGTACCATTTTTTCTTGAATTAGGTGGAAATGGGAAGCACTGGTTGTAGATGAGGCTCATCGATTGAAGAATCAGAACTCGCTTCTGTATCAAACTCTGATAGAGGTGTGTATTTTTGTGTGAATTGGTTATTTCTCATTTTACTTCTATGGCCATTTAATCTTAGTACTTGTATTTATATTAATATACTTAATGAGTGTATAATTATAATATTATTAATGGTATATGTGTATACTAAAGATTTTAAATAAATGATTGACCCAACTTAAAAATCACCAATTACTGACTGACTGTGCTTAGTGGAAAACAACATCATGATAAGAGTGATAAAGCTGGTGTTGGGCAAAGAAAAAATCCTTTATGGAAATTAAACATTGTTATTGTTCTAGTTGTTGATTAATGGCGCATTGTACTGATAGAGACTTATGTATATTTGTTGTGTGTGTTTTTGTATCAGTTCTCGTTGGGGTTCAGGGTGTTGCTGACTGGGACGCCGATCCAAAACAACCTGCATGAGCTCTACTCCCTGTTGAGCTTCATTCAGCCCAGCGTCTTCACAGCAGACGATGCTGACAACTTCCTCAGCTGCTACGGCAACGTGCAAAATGAACCAGAGCTGGGTGAGACTTCTATGTTATCATTAAATAATACACTATAAGACACTCATGAGACCCAAAATAATGAATAATTCTAATTCTCATAAAACCTTTTCATGACCCCAAAGAAAAAGTACAGGAATGTTATATTTACATTTAGGGACGACATTATTAAAATTTCACCGCAACTGTTTTGAGTCTTTGATATAATTTTTTTTCTGACTTTGTCTTGGATCAGAAATGTTAAGTTGGTACTAATCTCATACCAAATAAACAAATAACATTAAATACATTGGTCAGTGCTTTCTATCCAGGCATTGATGTTACATTACATGGAGGAGGTTCCCAAGACTGTTTTTAATTTGAACTTTTTCTGATACTATGAGGCAATCCCTATTGTTCCCATGATATTGCATTTTGCTAATATTTTGTTCACGTTAACTTAACTGTTAAACAGAGTGATGTGACTCTTGTGTTTAAAGCTGCTGAGCTCCAGAGGATCTTGGAGCCTTTTCTTTTGCGTCGAGTGAAGTCTGAGGTGGCCCTGGATCTACCAAAGAAAACTGAGCTGGTGTTGTACCATGGCATGACGGCGCTCCAGAAGAAGTACTACAAAGCCATTCTCACAAAGGACCTGGGTGAGATGCTAAGGAAAAAGTTCCATACGTCATATGCATTTTCACACCATGACTATGCCTCACCAGTGAATAGTAAATTGACAGCCGTTATCTTGTCTGTGTTATATTTTCTAGAGGCTTTTGGGAATGAACAAAGCAATAAGACACGTTTGCTGAACATTCTGATGCAACTGAGGAAGTGCGTGATCCACCCGTATCTTTTTGATGGTGAGTTGTATTGAGAAGAACAAAACATTAACCTAACAAAGAAGTGAAATAACTACTTTAAAATGATGTGCATGTTAGGTGTGGAGCCAGAGCCGTTTATTATGGGGGAGCATTTGATTGAAGCCAGTGGGAAGTTCTGCCTCTTGGACAACATGTTGAATCATCTCCACAAAGGGTTGGTTTATTTACTGATGACTTATCGCCCTCTGCTGGACAGTTGTGTGTGTCTACTGTGAAAATAAATGGAACGTTACACATTTGCAATTTGTAATGTATGGTTTCACATCAAAAATATGTTCACATCAAAAATATGTTCACAGTGCTTATGTTAAACACTTTACATTAATATTTGAGGGAAGACTAAAATATTAACAACTAAACTAATACAAGAATCCCATGCTTTTCTGAATATGTATAGGTCTAAACTTTTTTTTCCATACAAGCACTAAACATTCTAATTATGATTATAATAACTGCAGCTCTACTCTGAGATGCTCTACAAATTTTAACTTTTTGTTTTTAGGGGCCATAGAATCCTACTGTTTTCTCAGATGACAAGGACTTTGGACATACTCCAGGACTACATGGAGTACAGAGGTGACAATGAGAAAGACAGCAGTGCATGATTTTTATTTGTACATTTATTTTATGTATGTATTTAATTTTTACTGTAATATGCAGTCAGTGACTTAAAATTAATTTATATTTTCAGGTTATAGCTATGAGCGACTGGACGGGTCAGTTCGAGGAGAGGAGCGAAACTTAGCTGTGAAAAACTTCAGTACCAACGACATCTTTGTTTTTCTGCTGAGCACTAAAGCAGGTAATTTGTGTGAACATGTATCAAATGGTTTAAATATTTTATTTATTTTATTATTATCTCAAAAAAGTTAATTTTGCAGCAAGTGTGCAAGCATATCCCAGACAAACAAGAATATTTTGCTAAATTGCAGCCCAGGTTTGGCTCCAGAACTACTAGTACATTCTGCTAGGTTAGACTGAAGGACTAAAGGTCAGGGACAAAAAGAATTAGTTGCATTCAGAACATTTTAGAGTTTGAAGTCATCATTACAGGGTTTAGGCACCATTTCAACTGAATAACCAAATCAGAAATCAACATATTTCAACCTTATCACCTTATTATGCCTAATTAAAAAATGCCACCACTTTCTAAACAATAATGGTGAGAAATGTATGCTGAGTTTTGGTCATGTGGGTAGACCAAGTTACAGAGAGTAATTTTCATTTTGACTGCAAAAGATAGAAATCTGACTTGCTCTCTTTCTCAGTTTTAAACTATGGGCACTGTAGAATGTTGTGATGTCATGTGAATCCAGATTTACCAGCACATTGAATCCAATACTGCCCTGAGCTACACAGGTGTATATTGATCCATGTTATAGCTTCCAAGATAAAGAATAGACTATATTCAAAATTAGTGCGAGCAGACCTATTAGTTTCCTGTCTAAATGGAAGAAACTCTTGAGAGGAAAAGGAGAGATGAGAGATAAGGACTGGGGTGCTGCATATGTAACCAAACTCGCTTCCTTTCCCTCATGTTTTTGTACATTCTTGGTTTACATTGAGCTGTTTTCGTTTTAGGTGGTGTGGGCATGAACCTGACTGCAGCAGACACTGTAATTTTCATGGACACAGATTTTAACCCTCAGAACGACCTCCAGGCGGCCGCTCGCTGCCACAGGATTGGTCAGAACAGGTGAAGCACTGAATTGAATAACACCATCAATATTATAGTTAATATGCAGTGTTTTTTGATGTAGGGCACAATGAATTGATTAAAATACCTTTACGAGAATGTGCAACCCCTAATTAAGTAATAAAATGTTACTGATAGAAGAATTTGCATCCATCTCAGAGAGTGACTTCATCATATTTTATAATTTGAGTACCACTGTTGCATTTATTCCCATATTTGTTATTTCTCAGGCCTGTGAAAATAATCCGTCTTCTAGCCCGGGACACAGTGGAGGAGATCATGTACTCCAGGGCAATGTCTAAGATGCACCTCACCAACACTGTCATAGAAGAAGGACGCTTCTCTCTCCTGGACCAGGCACAGGCCGCTGCTGCTGGACTCAAGGTCTGTGAGATCCTTTTGATCAATGTGTAGTTTTGCACCAAACACCACTCAGTCACACCTTCTGCCTCCAACAGCTCAGTGAGATCCTGAAGTTTGGGATCGATAAACTTCTCTCTTCAGATGAGAGCTCAGTCCAGGAAGTAAAGCTAGACAAGATTCTGGGTTTGTCTGAAAACGGTCAGTGGTTGGATGACGAAGAGTCTGCTGCTGAGAAAGTCACTGAGGATGAAGAGAGCAGTTCAGAGTTTGAGGGGCAGAGTAAGTTTTATACCTAGATTATATAATCACATCAATAGCACATAAATGCTGTAGTATATGCTATGAACAGGAAAAATACCTTTTATAAAACTAAATGGTTGCTAGATAGAAGATAAGTAATCTTTCCCCATCATATCAAAGCTGTTTTAAGCTGTTTTTTCATGGTTGTTCACATTTACATTCCCCCCTCCCTCCTCCCTCCCTTCAAAGATCACATGTACTACTTCGAGGGCAGAGACTATAGTAAGGACCCGAGTTCTGAGGACCAGCACAGTTTTGAGCGTCTGATGGAGGAGCAGCTCACAGAGCTACAGAAAGCAACAGGAGAGGGGCGCGCCCTGAGACACAAGGCCACTGTAAGACACAACACTCAAATTTGTCACATAAAATCCTTTGCCTGGTACAGCCAGACTCCTCGTATGTCCGTTTATCAAAACAACCTTTTGCTTTATTTCTAGATTTCGTTGTCTTTAGTCCTTCCCACAAGGAAGCGCCGGGCCCTCACTGAGGCAGAGATCGAACTCAGGCGTCAACGCAGAAAAGAGGCTGCAGCCAAACGGGCCAAAATGCAGGAGGACCTCAAGAAGAAACAGCAAGAGGAGAAATACAAGAAAAAGTACATACATTTTTTACATTTAAGAATTAAATGAGATGAGATTTGGGAGGAAAATGTGATAATGTTGTGTTGTAATCAAATGTCTTGGTCTCAATTTTGTCATGGGATTTTAAATTTGTTTTTTGCCTGCTTAATTGGTATAAAGCTGAGTGAACTACATGGACCATGATCCCTTGCTTGGTTATAATTAGACTTTGTTTTTTTATAATAAAAATATTGTTTTTTCAGAATGTCATGGTGGGAGTCAAGTGGTTATAGATCTCTTTGCCTCCCATTGGTTGAAAGTGAAGAAGAGGAAGAGGAGGAGGACAGTGACAGCATCAGTTCCACAGACTCTGAGGCCAATGCCATTCACTACATTTTGGGAGACGTCACGCACCCTCAAGCTGCTAAAGAAGACGCCATCATTGTGCACTGTGTTGGTATGATCCACTTTCATTTCTACTATGCCGCAACATTTCAGGTGACGTCACATTATTGGGTGGTTAAATGTGAGATAGGCATTTTTGAAAACTAACATCTGAAAGGAAAATGCACAAATGTCGAATCAGATCGTTCAGTATAATGGTGATAATGCCCTTGGACTCCCTGTATTATAGTCAGATAGAATATTGAATATGAATACATAAATAGGATTTACCATATAAAAAGAGAGTTGTTGTGAAGACCATAATCATTAAAGGAATACTGAGACAGTGCTGTATATTTTCTTTTTTTATTTTTAGATGATTCAGGACGATGGGGCAGAGGAGGCTTGTTCACTGCTCTTGAAGTCAGATCAGATGAGCCAAAGAAACAATACGAGTTGGCTGGTAAAATGAAAGGCAAGATTTTGGAAGAATTACATATGTTTGTAGTTAAATATTTAAGCCTTTGTTTAAAGAAATGAGCCAATAGGTTAATGTGTTATTTATTTAATTGCAGATTTGGAGCTTGGAAACGTGCTGCTGTTCCCCATTGATGATAAACAGTGCAGACTAGATGGTCAGGATCAGGTTGGCACCACCTTGTGTGTTTTTTGGGCTCTGCATGTTTTTGTCCAAAAGCTTTGGGCCTCATTCATGAAACGTTCTTACGAACAAATTTGTACTTAAGGCCTTCTTACCAACATTTCATTTCTAACAAATCGTACGAACAGCCAGGAGCACTCGTAAGAACATAAATTGTACTGTTTTAGAATATTATTACTCTGATAATACAACAAAAAATTCAAATTCCTCCATGACTGTAAGTTATATATTTTCTTAATTTATTTCTTAAAAACATGAACATATACATATTAATTTTCTAGGTAAATGAAATGTAAATGAGCGTAGAGGTGTTCGTAGCTGGGTGTTGGTAAATTTGGCACAAATGTCATTTAAGAAGGAATTTGCAAGCTTAAGAACGCTGTGTTAATTTGGCGCAGAGTTTTCTCAGCATCTTCTTAAAGTGGAAGTTACGAACATTTTTTAAGAAAAGATTCATGAATTAAGGCCCCACAGATCACCAGCATATAAATGTACCTGAAACACTAAATACTAATACAATCAGTAAACTTTGGTCAATTATAATTTAAATGTTGACAAGTTAACGGGCAATAAGAGTGTCCATTCTACTGCTGCTATCATTTGACTTCTTATTAACAAACCTAAGTGATATTTTTCAGCCAAACAAAATTGAGAATGTTGTAGCAATTCTTGCCAATGTTGTAGTAATTCTGGAGTATAATGTGAGACTTTGTAAAATTTGCTGTGCACAGAATGTTGTCTTGTAACCTTACTGTAGCAGGCCAGATGGAGATGTGATTAAGATGCATTAAGCTAATTGTGTCTGGTGTCTCTACAACAGTTGGCTCTAATTGTGGCTCAGCAGAGAGATAAAGCAAACAACTTATCAGGCATCTTACTAACTGCACTGGAGGAAGGCTTAAAGAAAATCTACACTGCTGCCAAAAGAAAAAAGGGTATGTATTAAGAGCTCCTGATCAGTTGAACTTGATTAATTAAAAACAAACAACTAAATAATTTAAGCTATTAGAACTGTGCAATAAATCATTTGTAAATGACATTCCAATTATATCTCCAATTAAAAAAAACTAAACGCTAATTAAATTATATTCTGTGATGCTCATCCTGCCCTTCAAAATTGGAACAAAGCTGCTTGTCTAATGACTTGTTGCTTACGTACTATCTTCTTGTGCCTCTGTTACGGCACATACGGCAAAGCGTCCTTCAATGGACCCTGTCCTTGGCACTGGTCTCCTGCTCCAGCTAATGATCCGTAGTGGGTTTTAAAATATGAAAGAGAAAAAATTCCAATAACTATAAGCAAGTTTATTCTTCAAGACTTTTAACAGTAATTTTTTTTTTTTTTTAATAATCAGGATTTCAATAATGACCTTGATTATTTATATCCATAATTTAACAGTCTTACTATCCTAGAATTCTAGAAGAAAACAAATACTGTGTCAATGAAAACTAACAGAATCAGGGAAATGATGATGATTCATGGTTGTTACTAAAAAGAACAGCCCGTCAATATAATATGTTTCAAGATTAAAGAAATTTAACAAAAACACTGTGCACAATGACAAAAGGCTTTTTTATGTAGGTTTCTGTGATAAATATATGATTATTTTGAAATATTCTAGAAAGTTCTGGCTTTTATTTCCATTGCAGCCTTAATGTAAATAATAAATAGCAAAGATTAGGTTATGTAAGTGGTTTGAGTAATTATGGCTTGACTTGCTTGACACGATTTACTAGATGTGTCATTTTGTCACATGTCACATATACAAAATATTGGTCTAATAATAGATAATGTTACCTAATTTTAATTATAAGCTGTCTTGACTTGACTTGCTGATTTCAAAACAACTACTTGCCCAACTGAAACTGAGCTCTGGACTAAGAAAAACAAGACGGCACTTTCTTTCTACCATCTTTCTTGCAATAACCTGCAAGCAACAATTTTTTTATTCAAGTGTGGCTGTAGTTGTAGTAGTAGCTGTAAACAAACTTTAAAATGGATAAAGATACTGATTAATCAAAATACTAGCAGTGATTTAGTGATTACAGAAATGGCAAGATTTTTTTACGAAATTCTTCTAATATAATGGGCATTTAACTTATATGCTTCCAATCTCTCATGTTTTGGAAATTCAATTAAAATCTGAGACACAGGGAACAGTTTGATCTTCTTTTATTCGCCACCATTGTGTCTGCATTCTGGTTGGTTAACCTCATACCAACTTTAATATGCATATCTGTTTCTGCTCATAACACATTTTAAATACCATATACCTATTCATCCTGTGTTGTGTAAATATTGGATACTTGTCCTTAAATTATATTCATTCTTCTCCACAAACAGCAAGCGTTCATCTGCCCCGGATCGGCCATTCCACAAAAGGCTTTAACTGGTACGGCACGGAGAGACTGATCAGAAAACACCTGGCTACACGGGGCGTCCCGACATACATGTAATATTTTTTCTTAAGTAATATGGCGTACAGTAGTTTTATTTAACCAGGATGTGAAACCTGTTCCCCCTCCCTTTACCTGACATTGGTTCAGTCTCACCTGTGTTTTCTTCTGTTTTAGTCTGTCAGGCAAAGGTGGCACACAGTCATACAGCAGTAACGTAGATGGCACCTAGTGGTGATATGTGAGAATGCAGCAGGGCCTGGTTGGTCAATCTGATAACAAATTGAGACTTTAAAGGGTCTTATCTTTTGCTATGTTGCCTTTTTAGCCTTCACTGTTCACTGGTATAAATCAAACTCCTCTTCGTTTTTGGAGTTCATACAATATCACTACGCGTCACATTAGTGGTTAAATTGCCTTTGTTACGCAGCTCATCGACTTGGAACAGTGTCTCGTTTATAAGGGCTTGTATACAGCCCAAAAGTTTAAATGGAAATGCTTGCATGAAAATGTAATCTATGTATTATCTACTTCTTAAGTTTCCTTTGTAGTTATAAGAAGCTTTTTATAACACGTAACATTTTATAACACATTTTTCTATTATTCCATATTTACTTACTTATTAAGCTCTTTTTAACCCAAAATTTCAGATACTATCACAACCGCTCTGCCAAGAACTCATCTGCCCTTTCCCAAATATCACCGCCTCCTACTACGTCCACTGCCTGCCCGGACCTACAGCGACGTAATGCTGTCTCAGATGATTTTCGGGGGCTGCCCAGCTTCATGAGGGGAGTCCGTGTGTTCTTCTACAACCTGCCTGCATCAGACAGGAAGAGGCTTGCACGTTACCTCATCACATATCCTTCACAAGAAAACAGTTAATGAGTCTGTGGTAATGTCATATCATGTGTCATCTGATAAAGATCTGCTGCTGTCATATATTTTGAGTTTTTGATTGGGTCTTGGATGCCACAACTTTGCCATGATAACAATTAACAATTCACTTCTGTGGAGATTAACAGTGGCTCACATTACTGGCAAAAGTCCTCAAAATGTCCCCTATAAACAAGAAACTGAAACCCTTAGCCCTGTACAGTCGAATTCATAAGGGTGTAAAGCTGGGCAATATGGTGATCTGTGATCCGATGATGGATCTGTTATTTTTGCCATTGCAATGTTGTAAATCACAAATATTCTCCCGAATGCTTAAAAACACACTTTTCCCCACCCACACCTCTTATTGGTCAACTGCAATGCTCTGAGTGAGTGACAGGTAGATTTCACCTATTTCAATGAAGTGTGAATTTTCAGAAAATGCAGATGATTTTAATAACCTCTTTAAGACAATGTAAAAATACTAAGTTTACATCTTTAGAAATTGTACTGTTTTGTGTGTGTGTGTGTGTGTGTGTGTGTGTGTGTGTGTTTATATGTTTTTTAATGCATTTTCAATATCAATAATGTGCTGTGTTTCTACCTTAATGTCTTCTCACATATGACGGTGATGAGGAGGACATCATGAGCTCAGAGGTTACACACATTGTTGCAGAAGTGGACAACTCGATTCATTTACAGGTTAATAATCTGAAGTTTACTCTGTGTTATGTAATAACAGAGTGATTTAAAACATGCTTAAATGTGATTATTTGTGTGGTCCAGGAGCTGAAGGAGATGATGGAGCAGTATGACCAGGCAGTTCCAGTGAAGAAGTCATGGCTTGAGGCCTGTTTTTCCAAACAGAGAAGGGTCGACACGGAACAGTTTCTGCTGCTAAAATAGATATTTGCTTTTAATAATTTTTTTATAAGAAAATAACCTGATTAATACAAAATGCACTGAATGTTTAGTACTATACACCAGTTTTCCGAACTACAAAAAGATTGTTGTAATCAATTGAGTACAGTGTAGTTATTCAAGCAGATGTGCTTAAGTTGAATAAATGAAATAAGAAGTAGCCTTATTATTTAATGGATTAGTGAGATATATTGCTATAATTTCTATTTTAGTTTAGTCTTTATTTGATGGGACAATGTACAGAGACATTAAGAAACATCATAAAAACATTCTGCACCAGATATAGCTAAATATCTTTCCATCTGCAGTCCTTGATATACAGAAACAGATTATGCAATGCAATTCCACCAATCAACACCATTTCCAACCTGCCTTCTCTCTGACCCATATACACTCACACAATAGCACACATGTACAATACAACCACACATCTCAGCAATGAGCATTAAGTATTTAGAAAATCATGAGCTAGCTTCATCTTCTAAAATGCAACCTAACATCAATCCATAGATGGTCTTTAGTGGATCACTGAAAATAAAGTTAGGGATGCCTTTCTTGTTAGTCCTAAAAATGTGCAAGTCTCATTTTAATAAATGCCCCTCTAAAGGAAGCCTCATTGTATTTTTTCCACCAGAGAAGCCCCTTATTCAAGTCAAGTGATTATTACTCACCTTTGATATTCAGATTTCTTCTGTGATCGTAGGATAAAGGTGGAGCGTCCCGGGTGGGCGGTGCTTACGCGCGCTAAACTATGAAGCAAGTCTTCTATATTTGTCTTACAGGACGGGACTAGTCACAGTCAGTCTACATTTTGCAGGAATACTTTTGTTCATACTTCAAAATATGTCATTTGTTTATGGCATCTAAATCCTCACAGTTACTTTGGAAGAAGCGCGGTGAAGTTACCTGTGGAGAACTGGCGCGCAGGACTTAAAGGTGAGTCGTGAGTTTTTTTTAGGATGGAAGGCAAAGCATTCGCTTTTTGAGTCTATTTTGAAAACAACATCCTATACAAACAAATGGCAAATACACAGTCATCATCATGTTTAATCGGTGTAGAAAGCATTTTTAATTTCTAAGAGGGGGAAAACAAGATTTTGTTTTAATGTTTTTCCTTCCGCGAAGGCCAATGTTGAAGTCGACAACGTATCTGGGTCCATCTTGCGTTACAGAGAACGAGCCTCAGATCCTGTTTATGAATATGTCACGTAATAGGCCACAAATATACAACTTTCATGGAACAATTTGAGGTGCTCCCATTATTATTATTATTATTATTATTATTATTATTATTATTATTATTATTATTATTAATAATAATAATAATAATAATAATAATAGTAATGCCAATGTGTCTGATATATAATGATAGGCTAATGAAATATGCTTTGATATGCACACGTAGCCCAGCCAAATGTTACATTTTAAACTCGTTAGAGTAGAGATGTGTTGCGCTTTGGGAAGTTTTGTGGTCAGAAATGTCATCACCTTTGCCTCTTTGAACGATAAGAAAACAGTAGACTGTCGTTAGCAATAACTGAGCAGCCGCAAGAAAGTCCCGTGTGTGGGAGAGCAGTGCTCCACGTGGGCTTGTGCTTCAGGGACAGCAGCAGAGTGGAAATAAACCCTACCTTTGAAGATGAAAAAATAAACACTTTTGCATTCACGTGTTGGTCCCTTTTCTCTTCTCCAGACACTCAGGGATGTGAGGAGAAGGAGGTCCAGGGATGCTACCCACTCCTGTCTGCTCTACTCATGTCTTCAGGTCAGACAATCAAGCCTACTCAAATACTTCACCTATACTACACAAAGTATGCAAAAGTAGTGTTACTCCAGTGAGTGCACCTACTAATGTACTGATACTATTTCCACACCCACTGCTGTACATTGCCACATTGACTTTTACTTATTACAATAAAAATGTTGGCAAGTGAAGGCATGTGGAGAAATCAGGTAAAACTACGTAAAACTGTCATAATAGAGCTGCAAAACATAGAATCACAAACTAACAAAATACAGTGTCTAACTGAAGTTCTCTCTCAGTCATTTCAGTCAGTTGGACCGATATCTGAGCCAACACTGTAATACGCCGGAAGAGGACGATGAGACCATGAGCACACAACACCCACCCACAGATCCCCCCACCTACAACTCAGACTTTCAGGGTCCAGAATCTGCTCAGGCCCTGTTCAGAAGACTAGACCAGGACCCCAGGCACTCTGAGATGGCCCAGCCTAGCCACTTTAGCCCCTATGCTCCCATCCATGGTGGTCCAACGCCCTTCCACAGCCAGGCAGATGAGTCCTGGACCCAAAGCCACAGTACCACAAGCTGCGGCTGCTACTCGGGACCCCACCAGCACCACAGCAGCCTGCCCCCGCGCCTGAGCCTCAAAGAGCATTCGTCGTGTTCAGAGGAGAGCTGCCTGTCCTCCTGCCATAAGTCCCTCAGCTCACTCCCCAGTGCCCACAGCAGCGTCATGTGGAGCCTGGAGCAGCCCCTCTCTCTCCACTCCCTCCCCCCTTCGTCTGAGTTTAGACACCACACACTGTTGCCATACTCCTACTTACCACAGGAGGTTCCGTGCTGTGCCCAGTGCCCCCCAGAACAGTTCAACAGGGGGGCAACAGTCAACAAACCAGCATGGCCTCAGTACCATCCAGGACCCAGGCCGATTTGTGAGTCTGCAAATCCATATAATTGTATACTACTACTGAAAAAATATATGTATAAAGAAAAGTTTAAATTTGCAATTTAATTCATCAGTTCACAGTGTAAACTTTAAACAAACCTAGTATGATCTGAACCAATGCAAGAATGACATGAATGCACAACACAACACAATGAACTGCACATCACAGCAGCAATCAGCTCATTCCAACACAATTGCAATTCATCTTCCAGCTCTACATTTGATATATACAGATTTCAACTGAGAATAACCAAGAATAAAGAATAAACTAAGGATTAGTAAACAAATTTGCTGCTTTTAAAATGTGTAATAACTGGTTACTAAATGGGTTATTAATGCCTAATTAGTTAATATTTTAAAATTATTTGTCGTATATTTGCCACAGATCCTGGTGATTTTCGCCACCCTGCTCCCGCTTACACACACATGTGAGTGCCAGTGTTTTTAATATGAATTTAGCAACTTCTCGAAGTAATTAGAATATGTACTTTGAACATCTATCTTAATTATCTTGTTTCAATACAGTGGAAGCAATTTTCAGGCCAAAGAGAAAACATCTTCATTGAGTGCACCACTGTCACTGGAACAGCGTAAGTATTAGGCATTATTATATTTACAAAAACAAATGGTTAAAATTATAAATCATTAAGATGTGAAAACCTGTACTTAATCATTGGGGGGGTAGAGAGATCATTGAGGATCATTGAGGTGATACTATACCTCCCTCTGGGCTAGACTCTGGTGCAAGAAGAGGAGGAGATTGAGCGACTGAGGTGGCTGATGGTTCTGCTGCTGCAGTTGGGGATGATGCAGAGGAGGGTTAAAACAGACATATTTTATAGCACATGTCCAGCTGATGTCCTGGTGGCAAAGCTTATTTTTTGAAGTGTATTTTTGGTGGCATGCAGCACGCCATGTTCACTTCTCTAGAGCTCCTTTAACCTTTCCCAGGGTGAACAGTTCAGGTTTTGACGAACCTGAAGTGTGTCTATCTCTTACTGTATATTAGACATTGTGATTGTGTCAATGTACCATATCCAAGTTAGTGTAATCGTTTAATTGTCAGTCAAGTTAGTGTTCACTGATGCCATTTTGTACTAGTGTTTTGCAGAGTGGCGATGGTATTCCTGTGACAATATGCTATCTTGAGGAAATTGTCATATTGTGATTCACAAATGACACTTTTCCCCACCCTCACCTATTGATCAATCTCTATAAGTTCTGAGAAAGTGACAGGTGAAATCAACAGGTGAATTTAACCAATCACACTTCTTCTGAAGAACAATATAAAGACACTAGTTGTACGTGAATCGAGATCAAATCACAGTTGTGGTCTGATATTAATATTTGACTATATCAACCACCACTACATAATACCTTACCTAGCAGTCAAAATAGATGTCCCTTGGCTGTCTTGTTTACTTTTCACACAGTATCAACTTGACAGATTTATTCCATAACATTAGTTTTTTGTATGTTTCAGGGAGAGTTTTTGTGACCTACGAGGCCGACAGTGACAAACATGTCAACGAGGTCATCAGCTTTGTAGCTCTGCTGCGGCACAACGGCTTTGATACTCATGTACGTACTGTTCCAGTTTGACAAATTACTTCAGACATTTGTGTAATGATGTATTATTAATTAATTGCACTTTGTTAATTTGTCAGTGGTTAGAAGTTATTGGTTACTAATATTTACTGCTTGGTTTCAGATTCTAAAGGCAGTGTCTAATGTTCAAAGACAAATTCAGATTTATCAGGTTGCCGATGGCCATCTTGACACATGCTTGATTCTAGTCATTTCATGTTTCTGTACGTTTCTACCTATAATCATGACGAGTTACTATGAAAACCTAGAAATTGCACTAACATGGATTTGATGTCCTAACATTTAAAGGCCGGAGGGTCTCTCTGATTTGATTGAATAAAGCCTTATGAGTGGCTTTAGTCACTTAGCCCCATTTGGAAAACCCTACCACTGTAACATTATCCTGCTGAGAATGCACATAGTCAGTGATATTTGGGGACTTTGTGCAAAATGTTCTCAGAAAGTTATTTGGTTTTTTTCCCCCAGATTGACATTTTTGAGCAGCAGTTCAGGAGCATAAGCAAAATTGACTTCATGGAACGGTATCTCAGTGAGGTAAATTCAGTCCAGTGAATATCTGTCTATTTGCCTATCACTTTCCATCACTTATACAAGCACATTCATACACCAAAAGGCAAACTTTAGATTCAAAACTAAATAAGTGTCTTCAGTGTGCAATATTAGGCATGTTTTTCAGTAGATGTACGATGACAACAATGAGCCTGTTACAGTGAAGCCAACTCATTTTGTTTACGTTTGTTTTGTTTCTACAGAAAGAATACCTGATCATCATCATCATCAGCCCAAAGTACTACAGCACAGTGACGGCTCCCCCTATGGGTCATGAGCACGATGAGCGCACCATCAATACAGTATACATCCACAAACAGGTATCATAAAACACCAGTGTGATACAAGATACAGTCATTACTACAGCTGCTACTACTTTTACTATTACTATCACTAATTGGTAAAATATACTTTGAATAGCTGGCTCTCAGCATAACTCAATCCTAACTAATGTGTTCATATGAAAGTGCCAAACCTCAAAAGGCTTTATTTCATCTTTTCAGTATTTTTCAAAACAGAAATTTGGCATATTTAATACACATTTTGACTCTATTTCTAATAATGAATTTGTGTTTAAATTTGAGATATTGCAAATTGTGAATACTTTAAACATTTGATGGGTCCTTGACTGTTGATTTCAGCTACAAAATGAATTCATCCAGAATGGGAGCAAGAATTTCCGCTTCATTCCAATTTTGTTTCCTGGAGCTAAAAGGGTAAGGAGCAGCAGATGGTTTGAACCCAATTAAAAGAACAATGACATGTATGCTCATGTGTTGTGTGTCCTCATGGCAGTGTCATGTCCCAGCCTGGCTTCAAAACACAAATGTTTACTCTTGGCCCAGAGATCGCGATGACATCCTGCGAAGGCTCATGAGAGTGGAGAAGTACAACCCTCCTCCCATCGGAGATCTTCCCACCATCGTCTCTATCCCCATTTAGACGCAACAGTTCTGGACTATCCACATTATGTATTGGATTCTTTTGATTTGGCACATTTTTGTGGTGAGGAACTTCTGCCGTTGACCACCATTGAGGACTTCAGCTATAATGGGAAAAGTAATCTGCTATATACAGTATTGAGCTACTCACCTGTGTTCAAAATGGGCAGTTTAGAGAATGTTACTTATCCTGGATACTAGCACAATGCAGCAATGCATTTAATGTCAGTTGATTGAGTAAATGCAAAAAATGTCTTGGTCTGGAAACTTGAAACATGTCAAAGTCCTGCTACCTATGGTTTATCAGTACTGTGTGTTGTGGTGCGTTCAATTTAGCTTTACTTTTAATAAATATATACAATGAATTTTTCAATGTAGCATTATGCGTATTCTGTATGATTATGGTTGCTGTGACAATTGTTAACAAGAAATGTGTCACAAGTGCTTGTTTGTTTTTTGATCATGTTATTGTAGAAATATTTGGAAAACAGATGAACTCATGCTTGAAATATCTGAACTGATTTTATTACTACTTTTATTGTAAAAATTTTCCCAATGACAGGGAACTAAAACAAGATTTATGTTCTGGTAGCTACAGTGAGCTATACGCCACCTTTTGAGTAACCACTAAAGTAAAAGTGGCATTGGCTCTTACCTACTTTTAAAACAGCTACTACCTATTGACGTAAAAGTTTCAAAGACACAATATAACACAAAAGTGGCCTGTATTAATTAACATAGAGATGTGTTTTGGACTTGACAAAAACATCTGCTATTTATGAGTTTGAGGCATGCACAGACTGGGTACGGTTCTACCTTGAGGGTTATGGGTGCATTTTTTACATAGTGATCAGCATTTCTGTACTGGGCTGTGGCTTGGAGACATGGTGGTGTGCGACAACTTTACTACTATTGCATGTTCTATCTCCTCAACTTAGTTTTATAGCTTACTCTGGAGAAAATACAAGGCGTAATTGAGATGTGTGAAACAGGATGTTGTTCTGAAGAAGTGGTGGCAACTTCTGAAGAATCTGCTCTCAAAATGGGTCACAAAAAACTGCTTGTGGTTAGTGATAATCACGTGTTTGTGTACGATGACATATTTCTACAGTAATAGGAGGAGACACAGGTCAGTTGAAATACCAGTAATGTGCAGGTGTGGAAATTTGTCATTTTCTTGTAAATACACATCTTTTTGATCATTATATGGGCAAAATCAAGTGATTTTGGCCATACAGTCAAGGGTATGTCTAACATTTCAGTTATTAGTTAGAAATTTACACATTTCAATGAAATTAATTGACTATGTATCACATCGAGTCCATTATTAACTGGTTACTCAAAAGTAAATTTAATGCAATTGGACAATTTGAAGATAAACTATTAAAGGTGAGGTCATTGGGTCTATATTAAATGAAAGTGGGTCAGTAATAAGGCAAGTTTGCATTCTGTACAATATTATGATGGTATTATATAATGGTACAGCTTTTCTCACTAAATAAATAAACGAATACATAAATGCGTAAATAAATACATAGTTTAAGTAGATATTAAAGATTATATTGTAATATATATATTTTGGGTTCTACGTGAAAGTATAGATTTTAAGTTGAGTCATGGGCACTATAGTGAAAGTTGACGACTTTCCCATTGTGAGGCAGGACCAGTACCCAAGTAGATGTCTCTACTAGTACATCTAGAGTTTTTGTATGGTAAATTAGTATATACTGATGGTGTGACTCACCATTATCAGCACATTAACAATAAAAAGAAAAAAAAGAAGAAAAAACAAAATATACGGTAATTGGACATAAAACAGGTGACAACTGTAATATATTTCATTTGTTTATCTTCACAAAGAGGTAACACTGCAGAGAGTTCATACAGACATCATTTAAAAAATCTGAAACAGTGTCTCATATATTCATTCATATATTGAATAGTACATGAAATAATATTAATTTTAATACATAATAACAAAAGACAACATTTTGTAATAAAAGTGGATTACAAAGTGACATTTGTTGAAATAAAAGTTTTTTTTAAGAATTAGGAAACAGAAATTAGACGATAATCCTGTAAAAACACTGAAGTGCTATTTGTTCAAAGCTAAAAAATACACTTAAAAAGCCAGAAGCGTTTTCAATTTCCTTCAAGGAAAAGTACTATACAATAAGTTACAGTACAGTGAATTTGTCCAAACCGACTTTTGTTCCCGTCTTCCAGCCTTTTCTTAAGAAATTTCCCCAAAAAGGAGCTGAACAGTCAGCTTGTTGTCGGTAAAACTGTGTGTAACATGTTTTTGAGCAAAGCTAACACTAGAGAATGTCACATCTGCGTTGAGTTGTAGGACATTTGTACTTCATGTGCTCAGAAAAATACTTCATGTTTGTCAAGATGCACTTCACACGTCATCTGCCGGTAAAGGAGGTATGTTGAACCTTGGTCTGGTGAAGAAAGCCATCTTCTCTCTATTGACACAGATGCATGACATTACCTCAATAGCTGAATTTTTTTCTTGACCAAAGGCTTTTTGGACATGACAGCTGTAGTGTGAGAGGGTTGAGAAATTTGACGAATGGTCGTGGCCGAGAAGCAAACCCCACAACGCCAAGATGGTGACTACCACATATGTAAAAGGCCTTAAACCACTACACCAACCGTGAGCACTCAATCACTGGATTTCCAATGACATCACAACATTCATTATGCTGAAAATACGTAATGGAAATGAGGGGCAGGTATTATTGTTATTTTTAACTTGTGAGAATCTGTAGCCGCTTGTCCCATCCACATTACACCAATATTACGCTATTTTCTTAACTATGTTAAAATGTTGTTTCCTCATCATAAACATACCTGGAGTTGTGTTTTGTTTCATTCACACATGTTTAACACACAAATCCTGCATATTTAGGCTGTGTTCTTCTCTTAAACAGAAAACACTCTGTTCCACCTTTCTGATGTCATGTGGTAATACAGGATGTGCTCCACTGTTTTTAAACTCATTACATCTTCATACAATCATTTGAGTAATTTCAGCCCTGGAATTAACAGTCTATACTGAACTAACGGTAAAATGTAGCTGTTAACATAAAAACTACCACTACATGACATCATAAAGTGAAACAGAGCATTTTGAGCTTTGGAGATGTAGACAGACAAACGTGTCAAACGTGTGAAAGAAACAAAACACAACTCCAGGTTTGTTACGTATCTGGGAAACTCATTTGTTTATGTTTATACTGTAACACACCTGAAGGTCTGGACGGGCAGTGGCTCCTTGCTCTGCCCTCTCAATTGCAGCACCTCTTTGGACGCCTTCCTCAACCGCCGCTCTGCCGCCTCCTCCTGTCGCTGCTCCTGTTTGCTTTGGCTCGCCTTCAGTGCAAACATTTTGGGTGATGTCAATAGGGAAAACAAAGCATATTTTACCATTGATCTCACTGCTGGCTTTGGTGACAAGATTATTGCTATGCTTGGCTAACCTTGTGTATATAATGCTACATGCCACATTTATCTGGAACATAAATATAATATAGGGCAGTGGTTTCAATGGTTTTCAAACAAGAAATATTTGGCCTTAACTATGTTGGCAACAAGACTACTAAATAGGATTAAACCAGATCTAAAATAGGTACAAACCAGGTCTAAACATCTGAACATATTTGAAGCAAAGGGCCACGAGCCAGTGGTCTACACACAAGAATTAGGCTATAATTAGTCACTCATGCATTTGAGTGTGTCAGTGGCCTTGTTCACATGCACACCACAATCTGATTCTAATCTGATTTCTGTACCTTTAACAGTTCTTAAATGACACGTAAAGTGCAAAATCTGATGTGAGTGATCAAAGGGACCATGATCAGAAACAAATGAGATGATTTTGTTTTTTTACAAGGAATTTAAATAATTTTAAAACTCCAAAAATCTGATATTAATCTGATTTTGAGTGTGCAAGTAACCACAGCCACTGTGTCAGCCCTTTTTTGTGAAAGCACCCTCTAGCTAATATAAACAATTTTTGCAAACCATTCAAAATTTGTATTCCAAAGCAAAGGACATCTGCTCACTATGGATAGTGCCCCTTATTAAACCCCTTACTCTCCCATCGCCTCACAAAAATTAACAATCGAAGAGTTAAAATGCAATTATTGGCTGGATTTATTACATTATGACATTTTTTTCCCCTTGTCGAGCCAATACTGTAATATGCAGCCTATAATGTAATACTTTATAATGTAATAAAGTATTAAATTATTGGAAAGCCATTATGATGTTAAGTTATTATATTATTGGCCAGTTTTTACATTAAAACATTTAAAAATGTCTTCATAGAGCTTAACCCAGTTGCTGTTAGTGTCATACACATTATGCCTATGGGGTCTGTACCTGTCTGTGTGCCTCTCGTAGCAGTCGTCTAAAGCGCTCGTCTCGTAGCGCCCAGTGCGGCAGCTCGGACGTGTCCCGGCTCTGAGGCTCCTCCAGTCGCAGCTTGAGTTCCCGCAGCGCGCTCAGCTCCTCCAGTAGCTGCCTCTGGCGCACCCTGCAGGCCTGGAGGTCCAGCTCCAGATCCAGAGAAGTGCGAGTGGGCTGCTCTGCCAGGGATGAGCGGTACGACTGCTGCTGACAGAAAGGTATTATTAGGCTCAAAACCTTCATTATGACTGAGATTTTAACATGAGCGCTTTAATGACCTGCTTATATCGTAATGTTCTCCTCTCCACTGTGTTTCGAACAAAAGGAGTTTTCTTTGGTAAAGTTGAGCTGTCACTGTCACTGCGATACAACTGCAAGATCAAAGCACATGTTTATTAGTAAATTAAACATATAAGTGTCTTACATTTTTTCTTCTGAGCCCATACCCGGCAGACATATTGGCTGCGTGCCCCAGGAGAGAAGGTCTGTGAGCGGACAATGGTGCTGCCCCTCATGAACGGGGAGTGGCTCCAGCGCCCCCCTCTGTCTTTAGGACGCACTCGCACCAGCTCTGGAAAGGGTCCCTCAGTCATGGTCGCCTTCTCCACCTGACAGCAGCAATCATACAAAATAATGATGAAATGAAGACATACAAGGGCAGACAGTTAGGGTAGGCGTACTAACATCACAAAATCAGTTTACATAAAATAAAACAATTTACTGGACAAACTCCCCACTACTTGAGAGTCACTAGTACCTTGACTGCAGGCATTTTGGTAGGAGTGATGTCACAGCGCCCTCCAGTGGTGAGGTATGTCCCGTCAGTACAGAGCCCTTCAGAGCACAGGGCAGTGAAGGCTGTGCTATTACTGCAGCCACTATCCACTGACTCAGCCTGCCAGTTCCTATAACACACGGGTCAGATCTCCATGAAGATAGAACAGGGACATTAAATCTAAAGATGTTTATAACTTTTATATTAAACTTCACCTCTCAGCCAGTCCCTCTCTCTGCTCTTCACTCTTCTTATGCCGCAGCGTCTCCAGTTCACTGCTCTCCTGATGTGAGTTGTTGCGGGACAGAAGACTACAGACCTTGTCCTGAAATGCCACAAAGATCCATAGTTCCACATAATAATAATTATATTTTACGGGCCTTATATTAAATTGGGATGGCAGCAGACAAAATCACTATCAAAGTGCCGCAATAGCATATTTGTGTTTTGGATAGTTCTAATAAACATACAATATACAGGAATATACAGGCATACTGGCTGTAATACTATAGAACTGCTCTGACAGATGAAGGTACAGCATGACTATTTTGTGGATTACTCACTGTACACCTGCACACTGTTAGCTATGTGACAGTTTTAGAAAGAATTCTCCTGAAACTAAACTGGGACATTTTTGCACATATGATAATAATAAGTGAATGTTATGTAATTATTTTTCTTAAGACTGTATGAGAAAGCAATTAAAAAGGGTATGAACTTGAGTGAGTAATAAATGCAATTCAATCTTAAATTTCTCATATTATTGAAAACTAATATGTTGTTGTTGTTGTTACTGACTGATTAGCCATTTCAACAGGCTCCCAATGCAATCTCCTCCCATGCCTCAGCCCAAAACCTCACAGTGTTTTTGCTATGTGTGTATTTACCAGGACCCTGGGCCTCTCCTCGAGACCGTCCTGCTGCCGACGCAGGGTCTTGGCTTCAGGTCTAGGCTCTGGGCTCACCATCTGCAGCTGAAGAGAGTGGTACAACATCTCCACGCTCCTCTCACAGTCTGACAGGCCCACCTGTGCTTTACCCTGTCCACACAAACAACAAAAACATCACAGAAAGGGGCAATAACAGCTATAACCCACACTGCAACAATACAATAAAGTGGCTATTAAAGTGGTTGTAGTGTGATCAAAATCATAATCTGAATGGTCAAATTGAGAAAAATCCAAAAGGCTGCCATTGTTTAATTTATTAAAACCTCAAATATTTAGTGAGAGACTAATTAATGGTCCTGAATGTATTTAAAATGTGCAATGTGAATTAAATGGTTGTCAGAAAAAATCACAATTAAGTATTTTTCAAAATAATATTCTAATATTCTTGATTAATTAGAACCAATATGACTGTGAAGACATTCAATTCAACAAAAAAGAAGAATAAACAAAAATGATAAGGAATAATCTTGCCACGAAGTAAACATCTACAGCTTATTCATATACACCCATTCAAATTATACATACATACACGGTGTGCACAATTATTAGGCAAGTGGATATTTTGACCATATCATGATTTTTACGCATATTCTCCAACTCCAAGCTGTAGAAACATGAATTCTTATAGGATTTAAGCATATCAGGTGATGTGTATTGTCTAACAAGGGAGGGTGTGGCCTAAGGAGATCAACACCCTATATCAAGGTGTGCAGAATTATTAGGCAGCTTCTTTTCCTCAGGCAAAATGGGCCAAAAAAGAGATTTAACTGACTCTGAAAAGTAAAAAAAAATGGTAAAAAGTCTTTCAGAGGGATGCAGCACTCTTGAAATTGCAAAGATATTAGGGCGCGATCACAGAACCATCAAACGTCAACAGTGTGCTGAGAAAAAAAGACCCAAATGAACGGCAAGAGATTTGAGAAGAATCAAACATAAAGCTACCAGGAACCCATTATCCTCCAGCTCTGTCATATTCCAGAACTGAAATCTACCTACAGAAGTACAAGGTGTTCAGTGCTCAGAGACATGGCCAAGGTGAGGAAGGCTGAAACACGACCACCACTGAAACATAAGCTGAAATGTCAAGACTGGGCCAAAAAATATTTGAAGGCGGTTTTATGGAGAGGATGAGATGAGAGTGACTCTTGAGGGCCTGAGGCTGGATCAGTAATGGGCACAGAGCTCCACTTCGACTCAGACGCCAGCAAGGTGGAGGTGGGATACTGGTATGGGCTGGTATTATTAAAGATGAGGTTGTTGGACCTTTTTGGGTTAAGAATGGACTCAAAATGAACTCCAAAACCTACAGCCAGTTTTTAGAAGACACTTTCTTCAAGCAGTGGTGCAGGAAAAAATGCATCTTTCAAGAGGACCATGATTTTTATGCAGGACAATGCTCCATCGCATGCATCGAAGTACTCCATTGTGTGGCTAGCCAGTAAAGGCCTTAAAGATGAAAAAATAATGACATGGCCCCCTTCCTCGCCTGACTTAAACTCTATTGAGAACTTGTGGGCCCTCGATAAGACTCGATAAATGGAAGGCTTCTGATCATTATTGAGAAGATATGATGAAGAGATGAAAATAAACAAGTGAGGATAGAAAACGTTCATATTTAGACACGTAATAATTCTGCACATTAATACTTGCCCAATAACTGTGCACACATAGTTGTAGTTGTTCAGTTATAAAATTAATCCTCATAAATACAACTTGCCCAATAATTCTGCACATAGTGTAATCACATTTTTGTACCAGAAATTTGGCTAAAAACATCTGTACCGTTTTTACCTTAAGGAGGATGAAATTGAACTTTTTGCCATTTTGTTCCAGATATATTAATGTAACTACACATATATGTAAAGAGACGCAGACCCACCAGCAGCTCGTCCTGTGCCAGTGGTCCCAGGGCGCACACAGAGAGCTGCAGAGCACTCAGGGCCAAAGCATTGGGCGGGACAGGGATCCGGAACCCCTCATTAAAACTCAGGTTAGACTGAGGCTCCAGTGCTGTGCAGCAGTAAAACGCACAGGCTCGAGATGCATCCAGGGGAACCAAGTGCACCTTCACATACCTGAAGTCACACACAGACAAATGAAGACCAATGTCACCTCTCACACATTCTAAACAGGTTTTTTGGTCTAAACTGGAACTGTACAATTAGTGACATTACAGTTGTGTTTTCAGTTACTGCTGAAACTGTACTAATAATCTAATGACCAATGTGAGTTTTGTAGCTTTGTTTGATTAGTCAAATCTAGGTGGTGTCATTTTGTCAGGTAGTCCGTGTAAAGATTATCATTGTTATCTGATATAATAATGATAATCTTTAATCATTATTATATCAGAACAGTACTCACACTTTATAACTGTCTTTAACCAGAGACTTGTTCAGATTCTTGAGCTGCAGCAGATGCAGCCGCAGAGATTGAGAAGCAGACTCCCACCTGATCACAAGGAAACAATGTCAAAACAAATAATGCAGTTGATCCAACACTGATTTTAAAAAGAAAGTTTACTTAAATACGGCTATACTGAAAAATTATTCCAAACATAAATTGCATTAAATCAAGGTGTTTACTTACAGCAGTCCGAGCTGGATCACCGTGGGCTCATTCACAGGCTGCAGCTCTTTAATGTAAGACACGTCCTCAGCATCTTCAACCCTGTCCAAAAAATGTTCCTCAATCATTTAGTTTGAATGTCATGGACGTTTGCCTATACTGAAGTATTGTACTGCAATGTTCATTTGTAACACTAGGGGGAGCATTTGTCGTGTTTTCTTACCTCCTGCCCCAGGCTTCGAACACACCACTGTCTGTGGCCAGGGCGTCCTCTGACACCCCTGCTGAGACCCTCCTAGTTCTTCTGCCACTTCTGTTGGCACTGTTGCCCCGAAGAGTCACCCCTAAACAGTTACATGAAGACGTTAAAACTATGAGTGTGACAATATATCCTTGATAAATACAACATGAATAAAAAAAAATGAAAGTATTATAGATGTCTTGACCAAAAATACATCAATAGCTTAAATAAAGTAAATAAATATTACTTGTCAAACTTATGTAAGAACACATTAACAAAATATGTGTTGAGTGTTACCTGTGGAGGTGAAGCTGGGCTGTGCTGGATTATGACTCTTGGCCTCTCCCTGAGGTCCTGCATCATCAGACCCCAACATTGCGGCGGCTGAGTGGGCATGACTTTGGGACTGTGCCCTGATCTCCTCTAGCAGCCCCCTTCCTGCCTGCTCCATATACTCCTCTGTCATCTGCGTCAAAGGGCAGTCCTGGGGTGCAGAGTGGTAGGGCGTATCCATGGGTGAGCTGGGAGGGGAGAGGGAGGAGAGAGAGGAGCGGGATGACAGTGAGGCTAAGGATTGCGGTGTGTCATGGGAGCGTTTAGTCTTGCTCTGGGACAGAGGGTCTGGGGGGAACATGCCAGTGTCCTGGGATAGGAGGTATCGCAGGTGGGGGTCCAGAGGCTCCCCTTCATGGCGCTCAAACTGGGGCAGGCCGTAGATGTCGCTGAAGCTGATGGAGCTGAGCGAGCCACGACTAGAGGCCAAAGACCCTCGACTCGAGGCCAGAGAGCCCCGACTGCTGCTGGAGGAGACTGTCAGTGAACTGGCCGACAGACTGGACAGAAAGGGAATAATATGTGTGTTACGACAATATGACAAGAGACATTAACAGCAACACTCAAATACATAAAGTGCATGTACCTCTTGAGTTGGGAGTGCAGATACGTTGTGATGCGAGTTGCTTCCTCTAGCTGTCTCAGCAAAAGATTCCTTTTCTCCTGCTGCAGGACTCTATGCGCAGCCACAAGAAAGGGTAGATTTAATATTTTAGGGTTAATTATGAGGCAGAATGTTTGGTCATGGTTTATTTCTGGTCTAGTCTCTACAGAGTTTATTCTGCAGATAGAGTTATCTGATGTCCCTGATTGTGCCGCTGTACCTCTGGTTGGCGCCCTGGCTCTGGGAACTGTGTGCCCGCTGCACTTCGTCCTCCAGGCGGCTGCGCTCCTGCTCCAGTCTCAGTAAAGTGTCCTGGGACACTGGCTGCTGTTTGCTGAGCAGAGTGTCCTGGGACGGCTGCTGTTTGCTGAGCAGAGTCAGCTCCTGCAGCAGAGCCTCCTTCTCCTTCAGCAGCTGCAGGAAGTCTCTGTCGGCCTCAGCGCGGCCGCTCCAGCTCTCACTGTCCAGCTGTGCGAGCTGGTGCTGGATACTCTGCACCCTGAGGTCACACAGAGGGACAAACAGGGAACACAGGTTTAACCAAAGCGGGCCACATTTTTAGCATCATTTTGCTATGCTATGGCATGTAAAATATGCACAATAGCCTAATCCTCTCATAAGCTACTACTGTACAGTACCTGAACCTGTACCTTGCTTAAGATCAGGAGAAGGGTCCCCAGTCATTGCACTATGGTTGCCCTTCTCCTAACAGACTGCCCCAGTAGCACTGAGGGTCAAATGCAAAGGATAAAATGTCCTTGGATGTCAATTAAATGGACATTAACTGTAGCTTTATAAAACAAGAGAATCATTTATAGGCTGGTGCAATAGAAATACCTGTATATTTTACTTCACCTTTCAGTTTCACACAGGGCAATTTAAAGGCAAACACACACACACATCATCAACTAGTAAGTTATATTGATATTCATGCTTCAACTGCACTTGTAATGACAGAATTTCAAGCTGAATTAGTACCTGCAGCTGTACAGGGACAGAGGTGTACACAGATGAAGTCAGCGGCTCGTGTTAAATAACTGTGTTTATGTGTCCTACTGCTCAGACCTGTGACTCAGGAACCGAGCATTTGAGTTTCCACAGACCCCTCTTCTCTCCTGATGTCATGGCTGGCACTGCTGCCACAACTACAAGATGGACTAAAACTAATTATTTATTAATTTTATTACATGTGTATAATTGTTTAATATTACTATACTCTTTAAACAGGGTAACTGCTAAACATTGTAACTGCCAAAATCTACACTTATATGCATGAGACTTGACACCTGCACTGTTGTTATTTGAAGAAATGTGTATGAGGATGAGCTGCATTGTTTATTTTGTCTATTTTAAATCCCTGTTCTTTGTGTTGCACTAATGTTTACTCTTGAAATAAACAATAACTCAACAGCAACACTGAAATGATATTGCTCCTGTCCATCATATATGCTATCTTTAATGTGCTTAATCAGTGCTTAAGCACTCCTTGTGTTAACCCTGCAATGGTCAGTATCAAAAGCTGTCCATATGTAAAATACACAATTGTTAATCAATAAGTCAATACAAAGTTAATGCTAGTTTTGATAGAAAGATGATGTTGTAATACGGTTTGTTGTGTATGAGGCTGACATAAAACAACGGATAACAGGCATATATACTGGTTTAGGGTTAAATTAAATCATAAACCCATAAAAAAGAATGAAGATGTGTTATGTCTCCATGTGTAATGCCCATGTATTTATCTCCAACAAGGAACTCCCTCTAACTACCTTTTACTTTGTCTACTAGCCGTAATCCAGTGTTGCTAGGAAAGTACATGTAGTGTGTAAATGACAGCAATATTTTGAACTACAATAATTTGACTACCATCTCAATATACAAGTTCTGAAAGGTCCTTCATGTTAAGTTAAGTTGGTCTTTACAGTATAATTTATTCTGTCCCTATATTTAACTGCACAGAGCAGTGTGTATGGAGCACCTTGTGGAGTGGAGGGTGTGGGTGCTCACACAAAGGCGGCTCACAGTCACAAGAATGTGACCACCCAGCTCATTCCTGCACCAGCCACTAGCAAAAATACTATCAAAGGGCTGGTCCCGGCCTGAGCTCACGGACGGGGGGAGGGGGGAGTGTGTCAGTACTGCACAGATAAATAACAAAATAACAAACGTACTTTTTCTTGGCTTCCTCGTACTGCCAGTTCAGTTTCACTTTGTCTACCAAATGGGCAGAGTCTTGGGAGCCATACTAGAATCACAAGACACATTATAAGCATTAATAGTGGACTGTACATTTCTTTATAAATATCACAATGAATATCTTTCACATACAGTACGTAATTCAGTTTGCATTTTTTGTGACTTATTTAGCTTATTTTCAGTTTTTGTTGATTTAATGGTTTTCTGAAAGACAATTTTGTCAATAAGAATTGTTTTTAAATGTGATTTAGCCTATAAATATGATATATTTTGTTAGTTATCCATTGTTACCTCCCCCAGTGGCTCAGTCTGGCAGCCCGTATCACAGTACTGCTGCAGCACATAGTCAGAGCTCCCGCTGTGGTTCACGTCTCCACTTGAGTCCCCGATCGACAGGCTGCTCTGGAAGTTCACCGTCAGCTTTGCCAGGCTCTGAAATAAACATGTGCAATGTTTTTGGTAAATGGACGGTATATCATTTTTTGTATTATTATTTTTTTATATAATTGAAACATGTATTAATGTTTTCATACAAAACAAAATAAGAAACTAAAAACAAGAAAAACAAAAACAGTGTGTGGCATACAGTAATGTCACACAGCAACACACCTGTATGATTCCATGCAAAAAGTTAAACCCATTGCTGGTTTCAGAAGACATAACAGCATTCTCTAGTAATGAATACAGATGGGGAGTAGCTAAAATGAATATTCTTAAAATGCATGTAATACAGTGAGTTCTTGGGTGTAGATAAAAATTGAAAATACCAGGTTCAACGTTTGTGAATTTACCTTTTGGATATTTCATGGTAAAGTACAATGTAATCAATAGGAAAATCTGGCTCTAGCCCCATCTGGGAGTATGAGATCATCACACCATTCTCCATAGAGATAAGATACAATTTATGCCATACTGTGAAATACTATAGCCAAAGGGACAACAGCTCCATGGAGAGAAGCAGGAAGAGACCATCCTCCAGGCCAAATAAGAATGAGGTTTGTGCTCACATTAAGGAGGCATGTTTTTTTTTTCAGAGCAATAAAAATATGAAAAAACTAAAATAACATACTTTTATTTTAGTCAAATGTGGCTTTAAGGTACGCAATGGGGTTTTAACAGAACTGACACAGCAACTTAATCATCTGTCTCATTGCTCAGTCACCTAGTCCTCCCTTGCATTTACCCAACATCTTCTCACACATAGCATTATCCTTCATTCTATTCTACATTTTCAGCGTAATATTCTTATATTCTTATACTTCTTTATGTTAAGAGACAGTAAGTATACTTAAAATTGATTTTGCTGTTTGGTGAACACATTATTGTCATGAAGGTTAATCCAATTAAATCAGCATCAGCCTGACAATGATAACAAAGGAGAAATGAATTATTAATCATTGTACTACATACTTGCATTTCAGGTTGAACAAAAATGCAGTTTGTTGTGAAAGATAAAGGCATCACAGTCTTGTTACAATTAAAAGAGACGGTGCTTTGTATTAAACTCAAAGACGTGGCGGTGATTCAGATGTCTGCAAATGTAGACAATATCTCCCTGTTTAGTCACACGACACAATGAGCTAACTGTAGAACTGTCCTCTCTAACCAGAAAGACATAACAATAATGCAATAGTCAGTATCAGTTTATGACAGCTACGCTTTAATTAGCTTTAATAAAGCATGAACAAAGATATAGTACATAATGAACAATTAGAATGATCTAGGCTTAGTAAGTATTTAATGAATGCCCTAACATCTTAATCCTAGCATAATTTAATAGTTAGTAAGCCTGAAACATCATTATTAACAATAATCAGTTCATTATGAAATAAGTCTTTATTCAGGCTTTATTAAGGCTAAGTAAGGTGTAGTGATTATAAAGTGGGACCTATTAGTCTTATATGGCACTTCACAATATTACACATTATGACAAAGTAAAGAATGATATATGATATCTGACCATTTGTAACAGAACTTTATAACTGCATACATTATTTCCTCCCTCCCCACACTGGGACCATAGCTTGTGCTGTGTGTCACCTGTATGAGGTCCTGCCTCTCCTTCTCGCCGGAGCTGATGGCCTTCTTAATGCTGCGCAGTTCATTGAAAATGGCCTGAGCCTCGTCCAGTTTGTAGTTGGTCTGACTGCTTGACATCTTCCTGTCGATTCTGGGGAAAACAAATACTGTTATTTATAATTGTGCTGAATTATGATGGAATGCTTTTGGAAAATTGTATGTGGAGTGACAATATCAACAGAAAAATAGATTTATTTATATTTTGTATTAGACAGAAACACACCAGTTTTAATGTGGCATAACTGCAAGTACACATTATATATTGCACTTACTCACTGCAGTGTTATTTAAAAACTGTTAATAATACCATATATTAAACATATTTTATACTCAGTTTAGCTAAAAACTGTTGTTTTATCATAAGATGCTGGGGAAATGCTGAGGAATTTATGTATCTCTATTAACAACTCAAGTTTTAGTATTGGTCACATCAGTACCATGTTGTGTACTCAGAGTTACTCTGAAAAAACAACTACAATGGTTATGTTGTACATTTCATAAAGTTATTGTAAGATGTAGGTGTTTGAAAACAATACAGCACAGTGTAATAAGGTAATATGGGACTTTTGAACGTGCTGACAAAACAATAATCCCCAATGATTTAAAGTCAAAGAATTTAGTGTGGGAATGAGGAGACATGTTCTACTTTTAGCCTGGCCACTAATCTTCATCTTTGACACTGAAATCTGTGCTATTGGTGTTTAATAGTATTTTTTTCTGTTGTGTCATATAAAAACTATGAAGTTAGTTACTCCCCCTCCCTCCCTCTCTCTCTCCTCCCAAAAAGCCTTCAACACCAGGTACTGTTCATTCAGACTGACCTCTTCCTCCCAAAACAAGTCCTCCTTTGTCCCCCACCCCACCACTAGACCTGCAGTTTAAGTTTAGAAAAAAAAAAGGAAATGTTGTGCCCACCCCTCTATGCCTGCTGGGCTCAGCCCACACCCAAAATGCCATTTGCCGCCTCTGCTAATATTTAGTATTGTTATAAAATAATACAAGAAATATCTCATTTTGAAAGTGGGAGAATATATGTAGATTTGTTAAGCTTTGATGCCACATTATGTCCTCATAAATGTACATTATACCTTCAATTTCTACTTGATCCAGTGCTGGCTGGTTTTCTGCTATTGTGTCCTTGGGCAAGACACTTCCTCTAGCCTGTCTAAATAAATGTGTGACCAATGTCCAGACCAGTATTTATTCAAACTAGATAAGGCATTTGAAATCTTTTTTGGCTTTTATAATCTTTGAACATTTTTATACTACATTACAATCATTTCTTCTACACTTATGTCTTAACGTGGATCAGAAAGATTAACTTTGAGTAATCGTCGTGGTAGACTTTTCCAGATAAATTTAGGATAAGGACTTACTGAAATTTAGAGGAAAAACAATAGAATAGAAATATTTAAAAATTGCTTGAATATAAGAATTGTCTCATTCTTATGGCTGAACAGATAAACTTTTAGAAGGAGGAGGTTTTGGGCAGTGACGATGTAAGTGGTGCTTTATCAGATGAGACGTGTTGAGCAGAACAATTAGACAAACTGCTGACGAGGGCACAGATCTAAACAAACAGCCTCAGGGTCAGTGTTGATCAGGACAGAACTCACCCCAAAACAATGGGACACACACAGAGGTAAAACAAAAGCACCCACGCACCCATGGGACAAGGGCGCACACACACACTCCAGGAGGATGCTGCCACCTCCGAGCAGTGCTTCTGTCTATTCTGGGAATCACTCGAGTTGTATATTATCTCTGAGATAAGGCTCTGCCAGGCCTCAGGAAGTGCAGAGGAATGTGGGGCGATATCGGCGTGTTTTTAAAGTGCCCCCCCTCTCTTTCCCCTCCCGGTCAGAGTGGTTTCCTGTTGGGCCGAGGCTGCACTGGTGCATCCTGAGGAGGAGCTCCCTCCTCTCCTCTTGAAAGGAGGAGTTTCTATTTAAGTCTGTAGTCCCTCAGTTAAGTTTTCAAAAAAGACACTGTTTTAGAGCTATAGTTCAACTACTAACAGAGAAAATTATACAGAATAATGTTCTGTAATAATTTAGATTAAAGTCCGTTAAATTAGCACCATAATCTTAAATTACTAACGTAATTTATTATATAATACATTGTAATTACAAGAGTGCATTAATATACACTGCCCCTATTAAGTAAATAATAAATAAATAATAAAGTACTGTCTTACTTCAAAATAGGATATACTTCCCCAAACTATATTCCTCACTTTCATAATTTAAAAAGGACTATATACTCTTGATAAATGTGCTATTGTTGCAGTATTGAAAATAAGATCTAATTTATCTTTTTTGTTATACTATCCAGCCCCATGCAGTGTTACCCTGGATTATGCAAAGTAAAAGTGCTGAAACAAAGGAATGATTAAATAGGAAGTGGAATAGGAAAAGGTGTGGGTTGGAGCAGGGGGCCAAGCAGAGAGGACGGGCCCAGAGAGGAAGGGTGGTCCTGGGACACTCACTCCTGCAGCGTCTCCACTCCCATCTCCTTAAACTGCAGCTCCTGCTTCACCTGGGCCAGTTCGTGCTTCAGTCGGGACAGCTGCCGGGACACAGAGCACAGGGTTACAATGGACTCCTCTCTGTGCAGAGCTGAGTCATCATTATTCACAGTACGCTGGAATGCATGGAGGTTTGGAGGGGGCAAGAGTGAACAAGGACATGCACAACCACTCAGACCGGCTACGAATTAAGCTAAACTTCAGGATTTAATACATGCACTAAACATATTGACCCATCACTCACAGCAGAGACAAAGAAAAGATGGCTAATATTTTTTGTTGTTAATAAGCAAATAAAAATGGGACAAAAATGTATTCTACTGTATTATTTAATTTTAATACTTAAAATATATAAAATGACAGTACTGGTCATATTCAGCCATGTTAAATATACACCATATGCAGTAATACATAGCATAATAATAATAAATGTTTTAATTTGTACATATGGTTTTGTTTCAGGTTTAGGTCATATGGAAGACTGTTGGATCACGGTGCCAAGTTTCAGAATGTTTGCCACACATGTGTTACTTGCTTCCATCAGCTAAGTCTCCTCTGTGTGTAACACTGTGTATCCAAACAATGTTACATCGTGTATCATGTACCACCCCCCCATAAGAACTGAGAGGGCTGACAGGGCTCTCCTACAAGCTTTAACAGATCAAACCTACACAAGGCTGAATCATGCATTTTTGTCATGTCGCGCACTGGAGGTTATCTATCCATGTCTGATGTTTTGGTCCAAACAAATAAACACTATGTGATTGCACAATGATATCAGTTGCAAGGCTTTTGACCTGGTTTAGTCCGAGTTTAGCAACAAATGTAGTTGGTTAAGTAAAAAAATATTTAAAGACAAAATGGGACAAATCAGCTATAGGGTAACTACTGCTGAAACACTAAAACTACTAAAATGACCTGTCCATCTGTGGGTCAGGTGACATCGCAATATTCTGTTTAATTGAACGCATCAGCCGCTGAAGTTTTCCAGAGCAAATCTGCAGATCAGGTGTGGCTGAATAAATATAGATTTATAATAAGGCTAAGGATCAACATTTGCCGATTTACATTTTGGATATTTCTAATCAAAATACCATTTATATTACTCATGCCCCCATCTGAGAGTGTAACGTCAGAAAAAAGCCAATCAGAGTCCTTGGATGAGTGCGGTACCCCACAAGCATGTCCCAGTTGGCGCTGTATTAGTCACTATAGCCTCTGCCTGACCCTCTGCTGATGACCTCATCCTCACGGGGTCCCAGGACAGAGCCACAGTATCCTGTAGGGGCCACACCCGGGCCCCTGCTCCGCTCCAGTCGGCCCTTCACCAAAGCCCATTGTTCTGCCTCATAATGACTTACCCGCTCGCGTCTACAAGCCACTTCCACTTTGATTTGGTCAGGGTCGTATTTCGCATTCGATGAGGAGCTGGAGTGAGCTGTGAGCAGAAGAAAGCATACAGGATTTAGTTGAAACAATATGAAAATGTAACTATGCAACGACTATATGATATTTGTCATTTTTACTATGGCAGAAGATATAATGTATTGTTTTTGAATATCAACAAATGTAATTACTTTAAGAAACTTAGTATTAACTAATAACTGAAGTAACTAACAAAAGTTTTGAAGTAAGATTGCTATAATTATTGTCCAGGATTTGTGACCAAATAAAAGGATTTGTGTTCACTTGTTATTTTGTCCTGGATTAGTTTGAGATTTAGAATACTGTAACAATACTATATATAAAGATAATATAGATAATAATATATTTATTTTGGACCGACTAAGTACTAAACCAAGTATTAAAATATACATTTCCTGTAAGACTGTCAAAACAGACAAGACCTAAACAAGCCCTATGCAAGTAAATCACTGCTAAATTTGCAAATAAGTAAAATGTTGGTACTCAATTATTATTATTAAGTTATTAATTAAACTTCTTCTGCTGGTATCACTATAACTATAGTTCCACATTCATTGCAGCCTTAGTTCAAAGGTGAAGAGGTCTCGTGTTTTCAAAGCCCCTGGACTCTGTGTGGAACAGGTGTGAGGTGAGGGGACCTGGAGGGACCTGGGTGGAGCTGGACACAGACTGGACGGGGCTTTGAGGGTTTTGGGAGATTTTCTTTAGATCTGACACCAGCGGTTCCTCAGGGGGACACAACCATTGTTCAGGGATTTTAGAGTAAATAATACAGACGTTTAGGGTCATCGGAGGTCAGTGAGTGGACTTGGATGGCTTCTTTGATGTTCATAGAAAGACCAAAATGAGTATTTACAAAGTTATTATGTAATGATGTAATCATCGTATGTACTTAGACTTAGACTTAGACTTACTGTAGACTTAATGTATATTTACTGTAAAAAATTATACAACATTTAGAATCAAAACCAGATCATTATTTGTCCAGGTATCAACACCTCAGTCTTAATTCCTTTCAGAAGCAGTTTAACCAATGGTAACATTTAAGACACTAAATGTACTATCAAAATAGGGCTAAAAAATGTTGAAACACTAATTTACAATCTTAACAAAATAGCAATTAATGTCAATAGACAGATTTTAGCTCCTGTTGACTCATGCACTTAGGTATTATAAACTATCTAAGGTCTTGAGATGTGAGTGCCAGAGTCTTACTGCTGGTGAGTGAGCGATTGTCCTCGGAGAGTTCCCTGAAGAGTAGCATCTCCTGTTGGGCCAGCTCCAGTCGCTGCTGCTTGATCTGGTACATCTCCTTCTTGGCCTCTAGCGCCTCCTGGGCCACCACCAGGTATTCCTTCAGCATGCGCTCCTGCTCCTGCCGCCATTGTGTGCGCGGGTTCTCTATCTGGGTAGTTTCTGTCAGCAAAACAAATCAAATTAAAATGTTTTATTAGTGCCAGAAAGAGCAACAACAGTGTGTAACAGAATCAAGGTGCACTATGTGAACTTTTCTGGTGGAGTCTGCTTGTCTCCATGGAGATAGCTACTTTTTTTTTTTTTTTTAACATTTCAAACAAAGAGAAAACTCAGGCAAAGAGACTCGATGGAGAACAGCCAGAAGACTCAAGTAAACTTACTCTAAAATGTGTGTGGTAAAAATATAAAATAGCAATAAATCAACCCATTCTGTGGGTTAAAGGTGCATTTTGTAACTTTTTCTGGTGGAGGGTCCAGTTCCGCTTGTCTCCATGGAAGTGTTATTTTTGCCTAGAATGTTCCACAGCATGGCTTTAAATTGATCTGTTTTCAAGGAGAAAAGGAGGAGCCATCATCAGGCTAAGTTACAGATCAGGTCTGTGGAGAAGTAACCCTACTCGCAGCAAGAATGCATGGTTTTTTTCAGCTACACAAATTTCAATCAGTAATTGAATACATGCAAGACAGACAGATAAGTTTAATGCAATACTGTGGAACATTTCAGGCTAAGAGATAACATCTTTATAGAGACAAATTTGTCATTTCCTCCAACAGAAATGTTGCACAGTGCACCTTGAAATTAAAAATATGTTGTAGTTTTGTCAGTGTGATTAGTTCCTCACTGTTGATGTGGTCGATGTAGTAGACTCCGACTTGTTGGTCGTAAACCTCCTCCCACCCAAGAGGCAGCTCATCCCCGACACAGTCAGCGAACGTCAGTGGCTTTGTGATCCTGGAAAAATGAGAAACAAAGAATTAACTTTCTTAGACTGTCAGAGAATTTTGCCACAGTGCTCCAAGGGAAGATTCATTAACAACTTTATTTATGTCACTCTTCTCATTTCTCAATTGAGGCACTTAAAACTCACATTTTGTGCAGTACATTTCCTGTATGAACAAATACTGTTATGTAACTGTGCTTTTTCTTTACCACCTCAGGTTTTGTGCATAGCTCTACTGACATATTAGCATTGACTTTGTTGACAGCACTGGCGGTGCCATCACCTGGTTAAAGACCTGTGACCACAGTGACCCACTGCAGCTGAAAATGACAGAGACCGGTCTGCTGTGGCTGAGGAATGTGGACAATGAGCAGCTCAAATCTTTCACACATTCCTCCCACCGAACCAGCAGCGCTTCACAAACTGTCACTAAAGACATGATTCAACACCACACAAAATACACTTGATAAAAGTTAAAAAACAACTATGTAATTACTCATAGACTTCATCTGTGACAAAAGATTTTGAAAGCTTCAGATGGTGCTAAACAAATAGCATCTTCAGACCTCCTCATAGCTTGCTTCCTCTATTACATCGTACATAATGTACATTTTACTTCTTTTGGAAGTTATTGTTGGAAAGTATTTATTGGCTAACATGGATACAAGCAACCAGAATCACTGAATCACACTATGACGATATCACTGAAATGCATACTGTATAATTTATGAGTGGAATACACTGTAATGTAGACATTTTAACAGGAATGTATTGTTGTCTATATACAACTACCACGCAGTCGTTTTAGTGTATTTAGAAGCATTTGTTAAATGTGCATATTTTGATCTATATTTAGATAATATTTTATTGTTTTCTTAAAGAAAAGAGTTTTTTTTAATTAAAATCGAAATGTTTTGCGCTATAGTGTAATTTGTGTTTCTTTTGAAGGTTTAGAAAAATGAAAATGCGACAGCTACCTAAATACAATTGACTAAGAATTTCCAAACAGAGGAACAAAGCAAATAGAGACACGCTGCCTGCTCACTTCAATGTTTGCAGAGGATCAACAAATGTTCAGACGCCCTCCGCTCTTCAAAATACTTAAAAACCACTTACAGACAAGCCAACCGTATCAGAGCTGTCATGTTTATGAGAAAATCACCAGAAAGGCCATAAAGACGTAAAAGGTGCAGTCAAAAAAACATTCAGCTGTAGAGAATTGCTGATTTATACCATATTCAGTCACAGGGGTTGTAAAAATATAGTGGAAGCTACAGGAGGTGCTGGACAGAAAGTCTTGTGACATTAGCATTTAAAGCCTGTGTTGAACTTTGACCTAAAGAGAGAAAATATGGCAGCTCATAGATTTTAGCACAGTGAGTGTACAGTTGGAAAAGAGACTTAGATGGACAACACCAGACGATCCAGTTAAACAAGAAAATGCATACATGTCCATATGGGCTTACCAACTTCAAAATTATTTATGGAATTTTATTTATTATTGATTTATGAAATTAATGAATACATTTATTTAGTTTGTTTGAATTGTGCAGATAACGATAATGTGGGATAGCAAATTTCCATCTGAATAAAACTTAGAAAAGTCTTACAATAGTCTAGCTGTTCTTTTGAAATTTATAAGTTATGATTGGAGAAAAGTTTTTGCTACATCGACCATGAATCCAGGAAAATCGTAAATGTGGAAAGAGAAGAAATACTATCAAGAATATATCAGAGATTTTTGTTCACAAACTCCTATTTTAGAGAAACTAATACAGTCCCAGTGATAATTATGCTAAAAACTACTACTACCACCTCAAGCAACATGGTTCAGTTTTACCCTTCTCTGATGTGGTGGTAATGATTTATGGAGGACCATTAACTTCTACCTTGTGATCATGTAGATATACAAGCAAACAGTAGCAAAAAGTCTAAATTACGACTGTAATATAAATAACCTATATGTACAATAATATACCACAGGCTTAGGCTATAGTCATGGTCATACTTTATTCTTATTTTGACCAGTTTTAGCCTCAGTCTCTTAGTATCCTATCAGAGACCATATTGTGTTACACAAAAAGACAAAAGGAAATGTTCGAGAACTACCGATAAACAGAAAAAGCAATTTTGAATAGTTAACAAATCAGCAGTAACCCTAACAATTATTTCTGTTGGCAAGTATATAATTTTGTTGTACATATTGCAATAACAATTAAGTATTTTCTTATCCTTATTCTCTGCAAGCAGCAAAATAACAATAACAATTGTTAATTTTTAGGTAAACCTCTAGATCTATAAAAGCAACTTCTAAAATGGAATGTTTGTACTTTAAAACAATCATCCAGTATAATTCCAGTTGAAGGATTAAAGTAACATATGCAAGTTATTAATGACAAAAGTGAATTATCCGAAAATGTTCAGAGAGATCCACTTTCAATCGGAGAACTCCAAAATAAGACAGAGATGTGAAATACAAAAAGAGGCTGACAGAATGAGAGGCATGTCCAGCTGTGGGCCCCTTCCCAACATACGCTCTCTATACACAGAACAGTATATTTAGGGTTAAAGACATTGGCTAATTCTAGAGTAATCTGTGGGTCCAGGGGGTATTTCTGAGTGGAGGAGACGTTTTGCCCGGTGACGGCTGCACTTCCCTGGCTCCATGGGAAAGGCATGTGCCCCCTGTCTGCTCCACACATCCCAACACAAGACCAAGCCCTGTGACCATCAATAAACATTTTCATTAATAAACTGCATCTGTTACTGTGGGCATGCTTTAAATGATTAGGTGCATATGCAGAGTAGCGTATGCACAGTTACTCTAGTAGAATAAATGCCAGTACATGTTTTTGTCTTACTTAAGTTTTGTGCAGTTTGCTAACAGAACTTCAAAGTTGTGGTTGGGAAGAGCTTATTTGATACACTTTGCAATGCGCTACTTTATAGCAATGTTAACATCCTCACAAAACAGTAATGAGTAGAGTTTAGCACAGTGGTAACACTGTTTAAATACACTACATGGTATCAAATAGTTCTTAAGAAAGTACTAAAATGATTGTGACAAATGTCTACAAAATAGGAGTCTGACATTACCATAGGTTCTGAAAAAATGACTAACATAGAAATTTAGAAACAACCTTACACTACATGATATAATATATATAATATAATCTGCATAAAACAGACGGTTAGTCCTTTTGACCAAGTTTATCTTGGGTTTCAAGCACTGTTCTGCTGTCATAAATGACTCTTGACAGGTCACCCATGTGGCATCCTTCAATGCCTGTCAAGAGTCATTTATGACAGCAGGACAGTAAAGAATATATTGACTTTAACCCTAATCCACTGCATAAACCTCATGTATAAATAAACCACAGACTAATGTAGCTAAACTCCCTTTGCAGAAAAATCACAGATTGATCTGTCTGCTCCAGTGTTATTATCCCAGCTGCTGAAGCCCACAGAAACCAACCAGGGCAAGACCCTTGACCTAAACATGACGATAATTATCTAAAATGTCAAATGAGATGACATGCAGCAGATACCATACTGACACTGTAAAATTATGCCCCATTGCTCTTCTATTTAGTTTATAGTGTAAACTAGAAAAAATAAACAAAACTCAGCGTGGGAAGGAAAAGACTGAAAATATTTAGTCAACTCATTTAATTATTGACTGACACAATCATAAATACCAGGGTAGTTGTGATACCACACGGGATACATAACCCCCCCAAAAGGATCATGGCTGTTGCAATAACTGCCATAGTAGCAGTATTATAAGGAGTTGTACATAATGTAATAATTATTAACAGCAATAAGCATATTCTATGTTGCTTAATACAGGGGTGTCCGAACTATGGCCTGGGGGCCAAATGCAGCTCTCAGACCAAATGTTGTTAACCCTCGAGCCTCCTGCTGAATTAGCCTAAATGAAGATAAGATGGACATTTTACCGCAAATTTGTTCTATCTCTATAACCTCAATAACATCTTATTGTATTGTGATGAAGACCTAAAATGTACCTCATAAAAAGTACAGTCAAATATGTGTCAATATGCATCCCTCTGTGAAAACTTCCCTGGCTTAATATAAAGGAGAAACAGTATGCAAATTCAACATTTATGTGTGTATGACCATTATCAGTGCCCATCATCACATAATAATGTTATAATGTTTTAACTTTTGATTAATTAATGCATGTTTGAGTAATCCTGTATTCGCCTGTAACTGAGGACTGAGTGCTCAGAAAATTTGGGTTTTCCCATAGCCCCTATCCCCACCTACATCCCTTTACTTAGAGGCGATTATTTGGGAAAAAATAGACTCCAAATCACACACATAGTGTTGTGTAGCTTTTTTTTCCAAGAATGAAAACATATCTGCTACTTTCTACAGTGAAATTCCCCTTCTCGGCTCTGCAGCTTTAAACAGGAAGTAAATTTTATTATTCCATTCTATTATTAAGCTGTTTTAGATCAATATTGTAAAATGTAAAACCATTATCCACTTATGTTATAGTTCAATACTATACCAGAAGCATTAAGCATGTCCTTTTTACAACAGTATTTTTACCTGAACTACTGTCTCTTCGATCATAACTGAAACAGCCTGTGCCTTCATTCTCACAGTCTTTTTGTTACTGGTCACTGACAGAGAAAAGAGGCCACAAGTGTCGTTGGTCTAAAAATTCCTTTCTGAGTTAAAAAAGAAAACAACTTTGGGAGGAATGTGACTCCTGTCCAGCCTTTAGGGAGGGCCATGGGAGCAGCTGCCCCACAGACATAATGTGTTGAATCTCATAGAAATAGGGTCCTATAAGTAGCTGGCCCCTCCGTCGCTGGACACTTTTAGTTGGTCTGGGACGTCTGGGATGGGCTTGTCCCAATGGGTGTGGAGCGATGTGGGGTCAGCACCGCTCAAGAGGACCATCAGTGAAACTTTTATTTAACACATGTGCTGAAATATACAACTGAGCTGACCACAGTGGATTGTGAGTTTTGGGAAATACTGTAGCTTGAAAAATTTATAATTAGCTGTTCTAGAAACCCTAATGGAAAAAGCAGAAGATGAATGAATGTGAAAGTGTGAAAAGTTTCACTAATTCAGTATTTCTTTTTCAGTACCGTCAATCTAATAGAAGATAATTACTGTATATTCACAGTAAACCCAAACATTCAAAGTAATTAAATACATTAAGTTGTTTATACTCAAAGTTTTAGAATTAGTCCAACTAACTTAATTATGTCAAGTTGCTGTAACATGTTCTTCTTTTTGAGTAATTTTAACTAACTAATTAACTAATTTTAAGGGAACTATTTTGGGTATAAGTGAGCGTAACTTAAAAACAGAGATGAGGTACAACTTAGTAGAATTAAGTAATTAAACGCTGAGAATGTCCTGTTAGAAAACTCCCAATTTTAAGTCATAATAAATGAAAATAATTGAGTTGCCTTAACAGAAAACTATGAGTCATATTAACTGAGCACTTTTAATTCAGCTGTTATCAAAAGGTACAAGTAGCAAGCCATCCAGCCTTTTAAGTTCTGGAAGATTGTGACTTTTAACCTCATCATCTTAAAGTAATTGAGGCAATCAATTGCCTCAATTTTTTTGAGTTCTGGTAACTTATTTGGGTTTACAGACTGTAGTCAACTAAAGAAATCCTTGGCTGAATAACTGCCCTGTGCACTGATTAATCAACTAAAAGGGGACATGGTGTAGCTCTGGCAAAAGTTCCCAAAATAATTAGGCTCTTATGCAAAAACTACTGGGATCTTCTGAAGTGAAAATGCGGACAATCCAGTCACTCCCAAAACTCCTAAAAACTGACTCCACGCTTTCTCTGTTCTGCTGTTTTGCATACATTATAATCTCAATAAAATACATCCCTATTGTCTACAGCACAAAAGTACAAGAACATGCAACATAACAAAAACATTAGAAATATTCAAGATAAGGAGATAAAGATAAAAGATAAGAAAGATAAAAAAATAGGCAAATGGTAATAAAGGTAAACATATTTAACTACAATACATTGCATAATGTGAATGGTAAATGAAAGTAACAAAAACATCAGCGCTGAAAGTTTTAGTGTGTAGTATTTATTCTGTGTGTACTTTACTCCATTGGTGGGTTTCCTGAATGAACAATTTAGTGCATTCTCTCCCAGATATCCTGCCTTTCTCTCCTGTGTGAACCAAAACAAAGCCAAAAGTACATACTAAAGCCAGAGCGAACACATTGCTTCTTTATTGCTTTCAAGATATCAAGATTCAGTGCTCAGTGAAATACCCTACTTTGAATCCATGACTGGGAACTAATATTTGAGTCACTTAAGTCAACAATACAGCATACGAACTGCTACAAATTACTGTAGTATTCAGTGATCTGTATTCATGTTTAGTTGGCACAAGGAGTACAGTGTGATTCCCATGTATTTTTTCATTGAGCCAAGTAGTAGCACTATTAATAATTTATAACAATTAACTCATAACTAATTCAAATCATTTTAAACTGAATGTTGTTTAATAATGGCACCTCAAAATATTTTTAAATATATATATATTCAAAGTCAAACAGGAACATGGGTGAACGGGCTATATGTGAGGAAATTTAGGTAGACACTTTTGTTTCATGTATTAGAAAGGTGAATTATCGTATACAAGATAAGATTGGAATTGTGATTTTTAATGTGTATATATATATATTGTCTGTAATATCCAAAAATTCTATGAGCTGCAAAAACAGATTAAAACAACCCATTCAAATCATATATGAGTGATACTTAAATCTCAGCCAAGACATTTTAGCATATTTCTGATGAAAAATATGATCACTGAAGAAGTTTTAACAAATTTGGTAACTTTTATTGTCATTAGTCATTTTATTGGTTTATCATGAATCAGACTGGCCTACAGCTAGTTGATCCTCCTCTTAACAGTAAACATCTTGGTTAACTGCAGTGTTTCAAAGCGCTCATTTGCAGAAACAGCACATTAAAGCTTAAACGTGTGCAATTAGGCACCTGAGTCAGCAGCTCCTTGGCCCTGAGCTCAAACTGTGATGACAGAAAGCTCCATGGAGAAAGTCAAGCACACTAGAGGAACCAGTGTCAAAGACTGGCCTCCTCTTCCTCTCTAAATGCATGAAGAATGGTGCAGAAAGCAGCAAAAACAATGGTGGCCAACAGCTTGAGGTTGGCATGTCCTGTTTAGGTTGCTCTCTGCACAATATGGACATAAGAGAGAGAAAGAGAGAAGGAGAAAGAGAAAGAAAGAGGTGGAATAGAGAGAGAGAGAGAAAGAGAGAGGAAATGGCGAGAGGACTGAGGGCCGGTGAATAGTGTGTAACATTTCTGTTCCCACAAACAACAGACAGACCAAGTGTTGCTGAGAGGACATCAGCAGGAGCTACCATTCATTGGATATAATGTCACTAATCAAGACTAAGATTGATTATTCACCAAGACTAGACCAATTATTGATTGTTGTTATCAGATCTATAAACAGACTGAACACTATCTGTGATGAAAAATACTATTCTTTATCACAAGGTCTTAAACCAGCATATTTCAAGTCATATGTTAAACATGTTGCCTTAATCAATTAAACGTCGATTGAACAAGTACTTCATTTTCTTTAGTACTGTTAAACTAAAAGGAGTGTCAGTTGTGTGAAGGGTGAAGGCACTATGTTTCCAAAATCAAAGTGTATTAACAAAAAAACAACAAACAGCTGGAGGTTGGCATGTCCTGTTTCAGAGCCCTCCACACAAACTGACAGAGGAAAGTGAAGGTCCAGTGGAGCCAGTGCTAGTGACCAGAATGGCACATGTCAATATTTATTTTAAGATCAGCGTGACATTAAAAAAATACAAATTCTGTGCGTATTCATCATACATGGTACTATACACAACATTACAAAACATTTTGAAAATCAAGGTCATGTTTAGTCCTCTGTGCTTTGGCGTTCAGGACTTAAACATACTGTCCATTTGTTTAAAAGACACAGAGGCCAAATGACACAGGATCAAGCGATGGCATGTTCACCAGCCCCCTGCTCCGAAAGACAAAAAGAGGCAACATAAAGAAAGCACTGGGGAAGCAGAATGCCAGCGGGGTCCTGCGCATGTGAATAACCTCTCCATGCTGGAAACACGGCTCGCTCTTTCCAGAATAATTGAATTTGTTTTGCTTTGTGCCCAAATATAAAGGGCCCCCTTTGCTGAGCGGCAGGCCGGGCTATGGGTGTTGCATAACAGAGCTAATAACAGAGGGCTCGGGAGCAGAAAGGGGGGAGACACGTGGGAACTTCCCCCTGTTCGGCTGCTGTGTCTGAGGCCGCAAGCGCGCACTCAGCCCCTGGGCATTAGCGGAGGCATGCCTGACATAACAGTCATACCACCACAGCAAAAAACACACAGCAATGAAGCGCTTATCTGCTTCAGGACCAGGGCTGTCCCCAAGGAATCCCTGTCCAATGTCCACTAACACTCAAACAACAGCATATGTTTACCTGATCAGACTAGACTGCACCTATGTTGAAATTAGTTGAAGAAAACAGTTTAACTACAGCTATTGCCATTTCCATTTCAGCATTGTCCAAAATATAAAGGTTCAACTGTATGGTTCAGATTTGTCACAGTGAACAGAATTGAGTATACTGCATACAGGGTTACAACGTCTCTCCACACTAGGGCTGCAAAATATCACAATTGGAGTTGGCACAATCATCAAATTGCAAAGGCTGCAAATATTTAGGCAACAAATGTCAAAATACAATTTTTGTATTGAAAGATCCTGTAGCTGTAGCTCAGACCTCTACAAACATGTTCTGAAATGCATGGGATTCTTATGTTAGTTTATCTGTTACTGCTCCCGTAGAGTTGTTTACAATGTGCACTAAACGCAAACTTAATCACAAACGCAATACTTCAGAAAAAAACACAATTACATTTTTTCCCAAAATTGTGCAGCCCTGCTATTTTTGTCAAAGGAAATATTACAGTCCCCTTGGTTTGTTTAGATAGCCGTATTGTTTATGATATCTATATGTGCTGTACAATGCTGTAGTTGAATGGTACCAGTGTTTAAGTGATTAGAGTTTAATCCTGTGGGACACGCCCCCTGTGGGTCAGCAGACCTGAGGCCGGTCACAGACGTCCCCCTGGGCAGGTCCACACCCCTCATCATGGGACAATTCATTCATTCGTTAAAAAAGAAAGAAAGAAAACAATAATTTTTATGTTGCTAATCAAAGAAATGAAACAAAAAGAGTAAATTCCTCATAATCTTCATTAGATTTGATAATCCAAATTCGGTTATATTGGAGTGTATGAACTATGCTACTACTGTTATTACCATTAAAAACATGCCCTGTGTAGCCATTAGTCAACTAAAGGGAGTAGGGGGGAGCAATACTTTAAAAAAATCTATATGTCCAATCACTATTCATGTACATGTACAGTACTACATTGCCAATTGTTCTGAGAGTTTACACTTCTCTGTGATTGGTTAAATCCAGCTGTCACTCACTCAGAGCATGACAGAAGCTGGCCAATATGAAGAGTGGAGGGAAAAGGGTTTGAGTGTAGAAATGTAGCATTAAATAGAAAAGCACTGAATCACGATTTGACTGAAATAGCATTACTGTCAGATCGCAGTTCGTTTTCTATCCAAATACTGCCCAGGCCTAAAAGGGGGTGTATGGCAAGCTCTCAAAACTCTATGATCTGACCAAGCATATGACACAAACTGCACTTACAAAATGTAAGAACTAAACAATGTCTATCATGTCAAAAAACTCTTGCTAGCTCACTCCACACACTCTCCTTTCTGCTGCCGATGTAAATCTTTAAAATCCCAGTAAAATAATTACATCACTAATAATTTTTTGTTGAACACGACCCTATTGACCAATGAAGCGCCTAAAGGAAAAACAGCAATAAAATACTGTGATATCTGGTATACACAGCCCTTCTTTTACATAGTGTAAGTTGTGTATTTGTCTAATCTAGGCCACAGCAACATAAAGCTATTCCAACTATCAGTAGTATTTGATCAGGTGACAGGCTCCACGCTCGGGCTCCTCTAAAGCTGCAGAACATTGCACTAACTCGCGGTGTAGGCGTCCTGACCATATCACGTGGTAGATACCAAGCTACAATCATTTCAGTTTCTGTGTAAAAGACTCCTGCAATTCCCCTCATGCTTCAGTGACATGCAAACAGTTTATCTATACAAAAAGAAGAAGCTCAGGTGATGAAACTACTCTAGCTGAGATAAGCTATAAATCATGGCACGAAGAGACAAGAGCTAGAACGTGTTCAAATTCAGATGTGGAAAAAGCACTACTGAAACATTGCTGTAAACTGATCTTATTTTGGTTTATTATTATTACATTACATACCTTATTTTGGCTATGGCTCAAAGATAAGGGTCTACTTTAAACAATTTTCAAAACAGTACAGTCTATAGTTTCATCCTCAGGTTTCTTCAGTACCCAAGAACTGAAGAAGCTGCTTTTGTCCAGTTGACAGAATTGAATTTTTCGGTTGCTTAACTTCCATGTCTGCAGATCAACTTAACTATGCAAAGACACATTGCAATGAAGAGGAAAAGGAAACCAGGTTTGTCTTATTATCAAGATGCATACATTTTCTCAGCTTGAATCAGGTGACTTAAAAACTGGACTGTACAGCGTAAAGTTTCACATAGTCTAACAATACTCTGAATTTAAATGCAACACTATAATTCCCGTTAATCTCTCAAAGTCCGCGTTGAAAGCCAGATTGAGTTGGTCAAATCCCAGTCGCCCCACAAAAGCACATCCTTGTAGCTTTCCCAGTGGCCCAGCTAGCATTCCTGACATATTTTCACAAGGAATCATGGGAGTTGGAGTTTTAAAGGTACTGTCAAACTGTTGTTGACTGTCAAAGTAGAGCTGTGTGTTTTACAAACTGAGGCACAGGGACTGTCAGTGCAGATATTAGTGACACATTTTTCTGATGGTATAAAGGGGTAATCTTAAATTGTTAAATTAGATTGAAAGCACTGTAGTCCTGTTTTAAAATAGAAAAATATGTGCTAATGTTTTGATATGGGTTAGCCTCATTTGAGACATACATTTGATCTGATTAAGTTATAGATTTGTGGTTGGTTCAGACCTGGTTCAGACCTGATATTGTTCTGGTCTACACTTGCTTTGGTCCTGTTTATACCTGGATTTTGACCTGGTTTAGCTCGGGTCTGGATTAGTTTTAGAACAGTGGAATGTTTAGTCCTGTCTTTGTTCCCAATCTTTGCTTTTTTATTATTATCCTGACCAATTTAGTGTCTTTTTATATTACAATATTATCATAATAAAAATGACTTTAGTTAAATTGAAATAAATGGAGAATGTCCACTGTTATGATGTTATGTTTTGGGAAGAGCTTTACACAGCCTTTTGGTACATAAATGGCAACCCAACGTGCCAAAAAAAAACCTACAAAAGGCAAAATAAACTAACCTAAACCTAAACCTAAAATGTGGCGTTGCTCCTTATGCATATGTAGGCCCATGTGATTGTACGGTAAAGCCGGACAGTAATAGTCCACTCTGTTGTTAAGCAGGAATGTACAGGTCACTCCAGTGATAAACACAGATGCCTTTAACACAGACATCAAGTTGCCTCTTCAGATTACTCCAAAAGATGAGCTCATGTGATGGGCCATAACTTTGACATTTACAACATGCAGTAGTACAGAGCAAGAAGATGTAGGATGTGTATACAAGGCCACAAAGATGTCAGATTTTAAAGCCTTGAACATAAAATACATACTTCCACGGACTAATTTGTCATTTCATGCATGATCCTGTGGGTTATTATTTAAAATCATACAGCCCTATTACACTGTTTAAATACTACTGTTATAAACTCATCTGCAAATGGTTCAACGAGTTTTGAGCCTGAGGTGCATTGGCTTTTGTGATCTAACATTTAACTTTTGCGTTTAGTTTTGCATTTTTGGATAATGTTTAGTTGTGTCCAACTTAGGTAGCATTTTGGATCAAAAACGTGCCTGTTGTGAAAGGCTATAGCTCGAGGGAGAAAAAAAAAAAATTATCAGAAATCAATATTGTATGGCCAGCACCGTTAGCGCCACTCTGGTTGTGATAACGCTGTAATGTAAGAAAGAAGAAAGAACAGTATTAGTATTAGTGGCAGCAGCTCAGTGGGTGACCTGGGCGTTACATCCCGTGTGTCTGTGGGAACCGCTCAAGAGGTGGAGGCCAATCTCAGCTGATTCATCTCCTCCTGCCTCTCTACAACTTCAACACAAAACTGTAACATTTTAAAATGAGCCGAGGACATTGCTGCCTCCCGTCTCCGTGATAAACAAAACAACATACAGACGTGCCACTATGCTGCCCCCTCCACTCCACTCCCTCTCTGCTCCCTGGCATCTCCTCCAAATGTTTTACTAGTTGAATTAACTTTTGACAGCACTCGGGGCCTGGTTGCATTGCATACCTATCTCTGGGGTCTATCCATGAAGTTTGCCGTGTGTTGTGATCGATAAAAAACACTCTTCCGTCGTAGTCCCGGGCTTCCTCCCAGCCTGCGGGCAGCGGCAGCTCCGAGCTCTCTCTCCGCTTTCCGCCGCTCAGCCACGGCATAGCGTCGGGATGGTGAGCCCCCTGCCCTGCTTTTTATCCCCCCGAAAAGTCGCTCCTCTTCACCGCATAACAACACTCCGCCGCCTCGCCGCTCTGCTCCGTAACAAGTAAAAAGGTCCCGTGCGTAAAGTTTCCACTAAAGTTCGCGCACTGAAAAAGTCCCCTCGGAGATACATCCACTTTTCTGGTAACAAACTCCCAGCGCTCTCACGGTCCTCGGTCGTCCATGTTCGCCTCCTCCACCATATTTCATTCCTCCGTGTCCATATTCGGCTGGAGCGGATTTGCATAAAGAGTCGGACGTAGACGGAGCCTGCCGCCTGTCCAATGGGGAGACGTCTGCGCGCCCCGCGATTATTAAAACTTAATTATGCAGATACAAAGTTGATTTGACATATTGGCAGAGGAGGACGCGTCAGTATAGAATATTAAGTGAAAAGGGACGTGCCTCATGAAAGTAGGAAAGTTTAACCACTTGTGAAGACGGAACACAGTTTGGCCATACCACACATGCAACCACACTAGACTTCTAGATCAGGCCTACAATACCATTATGTTTGTGACAGTAACTTACTTGTAATATGACAGAAAGCAAATAGTGAACAAATGCAACACAGCCTTAACCTGTTCCAGTAGGTTCAAATTTGGGGGGTTGATATGCGACATATGCACCACCTAGTGGATCAGTCTTGACTGCAAACTTGTTATAATAGGCCTACTGTATTTAATAGCTATACTGTATCTTCTTCAGTCAAAAGGCACAATACACTAACCTGAAAATATAAAATTAAATAATAATATAAGAATGGCAAATCTTACAGCAGAAAAACATCTGTGCACGTAGGCCTGGCTTTAGTGTTGCATACTTTTTGTCAGGCTCCTATTCTTTTCTATTCTCTAGTCCTTCTCTTTAAGGTAGACACCTGCTCTGTTCTACTTGGCTGACTCGTAAATGTCATTTCCTAAAATATGTGTGCCTTAATATCACACCACAGTTCAGGCTATTAGTGTTCAGCCCTTGTGCAGTGGCGCCCCCTTCTGGACATCAAGGATTTCCTCACTGTCAGCTGAGCACTTTTCTGGAGGAGGTGCCGGGGATTTTTATCAGTGCATTTTTCTGTATGTGACATGTCAGACTCGCTGTGTGCGTGTTTACGACGTGGCTAAATATTTTCACATGTTTCAGCTTTGATCTACGGCCTCCCACATAAAGTTCCCACAGGCTCCGGTCACAATAAGACGCACTGTTGTTTCATTTTCAGTCACATGAAGAAAAGGAAAAGTTAAAGGAACTATTCAAAACTAAAGAATGATTGAGGCTTATCGAGACATTGGATCAGCAAACAATATTTTTCTCATTTAACATCTAAGTCATGTGTCTTCAGTGTATATAGAATGATAAAAGGAATATATATTTGGAGAGGAGTGTGTACTTCTATGTTTCAAATACTAATGTGGTTATGCTTTTAAAAAGTCAGTTTAGGCTAAATTTTCCTTTAGTTTTTAATGTTATGTTTTTTGTCAGTTTAATTAACTTTAACTTTTTGACTTTTTTACTGCTTTATGATAATGCTTCTAATTGCAAATAATTTATAGGCTTGTAGGCCACATTTCACTGAACTATCTCCTCACCCGATCTGAAACACTAACCCCTTTACATTCCAGTTATTCAAGTATATGCCTCACTAATTCAATGACGTTAATAAAATTGCACATTTAGCATCTAGTTTCTATCCGCAGCCTTCAGGTGTGCACAACAAACATACAAAATTACATACCCATTACTAACCTTAATTCACTTTATCAGTTAATATTTAACATGTAACACTAAGTTTTTGCCTGCATGATAAAGAATGACATTTAAATTATGAATTCAACTTTTCTAGTAAAGGATCCACCACCACCTGCCACCTGCTTGTCTGTGGAACATTCCAGCTAAATCAATAAACTCCTCCATAGAAAAACGCAGGTGGCGGACTCCCCTCTTGAAAAGTTTAAGTGCATCTTTAAAGGCCAAGAAGTTCAAACAATATTCAGCAGGTAGAGTTAGTATTGTTAATGTGCAGATTCTGGTGCAGGAATTTGGAACAGTCACTAATTAAAATTTGATTTTAATCACTTGTTGTGATATATGTATAAATATTGTTCTTTTAAACATGTATATTTTAGGTAGATTAACTTAAAGGGGCAATATGTAACTGGTGAGAGGTTTCAGCTTGTCTGCATGGAGATGTTAGTGCTCTGCCTGGATTGTTTCAGTGTTTGGCATGAAACTGCTCTCGCTTTATTCAATTACTCATGTTTTATAGCTCAAAAACACATTCAAAATATGCAGTTTTACTCTCCACAGATCTGATCTGTACTTGGCCTGGTGGTCACATGCTTGTGTCCATGGAGAAGGATTAAAGAGATTAAGGACATAGTGTGGAACATTACAAGCATATAGCAATAACATCACCATGGAGTTGACCTCTGACCAGAAATGTTAAATAGTGCACATCTAAAAACCCAAATGTCCTCATTGCATCAACAGAAAACAGACAATATTTTTATTGTTTCATTGCTGAGTGCAAGTAATTTGAAGTTCTTCATGAAGACTGTGTGAGCAAGTTTAAATCAAAGTCACCAGGTCAACCTCTGTAGGACTCCATGGATGCAGAAATGCTTGTATCTTGAAGAAAAAGTGCCATTGAAGTCTTCAGTCTGTATTGGATGACGTCTGCTGTGGCTGCACTGGTGGGAAAAGCATTTGACATAGATCTTGTCTCAAGCCGGGTCGTGTGTGCCTCTGCCCCTGCTGCCCATTCTTGGCAGGAGGACCTCTGAAGGGGGCTGGGTCTGGAGCTGCTCTGGTCCTCTCTGCTCCCTGCTATAGAAGATGAGTGCCTCTCTGAGTGTTTCTTAGCCCACCAGCTTGTAACGCTTAAAGTCAGACAGAATTTTCAGGTGTTGCCAGTAGCAGCTAACTCCCTCCTTGTCATCCTTGGACTGTCCTCCTCTCCAACTTCTCCAGCTTCAAGCCTAACTTCTTCAAACTTTTTACACCCAATATGGACACATGCACCTGTGCTATGGAACTACTTGGGATGCTGCTCTTTGTTAGTGCTTGGCTTTGCACTTTGACTACCACTATCCTACCACAGTGGCTGACCATGTCTACAGCCCTCCTACCTGTCGAGAGCTATGATTTGGGACTTTGGGAGACCTGCGTTGTTCAGGACGTGGGGGGCATGGAGTGCAGAGCTTATGATAGCCTTTTGGGACTCTCCCGTGATCTGAAAATGGCTCGTATGTTCATGTGTTCATCTCTGGGCGCTGGTTTGCTTGGGATACTGGTCTCAATACCTGGACTTTATATTATCAATACCTGTAAGGACCAAGATGGTGTTCGGACCAAGCGGACTCTGACTGTAATTGGAGGGGTGCTTGGAATAGTAGCTGGGGTACTGTGCCTCATTCCTGTTTGCTATATGGCACACCTAGCTGTCATTCACTTCTTTGATGATAAGGTCCCAGATGTGGTGCCCCGGTGGGAGTTTGGTGAGGCCCTGTACTGTGGATGGGTAGGGGGATTCTTGCTTATTATAGCCGGGCTAGTGTTGATCTTCTCTGGGTCGTGTTCCCAGGAGGAGCCCCAGTCCATGGTGCAGCGGAGGTATCACTTCATGAACTCTGATGTTGCCTATAGGAAAAGGCAGGAGTATGTTTAATGACTTGAAATGAAACACTGGAAGTATTAAACAATCATATGTAGAAATACACTGGATGTACTGGTGGCCGTAAGTTAGTCATACCTTGGGGTCTCAGAAGTTCAAGTTGTAATATTCAAAAATGCAAATCAGCTAATACTTATGCTTGTTAGTTACCAAACATTATGAAAAGAGTTCAATCATTTTGGACACAGAACTTTGTTAAGATGTGGAAACAAATTGTTGATTAATTATAGTGTAATAACGGTGCATTAGACTTCTGAAAATGATTTTACCTAACAATTCTGTTAAGGTATGAATAAAAATGGGCTATACATGCAGGTTAACATCCAAAGTGACAATCGTCAGCCATGAAATATGACAATCATTTCTTTAAAAAGCTCCAATGGCACAAAGACAGACAGCTGAGCTGTTTTCCACTATGCAATATGTCGTACTGTTTAAAAGTAACTTGTATATGACACTTTTAAGCTTATGTTATTTTCTATGCTGTGAAGTTATTTTAAGTGATTTTTTTTGTGTTGTCTAGTTTTGTAGCTTATGTGCAAATGTAAATACATAAAATGGAAATGTAAACAACTTATTTATGGCTTTATTGTTTGATTTATTATTAGGGAAATCAATTCCATTTTTACTGTAAGAACTAAATGTTTGTTTTCCATGGAGTAGGCCCATAGTACCAATGGTGGTTTGCATTATCCACACTGGTAGTATTGATTTTACAGTGTGTTTTAAGATTAAATGTTTTCAGTTATGGTCTAGGTACCAAATTTGTGTTTCCTACTTGAGTAAAAGAACTTTTCAATTTTATTGCCAGCCTTCCCACCAGTGACACTAGAAAACCACTGCTGTAAAAATAAGTGATTATGAGATTTGTACCAATATAAATAATTCCGCTATGTCAGTGGTGAGACCTGTCCACATGTGGCTAATCTGTTGATAATTACATAAAGCAGCAGTCTCTGATCGCCTCTGTCCCTTAGACGACAGCTCTCTGTGGGGGGTAGAGCTCCTGAAACAGCCCCGCTCCTCCGTCCTCTGTTCCAGGTGAGTGTGGGGCGATGGAAACTGGTTTGAGCCTAATTCCTGGAGATTTGCCGGTGGGTCGCTGGGCTAATCTGTGTTTAATGAACGCTTTAATGGGCGCGTGTACCGTGAAGAATGTGGTACAGTCGGCCTCCCGCACCACTCCCGCTTGGACATCAACAAATGTTTCAGGTTCAGAGGTCACCATGCTCTCCTTCTCCCTCCTCCTGTGTTTGTGTTTATGGTTTAGCACAAAAACACTTAAGCAGCTCTTTTTTGAATATTTTCTGAGGAAGCAAAAAAAGTAATGCAAATAAAAATTGAAAATAAATATTTCTTTATATGTGTAGATGCCACCTATCCTAAATGGGATGTAATGATGCTTTCATAATGTTTGAGGGGCCAAAGGCAGAGACCTGGTGTGAAGGGGCTATTGGAGAGAGGAGCAGGTGGAGTATTGCACATGTATAGGAATATACATGTGCAATACTATATAATATATAATATTACCAAAAAATAATAAACTGAACAACAGCAAAAAATCATTTCAAAATCAATTCAAAAATACCTATCGTCCATGTTGATAGACTCGGCGGAAACCCACCCAGTCACAGGGAGCACATGCAAACTCATGCATGCAAACTGTACAGAAAGACCTAATCGGCTCAGAAAGAGGACTAAACATTTGGCCACCATACCATATCATGAGCATTTAGATAAAAATTAAATCAGTTAAAGAATTCAGATGTAAAACATGGCACATAGGACTCATGTAGGCCTCCACAAAGGCATTAACCTTCTTGCAATGATAAAACACAGTGCCTGAATCACATAATTAATGGTAGAAGGTAAATGCTATATCGACAACATCTTTCTCATCTAATGGTTAAGAGTTTTTTTTTTCTTAGCTTACCTCTTGTGGGAGGGGTTTGTCATATCTTACATTTGTGCTTACAAAACATAATCACACATTAGGTATAAATGGAACTGACATTTTCATGGCTGTTTTGTAAATATATGTTTGAAATTTGTTTTCATAGTAACAAGCCCAGGCATTATGGAGCCTTGATGTTCCCCCCCTTGGGTTGCCCTTAAGTTTACAGTGTATAGAGGAGTCTGACTGTAACATGACCCCAGAGACAGCTCAGATGGAGATAAAGATAATCCAACACTGGACTTTGAAAAGACATTAAACTCAGTGCACCGTGCAGGATTTTCAGCTTTCAGAAATCATACTTCCTCTGATTCAGGAGATACAGGAGGTTGTGTCCTCACATCTTTGTAAATCCGCTTATCTGTCTTTAAAGACTGTCAGCACCAAGTCCTCTCTGTCAGGGGATAATGCAAGACATTATCTACAGATATCAAGATATGCATTTTAGTGATCAGTTATATATATAATGATTGTATGATTATATATATATTAATGATTATATCCAACATTACTTTTAGTAATGTTGGATATAATCATTTGGAACACTTTCTAACAATAACTGCAGACCAGGAACCCAACACAATATACACAATATACACAATATCTGAAGTTTAAGTTGCCTTATTCAAATTCTAAAATCAACTCAACTATGTTTCATCAACCTATTATTTATTTATTTTTAACAGTTTTGTAAGTACAATTTTAACAATTCAACATTACAAACTGACAGAACAAAATGTTAAATTGACAAGCCATAAAAAGCATCAGTTTACATCACAAGATTTCAAACAGTTTTCTGCAAATGTTTGAAATAAATCCTTGATTCTTTGATAACATAAGGTGATCGTGGCCCTTTACTCTTCCTTTCCTGTATCTCCACTGGGCCTGATAGAGCGAACGATGGAGCGCACCAGATTAGATAAAGCACTACCACATGAGCCTTATCTCAGACTGGGAGTGTGCACGAGGTCTCAGAGCAGAGGGAGAGGCTGCACGGGAGATGGCTCATTTAAAAAAACACTTTATCTACACTATGTTGTCGTCAATCCAACTTACACTGGCTGCAGTTAAATGTGTGCTCAAAATCTGATTGATATCAAATATTTGGAGTGATTAAAGCCAGATCACTTCATTTTTTCCTGATAATGGTCCCTTTGATTACTCACATTAGATTTAGCAGTTTATGTCATTTATCTAATCTTTAAGGTCCAGAAATCAGATTAGAATCAGATTTTGGTGTGCATATGAACAAGGGTTTTAACTTTCTATTTTGTAGATGTGCAGCATTGCAAGAAAGTATTACAAAAAATGGTAACAACACACTAAAAAGATATATTAAATTATATGCTAATGGTTGCAAGACCATCAACTTTATTGTCCCAGAGGGTAATTTGTCTTTGGCTGGAGTACAAACAGCTGCAAACACAATACAACAAATGAACAGAAGAAGATAATAATAGCACAGAAAATAAAGAAAATGAAAAAAGAAGACGGAAAAAGCACTGTGTTGATTCCGATTTGGACAGCAGTGTCCAGTGAAGTGCCCCAAAAGTGTTTTTTCTGCCCCCGTCTTGTGGTCACAGCAGGTCCACAGTTCATCCATTGGTGGGACTTGTGTGTTTTTGAGAGAGAGATGGTGCTGCTGTGAAGAGGGCCTTTTGTTCCTCTGCCGCTGGACGCCTCCGGAGAGGTGCACATGCCTGCTCTCGTCAGCCTCCCACTGGGTCACATGAGCAGCCAGACCCCCCTCCCCAGTCCCTACCCCCTATGGTCTGAACCAGGTCTAAACCAGGTCTGAACCAGGTCTCACCCAGGTCCAAACCAGGTCTAAACAGGGTTTCGAGCTGCAGATAAACTTTATTATCACATAGACACTTACACACACCCAGCCATGAACTCTCCAATAATCCAGTGTGTTTATGACAGTCCATGGTCAGTACAGGAGCAGAGGTAGCAAAACACACGCACAGTTGGAGCTAACAATTTTTCACAGTTGAACTACTATAGTGCAGGCCACCACAAAGGCCTCACCCCGATCTCGCAATGGACATATTTTCTAGAATTTAGCCTGAACTAGTATAAGTAATAGAAATATCATAACTTTGATAATCTTTTGTTGGAGTACTGCAGACTGGGAATATTTTTAGATTACGTTAAAGGTGATATGTAATTCTAGTCACTACACTTTCTTGACTGGCTTTTTTCATTACTTCTTAATTAGTGTAAAGACACTGTATCTTTGACTATTGTTATGACTCTCTGGCTGTAATTCCACTTAACCCAAATTGATTCATCCTTAAAAACAATTCACTCTGTTTTGCATTTTAAGAGGTTTTCTCATCATGACATCTCTTCCAAATGAAAAGCCGGATTATCTCTGCCCTTGGTTCCTCCAATGGGCTGTTGTCCTGAGCTCGATCCAGGGCTTGTTTGAGTCCAGGGACCATAAAGAGGGTCCGACGGGTCTTTTGGGGTCTCTGTTTTTAGTGTTTGCCAGGCGTAGCGATAGCACAAGAAAGTCAGACCACTTAAAAGCATTAGCACTGAACTAAAAAAACCCACTACGATGGCATTGCCCACTCTTTGACTGACTGGAGCGGCAGGAAAGTGGTACTCTGGTGGAAAGTCTATTGTGCGATTGTTGAGGACAGAGTTCAAGTTCCAGGCTATTGGCAGCAGGGAGCAAAAACCTGTAAACAAATATATAGTCCCAGCTAGGGGGAAGAGTAGCTTGATTCGGCTACGATTTTCTACAGAAAAGTATGCCAGTCTCATCCCGTGAGCGGCAGCCATGTGCCCAGTCAATCCAGTGACCACAGCTAGCATCATTAGCACCTGAGCTAGTTTGATCTCTATGGGTAAAAATGATTCTGTGATACTTAGGTACTGGCAGTATTCAATTTCGGACAGTACGTGGCTATAGAAACATGCCCTCCATATGCCAACCCAAGCCACGCCGGAGTTGATGACGGTTGTGTTGTTGACGAACCACACGCGCCATTGGTTCAGTCCAGTAGTGGCCAAGGTGATGATCCAAGAGAGGAACCCCACAACCAGAGCAAAGAACTGCCAGTGGGCGGTGTGGGCAATGTACAACATGTCGTCCAGAGGAAGCTAACTCACGCACAGGCTAATTCAGTCAGGGAAGACATCTGGAAACAAGAAACAAATGTTACTGAGTTGCATTTGTATTAGTTTTGTCCATTTCAGCATGTTTTAAATGAATGAGCTCAAAGAAGGCTCGGGCATCTATTAGCTAATAATAATGTTAAGACTCTTGACTCCCCCTACTGGCTTGTAATGATTTTTTTGGCTTTCCGACTACCCACATAAAGGCCTTGATTCTTCCTGCCAGTAATTTCTGTCCTTGAAAAATGTTATCTATTCAAGACAACTGAAACTGAGGCTGACTTCACGTGTTGACCAGGTGATCTACAGAATACAGGAATCTACAAATTATGGCTACATTTTCGGCTGAATCCAGTCAATAAAAGGGAATTTAACTCCATAATATGAATTGTAATCCAATGACAAACTAAACATCATATAGCCTACCTTATCTCCTTCTTGATGGCACAGGTGGAAGCCCGACTCCATCCGTCATCTTCAGCAGTTCAAGAAAGACAATGATTTATGGTAAAACTCTTGCTTTGATACTGTACAAGTGTTTGAGGAGACAGAAGTCCTTTGACGCTCTTACCACAGGTACAGTCAGTCCACACAAAGCACTGGTTAATGATTGTCCTTTTAAACCTGTGCAGGAGCTGTAAAATACACACCTGTTATATTGTTAGCTCACAGGTATTCTATTTATACAGCTGATACTATTCATTGTAACTTAGGCTACCTTATGTGCTAACTGGCTACTGCAGTAATGAGCCCTCTGCACATGATTCAATGTATGGAATTATAATTTAATCTACAATACCCAATGTTATATTTATTTCTAAACTACTATGAGCAGGATCCAGTCAATAATTGACTTTGGGCAATATGCTAATCAGCAATAAAAAAGTAAAAATAAAAAAAATATTTGCATGCTTGCCAAGTGTGGATGGATGGTGAAGAGTTTGCAAAACTAGAATACTGTGAGATCACTCTACTCTGGTATCAATAACTGTCTTGATGGGTTTGTAGTTTAGGGCTGAAAAAGTTGTGTAATTTAATGTAAAAATTATGTAAAAATGGATGATACACAGAAGACTTCACAGTCAAGACAAACCCATGTGTTATTAGTAGACTAACCTGATTTTATTACTAGCCAGCTGAATAATGCTAAATTGACTTCTATCTACTATGTTTTCCCAAATTAAACACATTTCTTTCGAAAAACATTCAAAAAAAAAAAAGGAAATTTTTTTTTTTTTTAAACTGACCTTTAATATTATTAGTACATGCTTTAAGATCATACTGAAAAAATGAAAAAATTGAAGGAAATGATGATGGTAAAAAATAATATTGGTGACTTAAAGTGTTATTAATAATGGGGAAAATTATTTAAATAATAATATATATTTTTTTTCTGTTTTTTATTTTAGTTTTATGTTGTCTTTCTTATGCCATGCTTAGATTTAGGTTTTGGGTGTGAAAGGAGTGGGTTAGGAGGTTGTGAGCTTAGTTGTTTTATTTGTGTCTTATTTTCATGTTTATTGTTACTGTATTGTTTAACGTTTTATTCCATTTTCCTTAATATATATATATATATGTATCTTTTTATTTTTGATTCCTGAACATTCATTATTTTAACTGTGTCGCTGTTATGAAATAAATGACTGATGAGATGAAGTCATGTTGGACGATGTGATTTATTGTACAGTTAGTATATTCTCAAACAAATCTATGCATTCACTCTGCACTGTGGAAAACATGACACAACAAAACACACTGGTTGAATTCTCAGCTGGTTTTTCATGATTTTCTGTCTGTGATGCAAACTTAAAACACTACATGCGGTGGTGAATCAAAGACCAAACCAAGTACACGGTGACTCCTCCCTCTCCTCTAAACTTGAGCCACTTCACTTTTGCTTACTGTGAAGTGCTGAGTGGAACAAGTGCTCTTAAAAACAACATGTAATCTGCACATTCATCCTGTCTCCAAAGTTTATTATTGCAAAAAATATTGAAACTTTTCTTTTAGGGCACAATCATTTTAGTAAAAAAGGCCACTATTTTTTTTTAGATACAAATGTTAAATGCATTGACTGAAATACATGTTCAGATTTTATGGTTGGTTTTGTAAGAATGTGGACTTAAATCTTGATAAATACTAAAAACTGAAATGGGAAAATCAGTTAAAAATACTGTCCTCTCCTGTGCAGATTCAAAAGGCTACAATAAATTACTAAAAAAAACATTAAAACAATAAAAACAAAGCAAACATGGTGGTTAGGTAAAGACAAATCGCAGTGGTTCATTGATGCTCAGTAAAACATCATGTTTCATAATATGAGGTGGCTCCTAGTGGTTTTATGGCAGTCCATTGTTAAGTAACAAATCAACTTTGTCATAATGTGACAAAGAAAATACACAGGAAACACAAGTCTCTCAAGTCAGTGGTCAACGTGGTTTGCCAATACATGGCTCCCTCTTCTGGACCCAGAGATGTACTGCAAGTGAACTCAACCAAATCAAAGATGAGTATTCGTCTATCGATTTGATGCTGAAGTGGCAAATTATAGAATTGCAAGCGACACTGAATTATTCTCTATCTCCCTCTACTGGACATGGGTCTGCATTGTGTTTAACAAATCAACTAATTTCTTGAGATTCTCTTTTTAACTAGAGATGAGGAAGATTAACAGGGATGAACATATAAATTTAAGCCTGTTTAATTTTAGTTGGAAACTGACAATCAACTGTGTCAAAAATGGCAAAGTCGTATCTTTTTAAAACTGGGTTAGATGAGACCGTCAAAGTCTTCAGTCTTCCCCTAGTGGAGACAAGGGCATACTGCAAATCACTCAAATTATATCAAATTAAAGTTGGTCTCTGGTCAACATAATTCTGTCCACTTGAACGAGAAACTTAAAGACACAGTCAAATTTACCTCTAGTGGACATGAGGTTGTATTGCAAAAAATCAAGTCAAAATTTGTCCTTTTTTAAAAAAACACAAACGAGTCTATTTTGTTCATAAGGAGAGCCTCTGTTCGATGGGCAGGCTGTCCAGCAGACACTTGAGCTGCTCCTCTCCCAGTTTGATCTTGTCCTCGAGTTTGCGCTGTTCAATGATCAGCGCTGACTTCATTTTGACAAAGTGCTCGTAGTCAGTGAGAGTGTCCTCTTGAAGGTAGTTAGCCAAAATGTCATAAACGACTCTCTCCCGCCGGTCCAAGTTCTCCTTCAGCTCCTTGGCGTCCTCATGCTGCCGGATCAGCAACTTCCTCTTCTCAATCAAAGTGCGCTGGAGATAAAAACAATAAACATGTCAGTGGATGGAGCACGGGGTGGTTTGGTAATACTAATAAACTGGTAATCATATTAACAATAATAACATGATGGTTACACAATGATTTTACAATTAGTGGATGAATCATTTGACAGTTGCAAAGATGCACCACCTGAAATATGACACATGTACTAGTTTGTGGCATAATTGGACAGTGAAACTACCTAGTTTGATTTTAACTTTTGCTATGGACTGGAGTAATGATAGTTCAACAGTTTCAGAAATTGTAATGGTTGGCCTAATCTCATTAAAGATCAAATAAAACTGAATCAATACCAGCACTTAAGTTTAAGCAGGGCAAAACAGTAAGAATAAATGCCATTCCTATACAAGCAGTGAATGGACACTAAATGGTTAGGGTTAGGATTATAGAGCTAAAACTGATTACATCTTCTCCTTACCCTCTCCTCTGGTGTAGCATCCTCATCCAGACTGTTGAGGGCGTTCTCTACTCGGGCCAGCCGTCCAGACAGGGATAGCAGCAGTGACACCACTTTGTCCAAGTCTCCCACAAACATCCTGAACTTGTCAAGCTCGTTGGGTTTACAGACCTGCTGCACCTGCACCTCCACCTCCTCTCCCAGAGCGTTATTGTCCAAAATGTCCTCCTGAAGACTCTCACGTGCCTCACGCAGCACCTGCAGCTTTTTAGTAAGGCTGTCGATCAGCTCTTGCTACAAAATATACACCATAATATTAGACTTGAAACATTTTTAACAGTGAACATAATCTTCCTTCAATGCTTCAATGCAAGCACTGTTTTTCCAAAAATAGGAATAGACAATGGTGCCCCCCATATAAGATGAACAATATAATAAAAATAAGTAATTTAATATCATCACGCATAACCAATAATAAGTCAGTTGAATCAATCTTGATGCAACATAAATAACGATTGTCTGTCTGGTTGCAGGGCTGAACCAAACTGGCTTGAGTCATAAGGGTGAATTCTCAACTACATAAGACCTTCTCAAAGTCTATGGGGTATTATGATTGGATGGTACCTTTTTATTGGCCAGGTCCAGGTCCAGCTCTTCCTCAGAGTCCTCTTCTTCCTCTGGCATGTCCTTCATCTTGATGAGCAGCTCGGCTTTAGGAGCAGACGTGCTGTAGTAAGTAGCACTGGTCACCATGGTAACAGCTGGCATGTTGTCCTCCTTCTCCCTGTAAGTACGTAAAATAGACGATTTAATTAATGATTACGCATGAATAACTAAATAATACTCTTCACAATTTTATGTCTTGATCCAGAATGATGACACACTATATGAAAAGTTAAGATTTATTTAAATGTAACAACAACAAGTTAGTAGATTTTGCCTTCATTACAGTAGTTCAAAATGTGTCAAATAAATTCACCTGTTCTCTTGTGGTCTGGGTGCGGCCTGTTTCACTGAACCTTTGCGTCTGTGGTGCGCCCCCTCGATGAGCTGCTCTCCTTCAGGAAAGATTCCCTCCATCATGTCCATGGTGGTCTTCATTCGGCTTTGGTCCAGGATCTCGGCCAGGGACTTGTCTTTGCCCATGATGTCCCGTGCCAGCTCTGCCCTCTTCTGGTCCTCTGTGGTACTGTCAGCCGGTTTGTTATTATTCGCTTGCTCATCTGAGTTCATGTTGTGGTCTTTTATAGTGCTAATATAAGTGTCTTTTTGTGGCTGGTTTTGAGTCACGTTGTCTTGCTCTTTTGACCGACTGAAAGCACAGAATACAGAGTCCTGCCCCCCGGCGTTTAGACTGCTGAGGCGGACCACAGTCTGCCCCTCTGCTGGGGTGGGATCAGGGTGCTTCAAAAACGGACAGTTATCCTTCTCTGCGGCTCCCTCCGAGTGGACAATCCGAATTGGAACTTTCTTCACTGCTGGATTTTGGGCTTCCACCACCTGCTCGAATCTAAAATAAGAATATACAAAACATTTTGAAATTTCTGGCCTCTGATACTGCAACTTGGGTTTGTGCAAGCTCTGTTCATATCTGTGACTTCTGTAACCAAGACATACTGAATTATGACAAAAAATGTGTTAATATTATCAAATAAGTCCAAAATATAGAAGACTAAAAAAACATTCTCTCATATACATTTTCACTTTTCTGAGTTGTAGTACAATGGCAATATGCTCTTTTAAATACATACAAAACTAAATCTATTTATTGTCTTGATCGCCAGCATTCAATAAAACTGAATACTAGAGAGTCAAACGTACAGCTTTCCAAAATGCTCCTTTATACCCACTCATCTTACTGACAGAGCTGATGCCGAGAGGAAAACCCAAAACATTACTTGCCTATTTTTGCTTCTGGCATTCAAAACATCAATTTGCTCCATCAGTGCAACTGGCACTGGTTTTCCATGCCTTTGACAGATCTTACTGTGATATTTCTGGCTAGCCCTAAATCTCAAACTGTACAGTCACAAGCTAGCACAGATGATATCAATTAGCCCTGAATCAACAAACTTCTTCAAGATAGACTGAACTATACTGGTGGCTTTTCAAGGAATTGCTCAAATTGTCCCCTGTAACCACACTATGTGGAGTTAATTTAGTACCGGTTGATCATACTCACATGTGTCACAATACAGTCCTTTGTACACACAATCTAAATGAATAAATAAGCAGTATTAGTAGTAGTGTTCAAAGTATTTCAGTTCTTACCTGTTGGAGTTGGAGTCTTCATGTAGAGAAACTGGGGGCTTGTCACTGAGTTTCTGAGGGGAGAACTGAGGAGAGGGTGGTCTTTGCATCTCCATATTGTTTTGCCCTGTCTCTGTGTGGGGCGATGCTGTGACGGGCTGCTGCTCTGCCCCTTGTCCGTTGTCCACGAGTCCCTTGGCCTGCTCCAGCCCTGTTTTTGGGATGGGGGCGGGCAGAGGGGTGGGGCTAGGGTGACTGGAGATATCACTAGTATTAGAGGAAGTCACGTCTTGGCATGTGCTAGGCGGGTTGCTCCTCAGTTCAAATCGTGCGTCTTCTTTCCTGGGGTCTTGGAGGTTGTGGGAGAAGGCAGTGGGTTTATGGCCGCTTACAGTGGGACCACCTCTGCTAGACGTTGTCCTGGGATGTGTGGGCGGGGCTGTGAAGGGCTCCTGCTCCCGCAGTCTGTCAGCCAACCTAAAAGCAGAGACAAAGCTTTTAATTACACATCCCTGCACCACGGACTATCATCTTCAGCTCAATGAAAAAATACACTGCAGTGCATTGTGGGTAATATGGGTCGGCGTGACATGGCACACTTCTCCGCTCCAGTGTGAGACTCTGCAGTGTTTAGTTGGCAGGGCAGACATGCATACTTGAGTTCCCACAAGTCGACGCAGAGGAATAAATAATCCTCCAGTGCAAAGGAGAAGCAAGGGCTACATCACTTTTTCCTCCCTGGTTTCAGGTTTAACTCTTGATGGTGATTCTTTACTTTTAAACAATTATTCATTTTAAAACCTCTCCAAAAATGGACAAATCAATGTAATTATGTACCATGGCAAAAACCCATCAGTTAGATATAAAAATGTTGGAGTGTGATGACAACACTGATCTCTGTGGGACATTTCTTCTAGTATCAATATGCACTTTGATTTGTTTGTTTTTGACTGAATAATACTGTACATCTGATATATTTTATGTCATTTATTACTGCAGATTCAGGTCTAGAGAGATTTTTACTAAATTTTACATTAGTTAAGAAATTGTTTAAATTGTTTAAAATTCTCAAAGTTAAATCTATCTGTATCTATTGTGGAGTTGACACAGACATTTGCCCTTTGAAACCACCTACCCAAGGAAAGAATGTGGTATAATGTCTGTCTTTGTGGTTTGATTACTTCCTGAAGATCGACACCTTCCAAAACACCCCTCCCATAAAAGCAAACAAAAAACTAAAGCCAAATTCCAGACAATGCAATAACTTTAAATACATTTCCATTCAATTGTGTAGAGGACAATTTTGTATAAAATAGCACCTCTATTTTGAACCTTACTCTAAAACTTACTTTTTACAGTAACTAACTTGTAGCCTGTTGTATTTCTTTGCCTTTAATAAAAAAAAAAAAAATTTACAGTAGGAAAATTACCTATTGGACAAAATTGAGATAATTCAAAGAGAAACCATCTTCTTCAAAACATACATCTTACATTTAAAAATTATCTTTTGATTTTTGACAAGGTAGATTTGTGACTATACACAGGAAAGCCACCCAAAGCCTTCTAATTCTACTCTCCATCAGCGCTGATGAAAAACTATTAGTAACACTTAAAGCACACATCAATTCACAGACAAGCTTTTAGTCTCCAAATGTCATAATTAAACCCGGGCTGGTACATGTCTGGACAGGCTCCCTACATCAACTGTGTTAATGTGGATTGCCCAGTCTCTTAAGTGTCACAATTGGATAATAGAAGGATGAGAATGGTGAAACGTGATGCCAAAGATATCATAACAGGATACAGGAGAAATACAAGGCCGGGCATTAAGTTACTTAACCTGTCAAAAGTATTTAGTATGAAAACATAATATGAAATACGTCAATTTAATTTTTCTCACACCTATCTGACGTACAGGTTTTGTAGAGGTCCATACTATACATGCTTTGAAAGCTTGCCAAGAGGACAAAGTAGTTTGTCTATCACTTTTAGATGTCATTGAACCATTAAAATGTCAGAAGAGTACATTTATTTACTAGTAAGCTTAGAAACCATCAGCTAATTATTGCCAATAATAAACAATCTATTATAAGTAGGCCTATATCTGTGTAATCCCTCAGTCGTCCACGTCTGATCCATAACAAGAGAAAAATTAAATTCTCAACTGGACAAAAAGTTTTAAGAGTGAAGAAGTTTTGCTGCTCATCCAAATGGCTTCTTCAGTTCTGGGCTTTTTGTCCAGTTGAAGAAATTAAATTTTTCTTAGCTCTATTATAAGTAACACACAACTCACCAGAAAGCTTGCCTGACTGCTGTCATCTCCACAGATCAGCACTTACAGTATCCTGTGAGGTCAGTATAGTATATGTGCTGCTATGTGCTGCTATGTGCTAATGTGTACATCCGCTGGCTTTGTGACAGAGGCCACCTGTTGACGTATCAATATCAGATGAAATGGGTGGAGCCTGGCTGGTCCCCCTGACTTTTCAATGACAACCTCAGCAGCTGTTGTTCTGATGCTAATGGACGTCATATGGGAGGGCCAGGACAATGGTGGTTACTCAACACAGACACCCTACACCCTTCACTCAGTTTCACCTTTGGGAGTTGGATACAGCATCACAACTCCTGAAGGACTGGTTCCATGTGTCATCTGGATTAGTAGTACTACAGGAATGAATGATGATGACATACTGGAAGATTATGATGGAGAGGAAATAATTGGTCAGTGTTATCATAGAAAATATGTGCCTTCATTCACAAGTAAAAGTGACTTTATAATAACAATACAGTTCAGCTTAAAGTCAACTCAAGCTGGGACGGGCCATTTTTATTATACTGTTAGGCTTGCACATTTCACATTTGATTTGTAAGCAGTATTTCAATTTTCAAGTTTTAATCCATTTCACAGTATACGGGCGTGGAAATGTCCTATATTACTGTAAAAACTAGAGGCAAACCCTGGCTCCTGAAACACATGTTAATCTCTTGGACTATATACATTGGACGTGTTGAAATAGCTCTGACAATATATTTTCCCTGTATTCTGCAGCCTAAGCACACGGCGGTCTGACAGAGACTGTGGGATGATCAATCTTGTGAAATCATCAAGTCTTTCTCACAGATTCACTGCTGTGCCCACAAAACAAACAGTAACCACGGAAACAGGCCTGGTCCGAGCTCACTGCACACCAAATATGCAATTTCATTTATATTATTCTTTTTTTCTACAGAATATTGCCATGATAATTTTGTTTTGTAACATTTGTATAGCATTATTACAAATATATTACCTTTTTTTATAACAGAAAAAGCTAAAGAAGGGGCTATTTAACTTAAAGAACATTTTTATCACAGTGTCCCAGGTTATTTCAGTCTATTTTCTGCAATTACAAATTATAGTAGATCTGAACGATACGTCCATGCCCCGAGGCCCTTGTGCTGAACAGTGCACTTGTGGAGACACTTCCTCTGTAATCCAGATGCCTCGCCCACAGGAACAGCCTCCACAGAGCCACCAGAGAGACGTGGAGTGTGCCCATGCTCCAAAGCCCTGCCACTGGTATGCTCTGTCACTCTATAAAGCCTTTATTGTTCATCCACTGTCTACACTACTCTCTCAACACAGACTTCATACAAATATTTATAATATGTTGCCTGTGCTCCAACTTCATTGAATACATACTGACAGGATCACTTAAGGCTGTTCACTTTTGGGGATGATTTGATTTGGCAAAGATTTTAACTTGATTTATTATGATACAACTGTCATTATCAGTCACCCACATGCGATCATATGAGCCAGATCTCATATGGCTTCTGACTTGCATATTCATTTAAAAAACGTGTTTTATGTTGGTACATGCCCCGACAGAGTCCTTTTCTTCAGATTTAGAGCTGGTAAAAGATTACATCACTTTATACCCTGGATGCCTAGGGTAAAAAGTGACTGTAATTCAGTATGTTATGTTATTCACTCAAACCCTAAATGTGTAGATAATATAAATATGCACCACTGGCATTGAAAAACTAAGGTAGCACCCATGTGGATGGCTGTTGTAAGATTTAGTGCTGCACTCACCCTGTGGCCGCACTGAGCTGTTGAGCAGGTTTACAGTCCTCCGTCTGGGAATATTCGCTCTCAGACTTTCGAGCAGGAACAGGAAACTTCTATAAACAGAGAAGTAAAACAAACATGTGTGGTCATGCTAAAGTAAACAAACCCCCACCCGGTAAAAGTGCTACCTTCTGGATTTTGGCAAATTCAAAGTAACAAAGACCGGGATTTTAATGCTCAAGAGAATTTCCGCAGGTGGATGCCCCTTCCCTCAGTTCAGGGTGTGTCCTCATTAGCAAACAGAGTTTAATATTTGACTTGGCTACATTACTTAAGCTTAATGCAAGATATGGCATTTTTTAATTAAGGAAAACCACATACACTATGCTCTTGTGGATTTTAATATGAAAATGTGCAGATGGGAAACTGGTCAGTCACATTCCAATCCCAGAGTAGCAAGAGGCGCTCACTGGTTAGTACATCAAATCACATGATGAATCAGCAGCTGCCCAATTATAGTACAGAAATTATGTAATATCAAGGGACCTAACAATACATATATAACGATAGTTATATGTGAGTGGCAAAAATATTGCAATATTTTGCAATCCATCAGAAATAATTTCTTGTTTTGAGGTTCAAAATGTGAATAACCAATAAAATTAAAGGATTTTTACTTCTAAGGGGTATTAATTGCTAACACATATTTACATACACATATTTAGATGATCGTGTTGCCATTGTCATTGTTTTGAAAATGCTCGAGCCACACAATCTGCACATCGCAGTAGTTCAGGTTTGTCAGGTTGTTGTGTATAGTTCTGTATCATACTTTTATATATAACTGTAAGGAGGGTTCAAATAGGAAAAGACTGATATTTACTAAAACATGCATGGATGATCTAAAACTTCTACAGGCACGTTCTTGATGAGGGAAGAACATTATAACATGGTAGAAAGCAAAAGAATTTGCCTGTCACCATTTACTACTTGTTTTTTTAATCAATTTAGTATTCTTATTATGATGATACTCGTTTAAATAATGAAATAAAATTACATATTAATATTCAATATTATCTTCTTGTCACCCATCATCTATTAAGAAGAATTTACATTTCCTATACATTTGCCCTTATGAACATTAAAGTAAGTTGGGAGAAACATGTCTGACCTGTGTAAAGAGGTCTGCTGAAGGGGAGGACCTGGATCTCTCGTGGTAGCAGGTGCTGCTTCTCTCCTCCGTTCCCTGATCTAGAATATCATCAGCTGATCGGTACCGCCCTGACGCCCTCTTCTCTACCGTCGGTTTCTTCTGGATGCTCCACCTCTCCTCGTACTCTGCAAATGTGCCAAGCCTTTGATGCTCGGGGACAGACTGAATGTTTGCTGAGCCTCCCTGAGTGTCTTCTGGGCAATGTGGAGGAGGTGGAGCTGTTTCTATGCTTGCTGCAAAAGACTGTGGCCTGACATCTGTGTGGTTCCTAGCTGTACTGTGAACACAAGAAGTTGATCCACTCTCTGTATCTAGTGAGGAGTCTGTATTTTGATCTTCCTTCATTCCAACGTGATGAATTTTGTCAGGCTCAGAGAAGGATCTGACCTTTTTCTCTGCTGAAAATCGTTTGCGTCCCCCGATACGAGTGACTTGAACATTGACTGGTCCCGATTTGCTCCATACAGACTCCGAAACAGGAGGCAAAGACGGGTTCATTTCTTTGCGAACTAGAGATGTATAATTTGTAGAAAGCTCTGAAATTGGGTGCTCTACCAAAACTGGCTCAAGGTCTCTTCTCCTAAAAGATGTCGCTTTGAGCACCCGAGCTTGCATTTCCTTCAGATTGTCCTTGTAAGCATTAGAAGTCGGCGTTGCGTTTTCCGATGATTTCCAAACATCTCGATCTTCAATCTCTGTTTCGTTAGCCGGGAGAGTCGCTGCGCTTTTACTTTTCTGTAGTTTAGCCCTTCTCATCTGGATTTCATTCCTCAACGTTGTGGCGAATCGCTCGTTACGCTGTATGTTCTTACCTTCACCTGGCTCGTCCAAATTTGCGCTAGCATCCATGGACAAAGAGTGGAGTATGGGAGTAGCTTTGGGGCAGATTTTATTATTTCCCTGTTGCTTTATATCTTGGTGTGGCGCTGTAGGTTGAACAGGCATTGACCTGCGCTGTTCAGATGTCCTGTTAGCAGGATTACTCATGTACGGAGTCTCTGTATTTGGAGGCGGGATTCCTCTTTCTTCCACAACTTTTGCTTGAGTGGTGTGTTGGGGCAGGGGCAGACTATACCTCATTTTCATGACATTTTGCGGGCTGAGACACACGCTGTGCTCACTGGAAGTTGAAATCCTCCTGTCCTCTGCTACAAACGGCTGCTGGACATTGGGATGCATAGACTGGGTTGGTGTAACGCAATAGTAACGATTTGAGTTTTCACTGTTTTGCTCTGATGCTGTGGTTGATGAAGAGGTGCTTAAGTTTCGTCTATGACTTTGACTATGTGTGGAACCATTACTTTGAATTTCCTGTGCGCTACTGAAAGGTTTACCAGCAGAGGACGTCCATGGTTGAGGGTAGAAAGTGCTTTTGTCACCATGATGTCCCTGTTGAACATTACTGGAGTGCTGCTTGTTAATGCTAAACTGGCTGTGAACATTTTGACTCAAATTGTCAAAGTCATTTTTCGGGGAGAGATTGTAGCTCCGTCTATGGTCCATCGCCATTTTACTATGTGTCTCTTGTGACCCTTCAAAGTGTCCCATACTATGTCCCCTGTCATGTTGCTTAGTAGCAGCGAAACTGTCACTGCGTGTGGGTGGAGCTGGTGGAGGAGGAGATGGCGATGAGGTCTTTTTGTTCTTTTCTGGGACGTGCCAAACTGGGCCAAAGCTTGAGCGACTTGAGGTGGATACCCTAGAGCCCGCTTGGTCTTCATTGTGTTGACCATCACATCCTGGCATTTGGAAATACGTTACCCTGTCCTCCTGTCTCGCCCCTTCACTTTGTGGATTTCTGTTACTGACATGTTTGCCTCCCGTATCCCATTGGCTGACTTTATACAGGACGTTTTCTGTAGAGGCAGCGTTGCTTTTGGACAGAGTGTAGTCTGGTGTGCCTGAGCTGGTGGAGAAGGAGCTGTAGGCAGAGTCCCTTTTCCCCCCTCCTCCTCCTCCTCCTCCTCCTCCCCCCAGGTGCTCCATGCTGTTGTTGGATTTAGCGGGTGTGAGTGGGGCGGCTGGGTAAGGGTGTGGGACATGCTCTAGACTGTCCATGCTGCCCAGGGAGCTGAACTGGTCTGAGACTCTGCGCAGGTTTGTCTGCTCCCAACTGGAGGTGAGGTCAGCTGATGAGGAGCTGAGGGGGAACAAAAACAGCATGTAAGGAATAGTGCTGACAGTGATAAAATATACACATGCTGTAAAATGGTATTTATATTTCTTATTTAACTGAAGGAGAAATAAATATTAATAGAGCAGGAACGCCATAAACTGTGGATGTATTAATGTGTTTTGAGTAAGATATGTTATAGGCTACGTTACAGCATACAGTGGCAGTTGCACATGGTCATTTTGGCACAGTTTGCATTGGCTTGCAACAAAAATTTAGATGCAGAGCTAGGACTTCCTGGCAAGATTTAGGTTTGAATGAATTTGTCGTTTGTAGAGATAGTTTAGCAGTTTCCTAGTTAATATGTTACAAGTTTTCTTATAGTTGGAAATTTAGTTTAAAGACTTTATGAGAGGAAAATATATTTTTCTAAAACCACAATTTTCTTGAGTAAATTCTAAAAATTCAGTTCTGGAGATGTCAGACACACAAACACCTGATCTTAATGACTCTCCAGATTTATGCAATACATTTTAAAGTTTTGCACCTTTTACAGTTCTAATCCAGATTATAAATCTTTGACCAACTGAAATACTAAATTGACCTGATGAGTGCTAGTTTTCTAGTCAAACCAATAAAATATGTATAAAAAATAAATCTCACAGCCATTCCACTTCATTGATGCTCTTTTTCAATGCAAGACCAGATGCAAAATTTCATTCTGCAGACTTACCTTGCATCATATCTGGTGTGCCAGACTTGAGTGGGCGGGGACTGCGTTTTGGCTGGCTCTGATTGGTGTTCGTTGAACTTGGTGGAGTGCCAGGAGTGAGGCCTGCTTATGGGTTCATTCCGTCTGCAAAAAAGGCAAAAAATCAGAGCTGGGATTAGAGACTCGGCCCTATGGAAAACGCTATGTCCTTCCACTTACAGTATATCTATGCAGCAAAAATGTACTTCACAAAAAACTGCATGCATGAAAGATTCTGGTGGTTTAAAATTATGCAACCACAGACACTGGGAACACAAGCATTTTTGCAGGACAGAAACGTTTAACTGGTTTTAATCTTACCCTTTGAAACGGTGCTTTCTGAGATGCATGTAAAAAATGGATATAGACAACTTCACATCTTTCAAATATTAAGCTTGTACTCAGTATAGAACATGAAAACGGCATGCTGCACAAATGGGACGAGCATCACATCTAATCACAAAACACTTCTAAAAATATGAAAGCGGGCAATCATAGGGCTATGCAATTAACTACACACATTTATTGCTCCAATCAATTACATGACTATTTAATAAAAAAAAACCCAATTAATTTAAACAAGGTTCTCATTTTATCTACAATAGGTTTTCAAATCACATCAAATCACTTTTCCCCATAAACCTAGGCTCTTAACCTTGGTAAAAGGCAAAGGAAAGTTATGCATGGTGAAGTGATGAATGGATATTGTGATACTAAGAGGTGATGAGGAGGAGGAGGTTCTATTATGGGATGTACAATGACTTAATTATTCTGCTACAGGTCCATACCTCATTGAACTGCGCAAAATCTTCGTAAGAAAGCTCCTCGCCACATGCACGTCATTCTCAGAGGGCATTTTCTGAGCTACAAAATCCACCATTTTCATTTTCCTGGGCAACAAGGGGAGGGAACACAACACACTAAGAGCTTTGGTACAAACTATGATAACTATATACAAGGTAAATACACCAGGAGACAATGTATAATGTTGGTAATTGATTGCCTTTTGAGATAACACTACACGGCAAACTGAATAACTTCTACTAAGTTTACAAGTGGAACCACAGCCCCCTCTTGTGGCCACACTGTGCGTTATTTTATGGTTATTGGGGTTAAAAAACTTGACCGACATCACTCAGACAACAAAGAGGGCATCATTTTGCTCATCAGTCATAAGCTCATGATTTGAACGGGGCAGAGAGGAGGTGCAGACCTGAGCCATATGGTCCCAGAGGAGAGCACAAAGCCGGCATGGGGCAGGGGGCTTAAGAGAATGAAGAATCTCTTACACAATCAGATCGGCCCAAGCTGTCGTCTGCCCCCTTGTCCTACTGTGTGCGCCATGACGCTCTGAGGTGGCACTAACTCACAAACAAAAGACACTGTTTAACCTTTAACTTGGTACAGACTCAGGATGTGCCAGTTACTGAGCTGGGTAGGATTTTCAAATACTGTCACTTATGGACCATTGTGTTTAGAGTGACTTAATGTTACAAGAAATTCTGGGCAATGTAATCATTAATGTTTGTTTATAAATGTGCTTTGAGACTACAACGTAAAAAGTAACTAATTCAGTTAGCTTTGGATTTAGAAGTATATTATTATTATTATAGTATTTAATCTTCAGTTTAGCCATGGTTTGAAACAGGGACTAGTGGGTGATGGGTTTTAATATTGCTAACTTTTTGGTTTATTTTAATAGGATTTGAGTGTTATTTTAGAGTAACTAGTCATGATGATTTGAAAAGCATTCTACTTAGAATAACTACTGCAACTGCTGATTTGAGATGAACGTTAATAGTCTATTATCACTACAACAACTCTTTTAAATGTTACTTTGAATACAAATAAGCTTATTTTGGCTTATTTTACTCCACTTACTATTTACTTGAAGTACTTATTTTTGTCTAGAGTATATAGACTGACAAACTAAAACATTCCAGCAGTGAAAAAGCCTGGACAAAGCTCTCTCTCCTCTCATGGACTGGGACAGGTCGACAAAGCTGAGGTCATGAGGTCCTGCCCCCTGAGTCACCTCCACAGCCCTGCACTGATCTGCACTCAAGAGGTGAAAACAACTGCTTCCTCTCATCACCACTTTTTACTTCAACTCAACACACAATCAGCTCCTATAAAGACTGCATAGTTTATTGTCAAATGATATACACATTTCCCACTAAATGTTCTGCTCTACTCTTTACATAGATTTACATTGGGAAATATATATCTATACTTTTTCTATAACTGAAGTGGACTATTATAGAAATAGTATACTGAAATATTTCTAAACATTACTAGAATATGTAGACATCACCTGTTTTTCTCCCATTGTGCAAGTGAAATTCCTTGGTCAACTTTCTAATATTACACTCTTTTTCTAAACTATTCTTCTAACCTCTGACTGATTTAAGCTGATTAAAAAGTGAAATTTCCACAAAATGATGTGGATTAGAGTATAGGCCTATTTAGGAGACAAAGGGTAGCCAACCCGGAGCCTCGAACCTCGCGCTGTGCCCAGCGAGTCCATGTTTGTGGGGCACTAGAGCTAGCCACACATGGCGCCTGCTATTGGGATGTAAATGAGGCTGGTTTTATTAGGCCTATCGTCCGGGCTACAGCTGGGCCGCCACAGATATGCTAGGAAAGTGAATCAGGCGGATGGGGTGGGGGGCAGGGGCGCACCACTGTTTTCTCTGAGGAATCACTTCAAGAGCCATGTCTTACTTTCAAGTCAGTCTAAAAAATCTGAAAAAACATGTGACTAAAAATAAGATACGTTTAAAATCTGACTTCAATGGTAATATTTAACATTCAGTGTTAAAAAGCATTACTGAGTTTATCAATCATCTAAACACCATTGAGATTTAATTATAATTTTTTATTATTTTAAATGTGTCAAACTGTCAAAAGCTGTTTAATTTATATTTTAATACAAACCTTTGCTTGAAAGATTCATTTGGCTTTGAAATGCTAAATCTTACTCATCATGGCTTAACCTAGATGAAGTCTGACCTCATACTTGATGACAGACAAGACAAAACATTAACAGTATTAAGGTCATAAAATTAGGTAAGCCTCGTGTCTATGTCTCCACCGCTAATCTACACATGTTAGAGCAAGGTGTGGGCACGGTCAAAGAAGACGAGATGAAAGCAAAGCAAAACAACTCACCCAACATCTGGATCAAAGTCTCACATAGATTAAAGGAGGAAAGAGGTAGTCCCAAAGAGCATGGAAAACCTGGACTAGCAATCAATTTGAACCAAAGGAGCCATCTAGTTGTAGGCAGCGGCATTCCCTGCTCAGTTCAAAGACAAACCAAAAAGACATGTTTAGGCCACTGCTGTCCCAAGAACTGTGCATCAACAAGTCTCCATATACTGCTGTGAAAGAAACGTCTACATACTGCTAATACTCCTACCCAAAATCTAACACATCAAGGACTTTTCACAAACTAACTTGGATCAGATTTAGTTGGGGGGAGATTTCCGAGTGGATTACTGAGGTTTTGCCCCTGAAAACGGGGGAGGAAAAGTGCCCAGGAGAAGGAGGAGGGCTATTGTCACGGCCAGTCGCTCCAGAGAGTCCCTGCACCTTGTGGCGTCTCATTGGCTATCGGGGCTAATATGCTAATGACTCCTCTCGTCCGTCTCCTGTTGTGAGAGGGACATGCATTCTTCCATTACTATAGCAACAAGTTGATCTTTAGGGGGGCGGGGCCAGTCGTGTTTCCTGAAAAACTCAATAATGTAATTGACATGGGGGTTTAAGGCAAACTTTATCAGTTAAGATTTTGTGAATAATACATTGTCTACTAGCGCATGTTTAACCGAAATCTAATCAAAATTTGAATGGTTGATATTTAGCAAATTATTTAGGAAATGTAATAACCTCAGCCAGTTGAATTATATACTGTGTTTACTCATGGCTTTCAAAATGATGAAAAGTTACAGTTACAGTTGCCATAGCAATTAACAATTAAAAACAATATTGGATATTTTCAATAGTCAAACAGGAAGCTGAAACGCATAAATAGAAAGCAAAATGTAGCCTATTACGAATTACTGTAATCACCTGTAATTTCAACTGTGTGCATCTTGAAAAATTGAATGAACAAAATATCTGATACTGTTCTGATACTATTCTAAATAGGGTTTGTACCTGTATGTAAAACTCACTCACGTCATGCAGGCTCAAATACATTCTTTTGAATGTTGTAACCAAAGCAAAGCTTATTGAAATGTCCAGTGGTGGGTGAAAAGGTCAAAACTATCCAAGCACACTCAGACAATTCCAGAGAAGCCTTCCAATAACACCATAAAAAGTCATTTGGAAAACAACATTTTTCCCAACACGTGCGTCCAGGGCCAAACACACTACGTAACTCCTTCAGCTCGAGCCTGGCATTAGTAACAGCCTCCTCACCTGCTGCTCTTAGAGCCAAACGTTTGGCACATCACATTAAACAGATTCTCCCTCAGGAAAAGAGTTTTAGCAAGAAAAGACTGAGTTCCTCACGGAAACAGGCATAGTACCAGGCAAGACGATTCGCATTAGGAATAGTTGTGATCTACATAGGACTGTCTTTTGCAAGTTGGTCTATGATGGACCTTTCTTAATGTATACCCCTTAAACATGTCTGCATTTTGTACTTTACTGTATACCTTAGCATGTCTCTGAGTGGTCCTACCCTCTGCTCTTACAATGAGCTTTTTCAGTGGCCTCTTACAATCAGGCCAGTCATGTTACAGGTGAGTGAGGTGAACCGTGAGCACTTTTTAATGACCAGCACATTCCTGAGGTGAATAACATACCAGCTGTCAAGTCCCTGTCTGCACTGACCCCTGCCTCACAACAACACCTGGGCCCCCATAGTTTTAAATGTAGACATACAAATAGATCACTATCACAAACCAAGAGTTGCACTGTCTTCCTGTCCTCTTGCACACACTTTTAACTGTAACAACAACAAACAAGTCAGACTCAAGGCCCTCAGTAATGATTAAGCAGTCCATAAAAGTGTGAAGTGACAGGAGTTAATAAATGCAGGCTGTGTGAAGAGGTGCCAGAACTGACAAAATGAAAAACTTAAAAAGGAGTTACCTTAGGGTGAGTGGCCCTTTAAAATGGTAATTACTTAATATATAAACATTAATATTTTTAGAGCTTCGTTGTGCTTCAAATTAAATTATTCAAGAAAAACTAGAAGAGACAATATTTGGTAAAGTGTGGAATGTATGCCTTTAGTATTTATGCTGTCATATCAGCCCATAAAATTACAAATAAATAAATAAATAATATATACATACCTCATAAACGCTTAAGCCACCTCCTTAACAATAAGCCACCTCCTATGCCAAGCTGCAAAAATATTTCACTTTATTCCTTTCTTCCTGTCAGGACTGGCTTTAATGCCTCACCTTGGCTTTGGAACAAACCAAATTAAACCACAGGGGTGCATGTTTTACTAATCCATGTTGAAAAAAACAAAACAAAAAAACACTGTATTCTTTTTGAGTGCACAACAATTTTAAGAAATCTACTTATAGAATTCAGAGCATTGCATACCAAACATGCTGCGTGGGCTTATTTAGAAACAAACAAAGGATGGTAAACGCAAGCCCCTCCCTTTGCAAGACTAAGTTCAGTGCTAACACAGCAGGCCATTAAGCTTTACCAGGTATAATTGGATTATGCATGAACTCTCATAAGAAGAGACACTCGCAAACAGAAGAATATACAATCTATGTAAAGTTGCAATGGGCAAAATCCATATTAGTAATTCACTGACAAGTGTGGAGGGTGGAGTGTCTTGCTCAAGGACAGTATATAAGAATTTGTATATGTACACATGGGTTAGCTGTCCAACTAAACTAATGGTTAAGACTCTGCCCAAAAACATGTGATTAATTCTTATGTGTCAAAACAAAAACAAAAAAAGCTGAATTAAACAGGAATCTTAATATGATTACACCAAAATCACCTTTCTAAACATTAAAGCAACCATTTTCACACCACACAGAGACTTTTGCATTACAAGTCTGGAAACTTAAAAAATGATGCAACTGAATATCTAATATAAAGCACAATATGTTTATTAAAATTATGCATATCCTAAAAAGTTAAAGGCTGTAGTACTTCTTTCTACCAGAAGGGGGAAACCACATGCTTCTAGCAAAGTTAAAGTAGCAGTTTATTGAAGTATGTGAAAAAAGAAAAGCATGTTGCAATAACAGCCTCAGCCTGAATCAATACGCCATTAATGAGACTTTGTATGTAACAGTTTACATTTTATCCTTGGCTCACTTTCTTGAGTATTATCATAAAAAATGCAGAATAAAGTTAAGTGCCAAATGTGTACATTTTCAAAGCACTTGAGAGTTTTGTCCAGACATGCAAACAATAAATTAGTTTTGACAGAAAGAATTCCCACACAAAGCCCCACCTTCTGGGCTGCTGTGACGTGTAGCTGGCCTCACCCCTCTCACCCTCTCGGTGGTGACATAGATCAACTATTTCTCATTACTCACCCCATGCAAACGACACAGGTAAAATCAGCCCTCTTCCGACAGGGAAGAGGACAAACCTTTACATAGTGGCAGGTCGTGACAGCTTCCTGATTACAGCACTAGCCAAAGTAAATGCATGCTGCACTTTGCCTACATTCACTGACAAAGTATTAGCAAACAAGGTGGATGTGTCGCTATACTTGGACATATTACTGATTCATAAGACTAGAGTTATAGTGGATGAATAATAATCTAGTGTCACAACACACTGTCTCCTAAATCAGGTACCAACATGAGATTGTGAGCAAGAAATGACTAAGCTGTTGATGCTATTTGAGATGAACACAAAGTAAATTCCTGAACTTAAGCAGAAACTCACTAATGTCCCATGGCACATTTCGAACAAAGACCTTGCCTTTTAAGGTGAACATTTCCATTAAATGCTGAAAAATGACAATACCCAGATACTTTGCCTGCAGTCTTTAAGAAAGTTTATCTGCATGTTTTATGATAATCAAATGGACTTAGAGATTGCTGTTACAAACAATTCTGTGTCCCAATTTTCTCAGGCCTATTAGGAAGAATACACAATGTGTGAATAACAGGCTTGTCCTTGTAAAAAGATAAATGGTGGGCTGACTTCCTTGTACGGTACGATGTGTTTAGGGTTTACGTTATGATATGATACAATACAGAGAGAGAAGTGCACAACTAGAGGAAACAATGTGCTCAGTGTTCACAAACAGGGCCATTTGTAGTACGTCTCCCAAAACTGGGTTGACAAATGATTCATCAATTCAACATGATATGAATACTCAACAACATAGTGGAGAGGATAAGCCACGCAGCTGCGTCTGATAAAAAAAAAAGACTCAGTGTAATCATTATTGTGGTCGACAGAGCTACTGGTGAACTGGATACAAAGCAAACAGCAGCTCTTATCAGAGGAAGTGTGACAAACTAACACAGGTCCCAGTGCCCGAGTGTGACCTGTGCGTCATCACTCCTGCTGCCCGCCCACACCTGCCCAGTGGACCTAACACAAGCATGACATCACCTCTCACACGCTCTCTCCTTTCACTCCAAACTGTTACAAACGAACTATGGGTGACTGGAGCTCAGAGGAGCAGGCAGAACAGGACCATCCGGCTGACAGCAGAGAGTGGCAAAAGGGAAGCACACAGCGGCTCTCACACGGGCAGCTGCAGAAAGGACCCACTTGTGTGTTGTTGTGGTCTGTTGCTGTAGTAACAGAAGGGGAGGGACCCTGACAGGTGCAGATGCAACGCGCCTGGTTACCTACCTCTTCACTACCAGGCTGAGCGTCTTGTGGGAGCCTTTGACAAGGCAGATCGCCTCCTGTCTGTAGCCACTCAGGGGAATCTCATTGATGTTGACGAGTTCGTCTGCCACCTGGAGACCCACGGCCGCGGCCTTACTGCCCTCCTCCACCTGTGACGTACACACAAGGGTCAGTATTTAAATAGACATGATAAAGAACTATTACATTTACAGTTACATTTAACCAACTAAACCAAGCACTATTCCCAACATGTACATGTTCCTCCATTGTGAGGCTGAATACAGTTACTCACTCTGTTTAGACATTCTGTGTCTTAGCAATTACTCACCTCTGATAAGCAACAATAACTTTTTGGTTGCCGTTTAGACACCTTTAAACCACAAAAATGCAAATTATACAACTGTAATATAAGGCTTGCCTTGTCCCATTATACTCAATCACTACTATTACAAACAATTAATACACAAGAGAACACTGTAACTTCTCACTTTCTGCAAACCCGACCCATTGTTTTCCCGCACTCTCTTATTAATCACAGACATAATGCATTTGACATAAAACCAAACAAATCAGGTGAGCATTGTGCCTGTAAGAAAAACAGATTTTATGATGTGACAATGACTACAGCAACACAATGTTTGAAAGTGAACAGCAGGTAAAGCATGTTCTTTGGTCGGCCTCAGAGCCTATAAAACACTTCAAACGCTGCTGTTCAGGCCAGTGGCATGAAACAAAGCGTATCGTGTTTGCCTTCAAGCCCACACCTGGAATAACATCTGTCAGAGGGACGTGCAGGCAGCCGAGCGGACAATGAACACCCACAGCTCCAGCAAGTGGAACTTCGGAGGGAAGTTTAGGCATACATGACTTTAGGGCTGCCTATACTGGTCAAACTGTGACTAAATCAGTACAGGATTGAACAAGAGCTATAAAAGAACTATATAAAATTGTTTTTTCTTGCTCTTACATTACTAATGTTCATGACATGTTAAAAACTTGTGCGGCCTGGCCTTGGTGTGACATCAACATGCCATGGGCTTACAGATAAAAATTTATATTTATGCCCTACTAAAGGTGCACTGTGTAACTTTTCTGCTAACGGGCTAACCTCTCAAAAGATCTGACCTGTAACATAGCCTGGTCCACTGCTTGTCTCCATGAAGATGGATATGTTTAAAACTATCATTTTTAATTAGATTGGCTGACCCGGCCCTGTTGTATTCTCACATATCACCACTAGATGCCGTCTACATTACTGCAGCCTGATAATGTGCAGCTTTGGTCTGACAGAAAACCACAGAACACAGGTGAGCCTGAACAAAGGCCAGGTGAAGGGAAGGGGGAACAGGTTTCACATCTGCCATCTACTGGTTAAACATTTTTTTTTAATCGTTTAATAAACTTGGTAACTTTAATGCTACACGATGGAACATTACAGATAAAGCCACGAGACACAATTTACATAGAGCCTCTTTATAAACAATTTTTAAATATTTCTACATTTTAAAAGATTAAAATTTCTTTCTCTTTTTGAATAAATGTTGACAGGGTGCATATTAACAAACATATTGTTCAATGAAAAGATAAAACAATTAAATGTTTCTAATGTAAGAAAAAAATGAAAATCTGTCAGAAAGATCCAATTAACATTATAATAATACTTGTGTAATATATACTACGTAGGCTTACAATATCGAGGAAATGATATATTAAATACTATATGACTCATCAGTGTCAAATATAGTCCAAATAAAACAGGTCAAGTTTTGCCCAAAAGCATCTGATATGAGAGGCTCCCTGTGGATAGAGGGAACAGAGCGGGCACTTGGCACATTAGCACGCACGCTCTGCAGAAGACTATCAGTCCTCCAACTCTAACCTGGGAGTTTGAAAGAGAAAGGGGGGGATTGCATGACTCAGCCCAGAAGTATGTGTACATTTACATCTTATATGGCCTTCTATCCTCCAAACACAGAGGCCAGATAGTGCTAATCACAACTTCTTTTCATTACTCCAGAATGGAAGATTTTGAAGCCAAGAGCGCACTGACTGAGGAATTTGGTGCAGCCTGGCGAGGTTCCTGAGATGTTCCTGATATGGTAGTGTTTTGTAGAGAAAAGGTCGACAATGTAGCCTTCTCCAAACCTCCATCAAGGAAACAGCTCCTTAGCAAGAAAGCATTTAAACAATGTAAAGAAAAAAACATTTAGCAGAGACAGGCCCATGTATAGCAATAAGGTAAAGGCAAAAATTACAATCATGATTTGATTTTTGGACAAAGGTTTACACGGATGAAAGTGGGACTAGATGTCTTCAGTCCGTAATAGCAACATTTTGTTCCTACTGTGAAGACCAATCAGCTTGAGTCATAGCAGGTCTTTTGTTTACTCTTTCCTTCAGGCAGTAATCATGCCCACACCAGCCATCATCCTGCCTCTTCAGTAAATAGCCTGCTCCTCAGAGACAGGACACTAAAGGGAAGGATGTGGCGTTGATGGGGACATGGATGGCTCTTTTCTGCTGACAGACGTCCTTCACACTGCTCTGACAGGGCACCAAAACAACAGCTTACTCACACTACTCTATCATAAGTGATGCTAAAAGTAGCCACAGTGAAAACAACCAGGACTTCTCAAATCAAACACTGTAATGCAATGAAACACATTATTAAAAAAGAGCTGAACCTGACTTTTACGGCCTTAAAATGTGAAAAAAAGAGCTAGTTCATTTTAAATGGTTTACAGGTGTAAAGTTATTCCTCACTTTTCTCATCGTAATATTCATTGAGATGAGCTTTTCACAATTTTCAAAAGCCAGAGTGGAGTTTTGCCATCACAGTAGCGTTAGCATGCTAGTTGTTGTTAACAGTGCACAAGAATTACTTCCTGGTTTGCGGACAAAAAAAACAAAACAAAAAAACACACTTAATGAGATGCAAACAGCACACAGCTGGACTTCAAGAGACACTTTTACAGTATGGACCCCAAAATAATTTTACTTTATTGCATGAAAAAACCTGCATTTTTTCCCCTTGACTACTTTTCTAAAAGATCAGATGCAATAGTGCAGTAAATGTCTGTTTATTTTATAAGATTATACAGAAAATATTTGGATATCTGGGAAACTAAGTGCTACACCATGAACAGACTACTCAACTAAACCGAGGCTCAAACAGGACTGATGGAACTTGCCTAAACTTCCAACCACAGGAACATAACCTCCAGGAGTTTGAGAACTGCTCTGCCTTTTCACTGTATATGGCTGTTGTTTACTCAACCATGGGACTGCAGTGTTGAAGGAACTGGTGTGTGCCATAAAGATAACACTACAATATATCACCCCCTCTGCCCCTATGTCCTGTCTGAGGCTGTCTGACCTCTGACATGAGGCGGAGACACTAAAAACTAATAACAACAGCTATCGTAAAGTCACATTGCTCCCATCTGCTTATCCCATATTTCCTATTCATTTGTGCTGGCCTATATAAATGTATATGACGTCCGAAATGTCCGTAAAATAATAGTATTTGGATTGACATTGTTCAAGCCGAGTTTACTCATTGTTCCCTCATTTCTGGTGGCATGTATTCAAGAGGATGACCCTCTAGACAAAAATTCACATGGAACAATAAAACCATGTGTGGGCATTTGGAGGAAGCAGGAAGTGGCTGACAAAAGAGAGTATTAAGGTGCATTTTAGATTTGGCAAGAGACAAGAATTTTCACTTTAGAAGCAGGATATTGCATAATTTTGTAGGAAGAATATTTTTAATTGAAGCACGATAATTTAAAATCGTCCGTGTTTAGCTTGGGGCTTTTTTGTGACAGATCAATCCTGTGGTTTAGAGCAGAGTTCAGACTTTTTAAGGAACAAATTGTATGTTTTTGCGTTAAATTGCAATAAAGTTTAAATCATTTATTTGTTGTTTTTTAATCTGAAAAAGTTAATTAAAAAAGATAATTGATCAATGCAAAGAAACCTAGGGCATAACTGTCAAACTATAAGATTTCTAGCTGCTAGTTTAGTATGTTAGAAAGCAATGGGGCTTAGACATATAACCATGTTTAACAAAGAGTTGGTTATAATTGAGAAAAGATGTGTGTACCTGCAGGTTATCCATCATAGCATTGCATTGAGAACAAGTTCTTTCGTAGCCAACAATATTTTTCTTCCATATAAACCGTTATTCTGGCAAGGGACTTGTGCTGGAGGTGCATGCCCAGCTGTGTTGTGTAAAAGTGGATTATTTTAGTTTATTGAAACTAAGACGTTGAAATCCATGAAGACCTTGAGTATAACCTGTGCTATGACAGGAATGTGCGGAATTTTAATTAGATCCAGGATATTTTTTAACCAATCCTCCTAAACCGCTCATCAAACCAAGGGGACATTTTATTATTGGTCATTTTAGCAATCTGAAAACATGCTATTTGACGACAGCACGGGTTCTACATTGTGCTGACTCTCCGTGACAAAAAGGCATATGAGAACTCTACACGATAAACTTAATATGGCAAATAGAATGAATTATTATTTATTTGTGTTTCAAATAAAGTGTGTGCAGCTGGGTCAAATCCCTAACATAGCAGTAGCCTCTGCCCATTGCTATAGAGATCCTGGGCAAACAAAGGACGTATGTACAAACTGTCCACTGACCCAGTAAACATACATGCTATTAGAACTACACATGTGGCTGTAGGGCTTCCTCTGGAGTTACTTATATGTACTTACAGAAATATGCATCATACAAGAGTCAGGACAGGGCTCTACAATGTAATAATGTACTACAAGTGCTGTGGGCCGAGTCATCCAGCATCCAACCTTTGACATACATTCAAAATCATTCTTAGTGTTATTACAGTTATTTAAAAAGCGGTTTCTTTTTGTTTTACTTTAGCCACCCTTGCTAAATAAAGCTTTAGCAAAGACTGTGCATATTTGGGCAGGCAGAGACATTGCCAAATCATCCAACTATCACGGGTGTACATCATATATTTGATCCAAGCAGAGTAGCGTGAAGACATGCTCCGAGTGCTGTTATCCTTTCAATTACATTTCTAGATGACAAATTACAGCCCTTTCTTGCATCTTTATCTAATAAGTCCAAATAACTCATCATATTATCAATGGCTTCATTAAGTAGGATGCCCCAAAGATCACAAATCACAAATTTAGACTTCACTGATCCTGCCATGCCATTCCAGCAAGCTTCAAAATGTCAGATAACTGTACATTTACAAAACTCACTTATCTTCTGCAGTCCTTGGTGCCAGATATACTGGACTAAAATAAACAAACATCAAAACTGAATTGAAGGACAAGAGAAGTATAAACATGTTCATAACCAAGGCTGGAAGGAGAAAACTAAGCCAGGAAAAACACTACAGCAATAATACAGGAGTAAACCAGGGTTAAAACCAACAGGATCTGCATTAACATGATACAATAATATTTGGTCTAACTAGGTAAAAGAATAAAGTTTTCACTCAACATAAACAAACGATTGTGAGGACATGTGAATGTAAAAGGTGTGATTTCATAACATGCACCATAGCCCGTGTGGCGGTGGATAATTCTCAAGCATGTTAAGTTAGCTTGACCAATATGTTAAGCCCAAACCATGACCAATTTGACACACTAAGGGGTTGAGCAACTCTAAGATATTAACATATATCTGACCCATAAAGCCCAAAAGGTCAACAAGACAAGGTGGTGGAATAGCTTTTGTTTGTGCTGCCAAATTACATAATATACAACAAAAGCTATTTTGAATTACTATGACATGGATTTAATTAAATTAAAGCAGCTTTATTCAAAAAGAACACAAAGAATGTGTTCTTTGTCCCTGATCCTAGACACAAAGCATATTTTAGTAAATATTTTCCATTGAACACTACAATTCTTGGAAAACTACTGAAATGTTACATATGACATTTTGAAGAATTATCAACTCACCATTTGATACATGGGGTCCACCTTGTTTGATGAGTAAGAAAACATTAACAGTAATAAGAGTCAATGCCCAACCATGGCACAGTAGTGTTCTCTGCTATGAAATCCTGTAACTTAAACAAATTGCAGGAAATAGCCAAAATGTAAGCCTTTTGTCCTGTAACCAGAACTAGAGCATGTAGCGGAGAACTTTATCACCCGAAACTGTGTAGCATGTCCTAATACAAGTTTCACCCCTTCCTCAGCTGGACTTTGAACCCAGTGGGTCAACACACACGAATAACGGTCAAGAATCAAAAAGGTAAACAGCTCCCGACCAACAGGGGCTGGTGATTTCCCCACGTCAGATTAACCAGCAGCAAGGTCCTTAGTAAATGATTAGACAGGCCAGAGAGACGTGGGGTGACAGAGTGATTTTAGTGCTGATTGTGATGATAGGAATGGCCTACATTAGGAAGTACAGGCAACTCCTAAACAAGGTCAATGTTGATCCAATAGGAAGGGCCTAAAATTATACATTAAGAACTAAATACAGCTATGAGGAGAACATAGTTGGATAAGAATATACAGTGATTGGTGACAATTGATAAACAAACTTAATATATTAATAACTGGACAAAAGTAGTAACAAAAGGTATATTTGGGTGGGCACTTGGTAAAACTTTTCCACCATGACCAACAACTAATAAATATTACAAATCTAGATAGTTCCTTAACAAATTACAATTAACACAATTACATGTAAGTTGTTTTGGACCACAGACAGCTGGAGGAAATAAACTAAGGCCCCAAGGTGAAACTAAATTAAGTTATGCCAAATGGCCAGTCTGAGGAGACATGTATAAAACATTGCAGGGTTATGTCTGAGCATTCACATGTTGTTAAAGAAATCCGTCAATAAATGCAATGACGCAAACTGGGAATTATTTTCTAAAAATATATTTTATAAGCGCCATGTGAGTAGAATTGCAAAATGCTTAGGTTATGGCATGTGGGAGCTGATTAATACTTTGTGTGTAAACCAGGATATTCTATTATTATGTTTTTATGACTGAATGCCTGCAAAACTACATAATGACTACTACTAAATACCTTGCTTGATTACCATTGTTGCATCGTAGTACTTTCCCTAACCCTTTTCTTGGCTAGAATGAATATCTTGCATATATCTGTATTGTATGCAAGTTCATCCACAAACATTAAGTTGTTAAAAAAAAAGTTAAATGTTATATAAACAATACAAAACAATAACTGAGCTAAAGCCGAAAATGAATGGGTTGCTAACAAAGCAGGAGAAACTCTCACTCTCATTTGATGATTCAGTTATGAGAGGTTTGCTCGCCAACCTGAAAGTTGGCAGTTCAACCCTCACAGCAACACATACTCTTGTGTTCCTGGGCAAGACACATTACCCTCTACCTCCATAAAAGTGTATGTGTGTGCAAATGGATGAATGGTTCTTTGCTGTTAAGAGCTTTGAGTGGCCAGTGGCCATTTATAAAACAAACTGTACATGTTTACAGATCTGATCACTAACAAATACATATTCATCTACTTCACTTGTGCCCAGCCTGTGTTACCTTTGTTATGATCAGAGGTTCTCGGTGCTCCAGTCCTCCTCTCAGCGTAAATCCCCATGGTGCTCCTCCAGTCAGAAAAGCCTCCACAAGCCTGAAGCCTTCTCCATCTCTGCCTCGCGCTTCCTCTGACCTGTGCATCACATGCCACACGGTCTCCGCTTCACTGAAATGCCCGTCACTTCTGTATCCCGCAGCATCCATGGCACTGCACAAGGATACAGTACAGATTCATTAGTTTAATGGGTTCATTTTGTTTTAGATAAAACTGTGTTTAATCAAACACAATAGAATGAGGTCTTCCAGATTGTTACATTTTCATACTAGAAGACAAATTTATTCAGTATCAACATGAATGACATGCTCTATAAAGTTACTATCCTCAACTGTCAGCAGCCTGCTCTCTTATAAATTGGGTTAACTTGACAGCTTTACAATAGACAATATGCAAATGTCAACTGCTTTACATAATCAAAAAGAACAATAGTGATACTAGTGATATCAACTAAAGTGGGAAAACATAACCCATTTCATTTGAAAAGATTTAATAGTTTTTGTTGATAATGCAAGACAATGTTATCAAGTGAGCATGAGATTTGGTTATCACCAGTTTGACATGGGCAGTATTCTCAATAATAATCGACGTGAACATTATGAATACTTCATATTACGTATAAACTGATTTTAGTTTAGTTTAGTTTAGAAACATGATGCTTTTGTTCGATGTTTACAGACAGAATAACACACCCAAATACCGCACAAACTTCAACAGCTCAAACACCTGTTGTTATTGAGAAGATGAATTCAACTTTTTATGACCCAGCCTTTGACAGAAATAGCCGGAGAACTATCGATGAGAACAATAGAAACCATCTTCTTCCCCGTGGATCAAGCCTTCAAACTGAGCCGAGTCAGGCAGAGCTGTATTAAATGCAGCTTATCCCGCAGTCCCTAAACAAACGCGCACTTCACAATGAGTTTAAACTGCCTTCTGAGACATCTGAAATTTCACTGAAATCAATTAAAAAACACTTTAAAGTGGACTTAGAGTAGATCTTACCTGGGAATTGAACTGAAGAAGAAACCGGCGAACACGATCCTTTCATCGGACTGGCACGCAGAGCTATCGCCCTCCCAGGTTTAGGTTACGCACTCCTCATCTTTTTTAACCGATTCAGCTGTCAAAGAACCCAACATTTAATAGTTCCCAAGTTCTGTGACAGTCTTTGTACAGCCGCGGCTCCTGAAATCCCACAAGTAATATGGTCCCCGCAGTTCAACTGGTAAATGCCTGATGATACAACCCGACAACGACACACCACAACCCTCAAGAGAGTTTAAATTGGCTAAGCTAGCCTAGCTCCATCCTTGGACAACAGGGATCAGTCCATTTACAAACAGCGCAAGGGTGCCATCTACTGTTAGCCTCAAACTAAAGTTACATGAGAGCCAACATGTGTCTGCATTTCATCTCCGGAAGTATATGAAGTAAATACATGAAGATAAATGATTCCCTCTTATCTAAACTTTCTAGAACGCGTTAAATTAAATAAAACATTATAGTTTTGAACTTTTTCTGCGGCTAGTTAGCTAAAAGCTAAAACCGAGCGCGTTCTTCACCATGGCAACCACCGCACGTACGGAAAAGCAGAAGGACCAAAGTGTATTATTTTGCGGAAGTGGGTTGTGTTGTTGCAAAACGTCACCAGTTTTTAGTTATTGTAGCTAACACTGCTTTTAAAAGTTATTTTACCGTGGCCTGTTGAGCATGTTTAATAAACTGGGAAGTTGGCTTGGTATACAAGACCAAAATGTGCAAAACAGTCAAGAAAGAGAGACTTCTAATGATGATAATGGCGACAACATTAAGGTAAACAACCTATCTGACAATCAACAGATGAGTGGTGAGCAAGTCCAGCTTTTACCAGAGGCCAAAGGTTTTAGCGGTGAGTAATGCATTAATAATGTACTTTTAAATTGACATATTTTAAAGATCATCTCCATGGGTTTCAGCAGGTTACATTTATAATTTTGCTAGCAGTGCCACCAAAAAATTGTCAAAGTCTGTTGTGGGAACTGCACAAACTTTAAAGAAAAGTGTTGAGGGTGGAAATATTAACACAATCTTTGATAAAGTAAGTTCTCTGCCCTATTTTTAAATTTTAGAATCTGTTACTTTTTACGTGTTACTTTAACTAAAACGCATTACCATATTTTCATTCAGACAATATTAGGTGACTTTCAGAAAGAACAAGAAAAGTTTGTTCAAGAGAAAAGAGCCAAGCAGTGCAGTAAGTACAAATATTTTCTCCACATACCCTAAGCGTTTTTTAAAAAAATATTTAATTGTTTTAGCTGCTGCGGTCCCTCCCTGGGTTGGGTATAACGATGAGGACAGTGTACAGCAACAGATTTTGGCTCTCTCTATCGTACGTTTTGTATTTAATATTTCTTCCACATTTGTATATCTGTGTAATAACATTATAATTATTTTTTCGTTGACAGGACCAGAGGAATTTTCTGAGGGACCCTCCTGCCGGAGTAAACTTTAATTTTGACTTTGAACAAGTGTATCCTGTTGCCATGGTGATGCTAGAGGAGGATGAGCTGCTCAGGAAAATGCGATTTCATCTCGTCCCCAAACAGTAAGCACAGTGTTGTTTATTCTTCTTCTTGTGACTTTTTTAAATGATGTCCCTTTGAAATGCAAAATTCAAAATGCTATGGAAGAAACATGTCAAAAAATGAAGATGATACAGCAGCAGTATCAACAGATGACATTTGAATAAAATGGGGTGTAATTCATTTTGCTTATTAATCAAAGTCTGTGGACATAAACCATGTGTTATTTAGATTAAAAGAAGAGGTTTTCTGGAGGAATTATTTCTACCGAGTCTCACTGATAAAACAGTCAGCTCAGCTCACAGTGCTGGCAACACAACAGGCTCCAGATAGGGAGGAGACTGGCAAAGATTCCTCAGTGAATGAACAAGACAAAGGTAAGATATTCTACAGTCAATATATGTAATATGTAGTCTATGTATGTAATACATAGATATCCATGTATTTGTATCACTTGATTTCACAAACACTAGAAGATTTTTTTTTTTAATTCTTGTAGAATTGATATAAGTGGTTCTTTAACATTCTTCTGTACTGTCTCCAAAATTGCTTGTCTTCTTTCAGGTATCAGGTTATAGTCAAGAATAGTAATATTTTAAAAATGAATAACAAGTGTTTGCTTCAGATTTACTGCTACCAAAACACACATGTGACATGTAAAATAGAAATGAACTGTAAAAATAAAATGCTAATAAATTTTGTGTCCTCAAACCACCTCACACCAAAAGGAATATGACCCAACCAAGTGTGACCTTAGTGGGAATAAGCAAAAACATTGAGAAATTAATCATTATGAAAAATATGGTTGACTCCTCAATAAAACATATGAACTTTTACCACTATTTTCAGACCAATGATTTATGTTTTCCATGCCTTATAAGTTACGTACATTCTAAAAGTAAGCCTGTAAACCTGTCTTCTTAAACTACAATGTTCCAGATGCTGCCCAAAGAAAGCCTCCCTGTGTCGGCTCTCCTGCAGCAGAGACAGCTGAGGTAAAGCACCTGTGACTCTGATTTATTTGAACATAAACGACACATATAAATGGAGAAGCCCGTTTTTATTATAAACACAACAGTTTGCTTTAACCTGTGTCTCATCCCTGTTTTAAAGGAGATCTGCGCCAGCTCGCCTGTCCCAGAGTTTGTGAGCGATGCTTTCCACTCATGCAACTTAAATGAGGACGACCTACGCAAAGAGATGCAACAGCTGGTACTCGGTAAGAAGGAAAACACATCCATTAGTTGAATTAAATTCATCTTGTTAAAAAAGATCAGATTACACCAAGGGCATTGTTTTTGGTCTGCTTTGTATAAACTACTTTAGGAAAATAATCAAAACTGAATACATTTACTTCTTGCAACAAAACATTGAAAAATAAATGATGAAATAATGGGTCAAAAATCCAAATGGCTGATGCGTGTATGAGTGGAAGGCTGGCCTACGTACTCATAACAATGTCTGTAGTTGCCAGAATACACAATATACTGCATACATAGGACTCCATACAAAGTAAATGATGTAATGGACATGGGTGAGTGATCACTGTTATGCCTTCTTCCATTGTTTAACTAAATTTTGTGTGCGTGTGTGTTGTTAAAGCTGAGACTCCAGACTGGGAGATTGAGCTGCAGGAGGAGCTTCAGGATTTGGATGTTTTGGCTGAAAACCAGGATGACCACTGGGACCAAGAGATTGAGATGATGCTGAAAGAGGACAGTTAGGTCAAACTCAGGTTACACAGGGTATTACTCACGAATGGACGGGGATGTAACTGTGCAATAATATGATTTACAACTGTAAGTATACCATACATATATTTTATACTTAAATATATATGACCCAATAACCAACATTTGACAAACTGGAGCTGTTCAAAATGTTACAGAAATGTATTATTTGGATCACATATGGATGCAAATGTAAAGCAAACGTCTACCATCAAAAGACCAAAGACATTTTAAAAAACAATTTAAACAAGCTTACAATCAATCAATTTACACATGTCGACTACTGCATGGCAATTTATCATTGTTACATTACTTCCACTGTTTTATATCAGTGCAATACCTGTCCAGTACTTTTAATTACTGTTCTTATGACTCAAAGGTTCTGAGCCCAACTTCTATCATTAACTTAATAGATGCCTTGTCGAACAATGCATGCAGGATTTTAAAGGTTTTCAGTTTTTAATGTTACTGTGAATTATGGCAATACAGTTGAACCTTTTTGAAACTGACAAGTATTTATGGATGTACTGCTACAAGTACAAGTGTTACTTCTTTTCTGTTGATTTGTTGAAACCATTTGTGCCTTACAGTCTGCTGCTCAGTCAAGAATAAAACTGATGTTGTTCTGACAAACTACGTACTGGTCCTTTAGTTTGAGCTGAAAGAAATACAACACATGCTCAACACATGAAATGAAGAAGCAGCTTGGATGAGCTGTGAAATGTATTCGATCAGAAACGTTTGTCCAGTTGACAGAATTGAATTTCTGCTTTACTATGGATCCTATCTGGACGACTGAGGGATTACACAAACACATGCTCATTATCTGAATAAAGGTAAAGGATTCTGAGGAGGGTAAGATAAAAGATAGCTATTTTTTCTAATATTACACAAAAATTATGTGATCATGATAAGAAAAAAAGACTAGGAAAAATGTAACGTCTTTTTTATTCACGATACCTCTTGAGTCTGTTTCCTGTGGATTCTTTCCTGTGTCGTCATTGTAATGTAGAATGAGGGGAAACCAGCTGCTGTGGCATCAAAGCCTACTTTATTTTTATTGCTGAAGTCCACAAATAAATTTCTTCCCGTCTTTGTTCAAACTCTAACAGAAAAGTGCACATAAAATTCCAGTGATGTGATTCATGAGATGAAGTTGTCAGTAATGGTGAATAAACAAAACATAAAAAAAAAAAAAAAAAAAAAAAAAAAAACTGCTGTTATAAATGCAACAGAGATAAGCCAGTTTAATCAGTGTGAAATGTATTGTATGCTGCAAGTGTAGTTTACAAATAACCCTTTGTTTCCATTTTATTCTTATCAACAGCAGAGGGAAACCTTTTTCTTAATTCTTTCACATTCTCATACATTTTTGTCTTCCCATTTTATCTGTCTATAAATTCCTGTGTTGAACAAAATAATAGGGTTCAGATTTCTACAATTGTAAACTGATAAATCTGTGAATGTGATAAATCTGTACAGTATGCAGAGTCAAGTCTTGGCCATTTCACTGTTGTTTTATTCCTAAAACCATCATTCACATAAATACTATGGTAATATTAAAAATGAAATAGAGAAACACAAATCTTTGGTACTTTTGAATGTAACACTGGCCCAAGAAGAAATCCTGAAATAAGCCCACGATTTTTCAGATCTCACATGCCAACAATAACAACTTACTCATTAATTGGTAACTGAAATGCTTAATGATGCTACACTGTAAGATATGTAGAAAACACAAATGCAGAGGAAACAATGCCATTCTTGTTTAGTGTGAGTTTGAAGTTCAATGGCTTAGAGCTACATACAGCAGACTGTGGCCAATGTGGTAGATGTAAAAATGAAGTTTATGTGAGTCCGATCTCCTCCAGGACACTGCGTGGGGTCTCTGCTTCCTGTGAGCACAGAGGAGAGAAGAAAAAGGGATAACATAACATCTGAGAAATGCAACATTATAAAAAAAGTTCAAAGTTTAAAATATTAACAGTGGTTTCCCTATCCCCTAATCCTGCTTAAAGGTCCTATATTATGTTAAATTGACTCTTGTCAGATTTTAACCATGTTATAATGTTGTTACCTCCTTAAAAACAGACCTGCAGTTGTGTTTTGTTTCATTCACACGTTTGAGTAACCCTTTATTATTAGGCTGTCTACATCTCCAAAGCTCAAAATGCTCTGTTCCACCTTGTGATGTCATGAAGTGGTAGTTGTGCAGGGCTTTTGTGTGTTAAATGTGTATGAATGAAACAAAAGCACGACTCCAGGTATGTTTTTGATGAGGAAACAACATTATAACATAGATCAGAAAATAGCGTAATATGGGCCCTTTAAGTCACAGAGGCAAGTCAAGTGTGAGTGCAGGTTTTAATACATTTTAAAATATTAAAATTATGTTTGTGTATTTGTGAAATGCATAATACATATCTCAAACATGCAGAATTCGGTGTTACAAGCTGTTTTTGTAGATGTTATTGAAAGTTTTGTCATATTGTCTTTTTTAATTGACTATAAACACTGCTTTCATTGTGATCCCAAATTCTATTGTGTTGATGAGGTGAATGAGTGCAGCAGGCCTCACTGACCTGTAAAGTGTTCTCTATGAGGAATTTAACAGGGAACTTTTCAAAACACAACAAGAAAAGGGAAGGAGACTGGAAAATGCAAAACCACACCCATACAAAATGTTTTATCATGCACAAATTAAAAACACATTTTAATTAGTATTGTTTACATAATTAGGTTATGCAATCAATATATAATTATTTTTTCTGAATGGACAAAATAGTGTTTTTTCACTTGTGGATGCATGATGACACAAAGAGAATGTTTCCCACATGTTTAGATAAGACTATGGTAGCACTGAGGACCATTCATTAAACAATTCATGTCAAATACAACATAAAAAATGTTAAAGCCTCAAATGAATGTTGACTCTTGCCTCTCACCTTTGTGTATACTTCAGGATAATACAGTATTATCTATCTATCGATTTAGGACAATAAAAGAATAAAACAGCATTGCCTAATGATATGCCAGCCTGTTGTTGGACCACAGGTGGAAGAAATTACATAGGGGCCTCCAAAGTCTTTTCTATTAATGGGAAATACTGGAGAAACCAAGATTAAATGAAAATGACATGGACAATAAAGCAAAGAAGAAGAAAAGAAGTACTTACTTTGGAGTCCTACACCAAGGTTCAGCAGAAAATAAAGAGAGGCACCAGACAGTCACCCAGGGCACAAAGGAGATTACAACCACCATACTTATAAATGCATTTGTAAAGAAGCAAGACATGCATGAGTTACATTCAAATTGATAAAACGTTTATTTCATTATTATATAGTAACAGACAGTCATGGTGGTCTGCTATTGCATTGTTTAAATAGCACACAGAACACAGTGCCTAGCCAAAGTGCATTTAATCTAGATAAGTAAACTTTAGTAATCTTAATTTTATGGGGTTTATTGGATTGCCCAATGTAGCACTTACCTTATAGTTTAGATATTATAAACAGTATTATAGCTGGTCTAAGTACAGAGTAATAAACTTGCATACCGATATAGTCTGAACATTGCTACTCAAATAACTAAAAGTTTAATGCTTGATGTACTGCAGGTTTGCTCTAAAAACAAAAATACTGGTTAAATTCACCCACTGTCAAGTCAATGAGCAAAATTAAAATGACAAAAAAAATTATATATGCATGTGTCTACAAATTAAGCTAATCAAATGAATCTAAACAAATATATCAATCCTCATAAACAACACCAATAGTTAAGCACAGAAAATAGCTGCGCCTGTATAACCTACATCCCATCTGACTATATCTGAAATGCCCAAACAGATAATAACAAACATATGTGTAACAAGGAGTCAAAGTTGAATCATGTTACATCCTCAGTGGTTTTAACCAAATCATGTTCGAATAATACAATTTTTTTAAGATGTCACATGATGCAACCTCTGGTTTTATAGTGATGACAAACAAAAACAACAAACAAACAAAAAGGAACCACATTTAGTGACAAGCATTTAGTGACAAGCGTCAACAACACTGCCACAATTCTTACAAGCCCTATGATTTATAACTGGGAGGGCATCAGACATAAGATGTATAAAGTTAAATAAAGTGCTTTTTATTAGCATTAGGGTGTAAAAATGGTGTTGAATATCAGAATATATGTATTTAATTTAATATAATAAGGGCTTAAATGAATAGTAAAAGTTAAATTTTCATCTAGTGACAGTGTTGTTTGAGATCTGCCATGCGCTGACCCTCCACCATAAACGTAGAAACAGAGGAAGCAGAAAGGAGCTCAATCATGCAGGTGTGAAGCAGCAGCAGCAGCACCAGCAGAGGGCGCCAGTCAGTACACAGGCACATTAAAGTATTCATGACGGGGCTGAGGAGAGAGATGCACACATCTTAGGAAACAGGAAACATCATGTTATAAAACAGTGAGTGAAGTGCTCTTTTCTCAGAATTTTGCCTCCTTAAAACTGTATTTCTATTAAAAAAAAATTCAAAAGGTGTGACGAGACAAGTCCTCTGAATGAGGTGTACCCCGCGTCCTTAGCAGAAGGACATGCAGTAAATTGAAAGGCAGGCTGAGGACAATTCACCATCAGTGGCATCACCTAGCCATGTCCACTCCAAAGTAAACTACACATGAATATTTAAGATATTTCTGTTAATAAAGCACCTATATTATAATCAACAGACTTTTTTATTAACTAGAATATCGTTAACAGTATTCTCACCAAAAGGTTTCATTCATGCGTGTTTTGGTCTCCTTCTCCAGCACTACAAAACTTAGACACTCAAGACTTACCCTTGACACTGAAGGGATGCCAAAACATCCACTATTTTAAGAAATACACAGGAACAACCAAGATTAAGGTGTCTAGTTTAAAAACCCTGAAAACTGCATAATAAAATAACATAATAATGAAGGACATTAGAACAATAACTAAATGTATTATTGACAAAATGTTTAGAAAGATAATATAAGAATCAATGATCAAATAAAAACATTCTTATCAAACAGTTTGTCTGGACTAAACTGTAACATGGTTGTGATTTCTGACATTTGTTCTTTAATAGTGTGAAGTCTGTGGACATAGCCTTTTTTGGTTGGACTAAGGATACATGAGTAATGGGGCTGTTACTAGTTTATGCACAAACAAAACGCAGATTAAACCCATATGGTACAGCCAGAACTACTGAGGACACACTGAGACAGACAGGGCTCTCATCACTGGAAGGATTGCTACAACAAAAAACAGTACTGCATTGTTACTGCATCTACACTCTACTCCTAAGAGAGGACGACCTACTTCCACAGACACACATTCACCTGTGCTCAAAGCCTAACTCTGGAACAGCCCAGACGCCTCAGAGGCCAGACCAGGGACCATCACACCTGCAGGAGACATTGCATCAGCACCTCTCACTTGTCAAGTATAAAGTTTTTTAATAGCGCTTTAGAAACTTCAGATGATGCCAGATCCAAGTCTACGGGGGTGCAAAGGGTGCAATCCAACCTCATTAAGTCTTTGACCCTGTTTTGAGGCAGGTTATATAAGGGATAAATGTAAGAGTATTGTTTTTGCAAAGCTTTGAAACTTGAATGCACCATCAGTTGGTTTGTTCTGGACCTCCCTAAATTATGCTTAAGACGGAATTTAGTCTGCATACAAAATAGTAGTAGGCAAAACATTTTATTTAGTTTTGAATGCACAAAAATGTCAAACACACACACAAAATTCTATCAGCCTTTTAACATGAGAAATGCTTTTTGGGACATGTTTGAATCCAGGTCTAGGTGCTAAAAAAGGATACAAAGATACAGACATAACTACACTAGGGCACTACAGGACTATTATTACTGAGGAGAGTGAGGGGTAGGGAGGATGAGTGGGGTTTGACCTGACACTGCCCCAGTAACAAAGGCCCCTTTATGAGGACGTCTGTTGGACATTTATCTGTGAGGAGGAAGTCTTCAGTGGCATCATTACAGCGAAAGTCGAGCACTGGCCAACTCCTGAGAAATGTTTCATTAAAGCCTTATTAAAATAACTCCCATAATCCCTGGTGGTATTTCTCCTATATAATCACTGCACTGAGCTATAGCACTAAAAAGCCGTAAAGCCACAGTCAAAACAGAATCGCTTCCTTGACAAAAAAGACCAGTACTGAACAATATAGCCTATTGGTTATGTTTTCAATATCATTACTAAAATTTTCAATTCATGAAAAATAGCATAGAGCTTGTCAAGATTTACATGCTAGGTCCTGTTTTCGTTTTGGTTTACAACTGGTTCAGAAAATGTTTTTATTAGTTCATGTGTTATTCAGTTATTATAGAGGATATTTCATTGCATATGTATTATAGCTGTTCAGCGAGTAATAAAACATTCATAGTAATAGTTTTTGTACTTTTTAGTACAGTATTATTCAGTGCAAAATGGTCAGTACAGTCAAACTATATTAAACTGTATTCATCTACAAAAATATTATCATGGACAGCTCAAAAACACTACAAAATCTTACTTGAAAGTAGCATTTCTATATTTCTATACCATTTTACAGCCAGCATTAGCTTCCTCACGATCAGAACTTTCAAATAATAGCTGATCACCTGCTACTGGTTTAGGAAAAGTCTTGCTTCAACAATTGACTACCAGGTTTATTGCCATGACAAATATAAAATCTTTGTAAATTACCCTTGTCAGTGGTCACTATAATGTTATACCAAATCCGTGAGTGGTTCTTTTCATAGGGCCATGTTTTGGTATGACCCTGAAGCAGACACTACATGCAGTCTTAAAACCACAGCACACATGTTAACTCCATGCGTCTGAGCCAGTGCACCAGGCTGGACGTTACCAAAGTCTGGAGTCTCTATAAGATCTCGTCACTCTGCAAACTGCCCCAGTCTTCACTCTAAAATACAGAGGGCTTCATCAGGGGCCTGTCCAGTGCCCATGGGGTTGACTGGACCATAGGCAGTAAAGTATCTGAGTAACTTATTTTATTTTTGTAAAATAACTGCACTCGAGTAGATGTAAAAGCTATCTGCAAAATAAAGTAAAAAGGCATTTAAAATTGCATTTAAACTTTACAACAGCCACTATTGTTAAAACTACTGTTGGACTTTTTTTTTTATCCAGGAGCATTAACATTTAAAAGAAGATATGAAATGCTAAATGAATAAAATTATCCAGTATATTTCTAACAGTTTGTTATTTTCCTCTAGAACAGGTTATTTTGATGTTTGAAGAGACAATAATGACATAAAACCATTACTTTAATTGCTGCTACTACTATAGAATCTATAGCTTCTGGCATTCATTTTAAAGTAATTATATTAATTATTCATGAAAAAAACAACAAAATTAATTGCTTTCTTTTATATATATGGGTTTAAAAAGTTCTATTTTTAAGGGCTTCTCATAAGACTGCATGAGGGCTCCACTTTCTGCCTCGTAATTGAATGAGCCACTGTACTCTTGTCCTTGGGGACTTCAGACTTGGCTCAGTCCAGACTCTCTTTGTGAGCCAGTTTAATCCAATTTGAGTTTACCATTAAACGATTGCAACTTTGATTAATCCTGTATTTTACCTGAGGATGACGGGAACATCACAAACAGCCTTTTTAATCTCGACTCCTATGCTCTTGTCACGCTCATGTTTTTCACTTTATGTAAATGTGTTCGGACTGACTACCCAGAACTCATTATCTGTGGCCTTTTGCTTCAGAGTTGAACAAACAATGCACCAAAACCAACTGCCTAGAGACACTGACAACAAGGTACAGGACAAGGGCCTATTCAAATGCACATTCATCTAGTAACTGATTGGAACTGGTTGCATTTTCATTTTTTAGAGATTAATTTGACAGAAAACTACAGGTAATCAGACTACCTATTGGATGAGTGAAAAAAGCAGGTGTGAAAAGCATCATTTCAGCAGCATCAATTTTTTTTTAATACATTTTGCATCTTCTAGGTTTGCCTTTTATTATCAAGTAAAAGAACCACTGATGAAAATGTCCTTAAACTGATTGATGGTGTAGCTCACTCTCCTGTTAATTTTAACTTTTGTTCGTTCAAAGAAGATGAGTTATAAGAGCCAATGTTTAGTCATTACAATGCGCAGAGACACACTCAGCAGCAGGATTATCCACTTGACTGTGTAGTTGATTAGTAACAGTATAATGCGGGGTTTCTACGGGCTCCATCTAATAGATTATACTACATTACGGGAAATGGGTAGATCCACTAACAGTACCTGCAAAAAGTCGCATCTGAAAGTCTATATTCTGAAATTAATCAAGAATCAAAGACAGAAACACATCAGCAGAAGAAATAAATCAAGCAAAATGAATGGAAGATAACAGGGCATGAAAATCACATCAGAAATCTAATTGTATGTAAATAAATAGACAAGTGATCATGGAGATTGTGGGAACTGGGAACAGTTTCTCTGTTTTAGCAGTTTTGACTTGAATTGATATTTTTGAGCATAATTAAGCGTGTTTGCAAATGAATTTGGTTAGGAATGTAGGCGTTTAGTAACAGATTCAGGTCAGAGTCTTACCTCCTGCAGTAGGTCGGCCTGTTCTATGGCCTTTAACACGTTTTTCTTTGACGTCTCCTGGGCCTCGCCACCAAGAAGAAACTCGTCTAGAATGAAGTATGCCTTCTCAAAGTTGAATATAATGTCCAGCTCACAAACCTATCAAATAAAATGAGGTAGATTGTAGTACACATGAAGGAGTATTTTCAACAGGCCTACTGTGATGATGTCAGAGAAGGTACTTTACTGCTGAAAGGTGGTATTAGTAGCCTTAGTAGTATCAGAATTGTGTAGTTTCAGTGGATTAGCAATAACTATACTAGAACTGGTATCAAAATAATAACTAGAAAAGCACTCAGAGAGCGCAGACCTCCGCCAAGCAGCTCAGTTTTCAAAGTGATCCAGAATCCAGGATTTCTTCTGGATCATCACCAAAATTTAATCATCTGTTGGATTTACCATTAGGAACATTTCCTGAAAATTTCATCAAGATCCGTCCATAATTTTTTTGAGTTATCTTGCTAACAAACAAACAAACAAACAAACAAACAAACAAACAGACAGACTCAGGCGAAAACATAACCTCCTTGGCGGAGGTAATTAGTAGTAATAAAATACTATTGCCAAGCGTGGATTTGGTAATAGTTATACAATTAGAGGAAGTTGCAGTAAGTAGTAGTAGTAAAAGGTGTTGCCCACTTTCACTATTTGAAAGTCCGTATGCAGATCCAAGTACAGTCTGACTTTCCAGTGGCGCACTTCCTCCTTCTGTGGTACTGTCCACACATTATGAACACAGACTACAAGACTCACACTGCCAAAGTATTTGTCCAGCAGCTCCACATATCTGTGAATGATCTCCAGAGTGATCAGCTCGTTGTCCTGGCCCTCGATGGCACAGCAGAAGTACAGACTGGCATATCTGAAAACACAAAACAAAAAATTTAGAAGTTATTACTCACCATGACATAACAAATAAAAACATTTATTTATCTCAAAAGTAGCTCAGGGGACTCTAGAAACTGTATCTGAAAATGTTGTTGAACTCAAGTCATTATTTGTTGCATCAGGGACTGGATTTTAGCATAAAAAACACCAACAATACGCAGGTGGTCTTTGTTCTAAAATTAAGGGTACGCCTCCTGCTTGTCTTCTTGGAAATGTTATTGCTTAGGCTGGAATGTTCTACAGAATGGCATTAAACATCAAACTCTATGGAGACAAGCAGATGACACCATCAGGGATGTTTTCTACAATATTTTATAGCTATACAAAACATGAAGTGAAGAAAGGTTTAATTCCATACAGTGGAACAGTCCAAGCAATGCAGATCCTGTATCATTAAAGTTACATATTGCACCTTTAAAGTCAGCAGTAGATTTTAAACTATGACACATATGCTTCTTCTGGTGGTATACAGGGTCTACTGGACATCTAGACTTTATTTAATGCAATTTATTTGATTCAATTAGGTTCCATTATAGTTAGCAACCTATATTTGCTTCAGTAAGTAAAGGCTTGTCTGTTTACACAGTGTAGTCATAATTTACTCAAGGTTAGCATGTTGTAGTCCACAGATCTTAATCCCTGCTAATTCCACAGGTGCTCTTTAAGCATGTGATGATGGGCTAATAAAGGACTAGGCCGGATGATCTCTTACACCAGCAGGATGTGTGGTTACAATGTTGATTATAAAACTCACAAAGAAATCATGTTTAATCGGCAAATTCCTATTATGGACTTGAAATCATTGGACTAGACTGTTTACATGAACTTCAATCACAAAAAAAAATAAATAAATAGAAATTGTAATAGTAGACTAATACTGTATAATAGTCATAAACAGATATCAGGAAAGCAAGAAAGTAATCAGGAAGTAATGTGCTAATGTGGTTCCAACCTTTTATGGCAAATGCTTAATGGGCAGGAAGAGAGAATTCCCCTTCAAGAGCCATTATGAGGACTACTGGCAAATGCACTTAACTCTAACCCCAACACATGAAGTGTATAAGTGTATAATACAAACAAAAAAGCATATTCTTTTAAAACATAACTGTGAACTTTGCTCACATCTTTTAATTAGTGTTCATTAATTAAGACGCCAGTTAATTCATTCACACTGCAACAGGATTATGAGGCTTTCTTCGTGTTTTGGGCTGAGTGATTTCATAATACTGCCTTCTTTAATATTCCCCTATTCTCACTCAGATGTATCATATCAGCAGTATCATTGTGTACCAAATAACAAGTTGATTTCTGACTATTTAGTTCTCACCTTTTATATACAACCTTAAGATCTCTCCACTCTAAAAAGCTGCACATTTTGGGTTTTCGGGCCAGTACAGTTTGCACCAGCTCTCGGGTGATCTTCTTCTTCTCTTTATCCGACAAAGGCACGTACCATTTCTGAAGCCGGAGCTTGCCTTGCCGACTGAACAGGAGCATGAACTGCATCTAAAATGAGGAGACGAAACACAGAAGTGAGACAATGAAACGAGAGGAAGGAGTGGGTGGTGAGAGGCAGGCGACAAGACACCAAAAACACCAACAAAGCACCCTACATTTTAGTATTACTTCAGTTTAAAGGTGGGGCTCAAGGATATATTGAAAACACTGAATCACATTTTTTCAAGTACTGGAATTAGATTTGCTATTTATTTTCATAATCATGCCCAGAAAGAAGACCAAAGTATGTACGCAAAACTAGGGCCGAAAAAAAATTATCAAATTTTTAGAACTTTTTATCTGCTGCTTCACACTTCACTGTGGATGGTTATATCCCCTTGTCGCTCACTCTGATCAATAAGCAGCATTACTTGCATTAATGCATCTGTTTCTGTATGGAAATTATTGGTATTTCACTACAAAAAAAACCCAAAAACAAACCTATTATCTACTTTGTCTCTTCTTAGTGCATTTCCTCTTGATTTTGGAATGGATATTATATTTTTTTCTGCAAATAGACCTATCCAGTTAAAGATCAAAATCCAATAAATAAGTTAAGTAAAGTAAAACTATAATTTCTTTAACACTTTGCTGTGTTTTAGCATTTAGTAAAAGCTCCATAATTTGGGCTCAGTAAAAATAATATGTACATGAACAATATATTTAGCCTACTAATGCAATGCGGGGAAAAATGCCACTAACTCTGGAAGAATCCTTCGTGTCTGTGACTTTACCATAGACCGTATATACGTTGCCATATGTTCACATGTAAAACTGCCATACACAAGTTATAATGGCAAGTTTCCAACCTGTAATAACACAACTTACAGCAAGTTAGGAATAGCAATTAGTTTACAGCGATCGATCTTATGCAAAACATTACAAACGTGGGATTTGACGTGTTTTTTGAGTCCCAGACAGGAGTAGACCACCTCTCGCCGGAGCGTGACAGATCCACAGCCCAAGGAGTACCGCTATCACAGTTATTTCGAGGTTAGCGTTTAGCTCGTCTAGCGCCTATGTATTTCGTGATTTTGTCTCGAAAATAATGAATAATACACCTGCTTTAAATGTGAAATGACCTCCCGTATAAACAAACCGCTTACCTTTAATAAACACTGTAAGCTCCACTCAGAAGAACTAAATCACCCAACGCCTCACAGAAACCCCCCCGGACAGGTACCGTGATGCTGATTGGTCCAAGAAAAATACACTCTCTCCGGATTGGATAGCATACTTTTTTATGACCCGCCCACTCAAGGCTTTTACTAGAGCTAAAGAATGTCATAGGCTACACACAATGTCAATCATAATATATTGAGCCGGTTGGTCCCGCCCACGTAACGAGCGGCTGAATTGATAAAAAATACTTTGGAATAATAGTACTATATATAATAATAGTTTTATAAGCACATGTGAATCTGATCTTTTTGTTTAGAAAGTATGTATTAATAATCTTATATATTTTAAAAAATAAAATTATAATAGGCCTATTATAAATCATTATTTAGGCACTGGGTTTATATGAGTCTTCCTAATTAACTTTCATTTTAACTTTAACAACTTTAACAGGCTGAAGAAAACAATAAGATATAACAATTCTTGCATTGCTTATGATTATTATAATGTAGTATGCTATACCATGAGCAGGCTATTTGAGTTTGTTTTCTTTTGGTGACTTGGTGTTTAGAAGGGTCGCCTAGACCATGTTTACTTTATGCATTATGCCTTTATATACAAATATCAATTTGTTTTTGCATTGCCCAGTGGTATAAACATGTACTCACAACTGTTTATGGATGAGTGATATTACAGTTCACCTTGGAAGGCTCTGATCAGGCTGAGCAGAGGAGTCTCTCTCTCTCTCTCTTTCTTTGTAGGAGCAGGAGGAGTGTGTGGGGCCAGTGAACGGTGTTAGATAAGGCCGTGATGGGACCATGGATTAGTGTAATCCCATCCTCGCTTTCTTATCACACACGCTGTATCCACTTGAACAAAATGGAGCCACCTTTTCGAGCTGCTGTGCTGTTCCTTCTGCTTCAGGGTAAGTCCCAGGCCCAATATGAGGTTCTCAAACTGTGATACAGGTACTGTTGACGGTACATAGACCTGAAGGTAGTGCTCTGATTTTCCTTCTCATTCAAATTCATGTTCAATTAGAGCAAATCATTACTTAGTGATGTCCTGATTTAGTCCTGTTAAAATTTAGTCCTGCCTTGGATAGTGGTATAGCATCTTAGATTAGCCCAAATTCAATACATATCTCTATTAATTGTTTTAAACTGCTCTCTAACTTGATGCAACTGAAAATGTGTTCCAGTCGTGGTTGCTGTTCATTCACAAGAGGAAGAGTACTTTTATCAATCACATTTAAATGAGTCAAACCCCAGATAGTTTAATAGCCCACATATACTGTATGATCAGGAGGATGTGCAGGCGGAGGAGTTGGAGGAGGAGGATCAGATGTTGTTGGAGTCATGGACCAGAGAGCGTGTACCTGTGACTGTGAATCAGCCCTGCCCACACCAAACCCTGTCTCGCCCATCACAGCCTCCCAGAAGCCCCTGTTCAGCTGCATGCCAGGTCAGAAGCATTAACGGAAGAAAAAAGAGGTATTGGTGTGCAGTATTAGATATTTGACATCAACCTGCACAGGAGCTGAAAATTAACCATGTTGGCTGAAATCACATACACCTAATGTACATTAATATTTTTGTACTTTATATACAAATAAAAAAATGAAAGAAATGAATCGAATAGAGTTTAATAGTTTATTTAATAAATATAATAAATACATATACTTTAGCATTAGTTCTCATCCCTATTTTAAAGTATCGGACACCCAGTGTTCCAGACTACACTGTCAAGTTATCATCAAATGTGACAAAACTTTTCTCTAACATCTGTTCATTTGTTGTGGTTTAAATGTCTTGGTATGCTGTGACGCTGTGAGGAAATCAGATTACCTGTGCAAGATTAAGAGTCTCAAAATAGGACTTCCTTCCCTGATAAATATAAATATATATAAATATAAATATAAATATATATATATATATATATATATATATATATATATATATATATATATATATATATATATATATATATATATATATATATATATATATATATTTCTTCAAAATGGCCCTTAAACTGTAACAATTTAATAATGTAAAAAATTGAACCCCCTAACCAAACATGCTACCATTAAGGAGCTACCTGCATATTCTCTTCAATAAATTCTCTTCTCACAGAGTGCCCGTACCACCGACCTCTGGGTTTTGAGTCGGTGTTTGTGACCTCAGACCAGATCAGCTGTTCCAGCCAGGACCACTACTCAGGCTGGTACACTTCATGGCTCCCAAACAAGGCCCGCCTCTATAGTCAGGACTTTGGGTAAACCACTGCACCCACCCATATGCATCCACCAAAACACTGTTAATAGCTGATTCTTTGGTTGGGAAAATGCACAACTGTGAATGATTATAATTACTTAGTTTAGGTAATGACAGAGTTGCCCTTTACTTATTTTTCAGCTATATAGAAATTGCCATAACTTTCTATAAGACCGTATCACAACATTTGTTCATTTGTTCTTTAAAAAAAATCAAGCTAATTTTCCTCTTGTTGAAAGTTTAAATTTCTCTCTGTCAGATGTGCATGGCTTTCTAAGTTCAATGATCAGTTCCAGTGGATTCAGATTGACCTGAAGGAGGTGTCAGTCGTGTCCGGGATCCTCACTCAGGGCTGCTGTGATGCAGACGAATGGATCACCAGTACCGCACTGTGGACAACCTCAACTGGGTCTACTACAAAGACCAGACAGGCAACAACAGGGTGGGAGCAGTGGACACAAAGATACTGATATATATTGATTGAGTGCATGTCATTCATTTATAGTGAAACAAATATTTATCCTTAATTCATTTGTGCTGGCAGATTGGTCCAGTAATTACAGACGTTTTAACGGTAAAAGACGTAACACATCTACAATATGTAAGAACTTGCCTTTCAAAATCAATAATCAGCTCTATTTTGAACATGGAGGACAGAGTATGGGAGCTTGCCTGTAGACCAGACCCACCTGATTTCACACTAATAGTTATGTATCTCTTGTAATACAAATATGCTCAAACGTACAAAGAGTGTACTGTAGTTTTCGGACTTTTGTATACTGTTGTGCAAGGAGATTCAGAGCTCAGCGGCAGGTCCAGACTTGTTTTTACACTTGTCCACTGAAGGAAAAAGTATTTGTGTATGTGTGAAAATGCCCTGGACAACAACTCAAACATTTTACAAGCTTCTATCACTGCTTTCTTTCAGTCAGACGAAAATTTAAACTAGCAAATCTTGTTTTCACTAGTGTACATCTGTTCGGAGAAAGCTGATCATACATTTTTAGAAAGCAGACCTAGTAACTCATTATGACTGTATGCGTATTACATAGAAGACCCACCAGGAGTCTTCAATTATGAGTATATTTCAAAATGTAAGATTTTTTTTGTCCTAGTCTTGGTTTTAACAGTCTCAAGACAAAAAAAAAAAAAAAAAAAAATCAATTGTCAAATAACACCATAATTATTTCTATATTCTAAAATTCTAAAAATTTGTATGAATATCCACAGTGACATCTGAAATTGCTTAATTGTATAATATAGATTGTTGTTGAGTTCCATATCTCTGTAACTCTGCTCCTCTCCTCCCAGGTGTTTTATGGAAACTCAGACAGGACGTCCATAGTTCAGAACCTTCTGAGACCTCCTATTGTGACCCGGTACGTCTGGATCCTGTTGATACCATTTAGATGATACTTTTGCTTCAAGTTCAAACCATTCACTTTCTATTTATTGGCATGGCTACCCAAAAAATAGTTGACTACATTAAATGCATAAAATAATGAACTCCAAACCATCAAACATACTTTTCTTTAAATTCACTTGTTCAAATGAATCTTGTCAAATCAACAATAACTGAATAAGTTGGTTTTATTCAAGGTTCACTGTTACATGTAAACATAAATGTCCTAAAACTGAGCATTTTATTGTGTTTGTTTTGATGAAAATGCTTTGTCCCAAAGGAAAATAAGCAGAAAACACTGACTATGCTACTAATTTGTGTCTGTAATAAAGCACAAACTTCATACTTGATTCAATTAAACATTTTCTGTTATAAACATTACCAATAACAGTAGTCACAGCAGTATTAATATAATACACAGTGCTCCTTCAGCAAAACCAGGATCCATAGAGACTCGTGATGTGAGTCCAAGTTCATAGCAACTGTCCCATCATAAATCCATAAATTGTTTCCCAGTCATTGCCACGTTTAGGAAAAATGTACAAAGTTATATTGATATTGCTGCCTCACACAGGCTTCTCAAAGTGCAACAATAAAACAATAGAGGATCCACGCAAAAATGTTCATTCATGGCACTCATTGTGATACGACGTTCCTTCACAAAAAGTATCCAAAATGTCCTCCTGACCAGTTGAAATGAAGTGATACATCTAGAATGGCTTTGTCTTCTTCTAACTGCTGTAAAAATGACCTCATAAAGACCACAATATTAAAGACAAGAAATAAATAACATCTTTACGGCAGTTAAAATAAATATATTTGTAAATGTATCATAACATTTCGTTTGGATAGAGCACCAACCAACCCTATTGTGACATATAATTACTTAAAGCAGTGAAACATAATATATATTTTCTTTCTATTATCTTTCTATTATCTGTATACTGTCTCACATATAACTGATTTATGTTTGAATTGCATGATTTAAATTGTACCAAAAGTATCTTAAGTACAGTCATCTCCACTGTAATTAAAATTTAACACCTGTATAGAAAATAATACTGTACATTATTAGCTCTAATGTGTAATGCCTGTTAATGTCTTACAGAGGGCGCTATAGCTTAGATTTTTCTCTCCAGTTATGGCACCAGTTTTTCTAAAATGGCTGCATTTGTAATAGTCATAAACAGCCCAAAAAAACCTCTTAGTTAAGCATTTAAGGTTCGTTCACACTTGCACAATCACCACATCAAAACTGTGACTAAAGTGGGACCCATCCCGGATGTAAACCAAGATTGTACCAGAACTAAATCAGGACTGGAACAAGGCCATCTACATTAGGACTCAAACTGAGCTTATACCAGGACCAAACCAGGACAAATGTGAACGCACCCAAAAAGTATAATATTAACTGCACTACAGTGATTTCTCTCACTCATACACCACCAAAGGCAACAGCTGAACCCTGGTGAGATGAACACAGTTACCAACATTACTGACCTAAACAATGTTAAAGTGGCTGTGTTAAAATGCCTTAGGTTCCTATAGTAAAGACTACATAATAAAATGTACCAGAGATCTAGCCATAGAAACAAAAAATACACAAATCTATACTTTACCTTATCCATATATATATATATATATATATATTTGATCTGTAATATATTTATAATTATAGTACAAATTATAATCAGAATTACATAATAATATAAAGTCTATCAAACATGGAAGCTTTAAAAAATTAAGACATACCAAGGCCTGTACTGGACCTTTAGCAAGCAAGTGTTTGGCATCAGTGCTGTGTGTGTGTGTGTGTGTGGCAGGTGTGGTGTTATGCAAGGAGCGAGTAGGAGCAACAAAAGGAGGCATAGAAAGTGGAGCAGTGAGCTTAAATCACAGAGCCGTCTCCTTTAGGTCATTTAAGTTTGGGATCCGGGAGCGTGAAGGCCGTCCGAAACCGTGCCCATTCTGACCTGTTTTAATGCTCATCTGCTCGGGATAGGGGTTGCCCTCTGGACGTCCTAAAGCAGAAGTGTGCCACCCAGGTTCCAGCTGGGAGGGGTGCGGGTACTGGCGCGCCTTCATCTGGGGCGTACTGACCCCGGAGTGACCCCTGCTCTCCACAAACCCGCCCTGAGACGAGCTGGGGTTGGGCATCGACGGGTAGCGCATGTCGGAGGGAGCCGTTTGATTGGACGATGAGGAGGACAGATGGAGGAGTTTCCTCAGTGACTTCAGGGGCTGACTCTGAAATGGATACATTTTTGAGAATCTGGTAATTATAGTGTTCAGTGTAAGTGGGAATACAATTTTCTAAATAAGTTTTATATATTACAATTTATCAAGCAAGAATGACCAGCCATTGTTTATTCTATTTTAGTCAGTGAATTAGTGTTGAGTTACAATTTGTGTGGGTGGAACAACAAGACATGGATGTAACTGTAGCTCAATGCAAATAATACAACCTACTCAAGGTAAACAACCTCAAGACTGACACAATTAGAAAAGAAGACAGACAGCTCAAATACCCAATAAAGTGGCTTTGTAAATCATGTGAATGTGTTTTTGTCATTGTACATGCAGCCATCATGAACTTAAACATGTCTTTTTCAAGTTCATACCGGAGAGTGTGAGTCGGACAGTTTCTCTGGAGCCCAGTCCTTGTCCCTGTCTCGTTCCTGGTCACGCTCGCGGCTCTTGTCTCTGGATCTGTGGCGCCCGCTCTGATGTCCTGATCTGGATGACTTCTGAAGGACATTATCCTCATTGGGTACCTGTAACAAATGCACACAGTTATTTTCTATTCAAATATGTCCTCAGACTTAAGTCCAGTTGAAATTCACACAATTTAATGGACAACATGTGCTTAAAACAGTGTAAAATCATCATCATGATTTAAGCACATTTGTGGGTGTCTTGTCCTCGCTTGTGTGAAGCTAATGTTACAAGATACAACTGCAATGTGTAATCTTGTGCTGTCATTATTAAACATGACATGCATCTATTTCAATAAATGCATTTTGATCTGAGGAGAAAGAGATTTGAGCCAGTGAGCTATTCTCTTAATGTGAAGTGTGTCTAGCCTGCTTCTCTCTAACTAACCAGACTGTGTTTGTGCCGCAGTAACCCCTTGCCACATCTGAACAAACTGTCATGTAAAAATAGAAACACAGATTTCCAACAGCGTTTGTCTGCACTGAGATGGCTAAACATTTCAGACAATATAAATAGATTTTACAAATATATCAATCAATTTTCATTATTGTCTTAACACAATGTGGCATGATTATTGTAAAAAGAGAGCAGATAGATTATTGGGATGCATGCTGTAGTAGTAACCATGGACAGACACAACTTCTCTCACTCCTTCTCAGATCATAATTAAAAGACATGCTGTTAGCAGTGTGGTACCAATCACTGACTAGGGCTGCACAATATTAGCAATACACTGTATGTAACTAAGGACAACAAAGGACAGCTCTAATGGATTCAATACTCCATTTGACAGAGTTTCCAAAAATAAACTAACAAAACTAGTGACTATACTATGACCATAACATACACAATTTTATGTTCAGATTAGATCATTATTGTAAAAAGAACATAACATGGAAAACAGAAAAAGAAGTAGTTGTAAAAATATGAATTTGATTACAATACTATTGCATGTACTGTACAGTCCTACTCTAGCACCAACTACTTGGAAAAAGATATAATTAATAAACTAATGTACCATCCAGATCCAAACATAATACTGCATGTATCTTCAACTACAAATGTCTGCATCTATTCATTCTTGGATCTGGTCAGTGTGACCATGATTTACTAGTGAGATGTTCAAAACACATAAAAATGTAAAAACAATAATAATAAAATGGATACTATGAAGCATGCAGTTTGGGTCAAGTTAGGACATAGAGAAGAGGTGCATAACATGTACCATGGGAGAGGACACTACAGGGAGAACTCTCACAGACGAACTACGCTTTATGTGATTCTTTGGGCTAAACAGAGGGAAAAGACTTTTCCTGAGGGCAGGAGGTCTTCGATCTGGCACTTCAATCTGCAATACAGAGGCACAGCACAGATGGGACAGGACAGTGGAGCACGACTATAACAACAGGGAAAAATGGTCAGTCCAACACGAGCTTTTAAGAGAAGGAAATACAGATGTGGACAAGAAAGGAACAGTCAACAATAAAGCGTAACATTACAACCACCCATTTACTATTATGTCTTCAACAAATTCAGCTGCAAGTAGTTCATCTGTTACATAAAATCACACAGGCACACATGGATTCCCCTCTGTGGTTTCCCGGTGTTCCTTCCTGTTTGATAAGGACCACTGCAGACTGGGAACACCCCACAAGAACTGGCAGCTGCAAGTTTAACTGGGAATGCCAATACTGGCATTGGGTATCAAGTCAGATCCAGAAATAAAATGATTGAGTATCTGTTCCAGGATATTGGTCTGAGGGTTAAGCCAAATAATGTTTTACTTAAATTTATACAGTGCTGCTATAGTTACTTGAATAATAGATTAATACAATAACAATAACAATATTTAAATTTTTATTTTCATTAGTAATTTGTAAGCTACTTTCACTCTACATACCAGTATTGTTTGATATAAGCTCTATTCATGCTTACATCACAAAACCGGAAGACGTAACATGAGGATGACGACTTCCTATGGGCTCTGTTGGCATAGTAACTCTGACAAAATCTGGGAAAAATTAGAAAATGGCCCAGTTTTCTTCATCTAGATGTCATATAAATTGCCTGTTTATTTGTGTATTATAATTTGTCTAATTAAAAAAAAAAGTTGTCATTGTAGCGTTCCGTTATGTTCGGCAGATCAACAGTTACAACCAGCTGCCTGGAGGTGACGTTGAAGATGCATTAGAGTCACGTCACCCATGGAAAACACCGGAAGTCGTCATCCACATGTTTCCAACATCTTCTGGTAAGCGTGAATAGAGCCTATTGGGTGTCATTACTTAAACCAAAGTATAAGTAGTTCTAAAGCATTTCTTAAGCATTTCTAAGCTTTGTCATTCATGTCTTTAAACTTGCAATAAACTAGCCTAATGTTTCCAACTAATGAATACATTATCATGATGTGTTTTGGATTTTAATGGTCATCTCATGCCTGAAAAATAGCAATGACTTTAATAATGTACACGTTTACTCACCAACTGAGACTTTTTCTTTTTCTTCTTTATTGCTCTAAAGAAACCCTGCTTCTCCTTTTCTTTGGATGGCTCAGGGTTTAAAACTACAGTGTCTGGACCATTCCTTAGAAAAAACAAAAAAAACAAAAACATATTTGCAATTAGTACAACAGTGTCACTTACAGCAGGGCTTTAATCCAACTATCAAATAAAGGCATCACTTAACAGCAGCCAGCCCAGTGTAGCTGATGTCGATGCAAAAGGCTGCTGAAGGGAAGGAGGGTTACAGAGATAATTACCATGGGTCGAAGGCAGGCTGACGCTTGGAGTGGTTTGTCAAGCCGCTGCTGTCCCCCGCCCTCTGTCCCCTGCCATCATGGAACGAGTTATCCGGGCGCGGAGAGGGGACTACTCAAAGTACAGGACAAAAATCATCATTAACCTTGGCCATTTCAATGCTTTTTTGTGGTTACTGTAGAATGAAAAATGTTTTTGATGGATAGTATATATAGTACTTTTAGCTATGTTTGCTATTTGTCCCCTTGGCATTTATTATACGTAAACATTAAATTAGCCTAACATGATATTATTTATACATGTTTAGAGTAAGTAATACATTTTATTTTTGGATATTCCTGATGAAAAAAACAGAAAACTAGATCTTGCCCCATCTCAGAGTATGACATATTTTAAGCTCTGAGAGCCACCAAGTGATACCTTTAGCTAATACATTTCTTTGTGGAGTAAATCTAACTGGGTGCACTGCTCAGTCTGAAGCTCTGTTACTCAATCTAGACTTTCATCTGAGCTTTGTTTTCACATTTAAATGGGGAAATATGTTGTTTAAATCCATTTTGTATTTTTCAGACCATCTAAAATCTCAGGCTGTGTTTCTTAATGTATGCACTGTGTCACGATGGTAACTGTGGAACTGTCCTCCATAGACCTTTGTGGGTCTATGAAGGACAGTTGCCCGCCCCCTAATGTGGTGTCACTGTAAAGTATCAGTAGGATATGCCCTGTTATGTTTTATACCACATGTATGTAATATAATATAGATGCCTGGTGAGGCTAACCCACCTCTGTAAAAGCTGCCCACCCTCCGGGGCATTGACTCGCTGTAGATGTTGCGGTTCTCTTTACTGGAGCTGCCATCTTCTCCCTGCTGCTCGTGATACAGGCCAACCTAATTCATAACATGTGATGGTCACTTGAGAAATGAGGGGGCCGAACACTTTAGAGTTTTTCATTTTACCTGAACACCCAAAGAATTATTGATTTACGAACTGCAGTAGCTATAAATTCCAGCATATACTGTTATTTTCTCCAGTGACTGTGCTATCATAATAGTCACATGAGAGGGAAGCAAAGCACACAGAGAAAATGAAGAGGCATCTGATGCAGAGAGAGGAGAGAGAGGAGAGAGAGCAGGGCATGACAGCAGCAGAATCCACCCACACCACACTCGCTGAGACTGGATGTGGGTGGGGAGAGGTGGGTGCAGGCACAATGTCGGACCTCGTTTTTTTGCCGCTGTGAGTGAAAAGATGCAGTGTTGTCCCGTGTTGAGTCTCTTATGGGGGGTCTGCTGTGGCTGACCTCAGTGGGAGCCTGTTCGCTCTGTTAATGGAGACATGATGAAGCATGAGGTGAGCTCAGCACTGCAGCACAAGCAAAGCACAAAGTAAATATATACCAGTGCGTAGTATGTGTGTGGATACAGTATGAATACATATCTACGTGAAATCTACGTGTATCAAAGCCACTTTTAGGTTGCTAGAGAAGTAATTATTGTACTCAAGTAGGTGGTACAAAGAAAAAGAAACACTATTCCACAAATTTTCAGTATTTGTGAAATTGGTAATTATTTGGGGTAATTTTTCCAAGGTGTAAATAAAGAAAACAAATAACTTTTTTTTTTATAATGAAACTTATTACTTCCCACCTTGGAGCATGATCCTGTCATTTTGGTAAATCTGTTTAAAATCTAAGATCATAATAATCAGGTAGCACTAGGATAGATGCTAGTTGCATAGTTACATGCTGCAATCTGACAAAGATGTAGACCAGTGATTAGCTCCCATGGTGTGTTCTTAGAGCAGTGAGTGAAGAGCGACTGACCCTGCTCATGTCCTCTTCTCTGGACGAGGTGGCATGGCGAGGCAGTGTTCGGTGCTGCAGCTGTGGGGACAGGAGCTGGAGGCTGCTGGCTCTGGTGGGGATCCCCTGACCTACAGAGAGCCCTTCCTCGTGGGTCCTCTGGTGGTCCCGCCGCACGTACATTGAGTGCCTGTGGGGGCGCTGCTGAGAGGAGAAGGGGCTGGTGTAGCCTTGCCCGTACAGAGGATCATGTGGGGCAGAGAGGGAGTGCCCGTGGCCTCTGTCCTCCCCTGGTTCCTCTGAGTCTTCTGAGCCTTTATGACGTGTGGACGAACGCCTGTACGAAGAGTCCAGTGTATTACTCTCTCTATCGCGCATGCTGCCTCGACTGATGGGCCCCAGACGGTCCACTCTGCGGGACGCGGGGCTGCCCGGGGCCGCGCTCAGGTCAAGGCAACTGGAGGGAAAGTATCGAGAGGTTGGCTCGTCTGCATATAGGTGCACATCGTTCAGATTACCCACTGATTTAGCATCACTGAGGTTGCCATAGCTTTTGGATAAGTTCAAATACGCAAATTTATTAGAGGCAGGAACAGAGCCATGTGTGTCCATATAGTGCCGGCTATGCTTGTCCCCTGATTGAAGTGTATTAGTCTTCCCCTCCACAAACGAATGGCGGGTCTGAGAGCGGAAGTTGGATTTGAGGTATCCATCGGAGCCCAGGCTGATGTCAAAGTCAGCTGTACTCTGGCCTTCGCTGGAGCTGAGCAGGTGTGGCAAGTTGCTGCTGGCCAGGTCCATGTTGCAAGATGTGGAGTGGTTGAAGAGGGACGGCTGGTAGTTCTTGGGGTGCAGGGTGGGACTGAGGTTAAGGGCTGCAGGCATGTTGCCGTTAAGGAAGCAGTCATTGTTTGGTTGGAGGTCTTCCTGGCGTGGCAGACTGGAGCATTCTCTGCTGCTGGAGCGATGACTTCCTGAGCTCTTTCCTCCATGGCTCCTGAAGAAAAATAGTGCAATATGAATATTGTTTAGTTTCAGAATGCATATTTACTTTTCATAACATTCTTATTTTTCCTTAACACTATTTTTCAGACCTTAGAAGATATTTATTGAGTAATTAAAGACTTATACATACTATGAGAGAAATAAATACTAATACTTTCACTAAATGGGAAAATAAATAACCTAACTTGGACCCATGGATGGTACATAAAACATAGATCATGCAACAAATCTAACCCACATTTACTATCAAAACCACTGAATCACGCAGCCATGTCACTATAGCAACATCTTTATTAGAGAAATGAACAGTGAGAATTTATTTAGATGGACAAAATTACAGCTGTCACAGATGATGAGCTCTGAAAGCAGTGTACAAATGGAACACCTCCAGGGACACGACTGATTCAGAGCCGCTCATGAATGCATTTGACCAGGCAATTATCTGTGATTTAGCAATGCCAGTCAGAGTATACACAAGATAAGATTTAGTGCTGCGATTTCTTGTTGAAGAAATTTTTTCTAAGCATTTATCTGTGACCAAACACATGTAACAAACCAACTAGCTCATGCTAAACGTATTGAAGATAAATTCTGATTGAGATGTTTTGTACATTTAAGAATGAAAGATACTGAGGTTAAAGTGTCCAGACAAGAGGCCTAGCGTGGACCACCAGAAAGGAAATGAAAGGTCGTGAAAGAGGCGTGCAAACGTAAAACATGCTTAAGTTTGGTACAGTTTTTGTTGTTTCATAAAACATGATTTTTATGGCACAAACACTAATTATTAGTTAGCATAAGCCAGAGACAAGCCATCATTAAGAAGTGAATACATTCTTCTGATGAGAGGGTTGTGTGACGGGGCTGACCTGCTGGGGGTGGTGTTATCTCCATGGTGTGGTTTCCTTTTGGACGAGCGGACAGGGGTGGGAGTGGGCGGCCCGGGACGGTCCACGTGCCGCAGGTTCTGGAAGGCGTGGTGGTTCAGACTCTGCTCCGTCAGAAAGCGCTCAGTGGGATTCAGCAGAAGCAGGTTCTGATAAATAGACAGACAACAATAACAATTCTGATTTTTTTTTTTGGAGATAGATTACAATTTAGATTTTATCATAATTCTTGCACTTAGTATCTTTACATGCTTAAAGTCATCTGCTCCTCCTGAGAGTTCACATTTCTCAGAGATTGGTTAAATCCACATGTCACTCTTACATAGCTGACCAATAGGAGGGGACCAATAGTCTTTGAGCTTGAGCACTGATATGATGATTTGTCCAAAATAGCAGAATGGCATAGGCATAGCATCATGATTACATTTTTATCAAGGCTCAAGGTTAGGTTTAACATGTGATCAATCATCATCAACCAACCCTACAGTAAAATAGTATTCATATTAAAAATAGTCCAGCCAAAAATTCAAAATGCCCCTCTTCTCACAAAAACCCAACAGTTGTGTCTTTATGAGTCAGCGGCGCCATTATCATAAAAGTCAGTCTTCTCCACGCCACTGTGTCACCAAACAGCAATGTGTGAAATGTAATCGTGACAAATTTTTCAGTTAAATAAATAAATCTCAACACCTGTTTCTGTGTACTCTTACTGCAATTAATTAAACGGGATTAACTTCTTATACATTCTGCTGTGCATCAGTAAGGAACAAAATGCAATACTTTACTTCAAAATGTTGATTTAACTTGCTGTATACGAGTGAAAAATAAGAATACACCAATGATATGTAAGGCAAACTAAAATCATTCTGTAAACTGAACGAAAAATTATCGTATGAAATAACCAGTACTAACCAAGACTACTGAAAGTCAATAAGAACAATATCTTGCATTTTCAATATAACACAAAGCAATAGCAAGAAAATACAGTATCAAGAGCAAATACAGCCTTGATCCAAATTAATTAATCATTGCATTTATATAGCACCTTTCAAGACACCCAAAGCAGTTCACAGAGCATTTTTCATTCACTACGCACTCAGTGGTGGTAAGATACTATTGTAGCCACAGCTGCCCTGGGGCAGACTGACGGAAGCAAGGCTGCCAATCTGCACCATCAGCCCCTCCGACCACTACCAACACTCATGCACACTCCACCAGCTTCTGAGATCTGATGAGATGAGGTTTTGACAAGCTAGTATGGCCACGCAAATGCTAAACACAAGTAATTATTATAACGATGCAGCTTACAAACAAGCAGTAGTTCTCTAAATATTCTGTACATTTGAGATGCAGGTCCTTGCTAAAGCCAGGCCTCAGATGACATTGTGTTAGCAGTGAGTCATTATCTGCTGGAGAAAGAGTCCACAAGTGCTGCCCACATTCTCAACATGTAACTCCAGTTTACAGCAGACACAGCAGCACCAGGCCAGCTATGAGCCAAGAAATACTGCAGCCGCCATGACGTTAACATAATGCTAATAGTCATGCAATTATAACATGTGAAACAGGGCTTTTAGTTGTTTCAGAAAAACAGGGGGTGGTGCGGAGAGAGGCTCAGCTTTTAATAGTGCATGTAGGCAGGGTATAACCTAAGACAGAAACAGCTATAGATAGAGGTGGGTAATATATTGTCTAAAAGGTAAGTTAGAATCACTGCTGTATCTCTGAAGATACGCAACATTTGAATATAGAAATAACATAATAAGATATTATTTTTGTTAAAATCACTCACACCTGGCACAGATTTTTTACCTTAAGGAGGTCCAGTAGAGCTCCACCGATGATGCCCAGGTATCTGCGCTCCAGTGTCTGAGGGTGGTTCACTGTTGGGAACTAAAATGGAAGAAGCTTCTATGAGAGACGGAACTGCCAACTATAAAGATTACACAATGCTATGAATTCACATTGTTTCTAATTTTAAATCACCAAGTAAAAAAAAAGAAAATAAAAGAAAAAGACACTGTGTCTACCTAGTCTAAGGACTTTTGTGTTTGTGCTTATTAGAAGCTAAATGAATAACTCCCATTAAATGTAATTTGCCCAATTATATAATTGTCTTGCTCTGCACAAAGCCTCTTTTCTTGCCAGTGATTATTCTTCTGGACCCAAGAAGCATAAAATGAGATTCACAAATTTCATCTGTATTTGTAACTCCTGGTCAGGTACAGTGACATATAAAGCCTGATAGCATCTCTGATATTTTTTAGAACATCTTCTACAGCTCTAGGCTGTGGTAGCTTGTTACTTTTGACTTCCTTTTTTCTGTAGAAGTCCTTAAAATGTACTGTTTGCGCAAGTCAAATGTCCACTGGCTGTTCTTTTTGTTCCAGTGTTACATAAATATCACAGCAGGTGTCTAGCTTGGTGCAGCCTGGTTCAAAGAGCCATCAATCAAAGCGTCTGGTTTCCTGGGGCTGTATTAGAAAGGTGCTGTCTGTATTGAGTGCTAGATTATGTGATCTAGATTAGATTGAGGTGAACATGTATGTTTGTATTCCCTGAAAACATTGATCCGTCCTGCCGACGTATAATCTTAGACGTCGAGCCGACGTCTACACGACGTCGTGCAGCCAACGAACATTACGCAACGTCGAACCGACGTTGTTTGAAGTTCGCGATTTTTCGGTATTCCGTCATATCTGACACAGGTTAACGACGTTGGCGCGACCGTCGAGCCGACGTTTGTAATGACAATTCGTTTCAATAGAGCTCCGGGAGATGACGTCACGCTATCCCAGCATGCACCACCGGGCGCCATCTTGGCAGGAATTATTGTAAACAAACTAACTAACTAGCCTACAAAACTTCCAGCTTACAACGATGGTAGACTCATGCTGTGCCCCTGGATGTACAAACCACCGAGGACAAGTTAAAGATAAAGCCTTTTATCGCATTCCCAAAGATCCAGCTCGGAGGGGAAAATGGATTTCTGCGATAAAACGGGCAAGAAGCGCGCTGAAGAAAACCGAGCGTTGGAACCCGTCACCTAATGGATTTCGCTTGTGCAGTGACCATTTCATATCAGGTAATTTCACGTAAACATTATACATTTAATATTATCTTAAATGGTGCTGATAGTTATTGTTTTGGACAATAAATATCACCGACTAAACTGGGTGTATTTCAGTCGGACGAGCCGAAACGTCCTCAACCTAATCTACCAACCCAGTCTAGTTGGCGATATAAACCTCACTGCGGTGGTTAATGTCCAGACCTAAAAACATATTAGCTAATGGGTTGCATTCATGTGACATCACAACATTTTAAACTGCCTGTATCATTGAATAGTGAATATTTTTTCTCAGTGTAATCTTAGTGGTTTCTTTACTTAACGTTACTTATTTTGTGTCCTAGGTAAAAAGAGTGACAACCCGCTTTCACCTGACTACATCGCATCGGTTTTCAAGTATGTGCCGTCACCCGTGAAAAGTGCTAGATTACTCACTGAATATTGACTAATTATCCATTTTCCAACTGGATCTTGTCCCACGTGGTTTATCGGCTTGTATTTGAAATTCACTTTAGATATATTGTCTAAGATTTGGGTTCGTAATTTTGGTTGTTATTTTGTTAGTAATTCCATCCAGTGCTGGCACACGCACGGTGTATGCATAGTTAGGGTGTGTTTAGTTGATAAAAGTATGAAAATATGCTATGTTTTGGTGCTATGATTTCTCATGATTGTTCAGGTATGTTTTGACATGTTGGTAGTATTTTATTTTTACATTCAGAAGTTGATCTCATTACATTTATTTCCATCTACTTATATAGGTACACAGAAACTTGTAGTGCATTTTAATGCATTTGAAATGTAGTTAACTTTTTCTGTTGTAAATCAGCCTTCAGCAATATATTTTGGTAACATTTTTTGTACATTGTAATTAAGAACCACCCTTAAACATTATATTTTGATAATATGTGTGTACATGAATTCAAGTATTATCAATAAATGTTGCAATACTGCAACAAAACCTACATGCACTGTTCACCTGTGATTACTTTCCATAAAGTATGCAATTTAGTAGTACAATATATACAGTATATAAAAAGCCTAATTAATAGTTGGGTAGACGTTGGGCCAACGTCTATCCAACCGTCTTTTGATGACGTTGGCCCAACCACTTGCCAATGAGCAAAATGACGTCGGCCCAACGTCAACTGCTAACGTTGGCCCAACGTCAACTGCCAACGTCTAGCCAACCGTCTTTTGATGACGTTGGCCCAACCACTTGCCAATGAGCAAAATGACGTTGGGCCAACGTCAACTGCCAACGTTGGGCCAACGTCAACTGCCAACGTTGGGCCAACGTCAACTGCCAACGTTGGGCCAACGTCAACTGCCAACGTTGGGCCAACGTCAACTGCCAACGTTGGGCCAACGTCAACTACCAACGTTGGCCCAACGTCCACACATACGTTGGCCCGACGTAGGGCCAACGTCTGAAACTGACCTATTGAATGTTGGCAAGACGTTGGACCAACGTCTAGCCAACCGTCTTTTGATGACGTTGGCCCAACCACTTGCCAATGAGCAAAATGACGTCGGCCCAACGTCAACTGCCAACGTTGGCCCAACGTATACACATACGTTGGCCCAGCGTTGGCATGACGTCGTCATGTTATCAGGGTTGTGGTATTTAACTGGGAATTAAAACAATACACTACAAAATATCTTTAAGAGTGAAATTCCTATTCAGAATATTATATTAATCTGTGTTCTAATTATTTTGACAAGTTTATATTTATTAGTCTTGGATGATATCATATGCTAATTCATCACATTATTCTTGCTAAATTATATGGCAGAGAATGTAGAAAAATCTTAAAACCAGTCAAACATATCATTAAACTTGCTGAATAATCCAGTTTACATCTTAACTACGTTCTATTTTTCAGCATAATTTGACCACCTAAAAGCGACTGAAATTGCATCAAAGAGGAGCCTTATTATCAGTGGTTTTCACAGTGAGCAATGCATAGAGAGGGGTCTAGTTTCCTCTAATAATTACATCCTAAGGTGTGGGCAAAGAGGAGGAAGAGAAGAAGAACAACCCAGGTCTGTTGCACCAGCAGGCTTCACACAGCATACAGAATACATGATACAGGATGACTCATTGAGATCCAATCAGTCACGGCACAGCAAAAAACAAGTGTAGAAACATAGCAGGGTGAGAAGATAAATAAAAAAGAGGAGAGGAGTGGAGGCGAATGGAAAACAGCAAGTCAATAGAGCAGGAGTGATGGAGGGCAGAGGGGAGGGTTTTGATTTTAAAAATCCTATGTGACTTAGAAGGTGGAAGACAGGACCAAAATTAATGTCATGGGACTTTTATAATACAGTACTGTTTTCACTACAGAGCTAAACCCCTTATATTTTCACTGAGAGCTGCATACTGAAACATATCTAAACCTGAATGCCACTTTAAATGGTTCCATTTAACATACATGTTTGACTGAGCCACCATACATTTAATAAGGCTTGGAACATTAAGGTCAAGTTTTGTAATTGAGGTTATTATGGCAGGTCATTTAAAATTTTCTGTAAAAATTACTGCTTATGATAAAATGGGCCAGTTCACCAGAAGGCTTGAGGACCAACTAAAATTGATCTTAAAGGCGTGCAACTTTTATGATAGAGGATCCGTCAAATGCTTTTCTCCATGGAGGTGTTACTGCTTTGTCTGGAATGTTTCACAGTATGGTATTAAATCTATATATCTTCACAGTCAGAATACCTTTTTTCTAGCTATTTTTGAGGAGTAAAACCACCTGAAATTTAATAAATATAAGGTAGAGCTGTTTAATGTCATAATGTAAAACATTCCAAGCACTGACATATCCATAGAAACAAGCAGGTGACAGACGCTCCACCATAAAAGTTACACAATGTGCCTTTAAGGCCACATTACCCGCAGGCCATAGTTTGTTATATATATTATTTGTAGGTGTATAATTTATAGGTTCAAGTGCAGCAACTTCAAATGCACTGACCCCTAAAACTGGTTGAAATGGACATTCTTTCAAAGTGCATTATAAGTTATATAAATAGGCCCTGGCCCCAATGCAGATTTTCTTTCACAGCTCACTGTATACATTCATTAGTTACTCAGCAAGATGGTAAAAAAATACAATGGAAAAAAAAGTAAAGAAGTAATGTGTTATGGTGATTCAAAAGACCAAGTTCATGTAGCAGCGGTCATGGAGGACAGAGGATGAAGAGATGTTTTGGTGGTACCCGCAGCCCATGGAAGCGAGGGTTGTTGTAGAAGAGCTTCATCTGCTCCGGAGGCAGAGGGCCCAGGACTTTCTGGATGGTGAAAAGCTGGTCGATCTCACTCTCTCCTGGAAACAGAGGCTGCCCATCGCTCAGCTCCCCCAGAATACAACCCACTGACCACATGTCCACAGCTTTACCGTATGGAGCCCTGGGAACAAGGAGGAAGATGTGCTTACAACAGTAGAGATTAGAAAATAACCCCATAATTTAATCTATTGAATGTTTGGCCTACCCCTCCTTGAACTGCCACCTTAACGTAGTGGAGGGGTTTGAGTGCCCGAATGATCCCGGGAGCTATATTGTCGGGAGCTTCATGCCCCTGACAGGGTTACCCAAGTCCTGTGGGACTGGTCAGACTAAGAGCAGTTCAGAAGAGACCTTTATGAAGAGAAATACAGCAAGGCCAGTTACGTCGCCCAGACTGGCGTTACCGGCGTTACCTGTGCTAATCACGGTTTGTCCATAACAAACACCATGTTCGAGCACAAGGGTGTCCATCAGTGCACGTGGCACCAGGACACCCTAGGCTGGAGGTCGAAGATCGACTTTGCTGTTGTGCCATCTGACCTCTGGCCTCGTGTATTAGACACTCAGGTGAAGAGAGGGGCAGAGCTCTCCACCGATCACCACCTGGTTGTGAGTTGGGTCCGCTGGTAGGGGAGGAAGCCGGAAAGACGGTCTGTTGGAAACATCTGGCAGAGCCCTCTGTCGGGGCGACCTTCAATTCACACCTCCAGGAGAGCTTCTCCCAAATCTCGGAGGAGGCTGAGGACATGGAGTGCCAGTGGGCTTTGTTCTCGGCCTCTACTGTCAATGCGGCCGCTCATAGCTGTGGTCGTAAGAAGTCCTATGAGGCCTTGTTGACTCGTGGGACTCGTAAAGCAGCTGAGAGGTACTGGCAGCTGCAGCCCAGGCGGTCACAGAGGCAAAAACTCGGAGTTGAGAGGAGTTCGGAAAGGCCATGGAGGAGGACGCCTCAGGAGGGGGAAGCACTGCTTCACCAATGCAGTTTACAGTGCGGGTGGAGAGCTGTTGACCTCGATTGGGAAAGTTGTTGGATGGTGGAAGGAATACTTTGAGGATCTCCTCAATCCCACCATCACGCCTTCGAGGAGGAGGCAGAGGCTGGAGACTCAGAGGTGGACTCCTCCATCACCCTGGCTGAAGTCACTGAGGTGGTTAGCAAACTTCTTGGTGGCAAGGCTCCGAGGGTGGATGAGATCCATCCTGAGTATCTTAAGTCTCTGGATGTTGTGGGGCCAGCTTGGCTGACACGTGTCTGCAATATCGCGTGGCGGTCGGAGACAGTACCCCTGGAGTGGCAGACTGGGGTGGTCCCTCTGTTTAGGGTGTGTTCCAACTACAGGGCAATCACACTCCTCAGCCTCCCCGGTAAGGCCCATTCCAGGGTACTGGAGAGGAGAATCTGATCAATAGTCGAACCTCGGATTCAGAAGGAGCAGTGTGGTTTTCATCCCAGCTGCGGACATCACTGGATCAGCTCTATACTCTCCATCGGGTGCTTGAGGGTTCAAGGGAGTTTGCCCAACCAGTCCACATGTGCTTTGTGGATCTGGAGAAGGCATTTGAACGTGTCCCTCGTGGTGTCCTGTGGGGAGTGCTCCGAGAGTATGGGGTTTGGGGCCCTTTGCTAAGGGCTGTATGGTCCCTGTATGCCCGGAGCAGCAGCTGTGTTCGCATTGCCGGCAATAAGTCAAACCTGTTCCCGGTGCATGTTGGACTCAGCCAGGGCTGCCCTTGTCACCAGTTCTGTTCACTGTATTTATGGACAAAATTTCTAGGCGCAGTCAGGGGCAGGAGGGGGTCCGGATTGGGGACCACAGGATCTCATCTCTGCTGTTCGCAGATGATGTTGTCCTGATGGCTTCATCAGACCAGGACCTCCAACATGCACCGGGGCAGTTTGCAGCCGAGTGTGAAGTGGCTGGGATGAGGATCAGCTCCTCCAAATCCGAGGCCATGATTCTTGACCAGAAAAAGGTGGCAGTGATGCGGTCGCTGTATTGGACCGTTGTGGTGAAGAGGGAGCTGAGCCGAAAGGCAAATCTCTCGATTTACTGGTCAGTCTACATTCATACCCTCACCTATGGTCATAAGATAAGCTTTGGGTAGAGAGGGGCTAGCTGAGGAGCCTCGAGCATCTGTTCCAAATGCCACCCGGGAGGTGTTCCGGGCATGTCCCACCGGGAGGAGGCCCCGGGGAAGACCCAGGACACGCTGGAGGGACTATGTCTCTCGGCTGGCCTAGGAACGCCTTGAGGTCCCCCCAGAGGAGCTGGAGGAAGTGTCTGGGGTGAAAGAAGTCTGGGAGTCCCTGCATAGACTGCTACACCCGCAACCCGGCCCCGGATAAGCGGAAGAAAATGGATGGATGGAATGTTTGGCCTAAATTAAAATATGAATACTCAGTTCCTACAAAGTTTTAAGTGTTATAGGTTTTGTTAGGAATACAGTCCCTGACAAAAGTCTTGTCGCTTATCCATTTTGTAGAAACAAAAGCTTATAACCTGACTTTAAATTAATCGATTGGTTTTAGAAATGTCTCATATGAAAGCTAAAACACTCCCAAATTATGCTCAATATACTAAAATAAATTTGCTTCACTGAAGAAAGATTGATCATTTAATGAACACAGAAAGGTCAGATTTTGGCAAGACAAAAGTCTTGTCGCCTACAGAAAATTGAACAAATAATTTACTTCAAATACAAAAATATGTTGCATAACGTCAGTGAATTAAGTAGTGGTGCTGTGAGATCCATATTTAATATCTTGTATGACTTCCATGAGCTTGAAGGACTGCATCCATGTGGTTCGACAATGGTTCATACAATTTGTTGATGAAGTCATCAGGAGTAGCAAAGAAAGCAGTCTTACATGCCTCCCAGAGTTCATCAAGATTCTTTGGTTTTGCCTTCCATGCTTCCTCTTTCATTCTACCCCAGACATGCTCAATGATGTTCATGTCTGGTGACTGGGCTGGCCAGTCCTGGAGCACCTTGATCTTCTTTGCCTTGAGGAACTTTGATGTAGAGATAGAAGTATGTGATGGAGCACCATCCTGCTGCAAAATTTGACCCCTTTTATGGTTGGGAATGTAAGAGGTAGCTAATACTTCTTGATATTTTAGGCTATTGATATTGCCTTCCACCCTGCAAATGTCTCGCACACCCCCATACTGGATGTAACCCCAGACCATGATTTTTCCGCCACCAAACTTAACTGTTTTCTGGGTGAATCTTGGATCCATGCGGGCTCCAGTAGGTCTCCTGCAATATTTGCAGCGGCTGTGATGTAATTCAACCGAGGATTCATCTGAGAGATCCACCTTCTGCCACTTTTCCAGTGTCCATCCTTTTAGCAGGCTGTGGGCCTTGGCAAATGCCACACGGTTTTTTAATTGCCTTTTGTTTAGTGCTGGTTTCTGTGCACTGATTCGACCATGGAGGCCATTTCGAGACAGAATTCTACAAACTGTTCTGGTTGACACAGGGACTTGAGGTGACCAGGCCTGGTGGAGCTCTGCTGCAGTGGAAAAGGGGCTGGCCTTGGATTTTCGAATCAACAAACGGTCCTCCTGAGCAGTTGTCTTGCGGGGTCTGCCGGACCTGGGCTTGTCAAAAACATCTCCAGTCTTTTCAGATCTTTTTCTTATTCTTTGTACTTGACGCTGAGACACATTGAAGGTGTCAGCCACCTCAGCAGTGGATCTGGTCTTCAGCCTCTTGATAATTAACGCTTTGGTCTCAGGGTGGATCTTAGGCATGTTGTCAGAGGTCAAGTTGCAGTTGATGTGAAGGTCTGGTGTGCTGGGGTTCTTTTTATACATACCCACTAATTGATTGATCAGTAACTGATCACAGGTGAGGCTGTAATCTAGGATTGGGTGCATCATATGACAAGGCGACAAGACTTTTGTCTTGCCAAAATCTGACCTTTCTGTGTTCATTAAATGATCAATCTTTCTTCAGTGAAGCAAATTTATTTTAGTATATTGAGCATAATTTGGGAGGGTTTTAGCTTTCATATGAGACATTTCTAAAACCAATCGATTAATTTAAAGTCAGGTTATAAGCTTTTGTTTCTACAAAATGGATAAGCGACAAGACTTTTGTCAGGGACTGTAGTCTCTCTTAACTAGATTTAGGCCACCACTTGAGCGTAAAACTTAAAAAAAAATGTTTACAAAGTCTAACAAGGAATTTTGCTTGTTCTAATAAAATGAAAGTAACCACTTCTTTAAATTCTTGTGAGGAATGGGACACAAAAAAATAAAATATGACATACCCCAGAAGCAGTTCTGGAGAGCGGTACCATCTTGTGGCCACATACTCTGTATAATTGGCGTCGGTCCCCTCGGAGAGATTACGTGCAAAGCCTGGCAGGAGAATACAGAAGGAGCAATATAAGTATAATGAGCAGCTTTTTGATATTCCCCTCATGCTGAGACCTCAAAAATGACTGGTGGGTACCTCTCTGAGAGCTTATTAGGATTCAGAAGTGTACAATAAGCCTGGAGGAGCTGGCTAAGGTAAAAGCTACATCTGAATAGGAGATGATGAGACCTCTGGGAGCACAGCAGCACAGCAGACATAGGCAAATCAATCTTCTGCTTTGTTTAACACTTGTTTACGGAAGCTTTCAATACAGAGGAAAAAAATGATCAATACTTACCTTTGTTAATTACTGAGAAATAACCATGAGTGGATGCGCTTGTTATACAGGGCATTAATGAGCAAAATAATAAGAGGCAGATTATAGAAAATAAGTGTTAATCTATAAATCTCTCATCTTACAGTCAAGACTTCTCATGAGTACACTGAACGTGATCAACATAAGGGCAGGCTATGTTGTGTAATATTGAATAATTAACAAACATTGAACATCAACAAGCACATTCAAGTGTTAAAAGAATTAAGATTTTCCCAGCCTGAAGATTTTCATGGCCTCTGGGAAGAACATTTAGACAAACTAAATCTTTTAAGCAATAACTTAACTAACTAATCAAAGCGTAAAATCATTGCATCAGTTGATGAATAAATTGCCTTTGGTCAAGAAAATACTTTTAGTGGAAAATGTTTTGTAGGGGTGGTGCTCTAGGGATCCACTTTACTCTCTTAATGTAACTGACTAACTAACTGACTAGACAAGTTAGTGGGGGTTTACACATTATTGTCAGTCCCAATGAATCCATGATGTAGGTAACAGTGGCCCACATGTATAGACTCAGTGCTATGTTGTGCCCTGAGCCTGTTGAAGGAGCCTTTGGCTAACACAGAGCAAACAGCAGGTCTGCGTCTCTCACTCCAGATTGCTTACATGATGCCGGATATGCCATGTTTATCATTCCCCCTGTTTTGTTGTTGTGACGCTAGCAGATTGATTCAATGCTTGTTTTCACAACACAATCCATTCAGAACAATGCAATGCATGGGAAGCATTTGCATAAAAGCTGACCACATGAAATGGAGCAAGTATGGCAAGAACAACATAAACTCTGCATTGATAGAGTGTTCCGGTCAGTAGAGGTCAGTGTCAGATTTTCCCTAGTGGTACATTGATGAACTTACAACAAGTGAAGGATGGCTTGGACTTATCAGTACAGTTTGGACTTATGGCTATGGGGCTGAATATAAGTGTGAATAACTATAGGAAAACAAAATGGTCTTTGATGAGCAGGTGGTAATAATGTTAGGTCTATTTATTTAGTGAGACAGGGACAGAGCACAAAATGCTTTAATTTAATATTAAACAGGAAAGATTTATTTAAAAAAAAATAAAAAATGAGGCAAATTACAGTGTGAATGGTTGAGAGGCATAATTTGTAATAATAAACCTAACCTCTATTTTAAAAGTTTAGACACTCACCGAAGTCACACAACTTGAGTACATCCTCGGAGCTGATGAGAAGGTTTTCCGGCTTGATATCTGAGGAAGAGGAGCACAGATGGGGAGGAAGCTGGCATTATTACATCACCACTACTAGTACCATGATTCTTAGCACCACCTGTTCCCCTGCCATCGCTGCTAAAAGTGTCACAAAAGTGGAACAAATGAATATTCACAGACAAGTCTCAAATATGCAGTCCTAGCCTTGCTTCTGTATATGCCTGGTTATACCATGGGCCATTTGGAGTCTTGCTCTGCTGCCTCCCGAGTGCCAAAAGCTCACAAGGGCCATCTGGTTTCCTGTTCTGCTCCCACTGATGCGCCAAAGACTCACGTTGTGTGAATAATACAATGGTAGAAGGAGCACATCACAGCAACTCGCAGCTCTGTGCTATTGTTTCATGATAAGAATAGAAGAGTGCTGTTTTTGTTACAATTTGATGGAGAAATTGTATGGCTCTCAAAAGCATAGATGGCAAAATTGCTACACCATCAGTCTTTTTAGGTTTTAAGCATGCCATGAAGAAGTAAAAAGTCTATTTTTAATCTATTTCAGTATTTGAATTAAAAATGATCGTCATGTAAAACACTGGAGATAAGTGAGGGTTCTGGTGGTACATAGGTTCTACTGTAGTTTTAGTCTTTGTGTAATTTAAAAACTATTTTATTAATTTTTGGCCTATGTCCGGTGAGTCCACATGTAGTTATATTCAGACCTAGCTTAGCTCTAGTTTAGGCCTGGTATAGACCTGCTTCTGACCCGTTGAAAAGCCATATTCTCTTGGTGGTACTTCATGTGAATTACATTGCTGTGCTGTCCAGTGACATGTATGTGGTAAGTGTATCATTACAGTTTTGTCACAGGTATGCATGAATATGCTTTTGTAGTTGTAAAGTTGCAAAAAAGCCCTTTACCTCGATGAACAATGTCATGCTTATGGCACCAGTGAATAGCTTTGATTAACTGGAAGATGTAGCTGCGTGCTTTGTCTGTGGGCACTCCATTGGGCAACTCCTCCAGCAGCTCAAGCATGTTCTACAAGAGAAAAATAAATACTGTCATTCTACACCACGCCATCAGGCACAAGATGTGTGGTGTCTGAAACACTGTCATTTTACCACACGTTCTAAGTACAAGATTATACATGTCTGAAATACAGACCTTCTCCACATATTCAAACACCAGGTACAGCTTTCCTCTTCGGCGAAAGGCCTCTTTGAGCTCCACAATATTCTCCTGTTTGAGGGTCCGCAGCATCTTAAGCTCACGGAGTGTGGTTTCTTTGACCTCTTCATTTTCTGTACAGACATGACAAATGTACTGTTCACTGAAGATGCATTAAAAGCACATACTTCATACAAAATTCATAAAGATCTTCATACATTCTTACCTTCACTGTCTTTAAACTTTTTAATAGCAACGATTTCATTGGTGTCCTGTAAGGAGACACGGGAGGAAGAAATCAATGGTAAAGCAGCAGTACTTTTGATAAGGCTGAATACAGTGACGTGAATGGTGCTATTTTTATCATTTCTTTTGCACATTCATCTACAAATAACAAAGCAGTCAATAGTCCTCATGACACACCATAGAACCCCATGGCTCATTAGCACTGCACAGAAGCAACTTCTGTTGTGACTCAGTCATAAGCGGGCTAATATCAATTTTCAGTGCAAAATAACCAAAGATTACCCACAATAACACTGACTGCTTCATGTCACTGGCTAAAAAGTTGAATATTTATAATCAATTTTTATGGTCAAAGAGAGTGCATATATTTACTGTAACTGTAGGCCTTTCTCTCATCGACAAACATTTTTATTAGCCATCTAATTATTTTATTTAGGCCATAAGAATTTATGAACATTTAAGAACAGCAGCAGGTGAGGGCATGAAATGAGGCAGCTAGAGTTTTTGGAGTGCAAGAGTTTTTGATTTGCCTTTTTACGTAAATACAAAGTGACTTCCCTGTCTGCATCTCTGTTTGAATCAGATGCATGCACAGGGCATGTCTTTAGCCAACCAAGAATACATTTAGTCAACTAGAGCTCTAATATTTACATATATAAAATAACATGACTTGCTGGGTGACCTCTGAATGTTAAAATGAATTGCATTGTGGGTACCAAGGGTGGTATATAGCTCTAGTAGGGTGGCATATAGCCAAACAGGTTACATTCAGCAGGCACACTAAAGCAGACTGAGTGGTTGAGCTGAAGAGGTTATGATGTTCCATGTGTCTCCTTGTCATGTCAGTATGCAGCGTGCATGGCCTGTTTCTGCTTCTGTCCTACTTAGGCCTGGGTTTTTCTGCCTGTGGCTCTCAGCACTGCTCCACTTTCCTCTCAGTCACAGAGCCCAGGGCAGCTCCAGCATGGATCCTCCAGCTCATAGCCAATCACATGACTCCTCACACAAGCAAGCAAGCATCATGGAGCTAGGAGCACCTCATCTACTGGCCACTGAGTAACATGTAAGAGACCACAGTCACCAGGGCCTTTCTCAAGAAACAACTGCCTGCACATCATTGTGCTCATTTACATAAAGTACTGCTCATAACTCAGAAGCATACAATAGGATTTGGCACTGTATGTCAAAACAATTGCCCTCCAAGACTTTAATTCTACCATATGCATGCAACTAGCATAGAGCCTTTGCCTTTCTTATTTAATTCAACTTTATTGGCCCCCAAAGGGGGCCTGGCTGCTTTAGCTACACTAAGTCATATTACAAATGCCTGATACTTTGTTAAAGCAGCCACGGATGAAGAGAATTTAATGCAGATTAAAGCAAATAATATGTGGCTAGTTTTTAGAGATACCTCATGGGGAAAATACTATTATACTAAATACTATATATGCTGTGTGTGCATGTTTTAAAGCTATTTCTGCTCTTTAAATAATCCTGCAGGATTAATTAAAGTTATTTGATTGACTGATGAATGTACAGAGTGAAACAGTAACAATTGTACTTAGGGCTGGTACAGAGGTTGCAGACGGTGCACATTCAAACCCAGATGTAAACCCAGATTGTAAAAGTTTTAAGAGGCCAGATCCTCTCTGCTGGTTAGAACGGCATGCCCTAATTCACACACTAGTCATTTGAGTCACTTTGCATTAGCTCTACAATAAATGAGAGGCTGTATATATGCTGATAGGCGCATTTCAGACAACTTCTGTATTCATAGCTCTTTAGAAATCCCAATGTGGCCGTGGGAGTGAAGCATGCTGGGTAAATGATGATCTTTGATGGTCACTGTCCTCCACTCCGCAGCATGACCACCACAGATGCACACACAGTGCTGCTGTGAGAATCAATAACTTCGACAAACAGCACATTTTAAAATGCACTGCTTACATTACATTTATGAGAAAGAGCTTGAGATTTATGCAGAATGTGCTCCTAATCATGCATATAAAACAAAGGCCTGCCTCAAATATAATCAATTAATATCTTTCTGTATTCATTTAAATGTAGTAGTACTTTTAAGTTCATGATAATCTAATTTCTTGTGGTGTGGCATCCTAGCTACAATATCTTGTATTTATTTTATTTAACCTTTAATTGCCTACCCATTCAATTGCCTACCACAACAAAGACAATGCAATGATGTAATATCCAAGAAGATTACACAAAAGCAAATAGGAAATTACTTTGTAAGCAAGAGCAAAATTATATACACCACTTCCACCCCAATCCCATTATTTCAATGACTTTATCAAGGTCCTTAAAGAAATGGTTGCTGTGTCAATTTATTTGCGTAGTTTAGAAAAAAAAGGATAGCTTTTTCAAAATAAATAGGAAATGGTGACTTAAAGGCTCTGTACCTGATTTTTTCAATGCTTTTGTACAAAATTTGTCTTGCTCCATTATTGGATAAGCAGGTCAAAATATGTCAGATGTGTAATGTCTGCATCTAATTATAAAGCTTGTTCCCCCCGATAATCAGGAAGTGCACAGTTAGTATGCAAGTAGTTCTTAGCTTTACCAAGAAATAACTCACCACTGTAATGCTAAACTGAAAATTTTACATTTATTTGGAATGAGAAGTTGGCTGTCAAGATTGTAGTTGTTGAGTTAAAAGTGAGATGAGTCAATGCCGTACGTGTCAAAAATAGTCATCCACATTAAAGGTTTTCGTAATTTGATAGTTGATTGTTTTGGTACAAACAGTCATCACCAGTATCTTCCACACAGTTAATCAAGACAGTCCCGCACCTCCTTGTTTGATTCCGTCTTTCGTTTGTGAATTGTCCAAATAAGGAAATCAAACATGAACTTGGCTGCAACTTTTGTCAATAGCAGATCGGCCAATTTCTCAGTACAAACTGTTGAGCTAAAGAGTGGCAAAAATAAAAGCTAAAGAAAACTGTAGCAAATTTGCTTGAAACCAGATCTGTTTTAGTTCAGAGTTTATGTGTTTAGTCATACCTGGACTAGGCATCTGAAGGCAAAAGTGAAGTGGAACATCATGTAATTTCAAAAGAGAAATTTGAATATCCTAAATTGTGAAAAATGATAACCACACAAATACACATTTAAGTGATATCAGAGCCTGGTTTAACAGTTTTGTTATACATTATTTGCTTATTCAGTAGGAGATTATGATATATGTTTTCAATGAAGGGAAAGTCCTAACTTTTAGGATTTACTGGAAAAATTAAATGTTGGCTCCACAATTTAATTAATAATTATTTTTTTTTAGTTTATTACTGAAAATGTATTATGATGTCTTCATTTTGTCTCCAGTTGCCTCCATTACAACATTTTGAACATTCTAAGCATTTTTTTGGTCCTATTCTCATACAATAAAGTTAAATGCAATCAGGAAAGAATAAATTACTATAACAGCGTATTCAGCTCTCAATAGGTATAAATGGAAAAACACACATATGTTAGGGGGAGGCAGTATGTTTTCGTGAGTTCATAGAGCATCATCTCTGAGGCAGGAGGCTGAGGCAGAGTTTTGGCTCTGTTTAACATTATACAAACAGCAACAATAACTAATCTAAATCACAGAAGACAGCTCCAGTTAAGATTTGGACATTTTCACTACAAAGACACCAATAAATCACACACAGAACTTGGCAGGAAAAGAGCAGTGCATCTCAAACTGTGGTATGAGTGCGGGCAGAGGTACAGAGAACAGTGCTATTCCTATTGTAGTCCCACTGATATTGGAGAGAAGAGGTGAAGTTGAGAGCCCTTTTTGGCACAGTTTGGTCCAGCTTTAGTCCTTGGTGTTGAATGATTTAATCCTCTTGGTTTAGTCAGGCCGTGGTAAGGCCAAACTTTATTCTTGTTACAGAGTAGACCTTGTGTTGCAGTTTAGACCTGGTTTAATATTATACTTATCCTGTTTGCTGTTTAGCGCTGGTGTTTTTATCTATTGGTTTCCTTCTGTTGAGCCTTGGTTAAATTATTTCATAAAGGTGCACAATGAAACTTTTCAGGTGGTCCACCACCTGCATGTCTCAGTGGAACTGAATTAATTTTTGCTCGGCCTAGAATGTTATGGCATTAAACGTTTATTCAGTAATAAAAGGTGTTTTTATTTCTAAAAATATCTTTAAAAAAATACTGTGAGTGGGGTCACCTTGCCACAGATCTAACCTAAAACTTGGTTTGATAGGGTCATCTGCTTCCATTCCAAGCATCTCTATGCACACCTTCCACCAGAAGGTTTTATAGTTTAGTCCTGGTTTATGGTTTGTTCTACCTGCACCTTTCCAAAGTCCTGTAGTTATTTTGAAACTCCTCTCCTGATTTACACATGGTTTAATCCTGCTCTCAAACACTTGCTTATCACTGGATAATGTTTTCAAATCCAAATATGATCTGAGGGGGTGCTTGGTGTGAAAACTTTGAGAATCACTGGCATTGAGGCTTGTGCCAGTTCATCAAGTGCTGCGTCTGCCTACACAAAGCCCATCACACTGTCCACTCTGCGTCTGTGTGTCCAGTACATTATGTCACGCTGTACACTGGCCCTGCTGCAGCCTGTGATTATTTACACTCACATGGAGCTTTAGCAGATAGTGGTAGGGCTCAGCTCATGTCCCACACACACACGCAAGTATAGTACAAGGTCTGCCCTGACAAGTGACAGCAACATATCTCACTCCATTAGGCACAGCACTACAACCACTGGGGCAAGGCGGACGCCCTGATGTACAGTCCCAACTAAGAGAAATCAAATCAAATATCAGTATTCATTATCATGTCATAAATAAATTGATAAGGAGTGTTTTACAGTCGATTTTAAGAATAATTTAATTCCCCATTTAACTCATTCATGGTCCTGGTCTAGTGCTGGATTTAGTCCCAATTTAGAACCATTTTGGATGTGGTGATGTGCAAATGTGAACACACCCATGGTCCACAGGAAAAATTGGATCACCCACTGTGTTTTTGTTATTGACAACAACAATTATACACAACAACATATCCATAGCTTAGTTCCTAATTACTATATAATTGCCTTTTGTGAAATCACTACATACCACCATGCAACAAAATGTATAACAAGTAGAGATTTTTAAGTGATGTTGGACCTCAGTCACAAAATGCGCATCCTCAGGTGGGCGTTTTGACAGATCTGAAATAGCTTTCATTCATCTGGGAACAATAAAGATGCACACATGCAGACAGGAAGTACATACTCTCTCCTATTCCCTAATAGGCCCACACAGACACGTACTCCACTCAAGGTGACCTATTTAACGCAATGTGCCAAAGTCCTCTTCTGTCCCAGTTTCTGCTCCTCCACTGGGTGCAAAAATAACTGTTCTCTTCAAAGAGGACACACACTTTTTTCCTTGACTAAATAAATCTCCTGATGGCCACTCAGCTTATCTGATAAATAACATACTTAAAAATGTGTACCTGTTTGTCTCTTTTCATCAAGCAAAAACAATACAAAATATTGTTATGACAAGTATTACAAAGAAAAAAACAAATAAACAGACAAACAGGTAGGACAAAAATAGGTCTATTTGTTGACTCATTGAACAAAAAATACAACCCACATTTCCAGATGCACAAGATGTCCACAAACGTCCACCATTTAAAAATATACTTTATGAAACGGGAACACTGACGCTTTGTCCGATCTCATTATCAGAATAGAGGAGACACTGCCAAACTCCTGCCATTAGAGGAACACGTCAAACTAAATGCTGCTAGAACATGGGCACTGCTAAAATAGGCTCCTCTGGCATCTGATTCATCTGATTCAGGTCCTGGAGGATAAGTGAACCGGAGTGTGCCAGGAAAATCCACCATACTGGAGCTGCCACAGGCCCTCGCCATAGGAGGGATGTATTGTGCCCGTAAACGCCTTTTGGCATGTGCCACATATGCTCAGTCTCAGCAGCTAATAATAGGCTCTTAGAATCATGTCACGTCTCCTGCTATGTGAGCTTACACTTCCTGCACTGTTTATATAAGCAATTTACTTATTCATATGTAATGATAGAAGATTGGTTATAGAGATGTCTAAAAGTACAATATTTATCTATACACTTGGACTGTAAATATGGCTGAAACTGATCAAAATCAAACTCCTCTCAGTGGCTTCTTGATTCTAACCAGGCTAGATAGAGGTTCACTAGTTTTGCATAGGTTGTTACACTGGATGCCCTTTCAGACATGCCCTTTGTTCATGTTCACTAAGCAGATGACAAATCCATTTCACAATACAGTTATACATAATGACAATTACTAATGTTAGTAATTTCAGATTATGTCAGTGCATGATGTTGTATGTGTATAATAGTTAGATCTAAAAATATAAGATGAACATGTTAATGGTCCTGGACTCTAAATACGCTCTCAGTATTTCACTGGCACTTGGCGTTTCTATGGCTGTGCTCTTCATACTGTCAGTCTGTAATCGCTCTCATTTCATATGTGCTGGATGCCAAGCAGGTTATTAGGTAAGGAGGTAACAAGCCCGTATTCTGTCAAGAGCAAAACAAAAACAAACATGGCAGCCATGCATGTGTAGGACTGAATGTACTGCCTTCTCCTCAGATGAATAGCCATCCTTTGATTTATTTTTACTCTCTATGACGCTGGTTCCTCTTTCGTAGATGATCCCCCCCCCAAAAAAAACCCCCAAAAACAAACCATCCACATTTGATGTAATCTTGCTTTCTTAGCAGTCAGTGTCTTTTTGTCTGATCTGATTAACAAAAAGCACTATATAAGTTTGGTGAATTATTATTATTAACACCCAGAAACTGCCATTTATGTAATATTTTGTAGGTGCAGTTATGTATTTTTTTGAGATTAATGGTTTAACTGCTTTGTTAAATCAAATAAAAAGTAATTCTAAAAAATGCACTTGTTGGAATAGACTAGGACTTCATCAACCTTGATATTGTTAACCATTGATAGATAGATATACTGATAAAGTCACTCTCTGAGGTATCAGTATAGAAACCATTCACATGACTTTGATGTATCACGTGCCTATAGTCCTTGAGAGCTTATCTGTAAGATTTACATAACTATCATTACAACATACCTGGACATACCTCTAAAATTCTATAATTCTATAGCTAACCATCCATCAACAACCTCCAGAGTAGACCATGGATTTCACTGTTTCATTGCACAAACCTCAGAAGAAGGAAGTCTAACTGTGTCAGTGTTTTACCTGAGTTTCGACAGTGATAGGGGAAACCACTCCTGACTGTGATAAGCTGGACCTATAGACTGTTTGCATTCCTGAGATTGGCTCCACTCTTAAACAAACACACTGCTCTGTTTGGACTCTGCTGCATTTCTATGAACTACGCAAAAGCCTGTGATCTTAGCCTGGATTGTGATTAACCAAGCAACCTGAATGACGCTTTTGTGTTCGACTTACACGCACTGGCCACTTTATTAGGTACATCATAACACTGAAGAGCAAAATCATCCATTCGTGTTATTCTTATATCTGATCTCTAGCATTTTTACAATTGTCATTCATTGGCTGTTGTGTGGAATAAACTGTACAATAATTCCTGAAGTAACAGCCCCAAGTTCAATCAGATCCTTTACTTTACCCCCATGGAAAAGTGGCTAATGTGGCCACCTCTTGATGCAGTATCTCGTAGGAGGGTTGGTTAACTGGGATTGGGGTCTGGTACCACTCCCTTCTGAAAGTGAATCCAGGAGAGTTGTGTGCCTTATTTTAACAGTCTTCTTTCTGGGAGTTGGTGAGTTTTGCTGGGTCAACAGAGAGCCAACCCACGCAGAGGTAAATTCGCTTGTGTTATCAGCAGGAGCAGCAGCAAACAAACCTAGAGCAACAGTGAATGCTAGGTCAATTTGAATTAGACAAAAAAGAGTCCCACATTGTATCCAGACGTATTACACATAATAGACACATAATAGAAGACATTGATTAGACAGCACGATGTCACTGTTTGCCACAAACAAGCTGAGCACAAGATCAGACACTTCTGCAGTATGACTAAATATTGTACAGAGAGTGTAGGGAAGGTCTTGGGTGCTTTCCAGTTAAAAGGGTGCAAGTGCTTTGTCATAGGCAGGAAGCAGTGTTTAAAATATTTATATTTGCATTATTTTTGCAGTGTCTGACCAGTGATAAATGATGGTAGTTTAAAGCTAAGACTAGATTTTTTTCCACAGATTTTTTCCAAAAGAAACAAATCAGGTCAGCTATCTTTATTTGTTAGCTCTATACTAAAGCATTCATTGAATGAGTCATAGAATGTTTCATCTAGAAAATATGGAGGGCATTTGCCTGCAATGAACTATCCATGAAACAAAACAATGCATCTGTTTTGTGAAACTGTGCTTTACATTGCAATTGTTTGTTGAAAACAGAACTAGAGAGAAAGCCTTACACTGCACAATTTTAGACATCTGATTGTTATAGGTCAGGCTGGATTGATTTCAGTGAATAATGCTCTAAATACAAGAGTGTCATACAGCCAAAGGTTAACGGGGTCTGGTCAGGCCCAATTACATGTGTTCTGTTGTGGGTACAAGTGAGCTATACCTAATAGACTTTCAATTTGGGTCTTTCTAATCAGTAATCTAAGTGTGTCACAAGTTAACTTGTGATCTAAATAATTGTCAGTAAGTAAAAAATGCCATTGGTGGTTTGTTGGTCTTTATGCCCAGTGACTATTCACTGGCACTTGTCCAGAACACCAAAAGAGCAGCTGAGACCCATGCAAATCTACAGCTGGCCATACTGTAGTCACACATTTGAACAGAACAGAATAACAGGACAGTTCTTGTCTATTAATATCTCTGCTGGACAAAACTGCTTTTGCCTTTAACACAAGCCAAAATCTGTGGTCCTGCAGCTGTCCTTTTAGGATAGATAGATATCATATGGAATCTAGAGACATCCACTTGAAATTTTGCAGCTATTTAAACCTCCCAAGTCTTGTGGAAATGGCTGAATGAACTCTTGTCTATTTCCGTGCTTCCTATCTCCCCAGATCTTTGTGCAATCTAATTATTACTGTTAAATACATGGATTGTATCAACCAAATTTAAGGGGCGTGGTGTGAGTGAAATGAGCACGTTCGGGGAGCAGCTGGGACTTGGCAGCAGCAGCCATTTTCTAAGGTCCTTCTCCTCCCTCCAAAAGTATAGCATCTAACCTCAGCTCTGAACAGGCTTTGCGTATTCTCCATATGTCTACATGTGACTATTGCACATCATGATGCAGCAGAGGTCTAAAGTCAGCCCTACACAAAAAAACATCATTCACACCAGCAACACAACATTTTGGCTCAGCTCCATATTGATCCACAGCCAGAGAAGTCCTCCTTTCCTGCTCTCACATTGGGCCATAAACCACTGATAGATATAGTACCAAAACCTGCATCACTGAATATCTCAAGTACACAGTGTCCAAATAGGAAACAAGCTTGTTATGTAATAATTCCACAAATCATGCAGTCAAAAATCTGTCAACATAAAGTGTCTGAATTTGACCTTGGCTTATTACAATATTTATATAATGATGTGTGAATAGACAATATCCATGGAATTTACAATACACACATAAAGACAAGGCAATTTCCGATATAGCAATGGTTTCTTTTCTTTCCTTTTTTTTTTTTCTTTTTTTGCAACAAAACACTCAAATGAAAAAAAAAACAAAACTGTTTAGCTCAACTTATTTCTGCTGGCACAACAATAAGAAAACACAGGTGTGGGAAAAAATGCAATGCAATGCAATTTCTAAAAAAAGATGCTTAATGTAATTGTTAATAGTTTTCAGATTTACACAAAAATCAAACTAACAACAACAGTATTCATGAAGGCTCACTTTAAAAATCTGAAAATAAAAGGGGTATTTGCAAAGTGGACATCATGTTAAAGGATACATTCAATACATTTTGATCCTATTAGCCCATAGAGTATAAATGTAGCTCTTTTGCTACTAATATAGAGAGATAAGTTTATTCTTCCCTTATTATTGCATTGACTTCTCTCTGTCAGACCTCAAACGCATCTGAATGAAATGATTCAAAGATCAATTTGCTGAACAATGTCTGCACTCAATAGACAAGAAAGACAGCCCTGAATAACAAACATGATGTGACATCTCCTTTCACTGACAGTTTCCTTTCGCCGCCTTGTCCATAGATACACATTTCAAACTAATTCCTGCATTCAGACCATCATAATAACGAATGTAGCTCTGCCACTGTTGTTGTGAGAATGGGGGCATAGACTTGTGCAGCTGTTTAGGTCTGGGATCAATTCGTTTGAATAATAAAAGGTTGGTAATTATAGGCTGTGCTTCTTGCCTTTTTACAATCCTACCGCTTAAGTTAACATTAGAAACATCCGAAATAGATATACTGGAAGGTCTTTGCTTGCTGCTCCAAATGTAGGTGGTAGTTAGTCTTTTATTCACACTGGATGTCTGTCAATAGCTGGCACATCCTCTTCCCTAAATGGGCTGAAGATGACTGAGCTATTACCGCAGAGGGCCCTTGTCTGCTTTGTATTGTCTTGGGCTATTATTAATTATCTCCGCGCACTAGAAATTTAATTGGTAAAATAAGCTTGCTTTTATATGAACAGCAGCTTATGAAATGGGGAAAGGACAAGATGATTAAGACTGAGGGCTTAAAGGGGGAAATCCACATTGATTCAAAGCACATCCAACTCTGATAAAGCTCAGGAGACAAAGGGAGCAATCCCAATTAGACAGCAGTTTGTAGGGGCCACTCAAGGCAACTCAGTCATTTTAGGACCACGAACAAAAGAAGCTGACGTGTTCTTTTAAAAGGATATTTTGTGTGGTCTTAAAGTTTAGGATCCCAGGAAGATATTGTTTATCCATATCTCTCCAATCCATCTGGCCATTCCTCAGTCCAAATCCACTTATATAGCACATTTTATAAACAAAACAGTTTCCAAAGTGCTGCACATATAAAGATAACATTTAAAACAACAAGGTATACAACAGATGGTATAAATTATCAATTTAACCTTGCCAGTCCTAAAACACTAAAACCAGTAAAGTCAAATAAAAACAAAGCCATAAAATAGCAATAAATAAAGAAATAAAACAAATACAATTTTATAAAAATGTAAATAAAACTAAATAAAAGGACAGAAGTGGTGTTAAAAGCCAGAGAATAAAAGTGGGTCTTAAGTCCCTCAGTGGGACAAACTGTGCATAGCAGTGGAAAGAATAGCCTTTCGTTAGCCCTTGTTTGAGATTGAGATTAGGGTTGTCAAAAGTATCGAAAATCAAATACTAATCCATACTAATAATACTAGTATTGAAACTAGATAGTATCAATCCTAAAAAAAGTCACATTCAAAGGACAGAAATGAACCTTTCCAGAATAGCTTTAGAATGATCTTGAGCTGTATCAGAACAAGTCTAAGAGCACATAGACTAGTATATTATACATCCATGGACCACTATAGAACATACCTGAACAACTGAGGGATTACACAAATATAAGGCTATACTACACAACACAGTACTATCATTTAATGTTGAAAATTACATTCTGTTGTCTGTTGTCATCGTGGTATCAGAATTGGTATTGACTATCTAATAGAATCCTAAGTATTGAAATTGAGTTTGAAATTTTAGTATCATGACAACACTTGAAATCCATTGAAAAATCCTACTCCTTTTACTCCTTTTAACAGAGTAATCACACTCTTTGGTATGATTACTCCGTTCTGAACATAGCACATATTTGGTAAACAATATCATATGCAAATTAGTGTAAACTGGTCTCAATTACATTACTCTTTTTTGTATCTTTATAATTTTTTATTAGTTTTTCATGCAATGGTGTACCTACTAATTTGCATGTAAAACTCAGAATATCCATTCAAGAGGTTAAATGAATAAATTAGCTTCATAAAAAGTGCTTACCTTGTGTCGGCACTTCAAAACAACACCATAGGCACCTAAAAAAAAAGGCACAAAATTAAGTGAAATCAATCCAGTCTGACAGACCACAGTTTCATGAACGCACCCATATACGTCAAAGTAGGCCATTCTGACTTAAAAACTAACTGCATTAAAGAATAACAACAGTGACAAAAAATAGTTTTAATAGAAAGATGTGAGCAAAAGTCAGATACTTAGATGCTAGATCTCAGTATCTGACTTTTACTCATGAATAAACCAGGAGCAAGAGGCCAACAGTGAACCCACATTGTACTAACAGGACAAAGCACCACTCAAGCAGTTTTATATCTGCGTTTTCTCGTAAATCCTGAACATCATCCCCCTCTCTGAAAGGTCAGATGGCTCAGAAAGTAGGCCGCTGGAGTTGGCAGGATACAGTAGAAGTGATGTTATCGGCCAAGGCAGTCACACACGTGTCCCAGAGGGCCCAAGACAGGTTCTTAAACAACGGTGGACAGGCTTCAGGTATTCTTAATGGGGGACATGGCTGCCTGCCTCACTAAAGTGTGTTGTTTATGTGCGTAAGGGTTTATCTGCTGAAGACGATAAATACAGGGACATGCATTATAGGGAAAAGCAATAACAGTATACAGTATGGTACCCCAGGTTGGGCTACACTAAAAATGTACTGATACAGCTTTTTAGTTTCTTTATCTATACCTATGCCTATGCCTAGTAGATTTCTAAGTATTGAAATCGAGTTTTAAATTTTAGTATCGTGACAACACTTGCCACCTGTCAGGTATATATCTACCTGACAGGCGGATTGGTGCAGCGTCTGCTGTGATATGATTGCTGTATTGGACCGTTGCGGTGAAGAGAGAGCTGAGCCGAAAGGCAAAGCTCTCTCTTAACCGGTCAATCTACGTTCCTGCCCTCACCTATGGTCATGAGCTTTGGGTAATGACCAAAAGAACAAGATCACAGATACAAGCGGCTGAAATGAGTTTCCTCTACAGAGTGGCTGGGCGCTCCCTTAGAGATAGGGTGAGGAGCTCAGTCACACGGAGGAGCTCGGAGTAAAGCTGCTGCTCCTCCACATCGAGAGGAGCAGCTGAGGTGGCTCGGGCATCTGTTCCGGATGCCTCCTGAACGCCTCCCTCAGGGCATGTCCCACCGGGAGGAGGCCCCGGGGAAGACCCAGGACACGCTGGAGGGACTATGTCTCTCGGCTGGCCTAGGAACGCCTTGGGGTCCCCCCGGAGGAGCTGGAGGAAGTGTCCGGGGTGAAGGAAGTCTGGGAGTCCCTGCTTAGACTGCTGCCCCCGCGACCCGGCCCCGGATAAGCAGAAGAAAATGGATGGATGGATCTATACCTATGTCCACTGTCAACTGACACTATAGCTAAGACTGCACATATTTTCTTTACAACACAAAAATCTATGGCAAAACTATTACAATATGTTATGCAACTGTTACTCTTCAAGTAACTGTAGAACTGCATAAAAGATCAAATATTATGAGACATTCTGGGCCATGTAAATAGAGAGAATGCTCAGTACTGATAATTCCCAAAATTAGAATCTCCTCATGTTAAAAATAAAACCGGTTAGGTTTAGGTTATCTTTCAAATGAAACATGAGTATGGCATAGTTTTGAATATGTTTAATGTAACTAGTTGAACCCACACATTTACAGTATTGTCATATTTTTTATTTGGGATCACTGAATTAACAGGACATGTGTGTTCCCATGGTGACACTTTTGTAAAAGTGCTTTGTTATTCTGTGGATAACAGACAACGCATTTCCATTGTTTTCAAAGTTACCAGGAAAAGCCAATGAAAATTTGTGTATTTCATATATAGTCCACACTGATTCTTATGGCTTCATTCTATATGAGGGATGAGTAATGATTAACAGAGCTATATGTTATTTCAGGAACATTCACAATAATCAGACAGTTATGTAATGCATTATGCATTGTTCCATTATTATTACAAGAAAATGATACAGCCTCACTGCATCACTCCATTTTACACTCTGTGAATGTATATTGAACACAATGTATGACAATCGTACTTCACTGTTAGCTTGCTGCACAAACTGGCAGACAGTCTCTCTGTATGTTGCATGGGAAATTAGACAAATTCACCTGTAGTCTTTGGGTAGTTACAGCAAGCCAAACATAGCCAAAAGTAAAACTGTAATTATCTCATTTTAAATGGCAAAATTATATAAAAAAAAAAATGCAATATGTACCCGTTTTGCTTTACAGTCATTTCTGTTCTGTTTATATTAACATTTTTTTTCCCACTTATTGGTGGATCACAATATTGAATTTGATGGCTATTAATATTAATTTCCTGAACATTTAAGGGCCTATATAATGATATGTTTTGGAGGTGTAGACAAGTTAATAATAAAGGATTACTAAAAACATATGTGAACTCTGGGTATGTTTTTGATGAGGTAACAAGATTATAACCTGTCTTAAAGCTCACAAAAGTAAATTTTCTTGCAGACTGCATGTAGTCTCTCGTTTGGGTTGCCATGTTTCAATGCTGAAATCTAGTTGATTGAAACCTAAAGGACTCTCTCTGACCTGAATCCTCACTACCTAAGTGCTAGTGCAGCATCTGATTCTTGAGGTTCTAAGATTTCACATGAGCATGGAAAGGCTCATGTGAAATCTTAGAACCTCAAGACTCAGTATGTTTCCCCAAAATGCAGATTTAGGCACTGGCAGGTTCAGTTGTGATTGTAATATATTTTTTAACTGAAAGAGTGCATGCTACATACAGTTCCTTTAATAACTGCCATTTTAAACAAAAAAAGTAAACTTTCTTCCTCCAAATTACAAATTGTGTTTCGAACTGCTTGCTTTTACTCACAGAGGATTGGCTGTAGATCTCTCAAACAAAAAAGGGACCCCGGGTGAGCATATCATTTACAATTAGAGATCTTGATTAAAACGTTGATTAATTGTGTAGCCCTAATTGCAGCTATAACTTATTACATATTTCTTCTTCATTACATACTTAACCAAATTAACTGGTGTTCAGATAAGTAGGGAAAAATCTATTAGTATGGACTTGAGCATGGAGAGAGATCTGGACTGAAATACTAGAACAGTTTCAGAAGGATACTAAAAGTGCTGACTGCTTTCACTGGACAGCCACTCAAACTAGAGCCTCCTGTAGCTCCAGTGCCATGTCACCTGCACAGAGTAAAGTTATTGGAGGCTAGAGAAGAGGTGCGAACTGGGACAAGTGGGTGGCCTTACCTGAGGGCACTTTCTATCAACCAAATGACTCGCGGAAAAGGAGGAGGCGTGACAAGCTTTTGAGACAGGATTTAAGCACAAAGTCTGTGTTTTTAGACATATTAGCAGCTGTTTAAGCCAATCAAACCAGCCCACCTATGCTGCTCTTACATCACTGCACTGTGAAACAAGGCCACTTACTTACTCATTGGACATACAAGGACTTTTACTGACCTTTTTACATGGTCAAAGTGGACACAACAATCAACTGATTACTCACTGGATACAGCCAAAGTGTGAGTGTGTTACGTCAGCTGTGCCATTCTACAATGCCATCGCGCTATCAGATGTAACCCCATGTCTAAAATCCAAATGAGGTCTAATCAAGAACTAAACTAGGTCTAAACAATAACAGAAGAACTTTATTAGGTCTAACCCACCAATAAACAGAATAAATCAAATTAAAACCAGGACTAAATTTTGTGCAGTTCAGGATTAAAGGGGCAATATGTTTTTATAGGTATTACATATTCTGCATGTTGTTGTTTAGCCTGGAATGTTATACAAAAAGGCATAAAACTAGCAACTGCCATGATCCATGGAGACATGCAGAGGACTCCACTAAACTAAGTATTTTTGGCAATAAAAACAATTCAGTTGAATAAATGATGTACATATGACATACGACTCTCCACCAGTAAATTTACACAGTGCACCTAACATATTATGACTTATTCCAATATCTAAACCATGCATTAACTTGATACTGTATAAACCAAGGTCTAATTCCAAACTAAACCAGATCAAGACTACATTTAAACTATATTGCTACCACTGTATAAACAAACTATAACCAAACAAACCTTTAAGCAGGAAGCATGTTAGACCCTTACCTTCACCCACAATTCCAAGGACTTCAAATTTATTCATTACATCACCAATGTTAGGGATCTTCATGAAATCAAAGGCTGTGCAGTGGAGGATTCATGGTGAGGCAGAGGAGGTCCTACAGGACACGGCGAGGCAGCCAGCTGTCTGGTCCTGAGAGACGATCGCTGGCTCTGGTCCATATTATTCAGCTCATTCCCTCTTCAGCAGCTCACATCCACCTGCACAAAACATGCAAGGGCCCAGTTAAATTAGCCGTTTGAATTTCCACAAAATATATCACAATCAAATTGAAAATCACAACATCGGCTCCAGTTATTTACATAATAGAATGTCCTCTGCAAAGAGCAAAATATCTTTTTAATAGAAAAACCTTGTTGTACCTGTAGTTAAGACCTCTACAAACATGTTCTAAAATGTATGGGATTCTTGTATTAATTTATCACTAACAAAATGTTCTAAATGCTCTTCTTGTAATTGTTAATGCTAAACTCCTACTTTTAAAACATGTTGCAAATCAATACTTCATTCTCCTTACTCCATTTTTTTTTTTTACTAATATTGACTTTGTTATATATTATAACTAGTATATATTTTTGATCATAATTCAGAGTACATCTTTATGTGCAAATACATAAATCAAATCGTAACTCAATGTTTAGAGTTGGTGCACCTTTAAATATACCATTTACTTACAGCGGGGTGTACTTTTTAGAGAATGAATGACTTAAACTATTTCATTGGTTACCAAGGTTTAGTCCTTAATGTATTCTCACTTTGAATGTAGGTGTGTGTTAGCTATTAAATTTAGATTTTTCTAAGTAGAAAGTGCACTCAAACAGCATTCTAAAAGTACTACTGAAATTAGATTTTGAGCAGGTATTGATATTTAAGAAAAATCATAATCACAGGACAGAAAGGAACCTATCTGAACCTCAATAGCTTTAGAATGATCTTGAGTGAATGATCAGAACAAGTATAAGAGCACATAGACTAGTACACACCCATGGACCACCATGGAACCTACGACTGAGGATAATACAGATATTAGGACACATGGTAATATAAAAGAATGTACTACAATTTAATGTTGTAAATCCAATTATATTATCTAAAGAAAGAGTGTTTTTATTATCTTGCTGGTATTGGAATTAAAATCTTGTGTTAATGGTTTAAAAGTATTGTAAAAGATGCTACACTGGATTAAACACCAAAAACCATCCTTCTTTTAATCTCTTGGAGGTGTCACTGCATGTACTGTTATTAAATCTGATAAGACCCAGCAGATACCCCCTTCTCCATTTTAATCTTCTTCTTTAGTGGACTGCTCCAGGACTAGCCTACACACAGTACAGTCTCCTACAGTGCGGTGGGCACAGGAACTACTCATCAACATGCAAAAACCTCAGAACCAAAATAAACTGGGAGCACACTGTAACCACCATGTAATTACTCACATCAACATGCAGGTAGTCTGACAGCAACTTAAACAATGTATATTTTAAACCTACATAATGGCTGTTTAAAGCATGCACAATGTGAGAAATGGAGCTTGCAATATATGAACTGTATGACAAAGAACATCAGATAGACATCCAATTGTGCTTAGGCAAAAAAGACTGAACAAGAAATAAGGTTTTAACTGTAACAGAACAAGGCAAAATATGACTAAACAGAATGAAATTAGTAGATTGAGAATCAGGTCTAAACCAAAGATTAATAAAAACTAAAATCCAACCAGATGCAAACCAGGTTTATGTCGATACTAAAGTAATGTCTAACAACAGCTAACCTGAGTCATAGAGTGATGTGGATTTAAAAAAAAGAAAAAGAAAAAAGAAAACAAAAACAGCTCCAAAACAGCTGCTGGTCTAGTCTGTCTTTTTCCCACTTTAATCTGCAGAGGTGCTTTAAGCCATTTGCTCCTCGAGTCTAGATCTAGAGGGATAATATGATCAGGAATGCACTGGGCACTGCTGTGAATCTTATATTTTGGCTCTGTGTGTGTGTGAACAGAATGACTCATGCGTGGTAATGGCTTCAGTCTGAGGAATTCACAATAGCAGACCTTTAAAATCCTCTTCATGTAATCAATGCACTGCTGTTGCATAGGGATAAAGTGGGCTACTTGTGAACACAGGTGAAAAGTACAGTTATTGCAAAACGTGTAGCAAAAACAAAACATTTTAGCTCACAACGTCAGTGCAATTGGAGGTCATTTTAGTCCTTATTATTTATTTATTTTAATTAGAAGATTATTTTAAGATTGAAAAACAGCAATAAGCACTACTCTATCCGCATGTGCTTGACAAATGTAAGAGTTTAAAATTGCTTGAAACTTGAAAATAGCCTAGATTTGTAATGTCAATAAAAAGTAAATTCCTTCTCCATACATTGTTTGTGTGACATTAGCTAATTCCCATAGCAAAATAATAACCATCTCCTTGATAAATTCTATCTTCTGTAGTGTGGATGTGTAAAAGTAAGCTACGCCAGACCAATAAATCACTGTCCCGCCCATTTTCCAATGCACAACCACAATAAATCACACAAGTTTACTTCTTATTCAACATTACTAGCAGATTAAATCATGTTTACAGTTTTGTCAGGGGCTATTTAGCAACGTCAACTAGTTTTTCTAATTGATCCGAATCAGAAAACATCTATTTGCTGTAGAAAAACCCAAGCTGTACATTACCTTTCAAGTGTGGAGCAAGAAAAATATTCACAACATGTGCAGCTAGCAGTTCTTCCTCAAATAATGGGAAAACAAAGTACTCACGCAGTCAGTTTTGGAGCAGAAATTGTGGAAGTGGGCCCATATATCCACCCACCAACGGAGGAGGATATTTTCATTGCACCAGGCAGCTACAGTAACTGGATCGTGCGGTTGACAAGCTGCAAGCGCATCACCAGGCAACAGCTTGAGTGACGGCAGCGGGAGCCAATCAGAGGGGTCAATGCACTTGTTTATCAACATGCCCACTCCCAGGCAGCCAATCAGAGAGCAGACCTGGATTGTAGGCGGGAGAAGTGTGTGGCGAGCTGTTGAGGTCTCTTTTTTGGTATGAGGTGGGATATTATCGTTCCAATTTAATATAATAATAATAATAATAATAATAATAATAATAATAATAATAATAATAATAATAATAATAATAATAATAATAATAATAATTTAGCCATTGCCTTGGGGCTGATTACCTCAATATGGCTGCCCATCTGCGCCAATAGTCTCTCTGATCACTAATCATTCACACACACACACACACACACACACACACACACACACACACACACACACACACACACACATTGAACATGCAACTAAACTATGAGACCAGACTAGTGCAAATCAGAAACAATTCACAAGCCCTTTCATGCACTCTCACAATTTCTTTTGCAAAATGTGCTTATTTCTGAGGAGATACATGTGTAATTAAAAAACTATAACACTAGAAGAAGAACACATTAGAAGACAGGTTAGAGATAACAAATAGTACAAGCACATAGTAGCACGGATCCCTGCAACCCTCTTTTTAGAATGTGATCAAATGTTTGAGGCCCTTAAAGCACTGATCAATAACCATCACACCAACATCCCCTTGTTGTTCACAGATAAAGCCAAATGCTGCCCCCTACAGGACACACATCTGTATAGAAGACTATTATAAAAGAACATTTGTAGTAAATTATAGTACATTTCCATTTGATTTGAACTATTTATGATTTTTTTAATAAAAAAAAAAAAGTGTTAGGCCTACTAAGGAACTAAACCACAAGGCCTACCCATTTGGTAATTTTTTAATGTTCTAGAGTCCGTCTCCATGCATGAGAAGAAGGGTTTTGTAGCCAACCAATAGTTTTCTAAATAGCCTACATTAATACTTTATTTTTATGTGGGACACTTCACTTAGTACCTCGGCTACTCGAATAAACTTATTTTGTAATCACTCAAACGCACATTTGGCGCATTTATCTAAAAACGCTTTTACAATTTACATATACTTGGTTTGTGTTAAAATTGCTAGTATAGTTATTAAGTGGGTATTTGGGTATTTGTGACATTACAGAGCGATTGAAGTTGAAGGAAAATTGTGGGTGGGGGGTGACTCATCCTGCTGACGCAAATCAAAATTTTTATCATTTTGAGAAAGCTTTAAATGAATGGCTTTTACTTAATAATAATAATTTGGATACAGAAGAAGAATTAGGCAAGAATATTGTCTGGGTAATTATGAGTAGACTGTTCAGAATAATATTAGAAATGTACTTTTAATTACTGGTTTTGTAGAGGGATTTGTGTTTTCGATCATTTAATTTATAATGCTAGATATCACATGCACATTTTTTGTTTTGTTTTTATATTAACCCCTAACCTTCAATTTCCATCCGCAGCCAGTCAGCGGGAGAAAGAGGAGAAAAATATTACAAAGACCATAAAAGACGAAGCTGGCGTACTCTATTTTCTATTCCCCCCAAAAACACAGCCACACAAAGCAGTTCTCTGATTGGCTGAGCGGAATAAGGTCGTCAATGATTGGTTAATGTTTAGGCAACTAAGAAGCTGATTGGTCAATCAAAACGAACTGCGGACCCCTTTGCTTGGAGCTACTCGCAGTCTCCGTCAAAAACCATCTCTGGCGTATATTACATGCGTGTAAGCATTTAGTACATTCGTAGAAAAATGGCAGCGGGCGATTACAGAAAAGTGTCGAGAGCTCCTTAGCTGATCGTATCAGAAAACACGGCATACGTAAGTTTATTTCTGTTCGATTTTTTCATCTTGAACCATTGCTAAATGTCGGCTACGTTTAAGTGTGTTTGATACAATAGCTAGTACCTTTAGAGGGTTAACAACGCTAACATTAGCCAGCGTAGTTATTAGCAGCAGCAGAGGCTAACAAATCCTGTCAACACTAGCGACTTGGTATTATTTGGACTTACAAGTTTACATTTTACTCTTAAAATAATATAATATCTATCTTAAAGCGCAGTTATACTGCGTTTTCGTCAACGCGCAAAGTAAACAAGCCGAGGCTAGTTATTAGCCTGTAGGGGAAATGAAAACAAATACATGATGTACAACATAATTGATGTTTTGAATAGTTGGTAAAATAGCATCAGTTCTTTTCCAAACCTTTCATATAATAATTAGTTCATTCAGTAATTTTAATTTAGGTTTGTTCAACACACTGGTGACAAAATAAGTTAGTCGGGAATTTACCTACTAGATCGGCGACTTAGTGGTGACTATTTGGGGTTATTCTGACTTTTATCACATTTTTTTATACTTTACATTTCTTAACATTACAGCTGCTATTACTGTTCCTAAATTAGAGCACACCTCTCCAAAAAGTGTAGCCTAAATATAGACTTTTTAGCCCAGAGCACGACGAGCCTGTCTTATTGCAGTAGAAAAACACCTAGTTTGTTCGGTGGGAGTGTCCATTACTGGAACACCACGCTATGAGGGGGAACGAGGGTCGCGTATGTAAAATACATTGTGCTTTCCTTTGTAAAGACAAAAATATAAGTATTACATTCTAAGCCTTGATCAATTAATAGAAGTACAACATTAAACACAACTGATACGTTTACGTTTACTATGCAAATGTATACTATTTTATATAGTATACATTTGCATCCATCTGTGTGAGTCACTCTGTGGGTCTTACTCAAAGGTCAGTGAGTCAGCTGTTGATGGCAGGACACATGGAGTAGACAAAACACTTTTCTTGTTCACAAAAATATAGGAGAGGATTTGACTCAACCTTTTAGAAATAAAGATTGTGGCCAGTTTCAGAGTTTAATTGAAGTAGAATTTGTGTCATTATAGAAACACTGCTTGACTGCTTTACTATTACATAATCATATTAGTGTAATAATTATGGTACTTAAACTTTTCATAGCATTTTCTTAGCAAAACAAATTTATCATTAGAGTCAACTGGCCACCAGTATGAGATATTTAACATAATCTGTTGATGAACAATATTCTTTTATAGTATGTACTATTTTGTATTTTAAGAGACCTATCATCTTTCGTACACAAACAGCTTTAGCCTTTTGTCAATCCATGTGCTTTGTTTCTCATGTCATTCTTTGTATTATTTTAGGATTAAACTCTTCAAGTACAAAGACCCAGTGAGTCACCATCTTACATCAGATTGTTGTCATTGTTCCCCCGTCATCATGGGCAAGACTCCGCTCAAAGGTAACATTTACATTTACAAAGGTTACCCTGAAAACAACAGGTGCCAAAGTGCTCAATCTGTTCCTATGTCTCTCTGCAAATAGTGGATCCAAAAGATGGCAAAAAGGAGAGGCCCGGAAAAGCTCTTCCACCAATAGGTAAAATACTTTAGTTTTCATTTTATTTCATAAAATCTGTTTAAATGTGCACAGTAAACATGATTAATTATTTAAAAAAATCACCCATTCAGCCCTACTTGGAGGGTTGTGTAAATATTTACTAATTTCTCTTTTCCATAGAAACCTTTAACTGGGATGAGTACCTCAAAGAAACATCATCGCTTCCTGCCCCTGCAAGCTGTTTCCGTCAGGTACATGCTCTCATTTTTGTTTTATACAATAGCATGGTGACTGTACTACACGAATTACCCCAAACTTTCCAAAATATATCACCTTTATACTATAACCTCTCAGTAATGACTGGTAGTTTGTCTAGCCATCATGTTAGGCATTTTTATGACCAATTTGATGACCAGGAAAATGCTGTTCTATATGTGTCTCAATGTTCTATACATTGGTTGAAAACATTTACTGTAAGCACAACCCATGGCAATGGGTTGGGTTGTGGCATGGCAATGATCGTCTGTTGTATATGTTCAAATCATAATATATACATAAATATATATATATATATATATATATATATATATATATATATATATATATATATATATATATATATATATATATATATACACACACACACACACACACACACATCTTTTGAATGGGGAAAGGGCCTCTCAAAATCCTTCATATCAAGAAGTAAACTCAGGAATAAAATACAGAACTAACTAAAATAGCAATGTGCATGTATCTTCTGGTTCTCTCCATGTGTAAAGTGTTTAACATGTTGCCCTTGACATCCACCCGCAGCTCCCTGTCCACTGCCACTGCCAGAATTGACTGATTTTAATGCGATTTGGCAAAAACTTAATAGAAATTAGATTACGCTGGAAATGATTTAGCTGACTGTCCCTCTGATTGGAACTAGCCAGCTGCCGTTGTGCACAGAGCCAATTGCAAATTTACTCCCAAATAACAGACAGATAACTGACAAACATCTCAAATACACATTTGTTGCTCCACAGGCCAGAATGCCTCCATCCAATGACTTTAAGGTGGGCATGAAGCTGGAGGCCCATGACCCTCGGAATGCCACGTCGGTGTGTATCGCCACAGTGATGGGGCTCACAGGAGTACGGCTGCGACTGCGGCTGGACGGCAGCGACAACAGTAACGACTTCTGGAGACTCGTGGATTCCTCCGACATTCAACCCATCGGCTCCTGTGAGAAGAACGGGGACATGCTGCAGCCTCCTCTGGGTAACAAACACATTCCACATGTACAATAGATCACAAATGTGTACATTTTAGAATGATGACACATTATTTGTTTTAATGATTGCAATTTACTTTACAGGACAGTAATGACATAGTAATAGTTTGGTAATAATTTAGAAACAGGCCTGCATTACCTTATCCTCAGTTATCCCAATCACTATGTTTACATTCTATTGCCATGCTATTACTGTGCTGCAATTGAAAGGGCCGCGTCTTAATTTACAAACTTAGGGCAAGTGAACTATTGCTGTACTGTATGCTACAGCGTGCACGTCCATTAGACCTCTTAGACCTACTTACTTGGTACGAGCGTCTTTTTCCAATCTTTCACAGCTCTAAATTTATCATTAGCATTAATAATTACTATGTCCAAATGTTATGGTGTCTGCATACAGCTCAAATCCACTGCATTTCCCCAGGCACAGTTAATTGCATTAATGGATAATGTTGAATTGATCTCTTCTTTCCCTCTGCAGGATTTCGGATGAATGCTTCCTCCTGGCCAATGTTTCTCCTGAGGACTTTAAATGGAGCAGAGATGGCGCCAGTAGCAGCCTTCAAAAAGGTAATGAGGAGGGGTGAACCAGACACATAAGATCAGTCAGTAGGATTACCCTTTTAGACAGCATGTGAATTATAACATATTTAAAGCCACAGTATGTAACTTTTTAGCCAAAAAATAGACAGATCCTTATGTGTGTTATAGTACAGTACCAAATGTTTTTAGTTGGTCGTGACTCATTATCTATAAAAATAAGAAAGAACTTTTAATGCTTTCGTTTTTTTTCTTTCATTTACTTATTTATTACTATGTATGGACCACAGTATAGTTTAGCATTAGGACTGAAGAATGCTCACTTCATATTTTTTATTGTTAAACAACATGTTTTGCTTTTCTGTGATGGGTTTGTAATTTTCTTGGACTTTCAGGAGCCCCCGAGACCTCCTCAGAACAGTTTTAAACCAGGCATGAAGCTAGAGGCAGTGGACAAGAAGAACCCGTACCTAATCTGTCCTGCCACAATTGGGGAGGTGAGAGGTGACGAGGTCTTCATCATGTTTGACGGCTGGAGGGGTGCCTTCGATTACTGGTGCAAGTATGACTCCCGGGACATCTTCCCTGTGGGCTGGTGCGCGCTCACAAAACACAACCTGCAGCCCCCAGGCAACAGTGGTAAGCTTCTGTCTGCTGCTGTAGGGGGCACTTCTGTTCAAATATCCAGATGTTTCTTTTCTTTGATGTTTAGTGTGTTAGCTTTTACAGTTTTAGAATGATGATGTGTATTAGACAGTCATGGTAACACAAGTTACTCTTAAATTTATTTATACTGACATTGAAATAATGCTATAATCTTAACTGAAGGAGTCGTTGGAGGTAGATGTAGCAAGAGCTGCCAGCACACGTGTTATTACTAGTTTTTAATATTTCTGAATTTAATATTAATATTTTTGGTGTGTGGTGGAAAGGAACCCAACTTTGAAGAGAAAAATATAGTTGTTTAACACAAGGACGCTGTATTGAATAGGACAATGAGCATCTTAAATCTACAGTAAAGTCTGTCTTTTCTCTGTTCCAGTAACTCTTCCCAAAAGCCTGCCCATCTTCAGCTCCTCCTCGCCCTCCAAGCCCAGCAGACGCTCCCTGCAGCCCCCCTACAGACTGCCCACACCCCTGCCCCAGTTACCCGTGAGGAAGGGGGTCCGGGGCCGGCGTCCAAAGAGTGAGACCATTGCCCTGCTCAAGGCTGTGGCCGAGGCAGCAGCGGCTAATCAGAACGGAGCAGTGGTACCTGAGACCACACGAGTAATAGAACCAAGACTTCATAAGAAAAGAGGGCCTAAACCTGGAAGCAAGGTACTGATAAAGAATGAGTGGAACTGGGATACACAAAAGGGAATATGCTATGGTATTTGAAATTTGAAAAAATTATCAACAAAATGATCTTACAAAAGCAATAAATAGGGATTATTGAAGATCTTTAATGAACATAACTGAGACGGTACCAGAACTGAACCAGGACTGATTGAGCCACAGTTAAATAGACTATAAACCTGTCTAAATAGGTACTATAACATGGACTGAAAATTATTTCACAAATGATGTGAACTAACACAGCATCTGTAAACTGTGTGTTGTCCAGAGGAAGCCCAAGATCTTCCACAGAGCTCTTGAGCTGCCCAGTATCCCAGTCCCACAGGAGAGTCCCGCCAGCCTCAGCTCTGTGGTGTCAACAGGTGACTACTGAACCCTCATAAAAATGTGTTGTGAAACAGTATGCAAATATTATATTACATTATAATTAATTTTTTTGGGTTTCATGTATCAATGGTAATAATATATTATCAAAGAGGCTGTGTTTTAAGTAAAGACTGTTTCATTATTAAGATAATAGTAATAGATATATAATAGAAATTGTCTGTTTAGTGATGATTCATTTCCACTAAAACATTGTCATTTTAGGCTTGGCAAATGTCTGTGCTCAGAAAGTGCTAAAACTTTAGCCTTGGTTTTTAGAACTTATCTTGTGTACTTTGCCTCAAATGGTCCAGTGGCAATCTGTTAAATTGATCCTGTCACCTGTCCTCTGTCTGCAGTGTGTGTGTATGTGAACAAACATGGGAACTGTGGACCACACCTGGACAGGAAGCAGATGCAGCGCCTCCCGGACCACTTCGGCCCCGGCCCTGTCAACTCTGTCCTGCAGCAGGTGGTCCAGTCCTGCATCGACTGTGCATACCAGCCCAAAGTCCTGCTTAGTGCTCTGCACACCCACTCTGGAGGGGGGGAGGTGGTCCGAGGTATGCATGCTGAGACTCGCACAGAGACATGATGGGTATTCCCCAAGAAAATGGGAAATTTCCACAAGCTGTACAGAAGGCCTGTTGGTTGCAAAATGCCCAGGTTTGCACAGTTGGATCCAATAGACATGCTGAGATGTTACAATTTAAAATAAATTGACCTTAATTTGAAGAATTGTTCTAATTTCCCTGGGAATATTTCTTTGAGTAAACCCAGTTGTCTTTGCAGTGCGCACAGATGGGGGGGTACGAGTGGTCAAACTGCCCTCTGCCTCCAGCGCGTCCTTTGTCTTGCGCTTCCTGGAGACCATGTGCCGGCACCTGCAGTGTGACAGTCTGTTCAGCAGCCAGCCCTTCAGCCACTACTCCTCCTATGACAGGACCAAGTCAGGTATGCCTCTGCACTCTACGCTTAAGGGTTTAGTACAGACTACTGAAGTGAATTTAAAGAACATGAGCTAGTCTATTAAAAGTGGATTGATCACATAGATTCTTGAAGCGTTTAATTATTTTATGTCTGTGCTATGGAATATTTATGTGTTTATTTTTTCCCTTTCTGGGAATGTTAAAGCTGGGGTTGCTAAAGATTTTTAAATAATTACATTTTTTTAATGGATGCAGTCTTACCAACTCTCCTGTGATAAATTTAGTTAATTTTCAGTTTTCTGTTGTTTGTTGTTTAGTGAAAGAGGAGGCCCTGGATGTGCCCTCTTTGAGCCGAGGGACCAAAAGGAGCCTGTCGGGAGTGTCTCCTCCATACGCTGCTCCTCTTTCGCCTAAACACCTCCGAACTGAAGCCCACCCCTCAGAAGGTACAGCTTCAGTGGACCATACACATACAGTATATTAGACTGTTGACTGCAGACATTTTTTGTCATCTTTCTTACTCTTGATAACCAAGTAATTATTGGGCTGTTAAAAATTATTTATAACAGATTGATAGATAATGGTTAATAGAATAATAGAATAGCAATCATGCATTGTATTCTCAAGCAAGCTATATGATGTTTTTATAGAAGGCCATTTGTGCATATTATAGTGAAAACAATGGTTGCTTTCAGTATTTTTGATGAAGACGATGATATTTGGTTTTGTCAGCCGAGACTCTGCCCCATGAAGAGAACGGCCTGATGAAGGAGCAGCGCTACATGGACTCTGCCTCCAACTCCATGACCCCTCGACCCCACAGCGTCAGGAGCCCCTCAGACTATCTCTCCCAGCCCAGCGCCCCCTACCGCCACCACAGCGCCACAACACCCATGAGGCGCCTCTCCTCCAACTCCACGGACCACAGCTCCACACTGCCCCACAGGAGAGTTGAAGGTACTACAACAACACCCACAATACAATTTTACCATGCAGCAGAAAGGTCTCATCTTCGTTGTGTTGTTGTCAAAAAAATAAATAAATAAATAAAATCATGCCAACAGAGGACAAAAATAGAAAATCCTATTATATGTGTATGAGTGAAAACTGTGAAAAGGTTCAATTCATATTTCAACCTAAATCTACAGGTTAAATATTAGCTATACAATACAATCTATGTTTTCTCTTCACTGTAATCTCACTTATTGTATTGTTTGACAGCAGCAAGTTCCACAACTGGGCCCGAAGTGTCAGAGCGGGAGGGTGCGCCCAGTAAAAACCCCTCGTCCTGGACCATCGAAGAGGTGATGCAGTTTGTGAGGGACGCTGACCCCACGGCTTTAGCTCCACATGCTGAACTTTTCAGAAAGCATGTAAGTATTATGTCTGTTTTCACAGAGCTTGATGTTGTTTATATAGATAGGTCTGAACAGCATAATCACTGAACAAAGTACTATTTTGCTTTCTGCTCCTCTAAAAATGGCAACGGTTACATGTATGAGTTATTATATTATTAAAATAACATGCAAACAGCCAAATCTGATTTCTTTCTGATCATGGTGCCTCTGATTACTCACATCTGATTTTGCAGCTTGCATTTCTTTGAATAATAATCTTAAAGGTCAGATCAGATGTTGGTGTGCATGTATATATAGCCAATGTCAAATGCGAAGGACGAATTCCCCCATCAAGAAATATGCCTTGAAGAAGGGTTGTCAAATTAATATTGATGAATTTTTGTTAGTGTACACACTAGTATATCTAAAGTTTGATCTTTCCTGATTAGTTTTAGACTGATTTTGAGCCTATAGATGACATAGTAACATAAAAAAAAGTATTATTTTGCATTGGGAAAAAAAAGTCCATCGTCTTTGTAACTCTTTTTGTTCCACAGGAGATTGACGGCAGGGCTCTGATGCTGCTGAGGAGTGACATGATCATGAAGTACATGGGGCTGAAGCTGGGGCCTGCTCTTAAACTGTGTCACCACATCGAAAGGCTCAAACAGGGCAAACTGTGACGGCCACACAGGATGTGTGTAGACCTCTGAGCAATAACCCCTCCCCCTGTGCTCCAGTGCGGGACAGTGACTCCAGCCTACAGACAGGGGACGCTATGTGTTACTCCAGTGCAAGGTTCACAATACATGTTACAACTTCCAGAGCGGACACGTTACCTCACCCTCCGTCAGTTTTCCAAGTCTGAAGAGACACAGTGAACTTTATGAAATCCCAAAGGAAAAATAAGCCCGTAGTGTTTACATTGCAGAGCACATGAGCACACGTGGACACAATTTTTACACAACCGAAACTTTTTGATCCTACTTTCGGATCCCCAAAGATGGAGAATGTTTCTTCTTATTTGAGGCGTATTGTTGAATTTCCAGTTGATAAGGAAGGGTTATGTACTGAAAACATGTGTTATTGCTAAAGCTCTTGAAGAGGATTTTAAGCTACTTTCACATTCTTTTAAATCAACTACTCAAGTATTGGTACATTTGCTTACCTGAGGAGTGACTGTCAATGATTGTTTTTTTTCACACACTAAGACAGAGCTTAATACACTAATCAGGCATAACAGAATGGTCATTATTATGTTAAATATATATATATATAGTGTTTCTTCACCTTCCATGGTGGTTGGTCTCTCTCACCCTCATCAGCTCGGACCCTCTACCAGAGGCCTGGGAGCTTGAGAGTTCTGCGCAGTATTTTTGCTGTTCCTAGTACTGCGCTTTTCTGGACTGAGATGTCTGATGTTTTTCCGGGTATCTGCTTTAGCCACTCTTCCAGTTTGGGGGTTACATACACACATATATATATATATATATATATATATATATATATATATATATATATATATATATATATATATATATATATATATATATATATATATATATGAGGCAGCAAGACCTCATAGTTGATATTTTAGCTGTGGTCAGTATGTATTAAAAGTGGACGCAAATAAAGAACAGTAGTGAATCAATAATAAGTGATTCATGTGCGGTTGGCCAGTAATGGAGAGTGACTGAATCTCAAATTACTAAAGAGGCTCTTAAAGTAAAGTCAGAATACATGCTATAGTTCCATATGGGGCTATAGAATAATTATGTTATGCCTGATTAGTGTATTTGGACTTTAGAAAGTATTGATACACGTTTACCTAAAGAATTGATGACTGTCTCACTCTGAACTAGACACTAGTTTCTCCCTTTACATTCAGTGGTCATCAGAGAATGGTATTATTTTTGTGTCTTAGCAAGCCCTAAGTTGCCTCCTATTATTTTTCATGCAGTTTTCTATCAGATCGTTTTTACACACGACTGAGAACAGGCTGAGAAGTGTCATTTCAGTGGAAAGTCAAAGGAAATCTGACAAGGGCTATTATCCTTTGTTTGATGTTTCCTATATTTGTCATAATCATTTTGTTACCTTTTGACCGTTGCAATCACTGTTAGCAGATATGTGTACAGTTTTATGGGTTTAACCATGAATTTCAGCAACCGAATGTACATTTTGTAGAAACGTTAATATTTTAAGTAAATAATATACTTATGTTAGTTATGTGATGGGGGAGGATTTTGGGAGGTGTTGAAAAGTGGGTTAATTTGTTCATAAAAACCTTAATGCAACGCTTTTAGTTCCAATATTGAGTAATAGATCTTGCCTTGCTTTAACGACAACATTTCTCAGGATTACTTGATCTTTGTAGTACTTTTGTAGCATACTGTTTGTACTTACACATACTCTTCCTGTTACCCCCTTAAGTACTTTGTGCCATATACTATTTATGAGGAACATGAGATAGTTGGATTCCTGCATCCTCTTTAAATACTTGAAATTACCGTATTGTCTTGCAAAGTCACTTGTCCATAATGTCACAACTGATAAACAATGTGGTAATAATGATATTGTCTGGTTTCTGTCCAAGTGTAAATGACATGCATGTTTTGGAATGGTATCTGAGGTTTTGTGGTCTGTAATCTTCTACCCAACTGTCTTCCAAATTTTAGAAATCAATATTCAAATTATTATTCAAACTAAGGCCAAACAGGACTACCAATACCATATATTCTTAACCCATTTCAGAACATTTGCCTTACATATTAATTTTATTGCATAACAATTATAAAGAAGAGATTAAGAAGGATTGGATTATTTCTTTAAAGAAGTTAAATATGACTAATTATAAAACCAAATTCAGACATTACTATTTTAACATGGGGTAAACAGCAGGTACACATGGTTATACATTCTTTAAGTCAAGCATTAGGAAAACTATAATTCGAAAATAAGATAACACATGTACTGAATTGCTTAATGCGACAAGCTTAATGCAGTACAGAATAAACAAACACACATTCGATGGTTAGTCAGGCCTTTAACGTTTCAGGCCTTTGACTCATGCTTAACATAACTGAATTCTTTCTTGTGCCCAGTGAAGGACTTGAGACAGTAACTTGGCTGTAGTTCTGAAACAGGAAGAAACCTCTCAATCCTGGAAAACTCACTGTCACTGGAAAATGTGTAAACAACTGAAAAATAAGATACACACAAACACATGCTCACTCTTAAAGGGACAGTGCAGTATTTAAGAGGATCTGTGATATCCTTCTGTAGGCTAATAAGATGCAGCATAATGCCATTCAGTTGATAGTAGCAAAGAAGTGTATGTAAGGTATGGCCAAAGTCTCTTAATGGAGACGCCAAATGTATCTAAAAATCTTTTATTGCATTATCAACATCAATTCACATTTTGTCAATTGTTTGATTTGGTAAAAGGAAAAGTCTTGCAAATTACAAGGCCAGTAAATATGCAACTATTACAAAGAAAATATCAATTGCAATTTCCATACATGTATTAGTAGCTTTTACTTTTAACTGTTTTTAAGTGATAATATAATATTTTATTTATACTACAAAATGGCTTTTGATTTCTACTCCAAATTGGGAGTGTGCTAACTATCCAACAAAGTGGCTATTCATTATTCTACTGACCTCATTTTTATCTCCAAACTCTGAAACACTGAATAAATTGGATTCAAAATGTAACATCCCAATTCTACATTTAAGAATCAGCTCAAATTAAGCTATAACACAACACATTTTAAACACACAAAATCACAGGGGAGTTGTAAAGAAAAAAGCAAAGATTTAAGTTGAATGTTTGATGTATTTTACTTGAGCGTCATATAAAAAGCACATACATTGTACAGTAAGTAAACACTGAACCAGCACATGTCCACTGGTCTTCTTTCATTTACACCTTCACTCAAATATTATAGACAGAGGCCAAAAATGTCCTGAAAAAACACACACTTTTTACTTTCTTTTTTCTTAATCGCCCTGTACAGTATCCACTCAATTTGTATAAATAAAACATGTACAAAGAATAAATTACTACTGTGGGAACCAAATGTGTGATGTCAAATGCAATGCAAACATGAGTGAAGTATCAAGAGTGAAACTTGATAAATACTTTAATTTTGAGTAACTTTTTAGCATCTCTGATTTCTCTCATTTTAAACCCAATTCTGAAAAGGGTGAGACACAAGTTATACATACATATACAAACAATGTATGTATAAATAATAATGGTTTGTTAAAATAAATACATTTAGTTGTGACTTTTTATAAACGAGATTTGAGGAAAAATGTGTTTTATAATTTCTGCATTTTGTAGATTGTAATTTTTACAGTGTCCCAACATATTCAATAATGTGTTTGCACAATTCATTCTATTCAATCACAGAAGAGGGAAAAGAGAGTTAACCCTGTAGCTTTTTCCAAACTAAACTATGACAAAGTGCACTCAAAGAGGATAAATAAACATTCACATCTGGGATCTTCGTGGGACACTTAAATACTTCACAAAAACAATGAAATGACATCACGTTTCACACCAAATCTTCTGGGACTTTTACTAACAGACTAATCACACACTCAATAAATACGCCTCAGTCCAGCCAAAACATCTGAGGTACTGCAGTTCACTGTGTTCTTCAAAATGTACACAACTCCTACAGACTCAGGGCACATGTCAATAAATCAGAATACGGCTCAAGTCTGTTAGTATTTATGTTGTTTGCCTGGAAAAGGGCTATTCATCTTTATTATTACCTTTTGTCACTGTGGCGTTAAGTAGGTTATGTTTAGTATTTAATTGAGTGCAATGTTGATTTCTTCTTTTTTCCCCCATGAACCTAACACTTGGGTTGCCAGATCCTAAGACTAAAACCAGATGGATATGAATAAAACATTTCTGAGAGGAGAAAGCAAATCAGGCTGAATATAACAAACACTTTACTGGTGGTTACACGATTATGCCTGATTGATGAATGCATTGTATTCACCCTATAACTGAACCACTAACATAGATGGAATTTCCACAGTATTCTAACTTATTGAAGTGTGCCTGTTCATCTTATCACAGTTTTACGTCAAGGGAAACAGCAGTTTTCTTGTCATATACAACCAAAGCACTTCACTGCCAACCTGAATGTATGTGTGACCTAAACCTGTCACCAGTATCCATCTGTGGTAATCCTGCTCTAACTTAGCCTGTCTTCATCATGCTAAACCCAGAGAGGAAAACAATCTAACAGTCAGCTCCTCTGCTCACTCACTAAGGCCCTGTGATAGAGCAGCTGGGTCAGCCTTCAGTGCACTCAGAAAGTGGAAATAAACTATGGACCGAAATGGAAAAGTGGAACCGGCCTTTCTCTTAAATTACAAACGTCCTTAAACATTAGTGACTGAGCCAAAGCCACCAGAGCACACTGAGCTGCCAAACACAAAACAGTCCCGCACTTGTTTTAGTTTAACACTGTTGTAGTGCATTAGGTCCAGAGGAAAAGCACTTTGCTGTGATTTTGACACTGTCGGACATTCACCAGCCCCAGATGTGATGAGGCTTTGACATGCAAGTTCAATTTGTGGACATCTCGCATGTGTTTTATGTTACGCCCTCCAAGGGCGCTCTTACTTCCGGGGCAACAGAGCGGCCAGGCGCTGCTTCTTAATGGGAAGGAAATGTATCTCCTGTGAGCTGACCTTCTTCAGTTTGATGGCTCTGTTTTTGGACACTTTCTTCAGAGGGTCATTGGGGTCTCGCTGGTCCCCCTGAGGCACAGGCTGTACCCCGTAGAGCTGCTGCAGCGATGTGCCCTGGGCTGCGTCCCGTTTGATGGAAAAGTTCTTTGTGGAGACTCCTGAAAGGCCTTTAATCTTCCCACACAAGATGGCAGGGATGGCGTCCTTCACAGAAACTATGACCTTGGCTGTCTGAGAGGCACTGACAATCTCAAGGTTTCCTGTCCCACTGAGAGAGGGTTCCTGTCCCAGGGAGCTGCACCCCGGGGTGCTGTCCACCACCCACTTGTGCTGGCGGCTAAACTCTACTGAGGCGAGGCTGCCCAAGAGCTTAGAGTCCAAACTTTGAGTGCACCCCACAGCCACAGAGGAGCACTTCTCTGGAGCCTTGGCCCTCCCCCCAGGCACAGACAGATCCAGCACATTGTCCTGCTGCAACACACTGGGGAACTCCTGCTTGGGCTGAATGGGACATGTCTTTACAGAGAGGTCCAATACCTGTGTCTCTTCAGGAGGAGAGGGTTCAGACACAGTGTGAGAGGGGAGGGCTGTGGGACAGTGTCCTGAGGACACACAGACAGAGGTAGCGTCCTGTAAACAGGTCTGAGTGCTTTGACTCACAGTGCAAACAGATTTGGGAAGGTTCCCCTTGGAGTCCTCAGAGGGGATAGGAACAGGGATGGGCAAAGGGACAGGCAGGGGCACAGGCAGAGGGATGATGACAGGATATGGAACCAGGAGTGTAGCTGGAGGGACCAGAGGGGCAAGAGGCGAAGAATACGGAGGGGTCAGAGGAGGAGCAGAGAAGAAGGGAGAGCCTGGAGACGGACACCCGGATGCCCCGGCTTGAGAGGGGAACAGGTCCTGTAGGATGGCGGCAAAGGCAGGGTTCTGGAGCAGAGACAGGAGGTTGGGGTCCTGAGCCTGACCTGGAGCTTTCTGCTCTGCTCCTGGTGACAGGGCGAAAGGGAGCGGACCCTGACATAAGATACTGCTCTGGAGGGGCAGGGGGGCACAGTTTGGGCTCTGAGGGATCACAGAAGGGCCCATGTGCTGCAGCACCTGCTGCTCCAGGACCAGGGGCAGAGACATGGGACTCTGGCTGGTGATGAGGTAAGGGGCGGCCCCCATCTGCCCCAGCTGGGGCCCTCCGTTCATCTGCAGGTGTATGGGCAGCATCAGAGGACTGTCTCCTAAACACACTGGATGTAGCACTGTGGTAGCCACTTTGAGGGCCACTCCTCCAGGGCCATCAGCGCTGGGACTCCCCCCTGAGGGAGCCTCAGGCAGATGAGAGATCCCTGTCTTCTGCTCGGATACTGCCTCTTCACAGGCTTCAGGAGCTGCACTATCTGTTTTAACAGCAGTCTGTTCCTGTTCTCCCTCAGTGCTGCCCCCTATCTGCGACTGGGCCATGTTTCCTGTGGGTCTGTCACTGGCCTCCATCGTCTGCCCCTCTGTGACCTCTGTGTAGTTTAGGGACGTCCCGTAGTCATCACTGCTCCACCCTGCACACACACAATATAACTGTTTAAATATGATACTCAATAATCAATCCAACGTCAAAGAGCCACAGAAAGACAGGTTCCTGATTAATTTACAAAAAAAAAATGGAGTTGGGTTTATGCATGTAGTGACTTATTTGGAGATTTCACTAAAATGTGCTTTTATTGTTCTTCTGTTGTTTCCTCCTGATTGCAGACAAGTGTTTTGATCACAGGCCCCTCCTCTGTGTGCATCTCTGGTAAAGAGCCAGGCTGAAGAAGTTGCACTGATTAGCTCTGTGCAGTGAGGGGGAGGAGGGGAGCGTTTGCCAAAACATGGGCCACATGCTCTCATATCTGTTCATCTGTGCGACCTTCATGCTCTTTGTGCGCCTGCTTGAGAACATGCACACTGTCTGTCCTGATAGAGAGCCCCTAGAGAGATGGGGTACAACGCTTCAAAATAAACAAGGTCAATTATTCAGAGCAATACTGTTTACTACATTCTACTACTATTATTAGGTCATGAATTAATAATGTAAACACAAATATATTACTATACTACTTCTACTTTTTTCGCATTAGATAGATTAAAACAGCAGCCACTACAATACTTCTACAATACTTCATGTATGAGTTTAGCAGGCCTTATTTAGATCTTCTCTCAAATGTTAATGCTCATAAACGGTTTCAAAGGTAGTCATCTGGACATTTTTTATTATATTGGCTAAAATTATTACATGTATGCTGTATTGCGGCAGCATATATTTTTCACTTCATACTGATGCTAGCTAGAGGATACAGTTGGGGCTAACCCTGAATTTAAACATAACATTAAAGTCTCTGGGATCTTTTAAGTGCAAAACCCAATTAAAGCCACACATGCATTTCCAATTTGGGAGAGGCAGGCGTGACACTTTAGGCTTCTTCATGTGGTGTTGGGTTCCCTGGGCTCTGTGTACCCCCGGGCTGCCTCCATAATGCACCTCCTCCCATAGAGATGACACTGTAATAGGTCTCTGATGGATTACATGGAGAGAAGCCAGACCATCGGACAAGAAGTTTGTTGCTAAGTTAGTTAAAACTATCTCCTCTCTCCAGATAATAGGAATAGGATGAGAATGGAGTTCAAACTGAAATAAAAGTACCTGATAATGCCAGGGCTGGAAAAGGAGAAGAAACTGACTTAGGATTTTTCAGCCTATCCCTAGTGGTAGACTACTACTGGTCTACTACTACTATAATTATTTTCTCCTACTGCTGCAGCTACTACTGTATTATTTAAAGTACCCCCACTAGTACTAAACAGCTACCAATGACAATAACAGCATGCACTACTCTCATGGGTACTTACATTTATGAAAGTAGTACAACCCCACAGCATTAAACCCCTTTCTGCTACTACTAATATGCCATGTTACATGCAACATATCTGCAATAACTATTGCTACAACTACGACTATATCACCAATGATCCAACTCCACAGTGTACTTTGCCATATTAAAACTGTATCTATCCCGCATGGTACCAATAAAGCTCTTGTGTGTGTCTATGAGCTGTATGGCAGAGAGTGTCAGACTTAGTGATAGCCCTATGTACATGTCACGTTAAATGGAGCAGACACACATCTTTATGCTCATAAAAATTCATGTGGACGGTCTGGAAAAGTCCAAATTTTACACAAATGTCAACTTCTTTATTCAATATGCAGAGAAAACATATAAAGGTTCTATAATAATGTGGTATACGTGTTATATGGAAAACAAGATAAAAGTTATTCAGCCATCTTAGCATACAAATTATACATTTTAAAAACATTTGTGAGCACAAAAAGACAATATGTAGGATTTATTCTTTACTGATGCTTAGAAAGTTCCTTAAAATCTGAACTAATGAATAGCTCTTCAATAATAGTTTTAGTATTGATTAGTGTCTCAGTATAGATACTTTTGGACTTTTGGAGTACACTATAATAGCCTTTAATGACTCCTAGAAATGTTACAATCTTCATTATAACTTTGTGTCTCTAAAATACTACAAATCCTTCCTGATCTGTTTTCTTCCATTCCAGGAAGTCTGAGACAAGACATTTCCTGCTTGATAACGGTCATGAGGTCTGTGACTCAATAAAGAGGTCTTTCTTGGTCCAGCAGTTTCCCTTATCACTATCACAGTTCAGCCCAAAGTGACCACAGGGACAGAATATACAGTTCTCTCTATTTAACCTACTTAAGACCAGTGTAGTTGTGCTGCTGAAAACTTGGTGTAGTGAAGTCCTTGTTTAATTCAATGTTTTTCAGTTATTAAATGACTGTTCATGCTGTGGTCATTAAGTGTTGGGGTTCTGAGCTAATTAAGGAGGCTTAAAAAATGGGGACTTAAAGGTGCATTGTGTAATTTTTGAAGTGTAAAGTGCAATGCATAATCTCACATGATAGATATTGTGAGGACTGACGAAGAGGGGGAAAGTGTGGCATAGACTGAGGCCTTAAATCAGGTGACTAGATGCTAAGCTCTAATCACAACCAGGATGGCTCTCACTCAAATCATGTGATTCCACTGTCAAGCTCAACACACAAAATTAACAAGGAAGTTTTACTTAGACTTAGGATTTCAAATAGTGATAGTGAAGGTAAAAGTAATATATTTAGTAGCTGTAGTACTGTAGTAGTATCAGTAGTAGTATTCTAAATACCACTGCACCTTATCAACATTGTAGTGGTGGTTAGAATAGCATAGCTAGAGAGTTGCATTACTTCAGAAAACTAGAACAGCTAGTATTGGATTCTAATAGCAGCAGTAAACTATATTTAGTTCCATTCAAAGTAACACTTAAATAGTTTTGTACTTGAAATCCCCACCTCTGCATCCCCAACTGATAGTGACCTTTTCTGTTTATCAATGACTCACTCCATCTTATCTTGTTTTTACAGACACAGAAGGTCAAAGCCAAGCCGTATCTGATCAGTTTTCCTTGGGACAAATTTCTGTTTTTATAGTTGTGATTTCACTTAGTTTAGTCTGGGTTTACTTCTGGTTTAGTCTTTCTTACTAACTTATTATACTTACAAACTAGTTTTTCCCTGGTTCAGTGTTAGATGGATCCCATGGTTGCGTCCTTCTTCCTTGTTTACTACTGCTCCACTAGTTCTGATTTAGTTCTGATTTTCGACACTTGTAGAAAGCAATGAATTTGTGCTGAAAAAAGAGCAGAGACGTCAATTCCTTAATGCCTGTAGGTTAAACAATAATCTCTCTCAAGATTATAGCCTTTGAAAAACTTGGTTGGAAATAGCGGCAGATTTTTGTGGTTTTCTCGAAATGTGAAGTCATCTTAAAAGCATGCGGCGCCAAACAAACCTGCTCATTATAAACAGCTACTCAACTTTTCATGAAAGATAAAATAAAAAATAACAATGGTTGAGCTGAAGTAGTAATGGTTGAATTAAATCATTCATTAAACCATTACTACTGCTATTTCTAAACCAGTACTACCGTTTCTATGACTACAATTAAAACTACATCAACTACTGATAATGTTGTGGTTTAGGCTTCGTTTAACACACTGAATTACTTCTACCACAACCGCCGTTATCAACACTGCTCACTTGCTATTATCACCACCAATTCTCTTTTTGCCACCAAGATAAACAAAATATTCTTACGCAATTAGATATTTGTTTTTTTATGTAAGAGTTACATTTGTTTATTATGAAAATCTACCTTTGTTGTGGCAGTATATGGTTACTTCTACCACTGCCAGCATCATCTGTAAGAGCTTTGTGTACACCATCCAGTAACAGCTAATTAAGTAAATAGTCATGAAGAGCCTGAACAGAAAGAGCCAGCCCTAGTCCCTCCCCTGTCCTTTTCTGTAATCACTTCCACATTTCTCTTTTCCTCGCCTTCAGATGCAGAGTTAAGAGTGAAAACAACCGCACCACAAACAGCTGAGTGAGTTACAGCGCTAGATTGTTGGCTCAAAGAGTCAAGATCTTATGAATCACTTAAAGTGTCCAATTCGTCTTGATGAAACGTATTCCTTAATAATAATGTTTCAAGCAGCTAATCGTTATGGTGCATTTTTTGTTGTCTTGGCAAATTACAGCTGCATAGGTTTGTTTGGAATATTGCTGTTCAGGTCTAATATAAAAGCCCCACCCAGAAGTACTGAACAGACCTATCATCGGCTCTAAAACTCAGATCACAAATAAGTACTCCTGTAGAAAACTTGGATCAATGGGGTGAATCAGCTAATACAAAGGAACAAAATAAATACATACTTCAAGGAGGACAAAGCAGATTGAATCCTATAGGAGCAGGTCTTGTAATCAAAAGGTCAGCGGCCTCCCCACCCCTGCGCTGCTGTCGCTCCGATAGCCAATTACATCTCATTACAGACGCACTGGCTCATCAGCGCACTGGACGTCCTGACAGAGGGGCACAAGCTGCTCCCACATCAAGAGCCCGAATCAAGGCTTTATTCAACCAGCTGTCCCCCGCACGCTCTGCTCACTGCCACTGGGGGAGGCACATGTGATGAATAATTCACATTTAGGGTCAATACAATTAGAATAATGACTGGTTTAAGCAGAATAGGCAAAATGATGCATAACTGCTGTAATTTCAGGTTTTCACTTTGTCACATAAAGATGTTCCTAACGTTCAACTTAAACATAATTGAATTGTATAAAGATTTGTCTATTCATGGGTTTCAGCTGATGCAACATTTTGAGGACTTTTCGCATTCAAAAGATAAGATATTTTTGTGGTATCACTATGGCAATAGTTCTAATTTCTAATTATTCTGAAGCTCATAGACAGGGAAAGATCAAGTCATAGAAGTAGATATCAAATCTGTTTCATCTTGTCATTAATTAATTACATACAAGGGACTTGCTAGATTGCTGTATTTTCAATCTCTACTATAGGTTATTGTTTTTTCAGCTCAGATTAAAATAATTTATAAAAGATGAGCAGAAATCTCCTATGTCTAGGCCAGGGTCTTTATCTTGCAGTGCATTCTAAAGGCTATATAATAGCAGCCTGTATACTGCTATTGTCTTGCTTTATATTTATAAATAAAATAGCTAATACATACCCTAAGCGTGTTTTTAAATCGATTACATGTAACTACCATCTCGTCTATAAGAGTCCTCGTCGCCTACATTCAGAAAGCTGCGCGTACATTGGCCATGCCTGTGGTTCGGTTCCCCAGTGCGCTGTTCGGTTCACTTGAGGTGATACCGCTGCCTCCTCTCGCCTATTTTACCAGTGACATTTGTCTTTCCCGATGAATCCCCGTAGATACACAGACAGACAGGCAGACCACAGCAGTGCGCGTTGGGAGCCAGTGTCTGTGTAGTGTCGGGTTCGCCATGAAAAAACACGGGGAGGCTGAGGCGAGCGCTCGGTGCCATTACGCACAGCCTCTTAGCATCTCTCCAGCCAACATAAACAGGCCTACAGTTTGGTTGCCAAATAAATGTGAACCCAAGCTAACTATTGTGTATTATAATGCTAAATAATGTTCTATTTGTGTCGTATGTGCCCTGTCAGACGGTGCGTGCCATTGGCAGCACCGCGGATCAAGCTAGCTGTTTATTACAGCCTACCAACGTGGAGCCCAAACAGAAGCATTGATTAGTTTTACAGGGCTTAATGCTAATAGCCCTATGAAACATATTCCACGTGTGAGCATTTAAATATGCTAGTTTGTAAAAAGCGATTGGCTTACCTCCTTTAATCTCTTCCTTTAAACAAATAGAATTTAGAGTATTTCGCTACAAATACGAACAATCACTTACCTCAGGAGTAGACAGGCACATCAGCCGCCTCTAAGGCAATGTTGTTTATGAATGAAAGCCCCGGTGCGTTTTAATACATGGATGTGGCTGTAATTTCTACGCTTATTGCGGTTCGGTCGCGGCGACTCCAGACTGGGGCTGCGCACGCATCTTCACAGCCCTCTTCCTCCTCCTCCTCCTCCTCCTCCATCATCACAGGGACATCAGAGACAGATTGGCGCGTTGACGCAATAAGAGAGATAAAATTGGCTCATATAATTGAGTTTACATGTGAAATCTTGTTATTTAAAATCGCAGACTTTGAAATATGGCCTTTCGCAATTAAAAACCAAATAGGCCTTTATGGAAATTATTCTATAGGTTATGTCTTAGCCTATATGAAAAATACTCTTCTTTGTTGAGCTCTTTAGGCCTACGGTCAGTCAGTAGCTTATCATGGGATCATATAAACCAGCGTGTCAGAGCCAACATTGTATATTAAAAATGTATAAATAAATAGCGTGCGTTGGCGTCATTTCGAGAAATAACAAAAATACAGTGCATCTTTAAAATGAGTTTCAATATAAATACAATATACATGAAATCGTCTACTCCTGAGATAGAAGCCTTGTCTTCCCCCACTTGGAGGTCGAACTGCTTAATTTGACCATGACGCTGTTGACCGGTTTATGCAGTAGATATGAAACATACTGTGAGCTGGGGGCGTGAGTGGACTGGGACAGTCCCGTTTGAGGACGGTCCCTTGGGTCCCTGTATCAGTCTCCACCAGCCTCGGGCCCTGCCTCCGGCTCCTGCCTCTTATTATTGCCCCGCTGGGAGGATGTGCAATGCTTTATAATGAGGCTCACAGTACTCCCCTGTGGCCTAATGAGGGCGCTGCTGGCTCTTTGGTCTTGTTCCTCACCCATCGCCCACTATTAGTCACAGGTGCAGTTCAAAGTCTATTCTTCACATAACACAGGGTGAGTATTGAAAACAGTGACTTTCATTGACAGAAATTATTTGCATGTGTTGTCTCCTTCACTGTCATTCCTGATTCATTCACTTTGAATCAGCTCCAGACTTTTGCACAAACATGCATACAGCGCAGAGAGATGTGTCACACTACATTACTCAAATACCTTATGCTGATTGGCTCATTATGAAACCTTAGTTTTATAACTTTTTTAATTAGATACTGCAGGTTTGAAATAAAAAAGAGAGCCAGAAAGGAGCTACAAAACATAATCTTTGTTCAATTCAGTTAGTGTATTGTATTTGTTTATGCAAAGCAATGTCATGTTTCGTCCAAATCTACCTATTTTATGACTTTAGCCCTCCAGTTTTAAAGTGAAAAGACAAGGTCATATCGTTGTTATCTAGAGCAACCCAACCAGACTTCACACAACCCATTCCAAACTAACACAAACAGTAAAGGTAAGCTTCCACTGTCAAAAGCAAAATTACATTTTGCAGCATATGTAGCATGTTTATCCAAATACATCAATCACTGTAAACTCTGTGCTGAATGCCTACAGGAAATAAAGACCCACAATTCAAATGTACAAATTTGCATGAAAGCTGCCACAGAAAAATCCCCCAATTTGAGCTCGAGAACGCCCTCTAGTATACTGAGAAGTAAAACAATCTCGTTATGTGACCAAATATTCATATTTCATATATAAGTTTTAATCAAAGAGACGAAAGAAGTCAAATGTTGAGTTAAAATTCATAACTGTTCACTGTAAAGTGTGTCTTGTGTAAATATAGTGAAAGTCTTGATAGCCTTGGTTCTTGGTGTTTCTATTAAAAAGGAAGAAATACACATTCAAACAAAGTTATTTTAATCAGTCACATTTATTCATCTCTTTAAAGTGTACATTTGCTCAGCAGCATGTTGTGCTGCAGCAGTTTGTTCCAATAAGATTTACTATGGGTTCGACGCTTACTAAAAATAAATACAGTACAAGGTGTTCCACAGCTCAAAAATATACAAAGGTTCAAATTAATGTAAACTTTGAAAACTTTTTTTTACAATTCAACAAACTTTGTGACAAAAGTTATTCTATTTACAAATGTATACAAGAAAAATACAATTCTCATAGTAGTAACAGTATTTATTATCTTTGTGGATTCAATCAAATGTCTATAGTACCGTTATGTGTTTGTGTCACCATTGGTTTTCAGTCAAGTAAACAATAAAGACAAAACGAATGCCTCTAAAATATGATGCAGACTTTGGCAGAACAGTCAAGTCCAGTGGTGATATCCGATGGTAAACTAGTTCTTTTAATGATGGTTAGGTTAAAGTTTAGACCTGATTTAATCCTGGTTTAAGTCCTGTTTAGTCCTGGTTTAGTCCCTGGTTAAGTTGTGTACATGCCTCTCATGGCAGTTTAGTCTTGGTATAGACCCTGTTTAGTTCAGGAAAGTCAGACTTCAGAGTGTTTTCAACAACTATTTCAGTCTTGATTTAGAATTAGTTTAGACCCATTTTGGAAAAGGTGACAACTGGAAAACCAAGTGGAACGGCTTGCTGTGCTGGTTGAGAATAGAGCTTGTGTTATAGTTTTATTATTATAAAGTAAGATCAACAGCTTGGTGCAAATATATTTCCAGGTAAAACAGATCAGTGCAGTAACAAAACAACTAAAAACAACTGAGGGTAGGATGAACAGATGTGTAACCTGTCACATAAAGAACTGTGCAAAAATCAAAATTGAAAATTGAAGGGATGAAAAATGTTTACATAAATAATAATATTTTTCCCTTGGATCCAATCCATTTAAAGAATATGAAATATTAGTTATGATTTGTTATTTTAGCGTTAGATTCATTGCTCAATTTTTTGTTCACTGTATGCTAAAAAACCATACAAGACTTTGGCACTACTGTTTGACTACTGTTAGTTGTAAAGTAATTTAAAGTAAACTAACTTGTATTATGTTTCAAAAATAGACTCTTACTGGGCTAATGATGACAGCTTGAGTACCATTACCACTAGTAGCTTCAAACTTAAAGATGCACGCCTAGTTTATAACTGACCATACCATTTATTTATATACGCTGCTGCTCTTTATCACAACCAGATCCAAAAAATCTGTTATTAAATATTAGTTTATCATTGCATACTTTACTCCAGAAATTAAAAGTCATTTCAAAGGTATAAACCAACTTTTTTAGATGATCTATTCTGTGAAGTTATAAAAATAAATATATTTGTATGTGTGTAATTTGATTATAAGCAACCAGACCATGTTAGTAAATGTTTTGGCTAGTAAATAAAGGGACATTTGGTACAGAAAAGCAGCATATGCCATCTCCATAAATTACTGCTTGACACCTACTGACCAGGTTGACCACAGGCAGGCTATTCATTATGTCATATCTCTGCAAATACTGAACTTTCAGAGATCGAAGCTGCCACTTAATGCATGGATTCTGTAAGTGGTTAAACATTTGAACCCCCTGAACACATTCCACTCGTCTCTCGGCGACTATTCGTAAACAAACAAAATCAGCAAATCCACAGATGACCTTTTTAAGAATACATGTGTCCTCCTTGTTCCAAACGCCTCCCGATTTCACAACCTCACACTTGTAAATCACTTTCTGTTTTCTTCTTGTCTTTAGATTGTCAAGTTAGTGCTTGGCTTTGACAGATATAAAATACTTGGATGTAATTCTTTATCTTTCCGTTATTTTCTGTACAGGCATATGATCACACTGTTGTCCAGCTGAATGAATAGGTGCATTCTCATTTTCACTCTTACAGCGCCACACAGTGCTAGCCCTGATCTTTTATGTGTAGATATCAAAATACTTGGACAAAAGGTTCATAGAAATGGTTTCTTATTGCATAGGTATTCACAGAATACATAGGGTGGTACATTATTCATTTTGTAGGGGAACAATAGGAGGGAGGCAACCAGCTACTTGGCTTCAGGTAGGAAAGTAAACACTGTGATACCAATTTAAAATAGTAATGTGCTTTTAATAGTCAGTTTAAAAGGGTCACCAGGGGAAAAACTATGTCCAAATTTGACAAATGTGTTGCTGATTATTGTGTTGTTTTTTGTCTGGTGACAAAGTTTTGACATAAATTAAGTTATAAAACAGGATGGTAAAATATCAAGTAAAGCTGCATTTCATCTTAATGTCAAGCTGTAATAAATCATTGCATAAGTTTTCATTTGTGCACGGTTCAAAGAACTGGTTGCCCATTTAAATGATGGTGACGATAGTTCTAAGTGTGTAAAATATCCATTACAAGTGAAACTATGCACAGACAAACCATAAAGGGACACTATTTTCAGTAAATATAGATTTTTACACATTTTAAAAAACTAAATATAGATTTGATTTTTAAACAATTTAAATTCATAAGTTGTTCCAGCTCATTTCACATGCCCTTTATGTGCATTAGTCCAGTGGTCCATGATAGTTTTTACCTCGACCTTTCTCTATGAAGATCGGTCGTCATGGGGACTACTGTCTGAATTCTCCGTTTCGCCCTCAGAAATAGCTTGCATTGGTGCGGAGTAGAGTCGCCTCATCCCATAGCGACTGCTGCTGGCGGGAGGGGGGATCCTGGAGCGCCCCTGTCTGGAGGAGTGGAAAGATTTTGGGGAGAAACCCTCGGAATTTGATCTGGGATAGGGGCTGGAAACAGGTTGCTCTGAGCTGGTTTGGCATTGTATGGGTGATGAAAGTTCTTCGTAGGGTCTTGGCGAGTCGAATAGTAGAGAATCCGAGGGAGATTTGGGCGTAATGGGGCTTTTGAGGATCTCCGTAGCCGACATGCGATAACTGGATTCAGATCGGCTACCCTTTTTCAGAAGTAGTAGTTTGAACTCTTCATTGGAGGTGCTGGATTTTTTGGCGTTCCTGTAGATTGGTCCCGGGACTTTGTGGAGGCCGCTGGGCGGGGTTACGACAGGGGGCGGAGACACAGCAGAGGTGGGGCTTGGGCTAGAGGCGGAGCTACAAGGAGAGGCGCTTCCTGATGCTGCACTCAGGCGGGTTCGAGCAGACAGTTCAGTAGAGTCCTTTCGTCCAAGAACTTTCCTCTTGGACCTAACAAAAACACAATGTAGTTAATATTAGACAAAGTAGAATCCCCTGTGTTTTTTTGTTATTTATTTCTATTTATGGGGTTACTTTTATTAGATTTTGAGGTTTGAGAAGTACTAAGGTTAAGTAGAATATATATATATATATATATTTTTTTTTTCTATTATTCTTATATCGTTACTCTCAACAGCCATATACCACAGTAGTAATGACAATACTACCAACACGATTGTCGTTAATCAATTACTATTAATAACAATAATTACTATTACCATCATCATCACCATCATTAATAATAATGATAGGAATATCTCTACTGTTATTCATAATAACAGAATATATATATTCTACTCAAGAGCATCAAAAACTTTAGTTTTTGAACTGTACTATGTGCAAGTATTTTTGTATTTTATATATATATGTGTGTGTGTGTGTGTGTGTGTGTGTGTGTGCATACTGTACACACTACTGAATGTAGAAAATAAGAATAATGTAAGGTGTGTAATAACGTAAGTGACCTGTGGATCATGGCAAACAGGTCCTCCGTGGTGCGTGATTTTGTTGGAGACAGAAACACACTGTCATCTTCTGGTCTGGACTCATCGCTCAGAGGAGACACGGAGGGGTCACTTGGGGTGCTGTCTGTAATACAAAATATTACAAAACTACATGACCATCATTATAATCAACCAAGAAAAAAGATTCAAAAGATCAGAACTTTGTTACATTATTATCTTTAAACAACTCTCTTTGCAGCATTTTGAGTTTTTTTTTTTTAAATAATAGTCAGTAATGTAAATTTAGCATTCTATATTTCTATACATGTCCGACCTCTAGCAAAAAAAAAAAAAAATTTATCAGATGCAGAAATAGACTTAGACAAACTAAGAGCCAGTTCATGCTGGGGACTTAATGCATTCTGAGAACTAAGAAAAAGTGCAGAAAACTGTGACACAAACAACGGTCTTAAGAGGTAACTTCATGATTCAAAAGTACAATACCTTTACTGCAGTAGTCTTCGTCTTTAGTGCTGGGGGAGCTTTCGGTTGACACACCTGAGGATTCTGGGTCTTCCACCTCTTTAATGTCCTCGCTGTCTGTACACTGCTCTGAAAGCTTTGACTCATTATCCATAGACAACAGTTTATCTGCACTGCTGCTGTCCAAATCATCCTCCTCCACTATCTCCAGTCTCCTCGCAGTGAAGCTTTCCAACTCCAGGGGGCAGTCTTCAGAAAGGATAAGTGAGTCAGACTTGTTGCCATCTTTGTCCATCTCCAAAGTTGGCTCTGAATGTGTCATGCTCTCAAGTGAAGACGAAACCTCTTTGTCTTGACTATTTATCTCACAAGAACCTGTAAGCTCCTCGTGTGAAGTGAAGACCGACTCGCATGACTCTTGGGGAGTGGCCTCAGAGCTGGATACAACAGAGCTGCCCAGTTCAGTGGAAGTAGACAGTGCACTAGCTAGGCTCATAGTGGGATCTGTGAGAGTGGCATCTAGCGTGTTTTCATCTAGACTGCCTTCGTGCTCCTTAAAAATAGATTTGAGCTGCACAGTATGAAGCACTGAAGGTGTGATGGCCATGGGATGTACATCATATAACTGTCCTTTTGGTGTTGCTGTTACAGTTTCTCCTGGTAATTTGGATTTGTTTTGGTGGAGAATTTGAGTCCTATAAACAACAGCCTTGTTGTGGTTTTGAAGAGCGGCAAAATCCAAATGGGATGGTGGGATTGCAGGTAACTCCAGGTCCTTTTTACATGTAGCATTTTTGTAGGACAGTGACGTCAAAGAGGACTTCCTCTCTGGGACTTTTGGCTTTCTTTTCCTGTTAGCAGGGGACAGAGGCCCGGGAAAGAAGGCTGAGGGTATGGAGGAGGTAGGGGTTTCTGACTGACTGGAGTAGCCACTGGATGGGCTGGCTAATCCGGCCAGTTTCTCAGGAGAGGTGAGTTTGTAGTCGCCCTCCACTGAGGGCAAAGAGGGCGTGGTGGATCGGGAGCCAGACTGAGAGGTTTGGGATCCAGAGCTGTCCTGGTTCTTCTCAATGACAGTGGTGCCAGTGGCTGTGCTGGAGTTAGACAGGGATCTGTATGTGTCATTGGACTTAAGATCATTAAGGAGCCACAGGTCTGCATAGTCCGACTGCACCACCCCCTCATCTTTAAACGAGTGTGCGTCTGTGGAGCTGAACACGCCCAGGTCAGGCAGCGCACTGCAACCGTCCCACACCTCCAGAGGACCTGGAGGCTCCAGGGACTCCCGAGACAGAGAGGGCTCCATGTGCCCTGAGGAGCTGGACAGGGCCAGCTGCAGCCTGCGCTCTTTAGAGCACAGGGGTGGCTGCTGCCCACAGCTGATCTTTGGTTCACTGTGCTCCTGGAGATTACCCTCACTGCTGATTTTCCTGAGAGACGAGCTCCTCTGAGGTGGGCTCGGTTTTGCTTTCTTCTTCCTCAGAGACAGACAGCGACGGCCCAGGGTCATTTGACCTCCGACCTCCGAGAGGCTGTAATCAGATGCTGCGTAGCTGTTGTAGGTGAAGCTCTTGCTACCTTTGAGCCCACAGTCAAAGTGCATGGAGGTGTAGTAGCCTTCAGTGTCCACAGAGTAGTGGGACACAGTGTCGGCCTTCTCAGACAGGGGCTTGTCTGAGAAGCTGCTCTCACACGTGGCCATGCTGGTGAAGCTGGGGCAGTCCAGGCTACTCTCTGGGTTTGGCTCAGGGCTGAAGTCCTGAGGACAGGGGGCTTCAGTCTGAGGAAAGCCCCAGTCACTGCCCACAGGAGTGCCCACCCCCGCCTCCTCTAGGATGTCCATGGCTGTGGAGGAGAAGGAGCCAGCTCGCTGTGACCTCAGGCCCTGGTAGTGGTCCAGAGGGTCGTCTGTGTGGTGCGTGGCTGCGTTTAGAGAGAGCTCAGAATCGCAGTGGGAAGAGCCTGTGAGGGGAGGTGATGCAGCGGGGGGCATAGTCTCTGAGGTTTGGGAGGGGCATGTGGAGCTACTGCCGCTCCAGTTGCCGCTGGAGGACTGGTGCTCGTCCTTATGGTCCATGGGCCCGTGGAGCCCTGCCGCAGCACAGTGCACTGGGCTGCTGAAGGTGTCTGAGCTGGAGGAGATCTCACAGCTGCCCATGTCACTCTTTCTGGGCAGCGCTGCGTGGGCTCGCTCCATCCAGCTCCGCTCAGGACTGTCTGGCAGTGGATTATACTGCAGACTGGACAGAGACTGAGGGTCTGAGCTCCCGCCCTCAGCGCTCAGTCTTAACTCTGCTGCAGCTGATAAGAAGTCCTCCCCCTCATAAGGAGACAGCTCCTCGTCACTGTCATGGTGCCCGTTGTCCAGCAGGTGGCTGGGGTCCCGGGGCAGACTGCGGGTGCGCAGGTGAGCGGTCATAGATCCAGCAAACATGTTATCAGTGGTGTCGCGCAGAGAGGAGATGTTCCCTGTGGAGTAGGACAGGGACAGGGCCTGGCCTCTCTGGGCCCTGATGCGCCTCCAGGACGGAGCTCCAGACACCAGAAAGTCTTCGGTTTGACAGCCTGAGTCCCGAGTGTTTAGTGCCTCTGTGGAGGGGCTGGCATCCGCACTGGCATGGACGATCACTGCCCGCTCCCGAGATCCCGGTGAGTCGTCCGAGTCGGCAGAGGAAAAGAACGCTGAGAGCACAAGAAGTACAAGAAGAACAGTGTGTTAGAGAGGTGCCCTGAATAACTGCCTGCGTCAAACACACTCTTATGATGAGTAAGCAAACTGCAGCTGCGCTCACAGTGTGAGCAGGACACTGCATATTTAAAAGTTAGGCTCTCTGAATGTATTTGACAAAATGGTTTACTGTGTAGCATGACATGATGTAATTTACAACCAGGCGTATAATTATCTAAAACACATGCACAAACAACAACAACTGATGATGTTAAGAAAACGTACAAAGTACTTTAAACTTCCCCTGGTACTTTTGTGTAAAAATGTTAATAACAAAGCACCATGGTATAATTTGTAAGCATGTCTGTGTGGATACATACCTAACTCTTGCTGCACCTGTCTGGGAATGCCGGCCACAGTTCTTCGTCTCCTCAGCTTCCTCCTCCGCTGAAGCACAGACTGTGAGTGAACCAGGGAGCAGCGCACACTAGCATCTCTGTCAAAGCCAACCCCTGCAACACACATGGCACATCTGAGAAATCTTTGTTTGGAGGCAACTGCAGCCCTTCCTCCTTCTTTACATCTCTCACATATAAAAAAACAACTCACTCCACTTTTTGGATGTGTAAAATTAGATAGTGTTTAAAAATAGGCTGGAATAGAGAAAATGATAAAACTGTCAAACAAAGCGAAATATTTGGAGCCAAGTGAAATTAGCAAAATGAAGACATGCCTTTTAAAGTGCAGTGCTTCCAATAGCTGCAGAATAATATCTAGTAAAAGTTTTAAAAGGGACTTTACTTGAACTCTCTCCCTGTTAGCTTCTCTTCCTCTCCCTTCCCATGCTTTATGGCCATCATGTGATACCAGGTCAGGCTTTTCGGCACCATAGCAATTGCAAGGGTTCGCTTACAATGTGCATTTTTTTTTATCCTAAACTGTCTTTGACCCAGCTAGCTTTGGCATACAGCTCTGCTAATTCGAATCAATGAGGATAAATAATGTTAGGCAGACCCTTTCAAGAGTTTAGACACACAGCTAATCTGCATTCATGTCACAGCAGCCTGCCTCATCCTGCAGAAGATGAACCATCAGAGCGTGAGAAAGCAGGTTAACAGGGCATAAACCATGACTTGCAAATCCTCTGTGATTTTACAGAGCAATGTCGGTGATTTTTAGTTAGAATAGCTATTTCCCTTACTTTAGCCAAGCCACCCAGTACTGTATAAAAAGTTAAAGTTTGAGTCTTGTTTTCTGTTAATTTAAGTGTGAAGTTTAACTGAGCTGTTATTACTTTCTCTTGTCAAAAAGATACAGCATTATTGCACATAATAATTTTATTACACTATATACTCCTACATTACTACAACTATTCCCACTACTACTACTATTAGCATACAATTACTTTAAATGGAATTATGAATGCAATGACAAATTTAAGTTATGTTAGAGTTTCTTACTACCTCCTGTAACCATACTTACAATTTTATTTGCTTTTACCACTTAAACTGCCTCCCCTATAAGTTCATTAAAATTATGAACAGGAATTCTTCTATTCAGTCTATTAGATGAATTTCAGTGAAGCAGATGGAGGACGCTGGCATTTACCGGTCACATTAATGGGTATGACGCATGAGTTGATGACTTGAGAGTTGGTTTTCATGCGCTCCTCTGGGGTGGGCAGCGGCAGAGCTCTAGTCCAGTTAGTCTGCTTGTCCAATGTGGTGGGGATGTTAGGGATGGGACACTTAGAGCGGTGACCCAGGGCAACCCCGTCAGTGTCGGGGTCAAGGGGCGTGGCCTGGAACAGATGGATATTTATGGTTAGCATGTGTTAGGCTAGTTGTAAGCACTAACAGTGTCAACTCAGCTTCAGAGAGGGTGAAGTGTTAAGAAGCAGGATTAGGGCTGCACAAAATATTACAGTTCTACTTCGCTATTTATTATTTATACAAAGGCTAGTGCAATTAAAGGTGCACTATGTAACTTTTTGGTTGGAGATCCATCACCTGCTTGTTTCTATGGATATGTCATTGCCTTACCTTACATTTTTTCAATTACAGGTTTTACAGCTCAAAAAACAGGCATTCTGACTGTGAGTGGGATTGCCTCTTCATAGATCTGACCTGTAACTTGGTCTGGTTTGGTCTCCATAAAGATAGAAAGGTTTAATAACATACTATGAAACATTCAAGACAAAGCAATAGCATCTCCATGGAAAAACGCACTTGACAGACCCTCCACCTGAGAAGTTACTCAATGTACCTTTGAGTAGAGTCAATATAATAATAATTTACAGTACATTTTTGTGAATTAGTAAATTAAGTTTTAGTCCTAAGTTTAATCTTGTACTGATGCGGTGACATAGTTTAGACCTGGTTTGAAATTGGTGTTTGGTGTTTTTGGTCTTTTTGCCAGACTGGAAAAATTGAGATGCTTGAGGCGAGCTCAGCTTTAGGAAGATCGGTGATGGTGATGTTTTAATCTGTGGTGGATTCTTTGTTGAAAGTTAAATCAATACAAATGTCCTATATAAGAAGCTGAGTTTCCACACTGTCAGTCTGATTAGTGGTGGAAATAAGTAACATGCTTTTCAGAATAAGACAACAGAAACATGCACAATACCACATGCAAATATGAAAGGTCAGAAAAGTAAAAACCAAGATCAGCCAAAGGTAGAGAGAGTAGCTAATATGTGAGAATTATTACTACAAGAAATGCAAAGTAGCACTTAGGTAGCCATTCAATAAACTAGTTATGCATTTAGCTAAAAAGAACAACATGTGTCTTATTTATGTTTAAGTTTCATGTGACACAAACAATTTCAAAGTTTTCAAATAATATACGCTATATAGAAAATGAATACTAATCTGAAATAATAACAATGAAAATTTTTAAAGCCTTCCTAAAATTACAATCCAACATATAAACAATGTGCAGAGTGACCATGGCTTGTATCATTACTTCAGAATAATAACAGAAATACAACATGATGCATTAAAACCAATCTAAAAAGCACAATATATTCAAAAAGTTTAAGAAATGGATCTCATTCCTACACATCACTACTGATACCAACCAAAACAAAACAGACTTCAACTACGGCATGAGGCTGTAATGTGACAACAGAAGGCTCTAGTCACAACACGTCAGATCGGAAATGCTTGACTCACTCCTCAATAATGTGTGGCACCCCTGTCTGTGTAAGTCCCCACATAATAACCAAGCAAGCTCCAGAAATATTTGGCAGAAAACATTTCTGGTTTTAGCATCAATCCACACACATATTCCGACTCTGGAAAGTAGTTCAAAGTTTTTCCATTGGCTTCCTTAGACGCTTGGCCCCAGCCCTGTAGCACACGATCCAATAAAAGTAATATCCTTAAAGCCATTGGAGAGCTTACCTCGGGAGTCCGACATTTAAGTGGAACACATGTGAAACTGCGATTCAATCTTAAGTTCCCACCTTCTAGGGACAGCTAACCCACCCCCATTTTAGAAACCAGCTCTCCAAGCCTTTGTGCTCGCAGTTCCCAGCAAGCCAGTGAGACCCAGACAAAAACCTGGGGGTCCACAAAAGAAACCGGTTTCCGTGGTAACTTCAGGGCGGACATGTAGAAGAAAATCAAAGGGAGGGCATTTCACAGCTGATCTGTTTTTGAGAGGCATAAAAGAGGCGTCTGAGAGGAGTGACTGAGACCACTGGCTGTTGAAATAACGCAGAGTGATCCTGGAAGAATTGGTGTTTGTTTGCACACACAATACATATTTAGTGACAACAGCTTTAGGGTAAGATAGGCTCTTTGGAAGTTTTGTATACAGCGCAGAGGAATTTTGGGTAATCATAGACAGATACATATAATATAAGGTCACACTGATGATGAAGATGTTACACTGTGTCTATATATTTTTTCAGAAATACAATTATTTAGCCTATATTTTTATATTTGTTTTTTGAAAATATGTAGAAATGTGATCTTTGACTACGACTAAATGTAGATATTGTAGCTATTAACGGTAATCATATAATATATTGTTATTAATACTAATAATACAAATTGGTTCTAAATATGCATATTACTTATAACTTTGAATTTGGTTACAACATTATCTACATATTTTTTGACTTTTTAAAAGGCACTTACTTCCGCACTTCTGTTATGTTCACCACGACTACTGCTACTACTACAACTATCACATTCACAAATATTTTTCTGTAAATATAAGATATGTTTAATAATGTGTTTGTACACGTTTCATATTTAATACAAGCTCTTATTTTGTTTTTGTTTTTCCCACTGGAGCACAGAGGGATTGTGGGTAATCTTAGGCACTGGTTTTGTAAATGTGAAGCCTGTCATTATTGAAACCACTGTACGTAGCCACAACATTCTTGACATAGAGCAGACCTTTGCATGACCTCTGCTATGGAAATGCACTGAAACTGGCCTAGACTAAAAGAGCAGCCAAAACCGATAATGGCTGAGACAGAGGCATGCATTTGAAAAGAAATGCTGAATAGAGAGCTACGATAGAGTTGTGAAAACCAAGTTAGGAGGAGCACACAGCAGAGGTGACCAGCAGGATGGGCTGGTAAGAGAGGAGAGGGGCTATACCTTTCTGCTCCAGGGGGACAGGCGGCAACATTCAGTGGGGGAGGAGGAGCGGGTGGATTCAAACTACACAAAACAGGGCAACATAAATGACACATACAAAATGAAGCAACATAGGCACATGTCAATAATTTAAGTAAATTTCGTGTGGAAAAGTATACATATTGACTACTTTTTGTTTTGGCTTTTTTGCTCCGTAAAGGCTACATTCAAATTGAAATCGCCATATCAATAAGTGAACACGTGATATATTTTCACTTGTTTATAAAAGTTAATTCATCACTTTTTAGAATTATACAGCCCATATTATGCTATTTTCTGATCTATGTCATAATGTTGTTTCCTTGTCAAAACAGACCTGGAGTTGTGTTTCGTTTCATTCACACATGTTTAACACATAAATCTTGCATATTTAGGCTGAGTTCTTCTCTCAAGCAGAAAACACTGTTAACTAGAAAACTACCGCTTCATGACATCAGAATGTGGAGCAGAGCATTTTGAGCTTTGGAGATGTAGACAGCCTGATAATCCAGGATTACTCAAACATGTGTGAATGAAACAAAACACAACTCAGGGTATGTTTGTGATGAGGTAACAACATTCGAACATGGCTTAAAGCTCACAGTTTTCAATATAGGAATGTTAATGAACAAAATCTCACTTGACAATAATATACATTTAGTGACATGTGCCCGTACATAGATCATACAAGAATGGAGATTTAAATACTTAATAACATAATAGCAGAAATGTATGTGCAAAATATAAAACATGATATACACAAATAGTTGTTGATGATATATGGTTTCATGCCCACATTAAGTATTGCAGTTTTACCTCATTTTGAGTAAACTGAGTGGATGCATCTTTAACGTTTCTCTGCTTGAAGGACAATTGTAAATTAACTTATTGCTTAAAATGTGTATATAGAGTAATCAAAAAGTATATACACAGATATATCAGTTTTTTTTCTTGTCTTCTGCTGTAAAAATAAGCATTATTTTTGTATCCACAAAACAGGTGGTCAGTCCTCTCACCGTGGTTAAATTGGAGTGCTTCTTGGTGATGTCTGGGGAGGGGTACAGGGGCATCGGGGGCAACGCCGAGATGGAAATGGTGACCCTGCGCTCTCTGCTGTCGACTCGCCTCTGCTCGTGATCTAGGAAAAACAAAATTAAACTTATATACTAACATACTTTCCTCCCTCTCAATCCGTGAGAAGTACTCAAAGCCAGCATTTATAATTATTTGGCTCGTTCACATTTGGCATTCAGATTGCAATAACAGAAACTAGCCACTAGAGGCCAGAATTACATCACCATTGCAGTGACATTGGCTTTGGGCAAAAAAACTTCCAAAATTGACTGAGAAAGTGTAAAATACCAATTGGAATCAAGAGGAGTGCAAACAGAAGTTAATAGTTAAATATAGTGTAATGTGACTGTGTGTGGTACCTCTGTGCAGGGCCCATAGGCTGAAGTTGGCTTGTCTGTGCAGCTCCACGAGACATTCTGGACGTGTGTTTGGGTGGAAGACATTTCTCTGCTGATGCCACGGCGCCTGGAAATGTGCGGTCAGCTTACTCTCCACATCCAGGTTAGACACAGCTGTCAAAGCAAGACAAGAAAGAAAAGAAAAAAAGGTTAGGACATGTTACTGGGCAGGACAAAATGGGGGTAAACAGTAGGGACAGACATTATACTAAATGTCAGAGCTGGGAATTGATCTCACAACATTAGAGCTGGAACAGAGCCTATATACAGTACATGCAGGTATAAACCATAGTATAGTACACCCTGGTTCACCCTGATTCAATACCATAGCCGTCCTGGGGCAGCCTGAGGAAAATGTGGCTGGCCGGCTCCCTTTCTGAGCTCAAAGCCATAACCAATACCAATTACAGTAACACAAACTTCAATACAGGTTAGGTATATGTGAAATGTCTTGCTTAAGGGCACAACACAATTATGAATACATTAAAAGAGATGTGAACAGAGCTAATATCACTATGAGAATTCCTTCCTTCTATAATTCTATAATACTACCCATACTACAATCACAGTACTATAACAACTACTGCTTCAACTACCACTGCTACTACCACAACAAATACTACTACTTCTTGTGCCATATTATAGATAGTGGACTATTTCAGTAAAAGCAAATGTGAGAAAATGCAGGGGACACATAATGCTTTTGCCTGTGGTCCCACAATAGGCTTTAATGTAACCTGAGCCTGACTTTCATGAGCCTGATTCTGACCAGCGTCCAGGCTAATCCCACTGGCCTCCTCAGATCTCCTCAGGTTTCACACTGCACTTACTTTAACCAAAATGTAGCCTCCAATGTGGGAGGTCTGGCAAACGCATGTGTAGCAGGGGAATCTAATTTGTAAAGAGGATGTTTAGATTTCCAATTGTGGTTTCCCCAGCAGCAAATTATAAGTGCAAATTGAATTAAACAGAAGACTGCAGTAGTTTTTCAGAAATGTTCAAGGACTCTAAAGGTAACTGAATTAAACGAGAAATATACTAAGCCTGTACCAGGACTAAACTTGGTCTGAATCAGCCAGGACACATAAAAGAGGCTAATCCAGATTCCAGAGCCAGGACTGAACCAGGACAGAATAGGGTTGGCAAAAGTATAGAAAATCAGTTACAAATTGATATTGAGAAAACTAATATCAAAACTATATACTCATTTGAGCAGTTATCGGTACTAAAAAGGCACATTCACAGGACAGAAGTGAATAGCTTTAGAATGATATTTTTGAGCTGTATCAAAACAAGTATAAGAGCACATAGACTAGTAGATGTCCATGGACCACTATGGAACCTATCTGGACAAGTGAGGGATAAAACCACATGGTAATATAAAAGAAAGTGCCTCGATTTAATTGTCTAAAGAAAAAGTGTATTTTATTATCATCGTGGCATTGAAATCAGTATAGAGTATTGAGTCTGTTCCTTAGTATTGAAATCAAGTTTTAAATTTTAGTATTGTGATAGCACTAGGACAGTAAGTTTATGTACAAACTCAATACGCCTGTGGGAGCAATATATCTTAATAAATTTGCATAATCATTATCTTATCTCTGCCTTTGACTGCGGATATTTGAATAGGTTCCACATCAGCCATCGAGTTTCAAACTTTTTCATTTGAATGGGCCTGGAACTAAGGGTGGGTGATAAGGACAAGAATTTTCACATTTTTTGGATAAATATAAACATATTTTACAATACCTCAGAGAAGCTCTAAAACAGAAGACTGCAAAAGACTGGAGTGAATTCTATTTCTAGCACAAAGTCTGCACCGGCTCCTTGGGGCTTATTTTTAAGTGACAGCCCAAATAAGAAAGCACAATAGGGCAGAGAGTTGAAGTTAATCTTGGCCCAGACGATGTTTTGGGATGGCATCTTGTGGAACACAGCTAAGCCTTTGTCTAAACACACAAACATCTGTCCTCACTCTGTCCACTTCTCTGTACTTGTCCTTGACCTGAAAGTCCTTCTATCTGTCCTCTGGTCATGTTTGCTTCAGGTCATACTTCATTTATTTAAGTCCAGCATCCACAACCAGTACGTTTTACTTCGAAAACAACACTTTCTTTACCATTAAAGGATTTGGGATTAGTTAAGTACTGTGGTGCCGTGAAATCCCCAGAAAGACAAAGTTATCAGCTATAACAAAAAGGACCAGACTTTATCCAAAAAACACCCAGAGACCTCTGTCAACACTCACAATGACCTGCTGACCTGTCCTGACATGTTCTGGATTCTGTCTCCATCTAAAACAGGACCACCACAAATCATTCTTGATTCAAACTAAGACATTTTTCTCATGGTGAGGAAATGATCTGACACTAATGTTAAAGAAGTACTTATATGTATATGTATAGTTAATAATGATCTAAAATGATCAACTGCAGCACTGATTTCCGCCTGTCCTGGTACATTGTCATAAACGTCATTAGAAACATGCTAATGGTCTCGCCTATGGATAGCTACAGCTTAAACAGTGAATAGTGGATTTTTAAAAGTGGTCAAAATGGCTACCCAATACTTTTGCTTCAAACCTGTATCATCATTTCAAAAAGAAATTGGACAGCAAAGCACAGAGCAGTGGGCGTGTATGGGGTAAGTGAAAACTGGTGATTTTTCAAAGCAATTGTGCCTTGACTGCAGGAGAAGCAAGATTATTTAAATAACCACTATAAATACAACTTTGAGAAGGTAAAATTAGTTACTTGGAATATGCTCAAAAACTTCTGTTTACCTGATTTAACCCTGTGTCTCCGTCCTCCTGCTGAGAGCTGAACTTCTGGCCCTTTTGTGAGTGACAACCTGAGCAAACTACAAAACCATCTGACATCAATAACAACAACAACAACAACAACAACTGCAGCTGCTACCGACTTACACTTAACCAATGGGAGTCTGCAAGTTTAATGGGAGGACAATCTAAGGAGTCCATTACAAGTCTTTAGTGAAGTTTTCAAATGTGGAGGCGCTTAAAGAGAAGAGCAGGGGTCAGCTGGTCCCCCAAACAGTCTGAGGCCAAGAAAAACAAACATGCACCAATCTAGTTCAATGGCCTCTCATCAACTTTCTCTTTCTCTTTTCCTCACACTCTCACCTGACAGATCTTTAAGACGGTAGTGCGGCGTTAAGAAACAGCAGATTTATAAGTTTGTGAGGGTAGTGTCAATGACAAATGTAGTTTTTATGTTTAAATCCAGGAGTATTTTTAGAGATTCTGTAGGCTACAATTTTGAGAGACGGGTACAAAAGAAGATACTAACTTTATTTGAAAGGGAAACAAAAATTAAGCAAAATCTGACCAAAACATAATCACCATGCTCAAGATTCCAGATGAGTGTCATATCTATTACCTCCTCTTTGTCACACTATCAATCTTTCCTCCTTATGTGCCCCAGGATCAACCCTCCAAAACTTCTCTTCAGTGTCTGGAACGCTGCAGGCCACAAGTCAGAACCAGGCCCCCGCAGAGAGCAGAGAACAGAGGGATAAAAGCTCCATCTCCAGACTGCAGCCTTACTCAGCCTTGTAATTTACTCCACCTTGGCCCAGACAGGAGCCAGCCAGATCTAAACCTTTTTCACACCCGCCACTGACACTCGCGTGCATACACCTGCAATTTAGCAGCACCCTTGGAAACAACTGCGTATGTTAGGTCACGCTTTAATAAGGCTGCAAAGAATGTATTGACGACATTAGAGGAAAATGTACAATAGATTTATAATGACTACTCTATGGAAATATATTTCTTTCTTGCCTGTCTGGGGTCGCTGTAGCCAGTTATAATGCATGTTTGTTAGTGTGGTAAAAAGTTAAAATCTGGGGCAAGCACAAACAGACCTTACCAGTAACTATAGCTGCACAACATATTGCAAATTAATTGTTGTAAAAATGGTTGTAAAATTGTTGTAAAGCAAATTTTTGCATCAATTTTGACCACACAAAAGGCATTTTCAGCATAGTTCTGGTTCAGTCTGGTTTTAGTCCTGGTTTAGTCTTACATGTGTTCCTTATATTAGGCATTCTTACAAAGCAATGCAATTTTCCGTACATAGCATATGGGTTCCAGTTTAAATCCATTATAGTCAATTTAAGAGTGACTTTACCTTGGTAGGAGAGTAAAAGACAGCATCCCAGCGCCATGACAACACACTCTCCTATCCTTATCTCCTATCCTTAGCATTAGCATTAGCAGTTCCCTGTCAGCACAGCTCAATGCCTGTGCGTGCCTCCAACATGTCCTCAATGGCTTTACTGTCACACTGACCCACACAACCCGCCTCAAACATCTGCCCACTCTTTCCCTCCCCCTCCCCTCCGGTCCCATCCCGTATTTGTATGTTTGTCCCCGTCCTACTGTATCCCCCGCCCACCATGACTTCCCCCCAAGCCTCCCCTCAGGCAGTTACAGATGATCCGGCCAGACCCCTATCCCAACCAAGTCTACCACTAATCTGTTTATATGGTCCAATACAGGAAGAGCCCGTAGACGTACTAATCCGAACCGCGCAGTGACCTGACCGCTTAACCCACAATACGGAGGATAGTGGAATGCAGTATAGTAATGTAAAAGTCAAAATACTAGTAAAAAAAAAAATACAATAAGATAAAAAAATGGGAAAAATCTGAATAGCGTTATAATGATAGTAAGCATTATAAGCAAGGGATGTCATTTTGCTAGTCCGATACCTGGATAAATAGGACAGAGTTGTGCAGGGAGGACATCCAGAGTAAAACCTCAACCATGACAACCAATGAATCCTATGAGGCAGTTGGTTTGCCTGAAAATGCTAAAATACAATAAATGTTTGTAGCCTCCTTTGAAACGGCACACTAATACGTTTAAACCTGCAAGCGTTAAATAGAAAGCAACTCACCTAATCCAATCAAGTACAGATTAAATCCCTCTAAAAACACGCCTCATTCACCTTCCCTTCCAAAAAGTCCAAATATGACCCTGAAATCTCCAGTCCATATTGAAGGTAATAGTTCCAAAAACACAATACATTTGGGAACGCTGTGTGTCCTTCTGTTGTCCGATCTGAGCTGTGATTAGTGAACACACAGACTAGATGAGAGACATAGGAACAATAATACCAGGCTGTGGTTAATCCGCTGTAGCTCACTTCCTCCTGAATGATGCGCCTGATGTGGAGCTTTGGTCTCCAGGAGCCAGGGACAGAAGAAATAAGTTTGGTTATAGAGAGTCAATTTTAGCAATAGCCAAATGCCAGAATGTGCACAATGAAAACCCACTTTCAGTACTGTGCTTCAAAGTATCTTGGTTACAATGAGTGGATCTTTGATATCCTTAAAAGAATACAGCATGGGTCATGGGATATAAAATATAATATTTTGATTTTATCACGAGTTAAATTGCCTAAATGATGAAGGTTATTCATATTGCTTCATATTTATCATTTTCCCGTAATTTGTAAGTATACTTTCCCTTTTTGCAGTTAAAAAGTTGGATCAACACTGTACAGTGAATTCTTTGGACTGAATAGAGATGAGAGAGGCCTTCAAGCTTTTACAAATGGTGAGGAGCACTTCAGAACCGGCCATAAACATGTCCCACATCACATTCTTCTGCCATTTGCCAAACAACATCACAAGTGTCCAGGGTCACTATAGACGCCCTGTCTCCTTTTACTTTCACATTTGTTTAGAGAACAAACAAAATCACATTTTCAGATGTTACTGTTTTTCTAAAAGGAGCACACAGCAATAATAAGGAACACTGACTACCCCGCCAACTGTGGGCTCCATATGGGTTATGTCTGGGCTTTGTATTGGCAGGGGCTGTGACTGGGCAAACCCAAGAGGGCCCACAAACACAGTTAGGGCCATCTAGGAAGCCCACAAAAGCCCATATATGACCCACATGGGCCCAGTAAGTGCATTTCTCCAAACAGATCAATGATGTTCTATCGTTAACTTTATTTAGTGATCAGATCCATATCTGTGCACCTGGTCATTAAATCCTCCCCTTACAGTATATTGCTTACAGTAAAATGCCGATTACATTTCCTTTGCCAACAGCACACCACATCTTGGTGAATAAGTCACAAACCCACCATGGAGCAGAACGTAGTATTTTAGCAGCCACACCTCCTGGGACGCCCTGCCGGAGTTCACCTGGGGCTTTGAAGAGCCACAGCAGGTGTGTCCCGCAACCTCACTGTGGAATGCTGGGAAAGGGAGGGCAAGAGAGGGGCAAAGGAGCAGCCTGCAGGGCCACTGATCTGCACACTGTAATCACACCGGCAACTTCCTGATCTGTGTCAATGTTTAATTACTGAATTACTTTGCAACTATAAAATATACAACAAACCTATTTTATAAGTTGATAGAATAAGTGATTACGATTTAAATTTCCTTGGATAACTCTGATAGTTACTATTGCTGCATATGTATTTGGTTTAGAGATGCAGGTGTGTAAAATTACTCTTGTTTTAATTGCAGCACAATAAAATCTGTCTGACTTAAGTTTCCTGATGGTCGCCACCACATGAGCTGGTGTTGGCAGAGGAGCAGCCCACACACGTACAGCAGAAGCTCCAATGTGGAAACCCTGTGTACGGTCTACTGCACAGAGGACGAGATGTTTGGATGTTTGGATGAGGGCCCGTCTGCTCTGGGAAGAACAGCGCTGGAGTGAGTAAGGGGATGCCCATCAGATAGTACTGTGTTTGTATTATAAAGCAGGAGAAAATACCACACAACAGGAGCTTTGTTCTAGAGACAGAGGGGTTTATGCACAGGATAAGAAAGCAAATATTGGGGAATGCAATAGATTAAAGTGCAATTATGTCTCACGGTAAAATTCAGTTTCACATTTGGAAAATCACATCTATAGTGCCTTATTCTGAAATTTTTCCAAAAAATCAAAAATAGGTGTAAAATAGTTTACTGACATTTTGATGTGTCTTGTGCAATAGGCAATTTAAAAGTGTGTTGGATCTTGTGGTAAACCAGATCTCTTAAGGCTATTGATACTTAGCAGTGACATCACGCTGGGGGTGCTCTACATGTATCTCTATGGTGTTACCATGGTGACACAATACACACATTGTTAACTGTCAGTGTTAATTAATTAAGATTGTCTTCAAACACCTAATATTCAGAAGCCTGTGAGAAATATGAGCGTTCAAAGTCCTGTTTAGGAGTTTAATTTTCAACAAAAAAGGTGAGAGTGGCTAATGCTAACTAGCCTGTGACCGTAATAAAATAAAGCTCAGATTAAAGTCTAACAAGTCTCAGACAGAGCAGTGCTTATGGTTAGCATCACACCCTCAGGGACTTCAGCTGCAGGTACCTGTTCAGGTACAACTACTACAAATACAACTTACTTTGCTAGGTTTAAATATACGGATAGAATAATACCAGTTGACAAATATATGAGCTTAGGATTAGTTTTTGATAAGGCCATAATTCAAATGGATGAAGTAGACTTCACTTTCCCTGTTTTCATTTGGAGTAACTGCAGCTCTCGGCACACTTCCGGACACATGAACCCCCGCAAGGAGCGCTGTCCGGACAGAGCCTGCTTTCTCAGCTGCTTCACATTACCACAACAAAGTGCACAGAGCTGGTGAGCGTGTCTTTGAAATACTACGTCCCATCTCCAAATCGCCCCAGTGCACAATATCAAGTGACAGGCACATGCCCCACTCTCACTGGAACAAGTGGGAGGCCAATCTACAGGTGGGGGATAAATATACAAGAAAATAGTTAAATTGTGGTTTGAAAGATATGCAGAAAACAGAAATGTACTTTTCGCTATACATGTATTTGTAAGCCTTTCATGTTGAGGAGACTGTTAAATGTTAAGTGAGGCCATGATCTCTAGCCTATTCACTGGTTCCACCTTCTTGTTTATAGTCTACATTTTGAAGACTTCAGCCCATCCATAATACATAATATTTTGTTTTGAATTGTTAATTGCTATGGCGACGGTGCTACATTTTCATCACTCTGTAACCCATGGATATGTTGTTTTCTTTGCTTTTTAAACCATGAACAAACTATTAATTTAGCCATAAAGAGTTTGCATGTGAGTGTGCAACCGTCTACAATCATTTTGATATTAAGCGCTCATGACATTGCATCTTAAATGCATTCAAGCTTGCAAACTTCACACTGGGACTAAAGTGGAAATTAAACCTAGACTAAACCAGGATTTGAAAAGGACCAAACTAAGTCTACATCGGGACTAAATCAGGACCAAATGCATCCTTATTGTTACATCCCCATTTGTAATAGTGGAGAGTGATATTTCAAATCTTTTTGGTTTACTTTACAGACTATATATTTTCAGATGAACAAGGGTAAAATCTAAAATAAAGACCCATATGCTGAGATTCATTCTTGTCTATATGTCTATATCACCCACCCGTCATTGAATCTGTGCAAAATGATGGTAAAAGTATCTGGCACTCTCCCGTACATTTCCTTTGTAAAGCTACAGGAATGTTCTGGGGAGTATGCACTATGTTTTATAGCGCTGTAATGAGCAGGCAATTTTGTTCTGAGCTTCGCAACATGTTTATAGTGACATGGAACTGGTGATTTAAAGCAGTTAAAGTGAAAACACATTGAAGGTAAGGTTTAATTCCTCTGTGTGGGCAAACATAGCATTATTTATTATGGCTAACTGATTTAAACTGCGTCTATCATGAGCTAATCTTTCAGCTTTCCTGGCCTGACTTCACTCATGTCTTTACCAGGATTGGCAGGAGACGGGTCCCATTGGCTTTCAAAGGAACTTGGCAATGCCAGCGGTTTTCTGTGCTTAATTTTTTTGCTGCCCTCAAGTGGTCAGATAAAAACGGTCACTAGAGCATTTAATGAGTTTAAATATAAAAAAAGCATCATACTTGGCCAAGGATAAGTAACACAAGGGGACCATGCAGACCTAGAAAGCACACTGACATTGCTAGAAGTAATATTCTTACTGCCTATAGAATAAAATTGTGTACATTTAATAAGTACTTTTAAGTGCCATCACAGTAAATCCTAATATTCCCAGTGTGAATGACTATAAAATGGTTATATGATGTCAGATATACTCCAACATTACTTTACTTTTCAGACATAAATATATTTTAATGTCACTGAGAAAAAAAAACAAAAAACAAAAACATTCTAATGTTTCAGTGTGTCAAATAGTCCTTGTGAGACATCAGTTCCATTTTAATACCAGGATTCTTTCATATCATAATACTGTGTCAATAATAACCATGGAGTTCATATTCTTCCAATATACAAAACAGATACCGGTTCTTCCATTTCCCACAGACTCCTAACCTCACAGAAGAAAAGCTAACTGTCAAAGTCTAAAAACAACCAGAATACAGCTCCGAGCTCTGAATGTGCAGCGAGAAAAAGGAGCTAATGCAATTAGACTGGAGCACCATCGTCAAAGTCACTGCGAAGGAATACAGAGAGTTCCCAAGTCATTATGTTCCAATTAAAAGCTGATTTGTTCCAACAAGCCACAATATAATCCAACAAGTTGTAAAACCTCTGCTGTATTGTGCCCTGCAGTTTTGTGGCTTGGTCTAACATTTTCCTATTCATTTGAACAAAGAAACTAAACTGTTTTTTTCCTTTACAGAGATTAATTTGAGCAGACACAACAGACACTTTGTGATTCATCCTTATGGAATGCACAAGCAGATGATGCTATCAGGCCGAGTTACAGGTCAGATCTGCAGAGAGGCCAGCCCACTCACAGTAAGAATGCTTGCTTTTCATGGCATTTATATATTTTTAACAACTGTAATTGAACAAATAGATCCTCAGTATGGCATTACATGTTTTATTGTAATGCCTCAATAGTGAATGTATAGCAGGTTGCTTAGTTTGTGGTACCATTATGTTTTCCTCCAATACCCTTACCCCATATACTTCATACATAGTACTTTGACTTGTAATGTTTAACATTTGGCCCATTTTGCTGAGCCATGAACATTTGAATAGGTCCCTCTCCCAGCCACAAGGGCGACACAGCGATTCATTTTGGGCCTGTGCTTTTGCCCCGTCAGCGAGGTCACTCGGGGTCAGAGTCTGAATTTGACCAACTTTTACCTTTGACCCCCAGACGCCTCATTATTGGCTGAGCGCACAGACTGGGAAGTCAGCAAACATCAGTAAACACCGGGAAAAATCACACACAAACCTGGCAATGATTAATTTATTAAGTGTTGCCACGTTGGAATGTTTGGATTTGTAGTAAGTAAAAAGTAATTATTGTTACTGAGCCATTATGTGCAAACGAAGAGGCAGCCTTGGCTAATTAGCATAGCACTTTGGCAGCAATTTCCTCCATAAAAAGCGATGATCAAACATTTAATCACAAGCACCACTAGCGGAAAATTGAGAACAACACATGGACTTATTACAAACAAGAAACAATTCTAACAAAAAACAGTGAAACAACATAAAAATCCATCCAACTTAAAGTGTCTTGACCTGATTATAAAGAAATAACACTTTTGTCCCACCAGGTTAGGCTAGGCAAATCTACACACTTGAATACATCGGTTTATGCCCCCTTGTGGTTGTATTAAGTAAGTAATTAAGTGTGTCTTGCTAATTGTCCCAGAAATGTAAATCTTTCAAGTGCGTTACACATTATTGTGCATAATACATATTTTGTATTTTGTATGCAGAAGTTGCAAAAGCATGTTAAATTGTCAAAAAAAGGCAATAATTGATACTAATCGATTATTAATTATATATAAAAAAAATAGGACAAAAACTTTTCTGGAATAGTTTTACAACAGCCTTGAGGAAGCCCAGATCATAACAGAAAAGCAACTACTATTATTTGTGTTAAAAATACATTCTAAAAAATTGTCTTTTTATTAGTGTCGAAATCTGCCTCAAGTATTGAGCTCAAATTTGAATTGTTTCAATAGTGACAATAACCCTTTCATGACATTAATTTGTATTTGTATGCAAATTTAGGATTAAAATGTTTGTATTTTGAAACAAGGCAGCCATTACTCTATTACATAATACCTGAAAACACTATAGCGGTGCTAATAGAGGTGTTTATGCCTTAGACACACAAAAACACCATAAAATCTCAAACGACCTGCTTCTTTAAGTACACCTACAATTTGTGCTGCTCTTAAATCAGCGTGCACCCCGTTTACGGCCCTGTCTTCCTGATTCGCTACAGAGGCCTGTGAGGCTCATATCATATCGTTTAACGCTCTTTAGGGTCACAGCTGACTCCTATTGGATTGTAATGGGTGTCCTGCTGCGTTTGTCCCGGGTTCTCTGCTTTCCCCCGAACTTTTGAAGTGTGCTGTGTGGGTAGGTCCAGTGCTGGGAGGGAGGAGGGGAGAGGGGCTTGTCCAGAACCTACTCTCTCTGCCTGGGTTTGTTTGTTTTTGGACAGTTTAGACTTGGTTTTACTTCTTGTTAAGATTGTGTTACGCAAACATTAAATCAGATACATCTGTTAGTGGAAGAAAAAAAGCAGCTATGGGCAACTGAAGTCAAATAATAATATATGTTTATGCAAAACAAAAACATCTTTCAGTACCACCAAATCATTACATTAATACACTTGGACTAAACCAGGACTAAACACGAAGAACATTGGCAGGACTAAACAATGTCTCAGTTACGTCCAGATGAGAAGAAAGAGAGAGGTGAGAAATGAGAAAACCAGAGGTACGCTCTCACTTTTACAGACTACTTCAACACTGGGGACTAAACTTCTAACCAAACCTGGACTAAACTAGAACTAAACCAGGACTAGAACTGGACCAAACCAAGACAACATCAGAACTAAACTGGGTTGAGACTATGACCAAACCAGGGCAAGTAGGAACGCAGCCGAGAACTAACCCAGGTCGAAACCAACACATAACTTCCTCTCTGTGTCCATAGCCTGGAGGTACAGACCTGTTTTTTAGTCAAACAAATGAAAACATGTCCTCGGTGACCTCATGCTTTTGTTCACTCCTCGTCTCACAGGCACTGGTTTAAAAGAGAGAATGATTCTGGACTTTACTGGAAGTGCATGCAGTAACCGTGAGTGTAATAAGAAGATTAGAAGGGGGAAAGCTATTGGAGCAGTGTGCGTGGTCAGCTCTGTCAGCGAGGACCCTGTTACTGGAAAAGAGATGGACTTTATAAAAAAGGTGCAACAAAAGACTTGTGTGTGCGGTCAGACTGCACCAGTGGGTTTACCTTACAGCCAGGTCAGATCCAAGAAAAACACACTAGACTAACAAAAGGAATAGAGCAGGTCATTTATCTTTCAACAGCCCGTTTGTCCCATAAACCAACATGCTTCACTGAGATTTTCATTTACTCGAATGATAGAAATGTTTGCAAATACCAACACTGTGTCCTAAACTGTATATAGTGTTCCTTACTAGACAAATGTTGCAGTGTGTTAAATATTGTTGTAATATTGTAATACTGTGGTGGTTTTTGAATGAAAAGTAAGGTTATTAGATTTAACTCTCCTCCTTTCCTCCTGACATTGTATTAGCCATCCACCGGGATTAGACCAGAACTAAACTAAGGTTAGACCAGGACTAAACCAGGACTAGATTAGGACTAAACCAACATTTTCCAGAGGTGAGGGGCAAAGAACAATTTAAAAATAACAAATTTTGAGGTATGATGTATTGCATAAGAAAATATAGACGATAAACGATAATATAGAAATTCATTTATGCCATTGACACACTAACCCAAGAGCAGATTTAAACCACAACACTATTCTCAATCTACAGTATTGTTAAAAACACTTTAGTATTTTGTTTGTATCTATAAAGAGTAAAAGTCATTACTCCATACGGTCATTGTGGCCACACCGGCTTGTCTAAGCCTGATCTCGTCACATCAGAAGCTCAGCTGGTCTGGGCCTGGTTAGTACTTGGATGGGAGACCGCTGGAAAATCAGGTGCCACCGTGGGGCACCACTGACAAAAACTGTTGTTGTGTCCTTAGGCATGACACTTCACCTACATTGCCTAGAAAGAAAGTGGTGTGTGCGTGAGTGTTGGTGGCGGTCGGAGGGGCCTATGGCACAGATTGGCAGCCTTCCGTCAGTCTCCTCCAGGGCAGCTGTGGCTACAATAGTAGTTTACCACCACCAGGTATGAAGTGCATGAATAATGATCTGTAAAGTGCTTTGGGTGTCTTGAAAGGTGCTCTATAAATGCAATGATTAATTAATCATTATTTCAACTATCTAGAGCTGAAATTGTGTTGTATTGCCAAAAAGTAACCCAAATGTCCCAGTAGTGCAAAGAAACTCTAGAGAATCTGGATCTTAAGTTAGACTTGGTCAGGACTGAGATGACTGAGATGTTAGCCTATAGTGAGAATCTGTCAAGAGCTGACTCTAGTTACAGTAGTAGTAATAATATTATTGCTTCATAAGTATGTGATTTATCTGATTATCTGATTTGATAGATTGAAAGTATCAAAACATGCTCATAACAGGACCACAAACATCCAGGCAAACGTATTGCCACAACTTGAATGTGTTTAGCCTCCATGACTTGCTTTAACGACTGCTCGTCTTGGGTGGAGCTGCTTAACGAAGCCTGACTTGATTCATTCACAGTGACACGACACACTATTTATAAAAATCCTGTCTGAGTGAACACATTCCATCTGCCACTGTTCTGATGGATTATGGGAAACTGAGTTCTTCAGACATCACCACATCAACAGTGTCCCGGGACAGTTCAAAACACTGGGAATGCATCACCTAAACTGTGTCCACTGTCCCGTGCAACTTCCCATACATCACGGAGTTATTCTGCATGTGACAGGTTCAGGGGTCAAAGGTCAAAGTGCTGTAGATCTCGGGTCAGTGCTGAAGCTGTTGAGGTTATGGAAACACGGTGTAACTGATGTAGTTAAATAGAAACGTGCTGCTAATTATACACGGCTGTATGTTGTTATGTACTATCGGAACTATTGGTGGAATTCAGTGTTATTGGAGCAGTCAGTTTGGGTGTCATTTAAGTAAACTAGAGGTGGGAGATATATTGAAAAAAGGATCAAATCTTAATGGTTGTTTTGGAGATAGACTACAAGTTAATAATAAAATATAAAACATAATATTTTTTGTAAATGTCACTAACCTCTACACTAAACCCTTTTTTCCATTCTGATTTTGTCATAAGCCAATGCTATTTTAGCTTTAGCTCTGCCCACGATTGATTTGCCTGGGGTTAATTAATGTTGAGTTTAATTTTAGGATCACCTTATTTTATCATCCTAGCTGGCACTTAGTAGCTAAATTTAGATTTTCTCTGGGGTGATACTTGGTGTGAGAATAAGTAGGCAGATGTTGTGACCAGACCTCTTTGCTGCACAGACAGGACTACAGACTGTTACATAAGAGTCTACAGTCTTGCCTCTGAGTAAACAGTGGTCTGTGTGCTTGGGTTGGATCACTGGATCACTCATATTCAGCACAACAAAACCAGCAGACAGAAAAAAGGCAAAACCAGTCATGGGGGAAGACAGGAGAGGTTTGGAACAGACAATAAGGGCAAAGTCTGACAGCGATGGAAACCTCCTCTTAACTCAAAAATCTGGTCAGTGACGGAGACTGAACTGAACTGTGTGTGTCTGGGTGGGTATTTTTTACATTGTGGGGACAAAATCTGTCTTAAAGTTTATATAAGAGTTGGAACAGGTTAAGGTAGGGTTTAGGTTAAGCATGCAGTGATTATGGTTAAGGTTAGGGTCAGTTCCCATGTCCCCAAGAGGCATGGAAACCCCACATGTGTGAGTGGAAAAGGCACGAGGAGAGAGTGGCATCACACACTGGCACAATCAGAGCTGCATCCTGGCTCTCGCTCAACCATCATATACGGGAGAGGGAAATGTTTATGTCACTTTTTTGCCATCTTGGGGGATAGACAGCTCAGTACAAACACTAACATCTACCTAGCTAGTACTAAAATGGAGTATAAAGAATTTTAAACAGAACCAACGTAGGTGTAAACCAAGTAATACATGATGTTGTATTAAAATAGATCGTAAGCCCTGGGTCACCTGGGCCTTTTTGTGGGGAGTTTGCATGTTTCTCCCTGTATCTGGGTCTAAAACTGAACCTCAAATCAGATCTGAATTAGGATAAACCAAAACTAACAGTAGATTTAGACCAAGAATAATCCGGGTCTTGTTTAGCCTACGCTTTATATTTTGTGCAATTTATAACTACTTCAAATGCAAAAGAATCCTCATCTTCACTCAACCAGGCCTGAGTACCACAGTTTGAGAAGCACTGGCCTAAACCAAAACCAGCAGGAGGAATGGCAGAGAACTGAGCAGTCTAAGCCCCAGTCCTTTCAGTCTGAACAAAGAGAGGGATAAGTCCACACTAGATCCTCTAGAGTATTGCCTCCAAAGTTATTGAAGTACACCCAGGCAGGCAGATTAACTTTGCACAGCATCCCACAGAGGAACCAGAGCTGGGAGTACAAGACAAACTTTTGCCCCATGACACCCCAAAAAGACACAATTCTGTTCCATTGTCACCGTAAAAATCAGTACATTATGAGAATACAAGTCAACATTCTCATGCAGATTTGATAAAACTACTTTGAGTGTCTTCCTGTGGCTGCATGCTAAGGGGTTATGGGGTTATCAAAAGCATGAAAAGTACCGCAATGAATAAGCAAAGTTGTGCCAATATAGAACAAAATGGGATGACTTTGTATTATTTAAAACTCAACATCCCTATGGACATGGCCACAAATTCTATGAGAATATAAATAAGCTACTTCTGCTAAGACCAGCCCAGCAGTGAACCATGTGAGTGTCTATGGAAAAACTGTAATACCACAATAATGAAATCTCTGATAAGACAAATGTACAAAATGTTTACAGATGCATTGTACACATAGAAATAATGTTACTTACCTACAGATAATGAGCGGAGGATGGCAGAGGAGGGATCCAAGGGAAATATGGAAGAAAAACAAAAACGCACAAATTAGTTTCATTATATTAACCTATTAAAATTACACAGTATAGTTACTTCTGGCTTTTTTTTAGTCATTTATATTTTTGTCATCTGTAAGATCTACAAATAACTGCCAATATCCAATGTTACCCCATAGTTTTTCAGAGTAGTAAAAATGCACATAAATAAATGAACTTTATGGTGTTAATAGACAGACAAGAGATGGACTCACAAAAAGACACACATTTATTCAATTTCTGATCTACGTTATAATGTTGTTTCCTCATCAAACACCCAGAGTTGTATTTTGTTTCAGTTACACACGTTTAACACACAAACTCTGCATATTTAGGCTGAATTCTTCTCTGAAACAAACTCTGTTCCACCTTGTGATGCCATGTGCTAATACAGAAAGTGTTCCACTGTGTTTTTAAACTCCGTACATCTAGACTAGAATCATTTGGATGATTTCAGCCCTAGAATCTCCAATCTCTACTGAACAAAAAGTAAAAGGTAGGTGTTGACTTTTAAACTATCGCATCATGACATCACAAGGTGGAACAAAGCATTTGAAGCTTTGGAGATGTAGGCAGACTAATAATAAAAGGTTACTCAAATGTGTGAATCAAACAAAACACGACTTCTGGTCTGTTTTTGATGAGGTACATTCTAAGATGGCTTAAAGCTCACAAGAGTCTTTTTTGCGTAATATAGAACCTTTAAGTCTTAAGCCTTTATTTGCTCCCAATTTTACACACAAAAACAAATAGTTACTTTGAAAAATGCCAAGATAGAACCACATAATGTCAACAGAAGTTCTGGCTTGTTATCTCAGAACTCTCTGGGGCAGAATTATCTCAAAAGTAGCTGTGCCAGATTGTTTGTCTTTCTCTTTACTGCTCCTCAGAGAAATGCCTATCTCGAACAGAACATTTTGAGCCTGCTGCATCCAGGAACCAAACATCTTCACCTCATTTTCATCCCTTTCTCCCTTTCTCTTCCTCTATCTCTCTCTCTATCTCTTCCCTCTAAGTCCCTTTTTGACAACAGTGTTATAGATGCCAGACTTTGCTACTATTTGACAGGACACAGCTCACGTGTCGACAGCCTGTTCTGAAAACCCATCTCACCCCTCAGTATTCACAGTGGACAAATAAAGGAAAAGTCTGAGTATGAAGGCCAAGGGAGAGAAAGTAGGTCCAGCAGTTTGAATACACTGCTCCAGGGCGTAAGTGCTTTGGAAATGGCAGGACACAAGAAGAGATGTCAGTGTGCATTGAAAGCGTAACAGTCAGAGCTAGCGGTGTTACAATCTTTTCATTATTCTGTGCAGCTAAAGAGCGCCTAAGCCCTGTAGATTTGGTATTTTATCTTGTCTGCGGTATCTGCTATAAGGCTGTGTGCTGTTTTGCTCTCCCCGGTGAACTGTGTCCCTGCCTGGGGTATATCAGGCAGTGTACATTTTCACATAACAACATAAGATGAGAAAAGTACTTTTTATATAGAAAGATAATGATAGTAGTTAGTATAGTGGTACAAAATAAGACAGAGCGTTACAGATTAGATGTTTTTTCATGTCCAAAGCTTGGACAAATGAATGATTTTATCTGGGAGGGCATCCAACATAAAACCTGACAAATCAAGTTTCAAATCAAGTACACTAAATGAGAAAAGTACTTGCAATTTAAGAGGTACTACAAGTAACCTTAAGTATTTCCAAATCAAACTTTTATTTTAGGAATATCTTTCACTATTTACTAACAGTTTTACTATTTTTACTCTATTATGTTATGTACAATACTGAGTTTGAATATTTCCTTAAAGGTGCACTATGTAACTTTTTGGTTGGGGGTCCATCACCTGCTTGTTTCTATGGATATATCACTGCTCTGCCTGGAATATTCCACAGTATGACATTAAACAGCTCTACTTTATATTTTTTCCAATTACAGGTGGTTTTATTGCTCAGTACCAAGAAACACAGGCATTCTGTGAGTGGGGTCGCCTCTCCACACATCTGACCTGTAACTTGGTCCAGTTTGGTATCCATGGAGATAGAAAGGTATAATAGCATACTGTGAAATATTCCAGACAAAGCAACAACATCTCCATGGAGAAAAGCATTTGACGGAGCCTCCACCAGAAAAGTTACACAATGCACCTTTAACTCCCACAGTTGAGTAGCCTACTTTATGTCTTAGCTGCCCATGTTAGCATTTCCAGTAAAGCTGTTGTCGTGGTGATGTTAAATTAGCGGGAGAAGAAGAAGAAGTGACACAGAGCTATGACACTGCTGTATTTGCGGACAGTCCTGCTCAAGTTCAGAACCACAAGAATGTAGGCCACTCTCCTCTTTGCCCGGACACTGGACGGCCTCGACAGTAAAAATAGCAAAAAGCAGTTTACAGTTTAGTGATGGCTAAAGTTACACACACAGGCATTAAGTCTATGAATATTTAAAAGGTAAAGGGTTAAATAATGGATGTAGCTCAAAATAAAGGATTTTCTTCATGGTAAAGTGCACCAAGGCCTATGTCATGTTGATGATGGAGGTAGTTTTATTGGGTTTAGCTCAGTTTTTTTTTTTTTTGCTTGATGAAGTGAAAAGTTTATAATAGTTATTTAACTTTTTGAATTTTCTACAATAAGAAAATATCAGTTGTTTATATGTCCAGATTCTATGAACAGTGCGTATTTCAAATTTGTGTTGCAAATACATCAAATTCAATGCAAAAAATATCCACTTGACTTATTCTGGTGAAAAGTCCTAAGTTGCTATCTACATTATAGGACAAGCTATATAAAAACGCAATGGTAGCTAGTAAATAAATTAAATTGTTGTTGTTTATTCGAATACATTTATTTGAACTGTGCGTATTTAAATCTGGTATTAGTTTCGATGCATACTAACAAAAAGTACTTAAGATTTTTAGACTATTCATTCAAAACTTGTGGTAAAAATGACTCACCCAAAAGTCAAATGTACATAAAAATATCCACCTAACAATGTAGAAGTCAGCTTGATAGACATGTGCAAATAAAAGGATTACTAAAGCTAAGAGTAAAACATGGCAAACACAACTTAAAAACCCTGTGTAATTTCAGCTGTCAGTCAGTATCAACACCTCATAGATATACTCCTATACTGTACACTGGGATGCCAAACTGAAACCATAAATAATCTATATGAATACCTATAGGACGTGCTCTAGTGTCTTCACGTGGACACTTTCTAGCCTAAACAGACAAAACCAAGTGTCATGTGTTTCTGGGGCCTGTCTGGTCTAAGTGAATACTGTAGACTGAAGCTTATTTTTCTTTGCTGGACATTTTGGGTGTGGAGGTGTAGTCCGTTTGGGTGGCTGCCGTGGCTGCTGACATGTGGACCACCGGAGAGGAAAGAGACAGTAAAAAGACACAGGTGTCCACGCAAACAAATATCTTTTTTCACATCCAGACTTGAGGAGGAGTTGTTCAAGGTCTAATCTGATACAAATGTAAGTAGCATCTGAATTTAAGATAACAAAGACAGTAAGAGCCAATTTGTCTTGTAATTCAAAATTATGGCATTTGGTTACTGCTTAAAGGTGCATTGCGTAACTTTCTGGTGGAGGGTCTGTCACCTGCTTGTTTCTATGGAGATGTCATTGCTCTGCCACAGTATGACATTAAACAGCTCTACCTTACCTTTATTATATTACAGGTTGTTTTATAGCTCAAAACAGGCATTCTGGCTGTGAGCAGGATCGCCTCTCCACAGATATGACCTGTAATTTGGTCTGGTTCGGTCTCCATGAAAAGCATTTGACAGACCCTCCACCAGAAAAGTTATACAATGGACCATTAAGTTGAGTCGCAGTCAAGAAAGAAATTAAAGATTAGCCTGGATTTTTACTTTGAAAGGTTGTGACAGCACACTCCTACAAATGTTCCTAGTTTGTGGTTAAAATGTGGTTATTTTAGCAATTCATCCCTAAAAGGAAATTCTTTTTGTTACAGACATGCAGCCAACCAACAGATCAAAAATACTGTTTTTTTTTTTTAACCATAACACGCCTTCTGGTTTCAAAATTGGATCCATAAGTGTAAGAAACCTTTAAATGAGAATGTGAATCAATTGTGTGATATTGGACACAATTGTACACAATTGGTACACTTGATGACAACTCAGAGTATATATTATTTTTATTAGGGTTTGTGCTAATGAAATGCATGTTGTTGTAATATACACTTTACAAAGATGTGTATCTGGTCACCAGTGAATCTTCCATTTCAAATGGGTGTGATTGACAGATGGATTAGCCAATCAGGGACACGCATGATCCATCTGTATTGGAAAAAATAAAGGAAAAAAATATCACAGGGGACTAAACATGTAATTGAAACAAACAAATCTGATTGCCTAATCACGTTTAGCCATGTTTGAGACGCGTGGGTGTGGAGACCAGACTGATATAATCTGTATAAAAATACAGAGTGACATCATTCTGGATTTGCCAGGTAATATGTAGTAGTGTTGGAGCAATGCACAAATCATTCTATTAAGTGTAAGTAATATAAATATGCAGTTATAGGTGGATGCAAAAACAAAACTAATTAAAGCCGCGCGCGGCTATGGTGGCCCTCGCCCCGGTTCACAGGCCCCCCCCGTGCGGCCGTGGGGGCCCCGCGATCGCTCCGGCTCACCACTCGCTCTTCCCAACAGCAGCCCAGGTTGCCAGCTCGTCCACCGGAAAAATTATATTACGCACCTTTAAATATGCCCCTTTAAATATATTGTAGAAATCAGTGCGCCCCTGCTGGTGAGCCATAAAAAATGCCACATGTCCAAAATATGTTGGCCAACCGTGAAAAATTCCCCATGTCCGTAATATATTTATTTCCTTGTAATCATGCATAGAATTTAATCCCCGAATTTGGTCCAGATCCGATAATGTAGTTGTTTTATGTCTATGCTAGGGGGCGCTAGAGTGTTCACTTTTCATATACTTTATAGTGTATTATATTCAGGCTGAGATCAAACATTAGTGATAAAAAAATTCAGCACGATAGGACAAAGCATGTGCATGTAATAGATTTTAAACAATTTTTTGGGGGAGTATTTGCGCCCCTGCTGGCCAACCGTGAAAATTTCCCCATGTCCGTAATACATTTATTTGCTTGTAATCATCCATAGAATTTAATCCCTGAATTTGGTCCAAATCCAATAATGTTGATGTTTCACGTCTATGCTAGGGGGCGCTATAGTGTTCACTTTTATTATATTTCATATTTCATTACATTGGGGCCGGGGTCTCGCAGTTGTGATTTGAATTTGAGCTCTCTAGGCCAATGCCTGTGGCCGTGAGAGGTCATGATGAAAGGCGTTTTTCGCTGGCGTGCTACGGGCAAACCGTAAAGAGTTGAGAAAAAACATGGATGATTTTTGTGAACCCATGTCTGTAGATGTGACATGTCAAATCTGAGCTCATTTGGACTAAACACGAGGGATTTCATTCTTTTTTCACACACCCAAGTCAAAACGGCGCCGAATTTTTGATCCAACATGGCCGACTTCCTGTTCGTCACTGGGCAGTGTGACAATGACATTTTTTGTTTGTCTCCCTGAGCTCTATCACTGCTCCGAATTTCGTCAGCCTATGCCAAAATATGCTTTTCAGCTGCCCATAGACTTTGAAATTTTACATTTTCAAGGGGGCGCTGTCGAGTGGGGTCACTTTGGTCATTACCGCGATGCCCATTTTATCAAATTTTTCACCGAACCAGACCGGACGAAAAGTCGACGTTCAGGGGGTCAAAATCGCGATCGTTTGCAAGGAAAAAAAAAAAAAAATAAAAAATAAGAAGAAGAAGAAGAAGAAGAAGAAACCGAGGAAGAACAATAGCCCTCGCCACTGACTTTGTCACTGGCGAGGGCCAACTAAAAAATTTGATCATTATTGTTAAGTCTGCTAGTAAAAGCATAGCTTTTTCCAACCAAACCAACTCAGAAACCTGCACTCTGTGTTCTTTCCTGCAATTCAATGCTTCTCATACAAGCAAAAACATAATCAAAACAAAAAACAAAGTCATTTTCAGGGGATATTATCATAACAAGTGCATGGTTCGGGCCCTTTCCCCCTTAAGCACCAGTGGGAGACTGAGCCATGTAATAAAAATACACAAGCCTTTAAATCTGCTCCAGGACCTATAACCCTCGGAGACAAAAATCAGAGCTCACGAATACAACATCTGTTTGGGATACACTGCTGCCATCACTGCCCTGGGACAAAGGAGGAACCAGCACCAGCTGAACAAATAGCACTTGGACATATAGTGGTTTGGGATGAGGGTGTGTCAGAGAGGGGAGAGGCTGCTCTGTGTGTGTGTGTGTGTGTGTGTGAGTGTGTGTGTGTGTGTGTGTGTGAGTGTGTGTGTTTAGGAGGGGGTCATACCATGACACTCCATACTGATAACATGGGGAAAGTCCAGTTTCTACAGTAAAGGGGGTTTCTAGATTCAAATCAGCAAGTCTATTTTGTTGTTAGGCTGTTTCTGCTTTAGATTTGGTTGATAGGCCTGTTTTGTCCAATTTGGTCAGGACGTAGTCCCGGTCAATTCCACATTTATTCTCCCATGGTTTAGTCCTAGTCGAGACCTGCTATAGTTCTGGTGATTCTTTAAAACCCAAATCCTTTTCCAAATAAAACTTTTTATAAGGAATTTGAAAATGAGACCAATTTCCACAGTATTACTGTGCAGTGAGGTATGAAAGTTGACTAAATGCCATGTAAAATCAATGAGAAGCAAAGTGAAGGTTTCTTTCTTGTGTAAACAATATAATAGCTGTAATTATGTGGTTGTAAAACCAAGAGGAATCTGAGATTTATTAGGCTGTTCATACAGGACAAGAAGTTTACTGTTTGGGAAGTCCAGTCTATGATAGATATAATGACTGCTATTCTCATTCACCAGTGAGAATAGCAGTCATTATATCTATCACTGCAACTGTGACAAAGACATGGGTCGTCTCAGAGTCTGTGCCAGGACACTGGAGAGGGGACACCTGCTGTCCTCAGGCTCTGATAAATCTTTTTGATATGAACAGAGATGAACAATGCTTATATAGACTTTACACCTCCATCATCAACCCATACCCATCATGTTGGAGTGAAACTGGAGCTTTCTATGCGAGACATGCAGTTTTCCAAATACAAAATGAAAATCTTTGTATTTAGTTGACAAAAAATTGACTAAATCATAACTTATTCCTCACTTTCATAAAGCCTTCCTAGCATCCTAATTATTCACCATGCTGAGTTTATAAGCTCTTTATCAGACAGGTCAGAATAGACTACAGACTATACCGTAGACTGTATCCTGTACACACTTTTCCATGTGATATTGCCATGCTGATTTTGCAATAAGTATCATTTAGTCCATAGTGTGCAGTCCCAGCAGTTCTGTGATTACATGTTAGTGCCAGTGGCCTCTGCACAAAGTTGCTGAAGTTGCGTCTTTGGTCTGTGGTATGCACGCTGTCAGTCCACTCCGTCATACACAGAAACTGAATCTGCCAAAGCAACTGTGTTTCTCCTCAGCTCTGCCCCAGGCCCATGGACTCGTCTCGCAACCGAAATATCAGGAGTCAGCCCGCGAGGAGTGGTCCCCAGGCTGTCCGCCCATAGGAGCAGCTGCATTGTACTTTATACAGCCCGCAGATAGAGTTTCCACAGGGTCTATTCCCATAAGGATTTAGTTTCATTTGGACTTACCATTCCTGTGCTTTTGTTTATGGCTCGGAAAGGAAAGTCATGCACACACTAATCAAATGGAGAAACTACAACTCACCAGACCCACACACAGGCACAGGAATAGATATTAGATGATTTCATTGCTCATTGCAGCTCATCAGCCATTTTGATCATTTTGTTTGCTCTACACTAGTTACAAGGACAGATACTTTAGTAAGAATTAGAAACCACAAAAACAATAGTGTCAATCTAATATTTGAGAAATTCATTTTGTATTGCTATTTGCAGTTAATTGCTTTAAAAATGACCAAGCAGAAAATTACATGGAAGATGGAATAGACAAATTCTATAGAAACATAGTGTACTATTAGAGTCAATGTTACAACCACCATAGTATTGCAAGCTGAAGTCACTTGCTGAAGTCCAGCTGTAGTCACCTCACAGTACTGCATCCAGGGACCCATGTCCAGAGGCCTGGTCAGGACTACCTTAGCTGGAGGACTTTACAGTGTTTTGGGTTGATGGGGAAACCAGAGTGTTCAAAGGAATCCGAATATGTGGAGAAACATGCAAATTTGACACAGAAGTGCCCTGGCCCCAGAACCTTTTTTCTGTGAGGCGCGAGTGCCAGTGTGCCACCATTAAGGACCTCATACACCAGAATGCAGCTTCAAATATTTCTTAACAGAGAACACATACAACCAGCCAAAGCTTGGACATAAACATTGACTGAACTGTTACAGTGTTCTGTAAAGCCAGTTAGTTTTGTTCATTTTAATGTGCACACAAACCCTTGACTCCTGGCTGTTATAGATGCTAGTCCTCGCTAACTCCCTCTGTCTGCTGCTGATGTATACACACATCATTACACCCATTGCTTCAACAAGGTGTTAATTGGTCAGTAAAATGAGATGGCCAAAAAAAACACGCTGACTGGTGAGAGTGGAGCTAAACTTGGCTCAGTACAAAGTTATTCTGTTGTTTCTCGTCTGAGTGGCTGGAGCGATAGCATGTAAAGGTCAAGGTGCTCTGGGCTCTGGCTTAGCAGCGTTTTCTTCTGCTCCATGCGCCAAAAGGATCAGTGCACATGAAAGGTGGGCCCCACGACTGATGTTTACGTTTCATTTTGGCCTTTATCTGCCAATCCACCGCCTGACGCTAATCTTTTACCTTATATAGATGTGGCCTGAGTCTCCCATGTGAGCGAATGCAGAGGAGCTCCCTGGAGTCCTGGCTGTCCCTTCCCATAACACAGGCATTAGGAGGAACGAGGCTCTAGGAGCCCATATATGACCCCTGCACAAAGAGTAAGATCAGAATGGGGTAGGGAAAAGTAGGGAAAATGTATGTGTTTGTATGAAAGTGAAAAAACATTTTACGATCATGATCAGTGACACATAAGTAAAACATTTAAATATCTTTTCACAAATTCATTTTCTTATCCTGTACAACGTCTGTGATTGTTTGGTGTGTTTTGTTTTTATTTGAATACAAATCTAATATTGTTGCCATTAGAATCTTTCCCTATCATTGCTAAACTGAAACATCTCTGCTCTGTTTGTGTGGTAGCTGTGTTAGCATTCACACATTAGCCCAAATGTGCAAACCACCACTTAGACCACTGCGGATTTACATGGCCAAACCACAGGGCTTTCTGTTGACAAACAGCCCCGTTCTCATAAAACACTCCCTGTGTTGTAATAAATTCCTTGGCTGGAGTTTTAAAGACGACTGGGCTCAGCAGCAGTCTGACCACACCACAGCTAAAGGCCAAAGCCTCAATACAAGTACACCTCATTGTTTGGATTATTCTTTTGATTAATTCTGTGATTTATAGGCAGGATACCCCTCGCAACCAGCTAAAAAGTGTATAACACAAAGTGGATATTGTGGTGGCATTTTGAATAGATAAGCATCTATTTAGGAGGTAGTGCACCACTGGCACCCATTTTCTACTTCATGATGCTGTAGAAATTCTGTGAAGGTGACACTGTCTTTGAACAGATTTTCATAGAAACAGTAGAATACAATTAGACAGGATTAGAACTGGCAGTCCTGTGGGTAAATGATCAGCTTTTGCTTCAAGATGTTTGCTGTATAGGCCTATGTAGATGACTGCTCTTTAAAAACCTTCTCTGTCTCTGGGTGCTTCATCTCCTGCAGTTCCCTGTAGAGGAATCTTCTGACACATGTATTTGATGTGAGCCACACTGGCCTCCTCCTGTCCCTCTTTGATCACACGTGAATCCAGTTGTATCTGAAAAGAAAACAGCTCCGAGGGCAAACGCTAACACACTCAGCCTATCCCAGTACATCATGTCCAACCTTATGTCAACACGCCTCACTCCAGAACCATGCTGTTTACAAGAGCAGAGTGAAGATGTCTGATCCAAGCTTTCAAAGTATGAACATGGAAAATCAAATCAGAACTACGTTACAACACGGAATACTGCCAATGGGAATTGGACTGCATATGTTTTGTTTATGGGCCAAGGAGGGAACTTGTAACCAAATACGACAAAGATACAACATGCAGGAACAATTAAGTCAAGTCAAGAAATCACAGAATGTCCAATACTGTGGTTAGACTTGTAGCTAATCTTTTAAAATCAATCTGAAGTTGATTGTCAACATGGCCAGGAGCATTAACATCTGAGAGAAGGCATTTATTATCAGTGCAAGTTTGTAACTCTGCAGGTTTTTATTTATTTATTGAAATTTTGATGTTGGTTCTACTTAATGCGCCTGTGTTACATTACTTTCCTATTTTCTGATATATGTTATAATGTTTCCTCATCACAAACATACCCTGGAGTTGTATTTTGTTTCATTCACACATGTTGTGGCTGGGTTCTTCTCTCTGGGTTCTTTTCTCAAGCATTCACGTGTGAATGAAACAAAACACAACTCCACATATCTTTTTGATGAGGTAACAATATTCTAACAGCTTAAAGTTCACAAGAGTCAATTTTGTAATATAGGACCGTTAAAAGTGCACTACGCCTCTTTTTGGTTGAGTGTCCATCACCTGCTCGTTTCATAAAAAGTTTCACCATGTGATATGATCATATTCAGTCATTTTAGTGCCAAAATTACTTATTTGGTGTCACCTGCTTTTCTCATGAGAGATGTCCAACTTGTATTAAGACTGCCAAGAGGCAATATCCCATTCATAATATGAACATAAATGCTCAATACTTTTAACTAACTTTTTAATTTTTGTACTTATAAATTCTTGAAATTATGACAACAAAATCTGAAGAATTACTCTTCAAAACACAACTATGCACGTTGACCTTATGATGCCCTTGTTTGCTCCAAAAAAGAATGTAAATGGCAACTTCTTGGTAAGAAGTTCTTTACATTTTGTTTTTCATTTATGGGAGCTTCATCAGTCTTAACACTTGTCAAATGTTTATGAGATTTTACTTATGATTTATATGTTTTTTAAGTGTCTACACTTTCCACTGGCCCCATGTTCCACTGATCCTTTTTCCATAATAAAAGTGTAGATGTGTTAAAAGGCTGGTGGACCGCAGAGCACCAGAGCCTGGAAACATCTCAAGTGCTTCCTTCCTTCCCACAGAGAGCTCCTCCTCCTGCTCCTCCTGCTGCTGCTGCTGCTCCTCCTCCTGCTCCTCCTGCTGCTCCTCCTGCTGCTGCTGCCGCCGCTTTAGTGAGATGTTTACCCAGTGGTAATAATGTATTTGCTCTAGTGTCTTGAAGTCATCATGTGCTGTAGGTAAGTTTAAGAGGGATACAAATCTGGTAACAAATACTACTTTAATGGACATAATGGAAAACAGTTCAGGACAATTATGGGCCAACAACAAAATTACTACCGTACTTTGATAATTTTAAGATATACATAGTACTGTCAAAAACACCTTAAAAACACATTCTTAAGGTGAGTGGGATTCCCTTTACACAGATCTGACTAGTAACTTGGCCAGGTGGACATCTTCATTCAAATTAGCCAGCAAAATTAACCTTGATGGAAAGAACTGACCTCTACTGAACCAAAAAAAAGGTAATAAGACACCATACTTTACACCATACACTACACATACTAACTGTTTCTGGAACTTTTTTTTATAAGCCTAGCATTTCTCCAAAACTATTACACCGTTTTTAAAACATACGAGTTCATACCAATAATATTTCATCATATAGTTAATAAGAACATTGGATCTGATAAAATGTCCACAAGCTTACATCAACTTTTCAACTCACCCTCAGGCTTAAACTATGGCTGAACCTTACACTTTCTTCTAGTTAAGGATTAAATGATTTCAATCTTGTCCACATGTGGAGGCTGCTATAAAAACATTCTGGGGTTAGGTTCATTAATGTTTTTTGGGGTTTTTTTCTCTCTGCGGGTTGTAAAATTTCAAAAACACATCCAGAGTGTAGCTTCAAACGTTTTGGACATGGTTTGCCAAGAGTATGAAGTCACTACTCCAAGCCTGGCCCTGCCTTGTATCATTATGTAACTGAACGCTAGACTGATCATGTGACATCAGCGGGTTTAACTTTAAAAACAACTGTGGTATTGGTGAAGTGCAAAGGTCAGAAGGTTGGAACAAATTATCACTATTGAGTCCTGGTTTGTTCTCATTTAATACATTGACATGATTCATCCCCATCTCCATGGAGATGTAATTGCTTTGCCTGGAATGTTACATGGCATTAAATCTGCAATAACTGAATTAAAATTTGCTGGGAAAATCCTTGAAACACATGCATTCATACTGTGAGCAGGATCACCTGTAACCAGATCCTCTGACTTAGCATGGTGGCGTCACTTGCTCGTCTCCATGGAGATAAACCAGAAATGTCACACAGTCGATATTTAATAAAAAAAAGTCTGTCAATTTGGACAGTTTAGATATGCATGGTTTCATAACATAGATTTGCCCTGCTGTTTTTTGGTCTTGGTGGGTTTCTGGACTTAGTTTTGACCTGGTTTAGTTCACATTTCTTAGTTCTTATATTAACCCATTACAGTATATGAAAATTGCACTCAAATATAGTATTTGCTGTAACAATTGCAAAAAAAAAAACCCAAAACAAATAAAAACCTAAAAAACTCTAGATTACATGAATCTCTATTTTAAAACCTTTTTCTGGGCAAACCACAGTAATTATATTCACAGTGTGGTTAGCTCTTACTGGCTGCTGCTCCCAGTTCAAATAAAGCACATTGTGAATCAGTAATCACTCTCCCTCTCTCCCTCTTTCTCTGGGGTCCAAATCTACTACTACAGCCTCAGCGCGCTCCCATTGGCCAGAAGTGCGTGGTCTTTCAGCCAATCATGTTGCAGTGCATTGTTACCGTGTATTTTCAGTCAGTGGGGAGAGTACGGGTCAGGGCTCAAAACATTGTCGACCTCAATACCGTAACTAACCAAGCACGATGAAGTTATTGTCCAGCTCGTGCCATGCTTTCTTCCATTTAGAGGTACAATTTGTAAAGTAAACAGCTCCTATAGTGCGACATCACGTGAGGATTTTAAATGGTGTTGACCATTTGAAAGAGATACATGTACAGACAAGCTCATTTACCATATTACTGGATTTTCCCCCCCAAAAAAAAACAATTGGAAAAAGCGATCCCAAGCAATAATTATATATTCAAATTCATCGTTTCAAATTGACTTCCAGTATGAATGGAAACAGGCAGATTAAGCTCAACTTGCCTGGCAACACATCACGTCAATCCAGTCACATTGTAAGAACCAGCTCTGATCCAGCCTCCCCAGAGATCCGTGCCGGAGTTTCCCTCTCTCCCAGTACTATGAAAATCCCCTGCAACTTCACTTAAAGCTGATACTCATACTAAAGACAGGTTTTATACCAAGGGAGATTAAACAAACTCAACACAATTACACCTTTGTCCGAAAAGGAGTGGTCAGATAAGCCAGTAGTAGTTTTTCTTGACCATCCAGTTTAGTCTGCACTTCACAGTTTAGTTCGGTTTGGTTAAATCTGTAGTTATAACTCATTTGAATGAATTATATAGCGATTACAACCACGATTACTCTAAATTATAGACTATTATATCAAATTGTACAACTGATTTTTGCTGCGTGTTTAGGCTCTACTGATGCAAACAGAACACCCACAATGCACCACATTTTGTCCATCATGTAGATAAATTAATGTGGTTAGGATGGTTCAACTGTACAATAAAAACAAGAATAGAAATTGCAAAGAATTCAAATTCAGATTGAGTGAGTCAAACTATGGGCAAAAACTTCAAATAGTGGTGTAAGTTTTGTGTGTAGGTGTAGTAGATACAAGTTGTTATGTCTATAAATATTGTCATCTGATGATTGAATGAAATAAAGTCAAAACATGGTTGAACTCTGCTTTTGGCCCATGCATTTTGGTCTTGTTTACATGAAGTATGCCAGGAATATGTTTTAAATGGTTTGTTTATTATTGTTGGCCGGTTTAATAAATGCAGTATCCAGCCAGGCACATGGAAACTGGCATGGACATCAAAGCAAGGCCAAAATATATTTATGGACTTTTAGTAAAATGTTTAGTCAAAGTGTTATATTTACATCAAAGAAAGCAATATTTTATCCAAAATCTACAGGAAATAAGTTGCGATTTCTTCCTTCGTAGTCCATACTGAGCTAAATGACTTACATTTTCCATTCTTGTATTGTAGTATATTTGTGGTTTGGCTGATCCAGTATGTCGCTACAAAGTCTGGGGTAAGAGATGATGAAGGTTGAAAATACATTCACATAACATAACCATAGGATTTGGCTGCGCTTTTTATAATGGGGGGGAGCAGCAGGGGAGGTCCAAAAAAATGTCCTTTCTCCACATGTGAAAGACCCCAAATGCAGCAATGCGTGACCTCTCCTCTCTCCTCCCCTCCCCCGAAATGAGTTTTGATCTGTGAGGCGACATGCTAGCGAGTTTCTGCGGTGGGATTCATCTTTCACAGTGTCTCCGCACTTTGCTAATCACCTACTGTAAATGTAATATCCTCAAAGCGCCATCACTGGGGTGGGCTCAGTTTGCATAAAGTCCTGTACTGTAGTGTGGGATTAGAGTGAATCTTATATGAAGGAGGTCATAGCGCGTATATATATTTGAATTATCTTTGCATTCAGAGTATAACGTCTTTAGATATGGCTGTACAGTGAATATACCTCGTGAATACTGTCTTTAAAAGGTGCACTGTGTAACTTTTCATCTGCTTGTCTCCATGGAGATGCTGCTGCTTTGTCTGGAATGTCCCAGTATGGCATTTAACATATCCATCTTGCATTTACTCAATAACATGAGTTTTTATTTCATTGTGAGTGGGTTCACCTCTCCACAGATCAGACACGTAACCTAGCCCTGTGGTGTCTCCATAGAGATAAATAAGAGTAATGGAAGCAGGTGACAGACCCTCCACCAGAAAAGTTACACAGTGCACCTTTAAACAGTTTATAGTGGTCCAAAAATATTCCACACTTACCTTATGTATTCCAAGCATCCTAATTATTCACCGTGATTAGTTTATAAGCACGTTTCACAACTTTCAGAGGCCAGAACGGAGATTGGTAATGCTAACAACTAGCATGCTAACCACACACTTCCAGATTCTCGGTCCCATATTACGCCAAACTGACTCCTGTGAGCTTTAAGCCATGTTATAATGCTGTTACCTAATCAAAAACATACCTGCATTTGTTTTGTTTCAGTCACACATGTATTAGTACGCTGTTTACACCTCTAAAGCTCAAAATGTTCTGTTCTGCCTTGTGATTCCCTTAAATATTGACAAGTTAGTTTTCAGTTAATCGGTGTAAATGAAACTGCTTGCCATGAGGTTGAAGCATTGTGCCAAATAAGAATAAGAAAACAAGAATACACTTCAAAATGGTTACCTCCTGTTGTCATAGTCACTGTAAACTCTTCTAGCTTTACAACTCTGCCTATTGCTAAACTCCTGACCTCAGTCCAACTACCCTCTCCATGTATTCAACTTGGCAATAAGAGAAATTTCCTTTATGAGTGCCATATATCACACTTTATTGCTCTACTACACTACATTGTGGTTTTCTCATGTCTGTCCAATATGCAAACCCAAGAATAACAAAGTGCACAGTAAATATTTGATAGAACCTCTCCTCCATCTCCACAGGCTCTGCTCTCTTCTTGTGTGGTCAGATCTGCGGGAATGCCAGGAACAGCCAAGTCAATAATGCTCTTTTAGAGGCTCCCAAATCTTGTACACAAGCCGCCTGTCCGTGTTCCTGTGGTTTTCCTTTGTAAAGTGGGACGCCCCTTTTCAGAAGACGCACAATGACATAAGAGATTTCATTGACACAAGTTCTGCAGTGGCTCATGAGAGTGGGGTCGAGGAAGTGGGACAACAAAAGTATAAAGGGTTAGCTAAGCGAGGAACAAAAAGCTTAAATCTAATCAGTTTAATGTCATTTCCTCAACTTGGTTTACAGAGATACTAGAGGCGAGGGCAGATGTGCTGAAGGAAAACTGTCTAAGGCTAATAACCATTTAAGCAGAAAGGAAGGGTAAGGAATAGTATTGTCAGACTTGATTTCATTATTAAGAAATAGACACGATACTCAATACCAATTTTTTCTTTAGAGAATAGTATGTCATTTTCCACATTAAATTGTAATACTTTTTTATATTACCGTTTACCATATATTACCATTTTTTATATATGCATAATCCCTCAGTCATCAGTAGTGTATGTGGTCTTTATACTTGTTCTGATATGGCTCAAGATCTAAAGCTATTCAGGAAAGGTTTGGCTATGTCCTGTGAATGTTACTTTTTTATTATCGATACTTTCTCAAAGGAGTATCTAGTTTCGATTTATATCAATTAGTAACTGATTTTCAATACTTTTGACAACCCTAGTAGTGAAATTCAATGTGATTTTTAAGCCACACAATGCATAACAAGACCAGTTTATTCTGCAGCATGTGGCTTAATATTGTATTCTTGTTACTGATCAGCTAGTCAAATGTCAAATATAATACAGATAATAAGCGATAATATTGAAACAAATTTATGCCACTGACACAATAACCCTAAAGCAGGATTATCCCCAAAAACTATTCTAAATGTACAATATCGTAAAAAAAAAAAAAAAAACATGGCATGCAGTAATTAAATAAATAGGTGAATGAGAATGACATAGTGAGTAACAGAAATTATTTATTCAACTCTCTATAAATCAAATCATTTTGTACATAAAAGTAACAAAAAGTTTCTGTCTAGTACAAAGAAAAAAGTGCTCATGATAAATATTCACCCCCAAAAACTATTGTTCCAACTTTCATGACAGACTTAGCAGCCATGACGACTGATTCAGTGTACAAAGAATTTAATCGAAATAGCAGTTGAAATAGACTAAGGCGACAGAAGTAATAGGACTTTCCAAACAACGAGGTACAATATCCGTTTTCCACCTCTCTGGATATGAGTGAAAGACAATCCCAGGTTTAGGAAATGACTTGACTTGTGTGTGGACTGATCCGGGATGTGTCTGTGATTAGTTTGGCTCCACTGGGCATGGCATGACAGCAGAGTGAACCTGGGTTAGCAGAAAGGCTACAGCTTCATGGGAGAGAGACCAGGGGAGAAGAGCGAGGGGAGCCAAGAGTGTGAGCGAATGTGGTAATTTGGTCTCCTCAGCTTGACAGTGATTTCCAGAATGGTAATCACATCAGCTGTATTCCAGTCTGAGCATTCATACTGCAAGAGACCGGAGCTTATCCCGCCCCCTGGCATGTCCCGCCCTGGCATGTCCCACTGGAGATCCAAATCCAAGACTCTACATACTCCTAATCACCGTGAGCGAGAGGGGATTCTGCAGCTTTCCAGTAATACCAAGAGTAGTGAAAGTGTAGCCGCCTAACAGTTAAGGATCTAGTACCACGAGATACGCCGAGTCAAGCTACAGGAAAGAGAAGTTTTGGGTTATGCATGTATAGATGATTACCTGGGAAAACACGCTTCTTCAGTGCTTTACAAAGGTGACACTGTTATATCTCCCAGATAAAAATGGACGTGATTGACAGGTGGGTTAGCCTATCAGAGGCATGTATGTGGGAAAGGAAAGAAAGGAAAAAAATATCACAGGAGAATGAAAAACAGTGTGGATTTCTGCAGAATCAATTATCTTATTTGGTTCACATGCATCACTGGAATAAACAAATCTGTCTGTACTGTCTGGGCGTGGGGGCGGGACGGATAAACTTAGACAAACTTTATTGATCCACATAATTATATAATTGTATATGGACAAGTAAAATAAAATATAGAAATATAGTGATAACAATATACCTCAGCTATTTACAGTATCTGTGCATAAAAAGATACAGAGAGACACCATTCTGGATTTGCCATGTAAAATGATTGCAAATATAAGAAAAAATATGCTATTTTAATCTCTTGGACTAAATGTTCCATGATTACTACTACTTTGGTACTAATCTACGTCTTTTATCAAATACCACTACCAACATTTAATGGCAATAGGCACATTCAATAAACTGTCAGACCAGAGATTGGATTTCCTGTTCTTGTTTATGTCAATGTTAGCAAAAAGATTTAGAACTGTAACTTCTTTAAGAGGCCAGCAAAGTCATAAAGCACCAGCACACTCCAGCTCCTCCTAATCACTACAAAGAGGATTGTTAACCTTCAAGTAGCAAAAGTAGTGAAAGTGCACATTTGGAGTGTGGAAATAATACCTCTGTCTCCACTTTGGGCCCCGCTGCAAAACACATCAAGGCAACTGCACTTCCATAATGATTTGTGCTTTTAAGGATCCCATTTGAATGAGCCATGAATATTTTGGCAGCAGACGTCAAGGGGGTAAACGCTGTCGGCTCGTGTGTGTCTGACTCTGCAGTTATTTGAATAAAAACACACGTGATTGGACGGGAGCTTAGGTCAGCCGCACAACACAACAGATGTCAACCGGCGGGTGTGTGGGCGGGGCCTGTGATTGATGCTCGAATGTTAATGAAAGGAAAGAGCTGCTATCCCACATGCTCCGTCTATGGCCCCGATGAGGGTCACCAGCAGGGCCAGCAGTCGTCAGAGGGGTGCAAGTGTGTCCCCCTTTTCACCGCCAGATTAGGGGCGTCCCAGATTGGGCAGATTCGTGAGAGGTCAGGTGCAAATATACACGGCTTTGTGCACTGACAAAATGTGGCATGTTTCTATATAGCTGCAGATGTCGTAGGAAGACTGGATAAAGGGATTGGGTTTTGGTGTTAAAATTACTTGAAATCAAAATATTTTTTAGGATTTGAATATTTTTGACAGTAAATTTGTTTTAATAGTTTATCTGATATTATCTGATATTAGTTTAAGGTGCATGGTCTGGCGGACCACCTGCTTGTCTCCACATTTTATTTCTTTACCTTGAATGTGCCACGGTAGAGCATTAAACTTATCTCCGTGAAGACAAGCAAGTGAAGGCACCATAACATTTTACGATGCATATTTTCAAGGTACTTTTCAGCAAAAAACACCTATAATTCTATATATGCAAGATATATCATTTTAATGCCATAGAGTGGAACATAGAAAACAAAGTGGTCTTATTGGTATAGTTTATTAAAAATAGAATTAAAAGCCCGAAATATGTTGAAATAAGCCAAACAGGCAAAATGAACACACACAGTTTAGGTTTATATCCTGAAGTCAAGTAATTTTGAACCTAACTTCCTTTTGTGTAGTGAGGCGTCCACACATGGGGACTATTCTCTGCAGTGGAAAGGTTCACACAGCTAAACAAATGACAGCAACTCCATGTGTTTGTCTTGTTTCCAGGAAGTAGAGCACTGACTGACCAACAGAACAGCACATTTACATGATCTCATGCTATAATGCAAATATCAATATGAGGCGCCAGACTATTGACAAACACATTACAAGTGGAGGTGGTATTATATCTCCTAAAAGCCAGATAGGGTCGCCAACAACAGGGTCTTACAGTGACTTCAAGAGTAGTTAAATAGTGAGAGTTGGCTCATATAAGCAGAGGCACGTGAAGATGAAAAATGTTAATGTAGAATAGAGGATAAGTTTATAAATTATTCAAACACTAATTCCCTGTACAGTTGTCATAAATGAGAGATCATACCAGACTGCAAACCTATTTATTTCACTTGTTAACTCAGCATTGATAAAATTCTACCTCCACAATTAAAATAACATTCTTTTCACAATTTCGTCAGATAACTTTCATATACAGTGTGATAAATATTCTCTTACGCCCGGTGATTTTTGACAACGTTCAAGGTGTCAGCAATTCTAGTGACTAAGATTTTCTCACAGCAACACAAGTCAGGTGATTTATTCTACATTTGTCAGGGGCCGTGTATAAATTCCTTAATCGTATAAAATAAAAGATATTCTGTACCAGATTTAGCTGCTGCTACTTAGGGATGCACCGATCCAGCTTTCTCTGTTCCGATACCAATGTCGATACTTTGGCTTTAAGTATTTGCTGATACCAGATATCAACCGATACTAGGGCAGAGACTGAAAATATAATGTATTTCCTTTAAATACAAACAGCATATGGTAAAATATGATCTAGATGTATTTTGTAGCTGCTATTTATCATTTTAAGTGATTACTGAACAGCTTTCTAAAAAATGTTTAATATTTTGAGATGTTTTGGGTCAACATTGTTCAGTAAATTGTTTTATTACACCAATTTGAGGAGCAAAATAAGATTATGAACTAAACTGATATCTTGGGATCTGATATCTAATGCACCAAATTTTTCAACATTGGCGCCAATATCTGATACTCGCATCAGTGCTAATACCAACTGCTACTTCCTAGTTGCTGTCTGACAGAATGGAAAGGAATGGTATGGTATGAGATAACTTAATTTTACAAACTTCTGTAAAAAAAAAAAACAGTGCACCACTCCTCCCTAAATCTGATGCAGGAAATCATCATTATTCATTGTTGGCTAATCCTGTCTTTTCTTGCGTAACTCCTGACACAAGCCCTCATCTGATCTGTGTGCTGTTGTGTTTGCACATGAATTTCACGTGTGTTTCCTAACAATGACAGATTGTGGTCTAGACTCTAACCTCTTGAGACCCCCGGAGGTTTGTTTACATTTGAGAGTCAGGTCTGTTCAGGCTTGTCACTCACTTTAGTGCAACAAGGTTAGATTTGACGCGTGATATTTGACAAGAAACAAGCTCCAAACAACACTTTCCTCTGGGTGCAGCTCTGACCCTGGTGAAAGCAGCAGTGCAGTCTGGACAGGGGTCACATCTGTCTCACTCCACCCCCCCAGGCCATAGGGAGGCTTGGACTGCTGTGAGCCTGAATATATATCTTATTCACATAGAAAGCATGACCAGCACGAGTCAAGAGGAGGAGATAGCTTGAGATAACAAGTGTGATAACGGTATTTGCTTTGAGGTACTATTCCCTTGATTACTACAATAGCCAAAACCAGTAGACCACACCATTCTGTGACAGTACTTATAGAACAATGAGTATTTCTAAGGTTTAAGCATAAAATATAAATTAGTTTCAACAGTTGTTAGTAGGTCTGCCACAATAATTACTGTAGCTATCATATCTTTCATTTTGTTTTGCAAAATTGGGGAGATTATGGAAGATTTTGGAAGATTTGAGCTTTAGAAGGTCGAATAATGAACTTTTATACATTTATACTCTAAATTATTGCTTAATTAAGATATTATTATGCCTTTTAATTATATTTTCTACTTAAAATTGGCTTTATTGCTTTATTGTTATTGTGTCAGTGGCTTTAAGTATTTTCAATGTTATCAGTTGTTACCATATTTCTCTGTAGCAATAAATTGTACTTCAACATTTGTTATGGTGACAGGCCTAGAGTTGATAACAGAATAGGTTTGATGCCTTATGAACAATTGGTGTCTGATTTCAAAATGGAAAAAACAACAAAAACTGCAAATAGCCACAAGTTTAACTGGTGAAAGAAAGTGGAACCAAATTAATTAATACATAATCCTTATAGAATTGCGTCAATTTGACCTCCTGATTTAGCTAGATGCTATTTTTAGTTGCTTTTGAAGTCCACTGTAAGCAAAAACAAGTGAGATTGGGATTAGCAAAAATTATCTGGTCCCAGCCATAAGCAACCCTCAAGGCACTCATTTGGATGAACCCCAAAGCGTGATAATAACAGATTAAAAACATCATAATCTGTGGGATCAGGGGCACTGTGCATATTTATAATTTTATCACAGTTTCTCCCCATATTCACACTGGCCCGACGAACCAGCATTTTTCTAAGTTATGTGTAAAATTCCTGACCTTGGTTTTTGACACTGAATCATAAATTTAGGTTCACAAAAAGAGGTCTTTGTATGAAGTGAGTATGCATGTTTTGGTTGGTATTTTTAATTTTGTGGAAGTCCCATATTACACAATCTTCCGATCTATGTTATTTTTCCTCACCAAAAACATACCTGGAGTTTTGTTTGTTTTTTTTCACACATCTTTAACTCACAAACGCTGCATATTTAGGCTGAGTTCTTCTCCCAAACAGAAAATACTCCTTGTGATGTCATGTGGTAATACAGTAAGTGCTCTATACTTCGTTTAGATGATTTCAGCCCTGGAATTTCCTATCTCTGCTGAACTAAAAGGTAAAAAGTAGCTGTTAACTTGAAAACTATCACTTCATGTCATCACAAAGTGGAACAGAGCATTTTGAGTTTTGGAGATGTGGACAGACTAATAATAAAGGATTACTCAAACATGTGTGACAAACAAAACACGGCTCCGGGTTCTGAAATAGGCCACATCTTCCAAAAGTTACTTAAGTAAACATATACTCATCATCAGCTACTTCTGTCAAAACAAGATGATTACAACACTATAGGCAGCCTTCACATTGTCACCACTCTTAAATTATACACCCGCTAAACAGTAATTAGGAGCCTTGATTTTGTTGCGGCTGTCAACACGTGTCCACAAACTATAACAACAAAAACTTCACCCAGACGTAGTAAATCACGCCACATCTGCATAACACACCAGTTTTATTTGACCTTAGTCTATACTACATCTCCGCCCACTGGTCTCAAATAAATCTGGAGTGAATCAAACTTCTTAGGTGTGACCCTGGAAAGGCTTTATAAACTTTAGTGTCTTACGGGAAACATCGTCGCCCTGGTAACAGCCAAACTCCTCGGATAGCACAGACTGACCCGCAGTTTCACACAGATGTAAAACTGGCACATAAAGGAGAAAAATTACACCTGTTTCATTGCACATACAGATGAAGTGGATCCATAAAACTTCAGTGTAACAGAAAGACCCGGTAAGTGCTATTGATTTTAAGGTGGTATCACTTAACCCAAAGCTTTACTTGTTAATCAATACAGTCGATTCATGATTAATTATTGTACTTACTTGCTTACATGGCTTTAATGGACATTGATTACTTTCACATAGTATATGGGTGTGGAAAACTTGAAGAGAGCAGGAAAAAAAACTGTCCGAAATTGATTAAAATGTGATTAAAAAGTATCAAATAGTAGACCAAAAATGTTTTTCATAAATAAATTCTTGTAAAGGTCTCTGTTCATTCTGATAATGACACTTTATTAGGGCTGTAGTTCCTTAGTTGATTAACCAGTTGAGGGTGTCGTAATTCACAATTATATTTTGGGACAATTTACATCAGAAAGGGGAAGTCGGTGAGTCAACTGAAGATTTGGTATTTTGGGGGATTTACATGCAAGATTATCAAAATGGATTAAACTCATGATTCACAAATTTAATCTGTCTTTATGTAAATACATTGTTTCCTAGTACTTTTTCTGCATAAATAGTTATTTTTACATGAACTCCTGTGCAGGTGTATTCTTGTGGGTGTAGTTGTCAGTTACATTGAGATACGTGATGGTTTAGTTTCGTTTTCTTTAGTCAGCCAAGAATTACAGCAGTACTTTATCAACGGGTTTGACAAGGTTAACAGTGTAATATAGAAAATGTCCAATACATTAATTCAGCCACATGGCTCATAGTAGGTCTTAGCTTGGTCTATACGTTTTCAAATACATCACTGTAAAGCAAAATGGAAATATCTGCCACATCTACGTTAAAAGTTGCTTTTAAATATAAAAAAAAACAAAACAAAACTGGAGACATCCCTAAACCAAAGGCACAGTGAAGGGTGCAATCAACATAGTATATGTATACAGACATGCAAGAGGTGTTGATGCACAAACACCACTTGATTACTGAAGAGACTCCTGGAAAATAAGCAGGGCCCTGGTCTGTGCAGTGAATGAGAGGGTTCGAATAAAAACACAGACAGACACACCCACAGTCACATGCACACAGACACACACATATACACATGAACAAAAGGAGTGTTGTTGATGCCACTTATCTCTTCTCTTATCTTTGAACTTCCTCCCCAACACCCAAACATTTCCAGTTGAGTGCTCCTGGCAGATACAAGATGACACCAGGTCGAGTTGAAGCTAAGTATCACTATTACATACGTAGGCAAAAAATTTGGAATAATGCAAGATAAAATGTGCAAAAATACAAAAACAAAAACTTCTAATTGTTGCAGGATGTCAAATATCCACATTTTATCTTAGCATATAAGTCAGGATTTCAATTTTAACACTATTCTTGTACACAATATCATCTTCATATTGCTGAAACCAATATTTGGGTTTCCCTAAACAATTTCTATACATTAATGTGTCAGGGTGGAATAAGGTTTAAAAGTCTAAACTGACTCTTGTGAACTTCAAGCCATGTTAGAATATTGTTACCTCATCAAAAACATACCTGGAGTTGTGTTTTGTTTCATTCACACATGTTTGAGTAGCCCTTTATTACTAGTCTGTCTACATCTCCAAATCTCAAAATGCTCTGTTCCACCTTGTGATGTCATTAAGTGATTTTCAAGTTAACAGCTACTTTTTACATTTAGTTCAGTAGAGATTGGCAATTCCGGGCTGAAATTATCCAAATGATTCTAGTAAAGGTGTATAGAGTTTAAAAACACAGTCGAGCACTTCCTTCCACTTTCACATTTCCATATCATCACATACATCAATTCACTTTTAGTTTTCCCATCCTTTTACATGGAGTCAAGCCTACCACTAGGCTCATTATTGGATGTCTTGACTTGCCCCTGGACCCGGGTCACTTCCATCGCTAAAGAGTAACAAAGGCAAGCGTTGAACATACACGATTCACAGATGGAGAATGGGGAAGCAGCTGCCCAGTGAGATTCAAAAGATCAAGTCTACTACATAGTCCTTTCTTATGGCATGACCGGCCTTAGCTGACATCACCCCACAGGCACGTTCTCCATGTCGGGCTATTAGGACAGTATTGTTGTCTGTACAGAGGAGTTTGATGCCTCAAGAGCTTAACAGGCGTCGGAGCTAAGGAGGAGGAGACGGCGGTGAGAGTGACAGACAGACAGATAGATATACTCCAATGGGAAATGTCTGTGAATCATGACAAGAGTTTTTATGTGTTATCGTAAAACAGTTTTTAGTTGGCAAGACTAGAAAAATAGATTATTTTCCATGATAGTGTTTGAAGAAATTAAGCTTTTGGTAATTGGTCACAAAACAGTGTAGTCACCTTTTGTGCAGCTGTCTCTTAGCACTAAAGTGTACAAATAAACCTTTTTGCACATTTTCAAGGCAGCAGGTCAGTCAAAACAAAATATTGGCCCATGCATAGATTTAAGTGCAAATATCAGCCTTGTGTTGGTCTATCTCTAATCGGGAGTCTTTGTATAAATAACTTCCAGAGCCTTACTTGTTGATCAGTTTGGTTGATTGATGATAAACGTCTGTATACTTTCATTTTTATGTAATACTTCATAATATTTGTATAATACTTCAAAAACTCTCAGACTGCAGTCATTGTTTATGTCAGATCTTATTACACAACACAATATTATTCAAAGCATTAGAGGCTTCAGACATGCACCAGTCTCATTTCCATCTTGTTTGGATTACTTGACCCTTCTGAACTTTTAGCTGTTATGCGCCTATCACAACTCCATACTAAGAATAAAAAATGATGTCTCAAATTCTACTTTTTAATTAGATAAGCTCCTATGTCGTTTGGATTTTAAAAACTAGCCCCGAGACAGTTCCCAGGAATGTGCGACTCCCATCCATAAATTCCCAAGGTGTTTCACGGTTAAACAGAAGTAAATCACTATGAGATATACCTCGGCTCTGGATCATTCCCAACAGCTCCGATTTCTCCAGGAGGCGGGGGTCCGGAAAACAAAGGCTCTGGGAAAAGAAACCAGTCTCCCCATTGTTGTGCAATAACTCAATACAGGCCAGAGTGCTGAAACACACAGAGACGGTATCTGTGCTTTGTGATCACCTTAAAGAGGGACATCCATCACACGCCTTTTCATTTGGTCCTGTTACTGATGATGAAGAGAGCAGGTGTGGGCTCAGATGGACAGGCCAGTCTCTGCAACGTATGCCGGGGCTTAAAAGTATAGTGTTACAGTCATATCTGTGGAGAGGCAAGCCTGCTCACTAACAATGCATGATTTAAAGTTAGTTTTGAGCAATAAAAACACCTGCAATTGAATATAGATATAAAAGTTTAATGTCACAGTGTAGTGTATTGTATAGTGTATTCTTCCAGCTAAAGCAATAACAGTTACATAGTGAACCTTTGAACTTGCTTGGGTTTGGGTGGCCAAATTACTACTGGTTTGTTTGAGGCTTTTTTGTTATGCAGTAAATTCTAACCAACTAAATCTAAGCATAGTGTGCGTGTGTGTCACTGTTTTACATTGTTCACTTAAAACAAAGAGGTTGTGGGTTCAATTCTAGGGCCAGCTAACCAACCAGCTACTTGTGTTATCACGGATCTTATTATTTTTATCTCTGTTCATTCAAAGACATTGTGAGAGTTGATCTGGTGTCTTTGGTGTAATTGCTGTAGGCTCTATCTGAACACTTCTTCACCAAAAAAGGCACTGTTGCATCTTCTCCAAGTAGCTTCAAAAAGTAAACCAAAACTGCAGTGACTAAAATGTTTTTATTTTGTGTACTCATTCCATACTATGCCCCGATAGGAGCATGGTCTGGGGGCGGTTCTCTTTTTTTTTCTCCTCCCCCTATCCTCTTGTTAAGCTGTTTTTTTGTTTATCCCTATCTACTACCTGTCTTCCGGTCTGGTCCGTGTAGACTTCCCCATGTCATATTGTTTTGTGTATATTGTGATGTACGGACGGGGGGACAGGCCCCACACCCTGAGCGCCTGAGAAAGTGGCACCTGGGTACAATAGTATGAGCTACTGTGTCCATGTAAGTTCCCTTTTGGATCAATAAAGTGTGTCTAAGTCTAAGTCTAAAATGTGCATAGTCCAAACATTAAAGTCAGCGTTAAAGACATTCATTTACTTTTTTCAGTCGGATGTGGTTGGCTGCTCCTTTAACTTACCCACCCCCAGGGGAGAAAAGAAGTATACTCTCAATATCAAATCCTCTACATACTACCTGCCCAGGTTAATTATGCACTTGCCCTCCAAATAAAGGGATCTTATTACTATAGAACAGCTGTGAAAGACTGGCACAAAGAGGTCTTGAATGCTCGGATAATTCCCTTATATTAGTTCAGACTAAAGAAAGGTAAATACTTCCTTCACAGTGAGTATACTGTAACACTGTACACTGCACTGTTTGCCAAGTTGCTGGAGCTCTGAGCGGCGCTTGGCTGAATAAACAGATCATTCTTTGGCGTGGAACCAATATTAACATCTATCATGCAATAAGGAAAACCAAAAGGGTGGGAAAGTGTGCGAGAGCGGTCAGATGTGATGAGATGGGAAGTTAGTTAAGAAGAGTGGATTATTGACAGATAAAATGAATGGTACATTGCGTTTTGGGAATCTTTAAAATCGCAGTAATCCATGTCCAAATCCATGTTTTATTGTTCTTATCATTAACATTATGTATTTGGTTTCAATTACAAAAAGACAACCAGACAATATGGCGTCTTCTATGGATGACTGGGGAGGTGATAAAACAATTAATGAGGCGTTAATAATTAGCCATGTGCTGTTAATATGACCTATGTCCTATTGTTTTTTTCATATGATTTATTGGTGGTGTATTTCTTATTTTGTTATGTTCGATTTATACAAGGCTTGGATGAAATAATGGATTCAATTATTTGCATTTACTGTTACAACAGCTATCATAGATCTGCTATCATTATTTACTTATTGAACTTGGCTACAGTACACACATTTTTTTGTTAATAACAAAGTACTTCATAAATACTTTCTGATACAACTTTAACAGGCTTGCAACAGGAATATGGATCTTATTTTCTATCCCCTATCATTCAAAGAAATTGTGATAGCCTCAAAAAGTAAACCAAAACTGCAATGACTAAAATGTGGATCCTTCCTGATACAACTTTCTTTAACAGGCTTGGAATAAGAAGTGTATTGTCCAGTACCAGTTGCAGAATACCAACTATACTCATTTCTATATTATGTGATATTTGACAGTCTTTATTTCCCTGATATGAGATGAAACAACAGTATTGTAATAAATTCAAAAAATGAGTGGGAGCTGGCCCCTCCCTGTTCCATGCCCTCCTCGGTCTGCTCTAAACCGACAGATCAGACACTGGTAATCTCCATTGTCCCGGGACAGGTCAACCACAGGGTCCCAACATGGCCCACTTTAGAGCGCAGGCATCCGCCCATCTGCACACCGCCTCATATGGTCACGCAGGTTTTCACAAGTTTAAAATGCATATGACAGGTTAGAATACTCATTTCACAAGAACATATATTATATATAAGATTGTATTAAAAAGCTTGCCTAGTTTTTATTTTTTATTTTTTGTTTTACTATTTTACTTCCTGGATGGACATGGGCAGCAGAAACTATAATGTTAACAAGGTCACAAACTTAAAATTATATAATAACACTTTATATATAACACTTTATGTTGTTAAATCAAGGTTTAAACTGTCAGAAAAATGCATTTCTTGTTCTTAAAATGCCCCTGCATTTTGAAATTATCTGTGTACAAAAATTACATTTTAGAACTCAGCAGAACTTGCTGTATTTTTGTAATTTTATTCTCAATTTTTTCCCACAAACTGCCTCTTAACTTAACTTAACTTAATCCTTAAGTTCATCTCACTAAAAACATGTCCTAATTAGAAAAACCAGTAATATGCACTTAAACCCCCTACGTACTTACTACCTCTGTCATGCAAAGATTACTGTTTCTCCTTTTGATAACACATCCTAATCCTCTAAGATATGTACTTTATTATATTTTTAGTCTGCAATAACAAGCTTGCCATTTTTTCACACGGTATCTTCACCTTGATCAGATAACGTCTCCATCTTGGATTTTCTGAAACATGTGCTTTTGATTAAGACATTGTTTTCAGAATAAGACAGGCTTTGATCCACCTTTATGCTCTCAAGTCGGGAAGGCACCTATCCAAAAACCTCCAAATCCGTCCAGCTCAGCTCTACATGTTTAACAAGGACATGGAAAGAAAGGATTTTATGACTGGAGTTAATAGTTGTCAAATGAGTGATAAATGAATGCGTTTGTCACACACTGGTGCCACAGAGCAAATACAGGGACCAATAAAACTAGAGACACACTTTAGAACACATGTAGTGAAAGAATGTGCATCAATAGCCACCAGTGCACAGTCCAGCCACGACATTGTTCGCTGTGGTCCGACTGCTGCCAAGGAAACTGGGAGAGTGAATGGGGAGAGTTCTACTGGCATTAAAACAGGCCAGTTGAATAGAATAAGAGTCTGATTGGTCAGTGGGTAAAACAGTGTGGGAGACCTACACTTGACCTGGTGTAAAAAGGTAAAGAATGCTGACTGAGGGAGTCTGGGTTTCGATGGAAGAGATTTTTGTCAGATTTGTGGCTGCAAGTGGAACAATGAGTCCTGATTAAATGAGAACTTTGTTTACTTTCACTTCTTTCATCCACACAAGATACAAGATGCTTCCAATACTCCACTTAACTATTCAATACTCAAATTGAATGGAACTTGAATGGAGTTACAAACTGGCATTCATATTTCCCATTATTTGACATACTGATCTTGACACAAAAACAGTTGACTTTTTGGTAAACAGTCTTAAGTTTTAAAGGTGTATTATGTATCTTTTCTGGTGAGGGTAAACCACATGCATGGATATACATATTAACATTTTGCCTCAAATGTTCCACCGTATGGCATTAAACATACAGTATCTATCTCCATGGAGACAAGCAGGTGAGTCGGTGGAGTCGGCTGTCCTGGCTTTAAAATTACACATCGTTTTGGCATCGTTAACATTATCAAAACCCAAGTGACAAAAAAATCTTTCTTTTATAGATAGCCAGACTGAGCAAACCAACAAAAAGAGCAAAACACGCCGTCTACTGGAGGCAGACTGGACTCTTATAATAGTAAACCTATTTATCACTGCTAATATGCCATGATGATTTCTATAAGTTTAAGTGGAGCAGCTGGCATCTCCACAGTCAGCAGAATCTCACTGTGCAGCCTGATGCTATAGTCTGCTCCTGTGTGCCAACCATTCATTAACACTGGCTCATTTTCATTTCATTTGGACAACAGATTTCCAGTCTAGCCCCTCTCTCGTGTGGGTGTGCTTCGGGCTAACACACCTCCACTCTCGCCACGTTAGCTAGCTGTCTCGGGCTCTGGGGACTGTCCCTGATCTTCTCCTCCAGCTGGGCGTCCTAAAACCTTCATTGTTCTGGGTGCAGACAAATTGCATTGATTAGCTCAAACAGATGTCCTAATTTGTATCTGATCACATTACATTGTTGTCAGATGCCTGATTGAGGTCGCTATGGTTACTAAGTAATTGTCACGAGATGCCATTTTAGCCTGGCTTCAAGTTTCATTTTACAAAGGAGACAACAAAAACTATGCTCTTATGTATATGCACATAAAAGTATACTTTGGAAAACTTTATTACTGTTAATGAAATATTAATGTTTTCATAGCTTGGGTTTAAAGTACAAGATGAGGCTATATAGTTAAGCATAGTACAGTATTAGAAGAGGTGGCAGCGTTTTAAAACATATTCCATTAAAACTCCAATACTTTTACTTTATTTTTCTTGCTTATAAGGAAATAATTTGAACTGTCTACTTAACTGCCTCAAAGGGCCCATATTAATTTACACATTTAAGACACAAACGCTGCATATTTAGCTTTATTTCTTCTCTCAAATGGAAAACACTTTGTTCCACCTTGTGATGTCATGTGGTAATACATGAAGAAATGCTCCACTGTGTTTTTAAACTCCATATACCGTCACTAGAATCATTTGGATAATTTTAGTCCTGGAGTTGCCAGTCTCTACAATCAGAACAAAAAGTAAGAGGTTGCTAACTTGAAAACTACAGCTTCATGACATCACAAGGTGGAACAGAGCATTTTGAGCTTTGGAGATATAGACAGACTAATAATAAAGGATTACTCAAACATGTGTGAATAAAACAAATCACAAGTCCAATTGGACAGTTCTTATTTCATGTGGTTGCAAACTTCCCCAAACTCCTGATATGAATTACAACATGAATCTTCTACAAAAGTCAGTTTTACTAGAGCTGTCAGTCTTTATATCTATGGGGACCATCTCTATCTCAGCTCCAGGTATGATGGCTTCATGCTAACACTGAACACATGTGGGGAAACAATTGGTCGCGCTGTGTTTTTAGATTCTCAGAGACACATGTGAGTGCATACTTTACATACCAGAGCATCCTCAGATACCTCCTCAAGTTAAATATGCAGCAAAGAGCCACAACCTTTCAGCACATTTGGGAAGAATTTATGATGCAAATTTGAGACATTTAAAGCACATTTTTGGGTTTCTCAAAGATAAACTTACTGTGTTTTAGCTGATCATTTCACAACAGCTGAAAGGGGTGAGTTTGCTGAAGATTTTGTGTGAATCGAGTTAGTTTAGAATTCACATATAAATACACCATTCCCTAGTACTTCTCTGCATAAATAGTAGTTTTTGCATAAACTCCCCTGCAGGTGTAATTTTGTGAGCACAGTCTGGGTCAAATATGTAGAGATACATAAAAGTTTTTTGAGAGCGTGTACCATGCACTCTTTTTAGCCACTTTATCAATCGATCAAGAATTTCTTTAGTCGACTACAACCTTGTACAAACATAAAACCCTCTCTTTATCTTCACTACTTTTGTATTTCCATAAAATAAATATGAATATATCTGGAAATATTACTGTTACCAATAAGAAAAAAAAAAAAGAAAAAATCAAGAATTTAGAAAGGCGTGCATGCGAAAAATTCTTGTCAGTAGGTTATCTTTGCGCATGGCTTTAACAAATCGACTCATAGGGCTATGGTCACATGCAGATCATTTTATACAAGTTATTCCCCGTAGACAGTCTCTGATAGATATCACTGCTGTGACTAAAGCTGACCTTAATTCAATTCTGTGGTGAATATTATCTCCAGTTACAATCAGTATAGCAGAGAATCACCCCACCTCTGTACGTGCCACACTCCGAAAGCGATGGGAAACAGAAAGAACTGGAGTTTAGATTTAGTTTAGGGCTGGCTGCAAGGGACAAGAATGTTAGAGTGTTAAAGCTACAACAAGGTATTGCAAAAATAAGTACATAAATAAAGAAATAATCACTTTTGCATGTACTACTACTACTAACGGGGACAGTAATTCAGTCCAGTCCACTGATCACAAGGTCGGCGGTTTGAATCCCGCTCCTGACATAAAGATCATTGAGTAGAGTGATCAGATCCACTGGCCTACAGGTTGACGAGGCGCTTCCACCTCAGACAGATGAATACCATTGTTGTGTCATTGAGCAAGACACCCCCACTGTCTGCGTACACTGGTGTGTGAATGTGTGTGTGTGAATGGGTGAGTGGTTCCTTGATGTAAAGCGCTTTGAGTGCCTTGAAGGTGGAAAAGTGCTATATAAAAATGTGACCATTTACTGCTGCAACTACCACCATACTTCAATTATCCATGCAAACGATACTCCAGATAGTTATTATTGTTAGTCCTAAGATGTATTTCTTTGCAGTGACCACTACTACTACTACGCCTATTCTCTTACAACTGCTTTTCCTACTACTGATAATATGAATATGGAATGAACAAGTCCATAATACAAAAGTTATGGCACAGGTCCATTGGTTTAATGGCGTACACCTTCTCAGTGTTATTGGCTCCTAGGCTGAGATCCAACACATGCGTCTCCTTAGTCTTGAGACCTAAAACCCACCCACAAATCGGTCTTGGTACTTTCCATCATACAGAGAAAGTGCCTAATATTTCAAATTACGTCTTTAGGGAGTACTGTTTTGGGTTAGACAGATGGGTCCACCACAGGATGATCCCCCATTAATCCCATGATGCAACAGTGTTTAACAGCCTGCGCAGTTCCCTCGAATTTCCCAACTCCGGCTCGTCATCAAGACACACTTCCAGGAATATTTGCTCTCTGACGGAAACCACAGCTAAAAAAGGGAGAGTGGTTTTGTTCAGGCGTGGGATCAAATTTACTGACGCAGCTTGGGGGTCATGGTTACAGTACTGTGCTTAAGATGTAGTGGAATGAAAATGAAACTAACTACTATGTTTATGTAATACTGTTGCTATGAAACATTTAGAAAAGCTCAAACAGGGCTCATGGACAAAATTGGATATAGATCACCTTTGAGATCCAGGAATGATATAACATAGTTTTTAAGGTATGTACTAATTTCATTCACAATTAAAAACATACATTAGCACAGTGGTATATAAAGGCTAGCATGTTGCTCAATGAATTTCCACTTGAAATAGAACAGGTTTGGACAATATATAAATGCCATTGCGTGATAGGGCCGGGGCCTTGGCAGTGATCTGGTCTGTAATGGTAAATGGTAATGGTCACATTTTTATATAGTGCCAATCTGTGGGTCAGTGGATTTGACCGCTCTACCAATTATGTTTATGTCTAGAGCGGGATTTGAACCGCCAACCTTCGGATCAGTGGACAAATACTACCAACTGAGCTACTGTTGCTTCTAAATTTGAGTTTTTTCTTTGCTTATGTACACCTTTGTTCATTACTCCCTGCTTAAACTTTGCTCAGTCAGGTTAATTATGCAAGTCTTTATCATTCTATAACACCTTGTGCAACCAAACCATTACTGAGAAGCTAAATCCTTTTTGAAAACTCTATTGTGGTTTCTTTGCCAACGTCGTAACCTTACACCTCCCATTCTCTGGCTTTGTTGTGACATGTAGCTTAAACTGTCAAACATTTTGGTACTTCCTTCAGACAGTGGCAGGGACATCTTTAACATGGTTTGTTTACTTTGTCTAAGTAGACTCTTGAAACTCCACAGTGTAAACAGGTGGAGCTAACTGTTGTCTATAGGGCTATTGTCGGCGGTGACGAAACAGCCCATTCAGTTCATAGTTGTGCTGCTCAGGTGTCAGTGGAAGTTCCCTGAGTTTTTGGTTAGAGCGTAGTAGTATTTTGTAGTAATAGTAGCTGTAGTTTCAATAGATAATGGTGTTGGCAGTAGTAAAAGTAATAGTAGTAGTAGCAGTAGCAGTAGCCTTGTGGTAATATTAGTTATAAAACAGGTTTTCAAATAAGACACGCCAGTCACAGTGCGTCTTACTGTTTGAATAAGCAAAAAATATATATATGATAGTAATAAGGTCTGAAATAGTAGTTGTAATTCAGCTACAGAGGGTCAAAATGTAAGTGTATTCTTTGTTGTGGTGGGCAGGGCATCTGACGTAAAACTAAACCAAATCAATACATTGATCATTGCACATTAGGAGGCTAAATATACTCTGTGGTGAACCAGGGAAAGTAAATGTTGAAGGGAAGAAGTAGTAGTATTAAGTACTTTTTATTGAAAATATTGCCTATTCTTGGGTTTCATTCAGAGTATATTTACCTGTTATAAGCCATTTTCAGAATTTTTACCATTCAAAAGATTAGATAATTGCTATGGCAACGGCCCCAATTTTTCATCACTCTTGAGTTTTGTTCCTCCTCCTCTTGTCTGCTAGTTCCATTGAAATCTAATGCAGCACAAAACTGGTAATAATGTGGTCAAAATGGAAAAAGGTTTAGCTGGAAAGTAAAGTGACCACTTTGAATCTCAGCCAGTGGGAAAATGACCAAATTACCCATGAATTACACAAGACTATCCTTCCTGGTCAGGCCTATAAAACTAAAACAGGCCATCCCTGTTAATTTTACTATGCAGTGATTTATGTGTGAGATATTAACACAGTAAATTCCCAGAGTTGAAGTCTAGGCTGATTCACTGTTTGTAAATGTGTGAGGCATTGCATTATAAAGTCCAGGTCAACCCTTTTTCATGGTTATCTTGGAGCTATAGTTACCCTTATGGTCTCTTTTAGCCAATGGGGAGGCTTGGAGTGGACTGGACCATTCCCAAAATAAGAAACTGGGATAGAGATGAGTAGTGGAGAGAGAGTGCATGTGTGTGAAGCGCCTGGGGGAGAGGGAAGCCACAGAAATGAGTGAGGAGAATAAAAGATGAATCGTGGTAGTGTGGCAGTGTCCCACAGGAGGAGGAGAGACAGACAAAGGCTCAGAGCAGGGTCAGTGCACAGCAGGACAGAGCAGAGGAGAGGCCTCTTTGACCTGTCCACTCACACTATCTTCAGACCTATAGAAGTCACAATGCACGGGCAAGGATGTCTCGTAAATGTCCCTTTAACGATTATCGTCCAGACAATACCAAAAAGTAATCCATTACTTTACCAAAAGATAACCAGATTCCTTTATAAACTAACCGTTGACAATTAAAGCTGTAATATGTAACTTTGCCAGTGTGGGATCTGTAACTACGGAGATGTTATTTCTTTACTTGGAATGTTTCACAGCATGGCACTGAATTTTCCAACAGGCATTTTTTTGTTGCTCAAACCTTGAAAAGCGTACATTTTAACTGAGGGTGGGGTCACTTCTCCACAGATCTGGCCTGAAACTTGAGTTGGTGGCATCATCCACTTGTCTCCATGGAGATTAGTTTAGTACTATACAAACAGAGCAATTCCACGGAGACAAGAAGGTGGCAGGCGCTTCATCATTAAAGTTATATTGTGCAACTTTAACAAAATAAAGTTAAGAAATCCTCAAGCTCAGTATCCATTTTACTAATTCAGTGCCCTATCTGCTAGGCTACTTTCAAAGATGGACCTTATAAACACCAGGAAACATTGTTGTCAGGGCGACTCTGTGACTAAAGAGGATGTAGCATTATCTAAATCATCTGGAAGAAAGTTTATCCTGCCTAACACAGCCTGAGTAACAGTGATCTTGGAGTTTATTAGTCTGAAGTGACGAGGAACAGGACCGGGCTCCAGCTCTGTATCCAGTCGGCTCATTCACAAACACTCCTCCTTTCTGTCTCTCTCTCCTCTGGGCCCAGTGTAAATCAGAGAGACACGTGAAGCCCACCACAGGGAGCAGATAAGTCCAAACAGGGGAATGTGTCCTGGGACGACTGAGACATGCAGGGAGCGCTATTGTCAGACAGTCTATAGAACCTGAACCATAAGAACAAAGCAGACTATGTGAAACTGGAATGAAATTTTGGACGTAACAGTAAAAAAAAAAAGTTTCTGTTGCAGATGTTTATGTTTTGGAACAGGTGATGTAAAGCAGAGGTTACCAGACATTTCAGGCCAGGACCACTCACGTAAAGAATGGGACCAGAATTCTTATCCAATAGTTATCCCTTACCAGATAGTTATAAGAGTAGCAAAAAAATATTAAAAAACAGTATATATTTCAAAGGAAAAAGTGACAAGGTTTTGGATTAGATTCCCAGACATACTGCCATGTCCTCTCAGTGTTATGTTATGTCAGTGTTATGTTATGTTATGTTTTTCTGAGTACTCTTTTCTTGAAGCCATGGCTCTAAATTGGCTATAGTGATTGACAGTTAGGGTTAGGGTTAGATTGTACCAATTTTTAGACCTAGAAATAAGCAGCCAAATATAAGATTTCATAATTACATGTTCATAGATTTAATGAATTCTTCACCAATTCAAGAAATATGATTTAATTTATGCTTGTAGGTTTGCGGTAACAACTGTCCTCCAAATAAACTGCATTATTCTTTGTAATAAATGGAATATTCTTGTGTTAGCCACGTAGTATTGTACCGCAGATGGCTATAGACTGCCTTCACTACTTCCATCTACATCCAAATCCACTACCGCCTTTAGGTCTGTTGTGCAGGTGTCTGACATCTGATTCTAATGAAAGACTAAAGAAAGACATATATAAGAGCTATTTACCCAGACCTGCTCCTGGACAACAGCTTTCATCACATGCTTCAGAGCACACCCTTCTCCGCACATGTCCAGGGACCCACAGGTGGTGCTATGGGATGGGGCGGGAGGGGGCGGAGGGGGATGAAAAGACATGTGCGCCCGACACATTTGACCTGGGTGATCCTGGGCCTCGTATCCTGCTCTGAGGTGAGGAGGGGTCACATTCCTGTTCAGTCCAAGTCTAAACACCTGCACTAAGACAATACAGCTCCCATGAGGCTGCTCCTGTTAAAATACCACTTTAAATACCACTTATCTTTACCACTGTAAGCTGGTTTAAGCGTTTAAAGATGGTTTCGCTTTATCGAGGACGGGGGTTTCCAGAATTCGTGTGTTCAACTGTTATTGTTGAAAACATACAAATAGATGTATGAAAAGACTATTCTTAAAGGCGCACTATGTAACTTTGTAGCTTGTAACTTGGTTGGGGGTCCGTCACCTGCTTGTTTCTATGTCATTGCTCTGCTTCAAATGTTTCACATTTGACACAGTGTGACATTAAACATCTCTACCTTACATTTATTCAATTAGAGGTGATTTTAAAGCTCAAAAGTACCTAGAAAAACAGGTATTCTAACTGCAAGCGGGGGTTGCCTCTCCACAGATTTTACCTGTAACTTAGGCTGGTTTATCTCCATGAAGCATTTGAAGGTCGCTGCACCAGAAAAGTTACACAATGCACCTTTAAGCATTACCAAAGTACATTACTGCTACTCCTACAAATACTACTAACCATTATATGCTGTATGCTGCAACATCAGATTCACATTTCTGAAATTTATTCACATTTCTAAGGACTTTACTCGTTGGCCTTCTGCTATGATCAGATCTGTTTCTTGTCACTAATCTCTGTGTGCAGCTAATGAGCCAACGTTTGGGAGGTTTTTCCCCATTCCTGTTATATTTAAGTCTTTACAGCTTACTGCTGGTGAAGCTCAAAGTAAGTAGGAAGAAATTGTCAGATATAAAAAGTAAACTTGGTGATCAACATGTTACTGCAAATTACTTTTTTTACTACAACCACTACTCTTGTATTGTTGAAATGAGTACACCATTGACAAGGTTCAGGTAAAAATAAACTACAACCACACATCCAGTTATCATGATAGCTGTCTAACTACCATGCAAAAGAAAGCAAAATACCAAAGTGAAAAGGGATTTCTCTTTTCACTTTGGTATTAATTGAGTAGATACACCCATACAAAGCACAGGTGGCCTGAAATGCCTCCAGCTAACATGGTCGAGACAAAGACAAAGCAACAATACTTTTATAACCTCATAAATGGTCAATATTTCCCCAGGTTGCCACAGTAAAAGAATGTGCTAACGTTGCAGAATCACGGCGAGCTAAAGAAGACAGTATTTGTTTGAACACGGGGGAAAATCCTCTGGTCTTTGCTGTAATAGTTTTAATAATAACATCAAAATGGCAGTCAGACAGAGCCCAGATGTTTTGAGGCAGGGACAGCAGAGGAGGAGTTAGTCTACAAAGGTTGAACAAATACACACCGCTCAGTCCTATTACAAACTGGCGTACGTAGATGGCCTTTGGAGTAAGCCAGCATTTTGGAGAGATTTCACTAAGCTCTATGACATTGAGCATGAAAATAAATACCAAGGTGAAGACACTGATACATGACGGTTTGTTATGGGAAGGGTGTACAAAATCGGGTGTACAAAATTGGCAGAATTGGTGTGAAGAATAGCTAGCCACAAATCATACATTTCCAGACGCTAATGTGTCTGGCCCAAGGATGCAAAAACAGTACACAGTTCCAGATGTAAGAGTTGAACCGTCAAACTTCTAGTTAGGAGGTGGACATCTCTGCTATCATCTAGTCATTTTTCCTTCTCTCTATTTAAACTACAGATATTAAAGTTAGAAGCGATGTATTTTATGAATTGCAAAAACATTCAGCATTGTGATTCACCTCTTCCTTTTATGGTCCTTTTACACCACCTAAATGAAGTTGTCCTCCTGTGAAGTCATCGGTCCCCTTCTTCTCCACCCATCATTGCTGAGCAGTGACTGAGTTGAGGTTGTTGGTTTAATCTCCCCTGTTGTCCTCCTCCTTGCGTTTACTGCTCCGCTGACCTGTGGCCATTCACTCTCATGTCATATGTTAAAACCTCTCTAATTGGCTGCTCAAGTCTTTACAAACTGATTGATAAGCAAAGATGGAGGCGGGTCTGTTTGTGCTTTTGTGTTTTGGGAGAGGGGCGTGTCAAAGGGGGCAGGGAGGTCACTCTGTGGGCATTTTGGGGGGTGAGGGGGACATGACTTTGGCCCCCTGCCTCCGCGGGACAGCCCTGAATGGCCCCATTGGAGCCGTAAGTTCTGCAGTCCATAAAGAATACGGGCTGGGGGGGACGCCGTCTGACAAGTGGGTTTTAGGTTTATGGGTGAATTATAACTTTTGGGTATGTCCAGGTCAATGTTAAGATGCAGCAATGTCTTAGTAGTCAACACAATTTTAGCTCTCTTGGAAAAAGTTGTAGTGGATTCCATTTACCACAGTAAAAAAAACAACTAGTGCTTAAAAGGCCTGTCGCGATAATTACTGTATCGACTTACATCGTTCAGTAAATTATAGCTGGAACAATGTATTTTGGGTTTCAATATTTATCATGTGTACATTTGGGTTGCAATAATGGGGAAGCTTCTACTATTTTAATGCAAGATTTGAGCTGTAGAAGATGAAAAAATAACTTCCAGGGCTAATTAATTGCTATTTATTTGTTGTTGCTCATGCCTTTTAAATGAAACTGTAGATTTAAAAATGGTTCACAGGGATTATCTCGCATAATTGTTATTGTATCAGTGGTATTTGCTAAAAAATATTATAGTTCTTGAATGGCCAAAAGTTCTTAAAATGAGAAAAACAGAAAAAAACAATTTCAAAGGCCAGAATAATCCAGGTAAATTGAGTAAAGTAACATTTCCCTCACAAAATGAACTCAAATTTTCTTTCAAAATATACTCCTGTGAAATGTTACCTAACAAACTTTGACAGCTCCCACATTTCTTATCTTGAGTCCAGATTTTTTGCAGGAAAAACATATTGTAGCAACAAACCTGAGCTTAGTTTCCTCAACAGGAACCAATTTAAAACAATACCACTCAACGCGGGCAGACATTCCTTTGCCCTGAAAACACAAACACAATATCCACCTGAAAATATCTAGGAGAGGATTTCAGATGACCCACAGACTAGAAGCACTTGCCCTACCACAGGAATGTAAAGTGTAATCGCTTTCACGTTTGCCCCCAAAGCAAAGCAATCAAAACTTAACCCCAATTTTACCTAAACATCTCCTTTCAAGAACCAGCAGCCCTGTCCCTGAACGCAGCACTGGTCCTGTCTAATTTAAAGGGCACGTGTGTGGGGTTCAGGGTCTGGAGATGCAGGAGGGAGCTGTGGTTTCCCGGTCATTGGCTTTTGGGAATGCTTGACTTGACAAAAAGGTTCAACACAAACCACTTCAATGCAGCAGGCCACAGGTCCAACATGGGCTGAGGTAATGACACATGCAGATAGGGAAAAGTTAAGCGTAGAGATTGTGTATGTGTACTTTCGATCCAAGCAATAGCAGTACAATATACAGAGTTACCTATCATATTATATGATAGTGTCATAATTTCAATGAGTTTAGTTATGTTGGGTTAGCTAGAAAACTACAGCAAGCACTAAAACTTCTATAAAAAGAAGTACCCAAACATGTTAACTTCAGCAACCATTACTTCATGTATTACAGTAAACTCAATCAATAAAACCACTTTGTTTGCACGGTGAAAATTTTTGTATGTTATATGTTACGACACTATTGATGTCTGTTTATATTTTATGAATGAAATAAACAAATAAATAAAAGTTAAATGAGAATACATAAGAACTCGCCTTATAAAAAGTGCTGACTTCGGATTTTGGCTGAATATAGCCGGTGTGTGTGAAAGCTGCCTGGACCCTGAGTCTGTCTGGGTCCTGCAGACAGAAACCTGCTCTATAATTAAACCAGGACTATATGAAGAACAGGTGTCCAGACCTGCCAGATATGCACATGCTGCTCAACATGAAAGACACCACACCGGGAACGCAGATTTGGCACAAAATGGACCATTTGGTACAATTGCTCAAACATTTTAAAAGTACTGTTACACCAAAGTAACTCTATCCATATGAGTAAAATATAGTAAATGCAAAAAGATGCACTGTGTAACTTTTTAGTTGGGAGTCCGTCACCTGCTTGTTTCTATGGAGATGTCATTGCTCTGCCTAAAATGTTCTACCATATTATATTAAACAGCTCTATCTTACATTTTGTTTAATTACAGGTGGTTTTATTGCACAAAAGTACCAAAAAAACAACAACAAAAAACCAGCCACAATGACTGTGAGCGGGGTCGCCTCTCCACAGATCTGACCTGTGACTTGGTCTGGTTTGGTCTCTATGAAGATAAAAAGGTTTAATACCATACTGTGAAATATTCCAGACAAAGCAATAACGTCTCCATGGAGAAAAACATTTCAGAAGAGAAAAGTTACTTAATCCACCTTTAAGTTGTGGTCTTACTAGCCGTACTGTTGATAAAAAGTAGCACTGTTACTACTACAAGTACTACTTCTTCTAGTACTATTGCAACTCTCAAACTGTCATTCACAACTGCTAAGTGGTGAGAGAAGCAGCCCATGAACTAGAAAACTCACCGGTCTCTGCGTCTGACTCCTTGCTCCGTAAATTTTTGTCTTTCCTGGTTCTTTCCCCCTTTTTGTTCCCATTTCCTGTTCTGATCTGTTAAGTAAACCCAATGGGCCAAAACATATATTTAAAAGTTCAAATATAGGCTATAAATGTATGTTCCATAAAAGTAATTTATTTGAGCAGAAATATCTGAATTACCAAGCTGTATTTACTGCTGCCTGTTAGCTGTAGCTGTATAATGTAGTACTTTACACATGTAGTATAATGGTGTAGTTACAGCATTGACTGATATGGGCCTGGGATGGAGTGTGCATTGACTTGCTGGTGCAGCCTCACTTAGTAAATCAAAGTCACAGTAATGGCTGGAGAGGGTCAATAAAACTCTTCGGGGAAGTCCTGTCTATTGGATTACATGCTTTTCTGGACTGCTATTCCTGTTACTACTGCTACTATTACTACTACTACTACTACTACGTCCAACAGTATAAATGATGTGTTGATTCCAGGCCAGTGGAGCTTGGACCTCCCTGAGCTGTGAGGAATGCAGTGAATCGTACTCCAGGGGTGTTTAAAGAAGTGGAAAAGCTATGGAGAGTTTAGACATTTCCAGCATAACTCATTTGTAAGCTCAGGCTCTGGTGTTCTTGTCTTATGTAACCAGGAGGAAGCCAGGAAAATCTACTGACTTTCTAATGCAGTGGTTAGTCATAAATATACATGCTGTGGTCAGAAAGTGAAAGTAAAAATGGAAATGGAACCAACATACAACAGAGCAATTTGAGTTTTGGAGATGTAGACTAATGATAAAGGATTACTCAAACATAAGTGAATGAAACAAAACACAACCCCAGAGTATGTTTTTGAGGAGGTAATTACATTATAATGTGGCTTAAAGCTCAAAAGAATCAATTTTATGTAATATAGGACCTTATCCGATACAAATATATACAATATTTATCACACTAGTTCTAGTTCTAGCACCACAAGTACTACTCTCGCCACACTCTTACTACTATTACTACAAATACTAGGTCAAAGGATGTTGTAAATACTATGTGGGTATAATATATATACCCGGGGTATCTGGTTACTATTGATCCTTGTCTTTGAAGCTACAGCCTATGTTATCTGATAAAGTCTATTGCCTGGAAGACCTTAATTACTGCTAATAGTGTTTTTCATATTAATGGCTTGGTGCCTGGTTAAACAACACTCCTCCCTTTAATCTGAATCACAATTAGTGTAAATGGGACGTCTCTGTGGGGAGGGGCCTTTTATGACCCAAGATGCAGCGGCAGCAGGTTGGCCACATAAGATAAAACACAGTCACTTATTGAACTGGAGATAAGGTATCAGTATCCACGCACATGCTAGCCTCTTTTGTTTAGAGCAGGAGTGTTCCAAGATTTTCAAAGGGGCACACATTTGTAAAATGTGTCCAGGAGACACAATGACTTGATCTTTGTTTAATAGAAGGAATACCAACATTATACTTTACAGTTAAGGTCATTTGGGTCATATTCACATTGGCTGAAAACTACATAACAGAACAGCAATGTCAGTAGAGAGAATATATTTTTATAATAGGGGCAGAGGGCCAGATGGATTTTAAAAGGTAATTTTACTGTGTTGGAAGTATTTGCAATTTTGCTAATAAATTATATGTGTTTTTCAAAGAAGGGAAGTGACGTTTTGAGAGCAAGTAATCATTATTTTTTACTATATTACCCAAAATTCAGCCTAAATATGCAGGATTTGTGTGCTTAAGATGTGTGAATGAAACAAAACACAACTCCAGGTATGTTTTTTTTTTTTCTGAGGAAACAACATTATAACATAGATTAGAAAACAGTGTAATATGAGCCCTTTAACTATCATCATTCAGTTTAGCATGCCATAAGTACTGCATAAGTACAAACCACAGAATGAAAAAACGTTTGAACAATGAGAAAAGTTATCTTCCAAATACTCCTCAGTGAAGCTTTCCTTGGTGGACACTCCTCTCCTACACTGGCACACAGCGGCGCCTGGCCTGTATCCCTCTAGTCTCGTGTTTGGACAGCTCATTTTGTGACACCCAATCAACATCCACAGGTCCTCCTAAAGCAGGCCATGCAGTCCCTGTGTTAGTGACACTAGTTTTAAGTTACACAGATTTGAGTGGAGAGGGGGATGCTTGTTGCTTATGTGGTAATATTTCGAGAGCACATGGTTGGCAGATCACTGCATTCCTCCATCGGGCCACACTAGAAATGTCCCACAAAACCAAAACAGATTAGAGGAAAAGTGGTGCCATAAAATGTGTGGGATTAAGAATTCAGAAGGGCAGAGGGTTATGAGATAAACATGCCATACAGTTTTACATTATGAATTTGTACACAGCCAATTTCTTCAGAAAATGTTGTGATTCATTGTTACAAGAATAAAATCTAAAGCTGTAGTGAGAATACTTGCCTGATAATAATTCAGATCATGAAAGTCGGAATGGAGCCACTTCAACCCAAGTCAGTTAAACCACAAATACCAAGCAAAAACCCAAAATGTAATCTCCTCTACCTCAACTACTATGATGTTTTCTGTGGCAAGTCTTGAATCAAAAGTTAAAGTAAATCCTTAAAAGGTCCTATATTACACAAAATAGATTTTTGTGAGCTTTTAGCCTTGTTATAATGCTGTTACCTCCTCAAAAACATAGCCTACCTGGAGTTGTGTTTTGTTTGATTCACACATGTTTGAGTCCTTTATTATTAGTCAAAATGTTCTGTTCCACCTTGTGATGTCATGTAGTAGTATTTTTCAAGCTAACGGATACTCCTGTTCAGTAGAGATTGGCAATTCCACGGCTGAAATTATCCAAATGATCCTAGTGGTGGTGTATGGGGTTTAAAAACACAGTGGAGCATGTCCTGTATGATGGAAGTGTTTTCTTTCAAAGAGAAAAACTCAGCCCAAACGTGCAGGATTGGCGTGTTAAACGTGTGTAAAGGAAAGAAAACACATCTCGAGGTGTGTTTTTGATTAGAAAACAACATTATAACAGATCTGAAAACAGTGTAATACGGGCCCTTTGTGATATTATTCAGGTAAATAGCTAGTAATGCTTCCTCTGTGGTAGCTATCCACAATACGACTTATTAGAGAAGAAAGCCACTTTATTGTCGGGCCACAGGAATCATGGCCTGTGCGGGAAAACGGGGACATGCAGCGACACGCCAAGCTTGGACAAAAAGCGGAAAAACCCACTCAGGTATGTCCCGGGCCACTCAAACCACTCATCGGGGCCAAAAGAAGGGATGCGCCGGTTTCCAGACGAGGTGCGAGGAGAAAGTGCCCCTATGCGCACACACTTCACTATCAAAACAACACCTACGTTAGCCAAAGGGGGTTAACTCTGAGATTAAAAGCACCCAGGCGATGGCCACATGCTGCGTTATCTGGGCACTGAATTCTCCCTGTCAGGTACATATAAAACAGGACAGCCTGGAGACGGGTGAACATTTCTACTTAACTTTTTATGCCCTCACCATCCATTCATTTTTACTTTACGCACCAACTCCATTCACTCGTATAGGTAACTACTATAGCACATAAAACACGCACAAGGGCAGTCCACTCCTTTTAACCCCGTTTTACAAGCATGTGTTGTTGCTCCACGAATATAAGAGGATTATAGCAGCATAAAAAAACCCCCAAAAAAACAGATGAATGACGTGAACTCAAAGAACACGCGCTCTCAAGGTAACGTGGATATAAAATGCAAAACCTTATTTATGTGTGACAAATGAAAAAAGTGACACAAGTTACCATTTAGAATCAGTCAGCAAGAAAACTGTAAATGCGCAGATAAAAGTGAAAATTCATTGTAACAAGGCAGTAATAAGCATCGCAGCCCTTTCACTCCGGACCGGGGGAAGAGGAGACGGGCGCATGGAGCAGCGCGTCAACAGATAAAAGAGGGAGAGTACTTACGCACTGCCTCCTGCTTGGGGTCCAGCTCGGCACATGTCTGCTGAAGTAGGTTAATTTTACCGTGGAGTCTCCTCACGCGCTGGTTCGTGGACGTGAGGTCGTTCTCCAGCTCCTGAAAAATGGAGCACGCGTGTTTGGCGAGATCCGACAGCTGCCGTAAAGTCCTCGATAGAGCCACATTATTGATAGTAACTAGGTCCTCGTAAAGTAGACCGTCCTCGTTTGGGATGTAGTGCCTGCAAACTAACTGGGGTTCCACGAGTCGTTTGGCAAATGGCATATTGTTGATCCGGACCGGGGACTAAATCCAGTGAAAGTGTCCCAAAGTAGGTTCTCGCCCTTGGGTCCGTGCTCCACTGTCCTCGGTTCAGCCTCTGGTTCCCCCCATCCTTTCATTTGTCTCTGGGACGGGACTGGAGTGCTCCTCGCTGCTGCGCCGGTCGGTCATCTGCGGCTCCGGACGCTGCGCTGTTTTCTCTGCTCCAAAGAAAGTGGAGGTGGATTTTAAAAGGGGAAGGGGGCAAAACACGGCGCGGACTAAGAGCGTCCCGGATCCGGACTTTGGCGCTGACGTAGGTTGGCTGTAGTGGTGGTGATGCTGTGCTATGGTAAGCATGAATGGCATAGAACAGATTACGAAACCATTGTTATATATACATTTGGCATTCCAGGTTGGTTTTCACACATGCACTGATTTTTATCCTTAACAATAAACAAAATAATACAAATACTTTGAAGAATTTGTAGCAGGCATGATAACTATTTTATTTTAGTTGGCGCATGCACTAATGGAGATTAAGAGATTTCTGCATAACTCTTGCATTTTTTTCCCACGTGCCTGTGTGCATGTGGTAAGGACATACTGCAATTGTTTTGTAAGACACTCCCTGAAGCTACTACACCCTGCCCGAGTATCAGGGTAGGATCAGGGTGTCTGCAGAAAGCCTGCAACACAATGCCATATTTTGACATACACACAGTCCTATCATATTTACTAGTACACTACTTTTATGAGAACTAAATTACACTATGTACACTTCATGTGAACTTTTTTTTCTTTTTAGCAGAATGCAACTTTGAACAGGGATCTGTTTGAGTAGAGTTTGCATGTTCTTCATGTGTCTGTGTGAATTTCCTTAGGGCACTCCAATTTTCCCAATCAACCTAAAATATACACAGCAGACTAATCCTCCAGCTAGGTACTCCTGATCAAGATCTGGAGATTCAGTCCCCCCCCTCCTCATTAATTAACATCATAACACATGTAGATAAGCAGGTGACAGAACCTTCCAGCAGAAAAGTTACATAGTGCTCCTTTAAATTAACAACTCAAAAGTACAAATGCAATACATAAACTTAATTATAAATGGGTGAATAATAATAATATTCTTTCCAGGCTTAACTATATGTTTGTTCATTACTTCCGCGTCCGGGCTTGACAGTGCGTAAGTCCACCTCTTTCACATTTGCTGATGGAGTATTTAGCCAAATCCCTGTTAGATGGAGGTGTCAGGGGCCTGGGCTCTTCCTGTGGCCTAACCAAAGTCCACAGCAGAAATGCAGCGGTAGCAAAGCCCGGCCCGGGACAAAGGGAAGAGCGGCCCGTGGAGGATGGCGTCATGTTTGAGTAATGGTCCGCCACAATAGAGTCACTTGCTCTGATAAAAGCCGCTAATCTGTGTTGTGAGAACTGCGGCGGTGACCCCTGCTCCTCGGGCATGTTTGCAATTGGTTTTCATTAGCAGGATAGGGATCTATTTCAAAATAAGGCCAGGTGTTGAAATAAATATAATCTTGTCTTTATGGACCGGTTATTGCATTTCTCATTAAACATATCTATCTTCATGAAAAGGGCAGGTGTGGACCCCCATACATTTTGTAGAAATTGTTTTTTTTTGTTTTTTTTTTTTATAAAGTTGTTGCTGCTAGAGACAGGTTAGGGTGAAGTGGCAGGATGCAGGTCACAGTGGCTCCTGAGACATTTTACAGCTGTTCAACAACTCACTCTTATGTAATAGATAACCTTATGTCAAAGCTACCGTTTTCAACTTTCCACTGTATTTCCTCACCCCATTTCTTATATAGCCTACGCAAATATGCTATACATTTACTATATTTTATTTTACTTGTGCATGTAAATATTGTACTTCATATTAGGCAGTTGCAGTAATAATATTAACGGTAGTAATTGCACCGCATATGAATTTAATGAGGTCCAGTTGACGAAAGGTATCGCCTGAAATTACCATCTATAGCCTGCAGCTTCATTAACAGTAATAAGCACATAGATAATCACTGCTGAGCTATCCCACGTGTCCTACATGCCAATTACTGCGTCTCCATCAGAGGTATACTTATAAAGCAGCACATGACCTGACACATATAGATCCCTCATCACACACAGCTGCCATCTTTGAAATGCAAAGCAAACAAATCTAAGTGGTATTTATAGTGCAGTGAGGAAGGCTCCCCGTTAAGCTGTCAGACCAAATGAACACACACTCTGCTCTCTGAATGCAACAGAGGAAATAAACTTGGCACATTGGAGCTGCAGGTAGTGACAGGCTGCACTGTGCCAACTTTTGGTTATGGCACCCTGATGTCGTCTGGTATCTTTAGTTTCTCAGACTCATTCATACCCGTCAGGTCTTTCCTCGGAAGTGAGGGTGGCATATAGTTATATCTCAGAAAGCTCTTTGAAGCGATAGAGCCCATTATAGATAGTAACTAGAACAAGTGCACAGATTAAAGCCACAGTATGTAACTTCTTAGTCAAAAAATAGACTAAAAGCTTGGTTCGTCTTCATTTTGGTTGGGTTTATTGCACTGAAAAATTTAGAAAAACATGCATCCTTACTCTGATCGGGCTTGCATCTCGACAAACCTGACTTTGGCCTGGAGGAGGGCTTCATCCTGCTACAATATTCCACACTATGGCATAAAACTTGTCTCCATGGAGACTGTTCTGAAGTATGTTTTTAACTTTGTATTTCTGTGGAATTATGCAGCTGCCACTTCTAGAGTTACACACTGTACCCTTAGTTGTCATTCATTCTTGTTGGTTGCCATCTTGCAATTTGATGTAACAGTCCAAGATACTGTTGAGGAGTTTTCTATATATTTATAATATCATTAACACTTATATACATATACTGCCACATTTTGATGAAAGGCCCTAGTTTAATGGTGATTAACATTTATGAGGTAGTACTGAAAGGAGAGGTATAATTCTCTACTCTGCTACTTTGAACTTTGGTTTTTGTTTAAATTTAAAACACGTCTAAGCAAGAACAGCTATGATGATACTGGCAATAGAGGATGAAATGGTGGAAATGAACAGAAAAAGCCCTTGAATGAAACAAACTGGAGCCAATCAGTTCATGGGCTGTCGGTGTCGAAGTATGGGAGGCATATTTTTGGAGGTAAAGGGCCAGGGTCTGAATACAACCATCACAAGAACAGCCTGTTTGGGGTTTGTTGTGGCTGAGGCAGGGAAAGGAGCAGCTGCTCCAGGGGTGCCACAGGGTTCAGACTGGGGACCATTTGATCTTTCTTTAGTCCCCAGCACAAGATACAATCAGCAGTGAGATTCACATGTTGTTTTAAGGAAACTAATTAGCTAGGAAGTCCCATACAATGAAGTCATTAACTAATTTAGATAATCACTCAGTTACAGCAGATAAAAATAGACAACATTATTGGTTTATTGTCAGGAGAGCACTTTGTAACTGTCCAGTCTTTTTGATCAAACATGCAGCATCACATTACATCCGGGAAGGCAATCATGTCTTTTACCAAATATAGCGATCTAAATAGCACGCAAATCCATTCAGTTTGTGCTATCTTTAATGATAAAAGTAATTAATGTAATGTGAACAAAAATAGAGATGCATTATGGAAAAATAGAACTGTCATGTTACAAATCTTAAATTAAAAAGTTCATTGCTCATTTTATATATTCTTCATGATCCCTCTGCCTGACGTAACAATCATATGGAGTGTACAGAGCAGAAATAATAAAAAACTAATTATAAAAACATTTAGTACAACTTTGCAATGTGCATTTTGTTAGCAGTGCAATAACAGGTCTGTAGCACCATCACCTATGGGTGCATACACTGGATAGTAGGATACAATAATACTATTACAATCAGGCGTAACATTGTGGTCAAGTAACAAAGTTTATCTCTTCATTTTGGCATCCGTATAGTGGGTGAGATTTTGTCTAATATAAAGAAAAAGTCTAAGGTGGCTAGATGACTGCTAGTTAAGACCATCTCCAAAATATATTGCTGTATAGCATTCAGATTGTCATTATAGAAAAACCCACCATGAATAGTGAGGCTCATAATGTTACGCCTGATCTGTATATGCATTCATTATGTAAACAATCTCAAAGCTGTACTTCATAACAGTGAGATGCATAGACAGATGATGAATGAGATTTAAAGAACAAATACACATAACAAAAAACAAATAAGTTAAGATTCCACAGTGAAATAGAATAACTTACATAGCCATATAATACAGTCATGATAAAACACATTGTCTTGCAGCATGTTGCAGTAGTTGAAGTACTTGAACATGTCCAAGTGGGGCACCGTCGGAGATGCAAGTCCAACGCCCAGATAAGTTTGACTTTGTCGAAGAGTCTATAGTCCTTACAAAGACTCCAGGCTGAAGCAGGACCATGTGACCTTAGTCCAGTCTGAGTCATGTAGTAGCCACCGGCCGCACAAGCTCCAGCTGGGACTCCAAGGTGACCCTCTCCTGGTGAACCACCTACAAACAACAACAAAAACACACAAAAACACACACAATCTGATCAGTGACAGCAGAACAAGATGCTCACAGGCTGTGGATGGCATATTTACTCATCTTAGTCATGGTAACAAAGTCAACAAAAATAATTAGCTGCAAGTTGCGTCATGCATATTAATTTCACCCCGTCAATGTCAACTGATCCTTTTGCATAAGTTGTACAAACAACAGCAGCTGCAGGCAAGGGACCTTTACTTTGTGATGACTTTGCAGGTGTGCACAGTCATCATAAATTATGATTTAGTATATAGAGCACACATCAGTAGAAACATATACTATGTTTAAATTCTACAATATAAATAGCTTTGTTAGCTGCTATCGTTTAAATGAATCTATCTATCTATCTATCTATCTATCTATCTATCTACGTTAGTTGCTGTCTGACAGTGTGTCAGCTTTGTCCTGACAGAAGAAGACTGGAGAGCACAGGTGAGACTGAACAGAGTCCAGGTGAGGGGGGGACCAGGTTTCACATCTACTGGCAAAAAAATAAAAAAATCAAATAAACTTACAAATGGTAGCTTGAAATATATTTATGAAAAAACATCTGGTTATTCACCTAATGATTTAACGGAGACACTAACCCTTTGTTATGGACATTTTTATTACTACTTTACATGTCAATGTCCACTAAAAGTCACATTCTTTGGATGAACTTGAAAAATCTTCCATAGAAAATGATCTACAGCCTGTTATGGCCAGCTCTGCTCTCGTAAAGGGAGAATTCTTTTAAAGTGTATTAAAATATTTTCACACTCTATAAAAACTACTTATGCTGAGATATTTCTCCAAAAGTGTTGCACATTAGTGGGCTTAAGACTTTGGGGATTATGAAAGAATATGATGCTTTTAACAATTACTCCAAACTAAGGTTATAAGGACGGATTTGTCCCCGTCTCTCACTGCTGAAGCTGGGTCCCTGGCCGCATGGCTCTATTTTAAAGGGGACAGTTGTGAATGCCATTGCCTGTTTGGTATTTAAACCAGGCCTGGGACTATATACAGACATGTGCGCCTTTCTCTGCAGATTCCACACATACTTTGCCAGTCAAGCTGAATTGCAGCAAATAACTAGATTACCTTGTGCAAATAAAATACTGTTATGATGATAAATCACATATGTAGAAACAATTGTACATCTGTTCATTCTCTTAAAAAACATTGGTAAAAACTAAACTTTTATTTTCAGTCCGTCCTACATTTTTGTCAACTTGGTTTAAATTAGTATGAAAGCTAGTACTAGGGGATGTACTTAAGTCTGCTGAAATAATTAAAAAGGGCCAACTGCAAAAGCATTCGAAGAGTTTTGCAAGGGGGTGGTGATAATTGTATAATAGCTACAAAACTGAAGCTAAGCTCATAACAAAAATAGCTTACTGTGTTAAGACTTGTTGTAGTTGTTGTAGTTTGTTCACACAGTTTAAATAAGGGAAATATTAAATTCACATAGAAAGACACAGAGACTGGCATCTGAATGTGGCTGTGGGAACTAATCTTAGTTGAACATATTAGATTTCCCTGTTGTGTCATTAGCGGTAGAATGACAGGCACGCTGCATGTGCTCCACACTCCATCTGTGAGGCCAAACCCCAACACCCAGGGCCCTGCTTTTGTCCAGCTCTGAGTGAGGGCAGGAGCAGCGGACAGGAGCAGATAGAAACAGGCAGGAGCAGGTAGAAACAGGCAGGAGCAGGTAGAAACAGACAGGACCAGACAAGAGCAGAAAGGAACAGAGAGAAGAGCAGACAAAGAAAGCAGCCAACATGAGCAAAACAACTCCATATTGTATCACCTGACCAACTGAAACTGTATTTAAATATGTGTGTCTCAGAGTAATTTTCATTGTAATTAAGCTCCTCCCTTAAAGCAGATATAAAGCAGTGTCCACCAGCATCTGACCAGAACTGAAGAAGCAGCTTGGATGAGCTGAGAAACGTATTCAACCAAATAAACTATGTCCAGTTGACAAATTAAATTTTCTCCTTTTTTTTTTTGCCATGAGCAAAAGACAGGAGCAGACGGAGGGCAGGTGAGATGAGCAGAAGACAGGACTACACAGAAATAGAAATAGATGGGAGCAGACAGGAGCAGAAAGGAGAAGCAGAGAAGCAGCTGACAGGAGTAGGCAGAGGAGCATTTGTCCTCACACTTAGATGAGAACAGAATCCAGGTCCTGACACTAAACTGTAAGCTTTTGAAAAAGTGTCAATAAAGACGCTGTGGAATAATCTACAACACCAACTAGTAAAGATGGTTTTCTGAAAGAGCTTATGGTATCCTTGCTAATATATTCTTCTTTTTCTGAATGGGAAAAAAGTACACAAATCAAAATCATGAAAAGGACTGAAAATGATTTCTCTGGCTTTTTCTTGCTTTTAGGGACCCAAGATCCAAACAAAAATTTGCTCCAATAATAACTTCACTAGCAATGCCATGCTGTTGTATTTATCCTGAGGCCTCTCTTGACTCTATAAGCTGTCTCTCTCTCAGCTATACTTAATATGTCAAGTATGTCCAGTGCAGTTAAGTCTGTACTAAGAGTAGATTTCCCCTGTTCCCCTGGGCGCAGCGGCACGCCCCACACGTCTTTCCACATGTTGTGGATGGACACACTTCATCAGAACAGGGCTGTGTACAGAGCTGCACATGCTACACATACTAAAAACACATGTGCTGAGCGAACCTTGAGTTGCTGCTGGAGCTCGCTGTTGAGACGTTTCAACACCGCATTGGTTTCCTTGTTTTTACGGATGGCCATTTGGATCTCCCTCTTCTGTCTGGACAACACCCTAGTCACAATACATTTCAGTATTAATAACATGAATTAAGTTGAGTGAGTTAATTGATCAATAAGATTACTGCAACTGTAATTAATGTATCCTCTGATGCTTTAAATACTGTCTATAAGTATAAGCAATTATCTACAAGTGTTTTTACTCCACTTATCGATTATTTTCTGTATTCAGTCCAATCCAATCCACTTTATTGATAGAGCACATTTTATAAACATGACAGTTTCCAAAGTGCTACACACAGAGGACCACACAACTCACACTGTGTTAAAAGCGAGTGATTCTAAGGGAAGTATGTTAAGTAATTGATTCTAGTGTCATTTCTTAATTATTGTTAATAGATCTCGTTTACCTTTCTGATGCTCTAATATGTAATACGATGTTAACAACACTGACACAGTTTTGGAAATACTCTAACCCAGTGCACTCGCTATCACTTTTTTCATTCCTCTAACACATCACATCAACATATAGGACAGAACGCTAAAATATCCCACCCAAAAACTTCCCATGATGAAGAGATAATCTTAATTTTCCTCATCAGTGGTTATGATGTGAGGGCTGGTTGTTGTATCAGATAATTAAGGCTGTTCACACTACCCCAGGGGAGCAATAAATCACTTAGAACAATGCTTGACTGACAGTTTTGTAGTGTATTCAATTTGAGAAGCACATGTTTGAGCTGTACATTAGAAATATTTGTATTTTTCTGGATTCATTTCGCAATTCATTAGTGTGTTTTATTTCACCCACACAAAATCCACAACAAGACTTTATCATGGAAGAGAGTTATCAGCAACATTAAGATGTGCTCGCGTTTATTTTTAACCTTTCAATGTAATGTGACAATGTAGATTTTTTACCCCATCATTATTACTTATTGACGATGTAGAAAAAGTAGTACAAAGAACTAGAAGAGAAGCATTGGCCATATCTTTCAGTTCTTTTATCCTTTAGTTTGAGGATTTTTGTGTCCTGTTTCAGCACTAGTGCAAGTACTATTTCTTATTAGCAATATAATCATTTGTAAAAGATTAACTAACTTCTGAGGAGCCTTGGTGGGAGGAGCCAGTGTCATTGCAGCGGGTGGTACGTCCATGTTAGGGACTTCTGTATGGTATTTTCTACGAACTGGTTTCTGTGGTGCACTGTGGAGCAAATCCTAAAAAAATAACACAATCATCTATCACTAGTTTACCATTTGAAAATACTATTCAACCTTTACATTGCATTGAACTACACGGGACAGCAGGATGAAGAGGCTGACCTGTTTTGAAGCGCCAGTCAAGTCTTCAGTACTTGGGCCAAATCTGGAGCGTGCACTTTGACCTTCGACCTTTACGCTGCTCTCCTCCTGAAAAGATACTTGGGAGTTAGAAACAGAAGCAAAATAGATTTTCACAACATCAATACAAAAATAGTTTATAATTCAGAAACACACTGAAACTAAATTAGAAGCAGAACTATGTTAATATAAATAAAAAAAAAATACACTTGTTGATACCGTTTTATTAATAATATACAATGGGAAAACCAACCTGGCATTGTTTCATATATTTGACTTACTAATGTTGCTTTAAGTTGCCTTCCACCAAGTACAATATGAATATATTAAGTGAAAAACAGATTTGATTTATACAATGACTACTTCCACTGTCCAAACACACGCATTAGTGGGTGAAGTTCTGATTGTGCAATGCCCATAGGGAGTGAATAGAGAAATGGCCTGTTCTCGGGGTCAAACCTGTGATTAACTGCTGAGTAACTCGGGTGTTTCTCATCCTGTTTACCTCCTGAACAGCTGGGAGGCCTGCAGCACTCTACTAACCAAACACACTAAATATTACATAATTATTCAATACAGTATCTTGACCCTGACTAAAAAAGCAAATGCCTGTATATCTTTCTAATAAATATTTTGCCACACTGTTACTATTCATGAATACCAACATGGTTGAGCTATTCCAACTTAACCGTGGATTGAAACTGAAACTGCTGAAATATAGTTGTAATCCCTTTGAATATGAAATTATTGTTATACTGAGTGAAAAGCTCCACTGAAATTCAGCACGTTGTACTGTTTTCAGCATTATAATACTTTAGGCATAAGGGTCCTTCACACCTGCTTCAGTAGCTCAATGACTTCAACAGTGCATGTGCCGTCAAAAGTCCTCAGAGATATCAACAGTTTCAAACACGAAGCTACATTATTTCAAGTCTCCCTCAGGTCCATCTTTTCATTCAGCGTCTAAAAGCAGAAGCAAATCTGATCCACTCATTTCAGAACTCCGGCAGTCTCCTCTCTGCTGTGGTGGTATACTCAAGATTCCTAAGCCTTTTCCTAATTACTTAACCAGGCAAATGCCCTGCTCTAAATTGTACCCAAGATGCATAATTCGTAAAAATGTAACATGCAGACAGAAACAAATGGGCCCATAATCCTCCACTGTGCTACTGTCTGAGCAACACGACCACAGCATGGAAATACAGTTATGGCTTTATGGACCGCAAGAATCTCAACATGCAGTATGTGTGGTCAGGCCGAAGGGGGAAAAGCACTCAATCTCTTAAAAAAGCACTGTTTCAGCAAGTAATATTAGTTGAAAAATTATTATTCACACATGTTTAACACACAAACCCTGCATATTTAGGCTGAGTTCTTCTCTCAAACTGAAAACACTTCCACCTTGTGATGTCATGTGGTGATACAGGAAGTGCTCCAGTGTGTTTTTAAACTCCACACACCTTCACTAGAATCATTTGGATGATTTCAGCCCTGGAAATGCCCAAAGGAGCTGTTAACTTGACAAATACCATTACATGACATCACAAAGTGGAACAGAGCATTTTGAGCTTTGGAGATGTAGACAGACTAATAATAAAGTCTTACTCAAAATGTACTCTATTAAGTAAATATAAAACATGTATCTAGTTAGTGTACTTAAATTTTGCAGTAAAAATATCTTACTGCTCTCTCCTTCAGCTTATAGGTCATCTTGACTGTAATTCAAAGAGCTGGAGTTAAAAATGAATGGGTGTGAATGTGACAAAAAGTTGATGACAGAATTATTGTAGGACTAATTTAGCAAAAGGCAGAGCGGTCTATGTGAACACACTGACGACGCCTATCTGGATCTGTGGAGTGTGAAATTGGACTGACAGACTTAATGACGCTGCTGCAGTTTGGGGAGAAAAAAACTCGAGATGTTATATGTAGGTCACGGTTGTATCACTTCTGGGTTTCTGACCACTTCCTGCTCAATTTACTTCATGTTTAAAAGTGTTTTTAAAGAACAAATAGTCATTGTTAACTTAAAAATATAAATAATAAATATAGCCGCAAGCGGCAATGATCGGCCCTCGCTTGCACTCGCAGGGTGGGGGCGCTAACGCGCCCTATTCCTCCCCTTCTTTCTAGGCCAGTTGGCCTGTGGTGTGCTGTCGCACACAAACTGTTCTCTTTTTGGGCAGCTTTATTTTGTCCATTAGAATTTTATGTGTGTCTATTATAATTTTATGTGTGTCTCAACTTTTATCCAGTTGGTGGCGCTAACACACCTTTTTGAAAATGTTTCCACGTTTGAGGTTGTGGCTGTTTTAAAACTTTCACAAATGAAAATACGGCAGAATTAAATGTCTACATAGGATCACATTATGACATTTGTCACATGATTAATCCAAGATGGCGGACTTTGGTTTAGGAGGGGCTGTAAGTACCCAATGTGGGCGGGAGTACCTGATGTGGGCTCTGTGTTCGCGCATGTGCAGTTTGTGTATTGTTGTACGGGTTTCACGACAGTGCCCGATTCGTCCCTTGCAGTTGGTTTACGGCTCTTGCAGTTTGTTTACGGCTCTGTCTGCATATTACCTCAGGGTGGTTGTCGTCGGTTTTACTGTACGCGATGGCGATGAGCGAGGATTTTCAATTCTATGCTGCACTGCTGGACTACATCTATCCATCTATCCATCTATCCATCCATCTATCTATATCTATCCATCTATCATCCATCTATCCATCCATCTATATCTATCTATCTATCTATCTATCTATCTGTCTATCTGTCTATCTGCCTATCTGTCCATTTATCCATCTATCTATCTATATCTATCTATCCATCTATCTATCCATCTATATCTATCCATCTATATCCATCTGTCCATCTATCTATCTATCTATCTATCTATCTATCTATCTATCCATCTATCTATCCATCCAAAATGCCGAAAATTGCCTTCGTTGTCAAAATATGTCTCTGTCGTAAATAAAATAAATAATCCCAAAAAAAGCCCGAATCGGGCAGGAAAACCCTCCTTCTTCCTGATACGTCATGTCCTGTTTCCTGATACGTCATTATACGTCACTGTGCGCATGTGCAGTACACACAGAGCCCACATCGGGTACTTCCGCCCACATTGGGTACGCACAGGGGCTGTGGTCACAATATATTTTTTGTTCCTTTTCCCATGATGCATCTGTGTACCAAATTTGGTTTGTGTGTAGAGTCCCTCAGTCGTCCAGGTAGAATCCATGGCAAAAGGAGAAATTAAATTTGTCAACTGGACAAAAGTTTATTTGGTCAAAAACGTTTCTCAGCTCATCCAAGCTGCTTCTTCAGTTCTGGTCAGACGCTGGTGGACACTGCCTTATATCTGCCTGAAGGGGGCGCTAACTACAGTAAAATTATTCTGAGACTCCCACACCTATTTGTTTAACAGTTTCTGTTAGTTAGGTGGGCCTTTAGTCCAGTCGACAAATTGAATTTCTCCTTTTGCCACAAATTTGTTTTGGCTACACCAAAGTTTTTGTCAGGACGTCACATTGGCAATGGCAGATTTTTGGCCTGTTGCCATGGCAACACGATGGGAGATGGCACGTGGGTGTCATTGACTTTTTTCATCCACAACATGCCACGAATATGTGTACCAAATCTTGTATGTCTAGAACAAAGTAAAATTTTGCTCTTCTATGCAATCTCCCCAGGGGGCGCTATTGCAGCCATTTTAGATTTTCTTATATCAATCTGTTTAGGGCCGGGGTGTCCACCAATGATTAAAGTTTGAGTGAAATCGGTCAAAGTTTGTGCGAATTATCACTCGTCGAAGTTTGATGGCGAGACGCAAAACGAAACCGAAATTTGTACCGTTGTCATGGAAACACCGTTCAATATTATAGCAAACTTTTAACAACTTTTAATGTCCCACTCGTCTAGATGATACAGAACGATTTTGGTGAGGCTCGGTCAAAAACCCTAGGACGAGTTCGTTAAAGTACGAGGACAGGGAATGGCGCCTTCGCCATCAGGTCACATGGTCTATCCAATATGGCTGGCTTCCTGTTGGTTGCCTAGCAACGGCGTAATATACTTTTTTGTTCCTATTCCCATGATGCATCTGTGTACCAAATTTGGTTTGGCTATGTCAAAGTTTGTCTCGGGCGAGGACAGATGTTTGGCCTGTTGCCATGGCAACACAATGGGAGATGGCATAGGGGCGTCATTGAGTTTTTTGATCGAGACCATGTCACGAATGTATGTTCCAAATTTGGTATGTCTACTACAAAGTAAAATTTTGCACTTCCATGCAATCTACCTAGGGGGCGCTATTGCAGCCATTTCAGATTTTCTTATATCAATCTGTTCAGGGTCGGGGTGTCCAACAACGATTAAAGTTTGAGTGAAATCGACCAAAGGATCCGCAAATTATCACTCGTCGAAGTTTGATGGCGAGCCGCAAAAACACAAACCCGAAATTTGTGCCGTTGTCACGGAAACACCGTTCAATATTATAGCGAGCTTTTAACAACTTTTAATGTCCCACTCGTCTAGATGATACAGAATGATTTTGGTGAGGCTGGGTCAAAAACCCTAGGACGAGTTCGTTAAAGTACGAGGACAGGGAATGGCGCCTTCGCCACCAGGTCACATGGTCTATCCAATATGGCTGACTTCCTGTTGGTTGCCTAGCAACGGCGTAATATACTTTTTTGTTCCTATTCCCATGATGCATCTGTGTACCAAATTTGGTTTGGCTACGCCAAAGTTTTTGGTCGGGCGCCCTATTGGCGAGGACAGATGTTTGGCCTGTTGCCATGGCAACACGATGGGAGATGGCGTGGGGGCGTCATTGAGTTTTTTGATCGAGACCATGTCACAAATCTGTGTACCAAATTTGGTATGCGTACGACAAAGTAAAATTTTGCACTTCCATGCAATCTCCCTAGGGGGCGCTATTGCGGCCATTTCAGATTTTTTTATATCAATCTGTTCAGGGTCGGGGCGTCCACCAACGATTAAAGTTTGAGTGAAATCGACCAAAAATTGTGCGAATTATCACTCGTCGAAGTTTGATGGCGAGGCGCAAAAACGAACCCGAAATTCATGCCGTTGTCACGGAAACACCGTTCAATATTATAGCGAGCTTTTAACAACTTTTAATGTCCCACTCGTCTAGATGATACAGAACGATTTTGGTGAGGCTCGGTCAAAAACCCTAGGACGAGTTCGTTAAAGTACGAGGACAGGAAATGGCGCCTTCGGCGCCACGTCACGCGATCGGTCCAAAATGGCCGACTTCCTGTTGGTTGCCTAGCAACCGCGTAATATATTTTTTGGCTTGGAACGACATGACCAATCCACCACCCGAATTTCGTTTGTCTACGACAAAGTTCATTTTTCGGGTATAGCCATAGGCGCAATGTATTTTGATTTTCCAGGGGGCGCTGTCGAGCCATTTTTTTAGGTTTTGTAATACAGAGTATTTGTAAATTCCTTTTTTGGCGTTCTTGAATTTTGTTCCAAATTTGGTGAGTTTTCGTCGGCGGGAAGTTACCGAACTCTGCAAAAAGTGTATAGGAAAATAATAATAATAATAATAATAAGAATAAGAAAAACCAGAACAATAACAATATAGCGCCAGCTTTGGGGGCACATATATATATCATTGGAAAGTGCTCGCGTCCAGTAACGCACCCGTGGGGTCAATTGTCAATGACGAGCGCGTTGCGCTCGTCATTGACCTCATCGATTACTCACTTGTCCAATGCACATTTTTCGGTGTTTACCGGGGAGAACGATTACAATTATGCCGCTGTCGCGGCAATGGGCAATGCCAGTCTGTACTATTGGATGCCATGAGTGTCACTATTGACTGGCATTGAGTGTTTGATAAGGGGAGAGCGCTTCGCGCTCTGTTTTTGCGGGCGCACTTGACATGGTGCACTTCGTGCACCATGTCAAGTGCGCCCTACGTTTTGGGGTGAACAATTACAATTAGGCCGCTATCGCGGCCATGGCGATGGCACCGTGCCATGTCAGCGGGCACCAGTCACTGACATGAGTGCCACTATGTTTAGAAAGGGGAGAGCGCTTCGCGCTCTGTTTGCGTGCGCTACGCGCACGCAGCGCAGCAGTGCTTCGCACTGCTGAACAGTTACAATAGGCCCTACGCCTTGGCGCTCGGGCCTAATAATACATCAGACTTATATTGCACTTTTTTGGACACTCAAAGATTCTTTACTAACAATAGGAGACAATATGAGAGAGTGGAGATGGGGCGTGGAAATCATGGGGGAATGCAAGTTTAAACAGTGTTTTTACAGAGTTTTTAGTAGAGGTTTGAAGTGCTGAGTTCTTGATGGGTTGTGGGCGTGAATTCAAGAGGGTGGGGGCGGTGGCAGCAAAGCCTCAGTCCCCGCAGGTATAATACATAAACCTATCATAAAAGTTTGTTGATGTCAGGTTAAGTCAAAACTGTAATATTTGAAACTAGAAAAGCACTCAGAGAGCGCAGACCTCCGCCAAGCAGCTCAGTTTTCAAAGTGATCCAGAATCCAGGATTTCTTCTGGATCATCACCAAAATTTAATCATCTGTTGGATTTACCATTAGGAACATTTCCTGAAAATTTCATCAAGATCCGTCCATAACTTTTTGAGTTATCTTGCTAACTAACAAACAAACAAAAAAACAAACAAACAAACAAACAAACAAACAAACAAACAGACAGACTCAGGTGAAAACATAACCTCCTTGGCGGAGGTAAAAATCGGATGGCAGCAACACATCCCAAAATGTCATGAAAAGGTCAATATAAAGATTGTGAGGATTATGAAAAAGCGTATTTTTCATTATTAAAGTAAATTAAATGTAGCCTGTTTTCCAGAGTTCAATCCATCTCTTAATCCGGTCCAATACTGTGTCAAGTTACGACAGGAAGGGCATCTGGTGAAAATAAATGTATTAAATGTTCATTTACTAAAATACTAAAATTAGTTTTGCTTAATTGTCTGTGTAACATTTTCCCTCTGAGATCACCATGGCAAAAGTGTGCATGCAGATTTTTAAGCACAGATTTAAACACTTTATAGTCCTCCTTTTAAACAGTTTTAAATTATTATAAACTATATATTTGAGATTCTACTTTCCAAAACAACAATTAAAATAACATCCATTTTTAGATACATCTTCCACATCTACTCCTGACAGAACCATGGTTTTATCCAGACTCGGGACAGATCAGTAATAATACACTGTCTTGTTACTAGATTATTATAATGAACTGAGTTAAAATAAACTACAATTCTAGAAAATAATCACCTTCAATAGTTGCAGCTTTGCCAACACTTTTTGTATAATGATTCTTTGCTTAGTCTAGAAATTTCATTTACCTACACTCAAAAGCCATGATTAAATTACTCCCTAAACCCAATTGACACATTTTATTTGACAGGAAGCTATTTTTAACTACGTTTTACTTGAAATGTCTCTCAGTGGGCTTGGCCAGTGTAAGTTTCAGTCTGCCTTAGTAAGTGAAAAATACACTCTCTACTATTAGCAGCTCGGAGACGCTGGGACTAGTGGGTCTAATTACAAGAGTGGTGTGAAGACAAGAAAAGAGAAAGTGATCCAGAAAAGGAGGAGAGCGGGCACATGGGGAGGGCGTCTGGGATGAAACTGAAGACATGGGACTGTGCTGTAACATGCTGGAATACTGTGTGTGTCTGTGTACAGAGATTAACCCTATGCACCACAGCAGGAACTAAAAGAGAAAGTGAAGGGAGCGATGGCCATTAAAAACAAGTATCACAATTGAAAAGAGAACATGCAAAATCTACTGTTATAATCTTTTAACCATGTTAAATAGTGTGTAGACTTACTCAAAGTTGTATTTGGATTACGGTAATTCATGCATGTTTGAGTAATCCTGAATTGTTCTGGATTTGATGTTTGAGTGCTGATTTTTCAACAAGAAAAACACATAATTGAAAATCTATAGCTTGCTAAGGTGAAATTCCACTATAGAGGGGCTTATCAGTTCTGGAGTTTTGAAAAGAAAATCAATGGACTATCGTGAAGCTGTTTTAGATCAAAACTATGGTTTACAATAAACAAAATGTAAAATACTTATCTACCTATGTTATAATTTAATACTAAATACCTTAAAAAGCATAATATGTCATAGATTTGATTATTTCATTATTCATAAATAGCTTTATATTACTCAATATAACCATCTCTCCTGATGTCAGACATATGACAATTCAAGTTACTATCAAAATATTGTGAAAATCTAGCCAAAACCTGTATAAATATCAAGAAGTTTTCCCTAATAAAAATGCATAATGGTTTAAAGTATAGCCATAACTTGGAGTAAATGCAGTAGGAGTGGATGGCTAGTGGTGTTTGGAGAGGCCGCTGCCGCAGACGAATAAACACTGTTCTGTAAGTCTGTCCCATGGCAGCTATGGCTACCGAAGTCTATCAACCACAGACTCTCAACAACCCAATGCAGAAAGCATCTGATTAGTGACTATAAAACTGCCCAGGGAAACTGGTCAAAGTGAAGTTCAGTAAAAATTTTAATTAACAAATATTATGGATTATGTCAATATTTCCAGGTCACTGGGCCCAAACTGTCCATTAACATAACAGTAGAGTTAACAGTACTGAAAAAAGTCTAAGGCAGGGGTGGAGATGACTAATAATGAATGTTGTGATGAGTTGTTATTGTTGTCAATGAATTACAAAGTCCAACATCTAATACTGCATAAGTCTGTATTTAATTTATTGACCATGACCTGACTTTGAACCCATCTGCTCTAACTTCACTATAATAAACACAGTCATATTTCCAGGTAATTGCTTTCATCTTCCCTTACGCCTGTGAATAATACACCACTGCTTTGTCATTTTCAATGTTTGACAAGCTTCATAAATATTTAACCCGGGCTACTGTGTGCTGTAACAGAATCCACGCTTATACCCAAATGAAATATATCAAAAAGGCCAGGCAAGACATGTCAGGGACAAAGAAATATCGTCTCTTCAGCCATAAATAAAGCCCATATGATTATAGTTACAAGGCAGCAAGGGCTTTGATGAAACTCTTAAAAAATACAGTTTTGTGTAGTTATAGGGTACATGTGCACAGACTTACATGGTGCACTGTCTTCTCAAGATGTTTAATATGGCTTTGAGTCTTTCATTGGTGAATCTTACCTCTTCTCTAAAGTGACTGAAGTCGGCGAAGTTTGGCTGCTGCACTTTGTTTTGAGGAGGTTTCTCTGGGGTAAAATGTGGGACCTGAAAAGTTTCATTAGAAACTTTGTTAGACATGAATTAAAAAGTGTGCTGGTCTGTGCTTATAACTGGAGTCAAGTATGTATAAGGCAAAAGTTAACTATAAGGAGTCCATCATTGCACATCACACAACTTGAGGTCTATGTTTGTAAAGCAAAATGCTAAAAATATACATGAGTTTTTCTGATTTTAGGTCAGCTGCCCTTACTTTTGCCAGTCTTTTTTATCTGCTCTGAGACATGTACAAGATTAGTCCCACTGTCTGCTGCATGCCCACTTCTGTATACTACCACAAATAGCCTAAAAAGTATCTGCATTAACTCCCCATTACTTCAATAAAGATAACATAACACCCTCACAATGGACTTTAAATATAACTCGTCTTCTAGCCTGATCCAACCACTCAGTATTTTAGTTTTTTTCCAGGTTGGGTGCATCTTATCATTCATTTACAAACCCAAGCGACACAATGCAGCATTTGTTCAATCTCTCTCTCTCATTACAATATAATGAGTCTCTATGCTGAGTCTTACCTGTGAGGGTGCCGGTCTGGGAGGCAGTGCAGGAGGTGGAGGAAGCCAGCCACTTTTTGCACCTGAAAAGAAGAACAAATGTAACTCTACTAAACACAAACTATGATTGGAGAGCTGCTTTAGACCTAACCATAACAGCAAAGCAATAGTTCCTGTTGCTTCAAAAGAACTTCCACAAACTGAGAAAACATATCACTGTACACGCGCTGTAGTCTTAGCAGTAAAATCTATATTGGACACTTACCTAGAAAATGAGTGGGCTAAACCAAGAAGTACATTTGTACAGGTAAAATCTTGGGATTAGCAATATTGTCATTCCTTTTGCAAAATAATACACAGATCAACACTAAAATATACTAAAATTTTGGTTCCTAGTCATTTTAATAATACTTATGGATAGGAATTAGTATTACAGTACCTAATGCGCCCTGTTGGAAAAGCTTGTTGAGGTCCAGGGATGAGGCCCGTGAGTGGGACTTCTGCGGTCGAGGTGGAGGCGTGGGTGGCTCCTCTGCTTTCTTAATGGCATCTTCAATAGATGTACTGGAGTATGATCTGCAGTGGGGCAGGAGAAATGGAGAGGTGGCAGAAGTTCATATTTGAAAATCTTTCGCACATAATTCTGTAATGTTAAGATCCTGACCTGGGTCTAGTTTTCATCTTCATCTGTGGGTCCAGCTCTTGTGGAGGCTCTGAAAAGAAACAGTCAGAATGTGACAGTTTATTCAGTTTGATGTAAATGAGAACCACCAACTTCCTTAGAGACATAAATATAAATTACTGTGTGAATGAAACAGAACTTAGACAAATAAGGTTATGACCGTGCCAGTGCAACCTCACCATAAGCAACACCATCATTTGCCTCGCACTATCATAAAAAACTCAAATTTCTCTTTACCTGGTCTTTGAGGAAAGGTCATAGGTTGTGGAGTGGGTTCAAGTGCTGCTGCTATCCTCACAGTGGTATCAGCTGTCAACAAAAACAGAAAAATGAAATATATATATATTAATCTGGCCTATTTTACATGTTAGTCAAAAGCTACCACTTCTTTAGTTCCTACATCAGCTCATATTCATGTTACAACAACTATTCTTCTTATACTATCATTACTAATAATTAATAATAATAAGCAACATTTAAAACATTATGATTTTGAATTATGTATTTAAAAATTGTTACATGCATCTGAAATGCTAAATACAAGTAGGGCAAATGCTTTTCATGTACCTTGTTTAGTAGCCTCCTCACTTGCATTTGGTTTTATTTGTGGCTGAAGTCTTTCCACAATGTCAATATTCTGTTAAAAAAAATAAAAAATTAAATCAATACATCTTATTTACTGTCCAAAGTAGTAGAAAGGAAAAACACAATCTGCAAAAGGTGGTTTCTATTTCAGACACTGTCAAGACAATGCTGTATTTGGCATGATAGTGACATCTACAGGCTGGAAGCAGTACTGCATATCAAATCAAATCCAGTTACTGACCTGACTGTGCTTCACCTCAGTGTCCTCAAAGACAATAAGTGGCTGCAACAGTGAAGCAGTTAATTCATATATTTTCATTATAATTGCTACACAAAGAAAAGCTACAAAGTCAGAAAATTTCAACTAAAACTAAAATATGATATTCAACAGTACTACATACTTCAGGCGTGTCCGGGATGTCCTCCTCTGGATGTACAAATGCCAGTCTGAGGGTGGGGGGCAGACTCTCGGGGAGGGGGTAGCCATTTTTACGAGCTACGATCAGATGGAAGGCTGTGCAGAACTCAGAAAATGTGAGCGCTCCATCTCTGTCCATGTCACTTAACTCCCTTCAAAAATAAAAATACAGCAAATAGAGTATAAAGGTGGGAAAACAATTACATTTATTTAAGTAAAAGTATGAGTAAATGTAAAAAATATTGGATGCAAAATGTTAAAATGGACACACAAACTACCTTACTTGATGTTGACAACTGAAAATGCCACATTACATGAAATATATCCAACACAGGACCAGTGCACTAAACATCGTTTCACTTGTAACAACTATTAGAAAGTTATAAAACTGCACACTATAGCGTGGATGATCTCATTTGTATCTAAAATATAGTCAAATATATAACCCTAAAATCTAGTTTATTCTAATCAATGTTTGTGGATTGCTGGAAGTAAGGATCTGTAGAGTTTAAAAGTGCTGCTATAAAAGGTGTGTAAACAATCAATACAGTGGTGAGCACTTTGAAATGGATCTGTCTGGCCCTGGCACGAGACACTTTTGGACCAGCCAAGGCCATACTGTGACTCAGCAGCACTCACCAAATATGGGACAGCTCTGGTATCGGCAGCTTGGATTTTGTAAAGAAGTCTTTGGCAACAGCCCCTGAAAAAAAAATCTTTAATATTAGTTTAAAATAAGACAAAAACATAGCAAAAATGACTTATTTATATGTATTCATGGGTTTCAGCTTCCTGTCACATGCCACATTTTGAGGACTTTTCCATCCAGAAGATATAATACTTCATTTTAAATTGTTATTCGCTATGACAACAGTTGGCATTTTTCATCACTCTGAAAACCATGGATATGTATAAGAAAAATAAAATATTCTTTTCCTTTGCTACATTTTCATTCACATTACGGCTGATGGTTACAGCCTGGATCATTATAGTAAATTATAGTCAGACACACAATGACTGACAATGTACTTGGAGTTTCACCAGTTCACCTTCACCTACCATCTGGCGGGAGAAAGCTGGCGTACTTAAGTTGATATTTCATGGTGGAGGTAATAAATCCAATCACAAAAGCCATGTTTTAAAATGGGGTTTGTAGTCAAGACTATATCCTTTATGTAAATGCTATTTGCCAGTCGAATGCAGTAAAGTGAGTCGCAGTAGCTTTGTAAACAACAGTAACAGCACTTTAAACACAGTGTATCGGCATTCAAGGACATGCTGTAGAGCCCATTGTTATGAATGGTATTTCCACTGCCCTCAGGCTAAGTGGGGTTCAAACAGGACCATATGTTTTACTTCCTAAAAGCAAAAACCAGCAACAGTTGGAGCAGAAAGAAATCTGCCAATAACTGAACTCACATTGATCATTTCGGATTTTTGATGCAGTTTAATTAAATAAAATGTGTTTCACCATAGATTTTCTGAACATAAACATTAATCTTAATAAACTTAATCACATTCCTTCTTCCAAAGTGTGACTTCTCCTCAAAGCCCCGTGCTTTTACTGACAGAGAACTGGCTGTATACCTCTTGTTTAAAAACAACCAAGCTTATTATTAACAATTAGAAATGACTGAATTTATTTTCAATTAAAATGTAATTAATTGCACAGCCGTACTTTCAAGATACCCTAAAAGCTTTCCATTGCATTGTTCTTTCAGTCCTGACAATAACACAGGAAAGCAGAGTGTCTTGCCCAAGGGTACAATGGCAGAATGTGCAAGCCAAGCCATATCAAGGAGCACTACTTTGGCTGGTACTGCTATTGCTAATAACCATAGTGGTGTCATGTTACAGTACCTATAATGAGTGCCCCCAAATCTGGCTGCAGACTGGTGAACTGGTTTGTGTAATACTGGAGCTGTTCTTCTGTGATCCTCCAGGGGTCATCATCTGGGTAGTCTGCCCCCTGCTGGTCAAGTCGCTCAGAGGAGCCAGCCTAAAAAAATAAAAAAGAAAGCAGTAAGACAGAAATATATATAATTATGAATATTTAAATTAAAAGACATATGCTAATGATGTGATTATTTATTAATTGAGAGCGTACCCGAACAATAGCAGCAGCAGAGGAGAGGTCTACAGAGGGTTTGGTCCCGTAGTTACTGGGAGAAGAGTGTGGCTCCAGCTGAACCACTGGATGAGAACAGTGGATGTCATAGGCTACAGACAATAAGAACAAAGGTATTTATTTGACAAATGCAGCAACACTGTCTGAATCTGATGTGTAATCCAAAAAAATGTACATTTACAAATATAAAGAGGGATGTTTAGTTGTTGGTTATGAGATGTAGGCCTGTTAGGTAGATAAACAACACATTCAATTATTTGTGATACTTGTTCCATGAAAGCATTTCTGTTTGTTTGCGTTATAATCAAGGGTTTTTTCTAAGATTTGGTAAGAGTTTAATGCATAATTTGAAGCATGAACAAAACACATCATGATGACCTTTTCTTTCTCATATTATTGCTTTGTGTTAGTATCTGTGTACAATGTTTCATGCGTTTCTAAGTAAACAGACGGGATTGTATTGTAAATCGAACGTAGTTGTTTAGTACCTTACCGCCACTTCATGAGTGAAAATGTTTCTTGTAATATACAAATAATACAATATATCTGACAAGGTGCATTATGCAACTTTTCTGCTGGGGTCCTCCACGTACTTGTCTCTGTGGGGACATTACATTATGATATGAAATAAAGACTAAACTAACTGACTAAACTATGTTTGGAATGTTCCACAGTATGGCATAAATATATTATTACATCCATTACATTACATATGTATATTGCTAAAAATAAAATAAAAATAACATGCATACTTTTCTTTGAGAATATGCATTTCATTTGCATATCTTAAAAAGAAGTAGAATTTGGATTGATGTTATTTTTTGTAACAGTGATGTATATTGAGATAAACCCTGCAGATCTGTAAACATGTCCTCACCCACGTGTGGCTCTGCTCCGTTCCTGGAGTATGGGTAGCTGCGGTAGCTGGAGGGAGAGCGAGGGGGCGATGTGCTTGGTGATCTGGGAGGAGACCACAACTCCTGCAGGAACACATGTATCATTAGGATATTCTATTTTCAAATGAAATTTGTATTGATCTGTCCCCCATTTCCATTCCACACAAACTAATCAATAGTAAAAATGAAGACATTAAATAATTTGCGTTTCCATGTATCCAGTCAAACGCTAACATCAACAACTGCCAAGAGATTGCTCCATTGTAACTCTAGGTTCACATGTGGATGTTGAGTCAGACTTACTTTCTTCTCTGCCCCAGACTCCACATGTCTGTAGGTGCTCCTGTCTGCGCTGGTCCAAGAGAATCCAGGTCCTGGTGCGCTCGGGGCCACCTGTCCCTCTACTCCCCCTGCTGGAACGGAGGGGTACCGTATCTCTGCCTCACTCTGCAGACCCACAAATCTGGGCAACGGCAGGTCTGAGAACAGAAGACATTCTGTCATTACGAACAAATAAAATCAGGTAGTAGAGAGTATTAATGCTGACAGGACCAATACAAACTGTGATTTGACAAACAGTTTACGCAAAAGATTATGGGTTCATAATCTTTTGTGTAAAATGTTTTTGGTTCATTTCCCTTTCTTAGAATTGGGTTTCAATTACCATGACTTTGAGAGTAGCCAATTGACCTCATAGATATATAGTATAAGGTATAAACAAGCATTGATCAGTTACCAAGTATTCAGTATTGTTTGTTAGTAATGTGATACTAAACCATATTCACAAGATACAAACCTGTTCTACTCACCAACAAAAACAGGGATGTAATGAATTTTCTTACACCATTGTTGAGACTGTGTTTAGCAAATGAATAAAAATAATGACACGTATCATTATCTTAAGGCAAATCTTAGCTTAGACTGATTTGCAGCAGATCTAAACACACAGAGCTCGTCTCTCAATAGCACTTGACTCTTACTGGGTGAATTAATCAGCATGAGCGCATTAGCTTCTTTCACTGGACTGAGGTAAGATTCCTCTGACTCAATCTGTCAATCACGCGCCTCCCTCAGCCTTTCCTTACAGAACCATTCTTGGTCAAAATCTTCTCCCCTTTTGCACCTCTGATTGTGCATTCTTATAATGAGGCCACGCGACTGCCGCTTTCATCCAGATTAGACCAAATCCTGGTATGTTAAGATAATCTGCTGATCCCCTCCTCCTCCTCCTTAGCACGAAGGGTAGGACTTTAGACTCACTGGCTGTAACGCTCTCCAGGCGAATGGGGAGTCCAGACTGGGCCGCAGCCAGAAGCTTCAGGGCCACATAAAACTGGGCTGTGCCAAAGTATCCCAGGCGTTTGGCTCCACACACCTCCGTTACCTGCAAAACACACACATTTAAAAGGTGCATTGTGTATCTTTTCGGATAGAGGGTTCGCCAACTGCTCATCTCCATGGAGATGGTATTACTTTGTCTGAAATGTTTCACTGTGTGGTATTAAAGTTATCCATCTGCCATTCATTCAACTGTGGGTGTTTTTATTGCTCTAAGAACATGCACGCCTACAGTCAGCTGACCATCCTCTGCACAGATCTGACCGGTATCTTGTTTCCATGGAAATATTTAAGTTTCATACCATACTGTGAAACATTCCAAAGCAAAGCAATAACTTTGTCATGGAGACAATGTAGGCAGACGTCCACCAGAAAACTTACACAGTCCATCTTTAAAGGAAAAAAAAATAGAAATAGGAATAAGACACAAGTAAAATGTCCTCTGCAGTGTGGCTCCACGGGGCCTGATGCATCGACCCATGGACTAATCCTATAATTTAATCCCATAGTTGCTTATGCGCCTCGTTAGAAAAATGTCTTTAAGATCTATTTTTCCATAATTGTTCAGTCCAGTATTTTTGTCTAGCACAGCAGTTTTACACCTCTGTTGGCAGCGCAAGCATGGTCAAAGACACGAGCAGTGTAGAATTCTAGTAGCAAGAATTGAACTGACAACCTTCAAGTAGAAAAGATTAACCATCACTGTTCAAGTTGTTCTATAAGCAAGAGAAATGGTGTGTAACAGAGAGGCAAAATACTTGACGGTGTTGGGGTGCGCATTCAAATGGAAGAAAGGTCTAAACTCAAGCCGTCAAAAATCCAAAAAGTTTATTCCCTGACAGTATAAATCTAATACAGATATATCCGGGTCTCCTCATCACGTTTATTTCTATAATAAAACATCAAATATACTTCAACGGGATGGATCCAAAAGAGACAACGGAAGTATGATTAGAGGTAAAATGAAAGCTTTGGGGGAACAAATGAGATTAGGATTAGAAATAGAGCCACCACACATCCAAAAAATACATAAAAAAAGATGGGGAAGATTAATTTTGTGTGTTCTTTGATCAGTTCTTACAGTTCATAGACAAACTGTATTTTATTTTGTACAATTATTTGGTTCATGTGTGATAATATCAGGTCTGAGGCAGTGGTGGAGTAGATAGAGTCACCATCTAGCCCTAAGTTTGGTGGTTCAGTTTCTGCCCTAACAATGTAGTGTTGTTTTGTCTTTGAACAATATATATTTTAGATGTGTATTCTGAGTACCAGTGAGGGTACAATTTTGTTCTGATCTGTTACAACGATTCATACAGGAGGTGAGACATAACAGGTGCTTATCAAGAAGAGAAATTATGGCAACAATAGATCAAAACTGACTGTACACTACTGCTTTATGAAATGAAACTCTAATGCAAGTGTTATATTAAATTTTAGTCACATAGAGACTTACCACAAAGATGTTATAGCACATTTGCAAATAGATGCAAATGAAATGTGGTTTGACAGACCAGCCCAAGTGCTTTTAATAGTCTTTGTGAAAAACAATAGAGAGATTATTTGATCTTGGCGTCCTATGTACTCAGCAGGAGACGTTTTAAGACCATTACTGATGATGCCATTATTTTAGCAACACAACCTTGAGAAACCAGAAGAACCAGTCACACCATGGCCCGAGGAAGGAAGTCAGTGTAACAGAAGGACACATGTAATGCCATCCGTGTTTAGTGAGTGAGTTTGATCAAATCAACACAAGATAAAGGTTTGTGGGTCAGTGAAGACGTCAGGAGGGAATACAGAGTAAACCTTGTGAATGAAGACTGTACTGTGTGTGTACTGTGTGTGTACTGTGTGTGTACTGTGTGTGTACTGTGTGTGTACTGTCTGAGTTGATCACATCATAGGGGTTATTTCAGAATGAGTTTCTTTAATGGCACATTTAAAAGGTGCATTGCGTAACTTTTCTGGTGGAGGGCCCGTCAAATATTTTGCTCTATGGGGATGTTATTCTTTGTCTGGAATGTTTTACAGTATGAAATTAAACCTTTCCATCTTCATGGAGACCGAACCAGACCAAGTTACAGCTCAGATATGTGGCAAGGCAACCCCACTCACAGTCAGAATGTCTGTTTTTCTAGGTATTTTTGAGCTATAAAAAGAGAGTTCAAATAGGTTCTTAAAAATCAAGATAAAAAATATAAGAAAAAAATGAAAATATATAAAAGGATCAGTTTAGTCAAGTTCTCATTACAGTGATTATTTTAGTTGTAGTTATACTTTGCTACTTGATAAAAGCAGAAAAAAAGTATTCAGTATTTGAGATGAAACCTGTGAGAGAAGAGCTGATGCTTGTGTTTTGAATGTTCTGCACGTTGTTTCCTGATGTGAGTTCTGGGTGATAAATGTGATAACAGGAAGTGACGTCAGACCTGACACATGGCTGGTTCTGCTGCTGCCTCTGAATCTGTATTAAACACTCCACTGTGTACTAATACACCACATATTAGAGTTACAAGACTGGAAACAAGCTTTATCAGGAATACAACTTCGGAAATTGTGAAGAAATTATTTACATTTCTGGTAGGATTGCCATCCATATATATTCTTTAGACCTAATAGAATCAACAGATAATTTATCAAGATAAACTTTAATTAGCTCAAAACGTGTGGAAAAGTAACACTTAAATGTGCTTGTTGCTTAAGTCTGACCCTACAGTAGCCCAAGCGCCTCAGCCTTTATGTATGTATGAATATTACTATATTCCTTTGTAAGAGGCGGCCAGTATTGTTTCTGTTTGAACTATTCCAATAAACAGGTGCAGAGTATCTCCTCTAACCCACTGCCACAAGTGAACCATGATGTAATTACCGTCACATTTAAATGAATACTGAGTGAATAAAGTCCTTGTGTGAGACACTGTATGTGTGCAGTATAAGACCATGTGATCCATAACAACTGATCCTGTGTGTGTAAGTGGCCTGAGGAATGACAACTCAGCAAGAACCACTCTAGTCACTCCATTACAACCTGACAGCTGTGGGCATATCAAGACGATACACCAGGAGGAGCAGGAAGCAGCATCTTATAATCTATTATATCTGTCTATTTGCTTATATGAGAGTTTTTTTGTTGTTGTTTTTTTTTAGAATATTGTAAGAGTAACTGACAAATTTAAGATAACTATTAGGTTATTTTTATGTGAATTTTAAGATAATGTGAGAGAACCTTTATTTGGCCCACAATGTTGCAACTCCTTACAACTATTCAGGATTTCCATTCTGAGGCACAGACAGAAAGAAATTGACTTTACTATAAAATGTGCTTGTTGAAACTTCTACTACTACATATCTTTCAGTCCTGAGCACACTAGGTCTTATATTTGCTTTTTTATCTTGGTCTTTTTGTTGTGCATCTCTTACATTAACAACAGTGTCTTTGAACGCCGCCATCACAAATCCTGACTTCATCACAATAGTGTAGATTTAACAAGGGGAAAAACCAGTGCCATCTCTGACTCTTGGACCTCAGTGGAGAATGGGGGCATCCTTCAGCCCACTCACACAGAGGCTGAGTGTCAGTGGCCCTGACCGTGTGATGGCACTGCTCCAGGGACGGACAGGAAGGAAGCCACAACACTGCCCAGCTTCCTGACAGCACACACACACACACACACACACACACACACACACACACACACACACACACACACACACAGATCACAGGAGCGGACCCTATGTAGTGATACTCGAGGCTCATTTCAGATGGAAAAAATACGTTTCCATTTGGGCAGTGGCTCTGCAAAAAATACTCTACGACTGTCACACTTATTACTTTACTAGAAAGTAAAGTAAAAAAAAAAAATACTAAGAAGTTAATGTGTGAACAATAATTTGCATCTATAGACAGATTATAGTATGTTAATATTATGTAAGTGTTTCATATTGTGCTATGTATTTACTGCTTAATGCAGTTCATGTTTTAATTAGAAAGGTTCATTTAAAAAAGAGTATGCTAATCAAAGTGGTCTTCAATATTATAGCAATATTTGCACTTCAAATTTTGTTATTTTGACAGGCCTATATTAAGACCAATGCAATCACGAGAAGTGAATAATAATTACTAATGTAATTACCACAAATCCTTCTAGTATTAGGCCTTACTGTTACAATATTGTTGTTCAATATCACAGTTTGAGAGATTTGGTCCAATATAATGTATAATATATAATTCTTCATTGAAAGTCCACATATGATGGAAAATTGTACTTCCACTATAATCCTATTTTAAAACTGTAACTGGATGGAAATACAAGAGTGAATGAAACCCAATGCAGAGGTGGGAAGTCTACAGTACCAAATGATTAGTGACAAAGGGGTTAAAGAAGGTGTGGTGGTCTGCCTATGTCGACAGTCTATCTTAGATGTATGAGAAGATCAGACGCTGTAAAAGGTACAGACTTCCAGACGTAGACCGCGGTAGTGTCCGCTCATTGGCCACACAGCACTTACTTTATGCAGGGCTTCAGGGGGCAGCTGAGACGCTTTGAACAGCTCGGCCACTTTAGGAGACGACAGTTTCCCCGAAGTATCAGCCTGGCACACGGCGTGGAGCCCCGAGTAATACCGCTGCTCGTGTTCGTTCAGGGAGAGGAAAGTCCCCGCAGCCGCGGACACCGCCGCCGTAGTACCGGATTCCTGCTCCATTCCGGTCTTGTCCTGACGCATGGAGACGCCGCCGCCGGTGAAGCCGTACGGAGGAAAACACACGGTCTGGATCAGCGCATCCCGATGAAGAGGCTGGTACTAAGGCTATGGAGGTGTGGACCCGGGGAGAGGGCTGTATCACTCCCCGCAGCGGTGTTTTCCTGTGACAGACACACGCCCCGTGCGCTGCCGCGGGTCCGCTCCTCCTCACCGCCTTTTGTGCCGGTTGTAGCGTGCGCTGTCCGCGCCTGCAGGGGTCCCCAGAGAGCAGACAGCAAATCTTTCTTGTTGTTGTCCAAACTCCAGTTGAAAACGGCATTTTATTTTAATTTTGACCACCTCAAAAACATCTGCTGTTAGTTAAGTTACTTACTAATACTAATTATGAGGAGTGCCGCATTGAGTTGTACCGGTCTATTTGTGCAGCATTAAAGCTCTAAGTTACTATAAATACTACACCTATCAAAGCAATTATGTATTTATTATAATGTATTAGGCCACCAGCTGACTAAGAGGCACAAATACCCACTATATTGTTCAAAATGTGAGGCGTACTCTCCCTCATCGTTTGACCAGCCGCACTGTTATTATCGACTCTCTGCTGACATCATGTGACCAAGATGTTTACTGCAAGTTCTACAAAAGAAACCTTTAGGTTTGCCAAACAAAATATGGAGATCTGAATGAGGAATTTAACTGCCCAGTTTGACAGAACACATCCACACATCCTCCACACATCATGATACGTCACCCTACTTGTCCTATAAGCAGTGCGTTTGTCCTGTGAAGTTATTGAGGCGCTTCAGATGCCTGTAATAATAATGTAAAATCACTGACATTGTTTCAGACTTGAGTGAGTGTTTATGGGAAGATGGCTGACTTAATGAGAGCAAAAGATCATTCTTGGTTTCAAATACTGCTGTGTCAGGCATTCTTCTTTTATTTGTTAAAAATTAGCCGAGTCTGTCATCTGAGTCGGTATTACTAAAGAGGAATTAAGGAAAGAAAGCTCATAGTTACTAAAGTGAACTATGAGCACCACATGTCGGAGAAGTTAGGATTTATCTCATGTTTGTTTGTAAGATTCAGGCTACTGCTGAATAAAGCAGATTAGTTTTTTTCTGGTAGTAGTAGGAGCAATTGTTTGTGCTCTGTTCCAGTTGTCCTTGGGATTTACTCAGCTCCACAAAACACTTCAAACTACTCAAAAGCAGTCAAAAAAACTAAAACTACAAAAACAATCACTACTACACCAGCCTACTAAAACTATTACTACTACTACTACTACTTCTACTATACACCTGTTCTGAAAAGTTTGGAAGAAAAAGCTTTTTGTTACTTGCAATATGAAAAAGATGGAATTACTACTACACATCAAAAGCTGTAATAACATTATCCTTGTGATGCAGTTCTGAGTCCATTTCAGCGTAGTAACCTTGTAGTTATTTTAGCTCAGTTATGTGCTTCATTAACTCTCCTATCAGTTAACCTAAGAGGCAAGAGCAAACACTTTCCAGTGCTTCCAGTCTCCACACCACCAAAGCACCACTGTGACCTATCCAAGACCACAGAGCCGGGATAGAAAAGACTGGACAGAGGACAGAGGAGAAGAGGCTTGACCAGGTGTGCCCAAGTTTAACCATTAAGCTCTGTCACTGTATCCTGTGTGTTTTTCACTGCTGACTCCTCACATCTCATATTACGCTTTTGTACCACTGGATTTACCCCTGTGTTTTCTGTGGAAATGTTGGAGAAAGTTTTGATCTTGCTTTTTGCTTCAACTGCTCTGGCACAAGAGCTGTGTATGCCAAGTGAGTACTAGAAGTAGTTTTGTTATATGTTTCGTAGATAATAAGTAAGCTTTTTGTTGATTTTCATTATTGCTGAACCTGTGAGGAATGTAGTTTAATCCCTAAAGCGTTAGAGGCGCACCTCAAATGTTTGTTTTGATACTTGATGTCCAGTTCTCGCAGTTTTTTGCTAATTTTCTGAAACTTACCATAAATGTTATAGAGTTTTGCACTAATAGTAAAAGTGTTTTATTTTTACATAGTCAATAGTCTATACCACTAAACCTTTATGTAAAAGAGATTGGAAAAAAAACCCCAAATATTTACTTCATTTCATATTTTTTTAAGTAAATTTGAATAAGTGAGGCATAATTGCAAATTAAAATCAGTAGTACTCGATGATAAATACATTCTTGTAAACATTAACCATAAACCAACAGAAATACAATAGGCCCTGAGTAATGCTGAATGTTAATGGGCTTTGTGATTACACTTTACAGGGTACACTCTTGTGATCTAGTAGCAGCAGTAGTGGTAATAATAATAGTACTAGTAGCAGTAATAGCTGCAGGAGTAGCAGAAGTAGTAACAACTTTTACATGTAGAGTTCTAATTCAATGTTTGGGTTTTGTAGATGCTCCAGAGGCCTACAAAGTACGACTGAGCATCAAAACTGCTCTGGGAGAAGACGCTGTATGTTTTACATTACACTATTTCCAATTAATTCCATTAAAATTCTGCTTATGCTTCATTATGATTACTTGATGATGTTTTTAGTCAAATATTTTAATGTGCTTTTTATGATGACACACTGTGGTAAACCAGTGATACATTACCCACCTGTTTCTGAGTCTGAGGACAAAGTTCATTGAATGCTCCCCTCGCTTTAGTGAGCACATCTGTTTTTATTGTAGTACAAATGGAATGACAATGAGCTGTACCTTTTCCGAGCCACGCTGGCCTTTGCCATGAGGAACCAGTTCTCAGGACAGCAGTTTGAGTGAGAAACACTATACACATTATGTAAGGCTGTGATTCATGCTTCATGGATGTCACTAGTATTGTATTTTACTTTTCCAGTGTGTCCAACATCATCGTCTGTAATGAGACAGCAAGAGTGTCCTTTTGGTTTGTGGTGACGTCAGTGGACAACCCAGCAGTTCTGATCCAAAAGCAGGATGTGGAGAATGCTATAAGGTAACACCAATGTCACACTTTTAGATACAGTGAAGAGTGAACCTGGAATAAGCCTGTCACCATAATACATTTTGAAGCACACTATATTGCTACAGAGATATATTGTGATAAACTGTAATACTGAAACTCCTTTAAGATACTGACATAAAAAAACAATAAAGCAAGATAATCCCAGTGAACCATTTTTAAAGGTGCATTGTGTGGAGGGTCCATCATCTTATCTCTGTGGAAATGTTATTGCCTTGTCTGGAATGTTTCACAGTACGGTATTAAACCTTTCTATCTCGATGGAGACCAAACCAGACCAAGTTATGGGTCACATCTGCAGAGAGGAACTGAGAACAATGACATAACCATAGAAACGATCAGGTGATAGACCCTCCACCAAAAAGTTAGAACAGTACAACTAAAAGGCATGACCTGCAACAAATAAATAGGAGAATGAACCAATAATTAACCATAGGAGTTATATTTTCAACCGTGTGCAGCTCAAGTTTTTTTTTGTATTACAACAAAAATAACCAGATATCATTACAGAAATTGAATAAATTGATATAGTAATTATTGTGACAGGCCTAATTTGGAAGACTACTCAGCTATGATGGACTGAGCCAACATGTTTTACACTCAGCCTTTGTTTTGCCATTCAGCAGTTCAAAATTATTTTATTAGGATTTATATGGACCACAGCAAAAAGAAGAAGGTATGGAGTGAGTTAGATTTAGCCCTTTAATTGAGCTATAATTTCTTTAATCAACTCTGCTAATTCCAGGTACCTTCTCAGTGTGATTGCATATTCAAGTGACATGTCAAGTGTCAGATCATGCAGATGAATGAACAGAGAGGGCACCTGTTCTTGTATCTTTATCATATGTGGTAGTTATTACTGCTCAATAGGAGACTGTTGAAAAGTCAATGAGAAGAAGACAATGCTATTTCTACCTTTAAAACCCTGGCTATAGTCAAAGTAAGTCTGCACTTCAAAGCCTTTGCATTGTCTGTGGATTTAGCAGACTCACTTTGCAGCCGTGTCTCTGTGCCATGTGGATCCTTTTTAAAGTCTTCCTTCGGCCTTCAGTCTCTTCTCACTTTGAAGGGTTTCCAGGTACAAGTGTGAGTAGATCCAGGACACAGTAGTAATTGCCTCTCTCTGAATGAAGTCCTCTTTGGTCAGACCTTTGAATGCCTGCAGGGAGCCTATACTTGTATTTTTGTTCAGATTTTGAGATGATTTCCTGAAGCTTCAAAGTGAAAAAATACACTTAATTTAACCAAATTCAGCCACAAGCTAAAGATAAGAGCTGACAGAGAAATTTAAAATACGACTTGTAACTGTACAAAAAGAAAAAGGTGGGTAGAGTACCCAAAATTTTACTCAGTCAGTTAGGTCAGTGGTGGTCCAAGAAATGACTGAAGTGAGTGTACAAAAGTATTTAACTGTGTAACTGCAAGAGTAACTGCCTGGACACATCTGATTTACAATTTTGACTTAAAGAGGGGTATTATGCAAAATAAGTTTTTGAGCTTTTTACCATGTCAACACGCTATTCCCGCATCAAAACATGAACCTGAAGAGGTTTTAGATATCCTCCATGCATGTTTCAGTAATTTAGCAATCTCTCCTGGGCCCTATTCAAACCCAAATGCTAACAGTTAGCTGTAAGATTCTGTCTAATGCTCAGCCCACAAGCCTCATCCATGTTCCCACATGAAAATGCTCTATAAATATGCAAAAACATGATACAAAACAATACACTACTTCACAAACCTGATGCGATGTGCTGTAGTTTCATTAGAGGGATGCATGCTGATTGCATTGTGATAGCGCGCTAAAGAGGGAGACTTAGCATGGACAGCAATGGAAGGGGAGACACTTTTTGGCAAATATAGCATTTTCAGAATGATAAAAGGTAACATGGTGATCTAAATATGCTATGTGTTAGCAATTAAGACCCCATAGAAGTAAAATATGCACGGGATCTGGTATTTTTAGGAACCTGCAGTGCACAAAAGGTTCAAATTATTACATTTTTATCAACATAAAACATTAGTCTCCTGTAGACTTACAGTGGCAAGTGTAACCAGAATTTTTACTCAAGTAAGAGTACTATTACTACTCAAGTAGGAAAGGTATGGTGTATGAAAACTACTATGAGAAGTACACTTTTACCAAATAAGTTACCTGAGAAAATGTAACTGGAGAATTGTAATCTATAGTTCTAGTTCTTTCATTTCATCTTATCTTATTTGGCAACATAGCTGATAATGTCACATGCCCTACCTGAACTAACCATTTATATTAACCCACAGTTGAAAATGGAAACTGTACACTGACTTGTAACCCTATATGGCTGAATTAGTATAGTATTTGAAAAATCACAATCTGATTTTTGTCCTCCAGGGAAGCAAGACATCGGATCAACAGTGCGTTCCTGCTCACAGACCAGACTCTGGAGTTCTTGGGGATTCTGCCCACTTTGGCCTCTCCAGTTGTCCCTGCCACCCCGCCATGGCTCATCGCATTCGGGGTCGTCATGGGGTTAGTGGGCGCTGGCATTGTCTACTTCCTGGTGGCTGCCATAATCCAGAGAAATCGGTAAGTAGCATAACTGTAAATAAACAGGTTTTCATTGTAAAATTGAGGATGAGTTAAAGGTGCATTGTGTAACTTTTCCGGGGGAGGGTCTGTCAAATGCTTTTCTCTATGTAGATGTTCTTGTTTTGTCTGGAATGTTACACAGTATGGTATTTAATCTTTCTATTTTCTTGGAGACCAAATCAGAACAAGTTACAGGTCAGATCTGTGGCCAGAATGCCTGTTTTCTAGATATTTTTAAACTAAAAAAACACCAGTAATTTAATAAATGTAAGGTAGAGCTGTTTAATGTCATACTGTGGCACAATGACAGAGCAATGACATACCCACCCAACCAAAAAGTTCCAGTGCATCTTTAATAATGTAATTTTGTTTAACTTGTTTTAGCAAAAAGACACAAGATGAGGATGAAATGGCCAGAGCAGCTAATGGAATCGCTGGTGAAAATCTGGACGGGATTTACAACACGTCTTTTTCGGATGATGACAAAATCACTGAAATGTAAAACTAAACAAAACCAAAAACTACATTGGACACTACGTTTAAAAAATACTTTTATGGTGTATGACTAAACCTTTACCTTTGAATCAAGCTTTTTGATATTTTCTTAACCAGCACTCCAGAACATCTACTACATTAGTGTTTCCTAATGAGGAGCTACTTGGAAGATTGAACTGAATAGTATTTGAATATAAAATACTTTTTGTAGTAACATAACTTCCTTAATGTTTTGGGGGATTATAATTCATATAATATAATATAATAAAAATATAATTAAAACAAGGGAGTAATAACTGACAATTAACTATGAATGCATTTTATTTACCCTATGTACCTGAGACAAAAAACACTGGCCTATTTTATACATCCCTATATACTTGTATATTTATACGTAAATACGAATCTTAATAATTCACATTTTTATGACAGCTGCTGTTTATTTATACTTTTGAATTGTAAAGAAGTAATATGTGACTCACTTTTTGGCCCTGAACCCTCCTTTGAGAACCATTGCTGTAAAGTTGTGCAAGGACTTTTCCACTATAAACCATTGTACTTTGAATGTAATCTTACTGTTCCTGCTACAGTGTCCTTGGTAACATTGAGAACTGACTGTGCAGAATGCACATTGCCTTATTTTCGGTGAACTTTTGAGACAAGCTATTAAAATGCCAAAACAGTACAAGGCGCTTTGATCAGAACGTGTCGTACTCTGGATCAAAAGCATTGTTACATCCCAAACTGCCTACTCAACCGTTTTTCTGTTTTTTTAACAGCATAAACTACAGTACAGAGTAAACTTTCTTATTTTCTTAATCTTTGTTTGGGAGTAATTCAAAAAGTGGTTCCTGCTAAAAAGTTTTTCCAGCCCATGTAAACCAGGCCTGTTTGTTGTTTCGTATCCAGCCTCCCTCCCATAGCAGTAAGCACAATAATAAAACTGTAAATCTGAACTCAGGGTATTTTACTGTGAATTGCTTCCTGGTGCGAGAGGAGTTTCTGTCCTATCAGTGTGTTTTGTGAGCCATTGAATTGAACACCACAGGCCACTGTTCCTAATTAAACGCACAAGTCCAAAAATAAGTGGCTTCATGGCATCAGCTAAATCCTACCACAGAATCTAATTGTAGTTCAAAATACCAACTCAACAATGCTGTTTTCACGATACTAAAAGTTCAAATTGATACTCAATACCGATATTACAGTGATAATAAAAAAAACTCTTTGTTTAGTCAATAGAATTTCATTTTCAACATTAAATCGTAGTACTTTCTTTAATATTCCCATGTACTCTTATATCTGCGTAATCCCTCAGTGTTCCAGGTAAGTTCCACAGTGGTCCATGGGCATATATGCTGTTCAGGAAAGATTCATTTCTGTCCTATGAATGTGGGTTTTTTTAGTATCAATACCTGCTCAAATGAGTATCATATTTTGATCATAGTTTTGGTATTGATTAGTATCTGATTTTTGATACTTTTGACAACCCTAGTCATAACTACACACAAAATACACTAATATGTGTTAAGTGTGAATATGATTAAGATCTAAAATAAACAGAAACAGTATTTGGAAATGCTTTGTTAGTTAGACAAAGCCAAACATACAGTATAAGCACAAAAATGGTAAGCATGAAACCTGTTTAATGAATCGAGTTAGTTTATAGATTTCTTTCTTCACTTTCTCTTATCAGGCTGCTAATAAACATTTCCGTTCCCTTAGTTTTTGCAGTAATTTGTGTACAAGTAGTTGTTGGTTATGTTTTTGGAAATGAACCGTCATAGAAAAATAATTTGCGATAACACTGTGGCCCACTAACTGTCATTCAAGTAACTAAACGTAAAACTGCTTCAACTCAGTCATTCTTCTTCTTACAGTCATTTGATTTTTATAATTCTTAGCTTTATTAATACATTGACTTATAATCGTGCAATCAAGATTAATGAACTACTGACAGCACTGGAAGTTGTCACACAGATATTTAAGATTTATTATGCGTAATCAGTTGCAGTAATTATCATTTGGTTTATAAACAACAAAATAAAAGGCTGTGGCACTGCAAGCATTTATTTCTCCCATCTGTGCAACTTATAGGACATTGACTTTTATATCTTGAGTATGAAATTTAATGATAATGTTATAAGTAATCTGGGTATTAAGTGAAATGGTGAGAAAGCCAAGCACATTTCACTTTAAAACTGTCTACAGCTGGTGGAACAGCGCGAATAGACCTGCACTAACGCATAATGCTTATGTCTACCCCTAGGTGGCGTTATTGCACTTCCACTACACACTTCCTTTAAAAATAGCAGCACAAAAATCAGTCTTCATCTTGTAGTAGACTTACACTTTCAAAAAATACCAAACTAAAGCTGTTTTCAAGACGATTTGCTACAATATCTGTGCAATTCCCTGGAGGAGCCATTGAGTTATACCCTCAAAAATATTACAGCAGCCTATCTGAAAATAATTCCGATTTTAACATTTGAATTTTAAACACTTTTACTTTGATCTCATTTCCATTGTGCTTTTTTATAATATGGTAATTTCCCATCTAAATGTAGCTTCTAGTTAAAATGCAGCGTGTTCCTGTGATCTCTGTAGATGCTCCAAACGGTGTTCTTACATTTCTATTTTGTGTTCATAATATGCAAGTCAATGCCAATGTATTCTGCAGAGAGGGAGGATGCCTGGTTATTACTTTTTTTTTTTTTTTTTTTTACTCTATTATCGTGTTGCGTTTCCCGTGTCTTTCATTGACTGCCTGAGGAAATTTGGCCTTTGGTTTGGCTCATTTTTCTTGTCAGGAAGCCAAAGATTTTCTGTCAAAATTCTCCTTGATAGCCGCTGGAATAGTGCGAGAGCGAGCGCTGATTAAGACTTCAATTCAGTCTGGGCTGTGAAGGACGCAAAGCCTGAATGATTTTACAATAGGATTTTTATCTTATTATTATTTTAATTACTCATCATCCCGGTACCTTCTGTGGAGTAAAGGAGAGACAAAATAGCTACAGAAATGCGTCATTGTCCTCTGATGACAGTCAGGAGAGAAACTATAATTCAATGCCATTTCAAAGTGAATAATTATTTTGTTGTGTCTTTTGTTTTAAGCTGGGAGCAATGCCAGCATGTGTAGTAGGATGCATAATATGCATAATAGCCTTTTTTTTGGGCTGATTTTGTTGCCAGAAAAAGTAGGAGTTAAATAAGCTTTTGGGAGATAGATCGGGATGAGTGAACACAAAAGTGAATTATGAATAATCCTGTGTGGGAGCGGGATATTGTTGTACAATAAACCATTTGCTCAGTTTCCAATGTGAATGTGGCACAGTGGCAATGTAATCTCGCTTCACAGAAAGGTTTAAGGTTCAGTTCCGCGGCCATGTGGGGGATTTGTGTGCGGAGTTTGCGTGTTCCGTCCATGTCTGCTTAGTTAAGTTTTCTCTAGTTGACTCTATCTGCAGAAAACATGCACCAGAGGCTAAAATCTTCTGGCCAACATCCTAACTTAAAGGTGCAATATGTGATTTTACTTGCTATTGTTGCTCTGCCTGGAATGTTCCAAAGTATGGTATTAAACGAAGTGTCTATCTTCCATTTATTCAAATACAGGTGTCTTTTTATATATGTCTAACATGTATTCTTACTGTGACCAAGGTCTCCACAGATCTGACTTTAAAGACACAATGTGAAACACTTCTGGGGTGAAGCATTAACATTTCCATGGAGACGAGCAGATGAGCAAAACCCCCCACCAGAAAAGTTGCATGGTGCACCTTTAAGATCCGGGGAAAGGCGCAGTCAGCCAATGCTCCTGACAGATGTATTGTATTTTTACTACGCCGTTGTTATAATTGAAGTGGACCAAAAGTGACATTGCAATTATAATGTGATTTAATGTGACTTTAGACCACTGCTTGTTTCATACCTTGACAGTTTTGGCTACACTCTGCTAAATTCTTCACATAAAAACAAAAAACAAATACATTTATTTATTCATTTTATTTATTTATTTTTGCCAAAACTGTCAAGGTATAAAAAAACAGATATCTGTACATTAGAATCTTAAGTATAATCAATACAGAAGATCTAATTAACCTAATCAGACTATAATAAATAAATAATATAAATATAATGGATTATTTGCACAGCTCTAACTTTTACCTTTTTGAGTTGTTGTAAATGCTTTTTCCAATAACCACCACATGTCTGCTTGTATCTACATAGACTTTGACTGTACTTTGACAGGAGAACACCACAGTGACAATCAGATCATCTCCACCTGTGCAAATTGCGTAGTGAGCAATGTTCTGCTACTTTTTTTAGTCTCGGCTGGCAGGACTGACTCAACCCGCCTGACGATATGCTAAGGGACAGTTTCTGCATCACACGCACCGTTGTAAACATGTGACCTAGGGCTATATTAGTGACTCAAACCTCTCATTTCAGATGCAGATACCCCTCTCTCTGCTGAATGCACCTCTATTAAAATATCAATATTAAAATGAACAGATCAAGTTAATATTTGATGATGCCTCTTTTTCCTAGAACAATGCAGCTTTCAGGGCTCAGTATCAATATTTCAGAAAAAGAAAGTTAATTTTTCATAACTTAAGCTTTTGAAAGCCCAAGTGCATTATTAGTCTCGGTTACAAGCAGGTGTGAAAAGTGACAGTTTGGGTATGCGTTTATTAAACAGAGTGGAGGTGATGGCTGTACATGTACAGTGAGCTCTGATTTCAGCACTGGTTTGTCGTGTCACCGCGCTGCGCTAAAGGTCCGTCACTGTCAAAAGCCTTCTCCAACACTTCTTAAAGCTTATGGTCACATGAAGTCAGAGCTTTCTACTGGGCAAATTCTCTGGAAGAATACACAGCATTCCTGTGAGTTGTTATGGTCAAACATCTTCATTACTATTTGTCCTTATGAAATGAAACAAAAACGGACAGAACGTTCACATTCATCACATGACAACAAAAACTGTGAAAGAGTTTTTGCAGTGCATCAATCACACAGGAGTGAAAAAATACTGTAAAGTAAGTGTGTAGTAAAAAATACTCTTCACATACTGAAACAGAAGTTTAAAGGTACACTATGTAACTTTTCTGTAGGGGGATACCTCACTACTTATTTGTCCGTATAGAGATGCCGTTGTGTTTGCTGAAATGTTCTGCAGTATGGCATTAAACATGGAGACAAGCAAGTGACGATACAAGGCCAAGATACATGTCAGATCTAAGAAGAGGCGAGTTCACTCTCAGTAAGAGTGCGTCATGTTTTTAAAGTTGTTTGTTATTTTTAATCACATTCAAGAAAGATGTATTTAATGTCATACAGCGGAACATTCCAGGCAAAGCAATAACAGGCAGTACGTATAGGTGCCACCCACCAGAAAAGCTGCATGGTGCATCTTTAAAAAAAATTACTCAGGGGACAGGGAACTTAAAGGGACTAAATATTTGTGCAATTTCTTTGTTTATAGTTAAATGTATTCAATTTAACACTATTTTCCAAAATGATACGTTTTTATGTCAAACATGTTCATTAGTTTTGACCCCTTGTCTTGCCTTCGGTTTCAACATTTGATTCTAGAGCAAAACCTCTTGATAAGAACAAAGCATCAACCAGAGTGTGTCCATTGATTGAGCGTTAAAATTGTCTCTCAGTTTCCTCCTCCCGCTCAATTTGTGCTTCTCCCGTGTTTACAGCGGTCCTGACTGTCACACGGAGCAGAGAGCTGTCTCCTACACAAGTATATGCCATAGACAACCTCTGCATAATGGGGTGTATTTTTACCACTAGTTTGTCCCTCTAAAAATCTAAAAACCTTGGCGTTTCTTGCTCCTTATGCTCAGTTAGTTTGGGCTCTCCGTTTGTGTTCTCCGATTGTTGTCTCTCCTTCTGCCTCTCTCTGATTATCTCCACCAGCTTCTGAAACTTCTCGTTCAGCTCCTCCATACCTCCTCCTCCCTCCGTCACCTCCGCCTCTGTATTCCCATTGTCCTTTTCTCCATTGCTTTCCAGTGAACTCAGAGACTCCGCCCTCGAGTCCTGTCCCTCAAATTCATACGTCTGCAGCGAATCGTATGGCGGCTGGGACAGGTCAAAAGTCACATGGTTAAGTCGCACGTTTAGCAGCTCCTCCATGCGAAGCGGCTGGGGCTTGGCTTGTTTGTTATTGTTTTTGAGCGCACCTCCAGGTAAGGGCTGCGTGTCCTTGTACATGTTTAACAGTGGAACCCTCCCGCTGTACAAACCACTGCTGCTTATGTTAGTCCCATTCACTGCTTTGCTATTTGAATTCAGGGACCCGACGATGCTGTATGTGTCTGATTTCAAGTAAGGAACAGTGGGGGTGCTGGTGGAGTAATTCTGCTCTAAAACGGAGGAGATGGAGGAATCTGTGTCGAATTCGTCTATAGTGCAGCTAGTGCTGATCTGGGTTTGAGACGAGCCAGGTCTCCCCTCGGGCGCGTTTGTAGAGGACGACTCATTGGGGTCACAGTAGGGCACGCTCACACTGTTGGGCACTGCAGTCCGCTCTGGCTCTGCGCTCTGGAGAGGAAAACGAAAATACAGTCAACAATGTTAAGGCTGCAGGATATATGGCAACTGATGATTATTATTTTTGTACTATTTTCAGAGGTGAGTAATACTGCATTACATTTACTTAAGCCACTTAGAGTAGTTTTTGCACATCTAACTTTTACTATTTAGTTTGAAGTCACAATGCTTGGGGGAAAGTTGGTTACTTTTTCAACTATGCAACATTTTGAGGACTTTTTCCCCATTTAAAATATATCATATTTTGTTTGAAATGATTTATCGCTATGGCAACTGTCATAATTTTCATCATTCTGAATCCCATGGATATCTGTCTCAGTCATCCACATCCCATTGCAAAAGAAACTTGTATCTATCTGAAGTCAAGATTCCCACCAGCGCTTGTCCAGAACTGAAGAAGCCACTTGGATGACTGGCGAAACATCGTCACTGTTAAACCTTTGTCCAGCTAACAGAATTTAATTTCCTTTTGCTATAAACCCAAGGACAGTAACAAAAGCAAATATGAACTACACTTCTTGTTTTTGTCATGTTTGTGTCTACTCTTTGTAAATACCAGAAACTGCGCATTATTAATGTTTGATTAAATTAACACATAAATAATAAATTAGGTTTTAACCACAGTTTATACACCAGCTCCGTCTCTTGCTCTCTGGCTGTACTCTGCAAACCAATCGAATGCTCACATAATTATTCACCAACATAAACAGGGATTGCATTTATAGTTGTGTGCAGGCAGAGGGGTTGAGCACAGAATGATGTCACCATTTTGTCATCGTGCTTTGACATCCAGAGGGCAGGATGTTGTGTTTTTGCATGTTTATGAGTGTGCCGGAGGGTGGTAAATACCAGAATAGCTGACATATGGCTTCCTGCACTGTGGGTGTGAATAAACGCTTCATAATTAAAAATATGTTTCAAAAATCAAGACATGCGCTTGGTTTGAGCTAGGACTGAACCAACAATTATGAGAGAAAAATATACATGTGGAGACTATACTGATGGAGAGTATGTTGGCATTGAGTTATTAGAAACAGTTTGGAAGTCAAATGTATGTAAATTAAAACATCAAAACTGCTTTATGAGTCATCATGGCATACACTATAATGCATGTAATGAAAATGTGAGGAAACATTTTGTGGGGTGGTACATGGAGTGAAATGAAATCGCTGTAACTGGACCCACAACGGTGCTTAAATCAAGATCTCACCGTGTTGTGTGGGCCGTGCTCCACTGAGCCGCCCTAAAGTGATGTTAATTTCATTTCACTCAAAGCCATAAAAGCAATTTATAAGTCAGTATGTGGTGGTTTATTTTCCTTTTGCACACATATGGTCTTTGGGATGATTCCATTCCATGTTCAGTGGCACCTTATAGCTTTGAATCCAAAGTGAGAAAAATCAACTACCCAGGTATCATGGAATTCATGTTCTTTCTGTTCACATAGAATTTCTATAGATGTTCAATATAGAGGCGGGAAATATATCGAAGTAATTATATTGTTGTTGTTTTTTTGAATAAGCAAAATTTCTTATTTCTTTTTATTGTTTTATATTACCATGAATTCACAATATGGGAATCACTTGAACTTCAAACTAGGCACATCAGCACTCAGATGCATTTATGTTATTATCAGCCACTCCAACTGTAACCTTTATATTTTAGTTGAATTTGCAGGAGATAGAGGTCAAATTTATAAAGAAAGGCAAAAAAAATTCAAGTATAATGTTAATCCCAATTACTGACTTTTTGAAACAATTTTCATGTTCATATTTCCACAAGATAGAAAAATGTCAGGAACACAGCAATTTTCTCCAATTACCCAATTTGAATCAAGCAAATAAGAAAACCCATCATAGATATTCAACAGGCAGGTCAGCACATCAGCTCCAGACGTAGTAATAAATCAGTGAATGCTGTATTTTAGCAGTCTGACCTTAACCTGCTCCTTCTCTTCATTCTTCCTGTCCTCAGTGGTCTTCCCCTCACTGCCCTCTTGGCAGCCTTTGTTTTGGCTCTGCTCTATGGCGTGTTCTGTTTCATAAATAGTGGAGCTTATCTGAGGAGCGCGCAGCAGCGTCTCAAAGGTGCTGTGGTTCGGGATCACCAGTGAATTCCGGAGATGTCCAGCGGTGGTCATCCCAGTGGTCATCCCGGTGGTCATCCCGGTGGTCATCCCGGTGGTCATCCCGGTGGTCATCCCGGTGGTGAGTCCTGTAGTGAGCCCGGGGCTGAAGTGGGACAGCTGTAGCCCAGACTCGAGTGGTCCGACTGGGGGGTAATCGCGGAGCACGGGCAGGTTGTGGGGCAGAGTCTGGAGGCCGTAGCAAAGGCGTCCATAGAGCGGAGCGGACCCAGGCCTCTGTGCGTCTGGGATGGGGCGAGGGGCACGACTCCAGCTGTACGTCCTGGCTCTAGGCGCTGTGGTCTGGGTGTACCATCTGTGCCATGAAGATAAATGTCACAAACAGCATGCACGAGTAAGTCATTAAAGAATACGAATGTGGCAAATATCAAGTTGTTTCAGTATTAGTTCATTCAAATTGTGACTATTTATACAGTTTACATTACACTATTTAAAGGTCCTATATTAAGCCATGTTATAATGTTGTTACCTGATCAAAAACATACCTGGAGTTGTGTTTTGTTTCATTCACACATATTAGAGTAATCTGTTATTATTAGTCTGTCTACATCTCCAAAGCTCAAAATGCTCTGTTAGTTTTCAAGTTAACAGCAACCAGTTATCTTTTGTTCAGTATAGATTGGCAATTACAGGGCTGAAATTGTCCAAATGATTCAAGTGCAGGTGTGTGGAGTTTAAAAACACAGTGGAGCACTTCCTGTATTACCACATGACATCACAAGGTGGAACAAGGTGTTTTCTGTTTGAGAGAAGAACTCAGCCTAAATATGCAGGGTTTGTGTGTTAAACATGTGTGAATGAAACAAAACAATGATGAGAAAACAACATTATAACAGAGATCAGAAAATCTGCATAGGCCCTTTAAAGGACAGGGTCAGATAAATTATCATTGCTTCTTTATAGATATGTGGCATTATAATCCTTTTTATGTTTTTGTTTGTTCATGTGTTATTTAAGCCAGGTGAATTTGAGTGTGAATAAGCCAGGTAAAAGTGTACGGATTGGCACTTGCTGAATTTCCCCCTAATGCTGTCACAAGATGGGACAGAGTTTTGGTAGACTGGAGTGGGTGACTCCCTAAATATGCCTCCTTACAAATGAAGCAAAAGACACCTCCAAGTATGACTGATGGGGACAAACAAGTATTACTGTTGGCATAATGGTGTGCACATAGTACTATGTGTATCTCTCCACTATGGAACAAAAATAAAACACTACTTTTTTAACCATAATTTGGGATACTTGTCTGTTGGGTCAGAAGACACAAACCAGCCTTCACTGTCAATAACTGATGTTCCTTACTTGTGAAAGGAAACTGTGAAACTGTGAACACCCCATTTCCTTGATTCAAACAGACTTTGATTACAGTTCAGTGAGGTCCAGATGTGTTTTTTTGCAGGCAGAGGAGTCCAAATTAAAAGGTGACTAAAAGCTCCAAAAAAGTCACTAGTCACTCACATGTTCCGGTTGTTGTTCTGAATGTGCTGTATCCTGTGCATGCTTTGTAGAGCTGTAATGTCAAAGGCGGCGGTGTCAGCCTCCCCTCCCCCCTCGTCGTCATAGGAGATGATGTTTTCTCTGACATCATCGTCCTCGAAGGGAGAGTGGGAGTCCCCCTTCTGATGGCGCAGGGACACAGACAGGGCACACACCACTGGGGGCAGCAGCACAGGGGCACAAGAGATTTAAAGATAAGACACGACAAAGCACATCAGTGTCAACTTCAAAAACGAACATGTATTTATAGTAGGGCTGAAGACTAGAATAAACTATTACTATGAGATCATTTACACTCGGTATTCAGATGCAGGTAACAATGTGTCCATGATTTTGAAATGGACTTTAGAAATCACTTTATATAGTGTAATTCTACCGTCGTTTTTATGTTTCAAGATTACTGTTTCCAATCACAACATTTGGAGCCTTAGAAGTTGAAATTAAATGCCATCAAGAATTAATGCAATTGTCTTTCCTGTCTTACAGTGGGGTACGGTCTTTTTAAATGTTATTAGAGATAATGGAAAATGCATCATTAGTCAAATTCAAGGGTCGTTGCTGCATAACCTCTGACATTGCCGTATAACTCCTGACTGTGTTTTTAACTAGCCATCACATATACTGTACAAACATTGTCAAACTGCAGTCCTAATTTCAAAGTTACACTGGTTTAGTTATGCACATACCAAGTAGAGTGGTGACACATGCCAGCATGGCCAGCAGGGTGACCAAACTGAATATAAGTGAGGGAGAAGCGGACGGGACAGGCAGACACACCATGTGCCTCTCCCACCTCCTGTCCCTCTGGCGCCCCCTGTCTTCGGTCTGCATGCCCCCTCGCAGGCACGGGCAAATGGTCACGGTGACAGTGCCAGTGTTAGTTAGGCCGGATGCCCCGTCACGCAACACCACTGGCACGTACATGGCGAGCGAGGCCGAGGAGAAGCCAGGCAGAGGCTCCAGGGCCGACTGCAGCACTAGACTTGCTGTCACACCTGATCACACGCCAGAAACATAACATTAAACACAGGCCAGCCGCAAAATGACAAAGTGACATTTCTGGCTGGAGTCAAGCATGACGAAGACAGAGACGAAATCAAATGCACTGAACTGTTGCCAGCCTTTTATTTGTTTATAGATTCTAATGTGCCTTTACTAAGTCAAGGAGAATCAAACAGAGGATAGAGGAGTCAAAAATCTACCACTGAGTATAAGTATTGTTCCTTATAATTAGTAATCCAAATATTGTAATTATTAAAGTCAAACTAATCAACATGTAAATACAATCTGTTTAAGTTGTCTAATGATGTAATCAGATCATAAATGCTGAACTTGACTCACATTGTTTTGTTATCAAAAAACACACTTATATTTAATAATCCAGACTATATTGACATCGACTGGCCTTTCATGCAATAGTGTACAATTGTTCAAATGAAATTCAAAAAACAGCCTTGGATGAAGGCATTGTTGTTCTAACATGAATAATTTCTTCCTTGATCCATAACTGAACCTTTCCTGAAAAACTTTTTGTGTTATTTTGTAAACAGATATGAAAGAAAAGCCGTCATGCCGCATTACAACACACACACAAACACATTAAACTTTACAGTCCATGAACAAAATGGTGGTGACATTTCATCTTTGGTGTCAAATAAAAAATATTGAAAATAGATGTAATGTGGCGGTACCTCCAGACTCTTTGATGGAGAGGTTGAGGGCAGAGCTGGACTCTGGAGGGATGCTGAAGTGAATAGGAATGTCCTGACTTCCCTGGTCCTTGTCGATGGCTCGCACAACTTGGACCACCTGAACATTTTGGACAGCATAAACATTTTGTCATAACTGCATGAGCAGAAGTAGCCTTATCCAACACACATACATCTGCATCAAAGCAATGCTAACTATTTCAAAATGCATGATGCACTTCCATTTTTGTTGGTGGAAACAGCACACGTTCTTTTCTTCTTAGAACAGAGGAGCATTGAAAATGTTCTCTACTTGTGTTTTCACTCAGTTGATTCACAGCTCTTCCACAAACTACGTGATCAAAAAGTCCACGTTGTACCAAAGAACAGTCTCTTTTATTTACTTGTACGAGTACAAAAACAAACAAGTAACCAGCTGTGCTGAAACCTTACTTGACACAATGTTTACAAAGGTGTTTTATATGATTACTTCAGTTCTCAGAGGGTAATTGAATGCTGATCACATTAAACCACTTTGAAATCCTCTGTACAGCCTGTCTGTTCATTAATGCACTCTATAAAGCATGGCAAATAAAGTAAGAGCTAAAAGCAATTATGTATACAAGACTAAGTGAAGGGAACTCACATATCTATACCTGCATATATTTGAGGGATATTGCCAAAAAACACCCCATTTGTATGTATGAAAAATACTAGATTAAGCCAGTAAGTAGTCATGCACTGTTTAAAAGTACACATAATGTGAATAATGTATCACAGTGATCACAGTTAACTTCCATCAACCTGTTTTATCAAACTTTTAGGTCAGGACCAGCCAGTTTGTAACCATCGATATAAACTTAAAATTGCTAATTGATTAATGGCTCACTTAAGCACATTTCTACTACCACGGGTACTCAAAACACATTACATTAAGTATCCAGTCGCCCAGGCAGGCACTCAGAAAACACAAATCCATCAATACAACCACTGGAGGCAGAGTGGATGAAGTGTTTTGCCCAAGGATTAAAACCTGATTTAACCAGCAGCCTGAGGTTATAAAAATACCCATTGCCTTCCATTATAAAACCATATCTCTTCCTTATAAGTCTGTGATATTAGACACATACAAGTATCTACCCTGGATCCGCATGATTGATCTGGTGACCTAAATAGGCAGAGGACACACACTCCCAGAGGAAAAACAAAGTGCTCTGACCGATGACAGTGCAAATCAAAGAAGCTACACGTTTCACCACATCTTCTGTTAAAGGTGTACAATAGTATCAGCCAGCCTGTTCTATTACTATGTACTATTATCTGACTATGCTCACAGACAAAGAATGTAATTTAGTCCCAAAAATAACCAAAACTGCAACAAGAGTCATCTATCTGCTTACGCCTAACTACAGCGTAGATGTTAAAGCCATTACACATACTGTACAAATGATAAAATAACACAAGATCATACTCTACTTTCTACATTGCAATTTCACTGCAGACAACAAAACAAGACTCATAAGAACAACAAGATTCAAACACATTCCCATTAGAGTGTGGATTGAGCCCGGCCTGCATCCGACAGAGTCCGAACCCGACCGAACCTGACAACATTAAAATCACACTATTTTCATAGACCTACTAATGACACATGTAAGATATTGTTTGTGTGGTAATACTGTATTCTACCAACCGAGTCCGTCCAAAACCTGTTCTTCCACTACTTCTTTATGTTCTGTGTGTCTTGTGCCCAGGTGAAACTTCTAATAACATTTTGGGCAGATGAAAGGTGGTGCATTGATTGAAACAGCAGATGTATTTGGGAGCAGACCTGTCCCGGAGCGCTGGAGTCACACACAGAGGTGGAGTACTGCCGGTCCAGCTCAGGAGCGTTGTCATTCTGGTCCAGGGTTTCTATGGCGACCACAACCCGTGACACCAGATTGGGATTGTCTGAAAGAAAAAGAGAAAAACGTCTGACAAAAGTAGAGGCCCTAGTGTTGTATTACTTTGGAAATAGATTGTCTTTGACATTAAGAGAAAACGTTTTAAGTATTGCTTGTGATAAAATACAAGTGATGTCAACATCACCTGGATTTCAGATCCTATACTGGATTTCAGATGACAGGTTAGGTTTAAAGATGCACTGTGTAACATTTATCATGGACAGAGGGTCAATCACTAGGGAGACAAGCAGGTTACAGCACTACTCTACATTACAATTCAGAGCTGTGGAAAGTCGCCCATATTCGCAGCAGGAAATATTATATTTTTGAGCAATAGAAACACCTGTAATGAATAAATGCTTAATGGAAATGTTTAAAGTCATACCATAGAACATCTCCATGGAGACAAGCAGGTATCCAGAAAAGTTACACAGTGCATCTTTAAATGTATATGGGGGCAGGTCAAATGAATAATGTTAATATATCAATATATATTTCTATCAGATTAAGTGTAGGTTTATAAAATGTTATTTATGAGACATCATTACATTCTAGAAACTGAAAATGCCCAATAACGGAAAAGTGGATAAACGTCTAAGCTTGTCTAGAGTGCATCCCGCCCAAGACCCAAAGTAGACTTCCTCCAATCTTCCACAGTCCAAAAAGATGAAAAACAATGACAAAGACGAATAACTCCTCAGTAAATCATTCAAATAGAAAACCCCAGCCCATTAAATTAACGCGATAGCCGACTCTCCATCGCTCCAAACTGCAGACACCTCTCCCTGTGAAATATATGAGCGTGTTCAAACTGCGTAGCCTGTTTAGCCTCGGGGCGGTTGGCGGGCTGGTGGTGGGTCGGTGGGTCGGCGGGGCGTGGGACATACCCCTCTGAGTGGCGATGACTGTGATGTTGTGCCACTGCTCCTGCTCGCGGTCCAGCTCCATCACGGTGCTGATAGAGCCGCTGTCGGAGGCGATTCGGAACACAGCCTCAGGGTCCGTCTGTGGGTCGATGGAGAACCTAGGGAGTGTGCAACAATAAAGGAAGGATGGATGAGGAGGGGTGATGGAGTGAAGAGACGGAGTAAGTTCGATTTAGGAGAATATTCGTCTCTTATAATGACGCCATACTGAGTTATGGAAAATCACCTGCGAGTGTAAAATTTCCATATTGTTTTGGTAGAATGAGCCCTAAATTTAAATCAGTAAAAAGAAAATATAACAAAACTTAGGAGCACTATGTAACTTTTATAGTAGAGGGTACACCACCTGCTTTTTTCCATGGTTACTGTTTTGTCAGGAATGTTCCACAGTATGGCATTAAATTTATCTCTATGGAGACAAATTTATAGGTCTTACTGCTACTTAATAGGCATAAGTTAGTGGAAATTAAATTTTTGAGGTCTTGAGAAGGGAACAGACTGAATATGCAAGATTACTCAAACATGCAAGTGAAGCAAAATTAAAATGAAATAAAAAATTAAAGCAGGTAAAGGGTGAAAATACAAAAACCCTCTTGGACTGGTCCTGACTAGTCTAGGTTTAATATAGCAAAGTCAAATCTAAAGCGCAAAGTTTAATTCCTTTTCTGTCAGCACAAATAATTAAATTGACCTCTGACCTCCATCTAAAATTATGACATCATTTTGAACAGTGCAACCACCTGATATTATTACTCTGGCCCGTATCAGGGTCCACAGCGAACACCCGCCCCACCGAGCAGACAGGGGGGCAGTTCTCGGACACATCCAGGTGGTAGCGCGTCTGGGAGAACCTGGGGGGTTCATCTGCGTTCAGGACCATCACCCGGACCGTGGCCTGGTCTTTAAACGGGCCCTTCTTCAGAAAACGAGGATCCACCACCGGGTTGGCAACTTCCACCGAGAACGTGTAGGAATTTCGCGTTTCATAATCCAGCAGCTATTGAGGAGAAGAATAAAGGAGAAAGAATCTGCAGCAGTGCTTTTTGAAGCCTTTCATACATGATTAATGCAAACAGTAAGGGGCTGTATATGGTGCTCTTATACTTCTGATAGTTCACGCTTTGGAGCCCATGGAGCCCCCAGACACATTTCTATCATCTCACTTACAATTATGAATTCATTTATTTTGTTCTCTGCATTAAATTTTCTTTGTGACACTGGATAAAACTGAAAAAAAATATATGTGCTCAAGCCAAAGTACTGCAGGAAGTTGATCGAAATGAAGTATTCATTATATGTGTTATTTAAAGGTGCACTATGTAATTTTTTGGTTGGGGGTCTGTCACCTGCTTGTTTCTATGGATATGTCATTGCTCTGCCTGGAATGTTCCACAGTATGACATTAAACAGCTCTATATTATATTGATTCAATTACAGATGGTTTTATAGCTCAAAAATACCTAGAAAAACAACTATTCTGACTGTGAGCGGGAATACCTCTCCACAGATCTGACCTGTTACTAACTCTGGTTTTGTCTCCGTACATTCCAGACATCTCCATGGAGAAAAGCATTTTTACGGACCAGAAAAGTTTCACAATGCACCTTTAAGTCATATTAAATATGTACCTAACAAAACAGTACATATAGTCTAGAAATACAAAAATACTTATAAATTACTATTGAAGTATCTGGTTACTTTATATTACTGCCTCAAAGCAATGGCCTCCTTTCTTTCATCTCACACGACGAAGTTAATTTGCTCAATTTTTTTTCATTCCACAATAATTATCTCTGAATTCCCAAAGCTGCAAAAAAAAAAAAAAAACAAACCTTAAAAGTAAAACAACTCATTTATATTAGTTCTCCTTTGCCTGACCTAATCACTTCAAATTGGCTACGTTTTTTGTCACCGGCTGCTGATTACCATAGTCCATTGTTAGTCATTAATTGCCCATTAGAGAGCCCTGGGATTTCAACCTGTCAGCGGCGTCTGAGGTGCGTACATAAGAGAAGAAATGACTAAATTAATTAATGTGGCAGAACAAAGGGATCTGATGGCAAAAATGGGTACAGCATTTTTCTCATTACTTTTAAAGTGTTTCAAGTTGCGACACGCTCCTACAAGGACACTAAAGCACAGAACAATAGTAAAACAACAAACAAAATTATTTTTTGGGGGGGGCTGATCATTTTCTCTTGTTTTTTTGTTTTCATCTACCCATCCTTGTGAGTCTAACCTACTTTAATAAGTGCAATCCAAACTTTGCCATTCAGAAAAAGAAACCAATTTCTTCCTTTTTACTGAAATGCTACCCACTCTGCCACTGTGTACCAATTATAATCTTTTATTTCACACCAAATATCGCATTAGGCTCTGTGCACAAGAGCGCCTGGAAAACACACAGTTAGCATCACTACTTCCTGTCCAATTGTTTATCTGTGGGGTTTTTGCTAAATCTAAGCGAAAATCAATAAATATTTCAAGATAAGGCACTGGACAGCGCGTTGAGAGTGGATGTGATTGACAACTTATTAAAAAGTACACAAATACAATGAATATTTCAGCGGAGGACGCTTCTGTGAGATGTTTGTGTTTCAGTGCTAACGCTAATGCTAATTTTGAGGCATAATAAATATTACAATAATGCCACAAACACATAAAAACAATCGAGCAGTCTAGACTTTAATTTTATAGGTTGTCCATTCTAAATTTTACGTTTCTTGTGCACAAAGCCAATTTAAAATGTGGCCAATCATGTGCCCACCAAGTATGGGTCAAAATCACAAAAAATTTTAGGGCTGGACAAAAGTAGAACTACCCACTGATCAGCCTGCCACCATATGAATGAATCAGCACGCTGGAGCCTAAAGTCCAATCAGTGTCTCAGAATTTGTCAGAAAATCACCACCCTAATTTTGTCTGATGCCAGCTCCTCATCACTCACGTTGTTCAGCACATTCAAAGCTGCGGCGATGAAGCCAGGAAATCCACATGCAACTCCATTAGTATAGATTATAATGCAGTCATCCAGAATCAAACCCACAAACACTAATGCTGAAACGCTAACCACTCAGCTATCATTTAACCCTATTCTAAATTCTTCAACCCCCTTGGACAAAAACATACATCTCAATTATCATTTTTCATAGCTCAGTGAACAATATATATCTCAACATCTTTTTCCACTATAAAGTATTTCTCAAACTCTGCTGCTCAGCTTCTCGTTTTGAAGCAGGATCCCCAAAGGAAGTGGAGGAAGGCAGAGCAAAAAGAGATGGGGGAACTAGGCAGAGTGGCGGTGCAAATCAAGTATTTAACTCAACATTAAATCTAATTTTTTTACGATATGGCCAAATTTATATTCTCACCCAGCAGTACATTCTATAGTTTCGTAGTTTCGTATTTAAAGGTGCATTGTGTAATTTTTTTGGTTGGGGGTCTGTCTCTTGCCTGTTTCTATGGTTATGTCATTGTTCTGCCTGTAATGTTGCACAGTATGACATCAAAAAGCTCTACCTTACATTTATTTAATTACAGTGGTGGTTTAACTGCTCAAAAATACCTAGAAAAACAGGCATTCTGACTGTGAGCGAGGTCGCCTCTCCACAGATCTGACTTGGAACTTGGCTTTGTTTGGTTTCCACGAAGATAGAAAGGTTTAATGCCATGCTGTGAAACATTCCAGACAAGGCAATATCATCTCCATGGAGAACAGCATTTGACGGACCCTCCACCAGAAAAGTTGCACAGTGCACCTTCAATAATCGAGATAAGAGCTGTAAAAAATCCTATTGTTTAATACAGATAAAATATAAAGGTTGTGGATCTTTAAAGTAAATGATCAGTTTCAACATATGCACTTTTTCCTTAGGGTAATTCTCCTCAACACCATCTATGCAGAAACCCTGTCCCCCTGCCCCAATGTGCAGTGTGACATCACCAGTCTATCAGCGACGTCTACAACGTGAAAACAACCGGTTCTAATCACCACTTTTAAGCACATTGCCAAGTCGCTCCCATCAGCCCCATTATAACTCTGCTAATGGTCGTCTCATCACTCACCTTGTTCAGCACAATTACAGCTTCTCGCTCGCGCCCGCTTATGTTAAAAATCTGTGCCTCCTCCGTGTCCATGATGCTGAACTCCAGCTGTGCGTTCTCTCCCAGGTCGGGGTCAGAGGCGGTCAGGCGGCCCACCTCCACACCTGGAGCTGCCAGTTCTGAGATGGAGAAGGACCACGCACCTGCATGCAACACAAGCAAAACATCAATACAATGCCGTCTATGGGAACTGGCGCCAAACGCAGATCACAGACTATTTATGGATAACAAAGAAAGTCCAATACTTACTCTGTGGTTTGATACAGATTCAGATTATAGCATATGCAGCATGATTCTAACTAATGCATTCCATTCATGAAATAGAGATCAGTATTCGAGCAGATTAGTTTTCGTTTATTCGTTTATTTATAACCACAGCAATTCAGCTACTACTGAGAATAGGGAATTCATAAAGTTCATAAGACATGAAATTGTTGAGTGATTTTGAGTTAGAGCAGGACATTATGACAACAAAAAAGTGATTTTTTATTTTCTGTCAAATTAAAAACTAATAAAAATGGCTTTTCAATATTAATTCATTAATCAGCAATAGAGACATTTAATTATTGCCACTTAACACCAAAAATAGTCTATTTTATTTGTCTAAAGTCTGAACTCTGCTCCAAACCATCTGCTTTTACTGACAGAGTATTTGGAGTAAAATGCACAATTGAAGGTCCTGTATTACACAAACCATACCTGGAGTTATGTTTTTGTGTAACCCTTTATTATTAGTCTGTCTACATCTCCAAAGCTCAAAATGTGCCACCTTGTGATGTCATGAAGCGGTAGATAGCAAGTTTGCTACCTTTGACCTTTTGTTTAAAACTGCTAAAAAACATGCACCAGGAACTACAGGTAGAAATTAGCTCTAGTGTTACAACCTGCACAGTGCATTTCTCCTCTTAAGGTTTATGTAGATTGTGCACTGTCCCTGTCTCATAAAATAAAAATAAAAATAAAAATAAAAATAAAAATAAAAATAAAAATAAAAATAAAAATAAAAATAAAATAAATTTAGTAGAATTCCAGAGTTTTAAAACACACTGGAGCACTTCCTGTTTTACCACATGACATCACAAGGTGGAACAGAGTGTTTTCTGTCTGAGAGAAGAACTCACCCTAAATATGCATGTTTGTGTGTAAAACACTTGTGAACGAGACAAAACACAGCTCCTGGTATGTTTTTGATGGGAAAACAACATTATAACATAGATCAGAAAATAGCGTAATATTTGCCATTTAAAAAGACCAAAGCTGATGATTGATTATAAGTAATTAACTTTTGAGCTCAATTAAAATTCAATTAAATCCTCTGTTTGGAAAAGCATTTAGTGAGCAAATATTCCTACTAGCAGAACAAATTCTAATACTTCTATTGCTGACTACTGCAAGTCCCACTACTCATGCTCCTGCTTTTCCTTTACGATACAAAGATGTGTAGTCTGGGTCTGAGTCTTATTTCACTGAATTCAGATGAGCGTGACTGACGGGTGAATTAGCCAGTCAGAGAAACGTATGGTCCATCCATATCAAACGAAACATGGCCGCTTACAAGGGAAAAAGTAAGAAAAATGAGCAAAGGAGACTGGGAAACAGTGTGTGACTCAGAATCAATGAGTAAAGTTCTAAACACTGTTAATCTGAGGCGACCAGTCTGACATCCTCTGAGGTTTCATTCTTCTTTTTGTACTTTAATTACTAAATTAAAGATTATAGCAACTTATAAATCCTCCGTTTTGTTCTTTCGCTGTAGGCATCACCCAGCCTTGATTTTTAGGAAGGTGGATGAATAAAACCGGCCATTGATCAGCTTAGGCAATGATCCAGAAAGGACACGAGTACAATGACCATAAGCAGCTATTAGTAACCTCTGAATAAATATTTTCTGAAAACATTGATAATAAAAACCCTGATTTGCTTCATGGTCACACAAACACCGCATAATTATTTCCATGTGGTTGTTTCACTCACACTGGTCCCCTGTGAATTCTAAGCTCAGCAATTTGTACCAGGTCAATAATGCTACGCTTTTATAATAAACACTAACAGAGAAAAAACATTAGAGTCAATGTGTGTGATTTTGATGCACCACTGACTGTAATTGTGTCTCGTCCTCCACAATATAAACACAATCCTGCATTCAAAGAGCATTCTGAATGAGGCGCTTCAACTGTGGCTGCTGTTGTCAATGTGAAAGTAATTACCTGCATGGTGGGGAGGGTGATAGAGAAAATACTGCTGAATAAAAACAAAAAGTCTGTACACTGAATCCATACAACTTTTAACTGATAAAATAATAATAATAATAATAAATATAGCCGCAAGCGGCAATGATCGGCCCTCGCTTGCACTCGCAGGGTGGGGGCGCTAACGCGCCCTATTCCTCCCCTTCTTTCTAGGCCAGTTGGCCTGTGGTGTGCTGTCGCACACAAACTGTTCTCTTTTTGGGCAGCTTTATTTTGTCCATTAGAATTTTATGTGTGTCTAAACTTTTAACCAGTTGGTGGCGCTAACACACCTTTTTGAAGATGTTTCCACGTTTGAGGTTGTGGCTGCTTTAAAACTTTCACAAATGAAAATACGGCAGAATTAAATGTCTACATAGGATCACATTATGACATTTGTCACATGATTAATCCAAGATGGCGGACTTTGGTTTAGGAGGGGCTGTAAGTACCCAATGTGGGCGGGAAGTACCTGATGTGGGCTCTGTGTTCGCGCATGTGCAGTTTGTGTATTGTTGTACGGGTTTCACGACAGTGCCCGATTCGTCCCTTGCAGTTGGTTTACGGCTCTTGGAGTTTGTTTACGGCTCTGTCTGCATATTACCTCAGGGTGGTTGTCGTCGGTTTTACTGTACGCGATGGCGATGAGCGAGGATTTTCAATTTTATGCTGCACTGCTGGACTACATCTATCCATCCATCTATCTATCATCTATCTATCTATCTATCTATCCATCTATCCATCTGTCCATCTGTCCATCTATCTATCAATTCAAAATGCCGAAAATTGCCTTCGTTGTCAAAATACGTCTCTGTCGTAAATAAAATAAATAATAAAAAAAAAAAGCCCGAATCGGGCAGGAAAACCCTCCTTCTTCCTGATACGTCATGTCCTGTTTCCTGATACGTCATTATACGTCACTGTGCGCATGTGCAGTACACACAGAGCCCACATCGGGTACTTCCGCCCACATTGGGTACGCACAGGGGCCATGGTCACAATATATTTTTTGTTCCTTTTCCCATGATGAATCTGTGTACCAAATTTGGTTTGTGTGTAGAGTCCCTCAGTCGTCCAGGTAGAATCCACGGCAAAAGGAGAAATTCAATTTGTCAACTGGACAAAAGTTTATTTGGTCAAAAACGTTTCGCAGCTCATCCAAGCTGCTTCTTCAGTTCTGGTCAGACGCTGGTGGACACTGCCTTATATCTGCCTGAAGGGGGCGCTAACTACAGTAAAATTATTCTGAGACTCACACACCTATTTGTTTAGAGTTTCTGTTAGTTAGGTGGGCCTTTAGTCCAGTCGACAAATTGAATTTCTCCTTTTGCTACAAATTTGGTTTAGCTACACCAAAGTTTTTGTCAGGACGTCACATTGGTAATGGCAGATATTTGGCCTGTTGCCATGGCAACACGATGGGAGATGGCACGTGGGTGTCATTGAGTTTTTTCATCGACAACATGCCACAAATATGTGTACCAAATCTTATATGTCTAGGACAAAGTAAAATTTTGCACTTCCATGCAATCTCCCCAGGGGGCGCTATTGCAGCCATTTTAGATTTTCCTATATCAATCTGTTTAGGGCCGGGGTGTCCACCAACGATTAAAGTTTGAGTGAAATCGGTCAAAGTTTGCACAAATTATCACTCGTTGAAGTTTGATGGCGAGCCGCAAAAACGAACCCGAAATTTGTGCTGTTGCCACGGAAACAGCGTTCAATATTATAGCGAGCTTTTAACAAGTTTTAATGTCCCACTCGTCTAGATGATACAGAATGATTTTGGTGAGGCTCGGTCAAAAGCCCTAGGACGAGTTCGTTAAAGTACGAGGACAGGAAATGGCGCCTTCGCCATCAGGTCACATGGTCTATCCAATATGGCTGGCTTCCTGTTGGTTGCCTAGCAACGGCGTAATATACTTTTTTGTTCCTATCCCCATGATGCATCTGTGTACCAAATTTGGTTTGGCTATGCCAAAGTTTTTGGTCGGGCGCCCTATTGGCGAGGACAGATGTTTGGCCTGTTGCCATGGCGACACGATGGGAGATGGCGTGGGGGCGTCATTGAGTTTTTTGATCGAGACCATGTCACAAATCTGTGTACCAAATTTGGTATGTGTACGACAAAGTAAAATTTTGCACTTCCATGCAATCTCCCTAGGGGGCGCTATTGCGGTCATTTCAGATTTTCTTATATCAATCTGTTCAGGGTCGGGGTGTCCACCAACGATTAAAGTTTGAGTGAAATCGACCAAAAATTGTGCGAATTATCACTCGTCGAAGTTTGATGGCGAGGCGCAAAAACGAACCCGAAATTCGTGTCGTTGTCACGGAAACACCGTTCAATATTATAGCGAGCTTTTAACAACTTTTAATGTCCCACTCGTCTAGATGATACAGAACGATTTTGGTGAGGCTCGGTCAAAAACCCTAGGACGAGTTCGTTAAAGTACGAGGACAGGGAATGGCGCCTTCGGCGCCACGTCACGCGATCAGTCCAAAATGGCCGACTTCCTGTTGGTTGCCTAGCAACCGCGTAATATATTTTTTGGCTTGGAACGACATGACCTATCCACCACCCGAATTTCGTTTGTCTATGACAAAGTTCATTTTTCGGGTATAGCCATAGGCGCAATGTATTTTGATTTTCCAGGGGGCGCTGTCGAGCCATTTTTTTAGGTTTTGTAATACAGAGTATTTGTAAATTCCTTTTTTGGCGTTCTTGAATTTTGTTCCAAATTTGGTGACTTTTCGTCGGCGGGAAGTTACCGAACCTTGAAAAAAGTGTATAGGAAAATAATAATAATAATAATAAATATAGCCGCAAGCGGCAATGATCGGCCCTCGCTTGCACTCGCAGGGTGGGGGCGCTAACGCGCCCTATTCCTCCCCTTCTTTCTAGGCCAGTTGGCCTGTGGTGTGCTGTCGCACACAAACTGTTCTCTTTTTGGGCAGCTTTATTTTGTCCATTAGAATTTTATGTGTGTCTATTATAATTTTATGTGTGTCTCAACTTTTATCCAGTTGGTGGCGCTAACACACCTTTTTGAAAATGTTTCCACGTTTGAGGTTGTGGCTGTTTTAAAACTTTCACAATTGAAAATACGGCAGAATTAAATGTCTACATAGGATCACATTATGACATTTGTCACATGATTAACCCAAGATGGCGGACTTTGGTTTAGGAGGGGCCGTGGTCACAATATATTTTTTGTTCCTTTTCCCATGATGCATCTGTGTACCAAATTTGGTTTGTGTGTAGAGTCCCTCAGTCGTCCAGGTAGAATCCATGGCCAAAGGAGAAATTAAATTTGTCAACTGGACAAAAGTTTATTTGGTCAAAAACGTTTCGCAGCTCATCCAAGCTGCTTCTTCAGTTCTGGTCAGACGCTGGTGGACACTGCCTTATATCTGCCTGAAGGGGGCGCTAACTACAATGAAATGACTCTGAGACTCCCACACCTATTTGTTTACAGTTTCTGTTAGTTAGGTGGGCCTTTTGTCCAGTTGACAAATTGAATTTCTCCTTTTGCCACAAATTTGGTTTAGCTACACCAAAGTTTTTGTCAGGACGTCACATTGGCAATGGCAGATATTTGGCCTGTTGCCATGGCAACACGATGGGAGATAGAACATGGGTGTCATTGACTTTTTTCATCCACAACATGCCACGAATATGTGTACCAAATCTTGTATGTCTAGAACAAAGTAAAATTTTGCACTTCTGTGTCATCTCCCCAGGGGGCGCTATTGCAGCCATTTTAGATTTTCCTATATCAATCTGTTTAGGGCCGGGGTGTCCACCAACGATTAAAGTTTGAGTGAAATCGGTCAAAGTTTGTGCGAATTATCACTCGTCGAAGTTCGACGGCGAGCCGCTAAACGAAACCGAAATTTGTGCCGTTGTCACGGAAACACCGTTCAATATTATAGCGAGCTTTTAACAACTTTTAATGTCCCACTCGTCTAGATGATACAGAATGATTTTGGTGAGACTCGGTCAAAAACCCTAAGACGAGTTCGTTAAAGTACGAGGACAGGAAATGGCGCCTTCGCCATCAGGTCACATGGTCTATCCAATATGGCTGGCTTCCTGTTGGTTGCCTAGCAACGGCGTAATATACTTTTTTGTTCCTATTCTCATCATGCATCTGTGTACCAAATTTGGTTTGGCTATGCCAAAGTTTTTGTCGGGCGAGGACAGATGTTTGGCCTGTTGCCATGGCAACACAATGGGAGATGGCATAGGGGTGTCATTGAGTTTTTTGATCGAGACCATGTCACGAATGTATGTTCCAAATTTGGTATGTCTACTACAAAGTAAAATTTTGCACTTCAATGCAATCTCCCTAGGGGGCGCTATTGGGGCCATTTCAGGTTTTATTATATCAATCTGTTCAGGGTCGGGGTGTCCACCAACGATTAAAGTTTGAGTGAAATCGACCAAAGGATGCGCAAGTTATCACTCGTCGAAGTTTGATGGCGAGCCGCAAAAACACAAACCCGAAATTTGTGCCGTTGTCACGGAAACACCATTCAATATTATAGAGAGCTTTTAACAACTTTTAATGTCCCACTCGTCTAGATGATACAGAAAGATTTTGGTGAGGCTCGGTCAAAAACCCTAGGACGAGTTCGTTAAAGTACGAGGACAGGGAATGGCGCCTTCGCAACCAGGTCACATGGTCTATCCAATATGGCTGACTTCCTGTTGCTTTCCTAGCAACGGCGTAATATACTTTTTTGTTCCTATTCCCATGATGCATCTGTGTACCAAATTTGGTTTGGCTACGCCAAAGTTTTTGGTCAGGCGCCCTATTGGCGAGGACAGATGTTTGGCCTGTTGCCATGGCAACACGATGGGAGATGGTGTGGGGGCGTCATTGAGTTTTTTGATCGAGACCATGTCACAAATCTGTGTACCAGATTTGGTATGCGTACGACAAAGTAAAATTTTGCACTTCCATGCAATCTCCCTAGGGGGCGCTATTGCGGTCATTTCAGATTTTCTTATATCAATCTGTTCAGGGTCGGGGTGTCCACCAACGATTAAAGTTTGAGTGAAATCGACCAAAAATTGTGCGAATTATCACTCGTCGAAGTTTGATGGCGAGGCGCAAAAACGAACCCGAAATTCGTGCCGTTGTCACGGGAACACCGTTCAATATTATAGCGAGCTTTTAACAACTTTTAATGTCCCACTCATCTAGATGATACAGAACGATTTTGGTGAGGCTGGGTCAAAAACCCTAGGACGAGTTCGTTAAAGTACGAGGACAGGAAATGGCGCCTTCGGCGCCACGTCACGCGTTCAGTCCAAAATGGCCGACTTCCTGTTGGTTGCCTAGCAACCGCGTAATATATTTTTTGGCTTGGAACGACATGACCTATCCACCACCCGAATTTCGTTTGTCTACGACAAAGTTCATTTTTCGGGTATAGCCATAGGCGCAATGTATTTTGATTTTCCAGGGGGCGCTGTCGAGTCATTTTTTAAGGTTTTGTAATACAGAGTATTTGTAAATTCCTTTTTTGGCGTTCTTTAATTTTGTTCCAAATTTGGTGAGTTTTCGTCGGTGGGAAGTTACCGAACCCTGAAAAAAGTGTATAGGAAAATAATAATAATAATAATAAATATAGCCGCAAGCGGCAATGATCGGCCCTCGCTTGCACTCGCAGGGTGGGGGCGCTAACGTGCCCTATTCCTCCCCTTCTTTCTAGGCCAGTTGGCCTGTGGTGTGCTGTCGCACACAAACTGTTCTCTTTTTGGGCAGCTTTATTTTGTCCATTAGAATTTTATGTGTGTCTATTATAATTTTATGTGTGTCTCAACTTTTATCCAGTTGGTGGCGCTAACACACCTTTTTGAAAATGTTTCCACGTTTGAGGTTGTGGCTGTTTTAAAACTTTCACAATTGAAAATACGGCAGAATTAAATGTCTACATAGGATCACATTATGACATTTGTCACATGATTAACCCAAGATGGCGGACTTTGGTTTAGGAGGGGCCGTGGTCACAATATATTTTTTGTTCCTTTTCCCATGATGCATCTGTGTACCAAATTTGGTTTGTGTGTAGAGTCCCTCAATCATCCAGGTAGAATCCATGGCCAAAGGAGAAATTAAATTTGTCAACTGGACAAAAGTTTATTTGGTCAAAAACGTTTCGCAGCTCATCCAAGCTGCTTCTTCAGTTCTGGTCAGACGCTGGTGGACACTGCCTTATATCTGCCTGAAGGGGGCGCTAACTACAATGAAATGACTCTGAGACTCCCACACCTATTTGTTTACAGTTTCTGTTAGTTAGGTGGGCCTTTTGTCCAGTTGACAAATTGAATTTCTCCTTTTGCCACAAATTTGGTTTAGCTACACCAAAGTTTTTGTCAGGACGTCACATTGGCAATGGCAGATATTTGGCCTGTTGCCATGGCAACACGATGGGAGATAGAACATGGGTGTCATTGACTTTTTTCATCCACAACATGCCACGAATATGTGTACCAAATCTTGTATGTCTAGAACAAAGTAAAATTTTGCACTTCTGTGTCATCTCCCCAGGGGGCGCTATTGCAGCCATTTTAGATTTTCCTATATCAATCTGTTTAGGGCCGGGGTGTCCACCAACGATTAAAGTTTGAGTGAAATCGGTCAAAGTTTGTGCGAATTATGACTCGTCGAAGTTCGACGGCGAGCCGCTAAACGAAACCGAAATTTGTGCCGTTGTCACGGAAACACCGTTCAATATTATAGCGAGCTTTTAACAACTTTTAATGTCCCACTCGTCTAGATGATACAGAATGATTTTGGTGAGACTCGGTCAAAAACCCTAAGACGAGTTCGTTAAAGTACGAGGACAGGAAATGGCGCCTTCGCCATCAGGTCACATGGTCTATCCAATATGGCTGGCTTCCTGTTGGTTGCCTAGCAACGGCGTAATATACTTTTTTGTTCCTATTCTCATCATGCATCTGTGTACCAAATTTGGTTTGGCTATGCCAAAGTTTTTGTCGGGCGAGGACAGATGTTTGGCCTGTTGCCATGGCAACACAATGGGAGATGGCATAGGGGTGTCATTGAGTTTTTTGATCGAGACCATGTCACGAATGTATGTTCCAAATTTGGTATGTCTACTACAAAGTAAAATTTTGCACTTCAATGCAATCTCCCTAGGGGGCGCTATTGGGGCCATTTCAGGTTTTATTATATCAATCTGTTCAGGGTCGGGGTGTCCACCAACGATTAAAGTTTGAGTGAAATCGACCAAAGGATGCGCAAGTTATCACTCGTCGAAGTTTGATGGCGAGCCGCAAAAACACAAACCCGAAATTTGTGCCGTTGTCACGGAAACACCATTCAATATTATAGAGAGCTTTTAACAACTTTTAATGTCCCACTCGTCTAGATGATACAGAAAGATTTTGGTGAGGCTCGGTCAAAAACCCTAGGACGAGTTCGTTAAAGTACGAGGACAGGGAATGGCGCCTTCGCAACCAGGTCACATGGTCTATCCAATATGGCTGACTTCCTGTTGCTTTCCTAGCAACGGCGTAATATACTTTTTTGTTCCTATTCCCATGATGCATCTGTGTACCAAATTTGGTTTGGCTACGCCAAAGTTTTTGGTCAGGCGCCCTATTGGCGAGGACAGATGTTTGGCCTGTTGCCATGGCAACACGATGGGAGATGGCGTGGGGGCGTCATTGAGTTTTTTGATCGAGACCATGTCACAAATCTGTGTACCAGATTTGGTATGCGTACGACAAAGTAAAATTTTGCACTTCCATGCAATCTCCCTAGGGGGCGCTATTGCGGTCATTTCAGATTTTCTTATATCAATCTGTTCAGGGTCGGGGTGTCCACCAACGATTAAAGTTTGAGTGAAATCGACCAAAAATTGTGCGAATTATCACTCGTCGAAGTTTGATGGCGAGGCGCAAAAACGAACCCGAAATTCGTGCCGTTGTCACGGGAACACCGTTCAATATTATAGCGAGCTTTTAACAACTTTTAATGTCCCACTCGTCTAGATGATACAGAACGATTTTGGTGAGGCTGGGTCAAAAACCCTAGGACGAGTTCGTTAAAGTACGAGGACAGGAAATGGCGCCTTCGGCGCCACGTCACGCGTTCAGTCCAAAATGGCCGACTTCCTGTTGGTTGCCTAGCAACCGCGTAATATATTTTTTGGCTTGGAACGACATGACCTATCCACCACCCGAATTTCGTTTGTCTACGACAAAGTTCATTTTTCGGGTATAGCCATAGGCGCAATGTATTTTGATTTTCCAGGGGGCGCTGTCGAGTCATTTTTTAAGGTTTTGTAATACAGAGTATTTGTAAATTCCTTTTTTGGCGTTCTTTAATTTTGTTCCAAATTTGGTGAGTTTTCGTCGGTGGGAAGTTACCGAACCCTGAAAAAAGTGTATAGGAAAATAATAATAATAATAATAAATATAGCCGCAAGCGGCAATGATCGGCCCTCGCTTGCACTCGCAGGGTGGGGGCGCTAACGTGCCCTATTCCTCCCCTTCTTTCTAGGCCAGTTGGCCTGTGGTGTGCTGTCGCACACAAACTGTTCTCTTTTTGGGCAGCTTTATTTTGTCCATTAGAATTTTATGTGTGTCTATTATAATTTTATGTGTGTCTCAACTTTTATCCAGTTGGTGGCGCTAACACACCTTTTTGAAAATGTTTCCACGTTTGAGGTTGTGGCTGTTTTAAAACTTTCACAATTGAAAATACGGCAGAATTAAATGTCTACATAGGATCACATTATGACATTTGTCACATGATTAACCCAAGATGGCGGACTTTGGTTTAGGAGGGGCCGTGGTCACAATATATTTTTTGTTCCTTTTCCCATGATGCATCTGTGTACCAAATTTGGTTTGTGTGTAGAGTCCCTCAATCATCCAGGTAGAATCCATGGCCAAAGGAGAAATTAAATTTGTCAACTGGACAAAAGTTTATTTGGTCAAAAACGTTTCGCAGCTCATCCAAGCTGCTTCTTCAGTTCTGGTCAGACGCTGGTGGACACTGCCTTATATCTGCCTGAAGGGGGCGCTAACTACAATGAAATGACTCTGAGACTCCCACACCTATTTGTTTACAGTTTCTGTTAGTTAGGTGGGCCTTTTGTCCAGTTGACAAATTGAATTTCTCCTTTTGCCACAAATTTGGTTTAGCTACACCAAAGTTTTTGTCAGGACGTCACATTGGCAATGGCAGATATTTGGCCTGTTGCCATGGCAACACGATGGGAGATAGAACATGGGTGTCATTGACTTTTTTCATCCACAACATGCCACGAATATGTGTACCAAATCTTGTATGTCTAGAACAAAGTAAAATTTTGCACTTCTGTGTCATCTCCCCAGGGGGCGCTATTGCAGCCATTTTAGATTTTCCTATATCAATCTGTTTAGGGCCGGGGTGTCCACCAACGATTAAAGTTTGAGTGAAATCGGTCAAAGTTTGTGCGAATTATGACTCGTCGAAGTTCGACGGCGAGCCGCTAAACGAAACCGAAATTTGTGCCGTTGTCACGGAAACACCGTTCAATATTATAGCGAGCTTTTAACAACTTTTAATGTCCCACTCGTCTAGATGATACAGAATGATTTTGGTGAGACTCGGTCAAAAACCCTAAGACGAGTTCGTTAAAGTACGAGGACAGGAAATGGCGCCTTCGCCATCAGGTCACATGGTCTATCCAATATGGCTGGCTTCCTGTTGGTTGCCTAGCAACGGCGTAATATACTTTTTTGTTCCTATTCTCATCATGCATCTGTGTACCAAATTTGGTTTGGCTATGCCAAAGTTTTTGTCGGGCGAGGACAGATGTTTGGCCTGTTGCCATGGCAACACAATGGGAGATGGCATAGGGGTGTCATTGAGTTTTTTGATCGAGACCATGTCACGAATGTATGTTCCAAATTTGGTATGTCTACTACAAAGTAAAATTTTGCACTTCAATGCAATCTCCCTAGGGGGCGCTATTGGGGCCATTTCAGGTTTTATTATATCAATCTGTTCAGGGTCGGGGTGTCCACCAACGATTAAAGTTTGAGTGAAATCGACCAAAGGATGCGCAAGTTATCACTCGTCGAAGTTTGATGGCGAGCCGCAAAAACACAAACCCGAAATTTGTGCCGTTGTCACGGAAACACCATTCAATATTATAGAGAGCTTTTAACAACTTTTAATGTCCCACTCGTCTAGATGATACAGAAAGATTTTGGTGAGGCTCGGTCAAAAACCCTAGGACGAGTTCGTTAAAGTACGAGGACAGGGAATGGCGCCTTCGCAACCAGGTCACATGGTCTATCCAATATGGCTGACTTCCTGTTGCTTTCCTAGCAACGGCGTAATATACTTTTTTGTTCCTATTCCCATGATGCATCTGTGTACCAAATTTGGTTTGGCTACGCCAAAGTTTTTGGTCAGGCGCCCTATTGGCGAGGACAGATGTTTGGCCTGTTGCCATGGCAACACGATGGGAGATGGCGTGGGGGCGTCATTGAGTTTTTTGATCGAGACCATGTCACAAATCTGTGTACCAGATTTGGTATGCGTACGACAAAGTAAAATTTTGCACTTCCATGCAATCTCCCTAGGGGGCGCTATTGCGGTCATTTCAGATTTTCTTATATCAATCTGTTCAGGGTCGGGGTGTCCACCAACGATTAAAGTTTGAGTGAAATCGACCAAAAATTGTGCGAATTATCACTCGTCGAAGTTTGATGGCGAGGCGCAAAAACGAACCCGAAATTCGTGCCGTTGTCACGGGAACACCGTTCAATATTATAGCGAGCTTTTAACAACTTTTAATGTCCCACTCGTCTAGATGATACAGAACGATTTTGGTGAGGCTGGGTCAAAAACCCTAGGACGAGTTCGTTAAAGTACGAGGACAGGAAATGGCGCCTTCGGCGCCACGTCACGCGTTCAGTCCAAAATGGCCGACTTCCTGTTGGTTGCCTAGCAACCGCGTAATATATTTTTTGGCTTGGAACGACATGACCTATCCACCACCCGAATTTCGTTTGTCTACGACAAAGTTCATTTTTCGGGTATAGCCATAGGCGCAATGTATTTTGATTTTCCAGGGGGCGCTGTCGAGTCATTTTTTAAGGTTTTGTAATACAGAGTATTTGTAAATTCCTTTTTTGGCGTTCTTTAATTTTGTTCCAAATTTGGTGAGTTTTCGTCGGTGGGAAGTTACCGAACCCTGAAAAAAGTGTATAGGAAAATAATAATAATAATAATAATAAGAATAAGAAAAACCAGAACAATAACAATATAGCGCCAGCTTTGGGGGCACATATATATATCATTGGAAAGTGCTCGCGTCCAGTAACGCACCCGTGGGGTCAATTGTCAATGACGAGCGCGTTGCGCTCGTCATTGACCTCATCGATTACTCACTTGTCCAATGCACATTTTTGGTGTTTACCGGGGAGAACGATTACAATTATGCCGCTGTCGCGGCAATGGGCAATGCCAATCTGTACTATTGGATGCCATGAGTGTCACTATTGAGTGGCATTGAGTGTTTGATAAGGGGAGAGCGCTTCGCGCTCTGTTTTTGCGGGCGCACTTGACATGGTGCACTTCGTGCACCATGTCAAGTGCGCCCTACGTTTTGGGGTGAACAATTACAATTAGGCCGCTGTCGCGGCCATGGTGGTGGCACCGTGCCATGTCAGCGGGCACCAGTCACTGACATGAGTGCCACTATGTTTAGAAAGGGGAGAGCGCTTCGCGCTTTGTTTGCGTGCGCTATGCGCACGCAGCGCAGCAGTGCTTCGCACTGCTGAACAGTTACAATAGGCCCTACGCCTTGGCGCTCGGGCCTAATAAGAATAAGAAAAACCAGAACAATAACAATATAGCGCCAGCTTTGGGGGCACATATATATATCATTGGAAAGTGCTCGCGTCCAGTAACGCACCCGTGGGGTCAATTGTCAATGACGAGCGCGTTGCGCTCGTCATTGACCTCATCGATTACTCACTTGTCCAATGCACATTTTTGGTGTTTACCGGGGAGAACGATTACAATTATGCCGCTGTCGCGGCAATGGGCAATGCCAGTCTGTACTATTGGATGCCATGAGTGTCACTATTGAGTGGCATTGAGTGTTTGATAAGGGGAGAGCGCTTCGCGCTCTGTTTTTGCGGGCGCACTTGACATGGTGCACTTCGTGCACCATGTCAAGTGCGCCCTACGTTTTGGGGTGAACAATTACAATTAGGCCGCTGTCGCGGCCATGGCGGTGCCACCGTGCCATGTCAGCGGGCACCAGTCACTGACATGAGTGCCACTGTGTTTGGAAAGGGGAGAGCGCTTCGCGCTCTGTTTGCGTGCGCTGCGCGCACGCAGCGCAGCAGTGCTTCGCACTGCTGAACAGTTACAATAGGCCCTACGCCTTGGCGCTCGGGCCTAATAATAATAATAATAATAATAATAATAATAATAATAATAGAGACACCGAGAGGATGTGAACAAGATACACATTGAGTCAAACGATATGAAAAGTGTAAAAAATGTACATAACATAAAAGGTTATGTACTTCACAGAGCCTTTAGAGTGTCTTCCCAAATCTAATCTAATTGGAAACTCTAATTTTGGAAACAATTGGAAAAAACTGACTGTCTTTTATTTTTTTTTGTTATGGTTTATATGTAAAACATTTTTACAAATACACCAAAAATATCTGAATGTGCATTTTAATTTATGATTTATGCAGTTCTTGATAAAGACTTTGTATTTGAATTTATGGGTAAATTCATAAATAAACTTTTGTTAGAAATAATTTAAGTTAACAACACAGAATAACTGAATTTTAAAAGCCTTAAAAAAGAGTGCACAGATCATTTGGTTTAATGTAATGTTGTGTAGCATTTAATTTTGAATTCACTGATGTAAATCAATGTAAAACAACAATGTAAATTGATTTAGAACATTTTATGCAATCTCGTTTTATTTAGAAACTACTGCTGAAATTATTTTTATTCATTGTTCTGTATTATATGTGCAGACTGTTTTTTTTAGTGGTTCCAAAATTTTCTCTCATTCACTCATACTCCTCCTCCAGAACCTAGTCTACAACCCAGGCCTAAAAATATTAAGCAGGTGTTACACTCCCATACTACATCCTCCACCACCACCATCACAAATCCTTCTGCTTTTACCCTTCTACGGCCAGAAATATCAGTCAAATTAGCAGCACTACTGTGAAATTTACTACTACTTTCTTCCTTGTATTTTTTAAGTTTAAGTTAAAGTTCAATATCCGTCCAATATTTTTAAAAGTTTGTCCTTAGTGTATCAGTTATATAATTTTGATTTTGATGTAATTTTGGGCCGATTTGGTCCCAGTCCGTCCCTGGTTATCTAAATGTCACATGCTCACACTGGATATTGGCCACAGCAGCAAAATGGATATAACATTGACTTAAAACGTGTGTAGAATCCCTCAGTCGTCCAGGTAGAATCCATAGCAAAAGGAGAAATTTAATTTGTCAACTGGACAGAGTTTATTTGGTTGAATACGTTTCTCAGCTCATCCAAGCTGCTTCTTCAGTTCTGGTCAGATGCTGGTGGACACTGCTTTATATCTGCCTGAAGGGAGGAGCTTAATTACAATGAAAATTACTCTGAGACAACACATATTTATTTACAGTTTCAGCTGGTCAGGTGAGTCTATTCAATATGGACTTGTTTACAGTTTCTGTTAGTCAGGTGTGTCTATTCAATATGGAGTGGGAGTGGGGGAGTAGTTAGCAGAACCATTCAGGGCCATGATGGTGTTTTCACACCTCTGGACCTGACCTGGCTAGTCCCATTGTTTTCCCAGTTTGTTTTGATTTAGGTTTGAGGATAGAGTTATAGATGGAGACAAATGATGTCTGAGACCTCCATTTCTGTTCAAGGAAGGATTCTCTTTCTTGACAAAAATAGCTTCTTTAACTCCTCCTCTCAAACCAGTTCTTTTCTCTGGCCAAGATCTGGACCTCGCTGTCCTCAAAGGAGTGGCCTGTGGCTTTTAGGTGGAGATGTACGGCAGATTGCGGCCCACCCTGGTTTTCCCGTCTGTGTTGATACAGAGGATCTTCAGACAACATGAAATCCCAGTCTATTTCAAACCCACAAACACTTTAAGACAAAAACTGGTCCATCCTAAGGACAAAACTCCGAGCCACAAACAAAGCAATGTGGTCTACTCCATTCAGTGTAGTGAAGACTGCAGTGAGCGCTACACTGGAGAAACAAAGCAGCCACTTTTCAAACGAATGTATCAACACAGACGGGAAAACCAGGGTGGGCCGCAATCTGCCGTACATCTCCACCTAAAAGCCACAGGCCACTCCTTTGAGGACAGCGAGGTCCAGATCTTGGCCAGAGAAAAGAACTGGTTTGAGAGGAGGAGTTAAAGAAGCTATTTTTGTCAAGAAAGAGAATCCTTCCTTGAACAGAAATGGAGGTCTCAGACATCATTTGTCTCCATCTATAACTCTATCCTCAAACCTAAATCAAAACAAACTGGGAAAACAATGGGACTAGCCAGGACATGTCCAGAGGTGTGAAAACACCATCATGGCCCTGAATGGTTCTGCTAACTACTCCCCCACTCCCACTCCATATTGAATAGACTCACCTGACCAGCTGAAACTGTATTTAAATATGTGTGTCTCAGAGTAATTTTCATTGTAATTAAGCTCCTCCCTTCAAGCAGATATAAAGCAGTGTCCGCCAGCATCTGACCAGAACTGAAGAAGCAGCTTGGATGAGAAACGGATTCGACCAAATAAACTCTGTCCAGTTGACAAATTAAATTTCTCCTTTTTGCCATTGACTTAAAACAAACAAAAAAAAAACTACGTCTATTCCCACTACAATCCCACCAATTCCATCGCTGCTGTTGCTGCAATTAAAACTTCTCCCACCAAAACCGCAGCATCACAGAAAAAATATAGTTAAATTGTAATTGTCAAAGTGAAAATAATGACCCTGTGTGAGCTTGTGGTGATATAGTAAACCGATAATGGTGAATAAATTACATTGGCTCTGGCATTTGGAAATATTAAATGTCTTCTTCTTATAAACCATTGTATTGCAGAACAATACATCAGGGGAGAGGAGAGGGGCTTTTAAATATTAAGATGAATGACATTAAGCCAAGACTGCCAGGAAGAGAAAGTATGGAAATGGGCAAAGGGAAGACAGATGTATATATAGAGGCAGTATATGTCTCATAGTGTTAGGGCACATTCTGCACAGATTTTACTGTCTATTGAAGCAGAACACACTGAACTTTAAGATGAAATATTAATAACTTGGAACAGGGAAAGAGCTTGGATAAGAAGAAATGGACATGATCTTTCACTCTTCTACATCAAGGTCCATTTGAACCTCAGGGGGCGGGAGGGGAGAGTTAGCACAACGGATGTTAAATCTTCTCATCTCTCCAAAGGTTATAGCATTGCAATCTACACTAAAACAATGATTAGATAAAAATGAGAGGGAAAAAGCCCGGGACCGGCAATCTTTTTAGCTACTTCAGAGCTTATCTTGAACCTGTCAAGTCAACTGGAGCCCAAAGGAAGGGAAACGATATCAGACGGCTGTCACGAATGCCATGACAAGACGTTTCATCATTTTAATCTGTACACACACGCACATGCATTCAGACGTCATGAGTAAGATTGAAAGGGGAGGACATTGACGTGGTGGTGAGATAAAGAGAGTGCTTACTGCGTCTGAAGTGTGGCGGGTTGTCATTCACGTCACTCAGCTTCACCGTCACTGTGGTGGTCCCAGAGAGCCCACCCAGATGCCCTCCCATGTCTTTCGCCTGGAGCACCACTAGGTACTCGTCCCGGCTCTCTCTGTCCATGTCGGGCACAGCAGTCCGCAGCACGCCTGGAAGTGAATTGTAAAAGTTATAACAATGCTTTATTGTCAAAGCAAATAAACATGGAAAAAAAAAAAAAGATTTCTTGTGAGCTTTAAGCCATGTTAGAGTGTTGTTACCTCCTCAAAAACAGACCTGGAGTTGTGTTTTGTTTCATTCATACATGTTTGAGTAGCCCTTAATTATTAGTCTTTCTACATCAGTCATAAAGCAGTAGTTTTCAAGTGAACAGCTCCTTTTACCTTTTGTTAATTGAGAATGGCAATTCCCGGACTAAAATTTTCCTAATGATTCTAGTGAAGCTGTATAGAGTTTTAAAGCTCAGTGTTTTCTGTTTGAGAAAAGAACTCAGCCTAAATATGCAAGATTTGTGTTAAACATTTGTGAATGAAACAAAACACAAACCCAGGTATGTTTTTGATGAGGAAACAATATTATAACAGAGATCGGAAAATAGCCTAATACGGGCCCTTTAAGAAAAAGGCCTTACACTGGTTTTCTGGTGGGAGCCCTGCCAAGTGCTTGTATCCATAAAGATATTAGATCTGGAATGTAGTACGGCATTAAACTGATCTATCTTATGTTTCATCAATTACAAGTGTTTTTATTGTTGCACAACACCTTGGAAAAAGATACTTTCTTTTAGTAAGGAAAACCTCTCCACAGATCTGACCTGTCACTTTGCCCTGTTACAGGGCAAATAGAGCATCTCCATGGAGGCACGCAGGTGGTGCATCCTCTACCAGAAAAGTTACATACTGCACCTTTAAAAAACTTTGAGGACATTTGAGGACATTTCATTACAGTTCAAAGCAAGACACGGTACTGCTGCGTTAATACAGTGGGTCACCTGCACATATTGTATTATCATCACCATATTGAGCAGACGATCATAATGTTGTGGCTAAAGCTGAGCGCACACAACATCTCAGTTTTGCCTTATATGTCACTTACACCCTTCAGCTTCTCAACCTTTTAAAAGTCATAAATTATACGAGGGCATGGACATATGGTCAAACATATGAAAAGTAACTGCCCCAGTGGGACTGACATTAATCACCATCAGCTCAAGGGTTATATTATAAAGAGAGGCTTTAAGGATGAGAGGCGTGCCGTGGTCCAGACCTGTTTGAGGATCCACAGAGAAATAGTCCTGTCCGTGTGTGATGGCGTAGACGAGCCGTGCACTGTTTCCATAAGTGGGATCATCGGCGTCTCGGGCTGTCACTTGGATTATAGATGTGCCTGTGAATAAAGAACACAGCAGATGCTTAAATGTCCCAGGATTATATGTGTACACTGATATGAGGGGGACAGTACAGTTCAGGCCAGGACAGCATGTACTTTAGGTTTAGATGTTTACATTTTACATTACATATACAAACAACCACACACAGGAAAGGAAATGTTCACGAGGTTCAGAGAGAACATAATATTTTGGTGCAGTGTCCTCCTAACCCTATTGATTTGAGTTATATCACAGTATAACTTTTGCCCTTCGAGACATAAAATTCATCAAGGCTTGGCACCGGAAACAAGTACTTTTGTACTTGGCTTTTTCTACAAAAAAAAATACATTTCTACAATACTTTGACAGATTGCTTTATATAGAAGTGTGCAAAATATTGAAATATTCAATACTGATTTTTTATTTGATGTTACAGTATCGATACTGTGTGCTGGTGTGCTACTGTATCGATATATCGCCAGGAGTATTTTTTTTTTTGTATATTTTACTAAATTATTTGTATTACGCCATGCTGTAAGCACCACAATGTGGTTGCTTGTTTAGAGAAAGGAAACTTATTTATACAGCATATTTGACACATTAACTGTTTTGATGATTAAACTAAGTTCATATGAAACTAAGGATTTCATATGAACTTTGGACGGTAGTGGTTTAACAAAGACTTTTAATGGTAATAAATATAAAAATATTATAAAATTACAATAGGAATAATCATTTGGCTTGTTGACAAAAATAATTGTTTAGTACAGCCCAAACTGCAAATGAGCAAAACTAGGCCTTTTTCCTTTTCATTCTAAAAGATTTCTATAGCTGGGGAGAACCTATCAATTATCATAATTGGTACTGATGTATTCCACTTGAAATATTGCATTATTTACATATAGTTAGAAAAACATCAGCAAAGTAAAACATTAACATATTCACAAGCCAGTGAGTCACAACGGGAGAAATGCAGAAAATGAGGTGTGAAAGAAAATATCTGGCAATAAAAATTAGAGAAATATTAATCCAAGGCTAGAGGTTTCAGTACAGCCCAAAAGGAAAGGAGAGAAGGGAAGAAATAAAAGCAAAGAAACCACGCGCTACAAAACGACATCAAAACAACCATATAAAAAGCCCTTTATAAAACTATAGCCAGCTGTTCTTAATTATTCCACATATGGAAAAGTTACAGTAAATCTTGACCATATGGCACAGTAAAACATTGTCAGTAAAAGTTGTACCTATATTGGCCATCTCTGGGACAGTGGCGATGTAAGGTTCATTGGGGAACACAGGGGGGTTGTCATTGATGTCCTGAACTCTGATGATGAACTCAGAAGAGGGCTCCAGAGCGCGTCCCGTCTCTCTGTCCGTCGCCGTAGCGATGAGACGATACTGGTCCTTCTCCTCCCGATCCAGAGATTTGGTTACATGTATGTTCCCCGTGTTACTATCGATAACAAACACAGAGCCCACGCCTTCTCCCTCCAGCGTGTATTTAGTGTGGCCATCCCCTCTGTCCATATCGGTGTGCAGCTAAAATTAAAACACAAAAATGCATTCAAAATAAGGCTGAACTGGGACACCTTGAGGCAATGTCACTTAGCAGTTTGCTGAATCAGGTATTCCTCATTAACGGCCATCTTTCTGTCTGGCGAGTGGTGGAAATGATGCGAAATGGGCAATTTATGTTAAGTTGAAATGTGCTCAGCGAGTGTGAATGGCACCAGGTGTGGCAGATACATATGGGATGTTGGGAGGGGTGCTGATGCGTGTTCTAAAATCAGTGCAATAGACCAAGAGCACCGCCGGGACAAGGATTGGACAGGGGCCCGGGTGGCAAAATGTCTGATATGCACAGTGGCACGTAGACTTGTTCAACATTTAACATGCACCAGCGATTATTCAAATCTTAAACTCATTTTTCTTTTTCAATTATTCACCATAGAAAGTGAAATGAGTGAATATAATGAAGAAAGGTAAGTTAGAGCTATTAGGGAAAGTCTTTCATTGTTTTCATTATACTAAAGTTTCAAATAGCGAGAAAGAAATGCATTTTTTTAGACACTAGACTGACTTTTTATATACAAAATAATAGTGTTTTTCTTGAAGTTATGATTGCTTTTAGTTCTAGTTGGGAAAGTAAACAACAAACCTGTGTGTGTGTGTGTTTTGTTTTTTTTTATAGTATTTTTTAACCCCCTCTTAGTATTGATTAGTATCCGATTTTTGATACTTCTGACAACACTAGTCTCTGCTGTGGTGGTGGAAAACATGAGCTGGAGAGGCTGAGGTGGCTGATGATTATGCTGCTGTGGTGGAAACAGTGCAGGAAGAAGTTGTATCTGATTTAATTTGATGTCTGGGGGGCATAATTAGGTCATGTTTGAGGAATTTAAAATCAAAATTCTTAGATACAGTTTCTTATAGCAAAGGTAATATGGAATGGAAGAATCAGTGTGGAAAGGTAGAAATCTGTTTTTGAAGTAGATGACTGCATAATATGGAGTTAAGTTAAGGCAAGGTAATCTGACTCTGCTCCTTGCCAGCTTCTATTCTTTGCATAACTTACCAGCTGTCTATTTAACATTACACTCATCCTGGATTGTTTACAAATGTGAAATGCACAGTGCGCACACGTTTTACTGGCATAATCCTTCAACATATATGACACATACATGGTACAACAGCAAGAAAGAGGAGAAAGAGAGTGCATTTATATGTATGGTTTGAGAAACGAAAAGCTAGACAGGAGATAGGAAGGCAGACTTTAAAGGTGAATTACTGACTCTTTCATTTACCCAGTCAAGTTTTTAATTTTCTAAGTAACATTGTCCCATGACCACAAAACAAACCTCAACCACTAGGGGTCAGTAACACAAATCAATGGTGTATTTGGAGATGGAACCCCACAAGAGTAAGGGACAGTGGCCTTGTAAATGTATGCATGTCTGTAGATGCATTTGCCCCAGCTATATTTGACTCTAAATCTTTTCCATCTGGCCTCCCTGTAAGTCCATCTGCCTGACTCCGTCGCACCTTTTAAAGCACTTTTTTCATTTCTTATGTCTGTCTTTTTACACAGAATGCCCATCTGCTCTCATTTAGTATGCCCCCCCTCTCTTTCATCCCCTCTTTGGCGCAGCATACACTTTCGGTATTTAATGGCACGAAGGATATTGGAGTGAGGAAGAGGAGGAGGAGATAGGTAAAAGGCCAAACAGCGCACAGAAATAGAACGCTGAAGAGATTACTCAGCCTTGATCACACGGAGCATCCTGACCACAAACCTTCACATCTCCGTGCCCTGGAGGCGAGCGCTCTTAATCCACAAGGCCCTACCCCTACTGCTACTACTGCTGTTACTGCTACTGTGAGGGGATTGTGCTCAAATCCAATCAGGCAAGGATCTAAACCGGGGGATGATGCATATTATGTCTTTTTACATAATATATCATAATTACATAACATAATTTAGGGCGAAATGAGAATAAAAAATTAAACCTGGCATGTCAATATGTTATTAAGGTGACATCATCTTTTAACCCTGCAGTGTTCTTACCATAAGCTTATTCTACTTTTGAATGTTTGAATGAATGATCCTGTATTGTCCTCCAAGACTTGAGTGCTCTGGGTTCAGGCAGATTCAGATCAGAGAAGGTGTTTTTATGTTTAAAGGTCCTATATTGCACAAACTTCATTTTTGTAAGCTTACCTCCTCAAAAACATGATTGTGTTTTGGTTCATTCACACGTTTCAGCAATCCATTATTATTAATTGGCTCAAAAAGCTCTGTTCCACCTTGTGATGTCATGAAATGGTAGGATTCAAGTTAACACCTACATTTTATCTTTAGTTCAGGAGAGACTGGCAATTTCAGGGCTGATTCTAGTGAAAGTGTGTGGAGTTTAAAAACACAGTGGAGCACCTGTATTTCCACATGACATCACAAGGTGACAACAGAGTATTTTCCATCTGGGCTAAGAACTCAGCCTAAATATCCAGGGTTTCTGTGTTTCTGTTTCATTCACTCATGTGAATGAAACAAAACTCCATGTTTTTGATGAGGAAACAACATCATAACATACTTCATAAAATAGTGTAATATGGGCCCTTTAAAAAACTGGATTTCAGCATTTTAACTGGCAACCCAAATGAGAGCCTCATGTACTTGTGTCCATTCTGCTTTCTGATAACACAAACTCATGTTTGTGGCCATCATTTTTGTGGAATTTTAAATTAAAATTAAATTACATACAATTCCTAAAGGCAAAGAGTGGTGCATAGTGGAGTTTATTTAAAACAAGGTAAACTCACTCTGCTCCAGCTTGGATCTGTTCTTTTCTATGCATAACTTACCAGCTGTCTATTTAACATCATAAACAATCTAGGATGATTACACTCATCAGGGATTGTTTATGACTGTGAAATGCATGCACGCTGTCGTGTCATAATCCTTCAACATGGGAGTGTAGGTCTTAACACATGTGCATATACATACTAATGCATATGTGAGTATTACACTTGAGCATGTGTACACAGCATATGTTTGTGCACCTCCTGATCTCGGCCCCTCTTCCCATGCAGCCAGTGAAGTGCTAGATTAGTGTAGGGTCTATGCGAGCAGCCTGGATGTGTTGCCAAATGAAGTTAAGGATTAGAGCACTGGTGATGGAGCCACCCCCCACAAACTGCTGGATAAGGGACTCTGGGTTTATGCTCCCCACTCTCACATTCCCTTTCTTCACAAGCTTTGATTTTGACTTCATAACCAGACATCCTTGTCAGAACCAGTGCAGCCTGTGTACATCCCAGTCAACTAAAAAAAAGAATGGAAACTAAGTATCTCAGCACTATGAATGTTTTTATTATTTGTTTTAGCCCTACTTTAGACCTGATTTGTATAGGCACTGTAACCTACCTATCATTTACATAATAAATAAGGTTCCCTGATCCCTTGGTTACCAGATTATAGGAAATCATAATTATTGAGTAGCATTGGGCTGACCCCATTTATAGCCATTTTAGACCAGATATGCTGTGAACCCATTTTAGACCTGACTTAGAGGCTTGGTTTACATGCACAACACCTGGTTTTATTAGCGTTTTCCATCACTTGTTGGTCTTTTAATGTTAATAATAGTTCTGTCCTTCTTCTGTGATTATAATTTTAGCCTGTTAAAAGATTACACAGAATAATATGACTTCTGACATGTTACATTTGTAAAACATAAAAAACACTGAATCAGACCAGCTCATAATAGCAGCCCCTCCTTTACAGACAAGAGACTTGTGGTTTTACTCACTATCCCTGCTCTTTATTCTCTTTTTTCAAAAACCTTCTTCGATTTAGATCCCAGACTTCACAGCCACAACATCTTTGTCACAGCTTGCTCCTCTCTGTACCTGGGCCTCTCTCCACTTGCTCTAATTGCCGCCTCAGTCGTGCTGCGCTTCAGTCAGCATGGAAAAACACTCTCACGGCGGGGAACAAACCCATCCTCCATACTCACACAAAGACACCAGGACGGAGAAATGTCCTACACTATCTCCTATGGAAGTCTGCAGCCTCCTCTCATTAAAAACTACTGTACCGAATGTCACAACAGCAGTTCTAGTTAAAATTATGGCTTAATTATTACTTGTTATTACTTTACACAGAATACTGCAAGATGAAATGGGGTGGGGAGAGACATTCAGATTGTCCTGTTGTCTTAAAATATTGTCTGAGAACAATTTAACTTCTTTAGCAATAAAAAACAAACAAATGTTCCTGAAGTATTTGCTAATTTTTCTCTGTCATTGCGAGATAAAGCCAAAACAATCTAACTCCATTCACAAGGAATCAGTAAAAACACATGACCATTAAAAACATAATTACTGAGTAGCGTTGTGCAGGGAATAATTATGGTTTAGGGACTCCGTGGAATGTCAAATCACATACTGTATCAACCTACATATGTATCTATTATTAGTCCTATTTCTAATGGGAAATTACTTTTTCTATTTAACACCAGTCGCCTGTTATTCACTTGAAATTCAAACTGTTGATAGCCCACTTTAAATCTCACACTACACCAGCAGGTGTGATATGACAGATTCTATTTAGAGCAAACAAAGACTTTCGAAGAGGAATTTCCTCTATCCTCGCAAGGCGATCCTTTAGTGAACATGTTTTTATTCACCTGACATCAGTAAGAAATGACCCTGCACTGGTTTTTGTCTGGATTACTCCTGGTTTAGTAAGAATTTTAGACCTTTTAAGTTGAGATTTTGACCAATATAGTTATTTTTACAACAGCTCGTCCCAATTTAGTCCCACTTTGAAGTAGATTTGTCCAAATTTGTGTCATCTTGTTACAGATGTGGACTCAGGCCTGGTTTCATGAAGGTATAATTGGTTTTCACTTCTCAGACATTTCACATCACGTTCCTCCAATAAAATATTTGGCTTCTCAAGTACCAAGGATCTCACCCAGATCTATAATTAGCCTTTACCAGGCCTAAAATAGCTCTGAGGGATAACACAATTCTCATTTTTGCTTCATTTGGCCCACTGAAAACAAATCTTTTCTGGACCGGCTCTTGGTTCAAAAATCAATGCGTATTACATAATTATTCCTTGAAAGAGCCCAAGTTTAGCAACGGTTCAGACCTTGTTTATCCTGTTTTTTTTTTTTTTTCTAGCCTCTTCTCTGTGCGGCGTGTGAGGGACCTGGCGCCTCCACTTATTTTGATTGCTGTTACACCTCTCCCTCTCTCCAACTGTATCAATAACAAGCGGAGCAGCAGATTAAACATTTATGAGGTGTACGCTACTCGCCTAAGAATCCAATCTACACTGTCACTATAAAGTATACAGCTAAAGCTAGGCCGGGGCTGGCAGGGGTCCATGCTGCATCTGATCTGATCTTACCCACAACAGCACTGACTGTAAAATGCCAGGATGGTGCTGACCCCTGGGATGTAACTGGGACAGGTGCATTATGGGTCAAATCATCAGTGACACTTCCACATGTTGCAACACCACCAGAAGAACTGCAGGTAAGGAGGTAAGGAGATGTGCTCGAAAATGGGATGTGACGCAGCTGCCAGCACCAAAGTGGATACACGTGCAAGATATCTGCAGGCTATAGGGACACTTGGTCGTATATAGTTCTCCACAGTGTGTTGTTAATGTAATGTATGTCTATAGCCAGAACAGAAATGGTAGTAAATCACCTCACTACCTGGATTGCATCATTACGGTGTGGACTGAAAAATGACAAATGACAACTGTGCATCTCACTCAGGTCCACTGGTGGAATATAACAAAGTAAAAGTCGTTAAGTAATGCACTTAAGTAAAAAGTTGAGGTATCTGTACTTTACTTACAGGTGCACTGTGTAACTTTTTGGTTGGGGGTCTGTCAAGTTCTTGTTTCTATGGATATGCACAGTGTGACATTAAACAGCTCTACCTTCCATTTATACAATTACAGGTGGTTTTATAGCTCAAAAATATGTAGAAAAACAGGCATTCTGACTGTGAGCAGGGTTACCTCTCCACAGATCTGACCTGTAACATGGTCTGGTTCGGTCTCCATGAAGATAGAAAGGTTTAATGCCATACTGTAAAACATTCCAGACAAAGCAAAAACATCTCCATGAAGAAAAGCATTTGACAGACCCTCCACCAGAAAAGTTATACCTTTAAGTAAATTGTTATGTTGATACTTTTTACTTTTACTTCACTATATTTGAGAGCAAGTATTTGTACTTTCTACTCCACTATATTTTTGAACAGGACTAAAAAGTAAAAGTTTTTATAATTTTAATAATTGTATGAGACCTGCTGAAAAATCTGAGGGGTTTATTTTTAAAAGGTTCATAGTTTGAACAAACAAAAATATGCTAATAAAGAAAAAGAAAAAAACCCCAAAAAAACAGTCGATTCTGTTGAACAAAATTCAGCACAAATCTTTATCAACATCTCTACATTATATGTTCTATTAGATCTCAAAAGCTGCATGCAATACTGCTACTTTTTACTCTTTAACTACATTTTTAAACAGTATCTGTACTTTTACTTGAGTATCAAAATCAAGTACTTCTTCCACCACTGGTTAAGTCTTGGTTTAGTTCTTCCTTAGTCTGGTTTAGTCCATCTTTAGTGCTGGGTTAGTTCTGGTTTAGTCCATCCTTGTTCATTGTTAGAACTTTTAGTCCTTCCTATGTCCTGGTTTAGTTCTGGTTTAGTCCATGCTTAGTCCTGGTCTAAGTATTTTAGTCCTAGATTAGTTTCATTCCTCTTTAGTCCTGGTTACAGCTTTAGACCTAGTAACCACAGACCCTATTTTGTCCCGGGTTAGTCCTGGTTTAGTCCTGGCTTTAACTAATTTTAACTTTAGTCCCATTTATCTCTTTGGCCTTTGGTACTAGTTTAAACCTGTTTTAGTCCCAGTTTAATGAAGACTGAGTCCTGTTTCAGCCCTGTTTTGTTGTTTGTTGTTGAATAGCACTGGGACATTTCTGGCCAGTTTTGCAAAAGGACATTTTGGATTTTTAATCTAGTTTTTCAAACACATGTACTTTCGAAGACCTATATTTCGGGCCAAATCCTCACTAATGAGAACATATTATGACTTGTATTTCTACATTCACAAAGGCCTCTGACCTCAGCTCTGTCACATGGCTGAGCAGCTCTCGTAATGACTTGTTCAATTATGTCCTTACGATTATGCTTTATATAGACTTTTCTACCATTATAAATTTGATGTGCGGTGTTTTGTGAGCAGTGCTGTCCAATTTCCCAAAATCAATATCTCATAAATGGACATTGATTTTGATTAATGAATGATTACAGAGCTTTGCTTTAGTCTCTGACAGAGTTTGCATTGTATAGAGTGTGTTAAAAATGTCTTTCACACAAATCAATACACATTAGAAAACTCAGACAGAAAGCAAGCAAGACTGGTGCTTAGGGATTGCAACTTACATTACAAAACCCTTTTATATCTCAGAAAAAACGAACAAAATAACTTGAAAAGCAAAGCTGAAAGTCCCTGGTATAATGTGATTCATTTTGTCTCTGTGCATTTACATTTGCTATTAGTGTTATTGTTTTTATCAATCCTATAGCTGTCCAGCCATCCCAAACATTTAGCTTTTCTATAAAATAGTTTGGTCCTCGTCAATTCAAATTTGATTTCCAGGGGGATAAGAAATTCAATGTAAATTATAAGGGGAAAAAAAGCTCCCTCATTTTATCCATTGAATGCACAGCAACTAAATACCATTGAGGTATAAAAATAGGTACTGAGTAGCAAGCCTTTTCCTTAATTTCAAAATTGTGTTTGAATTTTTAGCCAGCCAGAACACATGGGTGAATTTGACCTTTAGAGTGGCACAAAATGATACATAAAGCTCTTCACATATATATTCACTGAACTAAAATAAGTAATACACGCCTATAGTCTGGCATCAATTTATAGTTCTAGAAACTATAATCTTTCCAGTGGCACAGTGACTGGACTGGCATGCGCACCACAACTATTGGTTGTGACATGTATCTTCAAGTGTAAAACATTGTTGCGTAACTTTTCACTTTGTAACTGGGCCTTTGTTTGCCAACTCACCCGTCCGATCAGCACTGGCTCCGGTCCTCTGTACTCCTCTATCACAAAAAACTGATTCCACAGCCAGCTCCTCTTTCGTCTAGAATGAACTTGTAATGCACTCCTCCTCCCTTCTTCTTCTTCGCCCCTGGATTCTCTGACCCACTTTGGACGCCTGGCGGCTGTCCTTTGAGGCACAAAGTGGACACCTGTCTCCAAATAGCTGTCCAAACTTGCGTTATTAATTAAACCATCCACCATTTTATAGCGATTACTTGTGTATTCATAGGGTGTTTTGGCTGTTATTGGAGTCTGTTTAAGCACTTCAATTTGTCTCGCTAGGTTGTTTTTGAAGTGAGTTTCATTTAACTTTCTGTCATTCAGTTGCACAAACAAATGGGCCAATGTTTTCATTCCATCTTCGTGCCTACTTTTTCTTCTTTCTTTGACCGTGAACTTATGACGAGGCGAATCTTGTGCTTTTCTGTTTGATAATAGCAGCAAATCACCGTCCCGCTCTGAAGACCTGACAGCTAATGAAATACCACTTGTTTCTCCTTCACAGAAAAACAGGAAAAGAAAAAAAACAATGCAGGCGGCCATTTTGGAAGGTCGCTGATCGGATTGTTTCAGAAATAGATGATCGATATACTAGATCCAGTAGTTTAGAATGGTCCATTTTGAACATGGCACATTCACATTTTGGTGTCCTTGGATGCACTCTTCAAATCTCTTTTTCTTGGCTTGAGCACTCATGTTGTGGCCATGCGTGAATAACCTGGAGAGAAAGGAAAGAAAAGTGTGAAACTTCTTAATTAGAGCCGGACAAGAACATCACAGCTGTTATTATCTTAAAAGAAAACAGCATGGTACATTATGGTACTTGACCTACAAGAGCTCTGAATATAATGATGTAAAAGTCAACTATGGGCATTGTGACTGTATGCAAAGTTGTACACACACGGAGGATAATCATGGAGATATGACTTTAAAAACATGGTTGTAGCACTAGAAGTCCACTGCTCCAAATTCACAGAAGTACAAAACATCAGTGTTCTTAGAAGTTCTGAAGGAAATCTGCTGTAAAAAATTGATTCAGGACTTCTGTTGAAAAAAAATCAATGAAAAAACATATCTGGTCTGAGGCTGGTCTAACACCATGCATTTTTAATATTACCAAGAGAAATAGTCAATTTTTTTGGACCAAAACATTAAGACACTTCTGGTACTTCTGGTTGGCATCATGGCAGCGACACATAAATCACAAAGGCACACCTCAGTCGCTACTTGTAAACAACTTTAATAGCCCTTTTGTGAAGTTTATGTGGAGAAAGTTCTAGGAAATGATTTTCTTTTGAAAAATAATAATAATGCTTTCTTATATAGCTCTTTTTGAGACACTCAAGTGTTTCTCTAGTACTGTATGTATTATTCTTTCACTGTCCATTCACAATGGTGATAAGCAGCATGAACTTCAGCAGCCTGACATCATCTCTGCTTCGGTCTGGCCTGGCAGACACAAGGGGGCCAAGATAAACAACCTACCCCATTCACCTGCACACTAGAGATCGAGCGATTTTGATGTAGAACAGATTCTGATTATTTTCATGTCACGTTTCGTGCAGTTGTCTCTTTACACATAAAGTTTTATGGGTATTTTTAAGCAGCATGTAGGCCAAAACAAAATATCAGCCTGTGCTGGAGATTTAAGGCCAATTGCTGATACGCTAAAAAGTGCAAATTGGTCGATATATCAGTCTGTCTCTATTGCATACCACATTCAAATACAAACAAATGCTTGTAAGCAAAGGAAGAGTCATGCTCAAGGACACAATGGCAGTATGCACTGACTTGACAGCAAACTTCAGGTTGGTGGGCAATACTCTAACAAGCCATGACTGTCCATTAATGTATGACAAACCTTTTACATGTAAGCTTTAGATAACAGCAAAGAATCAACTAAAACAAGGAAGCCAGAAGCCCAGCTAAAAGTGAAGACTTTATCGCTTTTTCACAATTTCATGAACATTGTATTCCAATCTATTTTTTCTCTGGCCATAAGGAAGCTGTTATTCTTATTTTACATCTTTGCTGTTTTGAGTTAACGGTGTTTGGGTTGGTTTCATCGACCCCATTCCGACCGAGTTAAGTGCAGTTCTAAAATTTTCAATTAATTTGTGGCCCGGAGCCTGACGGCGAGGTGGGGCACAGGTACTTTAGTCTTCTCTTTCACACACAATTGCCTGGACTTCAGGAGATTGATGGTGGAACTCAGGAGCCTCTGCCTATGCCTCAATGCCGCTGGTGAAAGTAGTCCCCCTGAAGAGATTAATTAGGCTCATAAATAATTGAATCAATGACTGCCTGGTTTCCCAAAGTTTAATGATCTGAGTTTCGTTTAGTGTTTAACTCCAATTCTCAGCCATAGATCTTTTTAAAGTTGATGTAGTGAAATCTGTCAGAGGAGTAACAGGACTGGAAACTATGAGGTACGAGCAGCGCATTTCACACCTGTCAAGAATAGCAAATTAGCTACAATCTTTCATTTATACATTTAAATAACACACAAGCATTAAAATTAAACATGGGGACACGTTCTGATTACATTTTTTGATCCTTTTTATATACAATATGTCTGTTTGAGAAGCTTTTAAACTTTTACAAAGTGGAAGAACACTTTGGAAAGTCAAAAGAAAATATTTCTAATTATTTCTAATTGTGATTTCTCTGACAAACATCTTCTGAATAGCAGACTTGATTCAATTTGTGATGTATATTAATATCAGGAGTTTGTTCAGAGTGCACATTTAAAAAACAACTTATAAATGAGATTTTGTATGTTTTGTATGTTTGCAGAGAACATGATGTAATATAAATAAAAAAATATGTAATACAATCCTAATACATTATACATTTTTTAGATACACAAAACCCTTGCAAGCTGCAGTTTTCCTGGCCATCACTTATAATTGTCAAAGTGCCTTATAAATATTGGCACTGTACAGTATGTTTGCCTATTTAGAAGTGCTATTTGTCTGGGATTGACACAGTTTTGGAGTGGGCACAATACACTCTCAGATGTATTCTCCAGGTGCACAATGACAGGAAGTAGTTCCAGTAACTACAGCCCATAGAGCCATTGTTGACATCTTATACTGTGTTTATAGTTTATCTTACTTAATCTCCTCTATATGATTTTATTGCCAGTCTTGTTAAATGCACACAAATGAACTCTCCCTTATAAAACATGCTTTGATTAATTTAAATGCAAATAAGCTTGGAGACGGCCTATATGGTGTTTTAATGCATGCTCCTTTGATAGAACTGTATAATGGGAACCATAACATGCCCTGATGCAGTGGAGCTGATATACTCTATAATGTACATGTGAAAGCACTCATAAAACCAATTTATTCCTTTCCTACAGACACTGACCCACTTCGAAAACTACTTCATTGTGATCACAAGAAGTAGTCACCAAGTTGTATCTAATTTGTAAAAAAAAATGTATTCCTTCTTATACCAACTGAGCCACATCTAATGTGTTGTGTTCAGCCATCGTAAGGTACTGGATGTGCTTGTTGTCGACTTAAAACTTGCAAAAATGTGAGGGATCCATCTTCAAGAGCACTTTTGTCTCTTATTCCTTGATTTGTATATTTGCATACACTGTTGCGAGTCTCGGATTTCTCTCCGTGCCAAGCTTTGCAGCACAAGAGCCAGCAGTACTTGTCATTCAGTGTTGTTTGAAGTATGCCTGTGTATACGATATCTGTGAGAATGTTAGGCAGCCAAAGAGGATGAAAAGTGCGCGGAAGATTTGCTGTTGTGGGCTCAGAGGAAGGAGTGATGAGTGCTGGCGACACAGCTCCAAATTGCAAATCGCTGTTTTAGTCCTGAGTCGCTCCACTGAAACAAGGCTATTTCATTTTTATTAAAAATACCCTCTGCATGTCGGGCCTCTTATATAGGGACAAATGGACTAAATGGACTAGGGGGAGAGGAAAGGTGGGAGAGGAGGGGCAGGACGGGGAGGAAGCGGAGGACAGGGAGGAGGTATCAGGGTGCACAGGAGAAGTAAAGTTGCCAAAGTTAGATTGATATTTTAGGCTGGTTAAACATCCTAATGTTATCAATGTGTTGTTTTAGTATGTTTGGACACATCAGGATGGACCTAAAGCTCTGCACCTTGATCTGCAGCTATTAGTAAACAGGGCAACCACTCACTTGCAGATCACATTCAAATACAGGCAAAAGAGAAGTGCCTTGCTGAAAGACACATTGGCAATAATGCACTGGCCTGACTTGACAAACTTCAGGTTGAGCTGACTTCTTTCATTAAATTGCTTTAGATCAATACTGGGATTGAAAATGTCAAAATAAATGATCCATGGGTGTCAAAGAATATAACTATAAAACAGACAAAAGCATAATGTCTTCTTTAAAACTTGCAAAAACAAAAACTAATATTATGGTAGCAGTGACTGATTGTGGAAATGACCATGGCACCAGCTCTAGTAACAGCTGATTGTGAATAGTGTTTGTATAACAGCAGTGGCATCAGTAGAGTTGGCACTTAATGACTCTAAATTGCAAATCGTTGTCGAGCCTGAAGTATCTCCACTGAAACATGGTTAATAAAAATAGCCTCTACACGTCAGTTTTTTTTTTACATAGGAACAAATGGAGAGAGACGAGCAGGGGAGGGGGAGGTGTTTTAGAAAGGCTTAAATGACAGAGACGTGGACAAATTCAATCTCATTTAACAACCCCTGCCTTTTCTGTCACTGTCATTTGTCTTAATGCTTATATAGACCTATAATGCATTCTCAGAGCTGCTCCTCCTCCCCATATAAAAAGTGTGGTCCTTTTAAAAGCACACTGGTGACAAGAAGCTCACTGTACTCAGGATATCAGTCAGCTCATTAGAGTCCAGCTATGACACTGAGACAGCTTAAACACAAGTGAAAAGCAACAGTGCAGCAAACTCAACCCATTTGTCATTTGAGTGTCACATCAAGTAGTGTACATGAGCAAGGCTAGTGACTCCACGTCAAAGTGAGAGACTGCCCAAGACTCCAGAAAATCAACGCTAAATTAGAACTAAAACTCTTTTGTGTTGGCTGAACTGAGCTGAGACCAGAGAGATGATCAGCCATTGGGTTTCCACTACCCAAACTGCACATTATCCACAGGCAAGATACTGCCCCAGCCTTGCCTTTGTGCATGTGGAAGAGTGCGTGGACAGAGTAGCCGTAGGCTCAGACAGGCAGCAGATCTTTCATGTGTCTGCCTCAGGGCAGGAGTGGCTACAGTAGTAACTTATCACACTACGACTCTGAGACTGAGGAATGTGTAAAAATGCATCAGAATAAAAACGTTAGACTAATCAAAGGCCTATGATTCTATTTGAGGACAGACCTTCACCTGGCATTTGCTCTTGCAATGCTAATACTATATTCAGCCAAAGCCAGGACTAGCCAACATGCTGATGTCCTGTATACAGTGTCATTTGTAAAAAAAAAAAAAAAAAAAAAGACACAGGTCTGATATTACTGCCTCTTAATTTTAAAACGTGGTCTCCAGTGTGTGGGGTATACAAAACTCCTTAAAAATGAAAAGTGAATAGTAAAATTCTGTGTGTTAAGGGCGGTGCAGCTATGAATTAGATTGAATACATGCTGAAGTTGGTTTTCCAGTGATAAATCAAAATGAACTAATCAAGCTTCTGCAGGATTCATGAAGCCTGTGGGAGCCACTTGTGATTGTGATGGAGACGCAGCCTCGTGTAATTCAACTATTTAGTCAAAAACACTAACACTTCATTGAAGCACACTGATGCATTTTTATCTATATAATTGTCAGATGAAAAACACATTGCACCCAGTTGCACTGTTCCTAACTAACACATGGGAGAGACTATACAAATGTGAAGAGACAGACGGTGGACATGAACAGTGGGTATGACTGACCTGTTTCCTTAGGGAATACATTAAAATGGAAGACGACAGGGGACTTTCTGGACACCAGTGAAGAAACAGGGAGGGGCTGGAGGACTCCCAAAACAAATCACATACCAGAAAATCTGACACACGAAATCTAAATCGTAAATGTATAACCAACTGGAAATAAATGAGATGTAATTATGACATATTTGTCATATCATTTTATGCAAAATGATAAGACAAAATGCAATATTTGCTTATCTCAAGTCATTCAAAGCGGAGGAGTGCCACGCACAAACCCGCACACTCACATCTGGAGCGCTCATTAGAATATCCACACGAGAGACGCCAAACAGCCCCGAGCGTGACCTTGTCTTGTTAAGGAAAGCCAGAATATGACCTACTTGATGCACGAAGCGTGATTTACACACTTGGACAAACTAGTTTAACGAAGGCACTTTTCCTAAATGATGAGTCTGACTGACTGCGTTACGCCTCTGCCCGAGCACCTCCGGGCCCCGGGGTCCATCGCCTGGCCACCACAGGTCCATGTGCAAAGTCCGTACGCGCTGTGGCTTGAAATGACCCTCGTGATAAGATACGGAGCTTTAATCACTCAACCACAACGCACAAGTGGGCTGTGATCTGTTTTGCTGTAGCTTCATTTTATTTGACAACTCTACGATTCCCCAACACGTTAAGAGCAGAAAAGGCGAAAGGTTTCGGTAGTTTCCGAAAAGGGAAAAATGTACTCGCTGTTTCTAATGACATGTGACGGTAAGTAGACCCGACAAGGCGACATCTGAAACTTGCCACTGTTGTTAGACGCTCCATTACATTAAAAGAGTCCAATCGTGAAGATAAAAAGTGTTTTAAAAACAGGGCTTACCGTGTGATGGAGCTGTGATGTGATGTGCTCCGCTGCTGCCGCCGCGTTATTGGAGCTGAAACGATCCAACGCGGGAGAGAAAGAAGCAAACGAGGATGTGAGGAGGAGAGGCGAACACTACGTGAGGTCTGTCCACTTAGCCCGGTCTCTCACTCACTCTGTCTGCTGCTCTTCCCTCCCTTTCTACCCCTCTGTCTCTGCCTGTCCTCTTTTCTTCTAAGGACCAGACCAACAGAAAAGCTTTTACTTTTATTGAAAGCTCACTACTGACAATTTTTTAAATAAATGATGGTTTCTCTTGGGAATCATGATCAAAAAGACTACAAAATTCAATCATCCTGGCATTATATTGCATTTCCCGAATGCTCTTTCATGGTATAATCTTTGTTCTGACTTAAACCAGGTTTTGTGATGGATCAGATCTGATAGAGCAGCTTTAGTCCTCCTAGTCATGGTCTTTTTTTTTTTACTTCTTTAGACACAAATTCTGTTTGAAACCTGTTTTAGTCAGAGATTCAGCATTCTGTTTTCTGTAGTCCATGTTAAGTCCTGGATGGTCCAAAATCCTGCTGGTTGAAATCTGATTCAGCCTCAGACCTGGTAAAATGAAATGTCCATTTAATATATGGAAACCCACACACACATTTTCTGCACATTTTGACAACCAGTACACCAGGGATTCACGCTCCACATGACTGTCTCCAAATCAAAAAAATCCAATCACCCTGGTATTATCTATAAGAAATGTAAGACTGCTATCATCTCCCTCTAGTCACATCATGTGTAATCTGCTTAAGTACAGCCAGTGTGCAGAAAATCACGCTGCAAATGAGCATTTCCTCAGATTCTGCCACAAGGCGCCGGACCAGTGCTCGCCAACACTGAATGCAAAGAAGAAACTTGGGGTCCACGAATGAACAGCATGTCAAAACACATGAATGTAATGAGCTCCTCTGATCGCACATTTAATCCAGTAAAGTGATTGTGTGGAGGAGACGCTTTGTGCTCTGACTCTTCCAGACAGGCTGATGCACTGGCACTGTCACGGCCCCAGTCTTAAGATGACTCCTTGGCTTTCTCAAACTTCTAATCTGTCTACTTAGAGAAATGTAGATTTTACACATGCCACTGGAGCATCATACAACACTTTTAAATGCAAATCCAATACAGGATATTAATGATAGTGGCCTCAATGGTATTTTAAATACAAGAAATGAACAGCGGTTAATAATAAAAAGATTGTACATTTGACAGCCAAATCATTTTCCTTTAGCATTCACGGATTCACTGCATTAAAAACCTCTCCATGTATCCAGGCTTGGGGCTACCACCATTCCACTTATGTTTGATAAATGTTTTCACTCATAGTAATGTTTGAAATGATTTTTCCTTATTTGCAGTTACAATTTAGATCAAAAGATGTACTCTTGTATGGAAATTAATTTTAAGATGTTTATGCTAATGTAATAGTAGTAACATTTCTGCAATAATAGTATGAGCTTTAACAGTTATCGCATGAACACATGAATCATCATTCCATGACAGCTTAAGAGTCAATAATCAATAATTGTCCACTACATTTAAAAGAAGTGTGCTGCACACACATACACATACACATACACATACACATACACATACACACGCACACGCACACGCACACGCACACGCACACGCACACGCACACATACACATACACATACACATACACATACACATACACACACACACACACACACACACACACACACATACACATACACATACACATACACACACACACACACACACACACACACACACACACACACACACACATACACATACACATACATTTCACCAGTGCTTCTTTAGCAGGCCCACAGCATTTGGCACAAATGAATCTTTGTACACCTTCTTTGTTGCTAAAGGCATTCTGTACTGACGGCCTGATGACATTCACTAGTCAACATCACTAGTGATGGACTTGGCCATCCTGTGCTCAGCTGACTGATAAAGGAGCTCAATTCTTTCTGCTCTTTGCCAGTGAACTTCTCTGGATTCTTTACAATGTGTTGAGCTTGTTCTTGTTAGCCACTGTCAGATAACCAAACCAAACAGAGGTGAAGACAAGGACACTTTTAATCAGGCTCAGATAGAAACATTTTTTAGAATCTTTGCGGTCACCCCAAAGTTCTTGAGCTTTCTGATCATATAAAGTCTCTGGTGGAAAGTTTAGCTTGTCATCAGTGTATGTTCCCAAATACTTGAAGCTACTCACAACCTGAGTGACCAGAGATGGAGAGGGACTGCACAAGGCCAGGACTGTTCAGGACCAGCTCTTCATGGATGATCAGTTAATGCTGTCTGAGACACATAGTTCCAGGTCACATTCATGGCAAACAGACCAACTATGGCCATATCAGCCTAGTATTTGAAAAGCTTAACATTAGTGTCCGTGATCTATACAAAGTGCCAATATATAAAGAGAACAGGGCAGGTGATGATCCCTGTGCTGCTCCTGTGTTTAGAATGAGCTCTTCAGACACATCCATGTTCACTCTCTGAGGTCGATCAGTCAGGAAGTCTCTGAGCCAGTGAATCAGCCGCCGTTCACCCTCAGAGCAGTGAGCTGTCCACAAAAATGTCAGTTTGCATTGTAGTAAAGGTGGAAGTCAGATCAATAAATAAAATGTGTGCATAAGCACTCCCCTGCAGATGACTAGCCATAGTGTTAATCAAAGTCAGGGACGTGTCCTCTGCCCCCTACAGGGCTGATAGGTGAACTGCAGAGGGTTGGGCTGATCCTTCTGCGACCAGGTGTTTACAGACCACTCTCTCTCCATATATTTTCCTAGCACAAAATCTATACAGATCTAACCTCTAAATAGGCCTGTTAGCATTACCTGCCATTGTGGAACATTTCAGGCAAAGCATTAACATCTCCATGGAGACAAGCAGGTGGCTGATCCTCCAGCATAAAAGTTACAAAGTGCACTTTGAAGTAAACATTTTCAGTTTTCAGTGTTTTTTAGAACTTTCCTTCCTCTGACATTTGCTCATTATTAAACATTGTGAGTCCTACGCAGCTAATAGCGACGCATTTGAACATTATAATCAGTGTTCAACTAGCTTTGTACACATGACGTCCCTTGATCATTTTTTAAATTCTGTCGGCTTTTCTTCTGAGCAACATAAAAGCCTTATTAAACAAGTGCTAGTGTAAAATCAGAGCGATGTGACTAGAAAGAGAAAGGTTAGCCGTTAGATCACACGCATCCAGCTGTGTGCACGGGCGTATTAATAAAAACAAACGGATGTGACTAGTGTGGAATGTGTCAGAGCAGGAGAACATATGTAACCCAAGAAATTAAAAAGTGCCTCCACAATGACTCTGAATTATTTCTTCTCTCAACTGGTGCAAAGGTATCTGAGTAACTATTTGTCTTAGATTGAATGAACTAGTGTAAAATGAAAGTCAGCAATTTTCACAGCAATTTTCACAACATGCTTGACGGGAGGAAGTAATGCAAAAATCACAGGAAGATGTTGTACCTGTTACTTCATGGTTAAGTACTTCCATGTTAATAAATGCATTTTTACCCATCATTCAGTGCTACTGGGTCAGCCTGACATGGAGCAGTGGACAACACAGTGCAGTGACCTTTCTTATATTCACCTATAGGTTTATGTTCAGGAGTGTAGTTGGAGGATTAGTTTGTTTTAAGTTGATTATTAGGTTTTAGTGTTGCTACATACCCTTACTTTAGAACACAAAATAATTACAGTTTCTTTATTATTGCTCCATGTTATTATAGTTGTGAGTGATATAGATCCATGGCCATCAATGATATATGGGTGTGTTATTTTCAGTGTTCATATCTGCACATGTTAGTGTCTAGTTTTAATACTGGTTAGTTAATTGGGTTCTTTTTACAACACTTGCAACAGTTTATCTGCTATATTGCTGGTTTTGTCTCACTCCATGGGTTCAGAATGATGACAAATTAGGACTGCTGCCAATGCTAGTCATGTGTCATCTCCATAGCAACCATGTGTAATCTCCATAGTAATAATAACAATGTGCAATATTATTTAAAGTCACTTTACCTGCTATTATTTATTTACCCACCACTGTCCATCACTGCACTGTACACAATCATCTCAGAATCAAAAACACTTATTGTGCAATGTTCCTGTGCCTTTTAGCTTAGCTTACAGTGTTGTGTTTTTTAGTTGATTGTAAATACTTATTATTATTATTTATCTTGATTTTGATGCTCTTATTTTCCTACTGTTTCTGTAACTTGCGTTGTGACACTGCAATTTCCCCATTGTGGGACAAATAAAGGAGTATCTTATCTTATCTTATCTGTCTTCTTTTGAATGGTGAAAAGTCCTCAAAATGTCACCCATAACAGGAAGCTGCAACAAATGAATATACAACAATGTATTTTTTTTTCTTGATTTGAATGTTGCCTTCATTTGATCCAAGAAACAAGCCACAGTAACACAAAGAGGACATGCACACTCACACTCTTCTCAACAAGATCCCATTTAGGCTTACACAACTTTCTTCCTGTGAGTTCAAGTTGTTAACCATTCTGCCACTCATTTGCTATCACAGTATGTTTTTATTTTATTTTTTCTTTTTATTCAGAATAACAGAGGGTGCATGGGTTTGTGACATTTTACTTTGTGGTCACATCCAGGCGAGTTTGCTCTTCTCTGCTAGACTAATCCAAAGGAAAGTGCCAGAGAAGAACAAAAAGTTTTGAAGAAGGCAGACAGAAGAGGTCCCCACTGTTCTGTTCATATTCAACATCTGTATTTGCTGAATACAAAACTTTTTATCATTTCATTATCTAAGGGTCCACTGGCCCAGCAACAAGAAGCCTTTTCCCAGACATGCACTACACAATATACCACACATTTAATTCAGTGCAAAATAGGCAAACACAAAAAACAACAGAAAAGTTAGTTTAAATGGCCCATATTGCGCTATTTTCTGATCTATGTTATAATGTTAATATATAATGTTGTGTTTTGTTTTATTCACACTTGTTTAACACACAAACCCTGAATATATTGAGAGAGTTCTTCTCTCAAACAGCTTGTGACGTCGTCTACTCCATAAACCTTCACTAGAATCAACTGGATAATTTTAGCCCTAGAATTGTCGGTCTCTACTGAAAAAAGGTAAAACATGAACGTTACCGCTTCATGACATCACAAGGTGGAACAGAGCATTTTGAGCTTTGGAGATGTAGACAGATAACACAGAATTACTCAAACGTGTGAATGAAACAAAACACAACTCTGGGTACATTTTTGATGAAATAACAGCTTTATAACATCAAAAATCAATTTTGTATAATATAGGACCTTTGGTGGACGGTTCACCACCTGCTTGTCACCATGAAAATGTTGCTTTGTCTTGAATGTTCCACTATATTCCATTTAAGCATCTATTTTCACAGAGACAGGTGATGAAATAGTCCACCTTACTGGTCAGATCTGTGGAGACGACCCCATTCACAGAAGTTTTTCAAAGGTATTTTTGAGCAATAAATATAACGTAATACAATACACTTCATATAGTTACCTCTTTGATAATTCAAATTCAAATTAACTTTGCACATGTATTCTACATCACAGTGTATGTGCAAAATATCATTTATTGCATGTATTGCCATATCGTGATAATATCGTATCATGTATCGTATCGTATCGAATCATTATGGACCCTGCAATTCCCAGCCCTAATATACTAGTAGATCTGGCTTGTCCTGATTTTGTCCTCATCAAAACCTGGTTCAGTCTTGGTTATTTTTCATTCAATTCCCAAACACACCCACACACACGCACACACGCACACGCACACGCACACTCACACACACTCACACACGCACATGCACACGCACACAGACACACACACACACACACACACAGTAGAGAAGTTTTATGATGGAAACTCTGAGTTAACGTTTTCTCAGATGCATTATAGCGTCTGTTTATATGTGGACCCGGTTGAGTGCTGATGTGTTTTTTGTTGATTTAAAATTTGGAGGAACTTTCAGGTTATGCAACTATAGTGTAATGCTGTTCCCACAGTAACATCATGAGCTGGGTTGCGGATGTTAAAATGTCAGAATTGATCATTTTTAGCATCATTATAACCCGTCTAAAACATTTCAGCTCTTCGTAGTGGTATCGCTTCTGTAATTATTCAATGACTCGGCAAATGCGGAGGTGAGAGGTGTCGAACTGATTTTAATTTGTGTCTCTGAGGCCAATGTCAGTGTAGTTGTAGGAACTGTTTGTAGCGTATGCATCTTTCCACATGTCAAAACACTGAGGCTGTTTTTCTATGTGAAATGAAAGAGGTGCCAGTGTGTGATGGACTTTTAAACATATAGGCGAGTGTATTTATGTGTGGTCCGTCATATAAAATGTATTAAAGGCAGAGCAGGATGACAGTTCTCGGTATGGGGACTAGATCAGAGCAGAGGCTTTGGGTGCTACCTTTGTGATTGAGTGTAGCTACGAGACTCTGGAAATGCCCATAAACCAGGTTGAAATTAAATTAAGACTAAACCAGAACTAAACCAGGTCTGAACTCAGACCTGGGTCATATTAGGGCTAAACCAGAACTAAACCAGGACTACAGTAGGGTCCTGGAGGATGTACTAGATTTCTGATGTTTCTTCTAGACCAGAGAGAAGCGCCTTCAAATCCTCATTTATTATTTACTGGCAGAATGGCTATGAAGTGAAAACAAGTAAAACATGTCAACATTTCCTTATTTCGAAAGGTATTTATTGCCTATATTCCCATGAATATTTTACTTAGTATGCGTTTAGTTTTTATTTGCTATGCCTTTTCATCTCAGTATATACTACTCTGTTGCTCCAATGTGGCTGGAAGTCTGTGTGTCAGTTCCAGAGCTGGAGAAATCAGGGAGAGATTTATAGCAAATATATGTCAAAACATTAAGCAAACAGGTGATGTACCTGATTTAAAAACATGAAAACACAAAACTAGTCAATTTTAAACTGTTTGCTTTTATTCATCGCTTTCCTAGCACATTCCGAGCATCCTAATTATTCACTGCGTGTTTAGAAGCAATTTTCACTATTTTCAGGACCAGAGCGGAGTTTTGCTGCTAACAACAATATATATCTGCACTGGAGTGAGACAAATTTTCCTTCATTGAGATTTATTTCATTCCACTCATGAAATAAATCTTGTACAACCTCCTTAAGGATATGTACGGCTTAAAGTGCCCATACTATTTTCTGATCCATGTTATAATATTGTTTCCTCGTCACACAAACTTTAACACACAAACCCCCTATATTTAACATAAGTTCTTTCAGACAGAAAATACTCTGTTCCACCTTGTGATGTCATGTGGTAATACAGGAAGTGCTACCCTTTATCTTTTGTGTTAACTCTTCTGTGTTAACTTGAAAACATCATAAGGTGGAACAGAGCATTGAACTTTGGAGATGTAGACAGACTAATAATAAAGGATTACACAAACGTGTGAATGAAACAAAACACAACTCTAGTAATGTTTTCAAACATGACTTAAAGCTCACAAAAAATCAATTTTGTGTAATATAGGACCTTTAAGAAACAATATTTGTAAGATTTTCGTATTTCTTGCAGTTCAACATGTAAACCAGCACACACCAGAGGGCCACTGCTTCACTTAAAACTAAATGGGAAGAACACACTGTAGTTTTATTGTACATAGAGAACACACAGATAAGCTGCTAAGTGTGGTATTTGTCAAAGGGATTCGTCCTGAGCCAGAACAGCGTTCCTGTTTACAGCTTTGTGCCACTGCGTTAGGGCTACACTGTTTGGTCCAAATCTTTTTATACAGTTCCTCCAGAGCCCAGTTTCACATAAACTGTTTTGTTATATTCCTCCAGAGGCAGACGCTATCAGCCCAGTGAGCAGTGAGGAGGAGGAGGGAGGAGATGTCTCTGCAAATGTACCTGTTTGTAGCTTTAATTTGTCTCCCCAAAATACAGTACAGGTGAATTTAGTGCTGGTGGTAGTTGTTGCAATAGTAGGAGGCACTGGATGAAATGATGAAATTTAGCAAGTATTGTGGCAATTTTCGAGTCCCATAACAATTTGGCTTACAGTTTTATAAGACATAATTCATATTTTGTAAAATGCATAAAGTACTTTACTAAGTAAATTTAAAGGTGCAAAATGTGTTTTATCCGGTGGGGAGTTCGCCGCCTGCTTGTTTCCATGGAGATATAGTTTCTTGTTCTGGAATGTTCCACAGTATGGTATTAATCAAGTTATCAAGCTAGCCTTTAATCAATTATAAATGTTTATATTGCTAAAAAGTACTTTGGAAAAACAAGCATTCTTACTATGAGCACCACCTTGGAGAGTTATAGAATAATGCCATACTGTGACACATTCCAGGCAAAGCACTGGCTGATGGCGTAGTATTTAGATCACAGATTGTCAGATTAGCTCAATTATGAAAAACCATCCTCTTATTCATTAATGTATTGAAATATATTTCCCAGCAACAGCTGCACAAATGACTTCACTTTCACATTTTACTGCACATTACTGTGCATTATGACCTTTTCAGTTCTAACAGCTCAAGGCAAATTTATTTTTCCACACGTTCTCCCCGTCCTTCTACACAAAGCCATAAAAACTGTAATTAGCCAAGAATCCACTGAATCATTTAGTTAATGCTGGATGTAAAATGCATGTTATGGAGCTTTGATATTGTGACATGCCTTTAGTTCTTTGATTGCCTTTCCTTATCAGACCATATTACGCTGTTTTCTGATCTCTGTTATAATGTTGTTTCCTCATCAAAAACATACCCCAAATTTTGTTTAGTTTAATTTATATATGGTTAACACACAAATCTGCTCTGCTCTCAAACAGAAAATGTTCTGTTCCATCCTGTTGTCATGTGGCGATAAAGGAAGTGCTTCACTATGTTTTTAAACCTCATACACCTTCACTAGAATTACTGAGAGGGGCAGACCTATGGGACAAGTGGAGCTCCACTCTACAACGGAAAGACGTGACCTCCACTTTTATAAATGAGGAAGTATATGATATTCATAGCCTACAAAATTCAAAGCCCACCTCTGCTAAATTATTTTAATATCTAGTGGGGACAAGGACCTCATAGTGATTAATGCAACTCCACTGATATTTCTTAAAATCGCGTGTTTCTGTTCCAGAGTGGAGCTCCACTCGCCCATACATCTGCAGCCAGACCCCTCTTGGAATTATTTTGGTAAAAGGGTATAAGGGTAAAAGGTATCTGTTAACTTGGAAACTACCACTACATGACATCACAAGGTGGAACAGATTTTGAGCTTTGGAGATGTAAAAAGACTAATAATAAGGGATTTCTCAAACATGTGTGAATGAAACAAAACAACTCTAGGTATGTTTTTGATGAGGCAACAACATTATAACATGGCATAAATCTCACAAGAGTCAATTCGTAATATAAGACCTTTAACCTTGGTTTAGTCCTGGTTTAGACCTGGCTTCTCCCTGGTACCTTTCCCCTGGACTATCCCTCACCCACAGGAATAAAGACTGTAATTATCTGAGAGTCCCACAGAATCATTGATGGTGTTTTGGTTGCTAAATCACAAATGCCACACGTATCCTAGTGCTATTAGCTCACCACAATAGAAAAACATCAGCTGTTGATTAGTGGGAACGATATGCGTCACCCAAATCATTTGAGAAAACGCCCGGAGGATGCATCTGCCTGTCCTGTTCATTAATTTATATCTGAAGCCATCACAGCTCCAAAATACTCCCCTATGTTTGCCTGTCGACTCTCATCTCTCTTTTGTCTCTCCAGGCAGAGCCACATCCAGCACTGTCTTCCCTTTAATTTACTCTGCCTATTCTGTTATAGACTTGGCTTACAGTGGTTGTGGCTCAGTCTGAGTTCATTTCTTTATTCTAGATAAGAGCTCATTTTAGTCATGATTTGGTTCACATCTAGTTCTGTTTTTTTATGTTCCACACATTTTTGTAATCTGGTTTAATCTGATTTAGTGATGTCAAGATTATTTGGTTAATGAATAATCAAAACTATTTAATAATAGTAATAAAAACAAAAAATAAATAAATGTGGCTTTTTTATAAGCAATTTTCAATTCAGCCCTGACTCTGCAGTCAAGTTATGTCACATTATCACTCAGAAAGATAGATTTCAGAATTCTGCTCAAAGACTTGAAGACTATATTAAGACACTCTGATGTTTCTTTTCACAATTATTGTAATACTAAAATTTGATATTGTTACATGACTAATTGCATCTGAACCTGGGTTTCTGTTAAATAAATAGTCTATAAGGAGTAGGTGACAAAAATACCTTGATATTATCTCAATTACAATATATTACTAAAGCATCAGTAATGTCCTAAAATGTGTCTGTAAATGTTTTGGTTGAGATTCAAGTATTGTACAAAATGTGAATTCACCGTAAAATTAACCACAAAAGTGCAGAAATATCAAATTTTAATCACAGATTATATACTTTTATTGAGATATTATAAATAATTTTAGTTTATTTTAGGTATCTCCCACCTCTATAGTCCATCCATTTTTATTCCAGTTTTTCTCTAATACATGACTTTTTATGGTGCTTTTTAATATTCTTGCTACATCACAGATCGGCTTTATTCCTATTTTAATCCTGTTTTCATCGTTGATTTAGTCTCTTCTTCTTCTTTTCTTTTTTTCTCTCTGTAATACTCCTCTTTCAGATCCTCCCTCGTTCTCCGCGTCCAGCCTTTTGAGGAGACGTGATAGACATCCACGCAGTTCCCAGAGTATGCGTCTCTGTGTGTGGCTCTGAACACTGCCTCTCTACCTACAGCTATAGCCTCCTCAACTGTCAACCCCCACTCCACAGATTGGTCTAATATGGAGTACGCATAGGGCGACCCCGAACCCACCGAGAAGAGCGCCCCCTGAAGCCGTGTTCCGTCACTGCACACATAAAACAGACTCGGGCCAAAGCAAGACGGCGTAGATGAACTTTGACTTTTATCCACTTTGGCTCTTTGACTTTTACTGTCTCTTTCTTTGCACTCCACTGGATCAAAATCTCCTCCAAGACATTCAGTGTCTTCTTCACCCCCATGATCCCACCCACACAAAGTGGCCGCCACACACAACTCTGTCCCCTTGAATGGGTGCAGCATGTGGGATAACAGTTTGGCTGCCCCCCTTGTAGATAACCGTCTCCCATACCTTAGTTGGTACAATCTCAGCTCCCTGGCCAGAATCCTCTTCCACAGTTCACAATCGGCTGACGTTCCAGAGGTGGTCCCGACTAGGTGACTGTGGATCGGGAGTATTTTTTGGGCAACTGGGCACGCCACTAGGCCCGAGCAGCTAGACCTGGTGTCCGCCGCCGCTAAAACTCCACCCTGGAAAATGAACGCCAAAGTGGTAGTTCCATGGGACAGTGGGAATGGTAGAGGAACAGACTGTGAAGACAATGAAGGCAATGAAGTAGTTGACAAGTCAGTGGGCTGTGTTAAGAAAAGGTCAGTGGAGATTTGAGTGGTGCGAACTTGTCCAAACTGCAGTGGACTTTCTTCTAAGTACTCCGTCACTGGGATGGAAAATCTAAAAGGGCTCAAAGGTAAGTCGCTTGTATAGGTAAGTCCAGTCATATTCCCAAACAATGATGAACCATTTGACTTGACATGTCCAGAGAAGTCATTGTATTTGCAGAGATCCTGTAGAGCCATTTCAAAATCCTAAAATATCTGTTGTTTGTCAGGTCTGATCTCCAAAAATCCTATCTGGGAAAAGTGAAAGTCATAAAATACAAAAGAATGGATTGATTTCATCCACCGTCAGGCTTTATATGGGATACAAGCAGCGTACCTTGCATTAATCATCAGCTCTTAGCATCAGCAACAGTTAGCGTTACCTCCTCTCTCTAAGACTTTGATGCACATGTAGTCAGTGGCCCGTAGGTAATTAGTTTTGGCTGCCACATCAGGCCGTTTTCAGATCAGATTTCTTCAAAGTCGTGTGTAGGCGAGGGCCAAAGAGGACGCGGCGGGGCTAATGGCGAAAGGCTTGGCTTGGAGCATATCTTATTAACTTAGACTTTTAGCTTTGATCAATCCTCTGAGTCCAGCTGATAGAATTGGACTCAAAAAGGCAACAGACTGTATCATCGCCCATATTATTGTTGAATGGGTAACTGCTGGTTGGCTATTGAGTGTGGTCGGTCTTGCAATGAACTGGCTAAATGTCAAACCGTAAAAAAGGTGCACGATTTAACTTATTCAGTGGTGGTGTACTTGTTTCACAGTTTGGGATTAAAGGGCCCATATTACGCTATTTTCCGATCTTTGTTATAATGTTGTTTCCTCATCACAATGTTGTGTTTTTGTTTCATTCACACATGTTTAACACAAACCCTGCATATTTAGGCTGAGTTATTTTCTCAAACAGAAAACACTCCACCTTAGGATGTAATACAGTGGTAATAAAGTGCTCCACTGTATTTTTAAACTCCATCCACCTTCACTAGAATCATTTGGATAATTTCAGCCCTAGAATTGGCAATCTCTACTGAACTAAAAGTAAACGATAGCTATTAACTTGAAAAACACTGCTTTATGTCATCACATATATAGATAGATAAACAGATAAATAGAAAAGGCTAATAAAGGAATGGTATTGAATTTTCTATATAAAATAATGTCACAGAAGAAAATAAAACCTTGGTGCAGAACTAAAAGCTGCCCAAGGACTGGAGTGTTTGTTTTGTTTTAGTGCAACCCTTGAGAAGTACTTTAAAAGGCCACTTTATATTTTTATCTTGATTGTACTTGTTTAAATAGAAAACATGTCATAAACACAAACCAGGATTTGGGTCTGTTTTGCTTATATCATTTTATATGCTTATATATTACTTCTCCTTTAAATACTTTAGAATGTAAATTTAAGTCAATTGCAGGTCAGTGCTGAGCTCCATTTTTCTCACAGTCAAATGACATTTAAATATATTCACACTGAGCACTCACAATCACACCACTATCACTGTGACAAACTTGTCACCCTGCCCTAAGATTTAAAGTGGCAGTTTATGAAGAAAAGTAGAAAACAAAAACTTGGAAAATACAGGAAGTAGCAGTGAGTTCTAAAACAGAATACATCTATATCAACAGGCATCAGTTCCATCCCTATGCAGGGACAATGTATTATTATTAATTTATTATAGTATTTTTATTTGTGAAACCATAACTATTGTGTAATTAGACCAGTTTTGGCCCTAATTAACATTATGGTTGCGAGGTAACATACTCTATGTCTGTCATAGTAAAAGTAAAGTAAAAATGACAAAACTAGAATAAACTAAGATGATTAGTAAAGTGTTTTTGTGAAATGAGTGGCCTAACCTATGATATGTGCTGTAACTTGACCAGTAACATTTGGTTGATTCACAAATTTTGGAGACGTTTTAAATCCTTATGCAAATGGCGGTAAGGAAGTTGTTAAACTAGAATATCAGGCAATGCCTCATGCCTCTGGGTGTATCCAGCCTCAGTCACTACCTGTTCGGGATGTCACTGTACATGCTGTGAACTTCCTGATGCATAACTGGAGACTGTGTAAGGTGTACAAGATTAAACTATCGAGCAATCTAAAAATGACCTCTGAGTGCTCTTTAAAACATGGATATTTCTCTGCATCAATAATCACGGTAGGATTTGGTGTTGTTATTATTAATATTGTGACATATGTTTATCTAAAGTATGTTTATCTTATTTTCACATTTGCACTAGTTGTTTTCATTATTATATGGGCATGGAGTTTGGCAATTATGATTAGAGCAGAACATTAGTTAAAGGTCCTTTATTACACACAATTTACTCTTTCGAGCTTTAAGCCATGTCGGAATGTTGTTACCTCCTGAAAAACATACCTGGAGCTGTGTTTTGTTTGAGTCACACTTTATTATTAGTCTGTCTACATCTCCAAAGCTCAAAATGCTCTGTTACACCTTGTGATGTCACGAAATGATAGTTTAAGTTAACAGCTACCTTTTACCTTTAGTTCAGTAGATATTGACAATTCCAGGACTGAAACCATCTGAATGATTCTAAATATGCAGGGTTTGTGTGTTTGTGTGAATGAAACAAAACAACATTATAACATAGATCAGAAAATAGCACAGTATGGGTACTTTAAATCCTGAATTAGATTAGGTTAAGCAGCCATGAATTTTTAGTTGACAAACATTCATTATTTTGCCCATGTATTTTAGTTTAGTTGGTATGATAATGATGTATGGACAACAGAAAGGAAAAAGGCATGGCTTGAGATTTGGTAAAGCTGGTAAATGTTGCTTTTAATCTTATTTTTTTACATATAGACACGTACCTCACTGTTGGCATAGTTATTAGTGTGTCTTCTGACTATAGTTCGTCATTCGCATTCATGGTCCAAGGTCAGATTCAAGAAATAGTGAGCTCATGACACACCCCCTTTAGTTAACTTATTGTTCACAAAGTATGTCTTTATTTTTGACAAAACATTTCTTTTGTCAATTACAGCCCTTGACATTAAAGGTGCACTATGCAACTTTACCTAGCTGTGTCCATGGAGATATGCTAGGGAGGTTGATTTTCCCTGGAATGTACCACAGTATGACTTTAAACTTGCTTATTATTTTATTGTAATTGTAGGTGTTTTTACAATAAATAATAATAAATAATTTCCCTTGTGGATCAATAAAGTTTGTCTAAGTCTAAGTCTAAGTCTAAGTCTAAAACAGTACTTGAAAAATATGCATTCTGCTGTAAGTGGGCCCACCGCTCCACAAATTGGACATGTACCTTAGCTGCTTGGTGCTTGTTTCCATGGAAGTAGAAATAGTTTAATATCATGCTGTGACAAAATACAGGCAAAGCAACAACATCTCCACAGTAGCAAACACTCCACCTGCAGAGTTACACAATGCACCTTTAAGTTAACATGGTTCATGCTTTGTTAAAGGTGCACTATGTAACTTTTTGTTTTGGGGTCTGTCACCTTCTTGTTTCTATAGATACTATGTCATTGCTCTGCCTGGAATGTTCCACAGTATGACATTAAACAGCTCTACTTTACATTTATTCAATTACAGGTGTTTTTAGAGCTCAAAAATACCTAGAAAAACAGACATTCTGACTGTGAGCGGGGTCGCCTTTCCACAGATCTGACCTGTAACTTAGCCTGGTTTGGTCTCCATGAGGATAGAAAGGTTTAATACCAAACTGTGAAACATTCTAGACAAAGCAAAAACATCTCCATGAAGAAAAGCATTTTAACGGACCATACACGAGAAAAGTTACCCAATGCACCTTTAAGTTACAGTTATTTTATGGTTTAGTCCTGCTTGTAGACACATCTGTTTCCTCTTTTTTTGTTCATTGCAGGTGAGACATTGCAAATCAAATACTTACTTTGTTATTGTTCTGTTTACACTTATGTCACTCTTTGTCAGGTCCTCTGTGTGTTACAAGTCATTCCGGCCTCCTCTTCCTCCGCTGCTGTTGACAGCTCCCATCACAGTTTCATTGCGTTTGCTTCAGCTCCTGACAAAGTGGTGGATGGTTCACCAGTCTCCCTGCACTACCACTGCCCCGGGCCGTGTCAGCTCGCCGTCCGTGTTTTGGCGACTACATTACAAGAGACAAATTTGGTCATCTTCAGGAGGAAATGGCTCATCCGTACGCCCGGGGATATAGGGACACACCAGGTGCTCCTACGATTCCCTCCATCAATTCTATACCGGGGCAGTCTTCATAACAGGGAGGTTTTGGAGGTGGTGAAGCTGACTCTTGGAGCTTGGATACAGCACAAAGATGGCATCGTGAGGGTTTCTAAGCAGTTGCACATAACTCCTGTTTCCGAGCGTCCAGCGAGGCCTCCCACTGAGTGCCCTTCATGGCCCTCACAGCTAATGTGGCGAATAAACACTCTCCGATTCGCTCGCTGCCAGCAGGAGGCAGGTCAGACACTTTTCATAAATACTCTCATACAAAAACCTTGTTGTTGTTCAAGAGCAAAGGTGACTAGGTTAAATTGAATATACTTACTTAAGTATTATAGGCTTGCTGTTTAAATATACATTTGAATTCGAAGTACACACTTTAGTGTTGAATGCTAAGCAACTTTGAGCCTTGAACTGGTTATTCATTTAACAATATATTTGATACTTTACTTCTATGGCCTTTTACGGAAACAAAAACTAAAATGTTGACAGTAAGTCCAGTTAAATCTCATGAGTTTCTGAATGTATTTTAGAAGATTACTACATGTAATAATAAAGGATTTTTTTAACATTACAATATATATAGTTATATATATAGTTTTCAACACAAAATAATAGCATTTTCTTTACCATGTGGTCCTACTAGTTCTGACATAGATTATCATTCTAAAACTGAAGAAAAGGTTCAGTTTTGTTGCATTGATGTGATATTTTCTCATATCAATGTTTGTTGCAAAATAAGTATCTGGTTTCAATACCAGTTTTAGTATTGATTAGTATTTGGGTTTCAATACTTTTAACAACTCTACTTGATACATAGAATTTTCAAATTACAGAAGCCTTAAATCTTGTTTTGGCAAATGCACCCACTACTCATGAACCAATGCAAATCTATAAAGACTGAATATCTGTGTGTACACAGTGGAGATGGATTTGCTGAATTTCCCCCTGGCCAGCACTGGGGAGGGCTTTGGAGTGGTCCGCAGGGTCCAGCCGCTGATCGACGCAGACCTAGAGAGACTGCGCCGCCGTGCTGTGACCAAACCAAGGTCAGAAACATCAACAACAACAACCAGAGTTTTATTTCAGTCATGGACCCCTTTGCAGTAGGAGTTTAAGTACGCAGTGAGACAGTGCATCCAGGGGAGAGCCAACGGTTGTCAAACCACGAAAAGCTGCAAAAGGGTCAATGTAAAAGGCCACAGACTATAGACTGTACACTTTTGGAAGAACTCAATAGAATCAGATAAGTGCACAATGCCAGCTGGAAGCAGGTACTGTGCAATAAAACTATCCCCGCTTTGAAAACAGTTGTTGCAGTTAGTTGGTAGGGCTGTGCTTTGTGCTTTTTAATAGTTTTTTCTCACATTTAAGTCCCTAAATGAAAAAGAGGATATAGGTCTAAATAGCTTTGTGATAAGAGACAACAGACTGTACACATAGGGCAAAAACCTGGCTGTGTTTCATCTTGTGATATCAGTGTAATATACAGACTGTATAAAGAAGTGGACTAAGGAACTGTGACGTCAGCCATAGCGTGCTCAGGTCAAATGAAGCTCAGCAGTAATAGGGGGAATTTGGAGCCAAGTTCCATATTAGGAATAGGAATTTAATAACAAAATAGTGAAAAAAAAATACCAGGATCATGTAGAGTGGTTTAATATGAACAAAGACCAAAATGACGAGAGCTGATGGAGCCAGAAGCGCCCCCATGCTTACTTCCTATTTGGAACCGGTGGCAGCAAGATAAATCTCAGTCTTCACAAAGACACAAGACAATTAAAGTAATATCATTTTCTGTACAAACGTAAACTGGTACTATTTGCTCTTCAAACATGTAAAAATATTCTAAAATGTATTGGTTTATTTTATTAGTGTCCCTGAATGTCTTAAAACATGCTCTGTGACCTGAATTCTAATTCAGCTGGAAATTACAAACCTACTTGCTGCAACCGCAGTTCTTGTCTTCCCTTTTGCCAAAATGATGCAACCCTCCTACTATTCAATATCCCATATGCTATTTAGCCATAATGAACACAACATTTGTGTATCGTCCAAAGCTGAAGTTTCCTTTATAGAGATTAGCCTGGAGAATGCTACGACATCACAACCAAATAACTTAAACAAATGAGTCCTAAATGATAGCCTGAAAAGTGGCCTGGCAGCAGCAGACTGAGAGGCTCCAGCTCATTGACTGTTTGCTTTTCAGAGTTGGCAGATGTTAGCACAATCTCCACTCACTCACTTTCACTACTCTCCCATTATAAATGACTTTAGTGGCTTCATGACGCCTCCTCACCAGAGCATAAAGCATTTTTATTTATGGTCAATGAGAGACGCCGAGGTCAGTGTTTTAGCAGATTGCACACTGCATTTTATTATTTACTTTGTGTCCACATCACGTCTCGAGCTAAACTAAATGATTTTAGTGTTGTGGTGAGTTTGTGGTGTGTCTTTCAGAGTGGCACTGTCCATGTGGATCTACCTGGTGCAGTGGTGTGAGGAAAAGCAGTGTTCCATCTTTTATCACCTCAGCAGAAATGAGATGTTCGACTCTCCTCTGATCCAGCTCTCAGATACAGGTGGGCAACGCAGGCACTGCAAAATAATAAATAAATGTGATTAAAGGTGCACTATGCGACTTTTCTGGCAGGGGTTCAGCCACCTCCCAGTCTCCATGGAGATATTAATGCCTTGCCTGGAATGTCCTGCATAATGGCATTAAACTTAACAATCTACATTAAGACTTGCAGATGACGTCACCAGGCCACGTTACAGGTCAGATCTATGAAGAGGAGATCCCCCTCACAGTAATAAACGCCCACCTGTTATTCAATAAGTGCAAGAAAATAAGTGACGGACCCCTAATCCGAAAAGTTGCATAGTGCATATTTAAAATGATTTGGTTCAAGTGAAATTTTACCTATTTGGTAAAGATGCATAGATTTTAGCTTAATTATCTGATTTTTATCTTAATTATCTGATTTTTATCTCAATTATGTGATTTTTAGCTTGATATCTGCTCGTATCAGTGGTGACAGGTAATTTTAATGCCAAATTGTGGAACATTCTAGGCAAAGCAATAACATCTACATGGAGACAAACAGGTGGCGAACCCTCTACCAGGAAAGTTACATAGTGGACCTTTAGTATCAAAAACAGAATCTTGAACAAACCCTTCAAATTATAATCAAGGCAGTTAAAACTACAATATAATTCTCTGCCTTTTTTCCAGTTAAATCAAAGTCTTACTCCAGCGGCAGATCATTAGCATCAATCATGTAAAAAACACAGCCTGTCAAATTAATTGAAACTGAACTCAATAGAATCAAAACTCAAAATAAGATGTACTGAAGTAATATTACCTCATGTAGATTTACTACCGTGTAGTGTGGAAAGTTTGATAGTGCAAACGATGGGGAGGTGATTTCCACTGACACTACGTGCTGTGCATGTAGCCGTGAACAGACTGGTTTATGTTTTAATAAAGAGCGTGTGATCTCTTTATACAACTGTCTCTTCTCTGGTGCAGGCGACCTCATAATTCAAGCCCACTTGATAGAAGGAGGGGATGAGGCTTTCCGCACCAACATAGCCCTACCCCTCTGGACATGGACCAGATTGGACTTGTACTTGGAGGGCACAAAGGTATATAGCTCTTGAAGTCAGTGGGAGTGGGGGGAAAAAGCGGTAGAAATCTGAATAGAGCTTGTGGCGTCTCATCTGACTCCTGCTTTTTCAGTGTCTAATTTCCTTTTGCAACAGCTGTAAGATCCAGAACAATGGTCTTTTCCAGCTGGGGAACTCCGGGCAATTGCAAAGTGTTCTGCAATTTAGAGTAGTTCACGGCTCACCAATTTTGCCTCCGTGCTGTACTCTTTTGCGTTTCACTGTGTCTATGACTTCCAGGTGCGGTTGGAGTTAACGTGGGACAGTCAAGCCTACGTGTTAAACTATGAGTAAGAGATCTTTATATCATAAGAAACACATCAGAGTAACTCACACTCAAAGCCCTAGTGAGGAATTGTTTTATTGATATCTTTAATGTGGGCATTGTATAATCTGATTGATCACAGGCTCTTGAAAATGTGTTGTTTAAATCTATCAATTTGTATTTTTTTCTTTAGTTTTCAGACCATCTAAAAATTGGCTGTGGGCAATACAAGTTTACTTACTTATTTAGGATGAAATGGCACACCTCATCTAGTCTAAGTATTAATTATTATGCGCGGGGGGTGGAATAAAAAAAATAAAGCATTTTGAAAACAATAAAAGGTAATATGATTAGCTAAACATGTAATGTATTAGTAATTAATAGCCCATCTATAAGGTTATGGATAAGGTACGCTTTATTGTTATATTTTTGTATTTGACCCATCCTTCACTACCTCTGGAACAAAATCTGTCTTGGTCAGGACTACCTTAGCTGGCGGATTTAGCCTATTGTGTATGCTTTGGACTGGACTGTCATTTACATACAGTATATAATAGTACTGATGAAGTGTTTCTTATACATGTATATTATATTACTTTCACAGGTTTCACAATAACATATATTTTGATGACACTGATGGATACTTTGTGATTGGCGGCAGCCGATACACCAGTGGTATACGTGGATATTATGGCTCCATGAAATACTACAGACTTGGCACTAACAAGGTAATACTGGGCAACGATACAGCATTTAGGCAAAACACTGTGATCACTGATAGTGGAAGAAAATAACTGAGTATCTCATTTTCACTGTTTATGTTTAAGACAGCAATTTGGCCCATAGGTTTATTTTATCGAAGCAACAAGAATAGTTTGGTCATATTTCAGCTCTATTCTACACTTGGTCTGAATTAAAAATGCAACAAAGAGAGAAGCTATAAGTTGTATATAGAATGAATTGTATATAGTTGTATATAAAGTGAATTCTGCCCCTAGTGGTGAGATAAGTTACTGTAGCTCAGAGAAATCGATGCAGGTTTTCATATAAAGGTGTCGGGATACACAAGAGACAAGGCAGGTGGTCATAATGTATTGCACAGTTATAGAGTAACTGTTTAATTAAAGGTGAACTGCACAACTTTTTTGGTGGAGGGTCCGCTACCTACTTGTCTCCACGGCGATGTCATTGCTTTGCCATTTAACATATCCATCTAGCATTTACACAATAATCCCTTTTGTGAATAGTGGTGACTCTCCACAGATTTGAACTGTAATGTAGCGTAGTGCTGTAACCTGCTTGTGTTCCTTGTGATAGGTAGATTTAATTTATATTGTGGAACATTTGTGACAAAACAATACATTTCCATGGAGACAAGAACATAGTGGACCTTCCAGCAGAAAAGTTTTGTGCACCTTAAGTTAAATGATCAAGTGAAATACCATTGTGTCTATTTGTTGCAGATAAGTCACGATCTTCATCCGAAGGACGTGCTGATGGGTCTGTCTGAATTTCATACTGAATGTGAAGAGTTAAAAGACATGACTAGCTCTTACCAGCAGGAAGTCACAACCAGCCATTTCCTGTCACCAGTCAACCGAGGTGCAACATTGTTTTGACACGTTGATCTTTGCAAAGAGCGTCAATAAGAACAAATCACACATATTTATCTACACAAGATTCTGTTGACAGATGAATTTCATGTTTTGATGCAGGTGTCTGTCTCCCTCACTTTGTCCAAATCTGGAGGCAGTTTACCGACAAAACATGCAAACACAGATGGAACTGGGAATCACAAAGAAAGCACAGTACATTTTTCCACTTTCTCCGAACAATGGATGAGCAGATACCGAAAGGTTAGCACAGTTTGCACTCAGACTAGTGATGGTAAGTGTTTTGAGAAAGTGTTTCATCTTTCGGCAGGAAATTTGAGCTTCAAGCATCTCAAGAGTGGCTTGTTCGATGAGGGAGTTGGAGTATTGTTTACAGGGGACCAGGTGGAAATTAATATGACAGAGAAATCAAGAGCCCTCCTGCGCTCAGCCTCCTGTTTTGGGAATCACAAAGCATCTCTTCTCTTGGCCTCTCTCCATTTTTCTGGGCTGGGACACGCGTTCGATCAGCCAAAGGTACAGTCAATGCAGTTTTGGTGTTTTTAAATTGAAACACTTACAAAGACGGATCACATCGATTGCTATTTTATTGGTATGCGTGTGTGTTGCAGGGGCATGTCTACAGTTTGATCGGAGCTTTGGGTGATGACCGGTTTGCCCTGATGCATGCTGGGTACAAGCATACACAAGGAATTGATGGCTTTTCCAAAGACTTTGATATGGCCTATAGCTATTACTCCAATGTGGGGGCCCAGAGCAACATCGATGTGGGAAAAACGCATCAGAGTTCGGTAAGTTAGCAGAAGGTAGCATCCATGAGACAAACAAAATGAATAAACTACTATGTATGTAGGCCAGTCACGGTAACAAATTTTTAAGTGTGATATATTGCTGAAGAAATTATAAATGATAAACGATAATACTGAAACAAATTTGTGCCACTGATACAAAAACCCAAAAGCAAACCACAAAAAGTATTCCAAATACACAATATTGTTAAAAATCATGAGCTGCAATAAATAAACAGCAGAATAAAACAGTTCAATATGTAGTTTGCATCTATAATGAATCATAGAAGTTAAATATTATCGTATAACCAAAAATTTGGTTGGTGGTACAATTATTCACTTTATATTTTACATATAAAAATATATATTTCATCACGATTACAAAAAACATTTTACATTATGTCAAAGTATATATTTTTATTGTTATTTTTCAATCCATTTACCCATTCAGAAAGCTGAATGAGCTCTTCTTTGGGTTGCCAGTTCCGGAGACCATTTACAATAAACCCCAAATGAGCCATTGTGTCTCATATGATGTGTCCTGTTTATAAGACTAGACAGTCTAGTTGCAGCTACTCCAAGGCCTTTATGCGTCTTGTTGCCCTATTTACAAATGCACAAGTATGCTATGAGCTCGTTTGATCACTTCACATTCATCTGAAGTGTATTGATTGGTTCAAGTAATATAGTAAATGTAATATTATGGATTCCAGACATTATTGATGTTTTTTAGTTTGGCTCGCTTAAGTTCAGAGAGAGTGGAGAACATTTACTTGAAGGACATCTTTTTAATAACATTGTAACTCTTTATTTGAATCAGTAAACCTTCAAAAAATGGCAGATACATACAATGAACTCAGATTTAGGACAGTTATCTTGTCCTTTGCATTTGTAAGAAACATGGACAACTCAAGTGAAGTGAGGGAATGAAAAGAAGTCGTCATATAAAACCTAAGTTAGGTTTTGAATAAAAGTGGAAAAGTTTATGTTTTTACTTAGGTACTTTCAATTTTAAAAATTGATTTGAAGAATTAGTGCACACTTACTTACTTGCGTTTACAGCATTGCAAAAAACCCCTACTTTTTACTGTTACTGAATTTTTATACACAGAAAAAATAAACTTTAATTGGATAACTTGAACACTGTATTTATTTATTTTTATTTATTTAATTACTTTTTTCTAGAATGGTGTAAAATAGAGGCTGCTATGTGGTACTGCTATTACTACAGAGAGTAATATATGGCTGTACGCCTTTTGTCCTCAAACTTGATTGTATTTCTCTTTTTTTTTTTTTTTTTAATGTTAGCAATACATTCTTGAACACATCTATTTATGGAAACGTGAGGACTGGGTTCACAGGGAGGTCGCTGGGAAGGATGTGATGGACTTTCTGAAGTACCAAGCAGAGAGAGGGGACGTGGAGAGCCAGGTGTGTACTAACTGTGTTTTTTATTAGCATGTAAAACTGTGCTGTGTAAGCTAAATTAAGCCCCTTTTAATTTCCTCCTTATGATCCTCTTGGCTGAGTTGTTGTCAGCCAATAAAAAGTCTATTATGTGCAGAAACACTTGGGAGCCATGCTGTACTGGGGACAAAATGGCCTCTCCAAAGACATAGCGAGCGCGCTGCAGTGGCTGGAGAGGAGTGCCCTGCAGATGAAGGACCCAGACGCCATGTACGACTACTCCATCCTCCTCATGAAGGTGATCTCACTGTGTTCTAAGATTAGGATTTAATATTTTGATCGTAAATGATGTAATATCAGGAATGTCAATATACAACATTCATTGTCTGTCAGCCAAAGATATGAGATTAAGATACTGTGACCACCAGTATTAACAATAACTGGTACAATATCTGGTTAATATCTCTGTAATTTGTTTCAAAGTGAATAAAAAAAAATGGACACAGGTTTCAACATCTTCTCTGTCAGTGAAATTACAGAAACAATTTTTCCACAATAGCTTCAGAAAGTGGTGCCATTGTTCAACCCTAAAAATATGTTTTTTGTATGTTGAAAGGACTTTAAGCCGTAAGTTTGTGGAACTAGTCACTTACAAATAATGTTAAGATTTATGGATCATACGTTTGGATATTTCTTTCAAAGACAATTAATATAGACACATGCCCTCCATCACAAATTATGATCAAGAATTGTAGAATGTGAATGCAACCTATTATTGTTTTTATTTATTTTTTCCCCACATAAAAGGAATAACAGTAACCCAAAAACAAAGAACATGTACTGGATAACATGTAGAATTTCGTTTAACAACTAGGCTCCATGCTTTACATCTTGTGCTAATTGGTGTATAAAGATCAAAAGATTAAAATACACTATAGTGTATTAAATTTATGGCCCTATATCTTTGGAACACAGCTGTTTAATTTACAAACACTAAAATGGCCCATAGCTTGTTAAGGCAATCTGTATTATGAGTGAGTTTAACAGAGGATGCTTGGTGCTTGTCTGCACTTTGACAGCTATTGATTCTGTGATTGATGCGTATCCCTGCAGGGCCAGGGAGTTAAGAGAAACTACACGCAGGCTGTGGATCTGCTAAACAAGGCAGCAGAGATGGTACGTGCTCTAGTTTAGTCCAAGAAAGTGTGTTTACAGTCACTGGCTCAAGCGTGTTTCCTTTGGCTGTAGGGCTCAATTAATGCCTTGAATGGTCTGGGCTGGTACCACGGGATTATCCTCAACGACCACACATCAGCGGTGAAATACTTTGAGCAGGCGGCGTTTAATGGAAGTGAGGACGGCATGTTTAACCTCGCAGTTTATCACCTGAGCGGCACCATCCCAGGCCAACCGCAGAGGAATGAGGTGCAACTAGCTCAACCTAATTAAGTGCTTTAAATTAATCCCTTTGATTGGCACGTTTTCTATTTATTTAATTGTATAGTTTTTATGATGCTGTTAAAACATATGGCCCAATAAACAAAGACAACATCATTGTATAGAGTAGGTGAATTCATTGCAGTGAACATTTTGATTTTGGGTGTAAGTGGCTAACTCATGTCATGTATTCAAGGGAGGAATGCATTATGCATTTTGTCCTCAAACAAAAATGGGTATGCACAAAAATATGAGCGTATTTTACTAGGGCCAAAGTATGAATAGCAAACTGGGTTATAGTGTCTCGAAAATGGAGAGTAAAGTCGGCCACCGGGGTCGAATCCAGCAAACAAGCTTCTGTAATGCCACTTCTGATAGAAAAGTGTATTGGGTGGCATATTAGACAGGTCATAGTTTTATGATTGGTGTTTATATTGTTAGGGTTGAAACAGGGAAAAGAGGGTTGAACTAAAGGAAAGAATTGGTCAAATATTCTGTGTGTTTACAGACTGCAGCTTTCCTGCACTTCCTGAATGCGTCTGCGTTGGGGCATGTGGGCGCATCAGTGGAGGCTGCACACTACCTGTCCACAGGTGGCCTGAAGGAGGTGTCCCAAGACGCACACAAAGCTGTGAGGTAGGAGCTCTTCCTTAACTTTGGTGATGAAAGCCTTGTTTTGGACTGTTGTGTGTATCCTGCAGTCCCTGGCATCTCATTTCAATGACAGTGCCTAATTCAAGGTCAGAACCCACAATTTGCATTTCTAAAAATAAGAGTGGCTGTCACCTCTTTGCTGCAGCTTCACACAGTTTGTGCTTACCGATGTTACTGTGCCTTCTTATGCATTTAAAGAGTCCCCTGCTGCTGCAGCAACTTTTTATAGATGACCGCAACAAATCACAACTATTTTTAGAAAATATTGAAATATTTTCAGTTTAAGTGGAGTAAATGATTTTGCATAATTCATCAGCTGTCTCTTACCTTCTGCGCAGAATGCTAAAAAAAGTGTGTGAACGGAACGGACATCTTGGATTTATGATCAGAGAAGCTCTCCAAGCGTACCTCCGGGGCTCCTGGTGGGGATATTAATATCCATTACTTTTCAATTGTCCTCATTTAATCACCTGTGTGCGTGCGCTCTGTGGCTGATGTTATTGTGCTACATTTCAGGCACGAGGCATTTGTCAAGTACGTTTTGGCAGCAGAGACTGGTTTGGGTTTGGCCCAGAGCAACGTGGCTCACCTCTGTGAGGTAAATGATGGCTGCTTTTAGCAGCTGCACTTGTCCCTGTTTAAAATGGTAATGACTCTCACTTTGATTCAGCCTTTTTAACACAACATCAGTGGCTCGTGAAAACACTGTGTGTAATTCTGGTCACATATGGAGGAGCCAAACTGAGCTGGAGGGAAATTATTAGCCACTAATGAAATAACTTTCATCATGGCGCTGCAGCCTCTCACTGTGCTCTGCTTGCAGGAGCAGGATCTGGGTTATGACTGTCAGTGGAGATATCAAAACTACTCTATATTAAACTATGATCCCCATCCTTCCGGTGAGTTCCTCATTTCATTTCGCTCTAACCTCGCTCTCTGCCAATCTGCTCGATAAACAGAAAGTATTTATCTTCGTTTATAGCTCTGTTGAAGATGGGGGACTACTTGTTGGTGTCCTGGAGTTCTGGGCCGGGCTCATTATCCGCTCTGGTGCGGGCCGTGTGGCTGTACAGCCGCGCCGCGCTCATGGGTAGCCCCCAGGTGACACTTCGTCAACTCATCTCTGATCAACACAATCCAACTTTCATGGGCTCAGGCCTGGCCAAACAACAAACACCAGTGCACACAGCATTATAAATATATTCTGTTCATTTGATTCAGAATTATCTTTGGTACAACTTTTCAAAGTCTCACTATAATACATTATATAATATATTGTATTTTCACACAGGGCATGTTCAACTTGTTCATTCTGATGCAACAAGGCCACAGCCTGCCTTCCGGGGTCCAGGAATTTTTTAATGTCTCGCACCACGATAAGCCCAACATTGTTATGGAGAAAATCTTGACAAGGTCTGCTTCTATACCACAGGCTATAATTAAAACTATTACTTACAACATTTTGAGAATGTATGTATCTCACATTTTAGCTACTATGAGGCACCTTAGCCACAAGATAATGATGCCAAAGAAACACACGTAAACATTAATGTTAACCAACAAATTGTGTTAACTGTAGAAGTAATGCGTTGTAATTACTTTGCATGGGCCATGTTACATGTTCCTCATATTGTTGACCAATTCAGAAACACAAACTATTGCACAAAGACGTTTAGTCCCATGTTATGGTCATTTGCACAGTTTTTCTCGAAGGATGTTTTTCTTCATATTGAGGTCAGATCTTCTTGTACTGACATGCCTTTTGCTCTGTTTGTGAGTGTAGATGTGTGGAGAGTGGTAAGGAGGGGGTGGAGCCCTGTGCGTTAGCCCTGCTCTGGGTCCAGATGGGGAGAGCCTTGAGGAGCATGAGTCAGAGTGCTCCACAGCATGTCCTGGTAGGCCCATTGACACTCGCACAAATCACACCTACTGTACAACACTTAAGTGCTGAGGATGCTGCTGGGCTGATGCTTAACCACCTTTGATAACACAGTATGCCCTTAATTATTGAAATCTGTGAAACTGTGAAGAAGAGCCAGGTCAAAAATACAAATTGCAGAGGTGAAACGGAATGAAATAGCAAATTGCACAGATTTATGTTAATGTGATGGCAAAATGTTTGTTATGTTTTTTGAGAGTGCTAGTGATTTTCTCTCATTTTTGTAGCATGCAACTTTTATTTATTTTTGGTGGGGGCAAAGATATCAATATTTTTTTGTATTTGGACTTTTGTATTTTGGACTTTTCTTGCCATCTGCTTGTCTCCGTGGAGATGTTATTGCTTTCCCTGTAATGTTCCACAGTATGGCATTAGATGTATCTATCACACATATCAGTTATTCATTTAGGGGTGTTTTATTGCTCAAAAATACCTTGAAAGCATGCATTCTTACTGTGAGAGGGGCTGCCTCTACAGATCTCACCGGTAACTTGGCCTAGTGGCACAACCTGCTTGTCTGCATGTAGATTGATATGTTTAATGCTATACTGTGGAACATTTTAGGGCTAGGCAAAGCAATAACATCTTCATGAAGACAGCAGACCCTCCTCTAAAAGGTTACATAGTGCAGCTTTAAAAGGGATGCAACATCAACAGTACTGAAAAAATAAATGCTACTTATTCCATAAAAATGCACTTTTATGCCCTTTGTACAGTTGTTATTGTCATTTATTAAAAAGACTGATGCGAATAAGGGTCACGGTCATATAGAAACAAATCCACATGTTTGGTACCTCAGAACTTTCAATCATAAGACTTTTATATTGTGATACATTGCCAGCATTATGACACTCTCATACAGAGCAGCTTAGTGGATATTGGCCGATTATATACCTTTGATGCCTTTAATTATTGAAATCTGTAAAAATGTGAAGCGCTGCCAACTCATAAATAAAACATCCCAACTCTATGGTTTGCTATTTTGAGTTTGATATATGATTTATTTATATTTCTCTATAGGTTTGTGCATCGTTCCTCTCTCTGTGTGTCATCATTGTCAGCGTGCCTTTGAAGATGTGTCTGGGTAAGTACTTCTCCTGCACAAATTAGCCACAAGAGGGTACAATTTCCCCATGTACACGACCAGTGGTTTTAGTGAGGAGTAAGCGGTGATAAGAGCTTCAATTATTTATTTGTGTTACGGACATTTTTTAAGAAAGTTCAGCAATTGGTCAGTGGTTAGATATTAACTTCCATCATTTTCACCACTCTAAGATGTAAGGCTATCGTTTTTTGTACAGGTCTGGGCACTGCATTTTTACCATTGTGAAAAATAGGACCAGTGCCTTGGCAGTAGTCTATGCTCCTCAAAAGCTTCAAGTTAGATTCTTATTTGCAGTTTAGTTAAATGTTTTAATTTGAAAGTGGACTATGCAGTTTGTATTTGTATTTATTTATTAAAGGGACGATGCACATTAAAGATAATGCAAAAGAGAATCATGTAAATATGCAGGATTGTAGCCAAAGCTAATTTCCATCATTAGTTTCCTGCTGGACCAAGGCTAGCCACATAACCAGCACAATTTATAAAACATGACAAACGATACAATAACAGCTTCCACCTGCATCTCATACATTCCAAAACACAGGCGCACACACTTACACATACACGTACACATACTTACACTTATTATGTATGTATAATATGTATGTCTGACCTGTATTAAAATATACAGGACAGACATACCCGTCACTACATGTCTGCTTGTCTCCATGGCGATGTTATTGCTTTACCATGCATGTTCCACAGTATGGCATTACATTTCATACTCACCATGTGAACAATCCGATGACTGCATTAGGCCAAACTGCAGGTAAGAGGCGACCCTGTTTACAGCATTTTTACCAATATAAACACATAACTGTGTAAGTGAAAGATAAATGCCATGCTGCGGAACATTCCAGGCAAGTTACATAGTGCACCTTTTTCATGTATAGTAGTTTAGTATTGCAGTATAAACTGTATTGAATTGAATTGTGTGCTGTTTATCGCTATTCTATGTGTTAGCTACAAAGTTCAAAGTGGGTGCACTGTTTGGTCCGATAATCCAATCTTTCTTTCTCATTATGTCCAAATGAACAGACCAAAAGCACCCAAGCGCTCGTGTGGTTGCGCAGAGGGCACGGACATCATCTGTCAGCCAAGATGGTATCAACACCAACACAGCAGAGCAGAACGGCATTATGGGAGGAGGGGGCCCTCATATACCAGCGGGCAGCCTTCGGATTAGCGTACAGAAAGGGAAGCATTGGCTATCCCGGACATGTGATTTGGCTTTGACCCTTGCAGGCTTGGTTCTTTGTGCTTTTTGGACCACACTACTGTATCATCTCCTCTGACATGCAACACCCTGGATAATGACTCAAGTGCCACACTAAGATTATACTCTCGAAACTATAACAGTGTTTAAAGGATGACACACTAGGTCCTGTAGGTGAAGCCTTGGCCGACTCTTTGTTATGGAAATAGAAAGGTGAGGTGATCTGCTGAATGGCAATGAGTATTTCTGTACAATATTGTTGATAATGTTGCCTCGGTAACCATTTTCTATTGTTTTGTATTGAGTGGAGAAAATAAAAAATCCTAAAATCCCTTCTGGGATTGTCACAGCAAATTATGTGTTTCCCAGTGTGCAGTGACTTGCATACAAATACGGCAGGGGTTTTGCTACACTCCTTGACTGGGTTAGTTTAATAATAGTAGTTTTGTAAATATATGCTATATTTTAGTTTATTTATCTATCTATGTATTTTATATTTATTTATACTTACTGTGAATCCGTTTTAAAGGATCTATGTAAGATTTTGATATTAAAGGTCTGTATATATGACCTAACTATGAAATATGAGACACAGTCAATATATGAGACATATTCAAATGAAATATTGCTCTTACTGTTAACAATTATAATGCTAATTTATTCTTAATTACATAAACATTGGACATGATGGCCAAGTTGTTCCTCGTGTGAGTCTCTCATTTGGGTTGCCAGTTTCAATGCTGAAATCCAGTTGTTTTAAACCTAAAAGGACTCTCTTTGACCTGAATCCTCACTACCTAAACCTCTGAACTTGCAGCCAATCATTATTCTTTTGCTACTGCAGTCAGGGGGGGACTGGGACCAAAAAAATGGCCCTGGACTTTTCCTCACTCCTCCTTACTGAAAAGTTGTGATTGCAGTACCTTTTAAAACAGTTGTAGTGCAGGCTACATACTAGTACAGTTCCTTTAATACTGTATTTATCATTAACAGGAAAAGGAGCTGTGCCATTGTGTGCAGTAGAGTTGGCATCAGGTAGTATTTTATCTTACTTGAACACACTGCCTATAAATATTAGTGATAACACATTTGACATAGTATCATGAACACAGGGTCATTTCCAAAGAGATAGGCTCTTACAAAGAGATATTGCAGGATGTGATGTGTGGGCTGCGGATGTCTTCAGGAAGTCTAATAGGTCAGCCATTATGATTCTACAGTGCATGTGTTATTGTTCCCGTGTGTATTTGTGAGCGCAGGTGATAAGGGCCCCAGCGGAGAGAGAGGCAGGCTGCTGCAGATCTCCACTCCAACATTTGATCCAAGGACGACTCTACACGGCTCTATTGATTCCATGTGTGGGCAGGTGCTCTTGTGGATTCATAGATAAGATATTAGTTTTACTCAGTGCTGTTGGAGATAACACACAAACACACACACATGCTAGGTTTCCATGCTTTTTGGCGACATTACATCACATTCTTTTGTGGGGACTGATCCTAAGCTTAAAGGGCCCATATTATGTTATTTTCTCATCTGTTATAATGTTGTTTCCTCATCACAAACACACATGGAGCTGTGTTTTGTTTCATTCACACGTTTAACACACAAACTCTACATGTTTAGGCCGAGTTCTTCTCTTAAACACACAACACTCTGTTCCAGCTTGTGATTTCATGTGGTAATACAGGAAATGCTCCACTGTGTTTTTACACTACATGGACTTTCAATAGAAGCATTTGAGTAATTTCAGTCTGGGATTGCCAATCTCTACTGAACAAAAATAAAAAAAAATAGCTGTTAATTTGAAAACTGTGTAATACAGGACTTATAACCATAATCATGAATTGCCTAGCCTTAACCTCAATATATTGTATCCCATATCTGGACTTTAAACCATCTAATAACGTCACGGGAGCTGATTTTTCGTCTCATAAGGGTCTCAATGAAGTGAGTGTGTACATCTTTTAGTCTCCAAATTGTGATAAAGACCTGCCAACACTCAGATGGCGCTGAGCTAATATTGCAAGTAAAAGCTGTAAATGTTCCTACTACTGCTACTTCTACTACTTCTAATACTACTACTGTTACAACTAAAATACTTTAATAGCGTTATTGTCACTTCTAGTATACCAGAACAAATGACAGGATTAGAATTATTTTCTAGCTAGCTGCAAGTAAAAGTTGTAGATACTACTACAACCTTGATTATACGACCCATGCTGCTAAAACTACTCATACCATTAGAAATACTTTAAGATCATTATTGTCACTACTAATGTGTCATGACAAATTACAGTGTTAAAGTTTTTTGGGGTTTTTTTATAGCTAGCCTAGTGTTAAAACCGCCACTACTGCAGTTTGTTCTGCCCAGCTGCCACTAAAAATACTGCACTGCACTTTCTCACTACGGTCAAATATGAGTCTATCAATTTAGAAAAGAAATTGTAAAAGTAGCTGTAACAAACTATAACTATAAAAGTTAAAGAATGGCCTGAAATCCTCAAGCAAAGTTAAACAAGACTTAGTGTATTTGTTGGTGCGCCTGATCCACAGCACAGGGCATCTCTGCTCTCATAAAGATAACATCATGGACAATCTCCTTAGAGGAATTTAGTTTCCACTGGCGTTTACGGTTTGTTTCGGACGAGGCGTGTTAGCCCTTAACTGGTATTTACAAGCATGAGTGTTGTGATGTGCACTTGTTTAGTATTGGAGAAGCTTGTCATTAGCAAAATTGCACCATGCCGAGATCAGGCGCTATGAAGTGTAATTTAGAGATGCAATAATGATGTCCCTCTTTCATACCTTCAGCCCATTAGAGCACTGTGTTCTTTAAATGAGCAGTCCACTAAAGCAAGAACATCATGTTACTTTTCACTCACTCTTTTGTGCAGTAAACATGCCTGCTGCTCTCAACATTATGGAGCATCAAAACAAATCAGGACTGAGGGAGTACAGGCCAGAAGCAAATGGGCAAGACAAACATAAAGGGAATAGAATAAGTACTTTTCAATGGAGTTCAATGGAGATATTTCTTAAGAACTGAATATTTATTCATTTCTTATATAAAGGTTCAGTTTTGAAGTACACATTGTACAGTATTTGCAGGTTGTAGGTTGATATGGACTTATCATCTAACACAGTTCATGTTTAGAGTAGTTCTGATACTGATATTGATACTATGGCTTTAAGTATCTGTCGATACCTGATATTAAACAGTCAGTCAGTGTTCTATAAGACCACTGATTAACACTGATTTACTTGAAAAGACCCACAACCACAAATATTAATCAAAGATTATAATTTACACACATTTTATTCCATTCTGTGATATTCATCTATACAAATGTGCTCAGACAGAAAAATAATTTCTTCTTCGTGATTACATGCATTTTGATGGAATTCCTCATTTAAATCTGATTTTGTGATGTTGAATCGTTGATAAGCCCGCAGTTGGATGGACCTTGAAGATTACAGTATGTCAGATAAGAACAGCCTTGCACCATCTTTTAAATCTCTTTTTATATTTCATTTCAGTGAAATAAAAGTTACTGATTCAACCCTTTTGCTCTGTTTGATAAAGTACAAAAGGAGTGCATTGGCAGATATACTGTAAATATTTGCATGTGATTCTACCCCTCTGCCATTCCTGTAATAAATGATTTCCACTCTATCAACTTAGCACAAAAATAGCTTGCAAATTTAATACTCTACGCTAATATAATAAGGCGATCTTGCAGTGGCCAAACATCTTATTTAATTACATTTCTTTTCAAATGGTTGGAGCAGCCTCTTTAATAAACCCGGCACCCCCGCTGACAGCACACTTAATCTCCTATGTGAAAAATGATGGGTTGGATCAGCCAACTGGATTTCCATACGACTTCACAGTACAATGCCTGGGCCCATGGAACGGTAACATAAACAAAACATACAGTGGATTTCCTGGCAGCTCAATCCAATGCAGCATGTAAACAGTGCGCACATATACATGAAGTGCACTGGGGGTGGGGGGTATGGATAAACAGTACAGTAAAACTAAATATAGCAATGTGCAGTTCTCCACCTGAGCATGACATCTGCATACGAGAGCTCAGGGGAATGCACCGGAAACTATTGAAACATACACATGAATCTTAAATATGCACTGTGTAACTTTTCTGATGAGAGTCTGCCACATGCTTGTTTCTGTGAACATTTATTGCTTAGAATGTTCCACGGTAAAGCATTAAAGGTCTGCTAAGGTAACGCTAAATAAGCTTAAAGCCATGTTAGAATGTTGTGTTACCTCCTCAAAAACATACCCAGAGTTCAGTAGGCACCTGCTTCTTTCTGATGAGTTTAAAGCCATACTCTGGAACCTTCCAGGCAAAGCCATAACATCTCCATGGAGACAAACAGGTGGCAGACCTTCCACTAGAAAAGTTCTACAGTGCACCTCTAAACAAACTAACAAAGAACAAATCCTTTTACTTTTTCATTTTTCTCATTCACCCAATAGCACTTTTTCATTTCATACTTTTAAATTCTTTGATTTTCCCATTAGTTAAGGGGAGACACCACAGGCAAAACTAATTTTTATTTTTTTGGTCAGTTTGGTCTCTTAGCATCTAAGCTTTCATGTGGAAACAACAAAAGCGTCCACGCCGTTTCATATTTATTCTAATAATCAACTTTCATCCACAGACTTTTATGGAACACTGTAACTTCAAAGGCCGTTTTCTCAAAATGCATTTTTCTCCCACAGGGACATAAGCGTCACTTCTTAAAGTAGCACTTACACACACCAAACTGTCCAATCTTGTACTTAACAAGATTTTGACAAAACCTACAGAAGAGTTTTTCCAAGTTTGATTAACTCCAAAAAATTAGGTGAAATTGAATTTTTACACAAATTTTCAGTCAGATCAGTCAGTTCACTCAAATATTAAATAAGATATCTAAAATCCTCTGTATATTTTTAGTGTCAACAAAAAGAAGCAAGAAATTTAAATCTGGCTCTTTTCACGTTTCACGTTTTGAATGTCCCAAAAATGGTCACAACACATTTACACATAAAATGGCTTATGTTTATATGAAAACATTACATGACGAAAAACTTTCAAAATTTCAAAATGTGATCTTTAATTTTTTTTTTAAATTCACCTGCAGTGTCAACTATAAATTCTATTGTGCTGCACTGTGGTGAGTTATTTCTTTGGTCATATCTGTTTTTTGGTAGAGTGACTAAGAAGTGGCAGCACCTCTACACCACTATTGACCTATAAACTACACGTCTTGGCACATGCAAACCAGTGTAACTCAAGCATCTAATGAACTGTCTGACCCTGTTAAATAAAATATGAATCAATTAGGAGCCGATTAAAATGAGTTTAGTGAAGCGTGCAGTGTTCAAAGTCATTTCACCTTGGACTCCCCCTCGCTCCCTCCACATGTTTAGAACAAGAAACAAGAAACATGCAACAGACCCTATCTTCTGCTAGCTGACCATGTCCAGCATGCGACATGAATACAGATGTGTCTAAAAGCACAGATATTACACGGTGGGAGATGGCTGGGGACTGGCTACTCTGTGGAAAGGCTCTGTTGGTTTCAGTAGCTCAGGGTCGCAGCTGCACTTAGCCCAAAAATGTCACCTGCTAATAAAGGCACTAGATGTTCCCAGGACATATCCTCCATCAGGGGCGAAATGTCATCTCCCACGGCAACACTAAAATATATTCTGCCATAACTTATACAAAACTTACGTTCACATTTGCAAGTGGGTTTGAAAGCAAATGTTCTCCAGTAAACTTTGACTCCTTCCTGAGCCTTGATAAATGTTGTTTTCAGAAGGTAGAAGTAGGTAGAGTAGCTAAAATGTGTACTCGAGTAAAAGTATTGCATTATACCTGCTTTTCTTCATGGAGATGTTATTGCTTTGTCTGAAATATTTCACAGTATGGCATTAAACCTTTCTATCTTCATGGAGACCAAACCAGGTCAAGTTACAGGTCAGATCTGTGGAGAGGCGACCCCGCGCACAGCTACAATGTCTGTTTTTCTAGGTATTTTTGAGCTATAAAACCACCTGTAATTTGATAAATGTGAAGTAGATCTGTTTAATGTCATATTCTGGAACATTCAAAACAGAGCAATGACATATCCATAGAAACAAGAAGGTGACGGACCTTGAACCCTCTAACTGAAAAGTTACACAATACACCTTTAAGTACAAGTAAAAACCCAAATACCCAAACCCAAATAATTAAAATAAAAGTATTTGGGGAGAATGAGTAGACAAAATAATTATGCACATGTTTGGGTATTTCCAATTAATAAAAAGGGAAAAATAATCATATCTAACATAAAGTGTAAGGCACATGTTTGAACCACATAATACTGTCAACATAAAGTTTTGGTCAACATAGTGGATTTACTCACAGTGGGAAGAGTAACAGCCATTCCATCACACATATTTTTACTCAAGACAAAGTACTGCTAGTTTGAACAAAGTATTATTCAAGTAAAAGTATGGTGTCTTAACTCAAAAGTTTATCCAAATGAAAAGCAAATCATCTTGTATAGGTCAAACTGAAATATAGCAAAAATGTGATCTGAACGTATGTGAGAGAAAATGCCAAAGAGAAGCATAAGTTGAAAATTGCAAATAGCCCTTATCATTCAGTTTGGGGCACGTACATGGCAGGAACTCCTCTGTCATCTGTTATGCTTTGTATTCAGCGTAACAAGGTAAACAGAGATATCCAGAAATGGGAGAGAGTTTAGAGTCTGAGGGGGTGGTACACACTATTCTGCTGCCCTGGTGTTACTTTATGGTAAATGATGAGGGCAGTGTGTGGCTCAGGCTTGTTATCATGTGAGCTGTTTTCAGGAAAATTATTCAGTCTGTTGCAGTTTTTCATTTACTGTCACTGTCTCCTTATCACTCTGTTATCAAATACCAGAGCTGGTGTGAGGTGACTCCCAACAATATACAGACAAGAGTATTCCTTCAGACAGATTACAAGATTCATGTCCTCAACTTAACTTCTTAAACTCTGTGGTTGTAAGATACTTGGCTAAAGCTTTGGACTGGACTCACCACACAAATGCACTTTTTTCACTACTAATGTTTATGGCATTATCTACTGTTCCTAGTATTTATTTACTTATTTATTTTTCCAGTTTGGCAAACTAGGTAAATTTGCAGCTTTCTGGTCAAAATCTATGTCTGAATCTAACTGCAATTTCAAGTAGTTGGTGACATCACACAAGACTGCCCTGATTAAAGTCAGTTGTTTATGTTTACTAGCACGTGGCTGCAGAGTGGAGTTTATCTGTTAGACCGTCGTTTTTTTAGTCCACAGGTTTGCTCAGTTTATCAGCTCTATTTGAAATATGGTTGTAGGCAGAGTTTATGTGGTATAATGTCTAAATGTAAACTTAGTATTACTTTACCAGAAATATATATATATATATATGAGTAATTTCCTGTTATTTTTAAAGGTAACGCAAAACCTTTGTGTTTGCCCCACAATCTGGAAGTGAAAGGCAATGTTCCATGTCTTCTTTACTCTTACCAATTATTATCTTTCAGGTCAGTACACGGTAAAATCACCCATATGTTGAGGTCATTACTCAATGTTTTACTGTTCACACATATTTTTACTCAAGTAAAAATACAAAAACAAAGTACTGCTAATATTTGCAAGTTAGTGGTCAAGGTTTAGATTAGCAGTGTAGTTACCCGCGTCTGAAATGCACACGGTCCGAAACATCGCAATATTAGTAAGATGCAGTGTTACAGGTTTAGGCACTTTGTTTTATTTGTTTATTTGTTTTTATACAGTCTATGATCTCAAACGAAGTACCAGTGAGTAATGTATTTGGGTTTGAGACAGCTAAACTGATATTTATTAACAAGTTAATGAGGAAATACAATCAGACAGTATTGTTTATTTAAGTATTATAAAAATATTTTTGACCAAGTTTAGCATATCAGAAGTGTACATTCTAGTGTCCAGTCCACATTAGCAGCTGTCCAGGTCGGGCTGTACTCTGCTGCTGGAGCGGGACGGTACAAGTACATACATGGTGATGACGTCTCAACCAATCTGTGACCGCTGTGGCATTTAAAAGCACTGCCAGCGTGGGTAATGTCTGCAGTCTTTGCCTCATTACCAGGCAGCAAAGAGGGTGTAAAAAAAGTTATATATGGGTACAATAAAACAGCTCCGGAGCCCCACGATGCAAGGCCGCACCAGTAGAGGCACAAGGAATATATAATTTGGATGGGCCGTGACAGAACTGGCTTAGTTTGTGTTCTGAACACTGCGCACGTGCGCCCCTCTCACGCTCACGCACCCCTGTAAGCCCGTGCACGCACACACACATTAACCATTCCACAACCATTCTAATCCAGTGTCTATGGGGTTACTTTAGTCTCATTAATATTCACAGATGTACACAGGGTAATCTACAAATAGTCATTGGTTTGTACATGTGTTTTGATATCCACAAATCCAAATTTAATATTTGTAACTTGTATTTCGGTCTTTACAAATAGATGTGTATATATCTTTTTTCATTTGCAAAAAAACAAAACAAAAAACAAAACAAAACAAAACATTAACACATGGGGAGGATGCCTGCATGACTGATATGCGCCATGAGCGCACAGAGCAGGATGTGCAGGATGTGCAGGATGTGCAGGTGTACGTCTCTTGAGCCGCTGTACAAAGCTCTACTGACCGCTGCTGCCAAGAGAGCAGCACATATGAGACGTGCATCTGCTCCGCTGTTACAGAGTCCGGCCGCTCCACGGCTCCGTGCAGTTTTCTACGGTTCTGATGGCCAACCTACTGCTGACTAACTTTATAAACTAACCAAAGCGGCACAATGGGAATAATATGGTCACGAAAATAAATGGAGCGGATGACAGAAAGGGTATGAGGATGTGAGGAAATCCGACATTGCAGCATTAGGACCGCAGACAGGGTAAGAAAACACACTTTATTTAGATCCAGATCAAACCAAACTAGAAAAGCACTCAGAGAGCGCAGACCTCCGCCAAGCAGCTCAGTTTTCAAAGTGATCCAGAATCCAGGATTTCTTCTGGATCATCACCAAAATTTAATCATCTGTTGGATTTACCATTAGGAACATTTCCTGAAAATTTCATCAAGATCCGTTCATAACTTTTTGAGTTATCTTGCTAACAAACAAACAAACAAACAAACAAACAAACAAACTCAGGCGAAAACATAACCTCCTTGGCGGAGGTAACTATAGAGCAGTGCTAAGCCGATACAGGAAGCAGGTGAGGGGCAGTGTTCTGCTGCGGGAGGGCATCCGGATAACGCACGAACAACCCGCATGGCACAGGAACATGTTATGAATTTTAAGCATTTATCATCCGAATATATTTCCAAATACAATAAGCCTTGAGCACGTAACACGTTGTTTTTCAGTGAACTAGTTTAATATTTACTTTTACGATTCTGGCAATTCACTGAACGCGCCACACCTCGCCCTCAGTCTGATCCACTCCACCCGATATTCAGCCAAGGCACACCCAGCCAAGGCACACCCAGGCATGGCACACCCAGGCATGGCACGTGTCGGACTTTGGCCCACCGGTTGGAGGAGGTGGGCCAAAGCACGGCAGGTTGTTCATTTACGCACACGCACGCCTTTACTATACTTTATATGCCTTGTCACTAATGTTATTCATAAGAGGAAAACAGTGATTAAACTCCAAAACACACCTTCATTAAGGACTGTGGACGGTGAAAGTTTTGCAGCCTCTCGTCTCCGGCTGTCCTCAGTCCTCTGCGCTGTTTTTATATCCATAAACTCACGGAGGAGCGCGTATCATAAAAGGACGCATATCTGCCTCAGTATTTAACAGATGTTTTTGCCGCTGGACTGGACTTATTTCTCTGCTAAAAGCTTTAGCTCTGCTGCGCGACATGTAAACAAACAGCGCTGCGTGATGACGTCAGCGGGCCGTGGCCTGTTCACGTGCGCAGGTGTGAGCACGGCACGGTCATATATATATATATATATATATATATATATATATATATATATATATATATATATATATATATATATATATATATATATATATATATATAATTTTTTTTATTTTTTTTATTTTTTTCTCACAACTCCTCTGACCTGTAGAAATATAGGTATATAGGTTAAAGCATTTTTAATAGCTGCTTGGGTTGAAGCTTTTACTCCCTGCAGCAAAAAATACCAATGTTATCTTAGCAAACTCAGACTATTGCAATAAATAAACCAAAAGAGTATGTGCAACTAGAGATCCTTTTATCACTACTATTTCATCAATTATGTAAGTCCTAAAAGTGGACCAAAATGGGTCAGTGTTGGATGGACTCACTTAGCTATAAAGACGCTCTGTAGGGGGACAAAGTGAAGTAGTGCACCAAACTAGTGCACTATGGGGCTGCTAGGGGGAGTCAGGTAAGGACACACAAGAGCCGTTTGTCTTTGGTTAGTGAACTGTGTTTTGAAAGGCGATATCACAATTACATTAGTGGGAATCCTGTATATTTAGGTTGTGTTTTTCTCTCAAACAGAAAACACCATTCCACCTTGTGATGTCATGTGGTAATACAGGAAGTGTTTCACTCAGTTTTGTAACTCCATACACCTTCACTTGAATATTTTGGGTTATTTCAAGCCCCAGAATTGCCAGTGTCTACTGAACTAAAGGTAAAAGGAACTGTTAACTTGAAAACTACCACTGCATGACATCACAAGGTGGAACAGAGCATTTTGAGCTTTGGAGATGTGGACAATAATGCAGGGTTACTCAAACATGTGTGAATGAAACAAAACACAGCTCTATGTATGTTTTTGAAGAGGTAACAGCATTATAACAGGACATAAAGCTAGACAAGAGTCAATTTTGTGTAATATAGGACCTTTAACTAACACATTTCACTCGCCAAGACTAGTTTCCATCTATATTTTCATAAACTAATATTAGGATTATGCAGTAAGTGAGGTTAGGCTAGGATTAGCAGTAACTGATACAGTTGGTCTATATGTCCTCCCAGAATTCATGTGCGCCCAGTAGCATTTCTAACTGATGTGTAATAAAATGGGTTCATGCATGTATTTGTAATAGCTTTCATCATTCTGTGGTATATAATGTTGTGAACTGCCTAAGAAAGACATTTAATTGCATGGACAGGTTAAAGTCCCACTAAGTAACTTTCTGGAGGTGGCATGTCACACTTTTCAATGAGAAAGTAAATGTTTTTGCTAAAAAGTCACATACTGTGGCTTTAAATGTGCACTGGGTAACTTTTCTGGAGGGGTCCGCAACCTGTGTATCTCCATGGAGATGTTAATGCTTTGGCTTAAATTATCTACAGTATTAAACAAATCTGTCTCACATTTATTCAACTACAGGTGTTATTTATTCCTAAAAAATAACTTATAATACATCAGTTTTTACTGTGAGTGGGGTCACCGCTGCACAAATCTGTAATTTGGCATGCAGGTCTCCATGGACATTCATAAGTTTATGGTTATACTGTGGAACATTCTTAGCACATCTCCAGACAAGTTACACAGTGCATCTTTAAGTATGCAGCTGTTGGCACTCGGGTTTTCATATTGCTCAAGTGTATTCTATGGACCATGAACATAAAGCATGCTGCAAGAGTGAAAAGGTAGGGCATCCAGCACATACTTTCCACTATCCTGAAAGATGACCTGTTTACTTTTTGAACACACTAGCTTGTCTATTGATACTTTGCAGCTGATGTCATCTACATTCCCTGGGGTGTGATGCTAACTGAGGTACTACTCAGTCTTAAAATCTGTTACTCAAATTAGACTTTAATCTGAGTTTTATTTTAACACAACCATGAAGAAGGGACTCTACAACAGGTGAGCTCATTTGTGCTCTTAAACAAGTCAAGACAAGGAACGCTTTTATTGATGACAGGCTCCTGAATATGAGCTGTTTAAATCTATTTTGAATTTTTTAGGATGTTCGTAAAACTTTTTTTGGCAGTGTTTGTTAATGTGTGCATTGTGTCACCATGGTAACTACATGCAGAACATCCCCAGAGCGATGACACTGGAAAGTATAAGTAGTAAGGAAAGTTTTGCATCACCTGTTATATACTTGGATGTAGCAGTAGTTCATTTTGTTGCACTTTACGTAACTGTGAGACGTCAGTGTTTTAAATGCTTCTATTTTAATCGTCTTCAGAATCTGCACCTGTGTCTTCAGATGCCAATAAATGAAGCCAATTAGATTTTCCATTGTGATCACCACCCGTGAGCAGATAAAGCCTGTCCATAAAGAGTCTATTACACACACTGTCCTCACTTCACTCAGGACCTTGACCTTCACCCTCCAGAAACTAATCACGCTTTTGCTTCATCGCCACTTAAGAAATATCACAGTAATTGTCAGTGATGGGAAGAATACTTTTGTTACAGAATACTGAATACTTAAATTAAAATGTATTTTGTAACATATTCCAAAACATGGTCCAATCAGAGTACTGTATTCTGAATACAGGAACACAGAAAACTTTTACATTAGGCTGCATTTAAATTGCAGTGTAAAGTTGCAACATAATATTAATAACAGCTTTATATTTGCTTCACTGTTTTTAAAGCATTTTCTTTCACTTATTGGAGATGGAAAAATTGTACGTGCACTCACCACAGGAGCGTTGGTTTCTATTTTTCTCACAGATTCTGGGCAGTTTGTAGCCTAAATTACATGATCAAATACCATGATGTATTCCTTTGATTTTAGAAAAGTAACTGTATTCCGAATACCACCAGATGAAAAATTTACTTTAGTGGAGAAACTTGTAAACATTGTTACTGTGAGCAGGGCCACCTCTCCACACCTGCTTGTCTCCAAGGAGATGGATCAGTTTAATGTCATGATACACTCCAGACAAAGAAAGTAACTCTCAGTGAACACAAGCAGCCATGCCTTCCACCAGAAACGCTACAGTGCATCTTGAAATATAACAACAAAAAAATAACAAATACATCATTTACTGCCAATGTTGTGAATAGAGGTATGCTATTACTTAAAGGTGCATTGCTGAACTTTTCTTGTGGAGGGTGCGCTACCTACTTGCGTCCATAGAGATGTTAATGCTTTCCCTGGAATGTTCCATGGTATGACATTAAACATATCCATCTAGCATTTAATTATTATGGGTGTTTTTATTGCTCAAAAATACAGTAATTCCTTCTGTGAATAGGGACAACTCCACAGATCTGAACTGTAATGTAGTGGAGTGCTATAACCTGCTTGTCTCCCTTGTGATAGAGGTTTAATCTATACTGTGGAACATTCTAGACAAAGCAATAACATTTCCACTGAAACAAGCAGGTGGCGGATCCTCCACTAGAAATGTTACACAGTGAACCTTCAAAAATATTCTACAAAAAACAAACACTGAATTATCGTTGATTCACAATCGCCACTCCCTGACCATCTCAGGAGGACCACACTGGGTCACTTGTCCGCAGTTGAGTCTGAGGCGTCTGAATAGTTCCAGATCTTATGTAAAACTTGGTATCGTCACGACAGATGCTAAAATAAACAACTAATAAACAAGCCAGACGAGTGCGCTGTGTACACGGTCCACTTCGCTCAGGCAGGTGCTTCCACTTCATTTGCCTGATTGAAACGCCGTCTGAGAGCCATGTTCTTGAATATATTAAAACTTTGAATGAGAAGAAGTATGTCTCATATAACCAGCAATAAACACGGTATGACAGCTTCAATTCAACCTTAAAAATGTATGAACTTACATGGCTTTTTATAGGTACTGCTAACTTTACGTAAGTTTACTTAAGCAAAAGTATTAAAGTACCTATATAAACATGTACTTAAAGAGTAAAAAGTAGAAGTATTTTTACACAAATCTAATAAAGCTACAAATGATTTTGATACAGATTTGAGTTGAATTTTGTTCGACAGAAACAAAATTGATTTTTTTCCAGCTGTTTTTATGTGCATATTTTTGTATGCTCAGACTTCAAATGTGTTCTAAATAAACCCCTCAGGCATTTCAGCAGGCCTCAAACTATAATAAAAAATACTTTTACTTTTCAGTCGAGTAAAAAATGTAGTGGAGAAGAAAGTATAGCCACCTTCTCTCAAATGTAGTAAAGTAAAAGTAAAAAGCTGGTCAAATTTTGCCTTACTTCACTGGGCATTCAAAGGAACCACTCACATATTCACTGTAGAACTTATCGAACTGTGAACCTTGAAGTTAAAGAGCATATTCTCTCCCTTCTTAGTCACAGCCTTTTTTTTCTTTATTATGAAGAGGAAAGAGGGAGCAGATGTCTGTAGCTACTATCTCCCACAGTAATATTCTATATGCTATACATTTTCCTCTAATTCAAAGTAAAAACAAATAGTATTTCACATCTTTATCTGTCCATTAGAATAGATAACAGTGTATTATAAATCATGTTTGATGTTCAATTGCTTGACACAGTGATGCCACAAACGGGACATCCATTTCTCAGAAGAACGACTACTCGACCTGGAACAGAACACTGTGATCCAGCCTCTTCTACAGATAACTGAGAAACTGCATCCAGAACAGAAGATATGAGATTCCTTTTAAGGTATCCTAAAGGGAACCTGGCTTTGTTATCTCTGAAAAATACAAATATCTGTCCTGGTATTTCTAAACAGTCAAATCTTACAGTGTACAGAACGTACCAAATAGAGCAAGTCACCCCTGGATCACTCAAACGTGCTGCTGGTTGAATTCTTGGGTTGTTATCAGAAGTTATTGCAGAGTAGAGCTGTTGTAAGAAAAAGACTGAAGTTGCAAGTTAAACATTGCCACATGTTTCTTTATTTCTTTATATAGAACAGGTTAGGTTAACATTAGGTTGAGATAGGCTTCAGTAAACAACACTTCATCTGAATGTATGATTATCAATCAATTATCGATCCTATATTACACACAATTGACTCTTGTGAGGTTTAAGCCACGTTATGTTGTTATCGCGTCAAAAACACACCTGGAGTTGGGCTTTGTTTCATTCAGGCATTAAGTAACCCTTTATTATTAGTCCATCTACATTTACAAAGCTCAAAATGCTCTGTTCAACATTGTGATGTCACGAAGAGGTAGTTTTAAAGTTAACCGGTACCTTTTACATTTTGTTCAGTAGTGATTGGCAGAGCTGAAATTGTCCAGATGATTCTAGTGAAGGTCCATGGAGTTTGAAAACATAGCAGAGAACTTCTTGTATTACCTCATGACATCACAAGGTGGAGTGTTTTCTCTTTGGGTGAAGAAGCCTAAATCTACTTTGTGTTTTAAACGTGTGAACGAAACAAAACAAAACTCCAGGTACAGTACGTTTGTGATAAGGAAACAACATTATAACATGGATCAGAAAATAGCATTTGGACTCTTTAAACTGTGCCACTGTGGTTAAATATTGGTCAGGCTGATCAAAGTCTATATATATGCATTTTTTATTTCTTTATGTGGAAGATGCATTAGTTTTATATAGGGCGTTTGAAGACTCCCAAAGTCCTTAACGCTGCATTATTCATTAACTGCACACTCAGCAGATAAATGTAAGATAATCTTGTTACCACAGCTGCCCTGGGGTGGACTGACTGAAGCCGGGATGCCAATGTGCGCCATCTGCCTCTCCGACCAGCAAACATTACATTACATAGTGGGCAAGGTGGGTGAAGTGTCTTGCTTAAGGACACAACAACGCTACATTAGCTACTGCTGTCCCAGTGCGTCACCTTGTTGTGCTAATTATATATTATTTGACTTGTGTTTTCAGACTAATATTTCAGCTTGGATTTGTGTGTAGTGTAATATAGGACCTTTAATCCAAACAAATATGGTTGTACTTATATCATAAACAATTAATAGTACTGTCCTCCCCTAAAAGCTACCAGCACTAAATATTTGTAATAAAATAATCAATCTTAATTCATAATAGATAAAGTTTTCCATGCTAACCTTGCTCACTTGTACTTTTAGTCCAGTGGTGAAGTCATAAAGAAACGTCTTAGGGTCATGGGTCTGAAACGTGGGCAGTGAGGAGTAGGCGGAGACATACCTCAGATAGTAAAGCCTGACTTCTACTTTGACCATATATTGCATTTAACTGCAATATAAGACACTAACTAACCTACTTACCCTGACACATAAACTAGGATTAGGTGAACTTCAAAGAATCTAATGTTAACTAATTATTATTATTAGTTTGACTGGCTTTATTAACCATACCATTATAAGTGGCTTCTTTAGTAATGTAATTCTTTGAAGACCTACTGGGTATATCAGGTCAAAGGCACATCAGATAGGATGAGCTAATCATGCTAATCGGCTGTAGTCAATCTAAGCCATGGTCAAGTGTGCAGGTTATAAATAACACCACTGCACTACCATAAAATTGAAGGATTTCTTAACATAAGGCAAACTATAGCTTGTCTTTAACACTGCTAAAAAGAATACAACAACCTTCAAAGGACAAAATAATAATAAAAAAACGATGTGGACTGTGTTTTACTTTATCTAAATCTAAACAAAAAAGTCTAAATGTTATAGGAAAAAGTCTTAAAACAATATGAACTAAACTTCCTGAAGACTGTTGCTATATCAACCAGCCTCTATTAATCTTATGTAATGTTTCATTGAAGTCTTTATATAATAGTTCAGTGGAAAAAATGGTAGGGCATTAGCAATATACTAAATCTGGATTCTTACAAAGTAAATGTCCCTAGAAACTCTGTACTGTGAACATTAAAAAAAAATGCACAGCTTTTAAAAATAACATTTTTTATTTACAAATATTATTAAATATTGAAAACATTAAATGCAACATAAAATTTCCATAAGGCTTATCACATTTTATATAAAGTATAAAAATATCTTTGGTTGCACCCCATTGTAAAACCATATATCCATAAAGTTAAATATTATAAACAGATATCTTATGGACAACTCTGTGTCCATTTTCTCCAGTGAGATGGTCCTAGACTTTGTACATTGTCCTACTGAGGGACATATTGCTGTCCCACAGGAGGTGTCCAGCAATTAGGAGTGTCTTACTACTGCATAAGTGACTTTTAAACAATGGTACAGGCACTGCTGGTGGTACACAGGTGTCCTCTAGTTTAGTGGTTCTCAAATACTACCTAAAAATATTTGGCCTTCTGAGTACCACCAGATCTAAACCAGGTCTAAAACAGCACTATTCTAGGGCTAAACCATGTCTAAAATTGGACTACACTATTGAGACATCAGTGACATCACACTGGGGGTGTTCTACATGTCTGTCTATGGTGGAATGTTACCATGGAGACACAATGCACACATTTGCAAAGACTGTCAAAAAAGTTTTAAAATGATTCAGATTTAAGATTAAGTCTGAAAACGTAGCTTGTGACTGTAAGAGAGACTTGTTTAAGAGCACAAATCATCTCACCTCTTGTAGTTCTGACTAAATCAGCTCAGATTTTGTTAAAATAAAAGTTCAGATTAAAGTCTAATAGAGCTTCTGACAGAGTAGTGCCTTTAGTTAGCATCACACTCCCTGGGAATGTTGATGATATCAGTTGCAAACTATCAATTACCGTGAACCACTCCAGAATCAAGCTTGGTTTAGGTCCAGGTTAGTCCAGTTTTAAGAGCTTGTTTAGTCCTGGTTTAGTCCTTGATCAGTAATGCTCATTTTCATCCACAGATTGCACTTTCAGAGAGTCCTGAATCACTGCTGGAGTGAATTAACATTTATATACAATATTTACAGATGAGTGGATTTGATCACGTCCTCGTCTTTGGTCATAGCTGGATTGTCGTACATTTGCAAACTCTTGACACTTCCCTGTGTCATTTTCTCATCTTTTTCCTCTTTGTTGCAGCATCTACAACATTTACAGCAGCAGCAGCAGTGCTTTCCACAGAAGCCCAATGACACGGTTACCACGTGGTCCCAGGGCGCCAGGGAGTGCAGCGGCCTGGGCAGAAAGTCCCAAGTGCGCAGGAATTCGGGCAGGGCGCGCGAACACCTCTTCTGCATCACGTTTATGATGATTACGAAGATCACAATGGCTATAATAGGAACGCCGATGCCCACTAGCACCTGCCATCCAGCCAGAGACAGCCCAAATACGGTTATGGGCAGCACCAGGAAGCACAGGATGAGGTAGAACGCCGCGAACCAGCGGTACTTGGCCGTCTTGTTGCCCAGACCGCGAGCCAGGCGGATGGGGATCCTCTGGACCGGAAACGGGTACCACAGCAAGATGCCCATGATGTTGAAGAAGAAGTGGCACAAGGCAATCTGGGAAAAAAAAAAAAAAAAGATCTTTATAGTCAGATTCTCCAACATTGGAAACACATGGCTGTGAATATGACCATGCAATTATTATTTTTCTACTTTAGAACATCAAAATAGGAAAATAAAATTGTTATACATATGAAATTAGGTTACAACTGTATTACACAACACTTCAATTAGAAAGGTTTAGACAACTACTTAATCAATACTGTCACCCCATTAAGACCTTAATTAAAGGCACTGTAGCACATTTTTATTGTCTTTAAAATATGGAAAACAGAAGTAGTTCATTTCAAATGTTTTTTCACAACTCTCAGAGACCAGTACGGATTTTTGCCATGTCACTTAGGATGCTATTACGCACTTCCTGATTATTTTGACCAGAGGAGCTGCTTATACATTATATCTGCCCTGGGCCATGACATACCGTGTTTTGCTCAAATACATGGGGATAAAATCGGATTCAAGGTAATTGAAGTAGTTACTAAACCTGAATCAAACTTAATAAACTATTTGTTCACTATGAATTACGTCTTTGTTCATACTTTATTAAGGCTAATGAAAGTATAGTTCTTATAAAGTGTTACAGATATTTACATATAGATCAAGTGGCAAATGACCGTTAATGACCTGATACCTGACCCTGAGAAAGTTTGCAGAGTGTTTAAAATGTGCACTAGTTTGAATTTACAGTGCTTTTTGACATGATTGTTCAGTTTCCCTACCATTAATAACATAAAATAGTGACCCTTTAAAATTTTAATGCCAACATCAATTTTGCCCACTTTTTAGCAACATAACCCTTATTTTCTATTTCCAATGACAGAAAAATATCGGTCAGCTTTTCCCCAGACACAGACGAGCCCCATGAGTGAAATGCATGGAGAGGACAGCACTAAAAATATGAATTATTTAAAAGAAGTCTTGTTTTTTGCAGCTCAGATATGTTGCTGAAACTGCATTTATTTTTACAGCCCCTTTTACTGCTAAATGTTGTTTGTTGTTCATTTGCAGTACTTGGTCACCCAGAAGAGCCGTTCTGATTTGATAAGGCCCATAAACTGGAATTATAAACTACGCTATCGCTACTCATGTAACTTTGTGGCTTTATATCAGCCATAAAATCTTTATCATTTGTTAGCACTGATGCACATGCCATTACGCAGGGCAGTAGCAGAAATAAATGAGTGGACTTTAATATTTTTAAACATGAAACATAATTCAATACTTGTGTAATTAGTTTAAGTAGATTTTGAAGTTTTATGTGCCTTTTTGACAGTTTGAGAAATATAATATGTAAAAATTGCATTAATTGTGTATGAGTTATTGTATTAAATGTGAGTATGAGAGTATTGAATTGCTTAATTCTCACATATTTGCTTTTTAATGATTTGCTTATAATACCAGCAGTAATATATTCAATAACACCACTTGCATTATTAGTAACATTAATGGTTGTATTATCTCCAGTAAAAAATGTAAAATGAACTGTTGTTAGTATTTCTAGTGGGTCTTTTACTCAAGAAATACTTTGAATACTACATTTTTAATGAAAATATAGTTAAGTAACATATTGAGTATTGAGTGCTTCTTTAAGCTCTGCCTTAAACATGAGCAGTGTTTACCTGTAAAGAGTTAGCCAGTGTTTCTCCAGGACTCGCCATCGCTGCGAGAATAGCTGTAGTCGTTGTGCCGATATTAGAGCCCAGAGTTAGTGGATACGCTCTCTCCAAACTGATCACTCCAATACCTAGAGGAGAATCATTATTAGTCTTGAGAAAGTCGAGGAAAACCTTGGAGTGATGTAGCAGCGCCTTACCCACGAGAGGCGTGATGGCTGAGGTGAAGACGGAGCTGCTCTGGACTATGAAGGTCATCCCTGCTCCCACCAGGATCGCAATGTACCCAGTGACCCAGGAGAATGGGAATGGGAAGTCTGTGGAGAAAAACACCACAGGTTAGGCTTCAGTTAAATATACAGTCTGCCAGAGTGTCATAGAAAGTACCAAACAAACAAAATCTCCATAGACAATATCAGGTCATTTTAATAGTGGCAAATGATACTTCCAGGAACTCAGCCTCAAATTGCACAAAAGTACTTTGTAGTTTACACTTTTTATGTACTTAATTTTATGACAAAATAACGCAATCATGGGTTTCAACTTGCTGGTTTTATCCACCATTTTTTAACCATTCAAAAGCTATAAAAAATTGTTCTGGATTGTGAATTGCCATGACAACGGTGCTTCTTTTCAACCATTGTGAAACCCATGGATGTAGGATTTCATGAAATGTTTATCCCAGTATTCCTACATTCCCCAGGGTTATAAGTGGAATTAATATGATTAACTGAGATTCAGGAGCAGGACCACGCCTCAACCGCCCTCTCCTCCTCAACAGCGAACCACAGCTCACCGCAACCACACCTCTAATTTCCAAGAAGCCATCTGTAGCTGCCTATCCCATCATCCCAGTTTGTCTCGGCTAACTCCCTATTTCGTTTGTCTTTCAGCTATACGACATCTGCGAAGGGGGGTCCCGTTCCGGCTGGGCCAATTGACGATTGAGACGGAGCCCCCACCCTGAGTCTCAGTCCAGCCATCACCACCTCATTCATCCAGACATTCATCGTTCATCCATTAATAAACATCTTCATCGCATTACGTTGTTGGTGTGGTCCTTGCTAGTGAATATGTTTTGTTTGTGCTTTTCCTCTCCCTCAGGACACTGGACTGGACCTGAGACGGCTGAGGAAACACAGAGATTCTATACCTGCACCGCTCATCAGCGCCACCACCAGGCAGGGAGAGGCTGACTATCAAGCAGGTTTGTCAAATTCACTATTGTACTAAGTAGATGAATGAGATGACTAATAAGGGATGAACAGTGATGGGAAGAACACTTTGAAAATGTAATTAGCCACAGAGGAATAAAACAACTTTATGTCTGTGGCACTGTTGCATTAATTGATCACTAATTAGAAGGAACCCTAGCATGTATTCCTTTGATTTTAGGAAAGAGACTGTATCTCAACAAATGAAAAAGTACGTAATGGAAATTTTGTATAATAATTACTTCTCAGCACTGGGTATAAAATAAAATTCCTCAGATACATTCTGTAATGATTGACCTCTTAAAGTTGTAACACATTTACACTTCTGTTTCATTTTGTAGACTAGTAAGACAGAATGACCTGCCTTATTAAAAAGTATATATCTCCAAAATATACACAAAACTTGACATGTTGAGTTGTGTGTACCTGTGTTGAGCACCTTCTTGATGACCACAGCCACTTGACCTTTGAGCATTGAGTTGAGAAGTTTCACAATGAGGATGAGACAGGTACACAGGATCAGCAGAGAGAGCGCCATCAGGATCAGACCTATGGCCAGGTCCGGGAGGTTCACGTTGGCAAACAGGTGGTGGCCTGCAAGAAAGTCAAGCACACTTTTTAATTATATAAAACTGTGATGTAGGAAGTGTTCTATATTAACTTGATAAGACACATTAGCAGCTTCTTTAGCATCTTACAGATACTCAGCTGTTATTCCAGAGTAAATGTCAATACATATTTCAACAACAATATCTATTTACAGTAAACACCGACTTCATCTTGTTTTGCACTTTCAGCTTTTGTTAGTACCACTGGATGGATCTTTGCTCAGTAGAACTATAGTCTATATACTGTATAGAGTTCAGCTTCCTGTTATACGCAACATTTTGAGGACCCATTCAAAAGATATAATTATTTTTTTTTATTGTTTATCGCAATGGCAATGCTTCTAATTTTTCATTATTCTGAATTCTACGGACAGCAAAACAAATTCCCCCAAAAATCCTAACTCGTTGTTTGGCATGTGTCACCAGCACACATATGCATCTCATTCTAAATACTTCGAGATGTTTTGCAAAAATAGTGGTTTGCTTCATTCTCCCTGTTGCTTTAGATCCTGAATGGTGCTATTGACCAGGCAGTGGGGTCACACAGAGGTATTAGCTGAGTCACATACTCAAAGGTAGGCTTTGTTTAGAGTGGAGAGCGTAGGGATAAGGACAGGCCTTGTTAATGACCATCTCCTCGTGTTTCCTTTCCTTTGGTAGATCGGGTAAAACTATTTGCTTTGTCTGAGAGGTTTTCTCATAGATGCACTTACATCTCTCCAGGTTGATGGTATTAGTGATGTTGATCTGAGTCCAGGTTAAGTTGCCTTCCTCCCAGCATAAGGAGCCCGCGGTGCAGTTTTGTACAGTCGTATTACTGGTAGACTGAGGACACAGTTCAAAGCAGTTCAGTACAAAACACAATGCAGCGGTAAATAATAATTGTTTTAGATATGAGCTTTAAATTACTACATGCTACATTAGCCGTTTTATGAAACAGTAGAGGATTTAACCTTGACAAATATGATCTAACGAAACAATCACCGCACGCAAAATACATGGACAACAATAGCATTAGTGCAGTGGCAATAGTAGTCATTAAAAGTGAGCTAACCTTGGATTCACAGTGTTATGCTCTTAATGCAGCACAATGACTCTATAGCTGAATAATATTTGTGCTGCTGCGGTCAGGCTTACCGTGTTAGAGAAGGTTTTGCACCAGCGCTTGACCAGACTCTTGTTCCTGGCAGCGGGGTCACCGGTGGCAATTCCAGTAATTACAGACTTGTCCAGCTATAGGAAAAACAGAGGAGACAAAAACAGTGTTATTACCAAGGTGTCTTATTTTGTACTTTTGCCACAGTTACACTTCTACCATGTGCTATGCATGTTAAATTTAGATTCAATTTTAAACTGGATGCTCTCCCTGATATACAGATCTCCATCTATCCAGGTTTGGGACTAGCATACAAAGTATGTGGGCTGGTAATGGTAAATCTTTACATTTTAAAGAAGCTTTATAAACATGAAAAACAGAACTAGTTCATTTTTAACTATTTGCAGCGGTCACACACATTCCTACCATCTTAATTATTCACTGCAATGAGTTTATAAGCGCTTTTCACCACTTTCAGAGCAGAGTTTACACAGTAATACTAACAATGACTAGCTTGCTAACAGTGCACTTCCTGATTCTCGGACGATAAAACGCTCTATTATCATATGCAGACAGAACAGATCGATTTTTCAGATTGTACCTGTACAATGGAGTCAGTGAGGGGGTCTGTGATCACGTTGAGCAGGTCGGGAGCGTCCTCTCCACTCTGAATGTTGAACGAGTCGATGATCAGAGCTGTGAGTTTGTACAGGACTCCAGTGGCCACCTCCAAAGGCAGCAGGATCAGCACGGACAGCCAGTTAAAGAAGTCATGCACCGTGGCCCCAGCAAACGCCCTGGAAATACACAATCATACACAATCAGCCATTACATTAAGACCACGGACAGGTGAACAACACACATTACTGGATTACTTAAACTCTATGGATCTGTAAACATAGGTCAATATTCTAGTAAAATAAGAACTGTTTATTCTGTAGTAGTTTTGTGCAATTAATCAAATTTGAACTGAAATTCAGATTCAGCCATGTTGAACCATCAGTGGTGTGGTTGGGGGGTTTTATTGGAGAGTTCCATAACTAATCCTCTGTCCGTAAAAGATTATGGTTTGGAGCAAAGTTCAGTTTGGATATTTTTTGTGGTAAAAAAAAAATACCACAAAAAATTATTAAAAGTCTGTATTGTTTATATTCATGGAAACATTTTTATTTTGTTTTTGAAAAGAATAAATAAAATAGAATTTAAAAAATCAAGTAAGTTGATTTTACAATTTGCTTACGTAAGGGAAATTCCAATGGCTCAATGATGTAATAGATAATACAGTAGCTCATGCGTCTCCTAACCAGTAATGATGATAAAGCAAAGCATCTCTTAAAGTGAAAAGTGGATTAGATAATAACTATTCATTAATAATTTGCTACATGTATCTAATTCCTTAATAAATGAATCTGTGTGTGTGTGTGTGTGTGTGTGTGTAAGTGGGAGCTTTGTAAAAGAGAGGAAAGTTTTACAGGTTTACAGACAGGGTTAATATATGACAGAGTAGAGGGGATTGTACCTTCTAAACTCATTCCTGTCTCCAGCCTGCATCATGGCCACAATAGTGTTAGTGACTGATGTCCCAATGTTTGCTCCCATAATGATCGGGACGGCAGACTTCACTTCCAGCACTGCAGCAAAGCAATAATACATTTTACTCAGATATTTACCAAAAAAAAACTCAAGTGTAGTCCTGGTCTAGTCCACATTCATTTTGTGGTATGTGTCCAAGTAATGCCAGTAAAGCTGCATTGATTTACTTATTTTTGTATAGCTCAAGATCACATCAGAGCTGGTTGGGGTTAGGGTTAGTATCAGATCTATTTTAGGTCCAGAATAGAACTAGGTCTGGGCAAGTGTCATGAATAGAGTACCTTATAAAACAACCTATGCATATTGAATGTTATGCAAATCAAAATGAGTAGTTAGTAGTAGAAAAGGTAGTGGTGGTAGTAATATGAGATTTGTAATATTAGAGTTAACAGCAATTCTAGCACTACAAGTACAAGTTTTAGCATGATAGTAGCTAATAACAATAGTGGTGGCAGTAGTATTTTCTGCTATTGTGACACTAAATAAACAAAATGACATAAGCATAGACAGATTTTGGTGATCAGACTTGACTCACGTCCGGAGGAGACCATGCTGACCACGATGGACGAGGAGGTGCTTGAGCTCTGGACCAAGACTGTGACTAAGACGCCGATGACCAGGCCGGCCACAGGGTTCGACAGCACTGCATTCTCCTGGAAGATGTCACCAGCAGCTTTACCTGAATAAGCACAACAGAGCTTTAAACACCAAAAATACAAAGAGGCAACCACTGGGGCTATTCCTGTCCACAATGACTTAACAATATTTCAAGATTATAAAGTTAGATTGCATTTTTTTCTAAATTTTCTTCTTTATTGACTTAAATGCAACTTGGGCCAAGATTTTGAAAGCACTATTGTCCGTGTCTATGGCAAATATAAATGTACAATGAACTAACCATGGAGGCTATTCTAGTTTTACATGACTTCAGCAAACTTGGGCAGTCCATGCATAATATAAAATGTTGTTGACATTATTTTATGACTAAACTACTACTACTTAGTACTAAAACAGGAATTACTGCAATTACTATAGGTCAAACTACCAGTTATAATTGTACTGTAAACTGTATCATTTTAAGTTTTAAGTTTATTTAGTCTTAGTTTGAGGAGGAGATCAAATAAACAGGAAAAAATAGTAACAACAGAATCTATTCTTGGTATTGTATTCAAGAAATTCACTGAGCAATGTTACTGCTAATATTGTGGTGTGATATAGTAACTGAAAATGAACTACTTTGTATAAAATGTGCACTCCTGTATTTTAGTGCACAATCAACCATTGTTTTAGCATTTTCTGTACACAGCTTTTTCTTTTTAATATGTTCTTACCTCCGACCAGTTGAAAAGCAGAACTCAGAACATCCAAGGAGCAAATGAACAGGTAGAGAAGTCCAAGCAGCAGAACCAACTTCAGTAACCCGGCCAGGACTCTCATAACCTTCCCTCTTGTGTCCAGGTCTGCACAGAAACACTGGTATAAGCCCCATACTATCCTTCAATAGGGGTGACTGAGAGTGGAAGGGCTCACCTGACCACTTCAACCCAGTGTCTTTCAGCTCAGGCAGGTCCCAAGGGTCTTCCTCTTTCTCCTCATTCATCAGATCCACAGTAGAATAGGCAGGGAGTATAGCCACATCCCTACTGCTGGAGGATTTCTCTACAAGTACCATCATGTAAAAAGAAAGTCAGTGTAAGTTGCTACGGTATAAACTGCACAAAGTTAAGTATCTAAAGATGAAGGACATACCAAGATTGGAGGAGTGATCGGTCCCCTCTTCAGGTCTGGGAGCCATGACTGAAGCAGAAAAATAACATATTTTCAGTTACAAAAGTACAAGTACAAAAACACACAATATTTCCACGTACTGCATAGTAGGAAATGCAAATGAACCTATGGGCATGTCCAGTGTTTAATCTTATATCTGTGAAACTAAACCAGATAGGAGGCACTCAGTGTAACGTACAAACGGTAATAGTGATTAAAAAAGTTCTCTTCTGTAAACATATGATAACTATAGTCTGTATTAAGATAAATGTGTCTTGTGTTAGTAAATGAAAACACTTAGTATCGTTGTTCTTTACGCACCTGTTGAGAGTGGAGCAGAGCAGTGCCGTGAGGATGCAGGAGGAGGCTCACCTGTGTTACCTGTTACTCGGTCCTGGCACAGCGCGGCTTTTATACGGCCATGCGCGCGGCTTACGCACGCATTAGTTCAAAGATCGCGCACACATGAGCAAGAAGTGACTCAGGAGAGGAGAAGGTAAACCAGTGCGAGAGAGATAGCTCCTCACTCCAGTAATAATGGACTATAATGATAAAAGTTAAAGGTTTATTCGGGCCATTTGAATTTGAGGGATGTCTTGTTGTTAGGTCGGTGCTCATGGTTTTACGCATTACGCATTAATGCGACGTTGCGTATTTTACGAATAGACAACATTTAACAAAATTGCTTTCTATAGCCTACATAATGGAAAAAGGGAATAAGCCTGTCCACGATTAGGCTACTTGACCACGATGAATTTCCAGTTGTGAAAGTTTGCAATAACTGTCCATATACACAATATATTTACCTTACATTACTACACCAAGCAACAGCTAATTCCCATGGAGTGTGTGCCATCATCATAAGTTTACTTTACAGGTGCTGATACTAATGCTACATCTATATCTAACGTGACCTACTTTGGAAGTTAAAATAAACATGCTTTGAGTGCATGCATTAACACAGGTGTATACCGTGGGCCCACAGCGTGGGCCCTACAGGTGCATACAGTATTTTAGTCTAGTGCCCTCTGGTGGCTGTCTTGGAAAGGACGTTGTTTTATTGCGAAATTCTTTAAAAGGCCCGTATTACGCTATTTTCTGATCTACGTTATAATGTTCATCACAAACATATCCTGGAGTTGTGTTTTGTTTCATTCACACATGTTTAACACACAAACCCTGCATATTTAGGCTGAGTTTTTCTCTCAAACTAAAAACACTCTTGTCATGTCATGTGGTAATACAGGAAGTGCTCCGCTGTGTTTTTAAACTCCACACACCTTCACTAGAATCATTTGGATCATTTCAGCCCTGGAATTGCTGATCTCTACTGAATTAAATGTAAAAGGAGCTGTTCACTTGAAAGCTATCGCTTCATGACATCACAAGGTGGAACAGACCATTTGTGTGGCCATACCAGCTCATCAAAGCCTGATTCCGTCAGATCTCAGAGGCTAAGCTGGTCCGGGCCTGGTCAGTACTTGGACGGAAGACCACTGGGAAAATCAGGTGCCACAGTGGGGCGCCAGTGACAAAAAACTGTTGTTGTGTCCTTAGGCAAGACACTTCACCCACATTGAAATATATGAAATATAGATGAAAGTGGTGTGTGCATGAGTGATGGTGGTGGTCGGAGGGGCCGATGGCACAGATTGGCAGTCTTGCTTCCATCAGTCTGCCCCAGGGCAGCTGTGGCTACAATAGTAGGTTACCACCACGGAGTGTGGAGTGAATAAACAGTGATCTGTAAAGCACTTTGGGTGTCTTAAGGCGCTATATAAATGCAGTGATGAATTAATTAATTTGAGCTTTGGAGATGTAAACAGACTAATAATAGGGTAGGGGTTAGGGTTATCAAACGTGTGATTGAAACAAAACAACTGTGGGTTTGCTTTTGAGTAAGTAACAGCATTATAACATGGCTAGAAGCTCACTAGAGTAAATTTGGTGTAATATAGGACCTTTGATTTCTCTTCTTAATTACTATTGACTAAGAAGATAGAGTGGTCCCACATATCTAACCTTGGTCCACTGGCACTACCTGTCTCCATGGAGATAGATAACTTTAATGTGGTTTATCATAAAGCACTACATCTACACAGACTCAAGCAGGTGGTAGACCATTAACCAGAAAAGTTACTGCATCTTTAAACATCTAGTTTGATACAGCTATCCTCCTGTTTGCAGGTGATAACGTGATATAGCACGCACACAGCTAAGGTGAGGCATACGTTCAACTCAATTCAATTTATTGCTGCAGATAGGGCTATAATTGCATCTAAGGTAAACTGTGTGAAAGTGTGTAAATGATTAAACTGTAATTGTACTTACTCCCAAAGTCCCATAAATTCATCTCATGAGATCTAAAGACTTGGATATAAAAGGTTGAGCAAGTTGAAAGGGGAGATTATACAGGCTGTTATGTAACTTCATCATAAAGCTTATTACAGTTTGATGGTTTTGGTGATTTGATCACAGATGGTTTGATTATTATGTAATGTTATTGTTTTTGGTTGCATTAAATAGCACATTTAGACATAGAGTACCAGCAGCACTTGGTCAGGAGATAGGCTGAAAGGGCTTGTTTGTATTCAGGCAGTTTGTATTGTTGTGGTAAAAACATGACTTTTATTTGGTTTCTTTTGGTTTGTATTTGCATTTGTATTAAAACAAGTTTGTATTAAAACTGACTACTGCCAGTAGTCAGTAATAAATAATGACAAAAATATGCACATGCGAGTTCTTCAGCTATAACTGAATACAGTGTGTGGGTTTGTGAAAACAACTGACTAACCAGCTATTGTCCAACTCATGACACTAATTTCACCAACCAAAACAAAGCATTCAAAATAGCCACTGTCACAGAAAAATGAAAGAACCTCTGTTTGAAATGAACGCATTTTAGACAGAAACAAATGGTTTTATTATTTCTGTAGTCACAGTAGGAACACCGTGTTTTCTTTCTTTTTGTATTCCTATTTTAGATGTTACGCAGTGACTTGTCCTTGTGAGGCTATAATTATTCAGTGTAGGTGTAGTTACTTATTTGTCATGTGATTCTCCTTCTGACCTCTGGGATAATTGTGCCACTTAAAGTGTACCGTTTCTCTGCATTATGCGCTCCATTTTTGTTTATATGGTTTCTATCTAATTTATTTCAGTGACATTACCTGACATTGTTTTGATTCTTTTTCAACACTTGTGGGGTTATGTACTGTATTTTGGCACAGTGAAATCTCTTCCTTTGATTATCAATAGATTCACATGCATATGTAATCTACTTTTGAGTTTGAAAACCATTCTCACATCTCACATCACTTGTGACTTGGTACGCCTTCTCCAAGACACATTTATAATGTATTCAAATCACAGATAACCAGAAAATCACTAAGAAAAGCTATGTTGCAATCATTACATACATGCACTCATTGCTATCTTCACATTTACCGATCTCAGTTTATTTATTTACCAGTTGGCCTCTTGTATCAGTGATACTATATTAATTAACTCTCATTAGTTGCTCTTATTTGCAGATAAAGACCATAAAGTTCAGGTGGACTCCATTACTTATCATTGATGATTTGTGATAAAAGTTGATAACACACTTATGTTTGTCTCACATTTGAAGGCTGTGCTGCTACTGTGTGCCCTAATTTGGAGCCTTTATTATAAACATTATAGTGTGATGAGCTCCTGACCCTGACCCAGACTCTCTGGACACGACGTGAGCATGAGCGCATGTCTGAAGTCTGGGTGTAAAGCGAGGAGGGCTCAAAGCGCATTTAAACTCGGAATCTTAAAATATAGTACTGTAGTTACTTATTCACCAACACACTACACACTTGCAGAAGACCCACATACGGTTATAATGGAGATTCACAGGAGTCTTACCTTTGACCTTTGGAACCGCATTGTCCATCCACCCACACACATTCCTCTATACTGAAATATTTAGGCTATCCATATCTAGAAATGAGATTATTTTGTTACCCACTATAACAGTATTTTCTTCCTTGTGAGTGCGGCTGTTTTGTTCCATATTGCTATACCTGGTGTGACCCTTGTAAATGTTTAGTTTGATGAGTGTGTGAGTGAATGATTAGCTGGCAGGTCAGTGAGTTTATGCCACCTCGCTGCCATGCTGGCACAGTCCACATGGGGTCAGCCTATCGCCATGTGGTAACTCTCATGTGGGCACACTGTGGGCGCTGTGGTTAGACTGATCCATAAAACCATAAAGATCAGCTGGAACTGCCCTGAGCTGGATCTGTGATCAGTGAGGGGGGCGTCAGACCACTATCAGGTTATGAGAACAGACCCACGAGGCATGTGCACTTATCACTGTGTAACTATGTCTCTTTTAACTAAAACTGCATGCATAATCCTGTCAGTCTGGAATTCTCTGGGGAAAAAAAAACACCATTAGTGAGAAAAAATTTATCATTCTACAAATCTGCAAAGGTTGAAATCCCATCGACTGTTCTGGCATTTATTGATTTTTCTTTTTTTTAGCATCAGCAGGTGCAAAAACATTTCAGACTACTGAGTTTTGTTTCACACTGCAGTGAAAAAGCGCTCTGGTTCATGTGATGGGATGTAATTACCATCAAAATCACACTATAGAGCTGACATGAGTTTTCTTCCATTCTGCAGTACATTCAATGATGAGTATAAATTTCACCTGCTCATCTGACAAGCACCCAGAAAACTACTATATCCTAAAACATGCTCTGTGATCCAGCTTTTTCAGTTCTGATATCGATATTATTTAAGTACCGATAACCGATACTGACTGATACCAGTGTAGGGATGAAAAATGGCACTCATTTCCTTAAAACACAGTTAACTTATTACACAAAAGATCCACTTATGTAGCTTTTATTCATCCTTCAAATAACTACTGAACATGTTTGTATGACTATAAGTTCAGACGTCCTAGGCCAAAATCATCCTGTAAATAGACTTAATAAAGACCCAACCAGGATATCGGCTGAATCGATATTATGGAACCGATCCAGCACATTTTTCAGTATCGGTGCTGATATCCGATACCAGTGTTGATATCGGTGCAACATGGATTTATTAGTATGCCGTCATTTATAAACATTCTGACTAATGAAAAACTGTAAATTATTTGTATATTTCTGTTTGTTTTGATTATATTAACGTTCAAATATTAATAAGAATGAGAAAGATTCATTTTATGTAGAGATGGGGTCAGCATGTCAACATGTTTACAGCCTCACAAATAAGCTATGTTTAACCCTGCTCATTGCCCTGCACTGTAAAACATGTTCTACAGTCTGTAGTCAGTTCTGTGATGTCATCATAAGTGATGGTACGTGATGGTACGAGGTCTGACCCCAGGGTCGCTCTATCACAGGACCCTATAAACAATAACCTCCACATCTTTAAAGTTATTTTCTGATCTATGTTATAATGTTGTTTTCTCATCACAAACACAAATGGGGTTGTTTTGTTTCATTCACGCATGTTTAACACACAAACTCTGCATATTTAGGCTGCGTTCTTCTCTCAAACAGAAAACTCTCAGTTCCACTTTGTGATGTCATGTGGTTGTACTCCAAAAGGTGACATCACAAGGTGGAAAAGAGCATTTTGAACCTAGGACATGTAGACAGACTAATAACACAGGGTTAGTCAAACATATGTGAATGAAACAAAGCACAACTCCAGGTCTGTTTTTGATGAGGAAACCCTATTCTAATATGGCTTAAAGCTCACAAAAGTCCATTTAATGTAATATAGGAGCTTTAACATTTGTAAGAGCAGATTAGTGAGAGGAACAATGGTTTAATAAAGGCTAGTGGAAAAAGATAAGATAATACCTGTTTTATTGCATACACCAGACCAGAACCAACCTACCATCTCATCAGTAATCCAAATATGAACCGCTAATCATTAAACCTGGCCTTGGAATATCATAATTGACCCATTACACCCCTCTAGTGGATCAGATGAGCAGGAGCACTGTTATTGTATTATGTAAATGTGTGTGTGGTGGGATTTGTGCAGATTTGAACAAAAGCCTTGTGGATCCACCTCGAAGCGGCCACTGAGGGGAGCTGCGGTGAAAGTCAACACCAAACATCATTACTATTATTAACCAGCAGAGGGGAGTAAATGATGAGAAGTGAACCATCTCTTAGGTTTTTAGTAGCTATGTGCTTAAATCGGAGTACTAATATTTTTCATAAGTAGTGTTTGTTATTGACATAGACAGTGGCAGTGAACTTTATTATGGCTGGGTTTTTTTTTTGGACCTTCTTAAAAATTATATATAAAAAAATGTCCATGCATTGTTTAGATATGTATTTAGGTTTACTGTAATATTGAAAAGAATAGGTTTTAGGCCTGTAACTTATAATTTTTGCCATTATCTAAACCACTTTCCACTGCAGACAAAAAAACAAAACAAAACAAAACATCGGAGGTTAGGAAGTAAATCTGAATCTATTAAAGGTGCACTATGTCACTTTTCTTGCTTGCCTCCATGATGTTATTGCTTTGTTCTAAAACGGTTTTCAGCCAATCCATCTTCCCTTTTTTCAGTTACTGCTGTTTTTATTGCTCAAAAATGTCTTGAAAAAAATGCACTTGATGTGTGGGTCACCACTACATAAATGTGGTGGTGCCATTTGCCTGTTTCCATGGAGATACATTTATTCCATACTGTGGAAACCTTCAGACAAAGCAATAACTTCTCCATGGAGGTAGCAGGTGGAGGACACCAACTAGAATAGTGCAGTCTTAAACTTCTATGCTAAAGGTAAGTGAAAACGAGCGATGTGTATCAAATTATCAAATGGAATGTGTTTTTACAACATTTAAAACAGGTATAGTCATATTTAAAGTGGGATAAAAGACAAGGTAAGTTTTCTGGAGTGTGTGCGGCCACTAGTGGCCACTGCAATTTCAAGTGCTATGTGACATCACACTGTACTGACCTAATTAAAGGCAGGTATTTCTGAATACAAACACCTGACAGGGGCGGAGTCTGAAATGCGGATACTTGTTCAACCAATCACAGTGTTGCTTAGACCTCCTTAAACCCGCCCTCCAGCCACTGCCCATTAGCTCTATTTGAAATGTGGATGTGGGCGGAGTTTAGGTGTTGATAAGAAAAGGTCAAATTCAGTAATAAATATTTGCTTTCTCTGATGTTGTTTATTGTTGACATAAGCTGTTACAGATGACAGCCTATCGGAGGTGAGGGACGGAGTATCTGGTGTCTCTTGGGGGCGACCTTGGTCCTGACGAATGGAGCAGTTGTCACAGATACGTCCTGTTCTCTCTGTCACCGGGGCCATTGCTCACCGCTGTAATCATACTAACCCTCTCATCATTTACACAGTGATACTGCTATGCCTCATTTACACCTGACAAATGCAAATTGGACTGGGAGAGGAGAGCTGCGGACTGCAATAAACTACTGATGAGAACGCTGTATAGGACTGTCACCACAATGTTTTTTAAAGAAATACCAAAATACTAAAACTAATTCACAAATGAAAATGTTAAATGGGTTGGTGTAGGATTTTATACACATCTCACAAAGTCATTCCATTCTCAAAGTGCAAGTGACTTCAAAAGTTGGTCAAAAGCTGATCTTCAGTAATTGGTCATAACCTGTAATGAAAGAAAAGTAATGATAATGATCAGTTACGAATGAAATATAATTCTATTATTGGGGCTCGTGCCGTCACATATCATGGAATTTTCAATTAGCTCAAACCAATGGAGATTTTAAGATGATAAATACAAGTGGTGGATGAAGTACTCAATTCAACCCTGAGCTCTATAAGCTTGTGTAGCACATTTTGTTGTTGAAAGCTTTCATTTTCATATTCATTTTTACTTTGGGTTTTGCTGTAATCCTTGTCGATGACTCATGCGTTCCATGTTTTCAGTGCTTATTTGTAACGCGTTTGGACAGCTTTTCGCATCAGCAATTCATATTTTATAAGCCGCATTCATATATTACTTATTTTGTGTGTGGGATGTCTTTCTAATTTCACATCTAAATGAACGAATCAGGAAATAAGCATCATATTACAGTAAAAAGTGTCCAATTTAGAATGATAGTAAGCTTTCGATGTACGTATTGTTGTGCATACTTCAGCCCATAGATCTTCAGCACATACCTCGTGGAGCCACTGTGTGAAAGCTGAGGTCCTGGTGAACACTGTTGGCTTCTTCACTTCGTTACAGGCTGCTGACGACACAAAGCTGGTCACGCCCTGCACGTACCATTTCCCATCCTGTCCCATGCAGTTCAGAGGACCTCCCGAATCTCCCTACAAACAAGATAGATTACATGTAGTTACCTTTTTCTGCAGTTAAAGGCGCTCTATGAAACTTTTCTCTGGTAAGGGGTCTGTTCTTGCTTCACTTCTTTGAGATGTTATTTATTTTGCTATAAATGCATTCTTACTGTAAGTGGACTTTCCTCTCCACAGAGCTCACCTGTAAGTTTCCCTGGAGGCATCACCTGTTTGTCTTCGTAGAGATGGATGAGATTAATGCCATACAATATAGAGCATTTCAGGCAAAGCAATAACATCCCCATGCAGATAAGCAGGTAGTGGACCTTACACCAGAAAAGTTTCATTATAGTATATCTTTAAATAATATTCTACTATTTGGCTTTCTACAATACACTTCCATCTTTACATACTCTTGGTTTCAAAAGTGCAGAAAATTTCAGGACTAGCACGCTTGTCTTGTGCTTATTTCAAGTAGGCCATGTAACTGATTTGAAGTTTTTAGAGTTTGAAAAGTTACATCCAGTTCATTCAAACTTGAGGTTACTTTTTGCTATATACGTTCTTGTTTTGACTACTTTTGACTGCAACTTAAGCAAAACCACCCTTGACAATTGTGAACAGCCTGACTCACATTACATCCAGATTTGACGTCTCCTCCGGCACACACCATGGTGCTCTTGACGTTGATACCCCACCAGTCGCTCTGGCTGCAGATGCTGTGCTCCACCACCGGGAGGAGAGCCTGCTGAAGTCTGTCCGGCATGGGCCCGTGTGCTGGGGAGAAGCAGAGGAGAGAGGGAGAGAGGGAAAGAGGGAGAGAGTGGGTGATCATGTGCTCTTAACTCATGTGCAGAGACAGAACAGACAGACAGCTGAGGTAAGCGGGAATCAGAAGAGGAAAATGACAGCAGCAGAAATAGCCTCATCTCTACTGACGGAAAATAGATAAAATGAATACGCCAGTGACTTCTTTAAGGTCAATTACCACTGTTTTTGTATCTAGATGTGTCGTGGTTGCGCTATGAATTTCAAATCTATACACCTTACCAGCCACATGGGACTGTATTGGGGGATAAAGTTGCATTGTGTAACCTTTTCTGGTGGAGGGTCTGCTACGTTATTGTCTCCATGGAGATGTTAGTGCTTTGCCCAGAGTGTCCTACTCTATGGCAATAAACAAATCTATCAGGTACCACAAAGCCAAGTTAAAAGTCAGTGGAGAGGTGACCCCAGTGCCAATAAGAATGCAAGTTTTCTTTTTATTTTTATTTTTGGTAATTTAAACCTCTGTAATTGACCAAATGCAAGAATGATAAGTTTAATGCCATACAGCGGAACAGCCAGACAAAGCAATAACATCAAGCAGGTGCTGTACCCCCTATCAGAAGAGTTGTATAGTGTATAGACTGTCATGATAATACATTTTAAAGCACCATATATATTGCTACAGAGAACTGACACCAGGCCAAAAATAAATTATTCCAGTTGTTATAATATTGAACAATAAGTGGATTACCGTGACAGGCCTATAGTGATAGTGCATATTGTAATTGCATTACCCAGGGACACATATACATTGGTTAAATGCTCTGCAGCTTTTTAAAATATTTTTTGTACTGTCTTTTTCTGTTTTGTGGGATGAATAATTGGATCCAGAACTAAATTTGTCCTTTGAGTCAGAATCGCAGCTGCAGTATATGAAAGCTCCTCCAATCAAAAAGTCTTAATTTGTTTTCAGTTTGTGATTTGTCAAATAATTACTGCTTGGCTCTGGTTTCCTTTCTGTCAAATAATTATACCAATTATGAGATAAGTCTTCTTCTCATTTCTCTTTAGCTAATATAGCGTGCTAGTATTGTGCAACTCAAGACTGAACAGCTTGCCACATTGAAGCCTGGTGGCAGTAGCAGTACCTGCTCTTGTCTTGTTGTTTTGTAGTTTTGTCTGGAGATAGCTACTAGCAACTGGGTCCACTTCGACAGATAAAGTGACTATGATTGACAGGTATAATGGCCACCCTCTCTGTATTCTCTGCTGTTGTTGCTTCATACAAACCCTGTGATGTGAGCTCAGAGTGCATAGACATGAGTGTGGTAGTTACTGTAAAGGTTGCCCCAGCCCGAGATGAAACAGGGCGTCCCGTGGGCCATGATCTCTCCCTCCTCTGGGAGACAGGCCAGGCTGACGCTGTCTGTCATTATGGGGCTCTTGTCCAGTTTGAGCAGGGCCATGTCATTTCTGTAAGCCACATGTGAGCATTAAATTACAATGAAAAATCTATATATGTTTTATTTTGTTTGTTTTTACAATGTTAACAAAGTAATTAAAGGTGCATTATGTAACTTTTGTGGTTTGGTTGTGCATGGAATGTTCCACAATATGTCATCAAATTCTAAAACACTTTATAGTTTCAGAGATGCAGTGACCCTGACACGCTATCACAATTTTACTATTGTCAAACTCTCTGAAATTGTTATATTTGTTAATTTATCATTTTTGAAGACATACATGAATTTACATCTTATAATGTTCACTAAGAGTTGCCTGATGAGAAGACAATTTGTGTTTTAACTTGTTCATAATGTTATGGCTGATCTATGTATTACAGCAGATAAGGTTTCTGTCTACGTCCTCTCACCCTCTGGCCACGAAGTTGATGTCCCAGTCCGGATGAACCACGATGCGGAGGATTTCTCTGGTCTGCTCCGTGCCCTCCTGAACGCTCATGTCATGCTCTCCCAAGACCACCCGGTACACATCTCCAGGCCTATATGTAACAGAGGGCACATCACATCCATCCAGGGCTTTGAAGGAAGAATAAAGCCTTTTCCTCTACTTCTCTGTCTCTCTCACCAGATGCAGTGTCCCGCGGTGAGGACCCAGCGAGGGGCGATCAAAGTGCCCCCACATGTGTGATGAAAGCGGCTGCCGTGCTTCACCTGCAGCGAGATCTGACAACATCCAACCACAGGACAGGTGAGACAGAACGCAGTGTTTTAGAGTTCACTGCCATCTAATGGTGGCTAAGGGAATGGTACCCAATGATGAGTAGATAGAGGACTTGGGCACTTGTATCAAGGCTAATGCTGCAGTACATGCTTGTCTCAAAGGGATGTTGTCCACATTTTGATCTGCCCGTGCAAAAAGAGATAGGACTATTGTGACTGATGAGGTCCCATGAAGATATAACTCAACTGTATAGGTAAAAAAGGAAAAACTGCATATCATAATTAGAATCATGGTAACTCGCTTTCCCTAATATAAACCAAGTAAAGTCTTTTCCTATAAAACCACAATTGTATAAAAATTCCCACAGTAAATAATAATAACAATATAATGTAGCTTCTTCCAATATAAACAAAGCAATAATGCTGCTTTTCAGAATATGTTCACTAGCATTCATGAATCAAATGGAAAATAACCCCCTCTAAAACATATTGTGGTATGTTACAGCCCTCCCGGTGCCCTGTGTACCTGCCAGGGCCAGCTGTGGGGCAGGGCGTCCTCTCCGTTCACCACTCGGTTGGTGTTGGGTTTGACAGCAGGTGTGCCACAGCCAAACACTAAAACACAACACTGCACTGTATTCACTGGACTCGTGTGTATTTACACTGATCTGTGGACTTACCAGAGGCCGTGTGCAGCAGCAGCAGGAGAGCAGGGGTCCAGAGCATGATGCCAGAGTGAGGGCGCTGTCCCTCTGCAGCCTCTTATAGCAGATCTGTGCCTCAACATGTAGCACTGATAATGTGAACTCCTGTTATCAGCCTGAGCGATTGGAGCTGGGAAGAACCCCCTGTGCAGCAGATGCATCAGAGCTGGAGCAAAGCCAACTGGTGAGAGCAGAAAATGCTTTGACCCTCAAATGTGCAATCTATTACATCTTCTATTACAAGTTAAACCATACTGCAGTGTTAAAAGTAGAAATAAATCAATTGTTATGCCTAAAGACCAGACATTATATTAATATATATACATTTATTAATCCTTATTCCGTCAACAAAGGAAAACAACCTTCATTTTCTGTCAAGCAGAAATGTTGTTCAGACGGAGCATTGTTTTAAACATACCACACAATGAAAATAATTGTGTAGAGTTTTATAGACCACTGGCTTGAACAAAAAGAAATAAGAAAAGCTGAAGCAGCAAAGCAGAACTGGGATAAAAACAGAGCGCTGTACAGACAGAGAAAGTGCAAGGGAGGTTATATATGATCACTGTTGGACCGCAGACGTGGTGAGCTTTGGGATAGCTTCAAGAGAAACAGTACTGTAACAGCTTTCTCTGCTTTAATAATATGTACAGTGCGGGACCAAGGTCTGTGCTCCAGTCTGGGCCTAATTCTTCACACCTCGCAGACACAAGGTTTTCTCTAAATGAAATAAATATTACCCAGGCGAGAGAACTATCATACTTCTGCAACTCTTCACTATAATCTGAGCTGGTACAGGATTTGTTTAGCTGGGACAGTTTTTGACACTAAACAGCACAGGGAGATTTACAGAGGACATGTGCAGGCTGTGTGTGCATAACAAGGCAGTGACACAAGTGTGAAGAATTGTGATTGGGGCTGTAAAAGTTATGGCCGCTGATGTATTGAGTGTGGATGTAACTTTTAGTGGCTCAGGTGGGACGTCCCTTTTACTGTTGTGTTGGTGCAGAGCGATAAATTCTCACAAGTAAAACAGTGTGTAAAAGAATCAGCAGCCTCCGTAAATCTGTTTAATAACTGTGGGGCATGTTTGGAGAGCCCGGACGACCATGTGAATTCTGTGTGCGGAGTCTGTCTGCTCCTGTCAGCCTGAGTTTGACCAGGAGAAAAAAAAGTAAAACTGAGCTTCAAGTCATAGTCAGTAGCAACAGCAAATACTTAAGTTACTTTGGAGGTGTTTTATAGTATTAGATGCCCACTATATTATATACTTTTTGTATAAGCACGTATGTACTAACACACAAAAAATCTGGCTCAACCACATGTTATTATTAAGGCCCCAATCTAACTACTGTAGTATTTAAAACTAGTAAATGATAATCTAAAGTTAATGCTAGTTAATGCTGTGTGTACTTGTTCTTTATATGACTGGAAAATGTTGGTTATTTTTTATCTGTACAAAAAGATTTAAGCCAGTTGTCTCAAACTCAGTTGGAGCAGAAGCCAAAGTTATAAAATCAGTGTTGGTCGGGGGCCGGATATTATATAAGATATTATATATGACCACCAAACTATCTGCAGCTTCACATAGAATAAACATGAATGTGTAGTCTGATACATTTAATGAGAGCCGCATGACAGGAGATAAAGATTTAATAACTATATGTTGTATTATGAACTATATCATTGCAATATTTACATTTTTTGACACCAAAAGTTAAGCAAAATTAAAACTTACAGCAAGACCAAATTGGTTTAAAGAAGTACAAGGAAATTGTGAATAAAATCTGCCATTTTTGTATCTTTTCATTTTCATACGGAGAATTTTGTATTGTATTTTTATTTTTGTGATTATTGATTCAGCAGTATCTCTCTCTCTCTCTCTTTTCCCGTATATTATATTATTTTTTGTACATTCACTTTACCCATTTCTGCATAAAAAAACACAAACCACTGCAGTATGCAATGTTGCTGGCATGTGAAATAAACAATGTGAAAAAACAATAAAACATGAAAAAAGTACTAAATAAAGGCCAATGCACTTTTTTTTTTAAATAATGCAAGTGTAAGAGGTAATGGTTGGAAGTGCTTTAGCGCCACTGATGCCTGGGCCTCCTCCTCTGCTCCTCCACTATGGTCGCTCCTTTTGGGCAGCTGGATCGCTGTGCTCTTTCACTTTCACAGCAAAACTTCAGAAGATGCAGCACCTCTTGTGCTGAGAAGAGTTCAGAAGACAGCTCCTGCACCTTCCTGGACAGTTTCTCATTTTATTTGTAGGCTAGATCTCCACCAACATCAATACAAGTGGTTTGAGCATCTCTCATCATCATCTTCTTCATCTTCTCATGGGCTTTACTGGTGTTGGCCTGCTCTTGTTTGAGCTGGACATTGTCTCTCACTGTATTGTTATACAGATATCTTATCTTCTTGTACGCACTAACTTGGTTTTTCAGATCTTTCTCTTTCTTCAGGAGAGTAGCTTTGAGCTCTTTCAGCTCCAAGTCTTTTCCGTTTGCCTTTTTCATCTTTGGAGTCCGCAACCTCTTGTTTCAGTTGCTTATTTTCCTCTAATTATACAGGTACTGTAGCGCTTTATGTGGCGTAAGTAGGTCTTGGAGTTCTTTGTCCTTCTTCTGAAGAGTAGCAGTGAACTCCAAGGCCTTTTCTTTGCCCATCTTCTCCTCAGTCTTAATCTTGCAGTCCAAAACAAAGCTTCTTTGGACCTGATCTGCAAGCTCGGCCCTTGTCCGCTCCAACTCTTTGCTCAGTGCCCTGACCAGACAGCTGTAGGTGTAAATTAGTATCCATGCTATAACCTGGCACCAGCATCTCACCTATGACTTTTGTCTTAGTTAATGTATTCTTGTGCACAGCCCCTGTACAAATAAAAGCATACCATACCATAGGCTACCAGATAGGAATTGCATTTATGTATTAAAAAATATGATCTCAAAGAAAACTCACAAATATTGAACCTAATCTTACTTCAATTACAAGTTTGAATGATTTTAATTAACTTGGCTGCAGTAGAGCTGATACCATTTGCTGGACTACAGTCGGACAATACAGGGCTGAACACTTAACAGTATAAAGAAATGTAGGCCAGATAATGAAAACAAATTTAAATAAAATTGGTAAAAACTAAAATCCAATTCAAGAATCTGTGCTAAAAAATATTCTGGTGTTATTGTCTTTTTGGTGTAGACCGTAGACATAAATAGCTGCAATCCTGTTAACAAAATAACATTCACACAAAAGACTGGATATGAGTCTACATGTCAGCCTGTAAAAAGCCTGTTTACTAACACTGTCCTGGACTCCCTCTATGGAAAAGATCCTCAAAGTCCCTGGGTATTCCTAATGGATGAGCTGTTGACGCAAGCTGTCGGCCTGGCTCCTTAGAAGCACATGAGGAAAAACGCGAGTCCGCCAAAGTGCCCCCAAATGCACTTTTTAGACGCAACAATTGTGCAAAACCAACTTATGAAATCCGTCTATCTTCTGCGTATTTGAATAAACCCACTCAGTTTGACATGATTGTAGTATCAAATAGCTCTGCGCGACATTTTATAGTTGAAGATATTCCGTTTTTATGGAAAACCGCAGGAAAAATGACGGTTAGGTATAAAATTATATGGGCTACTTATAACGGGCTTCTCTTATAAAACACATGACTGTATCTTCCATCAAGACATTATCCGGCTGAAGTATGTAAATCGATATTTCCACAGAAGCCACACTGTTCTATATTCAGTGCCTGCCTAGGACTAAGATAAATGGTTTGAGAGGGGCTATTGAAGTTTAAGGCCAAGTGTATATCTCCCAAGGTTTTTCAAATAAGTCAGAAAGCGAGAGCAGCGCCGCACAGAGACGGGGAACGCTGCCAATTAGACCTTTGCAGCATAAATCACACTTTACTGCACTGTCACTACGGGCATTTTCCACTGTCTGCAAAGAGGAATACCACGCGTTAATGAGAAACATGAATGGATAGAGTATGGTGTAAGGTTTTGTCTAAAAATAGGAAAAAATGCATAAACAATATTGTCAGTAAATCTTGTATGGTTTTGTTGAGGAAATATTATACAGTAATTGAACATGTTTTGTGTCTGTGGTGAATATGTGAATGAGATGGAAACAAAAATTAAGTACATGCCCCTTAAGGGTCCATGAGCTTATTATCCAGTATTGCTTCTGTATAGTTGTAGCCTCCAGGTGCATGGAGATGTATTTCTGCATAGTTTGCAAGATGATTCTATTTCAGGAGACTGAGGGAGGCTGTTACCTCCAGCCTTGACTACTACTGACAGGTTGCAATGGTGGCATTGAGGGATGGGTCAAATGCTGAGGACAAAATTCCCCACGGGGACAATAAAGTGTACAATTCATCTTAAAGGGTCCATGTTACGCTATTTTCCGTTCTATGCTATAGTATACTCAGAGTTGTGTTTTGTTTCATTCACACGTTTAACACAAACCCTGCGTATTTAGAGTTCTTCTCTCAAGCAGGAAACACTTTGAGATGTAATGTGGTAAAACAGGAAATGCTACACTGTGCTTTTAAACTCCATACACCTTCACTCGAATCATTTGGATGATTTAAGAAAACTACCACTACATGACATCACAAAGTGGAACAGAGCATTTTGAGCTTTGGAGATGTAGACAAGGTTACTGAAACATGTGTGAATGAAACAAAACACAACTCCAGGTATGTTTTTGAGAGGTAACAGCACTGTAACATATCTTAAAGCTCACAAGAATAAATTTTGTGTAATAATCCCTAATCTATACCCCAGATAGGTACTAACCCTGACCAAAATTCTGACTAACCCACTTCTCCTTACAGATTTCTCTAGCAGTATTTGGACTCGAACGCAGAGGGCAAATTTCCACATACAAACAAACCACAAACCAACATCACTGACTTGTACTATGTTGTAAACACAAAAGATGGGGCATAAGAATATAACAAACATGGCACTAAAAGTATTCAAACTGCCTGAGGGCCCATTAACATGTTGTTATCAAAAACCAGTCATGTGTATTCTTAACCTTTAATATGTGCCCTAGTTTAGATGAATGCATTTTCTCTGTGTGGCATGGAGTTAAGTGCTTTTAGAAACAAGACAGTAGACTCATAGTGGTCCCATTTTAAGATATCTGCCATACTCTCATCGTAAGGAATAAGAGGAATGCTAAACACAGTTGTTATGTAATTCCACATTTGTACTTTGTTAGACATAGGTTTAGTGTTTACAGTATGGCTCTTGGTATGTGTTAACGGATATTTGAGCATGTTGTAAACTGAAATCAAAACCCAATCTGTTTCGCTCTTCATATCCTGATGAGTCTGAGCTCATCCTGTCGAAAGGAGGAACAAAGCGCTGGCGGTGTCTTTGTTGTGAACCTCTGAGTTGACCAGCAATAAAATAAAATCGGAAGCGTCCATAACAAGCCAATTACAGCCCGCTCTGATAATTGGGACTGAGAGATGAAGGGAACTGAGCCTAAATAAAAGTGGGTTCCCCTCTGGGCTCTGCAGCTGGAGCGGAGCTAATGTGTACTGAGGAAATGTGATGTCATTCAGTCTACTCAGAACACTGGACCATACTGCAGTGTGAAGGAGTCAGTGCCATAGTTTATCCAAATGCATAGACTTGGCCTGGTGACCATGTTTGGGATCATATTTGTTCTGTCACTAATGTGAATGAAAATTTGCAATTGAAGGGGAAAAATATATGAAGATTTTGTTAGGGAAAGTAAGTGTTGTCCTAAAACGTCCTAGAATTGTACAGAGAGGCAGAGACTCTGGAGTCTGAGGCAGGAGTTTATTTACCATCAGTCCAGGACCCAGTGAACTTGAATCCTCAGCACTGAACGTCAGTATTGACTATTCTTGCCTGACTATGCTTCCACACAAGGAGGTTTAAATAGGAACAAACAAGGACAGCTTGGAGACAAGCCGGTCGAGATCAAATGAGAAGAGCAGAGCATACCACTTCTGAGAGACGAGTTGACCTGTAATAGTTGGATGATGCCAGAGCTAACCACAGATAAATGTCAACAGTGAACTGGAGGGGTCCTTGCTAAGCCTATGCAAGTGATGCAAAATTCCATGACAGATTTCATAACAACATAACAAAGCTGCACTGTACACTTGAATCGAAATACATGGCGTATATACTATGTGGTAAATAAACTTTTTTATATTTTGCTTTTCCACCTTCAAGGCACTCAAAGTGCTTTACATCAAGGAACTACTCACCCATTCATACACACAGTCAAACACCAGTGTACAAAGATACTGAGGGCGAGGTGGGTTAAGTGTCTTGCCCACTGACACAACAACAGCATACATCTGTGGGAGCTGGAATCATAAGACCAACCTGTGAGCCATTCGTGTCAAGAGCGGGATTTGAACCGACAACCTTTGAATCAGAGGACGAACACTACCGTAGCACAGTTGCTAATTGCTGATCAGTAAGAAAAAGGAGAACATTTTAGCCATGTTTTACTTTCTCTATTCAAGACCTGTCAGCATAAACATTTAATCCCACTTGAAAAAAAAGTTGTTTTGCAAGTTGTTTGTAGGTGGATCCCTAAAAATTAGGTGCGGTGTCCTCAACTTATGTTATATACCAATACATAAAAATAACAACATAAATAATAATTAGAACTAAAACATGAAAGGAGCTGTTAGTGCAAAACTGCTAATGAGTGTGATAATTCATAGTAAGTGGTCATGTTTCTGCTCTTTATTCCTCTGAATCCAAACCATGGATCAGTGTATTTTCTGTCAGATGCAGACTGCACACCCCTGGCTCCTGCTGTGTGTGTTTTCTGTGCTCGCTGACTGGACCGGGGCTTGTGGGCACTGTGAGATCTTGTGGCCACACTTCTCACTTTGATTCATGACTGCCCTGTCCTTTACCTCCCTCCCTCATTCCCACTTCCTCTAAAACTGCTTTGTCAAATTAAAAACTGTTTAGTTGTTCTGTGGTGCAGCAGAAGAGCCGTTTGGTGCAGTCAGGCAGAGAACATGTGTGTAGGTCTATCTCTAATCCACAAATCACATGTTATATGAGAACAGTGTTTTAATACAGTGAACATAAGTGAACAGAGGATGGATGTAAAAATACTGTTTTGCCCTAAAGATGTTAAAAATGTGTTTTGTATTATTGATTTTGCAGTAGATTGCATTTAGCTCCTTCACAGACTTTTATTTTGAAGGTCTGATTAGAGACAGGAAGTTATGACAGGAAGTCAGCCATTTTGTTTTTTGCTCTCAGTAGCACATGAGTTACAGGTTCATCCTCTGCCATCTGCCTTTTTGTTTGTGCCTTTGCTCTCACCATCTGTAAGTTTTACTTTGTATGTGTCACGGGCCGGACACGCCCCAATTTAAAAACCTCTGGTCCCAAGGGGAGGTGCTCTATTAAATAAAAATGCCACACGTAATTAAAAGAAATGTACAAAATTTATTGAGTCTATGAATGATAAAATGTCCAAAACTACTAAAAGCTAAACTATTAAGAGTCCCTCATTGGAGGTAGGTGGATGGGTCCCCTGGGATCGCGGCTCCGGTGCTCCTCCACAGCTCCCGCGATGCCTCAGTCTCTCCCTCTTGTCCCGGCCGCTCTGCCATGCGCGCGCTGCACTCGTCCATGCGCTCAGGAGGCCTGCGTGCAGGAACAGGCCGTCAATTGGCCGGCAACAGGTAGGAACTCTTAATTGAGCAGTGGACTTTGGGCCAGGGCTAATTTGCAGAATACTTCACTAAAATCCAAATTAAAACATGCAACTTTGAGTAGCCCTGCCACACGCACAACAAACAAGAAAAGCCACTTAGCTGGGAGGAGGGGGGTTGTCACACTCGCCCCCTCCACTGTTCCCACGTTGCGTCCTGTCGCTCGGGCGCCAAGGTCGTGCGCCGCTTCCTCTGCCCACCTCCTGCGCTCCTTCAGCGTGGCCCTATGTCTGGTACCGCGGACGCCCGACCCCGCTCCCAAAACCGTCCGTCTCCTCTGCTCAGCCCCGTCGTGCTGCCACTCGCACCGCTCTCCCCCTTTTTACTGACACACCTGCGCCCTATTAGTACTGATTTGGGGGCAGGGTCAGAGTCAGTCCCGCGCACACACACACCTCCCTTCCAATCAACCCACACACGCCCAGTCCAGTCACCCCGTGACACCCCCCCTGACCAATATGTTCTAGTCCCTGGAACAACATACAAAGTTCTAGTCCATATACCTGCGGGGTCGTACCCCCATATTGGCCCTCTGAGACCGTCTTGGCTCAGGTGAGAGTGGAGGCCCCTCTTGCCCACCCTCTCCCAACGGCAACAAGAGTCCCCACATCGGCATTGGCACGTTGTCTTGGTGATGAATGGCACCGGTCTCAGGCGCCGTATAGTGGAGGCACGGCCGTAGATTGTTGCGATGAACCACACGTTCAGGCTCGTCCTTCCCCTCTGGACGCACTTTATAGACCGGCCGATCAGGATGAAGTCTAGCAACAACAACAAAGGGTCTCTTTTCCCACCGGTCACTGAGTTTACCAGTCTGCCGCCGCCTGTGGTCCCGCACCAGTACTCGCTCCCCAGGCAAGAGCGGAGCATCTTTGGCAGTGCGGTCATAGAGCATCTTATTTTTCTGACCAGCCTTCTGGAGGCTATCGGATGTCCTCTGGTAAGCATAGGCCAAGTGTTCTTGGTGCTTGGCCACCCAGTCTGTAGTGTCCATGGGGGCCTCAGTTCCAAAGCCTCCCGTCAGCAGGTCCACAGGAGTCCTCATATGACGGCCAAACATCAGAAATGCAGGTGCATATCCTGTAGACGCATGGACAGTGTTGTTATACGCTTGGATGAGTCCAGGTAAGAACTCTACCCACCTCTGTTGCTTTTCTACTTCTAATGTACCCAGAAGGTTCAGCACTGTCTGGTTAAAACGTTCACAGGTTCCATTCCCCATAGGGTGATACGGGGTGGTTCGGCTTTTACGGGACCCATACATTTGGCAAAGTTCATATATCAACCGGGACTCGAAATTAGTGCCTTGGTCAGAATGAAGTACTTCTGGGCACCCAAACGGCTGGATCACATAGGTCCACAGGGCACGTGCTGTTGTGAGGGCCGTTTGGTCTAGTGTAGGTACAGCCCATGCAAACTTTGTGAACAAATCAGTCATGACAAGTATATTTTGGTATCTATCGGTAGGGCGGCTCAATGTCAGAAAATCAACAGCTACAATGTGCATAGGGGCCTTGGCAATCAGTGGCACTAGAGGGGCTTTACCTTGGGGCCCGGGTTTATGCAAAACACAGCGCGGGCATGCTTGTAGCCAGGTATTGACCATGACCTCCATCTGTGGCCAATAAAAACCTCTCCGCAGCAGAGCCAATGACTTCTCCAGCCCCGGATGTCCCATCCGCTCATGGTACATAGTCCAGAGATGTCGTGCCTGTGAAACTGGAACGACAATTTGGTGTACAGTCTCTAATGTTCGCGGATCTTGGATGGTTCTACACACAACACCGCCTCTTAGCTCCAACTTCCGCCAGTGCCGCAACAGAATCTTTCCAGGCGGAGCCATGGCTTGCCGTTCTGTAGCATTTGGTAACATACCTCTCTTATTGTGTTCCTTGATCTTGCACAAATCAGGGTCCTCTCCCTGTAGACTCCGCCATCGGTCTAGGTCCCATCCCCAGCTGTCAGCTCGGGTCTGTGGAGAGACCGCGGTCTCCACCGCTGCCACCAGTGGCTCCTGCTCCTCCGGGACCTGATTTGGTGGTACAATGGGGAATCTAGAAAGGACGTCAGCATTAGCGTTCTCTCTTCCTGGGCGGAATCTGATTGAGTAATCAAAGTTGGCCAACTGTGCGACCCACCTTTGTTCCGTCGCTCCCAACTTAGCCGTTTGTAAATGTACCAGTGGGTTATTGTCCGTCACAACAGAAAATTTTGCACCCCAAAGATAGTCCTTGAACTTTTCTGCTACCGCCCACTTCATGGCAAGAAGCTCAAGCTTGAACGAGCTATAATTCGCATCATTACGTTCTGCTGGATGCAAGCTTCTGCTGGCATATGCAATTACGCGCTCAACCCCCCCTTGGTCTTGCGCCAACACAGCACCGAGCCCGGTGTTACTGGCATCCGTGTAGAGGGTAAAAGGTAAGGTGTAATCGGCATACGCTAAAACGGGGGCCTGCAGTAGTTCTTTCTTTAACTGCTGGAAGGCCATTTCACACTGCTCATTCCACTCAACAGAAGGGGAGCCCCGCCCTCTGTTTCGACTAGTGCCTACTAAGAGTCCATTCAGGGGCTTAGCAATCTTTGAAAAGTCTTTTATAAATCGTCTATAGTACCCCACAAACCCCAGGAATGAGCGGACTTGCCTGACAGTAGTAGGGGGTTGCCAATCTGCAACAGCTGCCACCTTCTCTGGATCAGGGGAAACTCCCTCACTGCTGACTAAATGCCCAAGGAACTTAACCTGCTTCCGGAACAGCTGGCATTTTTCCGGGCGGAGTTTAAGACCATAGGTGCTCAGGGACTGAAAGACAGACTCTAGGTGTTGAAGGTGTTCTGCAAAATTTCTGGAAAACACAATCACATCATCAAGATAAACCATTGCTGATTCGGCTAACTGATTCCCCAGGCACTTCTGCATTAACCTTTGAAAGGTTGCAGGTGCATTACACAACCCAAAGGGCATTCTTTCAAATTCAAATAAACCAAAAGGAGTAGTGAATGCAGTTTTCCCTCTGTCCCTTTCCTCTACCTCCACTTGCCAATAACCACTGGCTAAATCTAGGGTGGAATACCACGCGGCTCTATTCAGGCTGGTTAGAGAGTCTTCAATTCTAGGCAACGGGTAGGCGTCTTTGTGGGTTACACTATTTAACTTGCGATAATCCACACAAAATCGCCAATCTCCATTCTTCTTTTGAACAAGGACAATGGGGGCCGCCCAAGGGCTACAGCTCTCTCTAATGACTCCCCCCTTTAACATGTCTTTTAAGAGGCTACGTATCTCCTTATAAAGGGTCGGGGGTACTGGCCTAAACCTCTCACGGATAGGATTAGCATCACCTGTTGGTATGGCGTGTTTCACAGCACCCGTCCGTCCATAGTCCTCCTCATGTAAGGAAAAGACATGTGTCCATCGCTGTAATAGTTGCTCCAGTTGCCTTTGTTCCTCCTCATTCAATCCATCTCCCTTAAGGAAAGAAAAAGCAGAACTCTCTGCATTTACCTTAGGTTTTTCTACCGCAGAATTGATCAAACCAACTTCCACGACTCCAGGGTCCACTTCCACAATGGACAGCTCCTGGCCATCCCGCACACTGTCAGGGCTGATTTCAGACACAGCTGCCAACCTCTGAAATCTGCTGAGTGTAACATCAAAGGGATGGAGGTTCCGGACCCTCACGGGAATACGGCCCTTCCCCACAGTTACCAGAGCTCTTGCCACTTCGACCCTTCCCTGTTCCCCTAGGGGTTCTACCAGTGCATCACATGGTCGACTTTGGGCGGGCGGCGGAATTTTGGCCCAAAGAGTCATTTCGCTCTGTGCAGGTACAGTTACAGGGGAGCGACTGGCTAGGCGAGCTATAACTTTCCACGGGTCCACCGTTGACATAGCACGGACACGTTGACAGTCTACAAAAACAGAATCCCATTCTTTACCAAGCGGGGGCTTTGGATGGTTTACGGATTCCCTGTACTTGCTAAAGAGTTCTTCCCAACAATCAGCAATTACATTCATCCCAAGGATGGCTTTATCGGCTCCAATACATTCATCCTTGGCTACAACAATACCACGCGCTGGCACCCGGACCCCATGGATGACAAAGTCAGCTACCATGTAACCCACCCATGGGATATCAAGCCCATTAGCAGCCCTCAATGTTAACCATGGCAATCCTTCGCTTTTTAGTTGCTTACTCCCAAGGAGCTTCCTACAGACACTCTCACTAAACAGCGTTACTTGAGATCCAGTGTCTACCAAACACTTAACATTTATCCCATCTACACCCACATCTATTAGGGGACAATCTCCAATAAGCTTAGCTTTAGGACTGCAATTGATTGGGTCACTAGGAGAGGGTCCGGACACTTGACCCGCAGTGGCCGGGGCATTTAAAAACCCTGACTGGACAGTTTGGAGGGGCACCTACGACTAATATGACCAATTTGTTCACACACATTGCATATAGGACGGCCTTGGGGATCCCACTTAAATCTTGCATTAAGAGGGGTTCTAGGTCTCGGGCTTCTACTTGGGTGTCGAGCGGTGTCAAAAGGAGGGGAGACCGCTCCCTTTAGCTCTTCCAAAATTGTCTTTGTCATTGCTGACATTTGCTCCTTTACATCCTTCATAACTTCAGCACGCAACTCTTGTTTCCAGTCCGTAGCTACACTTGTATTTGTCGGGGGCGTTCTACTCACCGCCAAGCAGTCATAGGCTGGCCAATGTTCACCCTGCTCCTCCTCTAGGGCCAGAGCTTCCATTTTTACCTCTTCAAAGGTAAGGTGGGGGCTCTTTCGCACCTGCCGCCTGAGCTCTTGGCGGATGGGGCCCTCCTTCAGGCCCATCACAAACTGGTCTCTTAGAACCAAATCTCCCCGCTCCAAGCCCATGGTGTCTCTCTGCTTCAACCTGGAAAACAGTTCACGCAATCGTAAAGAGAAAGCCCTCAGTGACTGGTTAGACTCCTGTCTGCAGTTGAAAAACTGAGCTCTTAAAATGGAAACATGGGTGTTGTCTCCATACAGTTCAGACAGTGCATCAAAAATCATCTTTGGGGTGTTCCTTTCAGTCCGGTCTAAAGCTAGAATCTCCCGTTTTGCTTCTCCATCTAAAAATCCTAGAACAAAGTCAGCTTTTTGAGAGTCTCTGATAGGTTGGAAAGTAAGCATAGTCTCTATTTGGCTCCGCCATTCTCCAAATTTAACATCGGACTGTGTCCCACTAAATCTTGACACCCAAGGTCCGCCCATAAAAAAAGGCATCATCATCATGGACTGTCCACCTGACTGTGTCTCTTCAGTAGACATATTTATTTAATAGAGGCTCAACCCAAGGACCAATCCTGCCAGCAACGCCACTTTCTGTCACGGGCCGGACACGCCCCAATTTAAAAACCTCTGGTCCCAAGGGGAGGTGCTCTATTAAATAAAAATGCCACACGTAATTAAAAGAAATGTACAAAATTTATTGAGTCTATGAATGATAAAATGTCCAAAACTACTAAAAGCTAAACTATTAAGAGTCCCTCATTGGAGGTAGGTGGATGGGTCCCCTGGGATCGCGGCTCCGGTGCTCCTCCACAGCTCCCGCGATGCCTCAGTCTCTCCCTCTTGTCCCGGCCGCTCTGCCATGCGCGCGCTGCACTCGTCCATGCGCTCAGGAGGCCTGCGTGCAGGAACAGGCCGTCAATTGGCCGGCAACAGGTAGGAACTCTTAATTGAGCAGTGGACTTTGGGCCAGGGCTAATTTGCAGAATACTTCACTAAAATCCAAATTAAAACATGCAACTTTGAGTAGCCCTGCCACACGCACAACAAACAAGAAAAGCCACTTAGCTGGGAGGAGGGGGGTTGTCACACTCGCCCCCTCCACTGTTCCCACGTTGCGTCCTGTCGCTCGGGCGCCAAGGTCGTGCGCCGCTTCCTCTGCCCACCTCCTGCGCTCCTTCAGCGTGGCCCTATGTCTGGTACCGCGGACGCCCGACCCCGCTCCCAAAACCGTCCGTCTCCTCTGCTCAGCCCCGTCGTGCTGCCACTCGCACCGCTCTCCCCCTTTTTACTGACACACCTGCGCCCTATTAGTACTGATGTGGGGGCAGGGTCAGAGTCAGTCCCGCGCACACACACACCTCCCTTCCAATCAACCCACACACGCCCAGTCCAGTCACCCCGTGACATATGTGTGGGACGTATTAGTGTCCATGAACTATTTGAGAAGGATGATTGTTAGAGGTGTGATTTTTAGGGGTGTGATTTTTTTTCCAAAAGGAGTTAGGCTTACTGCTAAATTGTGGTAGACACACACAAGGAGAGCAGGACAGTAAAAATACGGTACACAACTGGCTAACAGCCAACGGCAGCAAGGTGCATAATCAAACGCTAACATAGAGCCCCCCAAGATACTACACCCAAAGACACTAAACCAAAACTTTTCCAAGATGGAGCATCAGTTAAAAGCCATAAAAGCTCCAGTTCAAGTAAATCATCGGTCAGTGCTGCAGCAGCGAAAGCAAGAGCCATAGCAGAGGCAGCCCGTGCATGTGCAGCATTCGCAGAGAGAGAAAAAACTATTATAGTTGAAAAAGCCAAACTCCAAGCCAATCTTGAAGCTCTAAAGTATGAAAGAGAGGCTGCAGCTGCTAACTCCCAAGCAGAAGTATTGGAAGCCGCAGCAGGGCTAGAAGATGAGGAAGTCCATAGCAGAAGTCCCCTGTTACAGTCCAAAACACACAGGAACCTGTAAAAGACTACGTCAGAGACCAAAATGCTCACCTTGAAAAGCACCCTGAACCTTTCTATTTGTCAGACCGATCAGAGAATTCTATTGAGCAATGTTAGTTGGCAACGAGTAACGTTCCAACACCGTATGTTGTGAAAGATTCCTGGCCTGTTTCACTGCAAGCTCAACAGAGACCAGTCTCAAGTCTCCCAAACCCCCTCTGCTGAACAATCAAGACCAAGCCATGACACACTTCACTTCACTGCGCACGCTGGAGCGCAATCCTAAGATGAAAGAACAGTTTGTTGCCTTCATGCAAAAGGTATTCAACAACAACCATGCAGAGCCAGCCCCTTCACTGCCAGAAGAAGGCGAGTGCTGGTACTTGCCATCATTTGGAGTCTATCACCCAGGAAAACCTGAACAAGTTGTGTTTGACCCCAGCACACAATGCAACAGCATCTCCCTCAACAACGTCTTGCTCACTGGATCAGACTTGAATAACAGTCTCTTGGGAGTCCTCATCCGTTTTTAGAAGAGAAAGAGTAGCTGTTATGGCGGACATTGAACAGATGTTTTACTGCTTCGTTGTAAGAGGAGACCAGAGAGACTACTTACGTTTCCTGTGGTTTTGAGGTACTGACCCAAGCAAGGACTTTATCGAGTACAGGATGAGGGTCCATGTATTTGGCAATAGCCCTTCTCCAGCCGTGGCCACATACTGCCTCAGAAGAGCTGCAAAGAGTGGAGAACAGCAGTATGGGTCAGACACAAGGCACTTTGTGGAGGGTGAGTTCTACGTAGATGACGGACTTGTTTATACACCCACAAAGCAAGAAGCCATCACTCTGTTGCAGAAAACCGAGCTTCCCAGTCAGAGTCAAAATTGAGACTTCACAAGATCATGTCCAACAGCATTGGAGTTTTGCAAGTCTTTCCATCAGGAGATTATGCTAAGGACTTCAAAGACCTCTACCCAAGTGCAGAAACCGTGCCTACACAGCGAAGTCTTGGTTTGAGCTGGGAAGTCAAAACAGACACTTTTACTTTCCAAGTATCATTCAGACACAAGCCATTTACACGTCGAGGAGTCCTCTTCATGATAAACAGTCTCTTCGACCCGCTTGGTTTTGTGGCCCCGGTTACCATTCAAAATTAAAAAATCTCTGTTAAGAGATCTGATACTGGAAGGAACTGAATTGGATGCCCCACTTCCTCAAGACAAACACAACGTGTGGCAGGTGTGGAGAAATTCACTACAGGAGCTGCAAAACCTTCATGTTCCTTGTACACTCAAGGAAAAAAGAAACGCAACATTTTAATTTTCAAAAATTCCTAAGAAATATGGGTGCATTTGGAAAAATGGCTTAGCATCATGATGTCACTCCAAATTAGGCTGAAGACAGGTGAACAGATTTCTTGGTTCCGCTTGACAGATTGTGAGGACAATAAAGAGTGCATTACAGGATTGTTTATGCACACAAACTCATGTTTGAAACTCAGAGTTGAGTTTTACCACTGGTTAACTGTGCTCAAGCCTTCTCTATAAAAGGGCACCAGAATGAAGCCAAAAACACACTTATTCACGATGCCACGATTGTCGCAAACAAAGAGAGATCGAGCTATTGGCATGCTCCAAGATGGACGGGGTTGTCTTGCTGTCGCCAGGGTGTCTGGAGTCCACCGCTCTACCATTACTCGTCTCGCTGAGCGATACCACGCCACTGGTTCCTCTAACGACCGCCCTCGTACTGGTCGCCCCCGTGTAACGACTGCTGCACAAGACTGCGCCAACCGGCTGGCACATCTCCATGTGCCACCAGGTCCGCAGCCGAGACCATTGGGACACACCACAGGCCAGTGTCGGCCAGAACCATCTGTAATCGTCATTCCTGTCACTTTTGGTTTGGGGGGTGCTCTATTGTTTGGTTGTGTTATTGGACTCGAAAATGTGTAAATGCTGAAAAAGTTGGCCTGAGGATTAGAAATGGATGTAGGGTTCATATAAAACTGGCGGATCTCAAAAATAAAATTATTCTGCCCCCCCAAAACTCCCAAAACTGAGTGTTGCGTTTCTTTTTTCCTGGAGTGTACTTACACCACCACCTCTCCCTCCAACGCTAAGCAAAGAGAAATATGCATCTTCTCTGATGCGTCCACAAAAGCTATTAGCGCAGTAGTTTACCTCAAAATCACAGACGAAGATGTTCAAGTCCACGTGGGTTTCTTTTTAGGGAAAGCCAAGCTCTCCCCAGCAAATGAGCCCAAAATATCCAGACTGGAACTTTGCACAGCAGTGCTGGCTGTGGAAATGGTGGAACTCATTGTTCAAGAGATTGACCTCCCTCTGGATGCAGTTGTGTATGTCCACAACAGAGTTCAAAGGATTCGACAGTCCACACAGCCAAAGCAATGGCAGTACATGCCTATGGAGCATAACTCTGTGGACCATGCATCTAGCTCTGTTCAAGCCTCTCTCTTCACCAAAACTAACTGGTTCACAGGTCCAGCATTCCTATACAAGCCACAGACATTTAGTGACCAGCACCAAACCTTTGAGCTTGTCAATCCAGACTCAGATGTGGACATCAAACCACAGGTGACAAGTTGCATAACCAGCCACACAGATAAGCCACTTGATCCTGAGAGATTTGAAAGATTCTCTTCCTGGAAATCCCTGCAAAGAGCAGTTGCAACCCTTATTCATGTGGCTCATTTAGTTTCATGGTGGTACAGTTTATTATATGGCATCTTTACAGATATCAGGCAGGGAGTGTTTTGCCCTAAAGATGTTAAAAATGTGTTCTGTATTATGGATTTTGCAGTAGATTGCATTTAGCTCCTTCACAGACTTTTATTTTGAAGGTCTGATTAGAGACAGGAAGTTATGACAGGAAGTCAGCCATTTTGTTTTTTGCTCTCAGTAGCACATGAGTTACAGGTTCATCCTCTGCCATCTGCCTTTTTGTTCATGCCTCACCATCTGTAAGTTTTGCTTTGTATGTGTGGGACGTATTAGTGTCCTTGAACTATTTGAGAAGGATGATTGTTAGAGGTGTGATTTTGTTGATGATTGCATGTTTGTATGGTAGTGGAATGATTGTTTGCCTCACTGATGACTGATTGTAGTTGGCCTGACTTGCACCCTTTTGTGTTAGTGTTTAATATTACCTATTAAAGGGCCTATATTCTGCTGTTATCTGATCCATGATGTGATGTTTCCTCATCACAAACAGACCTGGAGTTGTGTTTTGTTTCATTCACACTTGTTTAACACACAGACTCTGCATATTTAGGTTGAGTTATTCTCTCAAACAGAAAACACTCTGTTCCTCCTTGTGATGTCATATGGTAAGACAGGATGTGCTCCACTGTGTTTTTAAAATCCATACACCTTCACTAGAATCATTAGGATGATTTTAGCCATGGAAATACCAATCTCTACAGGTAACTTTTAACCTGAGAACTACTGTTACGTGACATCACAAGGTGGAACAGATAATTTTCAACTTTGAATTACACAAATGTGTGAATGAAACAAAACACATCTTAAGGTATGTTTTTTGAGGATGTAACAACATTATAACATGGCTTAAAGCTCACAAGAGTAATTTGTGTAATATAGGACCTTTAGGCAAAATCAACTTTTTGAAGCTGTGTACCATGATATGATGATTCCTGATTAAATCATGTACAATCATGTAGAAATCTTGTATTCTCTGGCACTGTGTTTCTGAGGGCCGATACAGCTTAGTTCTTCATGAACCTCCACCCACTCCAAATACTGAGCAGTCGCAAAGCTTTCTACGGCTGTCACTTCAAATCATAAAGGTTTTCTAAATTAAATCTTTTTTCAACAAGGATAAGCCTTTTTGTCATTGTTCAAAAGAGCACAGCAAAACTGTTTTCTGCCATTTGCTGGTTTGTGCACTTGCTCGTTTATGGCATCATGGAGTAAGCATACTGTTTCAGGTTGTTATTGTTGTGACTTTAAAGCAGCATACCAGCACTTCTTCTACTTTTGAAATTAAAATCCAGTGTTGTCTGGTCTGGGTTGTAAGTCTGTTAGTAAAACATGCAAGATGGTGAAACACAACCTGACATGAACAGTATAAAAATGGGTCACAAAAGTCTGAAGTGTGTCATTTTAGAGTATCACATTTTTGTAGACCCTCTTTCAGTGCTGTCCGAGCTGCCACCTGTTTTTTGTGAGACCAAATTGAAATGAACAGACGAACAATTTGGGCATAGCTACATCAAAAGGAAACAAGCATAATGGGACCTTAAACGCTAACTGTCTGATTCTAATGACTCCGGAATGACCTGTCGCCTTAGATTAGACCGCTCAATGCTTAACACTAACCCCAGAGACTGAAATGAGATTTGCCACTGAAATATTGTCTCAAAGGGTTAAACAGTGACAGGGTTTGGTGGCAGAGAAAGAGCAGAGCAGACAGAGAGGGGCGTCATGTTAGTGTGCGTCTCCCACAGTGGCTAAAGTTACTCTGCACTGACTGATGGACAATAACAGGAAGCCTCCCTACACATTACTACGCCTTCATATTTCACTGTTCTGCTCTGTGGCTGTGCTGTACTTGTTCTCACAGCTGTAATGATTTAACTACAAACATTTTTAGGTGTCTATGCTATAGCTCAACTTAATGTTTTTTATGGGTCTAATGGTAAAGACAGGGACCTACTCAGCCCATTAGGAATTTGTATTGAAAATAACTTCTGGATGACCTATTACGTCACCAGACAAAAAGAGAAACATGCACATTCTGGACAGAAAGACTGTGTTGGTCCAGGAGTCGAACCTACAACTTTGCTGTGAAGCGGCAGTGTAGTCGCTCTGCCATCATGTCGCTAATATAGAGGCTTCTAAAAATCACTTCTTGCAAAAGGTTTCATTCAGTCGTTTCCGAAGCGCAGCAAAAGCATGAAGACTGCAGTTTCAGTATCAGTCTCATTACAAGGGATGCACCGATCCAGCTTTTTCAGTTCAGTTAAGTATATGCCGATACCCGATATTAACATTATAGCAGAGACTGAAAACATAATTTATTTCCTTTAAACAAAAATGAAATAAGACAAAACTGATCCAGATGTGTTATGTTATCTCTCAGGTAACTACAGAATAACTTTGTAAAAAAAAATCTTTATTGGCCAACTACAACCAACTACAATATCAATGTCCAACCAGGATATCGACAGAACCGATATGTGAAAACCGATATCTGATCCAGCAAATTTTTCAGTATCAGCACCAATATCCGATACCAGTATTGGACTGGTGCATCACTTTTACTGCAATAATTTGACTACAATGAAAAATCAGCATTCAAATATTGTATTACTTGCCCTGCTATAACGTAATGTTGATCCTAACATGTCCGACAGTGAAGGGCTTGTGTTTTCTTCACAGTCCCAGGTTTCATACTGAGCAGAGGAGACTGCATAAATCACCTTTAGCTAATAGAGCAGCCACAGCTCTCCAGATGCTGCACTGCTTTTAAATACAGAAATAACACAAAAGGACCTCTGTGCCAAATATCTGGAGTGTAATACTGTTAATTATTTGACATCTTTTTCTCCTTGTCTTTTTCTGCTTGTAGACTTGCAAGAAATGGTTTTGTTAATTGGCCTAGATGTTACCACCACAACAATAGAAAACTAACAAGAAACATATTAAACCTGGTGCCTGTCCTGATGCAACCCTCTCATTTTAGTAGAGTAGAATAAACTCAAATTTACTCAAGCCAGGCATTCAAAAATGAGTCAGGTTAGAACGCCCTAAATAACAATACAATCGACCTGGTAAATGCAATAATTTCAAGCGCCAAAACATTTAATCGAAAATGTATTGTGTTATTTTCCTTTAACTTAATTCTACTAAAATAAAATGGATGAAATGAAATAGCGTTATAATTTTAATCATATGATAATGGAAAACAAAAAAATACATTTACTTTATATAGAAGAACTTGTTGTACGCATATCCCATGTAAGATTCGACGAAACACTTTGCAAATTGTGCAAACTGAAATCTACGTCACAATCTTTCTTGGAGCTGACTTCTTTTCTTTTGCCCTCAGTGAAAGCTGGTCGGTGTAACTCTAGATGACCTCGCAGTGTCATGGCCGCCAGCCCTGACGTATTAATGAAACCGTATGGAGCTCAACCTGAAACCCGACGCCTGAACAAATACAGAAGTCACCATGGCACCCAGAACGTACAGACGATCCCTCCACTGCCACCCGTCCATCCAGGTAAACACACCTGTATATTTGATCATTTATGCAAACATTGTACAAATACTGGCCTTGACTGGCTGACACATAGTTGAAGAGTGCTGAGTGCTGCTACCTCCTTGTGAGCCCATACAAAGAGCCCTGTGTTACATGTAAGCACTCACACATGTTCCACCATTGGAGAGCCACATAAACATTATGTTCAAATGATTAACATAAGCAGTGTCATTGTATCTGCAGAGATGTTTTTAGAATCTCTGTAATTCGCTCTTGTGAGCTTTAAACCATATTCTAATGCTGTTACCTCATCAAAAACATACCCAGAGTTGTGTTTTGTTTCATTCACACATGTTTGAGTAACCCTTTATTATTAGTCTGTCTACATCCCCAAAGCTCAAAATGCTCTGTTCCACCTTGTGATGTCATGAGGCAGTAGTTTTCCAGTTAACCACTACCTTTTACCTTCATTTCAGTATAAATTAGCAATTCCAGGGCTGAAATCATCCAAGTGATTCTAGTGTAGGTGTATGGAGTCTAAAAACACAATGGAGCACTTTGTGTATTACCACGTGACATCACAAGGTGGAACAGCACGTTTTTATTTTGAGGAGAACTAAGCTTAAAGGTGCAGGATTTGTGTGCTAAACTCCAGGTATGTTTTTGATGAGGAAACAACATTTTTCTTATTATTTGGAAAACGGTTGAGAATTGGATAAAAAATAGTCGTGTCAAAGCCAGGGCTGCACAGTATTTCACAATCAAAACAAAATCCCACTTTAGTTGGGCACATTTGTCAAAACACAGAGGCTACAGTTATTTAGGTATAAAATGTACTGTGCAAAGAACAAAATGTCCTGTCTTTTTAATAGAAAAGTCTTTGTGTACCTGTAGTTTCAAACTCTACTCCTCTAGAAACAGATGCATGCATTTCTAGTTCTCCTGGGGTTTATTATTATGTGCATTTTTGAACGTATATCACAAATCTAACCACAATTATATTTTTCTCCAAAATTGTGCAGCTATAATCAACCCTTTCATAAATGTTGAAATTAGATCATTGAAACCCTATTCAAATCAAATTTTCAGCTCAACAAACAATAGAAGTTCAATTGTCACTATATTTTAAGAAGTTTTGCAATCATTTATTTCTTTTTCTGTGAAGTTCACAAACATTTGGACAGTACATGAAATAATTCTGTTTATAATGTCCATAAATAAGATCCAAGTCCATCCATAAATATTTGAGCACCCCCTGATTTGTCTCATGTAGCGCTTTCAGAAAGATTTGTGTTATGATAAAGAATGGTGTAGGCATGTCGGCACGGGGACATTCTCCAAACAGGAGGTGAGTGCGTGTTAGTTAAGGGCCCATGTGTAAGTGATTTGGGGCCAGAGCTGTGTGTATGTTGAGATGACAGGGCTGAGGTGTGGGGGGCGCCATTGTAGCACCAACACTGTCAGCTGGGACCGAACAATTTAGAATACATGGAAAACGTTTGTATACTGGTGACGAGTTCTTTCACTAAACATTCACCGTTGTGTTTTTGTTAAAGTGACTGTACTCAACTTTTCCCATGTAGTTATGTTTTAGCTCTTATGGTAGAACTGAGCGTGCTGTTTGTATGTAATTATAAAGCGTTTTATGGTCCGAGAATCAGGAAGTGTGTGCGTGAATGTTTGTAGAATTACTGTGACTGCAGAACTCATCTGGTCTCTGAAAGTTGTGAAGCTTTTAACTCGTCACAGAATAATTAGGATGACTGGAATGTGATCGGAAGTCAGTAATAACTTTGGACTGCTGCAAACTAGTTCAGTTTTTTAAGTGTTGAAGAGAATAAAAATCAGGTACAACAGCTTTAAAAGTGGTCCTGAAATTCAACTACATTTTTAGGCTGTTCACTATGTAAGATTCTTTTTTTAATCTCTCATTTTGCTTTCTCTAGTTGTCACATTTGTCTTCATTCACTTCTAATGTGAATTTTAGTAGAGTTTTGTGCTGGTGTCATTACTAAAGATAATGGCTTTTTTATTCCACTTGTGTCAATTATAAAAGCCATATAGAATTGATTTACAATAGTCAAACCCAAATGCAATCTACCATATTTTGTGTGTAATTAAAGCTCCTGTAGGGCAGAATTCACTTTTCAGGCTTTAACCCCCAAAATAAGCATTAAAGCGTTCCACTATAAAATAACTATGACATCTATAATAATTTCCATTAGCAAAACCTTTAAAATGTATGTAAATGTATTTCTTTCAATAGTCTATGGTATTAATCTAGTTATATTAATATATACTGTTAGGAACTAAAGTGTAGATTAAACAGTGTCATAACTGACCCCCACATGACCTCCACCTTGGAAAACATAAGACTGTCAATCAGTTTTTATTTTTGAACAATTTAATATTGAACTTAAAGTTGTTTACAGTATGTCTCTAAAAGCCTAGTGCTGCAGACTTTTCTTACATACGCTTACACATTATTGCTGTACAGTCTGAAACTCCTCATTTGTCTTTTGCAGTTCAACATAGTGGTTCTGTGAGCAGGTGCAGACTCCCTGTTGGTTCTCTGTGTCCAGGATGTTTGTGTCTGTCTTTAAAAACACCAGACAGGGTCCAGTCCTCTTCTCTGGACATTCATCTCCTCATTTACCCCAGTCTGACACGTCACACTGGCCTTATGTAAGTCTTCAGCTCAGAGGAGGAGGAGGAGGAGCGCAGCGGAAAAGTCGAGGATGCGCTCCGGGAGTTGTCCGATTAGGGACTGACACGCCGACGTTCCCTGGAATGTTATGACAGGATCCTCTTTAGCGCTTAGCAGATGGTTCGAATTAAAGTGTGTGATGAGGAAAATTCATCTTGTCTATACGCACAGGGAGAGGCTGTGAGTACGGCTTCACAAACGTGTAGATTTATTAGGATAGCTGCAGCCCTTTGCTCGCTAATAACCATTAAGATTCGGGTTAGTGATGTTTCCTGTGCACCTACTGTATTTGCACCTGTTATAATGTACTTTATATACATCTCTGTATTTCCTATGGGCTCAATAGATTTTCAGTGAATTCTCCATTTTATTCCAGCGGGGGGCACTGTCCAAAAAGATATCACACCAACTTTTGTTCTTTTTTTTTTGAGTCAAAATAATTTTTGTCTCCATGAAGATGGCTTTGCATGGGATGTTCCGCAGTATGACATTAAACATATCTATCTTGCTTTTTTTCCAATTACAGGTGTTTTTATTGCTTAAAACATTGAAAAATGTGTATTCTTACAGTGAGAGGGTGCCTCCACAGATTGGAGGAAGTTGGCTTGGCCTTGTGGTGTCACTTAGTTGTCCCTATGGAGATATGATTAATGCCATACTATGGAATATTTCAGGTGTCACTGACAGTTTTGTTGATAAGAAACCAGGGCTATTGTATTTTGACATATTATAGTGTACTCTTCTACACTATTTCTTCTAATGAGAATGCATGCTGTACCAAAGGTAATCTTCCCTCTGGAGTCAGATTATTAGTTAATCTAGAGTTGTTTTGAAAACAGCATGTCACTATGGCAACATATAATCCAAAAAATACAAAAGCTAAACATTGAAGATCTGTTTTACGGAAATAGAAGTGATTCATTGATTTATGAGTCTTAAGGAAAATTGAGTTTAATCACAAGTACTTTTATAAGGACTGGCAGTGAGACAGGCCAGCCTTAGCCCTGATCCCATGAGCGGCTCCTGTGTTCTCGAGGCCCACAGTCATGGCTTTATTGTCCGTCTGCTCTTGTTTTTGGCTAAAATCTCTCACAGTGTTCTGACATCATATTTGGATTTCACACTAACTATTCTCTGGAGCGGTGCGTTCAAATGTTAGAGGAGTTTGGTGTCATGCTGACCAGAACCTATCCGTTTGGGCCTGTATTTTGGGGCTTGTATTTCCAGTTTAAAGCACTTTCTCTGTCCAACTCTAGAAACTTAAGAAGGTCGCCATGCTTTTATTTGGCCTTCGATGCAGGTGGCTCTCGTTGAACAGAGGAGCATTGCCTCTTTGGGCCAGTAGATGGTAGTAGTGGGCAACACTGAACAGGACTCTGGGAGGCTCTGTAGTTTTACAGTTGGTGGAAGATGGAAATGTGTGAATACTGAGGTTTAATCCTGAGGTTAGGCTGCAGTATTTTTGTACAGCACACGGTGACCCATAGTTTAAAGGGCTGGTATTTTCTGATCTATGTTATAATGTTTCCTCATTAAAAACACACCTGGAGTTGTGTTTTGTTTCATTTACACAAGTTAAACACACAAATCCTGCATATTTAGGCTGAGTTCTTCTCTCAAATGAAAAACACTCTTGTGAAAATACAGGAAGTGCTCCACTGCGTTTTTGAAGTCCATACACCTTCACTAGAATAATTTGGATAATTTCAGCCCTGGAATTGCCAATCTTTACTTATACAAATTTTGTGTAGTGTAAGACCTTTAATTAAACTTACATTTGTGATCTAAAGCGAGATCCACAGCTTGGTTTAGTGCAAATATAGTGATCAGTGATTGGAAACATTTTAAATTTACAAAACAACATTGAGTTCAGACATAGTTCCATGGTTATGTAAAGGTGTTGACATGCACAAAATTGACTTTTCAGAGATTTTAAGTTGTTTCCCTTCCTCATTTCTCCTCTTTAAGGTGTATTTGGAGTGATTTGTGGATGTTTGAACAATCTTTAATTGGCAATATGGAGTCTTGAAAATAAACCCGTTTTCACCGCTATGCATACGCCCACTGCTTTCTACTTACTTCATTGTCGTTCTTACTTCATTATTTTATTTCCTTAATATTTCTTAATATTTTCTTAGTCATTTTGGTACAAATGGAAAAAAAATCTGCTGCACGCTATTGTGATGTGCCACTATCCATAGGAGGGGCCAACAAATTCCCGGCTCTTTGCTGTGATGCCAGCTCCTATTGGGCACCACAGTTTTCTAATGTGCAGGACAGCAGACTTGTTTCTTTTAGTAAGTCTTTTTAGGTTAATATTATGATTTAAAATGTGCAAATTATGACATAATAATCCATAGGTGTAATCGATTATAACTATAGAGCAGACACATGCACAATAGGTCTTATTTAAAGGTGCATTATGTGAATTATCTCGTGGAGGTGGTGGAATCTGCTTTGCCTGGAATGTTCAGTGACTTGCATCTTGCATTTATTCAAGGTGTTTTTATTGCTAGAAAAAAGCATGGAAAACATCCATTCTTATTGTGAGCAGGGTCACCTCTGCAAACATCTGTAACTTGACCTGATGGTGTGGCATACTTTAGTTTAATGCCATATAGCGGAACATTCCAGGCAAAGCATTTCTATGGAGGCAAGAACCTAGCAGACACTCCATGTGAAAAGTTAGATGGTACACCTTTAATAACAGAACACACAACACCTAACCTTTTCCAGATTGTGACTATCTCCATGACTGCCCCACCTGTGGACGGTCAGAGCGGGAAAGATCTGTGCTTACTTAATCATTTCCTGTGTGAGTATAAAACACAAAGAGGAAACCGGATTTTCAAACCTGTTTTCACGCTCTCTCCAGCTCTGAGCCTCATGTTCTTCCCATTTCCTTTAAAGGCGGTAAATCCAATTGATGCCGTTCATAATGAAGATAAAAGGCTGTTTTGTTTGGGTCTGATGTCATGTATTACAGCCTAATGAAATTGTTTCAGTGTGGGGGGGCGTTCAACCCAAAACACACATCACGGTACTGCACTTTATGGATGTTCTTAATAGAACAGATGGTCACTGGTTCAAAAACACTTGTAAAAATGTGTACCAAATGAAGTACATGTAGAAAGATCGACGCACTGCCAGGTGTCCGTAGGGATGGGACGATAAACAATAATATCATAAATAGCATTAAAAAGGCCTTAATTGTTTGTGGTACCTTTATATACTTTTTATAGTTTGTATAATCTTGATAATAGCTAACAAAGAAAATAATCAAATGTAAAAAAAAAAGCATAATGTTGTTTTCTAGATCCTTGTTGTTTTCAATAAGTATAATTCTAAATCATAAAAATGTTTAACTCTGAACTTACTCATAAGAAATGATTTACTTAAATACATGAAGTGTATAGTCTATTTCCATTAAAGTATATTTCCATTAAACTGTCAGAAATTCTAGTAATTATTGTGATATTATTGTTCATCATTGCGATTAATGATATTCTCACCTGGTAATCGTGACACAAAATTCCCATATCATCCCATGCCTTGTCCATAGAAACGATACAGATTTCCCTGTCGTCTGATCCATGTGAGGATTTGCTATTTTGGTGATATTGCACATTGAGATTCCAGCTATTTATTCTTTTGCTCAAACATGAATTGTAATAAAAGTTAAAATGTGATGAGTCTTTAGCAGAAAATGGCAGATATTTTTGGCATGTCACTCTAAGTAGGTGTGATGCAGCTCCTCCTTGTAATTTCTGGTAATTTCAGGCGTTGACTTCGAAACTGCACTGAAAAGTCAATACAGTATTAAGAGCTTTAGTGTAGAAATATTGCGAGAAAAAGTCTGTCAGTCTCACAAGTGTTACAAACTTGTCTAAAACTATTCATTGTTTTATCACTGAGTATGTCTCTTATTTGAGACCACTTAGCAGAACAGATCTGACTATACGCAATAGTATTCAGTGTGTGGCGGCCATGACAGCTCTTGTTCCCAGGTGTGTGTAATGAAACACAGATCATGTCATCGCGGCCTAAGCTAATAAAAGAGAACAAACATGGAGTCACGAACAGGATCAGAGCTGACGACAAGTGACAGAAAAAACATCTCCCCAATTTCACAAAACCACGATTATAAGTGCGCGTGGGGATCAGACTCACATTTGAAAGGGCTGCCGACAGTTCATGGGAGCGATTATGGTCCTGAACTATAGCCTGTCAGGACCCAGGCACAGACATGGGGGCAAAGGTCACCGGGATCATTAGCAGCCTTATTATGGGATCGCTTTATTTTTGCGCATCGCCATCAGAGCAGGAGCAGAGCCGCACACAAACAAAGCTGAACGCACAAAGCCAAACAGTGTCCATTGATAAAGGCCTAATGTGGTCTTATAACATTGGGGTTTGTATGTGCTTATAGTTTAGAGAGTGGGACCCCAAACATGTGCACTTGATTGTCTGAAAACACAACAATCAAGAATTTGGTTAACTTTTTGTAGGCTAAACATCTTATTTCAGTTAAACTCAACTTGATATTTTATGTTTGGTTACTGCATTTTTTTCTTCTTTGATGGGCTTCTCAGTTGTTGAAATAGTTTTGGAATCTCAAGATTATCCTCTGATTTTTCCCTACCATATTTCCACTGAGCAACAATAAAAGAGTGAACAGAACTTGAAATCATACTGGATGACTTTCCTTAAAAGTGCATTGTGTAACTTTTGTTGTGGATGGTCCGTCAAATGCTTTTCTCCATGGAGATGTTATTGCTTTGTCTGGAATGTTTCATAGTATGGTATTATTTTCTATCGTCATGGAGACCAAACCAGACAGTTACAGCTCAGATCTGTGGAGAGGCAACACTGCTCACAGTCAGAATGCCTGTTTTTCTAGATATGTTTGAGATATAAAACGACCTGTAACACAGAGCTGTTTAATGTCTTACTGTGGAAAATTCTAGGCAGAGCAATGACATCCATAGAAACAAACAGGCAATGGACCCCCAACCAAAAAGTTACACAGTGCACCTTTAAGTGAGAAGACTGATGTTAGTACAGCAGCACGTCACATCAAGTAGGCCCCTGGTCCAGTTGCTGCAGATGGGCGGGATCTTTCTATGGAATTTGCATGTTCTGCCCATGTCTAGGTTCCATTCAGGCTCAAGGTCTGGAGATGGGTCCAAGGACATTGCACTTTCAGTCACGCACTTTTACTTCTACTTCTAATTACACCTACCAAGGTCTTAAGTATAAGAAACGGTATGATGCCACACAACATTCATGACAATTGTTTTAATATCAAAGCATGTCAGTTGGCTTTTGTGGTTCTGCTAAAAGTTCCTTCTCTTCTTAAACGATTCCAAAGAGTTGCATTCCAGACTGACAGAACTAACCTCATTACTGCTTTTGCCAGGTTACTTTCCCTCACATTTTAGTCAAAAAAGCATTTTTAAATATCATTATAGTTCCCTCTCTTCACTACAGCCCTGTCTCTGGTATTGCGATCGCTCTATGTAGAGGCCGATTCCACCTCTCTCACTCAAACTCACCCTAATCCCGTTGATCTCCTCAGTGTTTGTGTAGCTTCTGCGTGGCTAGATCTGCCTGATAACATGGTTTGAGGAGGCTTTACGTGTGTGCTGGAATGTGTGAGGCCATTCTACAGAGGAGGACAGAGTTCAGATGGAGTTACCGCTGTGCACCTAACAATAGCACGGCGCGAGTATTTGATCCTCTTGATCTGAGGGCTCTGCTGATAATTGAAGTAAAATGCTGTCCGCTGAGCTCACTGTGGTGGTTTGCATTTGGCAGCTCTGTTTCATTTTCGTGCCGTGGTGGTTGGTGGTTTGGATGGTGAAGTTATTTCACCCACCTTCACTATGTCTAATTAATCACAAGACTAAGGCAGCTCAATATGATCTGACTCCATCGCCCATAACCTCAAATATAACTTAATGTAATTATATTGAAAGGAACCCCTTTAATGTGTTTTACCCCAGTGTGTGTGTGTGTGTGTGTGTATGTATATATATACAGTATGTATATAGATAGATAGATAGATAGATAGATAGATAGATAGATAGATATAGCTATTGATACTTTGTAGTGACATTGTGCTGGGGGTGTTCTACATCTAACTGTATTGGCAGAATGTTCAACAGTTACCATGGTGACAAAGTGCTCACATTAGAAGATACAGCCAAAAAAGTTTTAAGCACAAACACATGTGAGTGTTCATGGTCCTGTAGGAGTTTGATTTTTAACAAAAACTGTTGGCTAATGCTAGCTAGCTTGTGACTGTAATGTTATTTGAGAGGGATTTGTTGAACATATCAGCTCACCTGTTATAGTTCCATATAAAACAGCTCTTTCTGACCAGATTGTGTCAAAATAAAGCTCAGATTAAAGTCTCACAGAGATTCTAACAGAGCAGTGCTTTCAGTTAACTTCACACCCCCAGGGAATGTTGATGACATCAGCTGCAGAGTACCAATATTGTAAAAGCAGCTTCAGGGTCAAAATGAGAGCGTTACGTGCTCTTTTATTGTCAACAAACCAGGAATTAAAGCTGATGTGCTGTTAGCATGCTAGTTGATGTAAACAGTGACATGAAAACTCTGCTCTGGTTTCTGAAAGTTGTGAAACATTGTGGTGAATTGTTAGGATGCTAGAAATGCTGCAAACAGTTTAAAATGAACTAGTCCTTTTTTAAATTTGCCTAAAAAAGGCACTGGAAATGGCTAAAAAGCTTTTGTGATTTCAAACCTTTCTAATCCGGTAATACTGCTACTACGGCAAAGCTGTCAGTAGTTTTTGTCCAGGTCTGTGAATGATTCTTCCTGTGCGGCTCCTGTTAATTGCTCCTCATCGTCTCTTTGCCTGATGCGTCACAGTCAATAAAGCCACATTAGAGGAGACAGGGGTCAAAGGTCAGGGGCCCAGGACCTCAGCTTGGACACTACATAAAGCCCCCCAAAGCACTCGCCGCTTATCACATCTCTGAGCAGGCCGGCCCGCCACTGTGGCCCATTGTGTGGTCAGTGAGTCACTCTCAGGGAAAAGTCCCACAATGCATCATGCCTCAACCGATTTGTTTGTGGTTAACGCCAGAGTTCAACTAAAGATCAGCACTTCACACGTCCAACTGCCTCCCCTCATCATGGCCACCAAGACATGGAGGAACAGTCAGGGCTCTGTTCTTTTTTTTCTTTTTTTTTTCAAACTAGAACTAAGAACTAAAACCGCAAAGGACTTACAGCCAGCATACAACTATATTAATACAACCAAGTTTTATCTCTAAGGAAAGCCTAGACATGAAATCTTATGTTGACAAGGAACCAGATTTTTCAAGATGGTAGGGAAGATTAGTCAGATTATTTTACATTTTATATGGCGTTATATGATGATTCTGTCATCTGAATACTACATCAGTGCATCATTTAGCAAACTGCTCCATCAAAGACGAAGACGGAACACATGACCTGTCCACACCTTCCCCTTACTTAGGATTATTTAGTGGTATTTGAATATCCAGTGAGTTTAAAAGTAGTGCACGCAGAATTTCCCACAATGCACAAAAACAGTGTCCAGCAATGGTCACTAAACCGGTCAGTGTAGACCATAATGCATTGTGAGAGTCGGAAAAACAACAGCGGACAGTGAAAGGGCTTTAATTGGGCACAACCGGCATGGATAAATGCAAGTAGAACCACAGATTTAACGCATTGTTGGCCCATAATTTGGAATAAAACACTATTAAATAAACAATTATATACCATACCCAATAAAAAGTCAATAATTTCGACAAAAAGTTTAACAATCCAGTCTCTTTACATGAGATCCATCTTGACAAAAACGTGTTTGATTGCCATTATTATTATTATTTATTACAGAAATCCATTTTTTATCAGAGTTTAGCAGACTTTTTTTTTTTTTCCTGGCCAGATTCATGTAACTTTAAAGTAGTGAGCTGAATGTTCTTATCGCTTTGTGAATGAGCGCACTAAATAGACCACTAAACTGCAGGGCCATGTAAGGTTTGAGGCGTTGGGGACTAAGGTGGACATAGACAAACTCTATTAACACAGTAGCTCACACATCACAATATATAATAACTAAGAGCACAAAATACAATTATTACTATAAATAAAATAAGTAGCAATATCAAAAGACTGGTGTCAAATAAGGTTTAATTATATAAATGTGTATGTACAAGTAAAAATAAAATGTAGAAATAGAGTAATACAATATATCTTGGTTATATACAAGAGATGGGTAAGAAAAAACAGTGCAAAGATGAAATGGTGATCGACATGACAAAGGGTTATCTATTAAATTCAGCCACTGCCATATTCTGCACCGTTTTCCCTTCCTAAAACTAAACTGTCTTTTTGAACACTTTGCAAATTGGGCCTTGTCCCTTTAAGCTCACATCAGCTCATTTACCTCAAGCAAAGCATATCATTTTCGCTAACCTCTGCTAATGCGTGCAAAAATAACACAAGGTCTCTCAGGCGGAAAATGGACCAAGCAGAGATTTAATTTGGGGCGTATGTTGTGCGTGTGGAGCTCTTTATGCGTGCGGCAGCAGGTATTTGAAGTGAACCTGCCTTTAAGTGTGCGTCGGTCATAGCCATAACATGTAGCAGGACCTGGTAACGCGCTCGATGGTGCCTGATAACCCCAGACCACCACCAGAGCCCCCTGACCCTCGTCTGACCTGCCCCACCCACTCAAGTGAACTCTGGACTCGGACTATCTGATATGAGCCACCTCAGGTCCTTCACAACACAAGTGCTTACTCATTACTGCGGAATGGGTTAGGCTTCAACTCTTGTCAAGTAGTAAGGGTTGGCAATATAGTGTCTTGCCCAAGGACATAACAATAATATGTAAGCCACCTGCATGTCTCCATAGAGATGTTATTGCTTTACCTGGAATGTTCCACAGTATGGCATTAAACTTGCATGTATTTACTTAAGAGTGTCTTACGCAAAGACAATACTTTGAAAAACATGCATTCTTACAGTGACTCGGTGTCCACTGGTAACTTTTCAATATAGTGCCTTGCCCAAGGACACAACAATAATATGCATCTTTTTGAGCAGGAAAAAAAACACACTCTCAACCAGGCTGGGAGATATATATGTATAATTTTTTATTTTATTTTATTTTTTTTAATAGTGGAGTCAACTATGATAAAATGCTAAATCATGAAAGTACTCATTCAGTCAAATTGGACTAACCTGATCAAAAATAATAAAATAAAATTAAAATTAAAAAAAGCACACACATTTTTAGCATTCCTTTGACCTATGGCAGAGAGGCATGTGTGGAATCCTTCTAAAGGCCTGACTAAATCCAGCTGACAGGGACAGATTACAAGCTTATATGTAAACACTAACTTCACAACTCTGTGAAAAGCACTGCTGTGTGCCCCAAGTGATGCTAATGCAACAGTCTCCCCAAGTAAAATGAACTCCTAAAGAACCTAAAAGCAGATTTAGAGTGAACAAGGCAGTGACTGTAAACACAACACCTGCTGTACTGAAGTATGCACAGAAATCACTGAATTAAGCAAGTGCACTGAGTGTGTTTTTTTGTGTTGCGTATAAAAGCAATTTTCCATTCCAATTCTGACATGTTAAATGCATGAAGATGACAACAATAAATGACTCATCTTAAAAACTATGTGTAAACTCATAGTGATTAGTAGAGTTTACCATTTAGGAACAGGACTATAAATATAATGGAAGTTGAAGGCTGCATTAATCTATTTTTGTCCTAATAGCCAAAAGCCAAACTATCATTAAAAAAATGACACTTTCTCTGTGTTATTTGGAACCATTATGTTTTATTCGCAAGTATACAACTGGATAAGTAGCCATATTTTTCCTTAACAGATATGTATTACTTTGTGGTAACTTGGCAATTCAATAGTTTGGGTTTAAACTGTTGAGTAAAAGTATGTGTCGTTGTTTTGCTCCCAGGAGACACAGAGAAACACAAAAAGGACAGTTACATTTGATTGTCCCCTCCCTCTGCTGTGTCTAAGGACAAGTGAGTGGACACATAACTCCACTGAGGGTCCTCCGCTCCTTATAAATCCTCTTCTTTTATGGCCTGTCCTGTCCACTCAAACTCACTGTGTGCTCCAGGGTCACACCTCCACTGTCCCACAGAGAAACAGTCTGAAGACTCTGATGATTTCATAAGTTTTTTTCTAATAAGAGAGATATGGAACATGTACGAGTACCTATGAGGTTGTTTACTAACTACTGCAATGGAAGGGATGCTCACAACTATTGCTCCTGCTACTTCAACAAGCACTTTTGGAATTGTACTACTGCTTCTACAACAACTTTTACTTACTTTTAAGTTGCATGTACCATTACTGTTATCATTCATAACTAGCAGAACTACCAATACTACTATTAGGCTAGTACTACAACTTTAAAGATGTGCTATATACAGTAATTGTTGTGGTGGAGTGTCTGCCACCTGCTTGTCTCCATGGAGATGTTATTGTGTTGCCTGGAATCTTCCACATTATGGCACCACCAGGCCAAGTTTTTTTTTTGGTTTTTTTTAAGCACTAAGATAATGAATGCAGGGTGTTTTTTTATTGTACTGTTGAACATTCCAGGCAAGGTAATGACATTACAGTGACAACAAGCAGATGGCAGGCCCTTTATCAGAAAAGTGACATAGTGCACCTTTAAAGAGCTAGCTGATCTATGTTATAATGTTGTTTCCTCATCAAAAACGTACCTGGAGTTGTGTTTTTGTTTCATTCATACACATTTAACACACAAAAGCCCTGCACAACTACCACTTCATGACATCACAAGGTGGAACAGAGCATTTTGAGCTTTGGAGATGTGAACAGATGAGGTAACAACATTATAACATGGCTTAAAGCTCACAGGAGTCCATTTTGTGTAATATAGGACCTTTAAGTATTGCGATTTATACACATATGTTAAATAGCACTAGTTCCCAAACCCTGTAATGACTTGAGTAAAAGTACCAAACTCTGAAAGTGAATGACCCTCAATGTTCATCTTGCTCCTTGTCTTGTGTGGCCTCCTCCACTTTAGGACCCACCTGCCAAAATCATTTACAGCCCAGTTAGGAGGCGCACTGGCCAGGACTCTGAAGGCTGGACTGTGGCCCCTGCAGCACTGCTACAGTATTTCACCATTATCAGACGAATCCCTGGCGGCGTCATAAAACACCTCATATTACCACACTTCCCCGTCTGTCTCTTTCACACCCTCAATGTCCGGGGCCAGGATTTAAGACCCTTTTAGGATTTTTGCTCCAAACCCCAAACTGAACCAGAACCTCTTGGATGGGTATCACGGACAGGGTTTTTCAACTTGTACATGTGTAGGAGTGTGTTTTGACTTACCACTTGACACTTACCAGGAGTTCACTAAAATGTTTTGCCAAGTCTACTCCCTCAAGAATTTCATTCAACAATTGTTCCATTAAAAATGCTTTTAGAATTTTTTTTTTTTTTTTTTTTTTTAATTTAAAGGTGCATTATGCAACTTTTCTGGTGGAGGGTCCATCAAATGCTTTTCTCCGAGGAGATGTTTTGTTTGGAATGTTTCACAATATGGCATTAAACCTTCACGGAGACCAAACCAGGCCAAGTTACAGTACAGATCTGTGGAAAGACAACCCCGTTAGCAGTCAGAATGCCTGTATAATGTCATAAATGTAAGGAAGAGCTGTTTAATGTCCATGGAACATTCCAGGCAGAGCAATGACATATTCATAAAAAAAGAGGTGATAGACACAAAAGTTACACGGTGCACCTTTAAAGTTACGTCTGACCACTAACTAAACTGAATTCATGATTTTCTGTGTAATCCCTCGGTTGTCCAGGTAGTTTCTGTTGCAAAAAAGTTGTGAACATGTCACACTTGAGGGTACTTCTAACTACATACTCCTTACTATAAACAACTAGTGCATGTCAGTTTAAGTACAGAAACCTTTACTGGAACTATGTCAGAACTGAAAAATACAACTTGAATGAGGAGCTATTTGGAAGAGTATCGAAACATAGTTACTCTTAAAACCTTTTGTCCAGTTGATAGAATTCTTTTAAAAGTTTTGTTTCAGTGTACCTGTGTATCAAGTGCTGATAATGTCCATTCTCCGTTTTGTCCATATATACTTATATACTTGTCTACAGTCCCTGACAAAAGTCTTGTCGCTTATCCATTTTGTAGAAACAAAAGCTTATAACCTGACTTTAAATTAATCGATTGGTTTTAGAAATGTCTCATATGAAAGCTAAAACCCTCCCAAATTATGCTCAATATACTAAAATAAATTTGCTTCACTGAAGAAAGATTGATCATTTAATGAACACAGAAAGGTCACATTTTGGCAAGACAAAAGTCTTGTCGTCTACAGAAAATTGAACAAATAATTTACTTCAAATGCAAAAATATGTTGCATAACGTCAGTGAATTAAGTAGTGGTGCTGTGAGATCCATATTTAATATCTTGTATGACTTCCATGAGCTTGAAGGACTGCATCCATGCGGTTCGACAATGGTTCATTTAATTTGTTGATGAAGTCATCAGGAATACAAAGAAAGCAGTCTTACATGCCTCCCAGAGTTCATCAAGATTCTTTGGTTTTGCCTTCCATGCTTCCTCTTTCATTCTACCCCAGACATGCTCAATGATGTTCATGTCTGGTGACTGGGCTGGCCAGTCCTGGAGCACCTTGATCTTCTTCGCCTTGAAGAACTTTGATGTAGAGATAGAAGTATGCGATGGAGCACCATCCTGCTGCAAAATTTGACCCCTTTTATGGTTGGGAATGTAAGAGGTAGCTAATACTTCTTGATATTTTAGGCTATTGATATTGCCTTCCACCCTGCAAATGTCTCGCACACCCCCATACTGGATGTAACCCCAGACCATGATTTTTCCGCCACCAAACTTAACTGTTTTCTGGGTGAATCTTGGATCCATGCGGGCTCCAGTAGGTCTCCTGCAATATTTGCGGCGGCTGTGATGTAATTCAACCGAGGATTCATCTGAGAAATCCACCTTCTGCCACTTTTCCAGTGTCCATCCTTTTAGCAGGCTGTGGGCCTTGGCAAATGCCACACGGTTTTTTAATTGCCTTTTGTTTAGTGCTGGTTTCTGTGCACTGATTCGACCATGGAGGCCATTTCGAGACAGAATTCTACAAACTGTTCTGGTTGACACAGGGACTTGAGGTGACCAGGCCTGGTGGAGCTCTGCTGCAGTGGAAAAGGGGCTGGCCTTGGATTTTCGAATCAACAAACGGTCCTCCCGAGCAGTTGTCTTGCGGGGTCTGCCGGACCTGGGCTTGTCAAAAACATCTCCAGTCTTTTCAGATCTTTTTCTTATTCTTTGTACTTGACGCTGAGACACATTGAAGGTGTCAGCCACCTCAGCAGTGGATCTGGTCTTCAGCCTCTTGATAATTAACGCTTTGGTCTCAGGGTGGATCTTAGGCATGTTGTCAGAGGTCAAGTTGCAGTTGATGTGAAGGTCTGGTGTGCTGGGGTTCTTTTTATACACACCCACTAATTGATTGATCAGTAACTGATCACAGGTGAGGCTGTAATCTAGGATTGGGTGCATCATATGACAAGGCGACAAGACTTTTGTCTTGCCAAAATCTGACCTTTCTGTGTTCATTAAATGATCAATCTTTCTTCAGTGAAGCAAATTTATTTTAGTATATTGAGCATAATTGGGGAGGGTTTTAGCTTTCATATGAGACATTTCTAAAACCAATCGATTAATTTAAAGTCAGGTTAAAAGCTTTTGTTTCTACAAAATGGATAAGCGACAAGACTTTTGTCAGGGACTGTATATACTTCATTGTTGATGGGAGTAATACAATGGAATACTTGTTCATTTCAAATTGCCATAAAACAGTCTATTATAAAGCATTTCCCTAAAGTTACAACATATTTAATCCTCCTTTTCTTGTTATGATAAAGTATAGTTTTGTCCAGTTCGGATGTATAGGTTTATTGAGAGTTTGTTCTTGCAGAAAGAGGCTGGGGGTGGCCACTTGAGTGTGCTTTATTGTGCGCTCTCCCAGTGAAGCGTGTAATAGTGCTGTTGATTTTAGACAGACTGTAGTTATCCCTCTCAAAGGCAGTGGTCAGGGTCGCTCCAGCACTGACTGAGAGCCCAGCTGTAAAGGTCCTCATAAACACAAAAATACACAGGCCCACAGCCCTGTCCAGAGCCCAAACTGTCATATGAGTAATGTATAGTGTAGAATAGCATTTGGATGAATACCTGACATGAAACAAGGGAAGGGCTCATGGAGGGACGCCAAATTAAATACAGGAATCCGTATCAAACCATAAATCTGAATTTTCCTGTGGGATTTGGTAGGCAACTTGGTAGATATCCATAAGTAATTACACAACTTTTGAATGTGTTCTTGATTCGGTTGAAGTACAGTTTATTTATTAGTAAACAAGGCTATTTATCTGATGCCAATTACTTGTAAATAAGTAGTTATTATGTAAAATGTAATATAATGAATTTCAATATGATAATAGACAACACCATGCTGTGTTCCATGGAGATGTTATTTCTTACCATGGAAAGTTCCACAATATGGCATTAAACATATCTGACTTGAATTTATTCAATTACAACACCTTGAAAAACCATGTGCAGACTTGCTTGTCCATAGATCTGACCATTAACTTGTCTCCATTGTGATAACCAAGTTTATTTCCATACTGTGGAATAATCAAGGCAAAGCAGTAACATCTCCAAGGAGACGAGCAGGTTGCGGACACTCTACCAGAAAAGTTACACAGTGCATCTTTTAATTAAAGCACAGATACCTAAATATTCTACTTAAGTACAGTATTTTACTACTTGTACATTGTCACCTTTCACCACTCGTAGAAAGATTAGGGATAGAATTAAACACACTGTGCATTTCAAATCCATTATCTGTAAAAAGGCTACATTTTTCTTTAGCTTAAACCAAAAAGTATTTAAAGTGCTTAAATTAAAACTGTATTAAACTTTGCTCTAGCTCTATTTAAGTTCACTTTTGCTTTCAAAGTTACCCCGAGTATAATTTGACTGAGCGCACCCAATCTGAAAAATCAACAGAAGTGAGTGGCCAGCTGAATTAAGAAGCCCTTTTGTGCGACTCTATATTTAAATGTGTGGAGTCGGGGAGGTTGACCTGTCGCGTCTGCACTGTATTCAGTCTTAAGGCTCAATATTAGCTCCAATAAAGGCAGCTTTCAATCGGCTAATCCTGCTATTATCTGCTGGGGGAACAACTGGACCCTGTTTTGGCCAGAGCTGTTTTGTATCTTTGCTTTTAATTATAACCAGAAAGTTAGACTGAAGACTGAAATCCATTATGCAGATGTCATTTGGCTGTGCGCTCTCAGTGAGGTGCTCATTCCCACACCAGGGCATCCCACACAAACGTGACAGCCTGCCCCGTACAATACGTTTTACAGAAAAATTGTAGAAATCTATGGAAGGAATCGAAAAGGAGCGAAGCGGGGAGGTCAGAGGTTTTTGTTTTTTGATCTGAATGGAGATGGAGGAGCATTTGAAAGAGTTACAAAGCAGTGCATTTAAATAAACAAGGTTATGTCCTTTTGCTTTGGGACCAGTGCAGTCCGTCAATGAGGATGGTAATGGTCTGGTTCAATGGACACAAGGACTCCCAAATCCACGCCTTTTCACGGGTCCTGAAAGAAGGTGACATAATGAACGGCGTAAATATTTGTGTCCTGGTTACTGCCCCTGTCATCATCAGGGTGACCACACATATAGACTGTGTGGGGCAGTGGGTGCGTAGCTGTGGGCAGTTAGCATGTGCTGGGCTCATAGAGTGATAGAGCGAGGGATCAATAAGAGCTGAAAGGCAAATACAACAGGAACAGTGAAAATGTGTCAATCGCTGTAGTCTGTTTCACTTCCTGAACCAATATGGCATCTCCTTCTTGTTGACAAATATTGCAGATTATATTTCAGTGGTGATGCCAAGGGGCCAAGAGTATTGTCTGCAAAAATACATATCTAATAATAAACACACTTAGGACAATGAAAACACTGGTCTACACATGATACAAATGGTTTCAGTTTTCCAGTCTGAATCTCATAAAACCAGTGCAGCTGTTCCACTGGAGTATGACACATTAAAGTGGACAGTTCTGTGGAGGGGCAGGACAGGTTGGGACATGATGGAATATGAAGCTGAAACTCATGCTTTAATTTGAATCACTAGATTCACATGCACGTAGGAAAACCAGATAACTGGCATAGTCTAGTTTATCCATTCATTGTGTAAACTCAGGAACTATGTGACAGCACAGTTTGATTTACATTAGGCAAATTACTAGTTTACTAGGGGAGGCAAATTACTTGTGAGTAACACAGTTCTTAGCATGTCTGAAAATGAAATGATCAAAATGAATGAGATGTTACAAAAGTGCAGTTGTACATCTCTTAGCCCTCATTTGCATCTATTCAAATCAAAATCTGTGACTTGTGACAGTGAGTGAAAAGGCAAGTTTATTTGTATAGCATAATTTGTATAATTCAAAGTGCTTTACATATTAATTACATTAAAATCACAATACAAACAAATCAAAACAAAAATAATCATCATAAAATATGCATTAAAAGAGAAGACTTCAGGATACAAACCATTCAGCTGTATGTACAGAACTGTTGTAAGCCTGGATTTAAAGTAGAGGCCTGTCTCACATGTTCAGGAAGACTGTTCCAGGTTTTAGCTGCAGAAAACTGAAACACGGGCTGCCCATGTTTAGTCCTGACTCTGCACAGCAGCAGGAGGCCGGTCCCTGAGGTCCTAACCCCGCAGGGGTCTACAACCAAGAGAGGGCCCGCCACGAAATGCCCCCCAGGTGACTGCCCTGTCAGCCTGTGCCTAGGACCGCCCCTGGAGATGTACTTTGGTGCAAACAGAGCTGCTTTAAAGTCTATTCTCTGAGCCACAGCAGGTACAGAGACCTGAGCACAGGACGCATGTGCTCGGACCTCCTGGTTCGAGTCAGGACCTGAGCAGCAGTGTCGTGGATGTACTGCAGCTCTCTCACAATGAGCAGGCTGTTACAGTAGTCTAACCTACTGGAGACAAACGCATAAGTCTCTCCAAGTCTGCTTTAGACAGTATAACTCTGATTTCTGCTAGATGGGGCCTATTAGTTCTGCAGTTTGAACACAATGGGCCTGTTTTATTATTAAGCTGTTTTATATCAGCATTGAACTTTGTATCTCTATGAATGTGCTGATACAACTGATACAAAGTGCTCAGAAAACAATTTCAACTGTATCATTGATTAAAAGCTATTAACATTACCAAGCTGCACAAAATATTCCAAAGATGTTTGGCCTATCTAATCTTAGCTATAAGAGCTATGAATTATTAAGTTCTTTGTTTATACAAACAGTGTTTCAGCATCTCTTCATAAGCACTCTGAGCTGCCCCGGGGCTCAGTCTGTAATGGAAGTGTGTGCGTCATTCACTTAACCCTAATGGGATCTGCAGCTTTAATGGCATGTGTTCTATAAGTCAGGCATTACTCCATGTTTGGTGTGGCTCATGGTTTAGATTACACTGAGTGATAAGTTTAGCCTTTTTCTGCACCACCTTTGGTTTACTTCTCTTTCTTAAAACCCCCGTCTTACTGGATAGGATGTGATTGATCCCTGTCTTTTGCATAATAAATGACTGACTATAAAGAACATTTGTACGGGTGATATGACTACAGGAAGTGTTATGGATAGATGTACTACTAGTATATTAGCGGACAGGTTATGAATTCAAAAAGAGCATATCCATAATCACAGGGCTGCATAGGCGACAAGTTGAATCATGTTTTATGGTCATTGATCACAATTTTAGATTTTATTTTATTCTGTCTCATTAAAAAAATTAAATAAGGGAGGAAGTGTTTGTGAAGAGGGAAGTCTGGTTCTCCTTGCTCAGACAAAATAATAATAATAAACAAGACATACTTGAACTTTGCTACAAACCACAGGCTTTTACTGACTGACTGAGGATCGGCTGTAGACATCTTGACAAAAAAGACTCATTGACGATTAGAAATGACTGAAACTTGACCTTTTTAAAGATTTGATTACTGACAGACAGTATGACTCACTCTTATTCATTTAACTCTTGTTGCTATATAACACCATGTAATACGTTGTAATAACATGGTGATAAGGAATAGGAGTTAAATGGTCTAGTTATTACATGTTGTATTGTACTTAATTGTAGTACATTATTTGGACAGGTACAAAAGGAAGAAACGTGGACTAGGGATGCACCGATCCAGCTTTTTCAGTTCTGATACCGATTCTGGTGTTATGGCTTTAAGTAACTACGATACCCTATATTAACCGATACCAGTGCAGTGACTGAAAACAGTATTTTTTTCCTTTAAACAAAAATAAAATAAGACAAAACTGATCCATATGTGTTATGTAGCTGTTATTTATCTCTCAAATAACTACAGAACAACTTTGTATTAATAAAATTCAAACATTATGAGACTTTTTGGGCTATGACCAAAAAGACACATCGTTTTCTGTGTCCAACTAGTGTCAGATCGGTGCATCTCTAGGCTGGAACTGGGCGAAGTCAACTTGAATTTCTTATAAAAATATAGAAAGGTTTTAGAGTAGGGAGGATCTACCAGTCACAAACAATCATGTGTGACTTAACTTTGCACTTTTGCTCTGTATCTCTAATTATATCTGATAATCCCTGGAATCAATATATTGTGTATGTCATATTATGTAAACAGATGATTTTACCAATAAAAAGTATATATATTTAGTATTTAATATGCAGAGTTTTGCATTGTATTCAATGGAGAACAGAAAGCAATACTGTAGAGTGGAGGCAGGCGAGTGTGTTAAGAGGATCCAGATGATAGTTTAATTAAAATCTTCTGTGGATGTCACGCATGTATCTATTTTGGGAGTAATTTGACTTTGCAGTGGGTATAAATTCTGCCTTTCTGTCATTTGGAGCAGAACTCGGGGGTCTTGACCTGCGGATATGAGTCCTATTAGCGAATCATCTCTAATCTCTGCTACAATCCTCCGCCAGCCACTAATTTGTCCTAGTAAGCTGCCGTACCGCGTTCACCGCACAGGGAGGTCCGCTCGCATGAGAAGAGTCAGTTTATCTGTACTAATGTTAAGTCCACTGTGGTCACACCTCCTGTAGTGGTTTGTACTGTGCAGATGAGCAGAAGCATCCAAAAGCAGATGTTACAGCATGCAGCACTTACAGCATATGGTCACTCAATATAACAAGATGTATTTCTAGTTCCCTGATGTTAGTAAATGATTAGTAAACATTTGATAACGAGTAGTTCATCTTTAGTAAATTATTATTAAAGAGGGGGTATTACACTTCTGTATTAATTGCTAATTACGAATTTAGATCACCATGTTTCAGGTTAGTTTTTAATGCTCTGAGTCCCTGCTCCCCATGCTGAATCACTCCCCCTTCAGACTGATATCACAACACAATCAGCATGCTTTTCACTAATGAATCTACTGCATCAGATTTGTGAAGTTGTTGTGTACAGTTTTGTATCATGCTTTTGTATATTTATGGAGAATTGTTGTGTGGAAACAGAGGTGACATAGGCTTGTGGGCTGAGCATTGGGACAGAATTTTGCTGCTAATCGTGAGGAGGGTTTGAAGGGGCTGGCAGAGATCGCTAGAATACTGAAACGTGCTTAGACGATCCTCTGCAGGCAACAAACAACATCAGATTAGAAACCAGTCAATTTTACATACACCCTCTGTAAACATTTGTAAATCAGTAGTTCATTTTGAGCCAATTAATGATTAATGGATGATTATTAAACATTTATAAATGCTTTGTTGATATGCCTTATTATAAAGCCCAACTGACATATGTCCACTTTTAGAGAACAAAATATAGTGCAGCTCATTAAGACAATGATTTACAGAGAGATGCTCTGAGCCAATGGCCAACTGTGTACAGAACAAGCATGGCCCACCTGTTATCTCTGCCTCTTATTTGCCTTCTGTTCCACATAAACATGAATGAGTCCAGGTAACACACCAGATAAGATTAAAATGATGAAAAATAGACTAAATAAATGTTTGCTGCCAAGATATTGATAACTTGTTTGTAGCTGAAATAGCTTGAACCAGTTATGTGACCACACTCACACACAGTGACCAGGGTGGGACATGTACCATAGTTTTACATGTTTTGGGTGGTTACATGCTGCCATTCAGACTCCGACACTGACGTCTAATTGTCAGAGTGGCGGCATTTCCATTTTTTTATCAAACATCCCTGCCTTCCGACGTTTTTTTTTTTCCTTGGTCAGAGTGGCGGCACTTAAGCTTTTTTTTTTTTTTTTTCAACAGTCCACCATTCCGACACACAAGGTAATTATAAAAAATATGTGGACCTACTAGAATGAGCTATATGTATGGAGTACGAAAAATTCAGAAATATTCGTGTGCATAGAATCGAAATCTATGCATATTTTGGAAATCCGTGCGTATTTGGCATAGTTGAGCATAAAATAAATATTCGTAAACTCTCGAATGAGTCCAGTTGTACATAAAATCTATTGTGTGTATTTTATCCATCAGAATATGAATTGAAAAGTTACGGCATCAATCACAAAATGAAAATTTACGATTACACTTTTTTCAGTACGAATACAAATTTACAGATGCGACTCTATTGTCAAAAATACGTCATCACTTCACAGGCTTTATTTATTGAGCAGAAGAAACATCGACCGAGATGCCGGACTTTTGCGCCACATACGGACTGAACCAGCACTAAACCAGGACTGATCCCAGGACTGAACCAGAACTAAAACAGGACAGAACCAGGACTTAAAAGGACTACACCAGGTCTAAACCAGGACTAAACCAGGTCTAAACCAAGTCTAAACCAGGTCTACACAAGGACTAAACTAAGCCCGCGGAGCAGGGTGTCCGCAAAGTGTGATTAGGCGATGGATGCGCTTAGCCCCGTGGGGCGCGGAGCTCTGCGCCGGTCCTTTCGCCTGTGGTCACCTTGACACTCAGTCCTGGTTCAGCTCTGGTTTAGACCTGGTTTAGTCCCTGTTTAGTCCTGGTTTAGTCCCAGGTTAGTCTTGGTTTAGTCCTGGTTTAGTCTTGGTTCAGTTCTGGTTCAGTTCTGGTTTAGTACTGGTTTAGTCCTGGTTCAGTCCTGGTTCAGGCAAAAAAGGTGACGCTCCCAAGGTGACACTCCGAACTATGAGTAGGTTGTCGGAATGGAGGGTTGTCGGAATGGCGGAATGGCGGGGTGGGGGTCTGTCGGAGTGGCGGTATGTTGGAGTAAGGGTTGTACCCTGTTTTGGGTTAAGATTATTGATTATCAGATTAGTCAGGTTTTTATCATTAGATGACAGAAAACATTGTAATCTCTTACACTGTTATTATGAAAATTTAAAGGGCTAATAAAGTTTCAGCCCTGGAATTGCCAATCTCTTATGAACTAGGTGGAACAGAGCATTTGAGCTTTGGAGATGTGGAGATGTAGATGTGGAGATGGAGATTACTCGTGTGTGAATGGAACAAAACACAACTTCAGATATGTTTTTGATGAGGTAACAACATTATAACATAGCTAAAGTTGCAAAAATCATCAGTGTAGAGGTAACATGTGCCTGGATTGCGATGGGCATATTGATTTGCAATAGGTTTGGTCCTGTTGTAATCCACTCTTAGCTTCGGCTTTACTCACTATGAAATCTTTTTAGTTTTTCTCGATTACATCCATAACTTAAATCCACCATCCACAACTCTGCCTAGATGACCTCACATTTGTTTACCTATATTTTTAGTCATCCTTCGGGGCTTTTCCAGAGAAACGCTTCTCTCTACTGGCAGTCCTCACCACTCCTGTTTCCAACCTGTTTGCATATGTCAGTGGTTCACCACAGGAAAAATGTTTGTTGATCTTCAAGTCTTTATCACAGGCCTGGAGGGCTGTTTGAAGAAGTACATTTGGGAGAGAAGTGATGACAACCCAAGCAGCGAAGAGGAGCCAAGAGATCATATCTAAAATGTGCACGGACCCATTTGGTACTATTGGCTGTTTGACAATGAAAAGCAATTAACACAAGTGCGTAGGCTAATACTTCTCATTACAGACCCCTGACTCCAGACTCACATGCCAAAGAAAAGGCACAGATTGGACTGGTGCGCGGTGATTATGAATTTTTATTGTGCATTAATACTGTAAAGTCTCTCCAATAGTCCCAATATAATGTGATATAATTGTGCATGGACTCCCCCATTCAAAAAAGGGTTAACACAGGCAGAGGGAGTGCTTTGTTCAATGTTTTGCTGAGGTAAAGAGAAATTGTATAAATTTTCCTTTTTAATTAAATGCTAATAAAAAAAAAAAAAATTGTGCCATAGATCAGTTAAAAAAGCACTGTCAAACAAAAGTCATGTTTTTGCTAACACCCTACCCCCCCAAAATTTTGTAGATTTTAGTAGGGTTGTCAAAAGTAATGAAAATTGGATACTAATCAATACGTGGATACTAATTTGAACAAATATCAATACTAAAAAAGTCACATTCACAGGACCGAAATGAACCTTTCCTGAATAGCTTCAGAATGATCTTGAGCTGTATAAGAGCACATAGACTAGTATACGCCCATGGACCATTATGGAACCTACCTGGATGACTGAGGGATTACACATATATATAAGGTCACGTGGTAATATAAAAGAAGTACTATGATTTAATGTTGAAAATCAGATTCTATCATAAATATATAAAGAGTTTGTAATTATCATTGCCGTATCTAAATTGGTATTAGCTGTCTAGTCTTTTCCTTAATACTGAAATTGAGTTTGAAATTTTAGTATCACGACAACATTATTCAAAGGTGCATTTTGTAACTTTTCTGTTGGAGGGTATGACACCTGATTATCACCACATGGAAATGTTGTTGATTTGCCTGGAGTGATCCTCAGCATTGAACATATGTATTTTGCTATCCCCAGTTACAACTATGTATATTGCTTTATAAATCCATTCTTACTGTGAGTGGGATCGCCTCTTTATCTCCACAGATTTGACCAGATTTGAATGTATTGGGGTTGAAAAACCGCTAGACAGATAGGCCTGTCACGATAAAAAATGTTGTGCATATATTGCTGAAGTAAATATCATATTGAAACTAATTTATGCCACTGACACATTAACCCAAGATCAGATTTATACCACAAACTATTCTAAATCTAAAATATCATTAAAAATCATGAGCTGCAGTAAATAAATAGACTGAAACACTTTACCTATTTTACATCTGTCATGAGTCATAGAATTGATTCATTCAACCTTTTTACCTCTTAAATCTTATCATATAACCAAAAAATAACCAAACATTCCCCAGTAGTGCAAAGATAATGTACACACGATAAATATTAAACCCAAGAATATATTGTTCTAACTTTCATATGTTGAACAATAAGTCGATATAGTAATTATCATGACCTATAGACAGACTCTGATACCACATAAATATACACTTCCACTTTAACATAAACAACTCTATCCAAGCATTTTTCTTTTATTGCACCAGACAGAACTACTTTAAACACAAAGACTGACCCAGCTGTAGTTTGGTGAATGGTGAATATTGTATTCAGACTCTTTATATGAACATAGATGACAGTGGTGGTGTGTGAGCTCTAGAAATCTCACTTTTCGGCAACAAGACAATGACATTAAGACTGAAATTCTTCTGAGGGCCAATTTAATCCTAAAATAATCATTTTTAACATGAATCATATTTAGATCCTTCCTGTAGAGACGCGTAATGTCAGTATGTAGGAGTAAATGGTCTCCTGAAAAGTGCTGTGCTGCGGTTTGAACACAGTGTTTAGGTGAGAAAACAACACTTAAGCACTTTTCTGATTACAACCTGTCACTTAGGAAATTTAACTTGTCAACATGAGCATCATCCACACACATACCAAAAGGTCACAGAGTTGAGATTACTAAAGCTTCAGTCTTTGGAGTTGTTTAATGTTTATTCAGTGGCTAGTTTTATGTGCACACAAAAAATGTTAATATATAAATGTCATGTTAAAGATGCACTATGTAACTTTTCTGGTCTGTCAAGTGCTTTTCTCCATGGAGATGTTATTTCTCTGTCTGAAATGTTCCACAGTATGACTTTAAACAGCTCTACTTTACATTTATTCAATTACAGCTGGTTTTATAACTCAAAAATACCCAGAAAAACAGGCGTTCTAATCTGATCTAATTACAGGGCTATCTGATTATTCCGTCTGTCTTCTAATATCACTACTTTTGGATCCAAACATATAAGTGCCCACACGAATCCTAACCAGAGCTGTTTTTGCCCACTCTGTCCCACACTGTGAGGGATCATACAAAGAGGTCTCCTGTACAGCGGCTCATCCATCATAGTGAAGAGGCGTGATAACAAGAGCAGCTTAGAGCCACATGTGCACAAGGAGGGACTGGAGAAGGTGACTGGATTCTTCTTCTACTGTGCACTTTGATCCTGTGCATATCTGACTGCCTGGACTGTGGGGGTCTTTAATCACTGGTGATAATGGTCCAGCTCAGTCTGTCAGCTCTGGGTACTGGGTTTTTTTCAGGCCAACACACAGCTGGAAGTCTCTGGATCACCTCTCGCCCTCGCCTTAATTCATCTGCCTCCGCTACGTCTTCCTCATAAATTTGTGTTTGGAGAATCCGCTAAACATATCCTGTTACTTTCTCCACCTGTCACCACCAAGCAAAATGTATACAGGTTTTTATTTAATGTGAAAGTGCTTTTACAACTATAATCAAGTTGCTGTCAATTAGCATATTTAGGTGCACTATAGTTGGGTTTCAGATGTCATCACAACTTTTTATAGGTCTTTTATAGGTTTCATACAGATATAGGGGAGCTAATATAAATATTGCTGAAAAGATTTTGTAATATACCTATTTGTTATAATATAGTTCTAGGGTCTGGTCACAAATGACAATACCATGTTATCAAAAGATTTTTATGACTTACTTTTTTTTGTATTAACTTGACAGCTTCATGAAACACGTTAGGTAATTAATTAAGTTCAGGCCTAATAAAAATAAACTGTCTCTTGCCCCCCACCTGGGAGTGTGACATCAGGAGGAGTCTGCAGCTCCCATCCCTTAGGCCAACTCCTCCCACCGAGGAGAGCGTGAGGTTCAGGCCACCTCCTTCCCCCAAAGAGTTGTGAGGGTTAGGAGGTCCGAAAACCACTGACCAGGGTAAGCTCAACTGGATGAGCAGGACAAAGAACAGAGACTGAAAGCCCAGGACTTTGAGCTCAAAGAGGTTAAAAGGACTCTCCAAAATACAGAGAGTAAGCCACAACATCTGACCATTGTGTACAAGGAGACCCATTATCTCTACAACACATCTACAACACAGCTGAAAGAAAAAATAAACAACCAAGGCAAGCTCAAAGAAGTTCCAAGAAATCTCCAAGATATTAAAAAAATCAGCTGAAACATCATATTTCTGTGTCTGCTACAAGGAGATCCAGTATCTCTACAATACAGCTGTGAGGGATACTGTAAACCTGAAGCAGGAACTTGCTAGTGCCCACCATGAAATTTCAGAGCTGATACAAAAACTGAATGACCAGGACAAGACCAAAGAGCTACAAAAGACGGCACAGAGTCAAGTGCCTCTGGTCTCTGTCAGCGCACCTGAATGTGAAGGTGCCTCCACCATGAGGATGGAGAAGGATCAGGAGAGGGAAGGAACCCCAACCAACAAACTGAACTCTGAAACTACAACCATCTAAGCATCTCTGGATGCAGTGGTGAAAGAGCGAAGAGCAGAGGACAGAGGACATCAGGCTGAAGAAACTCAACATGGAGGAGCAGGCCTTAAAAAAAATAAAATAAAATAAAATAAAAATGAAAAAGTTTGTTTTGAGTGTTCAATCAAAATGTTAATTCAAATGTGAACTGGTATTTGAATGAAACAATCTAATTAGAAAAACAGTTAACAAATGAATCATTAAATGTACATTGCGTAACCTTTCTAGTGGAGGGTCTGTCAAATGCTTTTCTCCATGGAGAAATTATTGCTTTGTCTGGAATGTTTCACAATATGGTATTAAACCTTTCTATCTTCATGGTGACCAAACCAGACCAAGTCAAATTTGTGACAGAATGCCTGTTTTTCTAGGTATTTTGGAACTTTATAAAACTATTAAATGTAATTAAAGCTGCCCGTGGCGATGATGGCTCTTGCCTTGGCACACATGCCCCTCCCACACGACCGCCCGGCATGCTATTGTCCCTTCCCGACAGTTGCCCAAGCCCACAGATCCTCCATCAGAAAAATTACACAGTGCACCGTTAAATGTTATTATTATTATACTGATCAACCATAAAAAATACCTCATGTCAGTAATACATTTTTTTTGCTTGTAGTCATTCATAGAATTTAATTCCCAAATTTGGTCCAACCCCTATAATGTTGAAGTTTAATGTCTATGGTAGGGGGCACTACAGTGTACACTTGTCATACACTTTATAGTATATTATATTCCGGCCGAGCGCATTAGTGATTGAAATTTTAGCATGTTTGGACTAAGCATGTGCGTGTAAGATTTTTTAAAACATTATTATATATATATATATATATTATATATTATATATTTATATATATTATATACTGTATATATAATATATATTATATATATATATATATATATATATATATATATATATATATATATTATATATATAATATATATATATATATATATATATATATATATATATATATATATATATATATATATATATATATATATTATATATATATATATATATATATATATATATATATATTATATATATATATATATATATATATATATATATATATATATATATATATATATATATATATATATATATATATATATATATAATATATATATATATATATATATAATATATATATATAATATACATACATATAATTTTTTTTTTTTTTTTTTTTTTTTTTTTTTTCTTATTGTCATGCATAGAATGTAATGTCCAAATTTGGTACAAATCCAATAATGTTGACATTTTATGTCTATGGTAGGGGGCGCTATAGTGTCACCCCCATTCAGGGGGTGAAACATGCGAAACACTGAGAAAAAAAATAAAGAAACTGGTGAAGAACAATACCCCTCGCCAGTCGCTGGTTACTCTGTTACTGCTCGTGCCAATAAATAGAAAACATTAGCCATATGTATTAGTAATATTTATACACACTGTACATACATGGAGCACAGATATTTTCAACACAGATGAATGTCAATGATCTTAAATGCTGTCCTAACCCTTACCCTAACAGATGGCTAGTCATGCATTTTTATGATGATGTCAAATTGATATTAATAATATAATATAGTGTTGTGGTATGATAGAGATCCGATCCAGCTCAAACAAGAGCTATCCAACACCAGTAAAGTCCTTGAAAAGATGAAGGAACAACATAAAGCACAGGACAATACTGTATAATCACGGAGATGAGAAAACTTATAATGGTTAATTTGCATTTGTATGGTAGGGGGCATTATGGAGTACATTTTTCATATGCTTTATAGTATATTATATTGAGGCTGAGATCACGCATTAGTGATTCAGATTTCAGCATGAATGGTCTAAGCATGTGCTGAGAAGATTTGACTTTATTTATTTATTTTATTTTTTTTTTGTGTCTGGTAGGGGAAATCCAGAAGGATATCTCTCTGTATTCGTTATGGTACAGCAGTGAGTCTGGATTTTTCCAGGAAATTCAGGCTAGGATCACGCAATTGTTGATTTGAATTTGAGCTCTGTAGACCAATGACTTTTCGTCGACGTTCAGACTCTCAAAATTCTCAAAAAATAATAATAGAGAAGCAGAAACGAGTGAAGAACAATAGCCCTCGCCTCAGTTACTCTGTTACTGGCGAGGGCCAATAAATGTAAGGTAGAACTATTCAATGTCATACTGTGGTACATTCTAAGCAGAGCAATGGCATATCCGTAAAAACAAGCAGGTGAAGGACTCTCCACCAGAAAAGTTACAGAATGCACCTTTAATGAAAATAATCCAGTTATTGTTTTAGTTTTACACCAGTCCTTAAATGAACCCTTAATACACTTTAAATTCTTTCTTCTTGTCTGTATCAGTCTTTCCTCTTCCTGGGACCTGCTCCTCTGGGACACCACACTGGAACATATTCTCAGCTTGGCCTCCCTATTGTCTGTGTTTTGGTGTTGTCAAAAGGAAGTGTGATAAAGAGCTTTTCTTTCTCTCAGCTGCTATGTTTAACTGTCCGTCCTCGGCATGTCCGCGTGGCTCTCGTCCTGACACTGGGATTGTTTTAGCCCAGGTTACAGGAAGGTCACATCCAAAATCAATAAAGAAACGACGCCGCTATTTCTGCAGAGAAGGATCCTGGTGTATCAGGGAACGGCGAGCCGGGCGATCGTTAACGCCACAGAGAGGGAAGCAGTGAGGAAGAGAGCTGTTAAGTGTGAAATCTGAAGAGAGCAGGTGTAACTTTAGTGTTGCATGTTCAGGCCTTAAGCACAACTCTATCCTTTGTATTATTTAAACCAGCAGGGGCAGTGAATATAATACTTACCCATTATAGTATTGGGAAGATTTATTTTAATCTGAGTCACTTTAGATTTTAAAAGATTTTTATATATCCACAACACTACTGCTTACACAGAAGATACTGGAGGGTTGAAGCATTTGGTTTCATACTGGTTTATCTGGTCATACAAACCATTAAAAATACCTTCAGCCTGAAACAGCTGGTGGCGGGCATGAAAAACAATTTTAGTAGAAATATTTCAAATAAAATGTCAATATTAAGGGGCTTAGCATAGGCTCAGAACCTACACGATGTTGAGGCTTAATGCAAAAAGCTGTGGTCTTGTAGCGGTCTATATGATTTTGATGTATAGTTGTCATGGAAACCTCAGGGGGCAGTGTTAATGTGTCCCAGGAGCAGAGCGGATATTAGACTTTGAATCCTTTCTCATTATGAACAGTGTGATCAGCAGGACAAGGGACAAAAGCACTTTACACTTCATTGGTTTGGAGACAATGGCGTAAATTCTTTCTTCAGCATTCACCATTCAGAATAAAGAACCTTAATCTACTTGAAAATACAGAATTTTAGACATAAACAAAAAATAACGCATCATTTTGAGTGGCGGGAAATTCAGGGAACGCACACAAACATCATAGCTCTTTGCTGTTCAATTGTATATTTCACTTTGTATTCTTAGCTGCAGCTGCTCATCTAGCTAAGAGGGGAATACCTCAGGAATACCTTTGGGGGAATTCTTACAATGTGGCACAAATGCTCACTTGGATTCGAGGATTAAGTGATCTGATTCAAGAGGTCAAGGGTCAAACATCAATGTCGCTATGATCTCCCATGTGTCCCGCTCCAGTGAATACGATCCAGCTCTAAGGCCGCCAGGGAATCCAGCCTCAAAGATCCACTTGACCCTAAAGATAAACTGATTAGGAGCTGGAATTTAATGGTCATAAATTCATAAACACGGTAACGATGACGAGCGCTCACATCTGAAACCTGAGCTGGAGCTGCAGTGGAGGCTTTTAATAGACTAAAGGTTCAGATGATGTCAGGCTGCCCTTCACACGCCTTTGTTTGATGTTGATTTTAAAAACAGCTAATTATTAAAGAGTCCTTGAAGGTGCTAATGTAGAATAAATGAAGTGACCTCTGAGTGTATAGAGAGTACTGCAAAAAGCAATGTCTGGGTAAGTTAAAATGATTTAAATTAAGAACATTTAACTTTACTAGAGTAGATTTAACTTGACAAGTAAAATGATCTACCAATGGAATAAGCATGTTTTTCTTAAGTGTAACAAGCTGTATTTTCATATTTTAAGTACAAAAAGTCTTGTTCAATTAGTAGCCAAGTGAAATTTACTCAAGTCATGATAAAACTTTCTTAATCCAAGTAATCTTAACTTGGTTAGATTTTAATTTTTGCACTGTGGATTTATCCATACAAGCCTGGCAATACTTCTGTTGTAGGGAGTATTATAAAGTCTTGCAATTGGTGTTTTTATTGCAGAAAATAAATAGTTAAAATATTGATCACATTACGCTAGGGAGAATTCTTTCCTAAAGTTCAGCACATTTTACACATAAACATTTGTTTTCGATACTTTAAACATGACTTCAACAAAATAAAGGTGTTCTTATATTTGTATTTGTCAGATAATTTCTGTGTTTGTACAAAACATTTTAGTAAAATGAGTAGTCTAACCTGTCATTTAATGCTATATTGTGTAACATTCAAGGCAAAGCAATAACATCACCACACAAGCTGGTGGCAGACCCTTCACCAGTAAAGTTACACTGTCCATGTGCTTTGTAAGTTGTACCACATTTACTTATGTTTATTATCCTTTAGTCTTATGTTCAGACTAAACATGTTTCTGTGTAAAATATACTTTCACAGCATTTAACATTCCTCTGGGTGTTACATAAGTGTGGCACATAAGTAAAGTGATATACAAAGAAAAACACAGTCACCCCTCCTGCTGTGATCTGGATTCTGAATCGTCATCAGTTCTCCCAGTGTTTCTGTCACCTGTATGAACCTCCAACACTGTACCAGGAATGTGTTTGCAAATCTATCTGGACAAAATAATAAAAACGAGCTTCTCTCTTCTTAGATGTTATCGGCAGAGTTCACCCACGGGCTACTCAAGTATAAAATAGATAAAACAGCAGATCTTACATAATGTCTACTAGTAGTTTTGACATAGTATCAATATGTTCTTAATCTTTCTGGCCGCTGTCTTGTGATGTTTGCAAAAGATAAAATTTTTGATAAATAACCTTTGGATGGCAGTCAGTATGTACATGTACTGATAAGACTATATTAAATATTTGATCCTAACCTCTGCTGTAAGGTCAACAAAGACTTTTAAGATACACCTAAGCTCTACATTCCTGCTCTGATCCCTTCATAAAAGTGCTGTACACATGAAAGGTAGAAATAAACTGGATATATTGTTAGAGCATAGAGTAGTAGAGTGTAGTAGTATTGATAGAGCCTGCACAACTTTGGTACTAGTATGACGTTGCAGTGCCAGACTTTTGTGTGTAATGACCCTAAATTTGGTAGATTTAGGTAAATTACTGTTCTTGGCATTTTGTGTTTGTTTTCTAAACTAAAGGATGGGAGTTCTAAGATTTTGTCTAGTCAGCACTATGTAGTATTTTGCATTGCTGGCTAGATGGAGCTCTGTTTATTGTAGACCTATGTTAATAGTCATCTATGAGGTGTTTTGTTGATATACAGTAGGTCCTTTGTCATAATGCTTGTTTTTTCACTGATTTATATATTTCATTTGATCAATAAATCTTTATTTTAGGTCCTATAATACACAAAAATGACTCCTGTGATATTTAAGTCATGTTACAATGCTGTTATCGCCTCAAATACCTGGAGTTGTGTTTTGTTTCATTCACACATGTTTGAATAATCCTTTATTATTAGTCTGTCTACTTCTCCAAAGCTCAAAATGCTCTGTTCCACCTTGTGATGTCATATAAGACAAGACAACAGCTACGTTTTACAATTGGAAATTATCCAAATGATTCTAATGAAGGAGTATAGAGTTTAAAAACACAATGGAGCACTTCCTGTATTACCATATGACATCACAAGGTGGAACAGAGTGTTTTCAGTTTGAGAGGAAAATTTAGTCTAACTATCCAGTTTTTGTGTGTTAAACGTGTGAATGAACAACACACAACTCCAAGTGTGTTTGTGATGAGGAAACAACATTATAACAGATTACAAAATAACGTAATATGGGCCCTTTAAAGGTGCATTATGTAACTTTTCTGGTGAAGAGTGGCAGTTAACATTCCCATGTCTTATCTATGGAAACAAGCATGTTACTACATCAGACCAAGTCAAGGCAGATCTGTGGAGAGATGAGCTTATAAAATGGATTTGAGATTTAGAATTTGGATGGCTCTTCTTTCACCGCTACTCTCTCATGTCGTATGCCTTTACTATGATGTTATATGTTCAATATGTACTCCATATAAGAAAAATACCACAAAGGCTTTCCTGAAGTGAATAATGGTGTGTTTAAGATCTGTGTAGGCTTTGTTCATTTAATACATTATCAAGAATTGGATATAAACTGTCAGATGGTCAGGAATTTAAACCAAAGATTTACAGCAACAATAGCATCAAACCTATAACACATCACATTTCATTTCAGTTGTTTTGAGTGCTTTAGTGGACATGCTCTTCTCTGTCATGGTGCAGAGTCGCTCCAGACGACATTTTGGGAACAGCGCCATCCTCCTTTTTGAAGTCTCGCTGTGGTCAATCCAGACAGGGTGCAGCTGATTGGTCAAATTTATCCTGTGGTGTTGACTGCTTTCAAGAAAACATCCAATTTTCCTGATTGTCTGGTGGTGTTTTGGGTTTAGCATCGATGGCTTTCGGCGAAACCAGCAAAGCGAAGACTGGATGATGTGTGTTTAGTGAGTCCTGACATGCCTCAGATCTGGGGTCAATCTGCTTTACAGAATAAACACATGTCTAAGGGACGGGAGATTGATGCTGCTCCCACTGAACTCTGGGATATCCCTGGCCTTGGCTGGTGGAGAGTTTTTGGCTTTGTGGGTAATGGGGAGAAACCACTTCCCTAGCTTGTTAAACATGACCATTAAAAAGCATTATGAGGCGGCCTCTGGAAGGGCTTTGCGTGTCATTGCTAGCATCTGCTGAAGGGTGTTTCTGGGCGCTCTTGTTTCTTTTGATTACTGTAAAATACTGTAATTCTGCTCCAAACGTGTTACAAGAGTCGCAGAGGCCCTGGGAACAGAGTGTGAGGAGAAGGTAAAGAAATGTGCAAATGTCTTGTAAGGTTCTGGAGAAAGTATGTGAGTCAAAAGGTCTCACTCTAACAAAACAGGTAGAAAATGTTAAATCTAAGTAAGCAAAAATGTTCGAAAACCAAATTGTATTACAGGACCTATAGATAAATTGAGCTTTAAGCCATGTTAGAATGTTTTTACCGCTTCAAAAACATACCTGGAGTTGTCTTTTGTTTCATTCACACATGTTTGAGTAACCCTTTATTATTCGTCTGACTACATCTCCAAAGCTCAAAATGCTCTGCTCCACCTTGTGATGTCATGTAGTGGTTGTTTTCAAATGAAGAACTACCTTTTATCTTTTGTTCAGTTGAGATTAGCATTTTCAGGATAGAAATTATCTAAATGATCCATCCAATGATAGTGAAGGTGAATGGAGTTTAAAAACACAGTGGAACACTTCCTGTATTACTACATGACATCACAAGGTGGAGTGTTTTCCATTTGAGACAAGAACTCAGCCTAAATATGGAGGGTTTGGGTGTGTGAAACAAAAATGTGTGAATGAAACAAAACACAAGTCCAGGGATGTTTGTGATGAGGAAACAACATTATTCCATAGATTAGAAAATATCGTAATATGGGCCCCTTAATATTTGTTAAAATGTCATCTTCAAGGCCCCTGTACACACAACTGCAAAACAAAAATCAAACAGCTGCGATGTACACAGACCAACAAGTGGGGATAGGCCTGAAGGCGATAGACATGAAAAGGCATCAAAATGTTTGCCACATTCAAGCAAAAATAACACATTGTCCAAAAGCACGACAACCCTTGTGTAATCACTCAATAACAGCACAGTCTGCTCTGTTCAAGTGCCTATGACAGGTTACTCATTTTACTAAAACACAGTTAAGATCATTATTTTTAAAGTTCACACTCGCTTTCCCAATTTGCCCATTTTTTTAGGTTTAACATTTTACTTCCTGGTTGGAAATCATGACATCACTAGGGAATTCCATAAGTGTTTCTTGGCAAAACTCCTCTAATGTACACAGAAATTAATATCAGACAAATACAAATATAAAAAAAAACTTTATTTTGTTCATCAGTGTTTTAAAACTCTACTTCCTGTAATTTTCAACATATTTTTCAACTTTTCTTCACAAACTGCTTCTTGATTTGTGTAAAACTATAGTTATAATCCCACTAAATTAAGTCAAAATTAGAGAATCATAAAAATCTGTCATATGCACTTTAACGTTTTAAAAACATTACACTCTCTGGATACCTTGGGTACATGTTTGGGGGTGATAGGTGAAACAGGAGAAACTGGAGGAAACTCATGTAGACACAGGGACTTGGGAGAACGGTCAAACTCCACACTGAGTACACACCCAGTCCATGGATTGACAAACTGATCCGTAAAGCGGGTTACATGATCGGCTGTGAGCTGGAGACATTTATCACAGTGAGGGGCAGGAGGACACTGGACAAACTGCTCTCCATCATGGACACTCCTGCTCACCCACTGCACCAGACTATAGAGGGACAGAGGAGATAATACTCCCTACAACTGTACAACAACTCACCCACTGCACCAGACTATAGAGGGACAGAGGAGCTCATTCTCCAACAGGCTCCTACAGCTCCGCTCAAACAGTGAGTGGGACAAATAATATCCCTTCTGATCACTATGAAACTTCGGCTCGTTCCAGTGGACTTGAAAACTACTTGAAAAACTATTCATTGTAAAATATCTACTAGAGTTGTTATACTCTCTGCACTGCACTAAATAAAATCCGTTCACACCATTACCTCCCTGAAACCTTTGCACAGTTCTCAAATATAAACACATTCGTACACAAGGGCTAAACCACACAAACTTGTCATTTCCAAATGGGACACTAATCATTGCTGGCAAACCTTTATTTCCCACAGAGACTTCAAAGCTGCCCCCGTCTCGTGATCGGAGCCATCCAGGGCCATTTCAGAGCGTCATCCCCAATCACATGTTTTCAAAGTTACACCGTCGGGATTAAGATGGCCTCCCGACCTCGTCATGTGTGAAAAACAAAGACTATTCTCCCCTTCGTGCCCACGGTCTTTGCAACTGCTTGTGTGTCTAATCAGGCCCAATCTTGAGTTGATTTGTTTTTGCCTTTGGATCCAGCTGAACCTTTATTATTAAAACCATGACTGCTTTGAGTTTGGACCATTTTAATAAAGTAAGTATCATAGCTGTGGTTGAAGCAAGCAGGAGACCGGAGCCACAAAGTAAATGGCCCCATAACATTATCATTAAAATTGTTCATGGACACAGGATGGGTGGGGCCATAGCACTAAATGGTAAATTAACTTTGACAAACACAAGCATTTAGATCTCCCTATTTTGAACATATTTAATCCTTACTGAGCCTATAGTTTAAGGTCTTATGGCTAATCTGTATTACTGAATGCTCATACTGTACGGTGATTACATGGCTAGTTTTAAGTACAGATATATAGAGAGGTATGTTTCTATTTCATGATGTCATTTGAATCCAAACCAAGAAATGTGAATCCGCTAAAGCCCTGGCCACTTTTTAATATCAGTTTAGTGCAGCTGGACGCAATATCACATGTGACCTTGAAATTTCATGTCCTGAAAGTAACTATATATTCATATTCCTTAAACCACCAAAGCTGGTTTTTATAACGCAATTTTATCCTAAACAAACACATGTCATTTCATATGGTTATATACTGGTTGAATAAAATCCCATTTTTTAATTCCTGTGTTTACCAAGGGACCCAGACTATGCCACTAAAAGCAATGGCTATGTTTGGACTGTCTTTTATAAATCCCATTTGCCATTATATAAATACTGTAAAGGAACTGTCTTAGACAAAATTGGCATACAAACATACCTGCAGTTGTGTTTTGTTTCAATCATACATGTTTGAGTAACCCTTTATAGTTAATCCGTCTACATCTCCAAAGCTCAAAAGACTCTGTTTCAACTTGTGATGTCATGAAGAGGTAGTTCTGAAGTTAACAGCTACCTTTTATCTTTAGTTCAGTAGAGATTAGCAATTCCAAGGCTAAAATTATCCAAATGATTCTAGTGAAGGTGTATGGAGTTCCTTCCTGTATTACCACATGACATTACAAGGCGGAACAGAGTGTTTTCTGTTTGAGAGAGAAGTCAGCCTAAATATGCAAGATTTATGTGTTAAACATGTGTGAATAAAACAAAGCACAACTCGGGGGATGTTACTGATGAGGAAACATTATAATCAGATCAGAAAATAGCGTAATATGGACCCTTTAATTAATCCAAACATCTGTCTCTTGTATTGTTTTTTCTGTTCATGCAGGACACACAAATGAGCACAGACCGTGGTCTGCTGTTGTTTCTCATACAACCAATATGACCCATTGATTTCCTATGTAACTGTGAACGGTGCAGTGTGATACCTACCTACTGCACAAGACTGGCAAGAGGTCAAATACACTTGAGTCATTCTTTTTAATACATTTTATCTGAGCCTTTTAAATTACAATTTTCCACAGCATGATGTCAGCCTAGATTTTTGATAGCCTGCAGTTTAAGTCTTGTCTGATCCAATAGAACCCAACCGAAACACTGGTCTGGCAAAGTGTAGAGAAGATCTGGAGCATTATTAAGCCTGTGTCTGAGCTGATGTCCTGTTAGAGGTTCTGGGGTGGAGGATTAAATGTGTCATATATTCACTGTGGAACTGCACACTCCAGTGCTTCAGAGGAATTCATGAAGACTGTCTGTCTGACGTGGTGCTAAAGGTCCTATATTACTCAAAATTGACTCTAGTGAGCCTTAAGCCATGTTAGAATGCTATTACCCCATCAAAAACATATCTGTTTTGTTTCTTTTACACATGTTTGAGTACTTCTGGTTTATTAGTCTCGCTGTCTCCAAAGCTCAAAATGCTCCACCATGTGATGCCATGACGATATAGTTTTCAAGTCAGTAGCTACAGTATCTTTTACAATTAGTCCATTAGACAATTCCAGGGCTGAAATTAACTAAATGACTGTAGTGAAGATATGGGTGAGATGAGTATGGAGTTTTCAAACATTGAGCACTTCCTGTATTACTCCATGACATCACAAGGTGAGTGTTTTCAGAGAACTCAGCCTAAACATGCAGGGTTTGTGTGAATGTGTGAATGAAACAAAACACAACCCCAGGTATGTTTGTGATGAGATGAGAAAACATAACATATACTAGATCAGAAATTAGTCTTCATGGGCCCTTTAAACAGAGAAACATGAGAGGCTGGGCTCATGTCCCACAAACACACACTTTGCGCTTGGGAATTAGCATAAAGCTGGAAGAAGTGAGAAAAGGCACCAGCAGCTGTAATGTAATCTGGGATATGTATTTTGATACATTAAAGGGGTCCCATTATGCTAACACGCCGATAAGCTTTTAACCATGTCATAATATTGGCCATTCATCATAAACCTAACCAGAAAGTTGTATTTAGTTTCATTCAGGTATTTATAAGTGATCGTGTTGACCTTCTCACAGGATGTAAACGTTCCACCCTAATTAACCCATGCCATGTTCCATTGTGTTGCTGGGTTTGTGTTACTAACAGTTTTGTGGCTAATATTAAAGTTTCCAACATTTTTTTCTGCTAATAATCCTGCTTAGTACAACATAACCTTGAGTTGATGGAATAAAGTGGACAGCATGGAATACTGACTGTTTTTTAATGTACCAAATGGTTCTAGCCTGTTAAGCCAGACTAAAAAACTTTATATAGGATTTACAGTCTGGTCACCTCTCCCTCCGCAGCATTTCTGGCCAAACTACTCACAACTACTGAAACCAAGTATATGCAGATTTTTTCTTCACAACTATTGCTTTAGAATGATAGAAACAATTATGCTAATTTAGAAGGGTCCAGCATTCAATTGGATCTTTGTTACAATGTCGTTTCCTCATCACAAACATACCTGGAGTTGTGGAGTTGTTCTCCATGACAGAAAACACTCCAATCTCTACTGAACTAAATGTAAATGATAGCTGTTAACTTGAAAACTACTGCTTCATGACGTCACAAAGCATTTTGAGCCTTGGAGAGACTGACTAATAATAAAGGATGACAACTCCAGGTGTGTTTTTTATTAAGTTTATTAGGTTTTTACAACAATATAACATGGCTTAAAGCTCACGAGTCATTTTTTGCAAATTATAAGACCTATAAAAGAACAGGCTATTTTATATTAGTAATTTATTTCAGCATATTAGTTGTGCCGTCACAGTGACAGCAGGCGGTGGCAATGGATGGCCCTCTTATTAGGTCATCTGAAAATGAGCACAATCCCCTCGGGCTAGGGTCTATCCTATATCTCATACAATTAGCTTCTGGGTTGCTACAGATAATTGCAGCTGTCACAATGTAGAGACAACTTCAGTGCTGCTGGATACTACACAGTGCTCCAGATTTGCACAAATTAAGAAAGAATAGCAGAGATTGAGTGTACGATCAGCCTTAGTCTATTTCACACCTGGTTAATACGTGTTGGGGGTCTAATTCTGTCCCGTACCAGTTTTGGAGCTGTAGGAAATTCGTCATGTGTTCTCATTTAGAACGCTATCATCTCTAATCACAGTCAGAGTTTAGCTCTATTTCCTTTTCATCCTCTTCAACATCCCAAACTTTATCGGCTTGCCTCTGCTCTGGACCTGCTGATCTGCCTGTGAAGAAGGAGAATCACCTGCCATGAGATTTCCAACAGGTGATGTCGATAGCAATAGTTCAGGAGAGGGCTGGGGGAGGCCTAGACAAATGTGTTGGAGGTGGATGAGTCTGCTGCGTCTGTGTTGGCGAGGGAGATTAAAAGACTTCATAAATATGTCTTGCCATATATCACTGCCGAATCTATCTGTACTGGCGCCCGTAGCTCGGTAATTGCATGTGAAGATGAGAGGAGCTTCATCTTTCTACCTGCTCCACAGCGCTACTGCATTTGTCATCTGTGATTTATGTTGGATGTGGAAATGGAGATTCCATCCATGACAGAGAACATTGTAACACCACTCTACCTGTGATACAGTTTTCTGGCTTTTAGAAATTCAAACACATATTTACCACAATAAAGAATTTTTCAGGACAATATTTTACAAAGTGTGACCGAATGGAAGGTTTTAGGGTTATATTAGTCAGTTTACATCTGAATAATCATCAGTGTTACAACACCACCCTGTATAAGCCCAGGTAAGCTCAGGTTTCTCCTGCACTAAAACCAAAGCAAGTCGGTTCAATTAACTGCAGGACAGAGGCATGTAAAGAATATACAACTTGATTTATTATCACAAGCTGTTTAAGTTAGGCAACATTTAGTGTAACTTTAAAACAGCACTCATCGGCACACAGGCCTACCAGCGTCCACTTGTAATTCAAGAGGGAAACATGGAGCATTCAGGGGTCACAGGAAAAGGGGAGATCAGACACCAGCAGGAGCCTGTCAGTGGCAACAATAAGGCTGTCACGCGTCGTTGTGTTTTTAATGCTTCCTGCCCGCTCACAATAAGGGCTTTTAAATATTTTGTAACTAAGTGAGTGCCTGATATTTTTCTTTTTAACAATAAGGCTGTATTTAGGACAACAATAAATCGCTTCATTTGCACCATAACAGAAATAAAAACATTCCAAGCTGTTTCGAGCATGCAGCCTGAAGTGTACACAGGATGAATGCAAGTGAAGTCCAAACACCAGGCCAAGCCTCACAGTGGACCAAAGGAGAGCTAAAAACAAGAGTCGTATTAACATACGCAGATTGACAACTGCATTACTGACAAGTAATGCAGAGCACTGAACTCTGAGGTACAAGAGACAGTATGTATAAATGTGTTTGTTTGATAGGTGGCACTCCAAGGTAACCTTGCACAGCAAGATGGAGTCTCACGAGTTTGTTTACTCACAAATATGGCGAGAATCTATCTTGCTGTGCAATCTTGAGAAACTCACGTTGTAAGATTAAGTAGGTGGACCAATCACAAAGCAGCATTAAGGTTTGTGTGGAAGAAAAGGCAAAGTGCCCAAATGAATCAAAATAAACATGGCCAACAGATGTATTCAACTTATATTAGCAAAAACACAGACTTTTTGTTTGAGAAAACTGCAGAAGGTAAGAGCTTTGTGAATTTGTGGACAGGACAGATGTCTGTGCTTTTATCCCAACTAGATTAAACCAAACTTTGATTTTTCATCTTTTTCCGCTATTGCGACACATTTTGACCAATCAGACTGAAATAATCATCATGACGTTCCATGTTTTCCGGTCGCTTTCAGTGAGAGTCGTTCCAAATTGATAATGCATAGAATCTGTCATGAGCTATGTTAGCTCCAAGGGGCCGTTGGTGCAGATTGGCCGTCACTGCCACACTTGGGTCAGTTTGCCCCAGGGCAGCTGTAGCAGATGCAGCTACAACCCAAAGTGAAAGAGGATTGTATGAAAAAAGCACTTGAATAATGCTCAAACTAGACTGCCTTGGACTTTCTGGAGCAGTATTATGTAGCTCATGCTGGATGATAGTTTATCTTGTTTTACACAGCAACAGTGTGAGTGGCCCGCACAAGCAGCTCATGATCACACTGGAACTAATGAACAAAGCAAACTCCCTTCATGCTGCACAGGAGAGAAGTACTGCAACTTTATTACATGGTTCCGCTACAAGAATAACTGCTGCACTGGTGCTCAAGTGAATGAGTTTAAAGAACCATGTCATAATATTTTTCTTTTAGAATTACAATACTGGAGAGGAGGAAACAATAGACTTTAAATCGCTAACACTTGGGTGTAGCACTTTGTTTGTCCAACTGAAGGATTCCAGTGTTGATACTATTTTTTATCCAGGTTTAAGTCCCCCACAAAGAGGACACAATCTTACGCTGATTACCTGTTTTAGTGGACAAGGAAGTGCAGTGGTTCAGTAAATATCATAATATTTCAACACAGTTTACAGGTAATATCCAGACTCCCCCTGCTGGTCGATGATACCACTGTGGCTGTCTTTAATGTTTAGTGAGCAGATGTATATATTGTTCAACAACATAAATCTCTTTTAGATGTTAAGTCTAGCCCCAAGAAGATTAAAGTGTCGTAAATATGTCTTTGAATTGTGTGGGGCCACTGTAAAATCCTTCATCGGTTTGAAGCCAGCAAGATGGAAAAATGTAATTCCTTTTTTAACTTGTTTCATGTCAGCCACAGAGAACCATCCATCCATTCAGAAGTACTGTACCTTTGTTTTGACATACGCCCTCTGACATAGATAATCACTGGTTTCTTACATAGATGTATGTTCCTTTGCAGAGAATCCCAAACACATTACATTGCACACGACAGATTAACTATATCAACTATAACAATTTAGTGGAAGTAGGTCAGAATTTGAATCATAAGATACATAAAAATGTCAGATCTTGAAGTTCCGTCGTAAGTAATGTAGTCAGCAGTGTTTAATTTTGCAATTGTGTTTAAAGGTCTTATATTACGCAAAATTTACTTTTGTGAGCTTTAAGCCATGTTAGAACATTGTTACCTCATCAAAAACATACCTGGAGTTGTGTTTTGTTTCATTCACACATGTTTGAGTAACCCTTTATTATTAATCTGACTACATCTCCAAAGCTCAAAATGCTCTGTTACACCTTGTGATGTAATGAAGTGGTAGTTTTTCAGTTAACAGCTCCTTTTACCTTTAGTTTAGTAGAGTTTGGCAATTCCAGTGCTGAAATTATCCAAATGATTCTAGTGAATGCACCAAGCGTATATTTTAACAGGTTTTTACCACATATATTTTACCTCACTTTATTTATAGCTTCTGTCCAGTTTTTGTTTGGTCATAAAGTTTGTCCTTCCCATGGTGAGTGTGGACAGAGAGGAATGCTGGGTGCTGCAGCTGGTCACTTGGTCTTGTTAGTCTGACACTTTCACACAGACTCTTGGGTTATTTATGATTCTGTAAGATTCCTGCCGCTCAACGCCAAAAGACCTCACCTGCTCCGACCAGAGACCAGAGACCCGGAACAGACCTGACCCACGAGACCCGGGTCTGTGGTCAAAGTTGAAACCTGCTGATGACGACAACTGGGTTTGCTGTGGACGGATGTAAATAAATAGAGAAATCTGGTAAGAAAAGAGCCTTGTGCTTAACTTTGGAATTATGGTCAGTGTTTCGCAGACTTTATCGTCACAGTAACCAGTGAAAGTAGTGCAGCCAAAGCCACAGTGAAGGGAGCACTCAGCAGATGCCCAACTGGAGAACTGATCATTCAGTATTTATATAGACAGACAGGGATTATTGTTCGATTAAATACTATATATTTAACTGATTTCTCCTCGGTCACTCAGGTTTTCTTCCAAAACGTGAATAAGTTGAAATGTGCCTTTAAAGGGAACTATGTACCTTCTTAAGTGCGTTCTTTTCTTCACCATGGAGATCTTACTGTTTTTATAAATATGGGTTCAGTTTACAGTTGTGATTGAACAAAGATAATATTGGCTGGACTTAAACAGACTTTTTTAGGCTTATCTCCTCATCTGAGAGTGTGATGTCACCACTATTGGTAATATGTGTAATTATTAAACTATACAGTCTTAAAAAGCAAGAAGAAAGACTTAATTCATAACAAATATTGTGCAGTTTTCTAATCTATGGTGTAACGCTGTTTCCTCATCACAAACAGACCTGGAGTTGTTTTTGTTTCATTCACACATGTTTAACACACAAACCCTGCATATTTAGACTAAGTTGTACTTTTAAACAGAAAACACTCTGTTCCACCCTGTGATGTCATGATGTGATGCAATTATAGGAAGTGCTCCACTGTGTTTTTAAACTCCATACACCTTCACTAGTATCAGGAATTGCCAGTATCAGCAATTGCCAGTCTCTGTTCAACAAAAGGTAACTTGATAACTGCTTCATGACATCACAAGGTGGAATAGAGCATTTTGAGCTTTGGAGATATATAATGCAGGGTTACTCAAACGTGTGAATGAAACAAAACACAACTCCAGGTATGTTTTTGATGAGGTAATGACATTCTAAAATGGTTTAAAGCTCACAAGAGTCAGTTTTGTGTAATATAGGACCTTTATGGCTAATCAAAGTGTATTACCGTGGCCACAATATGTAACCTGTGCTATCCTCTGTCCATATACTCCACATCCATGTCCACCGTTTGCCTTTCCCTGGTTGTGTGTCCCTATTTTAAACACAGATCCATATTGTTGGGCTGCCCGTGATCCGTGCCCACTTCCAGCTGTCAGAGGCAGACCACGTGGAATTCCCCTGGGCTTCGCAAATGTCACAGCCACAAAGGAAGTTTGAGGAAAAAGGACTTTTCCCATTCTGACTAGTCAGCTGAACCATTCCATCACCAGTACTACTACTGCCTTTACTACTTACACTCCTACTACAGGCAATATTGGGAAGTAACAGGTACTGAAAATACATATTCTGAATACTGAATATGTTGAGTACCTGTATTCCAATACAGTTAATTTTCTAAAATAAAAGGAATTCTTTGCAGTACTTCACACAAACTGCACAGAATTAGTGAGGAAAAAAAAAAAAAAAAAAGAAAACGGCTCTTGTAGGGAGTGCATGTGAGTTTTCTTTAGTGATAGGAAATGCATATGAAACATAAAGCTGTTTTCAATCCCATGTTGCATTTTACACTATAATATATTATGCAACTCATTGTAACAGTATTCAAAATACAGATAAAGATACACTTATAATTATGTTGTCACAGCTAAAAAACAAAAACCTTTGAGCCTAGTCATGAGCCTAAATCCTGGCCCTTGGTTGTTCATAGAGTCCACAGTACAGGATGTCCTATGTATTCTCGTCCACCAGTGATCAAGCTAATTACACACTGATCAGTCAGGAGGAATGGGAGCGTGCGGAGCCGGGTGGGGCTATAATCCACTGCATATGTTTAACTTGTTTAACTTCACACGCCACGCTGCTTTTTCCCTTTAGTCAATAACCTCTCCATCTTTAACAGCTCCTGTGTTTGACAAGAGGAAATTAACTTTTTGATCAAGTGAAGTCAGAGACAATGCCAAAGAAACCACAGGAAACCAGAAGTGGTGGAAGTACTCAAAATATGTGTTGGTAAAAGTCCTTCACGATATTTATACTTGTTATGTATATATTCGTAAGTATAAAAAATGAAACTAACAAATTTACTAGAGTTAAAACACAGAGACATCAGCACTACAACTATCACTATAGTCTGGGTTAGGGTAGTTATGATTGCAGTATTGCTGGTCAATAGTTACACATAACATTTAACATATTTGGATCAGTTCAGTGTGGTGCATTTTTAGGTACAGTCGCTACAGGCATGCCGGGAAAACTGGATAACTGACCTTGCCAAATTCAAACAGATTTGAAACTATGATTGAGGTCTTGTGATTGAAATATTCCAGACCCCATAAACACATGTACTTGGACACCTGCTGCATGTAACTGTGCAATTTGATCTATATTAGGTGCAGGCTGGAAGAGGCATTCAACTGCACGGGGTAAGAAACAGCAAGGAAAATATCACACATGTTCGGACATGTACTCACTCATTTTAGATCAGCAGAGTTGACAAATTACAGTCTCTCCACAGCACATGTTTCACTGTTTTAGTCCGCTACGTGAAAGTGAAACCTACCAGAGTAATGTAGTTCTGAGCATGTCTGAAAATCAAATGCTTAATATAAATGGGATGCCACTTATCTATGTCTGCCAAAAGTGTGGCTTTGTGATTTTTAGCAGTTATCGCTGCAAAGTTTTAGTGCTAATGCTAAATTATTAGATATACCTGAATGTCTCACAGTCCCTCATTCTCTGTGCATGTAAACATAGTGAGTGCTGCTACAAATGGAACACTTTAACCATTCTCCCAACAGTAAGGATATCTAGTTGCTTGCTTTGACATTATGTGTTCCACCACAAAGCCATAATCTTTAAGAGCTAGAGATGCATGACTTTTCCCATGTTTTCAGTGACACACAGTTTGGTACACCGTTACAAAGTGATAATAATAATGGATGTATTAACCTTTTAAAACCACCGTGTCTGGGGTCAGTGGAAAGACAAGGAGACCATCAGTGCTTCATATGATCCTGATGTGGTCCTTCTTGCACTTTGGAGTGGACCGTGTGAGTCTGGGTTGTCATGACATTTGTGTAATTAAAGCCAAATGCACATGTCTCCATTAGAGCTGCAGCTGTGTGCCTTTAATTCCATATAATCAAAGTGTCCACTGCAGCCTCGTACTGTCACAGCTACCAGAGGAGAATGTCACAACATGGATATAGACGAGTTATGAGCAGTCAGGAGTTTTCCTTCTGTGTTTAGAATGTTAGTCCAATTGAGTTCTGGGAAATGGATATTTATATAATTGTAATGGAATTAAAGGGTAAACATGGAATGTTTTCCTCAGTACAAAGCTCCTGTTGGTTGGTGTTGGCTGGACTAGCTCAGCTCAGGCCAAAAAACCCCAAAAAAACTTATGGATGGAAATTGAAATTTCTCACTTTACAAAATATTTGTAATCTTTTCTACCATTATATTATACCATTACTGAATTAATGAGGAATTACATTGACTCCTGTTGGTTGGTTGATTGGTTGGCATTAGTGTAAGATGTAATATTTTTTGGTTATATTATTTTGCAATTGCAAAATCTTTCTTTTCTATATGTCTTTCTTGCTAAATTTAACTATGCATTTAAACCTTTCACAACAAAGAGAATTCAAAGTTATATTCACACGACTTGGGACAGTAGAGAAGAAAACCAGGAATCTAGAGACACTGGACCACCGCTGAAATTCAGCTGTCAGGTATAAGGACAAAAAAGCAGGAAAAATGGATGGACAGAGTGCCATATAAATAGCAATTCAGCCCCCGGCACCCCGGTAGAGTTGTCATTCTCCATTCTTTTCCTGAATTTTGCATTTCTTTCTCCTTATCTTAGGTCTATACTTCAGGCATGGAAAGGGCAGTCTGGGGGGTGGCAGGATTTGTGATATTGTGGAGCACAGAGTCACAGTTAAAGTCATCACTGTTGGACGTATTTGAATAAGAAGCTGTCAGACACATGCACCAGTACAAGAGCTTATACCATTCCCAATGTTGACACTTGTGGAAAACATAGAAGCGGGTGTTACCTGATATTCTGCACCCCCGTGTCAGAGGGTGCTCTTTTCCACAACCTCCTGACCCCTTAAAGGCAGCAGCTCCGTGTCACACCCCCCTCCACAAATGCAGAAGACAGGCTTGTTTTCTTTTTGGAGCGTTCCTTCTGTTATGACTGGACTGCATGTGTGTCAAAATGAGCTCATGGTGCAACATCAGTGAAGTCAATTAGGGCCAGTGTAATTGAATTGTTCAAAGAAAAAGGTCTCACACTATTGTTATACACAGACATACATACTGTATGAATGGAGGATGAAAAAGGTTACACTGCGTTTTTCTATTTATGCCCATCAAAATGTCTGGAGTATACTATATAAAATGTGCAAGCCTAATGCACATAAAACATCAGCACTCTTCATCTTGTATAACCATGTCAAAAAAAGAACATTTAAAAAGTGTTGTCAGTTGTGAGAAGATCGTGCCTGATGTAGTTTGTACCAAACTCACATAATTTCTAATAACATGGCTCTGTGAGTATTTGGCACTTTTAGCAACATTTGGTAATTCCATCCATTGTCTTACACTTATCAGGGATGTCCAGACACCTTCACAGAGAGACATGCTGAGGAGACATGCGAAACTGATGCTCGATCCACCTCAGCTGGCTCCTCTCCATGTGGAGGAGCAGCATCTTTACTCCAAGCTTTTAGCGACTGAGCTGCTCACCCTATCTCTAAGGGAGTGTCCAGCCAGCCTGCGGATACAAGCTCATGACCATGTGTGAGGAGATGAACATAGATTGAGCGGTAAATCGAGAGCTTTGTCTTTGGACTTAGCTCCTTCTTCGCCACAACGGTCCAATACAGTGACTACATCACTGCAGACGCTGCACCAATCCAACTGTCAATTTCACGCTCCATCCTCCCCTCACTCGTGAAGAAGACCCTGAGATTGACATGAAGCAGGGGGTCTCCGTCCACCTGGAGAGAGCAAGCCACCCTTTTACGGCAGAGAAAAAAAAGGTAATTAAAATCTGTGAATAAGTAAATAAATACATTCATAAATACATTAAATAACAGTGAATTTGTTTAGTCAGTAATTCTGACACAGTACATAAAGAACATACTTTAAAAAGAAAATTATAGGTGGCTCCCTTCTCCCTTTGTGGCGTGTATGGAGATTTGCCAGTGTCGTATACATTTTGGGTGAAGGCAAAAAGATCCCCGTACATATATAGATGTACTTTGTGATGTGGCCAGACATATTGCAGTATATGTTGTCAAGTGGAGCTTGCATAACACCCAGAGATTATTTTGGAGCAGTTTTCCTTCACTTCTTAAACCCCCTCGGTCTAGTTACATGGCAGAAATCCTGGTGTACACGGGGTTAGCACTGAGCCTCACTTCACAGGAGGCCTGTCTTTCACAATAAAACCCTCTTGGTTTCATAAAAGAAGTCGTAACATAAAACGTTCCAGTCTCTTAAAACTGTCTGGTCGTCGCTGGGCTTTAATTCCACTGGGCACAATTATTCCACTTTTTTTGGGATCAAAGTGTATAATTTTGAATGCCACATGTGAAATGAAGCCAATCTGACCCTGTGATGGCAAACAATAGTCTTGTTCTTTTATTTTCAACATAAAGATGCATTAAAATCCACATCACTGTTTCTGTTTCTCTGATTAATTCCAGGACTGTCCAAGTTTCTGTGACTGAGTGTGGTAGCTTTCTCCAGACAACAGCGCTGAAGACTTCAGCTTGGATTTAGTGCTATCGTTAAACTATTCTTAAGTAGCCATTAAATGAAGAGTGGGATGCCCCGTCGCCCATGGAGCTAAGAGTCAATCTACATGAAAGTGATTTGCTAAGACATACACACACAAATGCATCAGCACTACTGGCTAATAGCTTTGGTGTCCATGGCTTAACATTATACAAGCTCTAAGAATGCACAGTCATCTCCAAGACCGCTAATACATCCTTCTTAGGATTTAGCAGGTCTGATTTAGTCCACTGTCGCATTAAGTGAACCGTTTCAGACTGAATGAGGCCAAGCGTTCAGCCCGTATTTTATCATCACATAACTAGAAGTGGATTTCATCGCCTTATTACAAAATCCTTTGGTAATTGTCGGTCATAAACTTTATAAGGTTATGTTTTGAGCACAGGGGTGATGCTTAAGGCAAACTTTTCTGGCGTTGAGTTGTAGCCCCAAAGCTAAAAAAGTGAAAGATGTTTATGATGACTTAAAACCAGGGCTGGTCCTGTGCCCTGAACCAAAGTGAGAGATGCCATAACCTCACCGCACGTACGACAGAACTCTCTGCTGTTCCAATTGACACGGGCCAAACTCCGCCTCTGCACACTCAGAGCCAGTCAGTATAAAACATGTAATCAGGGGTTAGTCATGTGTGACAAAGTGTGTTCTTATTCAAGGAGAATTAGCCATAAACTTCATTTTGGTTGTTGAGATGCTTTGTTCATCATCTTCAATCCTGAATCTTCTCTTACACAAAATGATGGTCATTTTGTATCGCATGATTTTATTATAGTTTTGCATCATGTAAGTTCATGATAGTTTTGAATAAAGTCATGATAGTTTTCAGGTTATAACACATATCATAACTATATACCAGAAAAAACACATAGCAACTCTAAAAAAAAGAAAAAAAAACTAAAAACTATATAGCAGTAAGGTTGAGGTTAAAGTATATTTTATTAGCTGTAGGATTTGACCTCTTGTGCATCCAGGCATGGGGACAAACTTGTAAACCCCATTCACCGGTGACTCACATCTTTATAAAGTATTGAAGAAGTGCATATTCCAAATCCCAGGCATGGGCGATCTGGGAATTGAACCTGGAACCTTCTTAATGTGTCACGTAATAAAAGGCTGCTTTCTTTATCTATCCTGATTTGGGCCTATCCCCATGAGTAAATCCCCCACAGACTGAATTCTCATAACAGAAAAGAAAGAGCTGTGAAAAAAAGCTTGAAGTGAGCATTAACTGCACATCTCACATTCTCATGGATCTTCATTTTCTGTGGTGAGTGGTGTTAGGTGATAAAGTCCTGTTAAAAATAGACTGCAGCCACCACAGAACCACACCCTTATTCCACGGGCTGTTGAGGGGAAAAAGCTCCCAACTATCACAAAGAATACATATCACATAGACACAATGGGGAACGGTAAACAGGGAAGGGGCGTGGCAGTCCAATTTATCGTGGATGAAACCAGTGTAACCCAAGACTAAAAACTGTGCTAATATAACTTAAAGGGCCCATATTATCCTATTTTCTGATGTTATAATGTTATTTCCTCATCAAAAACATACACAGAGTTGTGTTTAGTTTCAGACACAGATGTTTAACACACAAACTCTGCATATTTAGGCTGAGTTCTTCTCTCAAACAGAAAACACTCTGTTCCATCTTGTGATGTCATGTGGTTATACAGAAAGTGCTCCACTGTGTTTTTAAACTCCATACATCTTCACTAGAATCATCTGGTTAATTTCACACCTGGAACTGCCAATATCTATTGAACAAATGGTAAAAGGTGCTGTTAACTTAAAAACTACTGCTTCATGACATCACAAGGTAGAACAGAGCATTTTGAGCTTTGGAGATGTAGACAGACCAATAATAAAGGTTTACTCACACATGTTAGCAACTCCACTAAATCATAAAAGACCTATTAATTTGATGTAATGAGAATTCAATTCACATTTAATTCTATACACTTATGGTAAATTCCCCTCCCTCTGAGATAAACCCATGCGCACTCCTTGATGTCGAAGCAGAACAACAGCTGACCTACAGTGGTCTTGGAGGCTCTGGGAGGTGACCCATCCTCCCACATGCATGCCCCCCTTGCTGGTCACTCATGAATATGCCTCTAATTGAATTCACCGGAGACAAACGAGTGTTAATTGGCAGGATAACGATGAGCGCGGCCAAGTATTCACAAACTGTCCTTCAGAAATAAGCAGGAGAGGCCTCCAGCTCGGCGCGGGCCTGTTCTTCCCAGCAGGAGGGGGTCCATGGGGGGGCGGAGGGGAGGTGGGACACTGCCTTTGTGGAGCTTTTCTTTAGGAGGAAGCAATAAAGTAATAAAAGGCTGTGGTGGTTTGAGTCCTGTGTGAAGGAGGGGCCCTCTCTGACAGATCATAACCGCTAACAACCGGCCCAGTGTGTGTCTGTGTGCGCGCCAACCTCTGAATCACTTTGCAATGAGTTCTCACCAGTTATCACTCCAACAGACCTCAATAGGGGCCAGCGGTTTTTTCGTGACACTAATGCAAAGTAGGTATGAAATAAACAAGCATATATTATTTAACACAGTGACTTTTACAATATTATGCTTTGACAAAAAAAACAAACCCATGCCATCCATCGTCGTGCAAACAAAGCTGAAATGGCCTCAGGATGTTTGGGTGTCGCTGAAGTTTCATTTATTACTCAGTCAATATTTGGATTTTTTCTTGAGGAAAAAGGCATGCTTTGTGCTATATTCCATAACTTATTTTTTTTTATTATGGCCACAACAAACAAACAGATATTCTAGGAGCTAACGCCGTTGTGTGATCTTCTTTATTAAACCCACAAGTGTCTGGATAAATCCTGGATTTCAGGATAAAGTTAGCAGTATCAACCTTATTAGCAACCACTAAGTCACACTTTTTGTATGTTTTGTCCATTAACTGTGGAACTTATGACATGATAAATTGACTAAAATAGAAGTACAGATTGATTGATTTATTTATTTACAGGTGTTTTTTATTGCTGGTATACCTTACTTTGCCTAACTTGCCTCAACACAAACTCTTTACATCTAGCTTATTCATGATTATGATATTGTGCAGCCTCATTTTAATAAGCCAACATTGTCATGTATATTTTAGGTTTGAGCATGTATATATAGCGTAAGTGTTTTCCAAAAAAAGGTTGCTCTTGTAAGGGACACCTGTAATATTCCACTATATGGCTTTACATTTTTTAGACTACTTTCCCTGGATCCCTGCTAAAATCTTATTTAGCTTCTTTAGCTGTTCTGAAGGTAAAGTTTGCGGAGAGCGTCCTCTGACTCAGGACCTCTCAGCTCTGATCTCCTGCAGTTGGCCTCAGAATACGTCTCATCCTGAGGCTCTCCTGTGGGAGCAGCAGAGCACCACACACTCAGACCAGTGTGACCCTGGGCCTGCACAAGCCACACTGACTTTGACTTTAAAATAGCTATGTCTATGTGTATGCTTTAATTATTACAGTAGGTATACTTCAAGTTAAAGAGAGACTATTCCTTAATTTTAAATTAAATAATGTAAAAAAAAAAAAAAGACTAAAATAAAACGTATTTTCATTATTGCACAAAATTATTGTCAGCGGGCGGTTTACTTGATTTGGAGGAGGGACCCACCTTGTCCGTTGCCATGGAATTTTTTTTTGCATTTGTACAAAATGTTTTACCATATGGCATAAAACATATTTATCTCAATTGAGAATGTGTATGGTTTAAATTTTCTGTTTCTAAAGAATCATGCAAAAGAGCGGTCAATCACCAGTAAAAAGTTAAGCAGATGTCCTTTGCTTTTGTTTCATTCATGCTTTTTTTGTACTGTTTTACCTATATATATTTATATATATATTTGTCTCCAACATACTCTTAATTGTTCATCTGAAATAAGTCCTGGTCCTATGGGAATGGCAGTGCAGCACTCAATCACGAAACAGCAGCTACATGACCCTGAGTTCAAAGCTGCCCTATCACCCACAACAATCTGTCCAATCACCTCTGTATCCTTCCGCCTCCATCACGGGCAACTGTCTTCTAGTCCCATATATCAGAGGTGAGCAGTGGCCATAAAGAGCATTACTCTGCAGGAGACTGTGCATCCACCTCCACCATTAAACAGGTTTCAGGTGCGCCCTCCTCCTCTCTCCATAGGATTCTGGTGAGTAATGGATACCCCTGCGTCTTTCTCTGGCCTTTCTTATCTACTGTATGGTACACACGCACACTCAAACATAGTTAAGTCTCCAAATGCCCATGTGGACCTTTATTCACGATAGATCTGAGCTTAAAGGAGAAATTTTAGATCACGACCTGTTCCTTGCAGCTTTGGCCTCTGCTCTGTTGCTACTCCCTCATGACGCTGTCCTCTGTAGAGGCAAGCTAGAGGAGACATGATCCGCTCTACAGTTGGAATTTTAACTGTCTTTTAAGTCCAGTACTGACTTCAGCTTTAAATATGCGATCAGAACTAAGAGAACTTGAACCCAAGGCTGCCATTTTCGCATGCAGTATTACAACATTGCGAAATTCTAATTTCTACAAAGAACGGAACATATGACAAAGTGAGGTATTAATTTTACTTACATTTGGTTACTTAGCTGTGTGAGGGTGAAGAGTGAGTAGAGACATTCAGCAAGGATTGATTTTTTTATTTAATTTTTTTTATTTTTGAATGGTAAAAGCAACTTATATTAGCCTTTAGGTATGTTGCAACAGACTTTCCTCATTATAAAAGAAATTGCCATCCACGCACACTTTTCTGTACTTATTTACAATTATTGACTTCTGACTCTGTTTCACACATGTAGGATTTTAAAAAGTCAGTCCACTTCCCCTAAATATCCCATTTCTCCTCTTTTGTCACTATGAAAGGCCCGGTGACGCTAAAAACACCAAAGGTGACGCTGAGATGCAATGTTGGCTTCAGGGTTTGGCTGTTACATGAATGTGTCATATGAAGTCATGTCTATGAACTGCAACTTTGCACTTTCTGCTTCTCAGGAATGATGGAAACTGTAAGTCGTGCCAGCCCTGAATCCTGAACACAGTGACTCAACAGGGTCCATGAGTGTGAATGGCCCTGTGTGGCATGTGGAGTGTGGAGGGTGGAGGGTGCTGCGTCATCAGAGGAAGAGGAGAAATGTAAATGACAGGGATTTGGTACACCTGGCCACCCCTCAAGCACACCATGGAAAGAAATGAAATATACCTTAGTGAATTTCACACTCATTTGTATTTGTATTTGTAAGTTTGTCTCATGTTCAAATGAAAAAAAATCACGTTATTGAATTTCAGTTGCAAGCATGAGATTCTGATATCTTATATCACTGCTTAAGAGTTTAATTAAAAGTAATGATATTGAGATGTTTTGCAACCAGCAATATTTTCAAACAAACTGAAGTTGGCTGTGGTTTCTCCTCTAATGCTACAGCCCTCTGTTATACAGTATGTACTGTGTGGTTCTGGCCAGGCCATGTGTTTGACATGAACTGTTACAGAAGTGTTAAATTATTCCAGCACGAAACTCAATCTATTCCCCTCTCATCACTGGGTCCAGTCCATTTGATCCTGCCATCTTGGATTAGAGTCCTCATTCTCTGAACCTCCAGAGCTCCTTCTCCACTCACCCTCCTGTATGAACATAAACAACTAAACTACTGTACCATCTCAGACAAACTCTTTGACGACTGGGGCAGGACTATTCTCTTGGGAGCTTCAAGTTTATCATGAAAGACCTCCAGCAGGACCATAGCTGGAAGTGCCATTTTCTGTTTCTGTAAGAGAATGTTAGAGTCATGGCAGCACTGATGGGTGGGCTCACTGTGTAGTAATATATTTTTTAATACATTTCTTCTTGAGTAATGTTATTTTAAAGCTACAACACACAATGCTGCAGGACGGCGTAGAATAGGAAAGAAAAACAGACTGACTGAGTGTATTCTCTAACTTCATAATTTATTATGTATTTATGATTATATTAAGGATCTCAGTGATACTAATTGATGACACTGCCAATACTGTAATCAGTATTCACAAGAAACAAAATATATGGTAATAATACTAAGGTTCTCCATCTGAAAAAGTTAAAGTATTATAGGTGCACAGTGCACAATACTCCATTATCTTACATTTGTGGTTACCCTAGTCTCCTCAGAGCAAAACACCTGAAGATGCAGCAGGCTCAGTAAACAGGGAAATCCCCATGTGGTGGTGCATGGAAAGTCCACAGGGTGTAATTACTGTCCTGAAATACATGCTTCATTATAGACCCCACACAGAACCAGTGTCACCACCAGCAAGACGTGAAAACTCAAATTATCAATGACGTCTATGAAGGAAATAGCTACTTCTATAATTGCAAATCAGTCTTAAAGTTTTATGGACACGTTTATGTATATTCCAAAGTGTCATTTTGTATTACGGCATGGGCACAGTTTAGTCGGCCATCAGATTGTAACGTAAGCCACATGTGCAATAATGACATTTTTTATTGCTTGTTGAACTTAAGTCTAACACAAACATGCACTGATCCAGTCTTTGCGTGTCACTCTCCACTCTCCCTCCCTTGTTTTCCTCTCAGTGTAGTCATGAGGTAACACTATAAGCTTATGAGCAATTTAATATGGCACATTACACCCAGAAATTATTATTATGAATGTTGACAGATGGGATTTGGATGAGAAATTGATTTTTAGCTGTGCTGTTATTTGCCTTTACTACACTGAAAAATGTTTTTATTGTACAATTTTCCAATTACATGTAACTACAACATTTATAGCCAAGGTTAATTTGCAATACCCAATTATGTCAAACTATAAAATGTCACAAATGATTTAAGGTTTGTTGATACATGACTCATCTTAGTAAAAATCAACTTAATTTATATGTGTCTATGATTTTCGTTTTTATTTATATTGAATTGACTATGAAGAGGTTGATAATTAAATTTGATTGATTAAAGGTACTTTGTGTAACGTTTCTGGTGGGGGGTCTGTCAAATTTCTTTCTCCATGGAGATGTTCTTGCTTTTTCTGAAATGTTTCACTGTATGGTATTAAACCTTTCTATCTTCATGCAGACCGAACCAGACCAAGTTACAGGTCAGATCTGTGGAGAGGCGACTCACAACTCACCGCTCACAGTCAGAATGCCTGTTTTTCTAGGTATTTTGGGGCTATAAAACCACCTGTAATTGAATAAATGTAAGGTAGATCTGTTTAATATCATACTGTTGGCAGGGCAGAGCAGTGACATCGCCACAGAAACAATCAAAAAGTTACATAGTGAACCTTTAAATCCTGCATGTGTCCTTCAGAGGTCACACACTTGCTCTGGCCTGGACAGACCAAAGACACAAAGACACACATTATGAGTAGACAGTTTTATCAGCTCCACTGTAATAACTTGAGATACCACTTTAAATGGAACATGATGAGACCGGTCAGGACATTTGAATTACGTAATAAAGGTTAAAATGTTTGATAATATCACCAATGTCTAGTTAATAACAGGGGCTGAAGCGGCTTAAAGGGCCCATATTACTGTATTTCTGTTCTAATGATGAGGTAACAGCATTATAACATGACTTAAAGCTCACAAGAGTCAATTTTGTGTAATGTAAGACCTTAAAGAGTGAGAGTTTTATCACTGCAGTAGATCAAATAAAGTATTTACCATTTAAAAATACACTGCTGTTATAAGACTCGACCCACATCTCACAGACCAGTGGAAACCAGTGAAGTGTACGTCATATGCACCATACAGTCTGTAAAGCCAGGCATATTTGGGTCTTTGGGTATTTCCAGCTATCACAGATGCGCTACAATTCCTCCCTTATTTTGGTTTTTGCTGTATTGGATGATTTGAAGTTCTGGTGCAGTTATGCTGGTGGTTTACAGTGGTTTGTGGGTCAGCGATGCTCTCACCACAGGCCCTCAGAATACAGTGTTCACTTTGTCGCAGTAAACCAGAGATGACCTCATCATAGTAATGTCCACCACAGAACTCTCACCCGGAAGGAAGGCAGGCTGAGTGGCATTTAAGAAAAAAAATGACAAAACTATCCCAAAGTGTGACGTCGTATAGCAGGAATTATGAAAGAAAATAGAGAGCGGTCAAAAGTACCAAGGTTTTGGATTAAATTCTCGGGCTGAGTGACCACAGTATAGTTGACTATGCAGATCCTCCCTTCCTTTTGGCTGCTCTTGTTATTGATGTGTTACAAAAAATCCCTGACTATGAATTTAATCTTACAAAATACTGGAATAAAAGAGACTTGTATGCAAAATTTGACTTTTAAGAGCACTTCACCAGAATGGACATGTTTTGGCAGTTCCGTGGCTTTGATCCCTTGTCACTTTTGTAGAACATTATAATTTAAAATAAATATAGTGTAAACAAATTATCTGTGTCATGGGTTATAAATAAATACCAGAAAAAAGATAGAAGATGTCTTCTTTAACAAATTATAAAATGTAATGGTCCTTTTACATCATATGTGGCAGCAAATGTAGCAGAAAACCTTCCAGAGGAAATACTTAGAGGGAATGTCTCATAAGAACAAGGCCTTTCCTGTTGTGTTTACCAGGCTTACCCCTGGACACTGCTGTGATGCTGCCGGACACAGAGGAGGGACAGATCTGCTGACCCTCCTGACCAGTCCTTCTGTTAAACCTTAGGATTTTGCTCAGTTCGGATCTTGGTCAGCAGTGCCTAGCTGGAGGTACTGTGAATATTTAAAGTTTAAAGTCCATACTGGAATACGTAGTCCTTTTTCTGACCACTGTCCAGGTGAACCTAACCAACCATTACCTTATTCAAGGTTTGGTGAAAAACAGGAATGAATGAACGTTTATCTGAGATCCATGGGAACCTTTCATTTTGCCCATTAACTTGTGAGTGTGTCCCTGGCTCTTATTTGAAACCAGATATTTTGTTTTATGACAGTAACTAGCTGCTTTTAGCTTCTTTTAGTTTATAACCGGCCTGAGCCTCCGGGCTACATTATGTTCTTGTTTATGTGACATGAAAGCGTCCTCTTCCCTTTGAGCTCAGTGTGTCTCTGTTTCCCCAAATATACAAATTAAAGTCCAAATAAAGTTGAGCCAATATAAATAAAAACAGAATGTAATGACTTTTGGCGACATCCCAGTGAGGTTGTTTTTAAAGAGAACCTGTCTTTAACATTCAGGGTACTCACTCTTGATATTATGCAGTGTTTTGTTTGCATGTTAAAATTATATTGTAGAAAATAAATAAGGACTCAAATGTGATTCAAAAATGCAGTAACACTAATCATTTACTAAAAAATTACCCATTAACAAGTGAATAGTTAATTTGCAAAAACAGATAAGTGCGATTTTTAAAAGTGATCTTAGGCTTATAGTTTAGTCTTTGTATAAAAATGTAATCAAAAGCCAAATTTATTTTACTGCAGTCTATATAATATTAGATCCCTCCTTGATCAAATCCACTATACATTATTGTCATTGATAATAACTGTAGAACATAACAATAAAAAGAGAAATACTTTTAATAATAATTTACAAACGTGGACAAAAAGTATTATTACTACTTTATTAAAAAAAAATCAATGTTTAATTAGAAATGTTATGGAAATCAGTTAATTCATCATCTACAAATAATTTACAAACTGTTAACTTTTCATGCACTAATAATTACAGTTTTTAGTAAATAATTAGTTAATGGTTAATACACATTTACAAGTGAAGTGTAGGCATGCCTTATTGTAAAGTGTTACCAAAAAGTGCACGTATTTCTGGGTCATGTCTGGGTCCATCTGCTCCTCTGGTTCACTCCAGTCTGAGGTGAAATCTTGTGTTTGAGGAGTGCTTTATAGGTGGCGGCTGGGCTCTGTTTGGGACTAGAGCTCTGTTTGGGACTAGAGCTCTGTTTGGGACTAGAGCTCTGTTTGGGACTAGAGCTCTGTTTGGGACTAGAGCTCTGTTTGGGACTTCACTGCATAACGCGATGATTCACTGGAGCTGTCACATCTCAGCCCAGTCTGATAAAATGAAACATACAGAACTGTGCGATGAAGACAATCAACACTGAACAAAGAGAGATAAATCAACAGAAAAAAAAACAAAGCAGACATTATCTCTGGTCATTTTCATTTCAGTGCGAAACGACTGACCATTTTTGGAATAGTCCTTAGCTTCACACACAGTTATAGCATGGTAGGATGGAAATAGCATTAACTACAGGTGTAATTTTGGTAGTTAGTAAACACTCCTTGCTTATCTCCATGATGTTATTACTTTGCCTGGAATGTTCTACAGCATGGCATCAAGGTTGTTGCAATAACACCCCCTGTAATTATAACTTAACTTGTGGAAATAGACCACTACTTCTACTTTAGGGCAATATGATTTCTCCATACCATAAACCAGTAGACTGTGAAAAAACATTTTTGTTTTCCAACCCATAAACTCTAGCCTTAACTCTGTTTCCATTACACAGAAAAATTGCCGCTCTACATAATCCCGGGGTTTTTATTTAGCTTTTTTGTCTGTAAATAAATTCTTATTATAACTGCTAGCCTCCTCAGCTTCATTTGACTGGAGCCGAATGCTGCATGTGATGTCACAGTCCATATCTTTATATAGTCTATGTTCATGTTCACATTTAATTTTCAGAACAAAAACACAAATATTGACCATCATGCATACTTCTGTACACTGTATTTGTAGACAGGAGCATTCCACATCTGTCTTCCATCTATTTGTATGTTTGTCTTTAGTATCCCAGTGACACCTGTTGGGCTGCATGTTTATTGTTGCTCTAAACCATTGCCTCAGCTTTTTCCGGCCCCAGTCACTGTAATTCAATACACACACATACTCAAGTGCCTTACAAATGATTGGTTGTAAAAACGTGACTGCAGGGGGATCGACAAAAGTACAATTCTGGTTTTGTTTCAACATGAAAACTGCTTCTGATGCTTTGTGTGGAGTTTGTGTGGAGTTACAAGAACTGCACTGGACCTGTTACGATGCCACTGTCTGCGGCTTCAGTCATGTGGTTTTGGAGTTGTTTTTGAATTAATATAAAAGTAAAATTAGATTTGTTCTGGAAAGCGTAAAAACAACATTCTTCCCACTAAAGCTTGTAACCAGCTCCACTTGTTTTTCCCCCTGACCACAGTGTTATTAAAGAACTGCAGCCAACAGTCAGATACAAAGAATTTTCATATTAATAATTTCATATAGCACACACCACTGAAGAAATAAAAACATTGTTTCATTCACGTTCATGTTCAAGTACTCCTGTATCATTAGATGGTTGGCATTTCCAAAGCTGAAAATACTCAGTTTCACCTTGTGATGTCATTTAGTGGTAGTTTTAAGGTTAACTAAACTTTTGCCTAAATTGAACTGCTTTACTCTGCAGTATGCCAGAATAAGATCTTGTTTTTAAAATATATATATTTAAGTTTGACCTTTTTTACCTTCAGTTGAGATTGTCTCAAAGAGAGACAGTCTCCGATATCTGCTGGCCAGTACACAGAGGAGTAGAGCTAGTGATGTCATCTAAAGCTCTACTGTGTTTTTAAACTCTGTGCACCTTCACTAGAATCATTTTGATCATTTCGGCCCTGGATTTGCCTAACTTTGAAGCTACAGTTATTGTTTTATGCTCATTGAAATAGCTTCACTCCTCTGTGTACTGGTTCCATTAAAACATAAATAAAAAATAAAGTGCAATATAAGCCCTTTAAAATGTAAACCTAATCAAATCAATGCAAAAACTAAACGCACTAACAACTGTTGTATTCTTCCATTTGTAGCACCTTTATCCTACAGACTCCTCTTCTTTTATCATCTGTTAAAGTTTACATGTAATGATCTAAATAAGCCCAGTATTCCACTCTCTTTAAAGTTGTATACTTCTGTCCGTGGTGTTGTGTAGTATTGGCATGGAAGTCCTTTTATTTTCCACCATTTTGAATATCTGTTTTATTTCTCGCAGCACTTTGCACACAGCTCTGTGGTTGTTCAGGTCCTGTGAAGTCGGTTGGCCAGTGCAAGGTTAATAGCCTTAGCAGCAGCCCATTAGCACTCAGTGAGGCAGAGGAGCACGTTGGGTGGATTTGGTGTATTGTTCCCATGCCAGGTTTAAACTGCAGTGACTTCTATTGGCACCAGAACATCTCCATTAAAGGTCTTATATTATGCAAAATGGACTCTTGTGCTTTAAGACATGTTAGAATGTTGTCACCTCATCAAAAACATACCCAGAGTTGTGTTTTGTTTGAGTAACATTTGAGTAATCCTGCATTATTAGTGTTTACATCTCCAAAGCTCAAAATGCTCTGTTCCACCTTCTGATGTCATGAAGATGTAGTTTTCAAGTTAACAGCTACGTTTTTGCTTTTTACGTTCAGTAGAGATTGGCAATTCCACAACTGAAATAAGATAAATGATTCTACTGAAGGTGTGTGGAGTTTAAAAACACAGTAAAAACCTGTGTTACCACATGACATCACAAGGTGGAACAGGGAGTTGCTGTTTAATAGAAGAACTCGGCCTAAATATGGAGGTTTGTGTGTTTAAACCATAGACTGTACAAAAAAGTGGACTAAGCGAGTGTGATGTCACCCATAGAGTTCAGCGCTACTCAAATGAACCCCGCAATGTTAAGGGTTACAGGGGCGAATTTGGAGCCAGGATCATGTAGAGCGGGTAAATACGAACATTTTAAGACCAAAATGACGAGGCTCACAGCAGCGGTTACAGAGAGAGGCGCACTATATTCCAATGTAAGTCAATGGGAGCCAGAAGAGCCGCATGAGAACTTCCTGTTTGGAACGCGGCGGCTATCGCATTAGCTATGTCCATTTATATATACAGTCTATGGTTTAAACACGTGTGAATAAAACAAAACTCTAGTTATGTTTTGGATGAGGAAACAATATTATAACATAGATCAGAAAATATTCTAATATGGGCCCTTTAAACACACAGAACTTTAGGGAGCGCCACAGAAATGTGATCAACTTGAATAACAATGCACTGGTTTTATATAGCGCTTTTCTCACTACTCAAAGTTTGCATATCAGTTTGTGACATGCACACTCGGTTGTGGTGAGCCTCAGCCACACTCGGATGCGGTGAGCTGCCCTGGGGAAGATTGGCAGAGACGCAGGTGTCATTCTGCAGTTGGAAATGTGCATTAGGTGTCTTGCCTAAGGACACAAGAGTATGCACTGTACATGGTAGAGTAGGAAGAAAATCAATTCAATTCAATTCATCACAAACTGAAACACCAGAGTGGAGTAAGAATGAGGCCTTTCCTGTTGTGTTCACCTGGTTTCCCCCGGACACTGCTGTGATGCTGCAGGACACAGAGGACGGACACTTTTGGCTCCTCCTCTCCTCAAACTGCCCTGACAGAGGATCTGCTGACCCTCCCTGACCAGTACGACTGTTAATTTGCACTCAGACCTTTGACACACACACACACGCACTGCAAAAAAGTTACATAGCCTCAATGTGCTGCTGCGAGAGTTTTTTTTGTCATGCTAAAATGAATACATATTTCAAGATAAGGCAGTGAACAGGGAGCTGTGGGTGGATGTCACTCACAACATGTTAAAATGTACACAAATAAAATGAATACTTCAGCGGAGGACACTTATGTGTTTATAAAGAGAGATGTTTGCGTCCCAATTCTAACACTAATGCTAATTTTGAGGTATAATAAATATTGCTAAATGCCACAAACTGAGGTATTCAATTATTCAGATAATTGGTTAGTCTTTATTTTAATAGGTTGTGTATTTATGTTTTACGATTTGAGGGGCTGTTTGAGGCACAGTGAGCTCCCTCGCGTGCTCCTGTGCACAGAGCCTATTACAGCCGTAGATTTTCATTGCTAATACTAAATGACTAGGTGCCTCTCATGTGCACCCCCATACAGTTCTCTGACCTGCTGTAAACTGGGACAAGACATCAGTTTTGGGGCAAAGGCGATTTAAATTTGGTTGCGCACTGGGACTTCTCTGATCATGTAAACCTTTGTGGATGTTGTTTTTTTAATTGTGAGCTATAGAAACCCCTGTCCCATTGATGACGTGTGCCTCTGGGGTGGTGCAGCTCTGTGCAGGTGTCCCACTCCAACACCTCACACTGGACTCAACACCTTCTACACAAACATCTGGCTCTACAACACATCTGGAAGGCACCGGGTCTGGCTCTCCATGTCTCTGTCCAATTAGCGTTCCTGCCCGCTTCCCTGTATTCCCACAGAGCACCAGGTTGGACACAGAAAACATGAAAAGAAACTAATTTAAAAAGTCTAATCTGCACTTTTTTAGTTTATTTTTACAATCCCCAGCTGGGTCCATAGAAGACTGCGTGGAAGCAATCATGAAACTCTAAGAAACGATGTCTGAATGTAAGAAAAGTCTGCAGGACAGACCTCATTGAAAGATCTGAATGTTTGGGGCAACTGGCTCCAAATGGTTGTTGCATTTGTTTTTATTTGTTAAAGACAGGGTTGTGCAGTAAAAATAGAACCACTGAAAATGTGCTACACACTGATGCCTCGACCTCAAGAGCCACTTCAAAGTTGGCAGAGATTGAAAAAGCAAATGAGAAAATCCTTGGTTGTTTCTTCTCAAAGTCTTTGTTTTGTTAGAGGATTGTCTTTGCGCCATGTGCCAGGAATTATCCAGTCCCAATGCCTTTATAGCTTAATAGTGCTGTTGTTTGGGAAATAATGTTTTAACCGTGCGCTGGATCTGGCTGTCGTCTGTAGCTGTTTGTGGAGTCACCCTCAGAAGGACTTCCACATTTAAGGAGACAGTGACTTTAAAACAGACACCGTTTCAATTGTATGTTGTTTTCTGCAGTTAATATGCTAATATATATATATATATATATATATATATATATATATATATATATATATATATATATATATATATATATATATATATATATATATATATATTCTGAATTAAAAATTAGATTTGAAATTGTTATCAAGATGGTGCAGTAGTTTGTGACACTTTTGGCATACTTTTTAAGTGCTTTGAGCGGCCGTTTGGGTTGGAATATCAGTAGCTCAGTAGAGTGTAACTGATCTGAAGATTTGCGGTTCAACATCACTGGTTGAATGGCCAGATCCATTGATCCACAGGTTTGTAGTGAGATTCCAGCTCCCACAGATTAATACTGCTGTTGTGTCCTTGGGCCAGACACTTAACCCACCTTGCCCTGCATACATTGGTGTATGAATGTGTGTGCGAATGGGTGAGTGGTTCCTTGATGTAAATTGCTTTGAGTGCCTTAAAGATGGAAAAGCACTATATAAAAATGTGACCATTTACCATTTACTGTCAAATGACACTATAAATACTATTATTTGCATTTAAAATACAAAGAAATTGATAACACCGATGTGTAGGTCAGAACTGCATTTTATAATAAATAACTCTGCTGCTTCTTCTGAGATTTAACACTGGCATTTTTCCTCAAGTTCATTCTGTCCCCTGTCTGCTCCTTTAAGTTATATTTTAGGATCTTTGTTGCTACTTGTGAGATGTTTATGAGTTTAGACTGTAGAATCTTTGACCCCACTGTCCCCCCTGTTGTCCACTCAACGCCCTGTCACTTGATGGATGTTCCCTGCTGGTACAAGGTGGCCCACGTGCTTTCTGCTGAAAGCACATGGGACGTCCTGCTGGCTCCTCCTCAGCTGAAGATAAAACCATCCATGGAACAAGCCTCCTCTTCACACTTCATACATCAACATTACACCACCTGACGCAAAGCATGCTGGGAGGAAGACAAGATGGATGTTTCTAATCTAAGCAGTAAACACATAAATTATCAGGATGTACCTAACCAGGCGCATGGGAAGTTGAATTATCTGATGCTACAGCCAATAGTTTACAGGCTGTAGGCAGAATTTATGGCATCTGACCCAAGCCAGCGAATGGCAAATGAAGACAATATAAAGTATGCCACAAAGTCGTTCAACAATGGATAAATTATGGCCCTTTTATGTGATAGAGAGGCATAGGAGAACAGCTTATAATATTTTTGTCAAACTGTATTCAATCTAAATCGTAACATTTGAGGAGACAATTAAGTACTACATTTATCACTTGAGGAGACAATTAAGTACTACATTTATCACTTGAAGACTATTTTTCAGTAACTTTTAGACAAACTTAATCTTGAAAATGCCAGAAAGTTGAAAGTTGTCTTGCTTTACTTGAAGTATGGTAGTATGGTATGGTAAGTATGGTAATTCAAGGTCATGTTGCTATTGTTTCCTTGAGCAACACACTTCACCCACACTTCACTAAAGTCAATGAGAAATGTAGCTAAAAAGGCTGAAAATACTGATGAGTTCAAGACGCATTTTTTTCCAGTCCATCACTTTAGGAGCAGGATAGAAGAGGCCATGCCATGTGTTTGGACGTTTTATTATCCTACTCCATTGACTAGCTTGGGTTGTTTCACTGTTTTGGTCCGCTATGTTAGAGTGTGACGGAGTAGCCCCGTCAAAGCCCGCGCTAACTTAAGTACGCCCAAACAAACCCGCGCTAGCCACTTACCTGGTTTCGTTCATTCTGCTCCATTTCCCGCTCCCCGTCCGTCCGTCCGCTCCGTTCTCCGCTATGTTTGCTGTCCGTTCACCACCGCAGTCGTCTCGGGTGCACACGAGTCACTGTTGAACCATCCATGTCCATAGTCCTGCTTTCCAGTAAACGCCAAACCAGTATCCATCTCCCATTCGCGAGCCGCACTGTCAAACCGAGCGCCTCTCGCACTTCCTATTTCCGTCATAATGCGCGGGACATTGGCGTCTGACGTCACAGTGACGTCATCACGAATTATAACTTGCAGCACTAAAATAGCTATATTATTCCTCCTGATTCTGCTACAGGCGCAGAGACATGGCCATGTTGCATGATATATTTTCAAGTATTTTTCTGTATTTTGTTATTACTGTTAATTCAGGTTTTAGTGTTGAAAATCAGTTTTTTTGTGTTAATTGGCTTGGGGGAGGAGCCTTGGTGGATAAAAGGGGGCCACTCTCCCTCCCTCAGTCAGTCTGGGCCAGGAGTTGTACATGGAAGGTAACACCCTGTGGTTCTTATGAAGCATATTTCTGCTGTTGTGTACATGTTGTAAATACCTTTTTGTTTCACTGTTTTGTATATAGCACTCTTCAAACTTTTCTTTTTGGGATTAAATAATCAAAAACATCCTGCTGACTACGCCATCGTCATTACATAGGATTAGAACCCCGTCACAGTTAGAGTTAAAGTATTTTCACTATGTACCGGATTTTCGGTGTGTTTATTTGTCCTGCAGGGTGCATGTAACAAGTGTGGTTATATGTGTGATTGCCATTATTAGCATTTTATTAGCACTAGTCAATTTTTGTGTGCTAATGCTAAATTACTAGATGCATCTGAATGTCCCATAGCCTCCCATTAGCACTTATATTTATTGTTATATTAAAAGTTTAATTATGTATTTTGGTGGAGTGTCTGCCACTTGTTTGTGTCCATGCATGTTATTGTCATCTCTATTGTCATCTACTGTCATCATGATCTTGAGCTCAGCTTGGTCAGAACCACCTTCGATGGAGGATTTTACCTATGGTGCATGTTTTGGGTAGATTGAGCAATCTGGAGTGACCAGCGGAAACCCAGCAGGACAAAAGGATAACATACAAACTGCACAGGAAGGTCCAGGCAACATGGGGATCAAACCCGGAACCTTTTTGCTGTGAATCGTAAGTGCGAGCCATTCAGCCACCTTCACCACCACATCTTTACAAATGACCTTAAAGCAAATTAAGAAAATTACTTCTGTTTCAAATTCTTACTTATTCTTTTTTATTTATCTCTTCTCTTTTTCTCCTCTCTGTCTAACTCCTCTTTCCTCTCTGATCAGATCACTTCTTCTCTCATCCCTTCTAAACGGGCTGCAGCCACTTATCATCCTCGCGCCCCTTATACGCTGTGAATGCATGGCTTGTGTTCCTGTTTCTCTGTGAGGATTACAGACTTCAGATGCCCGCTCGTGCCTCTGTTTATTTGCAAAGTTTCACCTACCTCCCAGACCAGACCAGCGCAAAGCAAAGCAAAGCAAAGCAAAGCAGCTCTAATTACTGCCTGAAACACCACTCTATTAAAGTCAATGGCCTTCATTATAGTGGTATTAGGGGACAGATGCCTTCACTGGTGGCAAACGAGGAGCACTTGACCAGACCCACAAGTGCCTGAATAAACAGCTTTCTCTCATTCTTTTTCAGTCTGGACCCTCTGAGACTGCTCTGAGATTACAACCACCTGGCTCTGCGTCCAGCCCTGCCCCGTGCCCCAAACATTTTAATCATGGATGAAATTCATTTATATGTTGCGATAATTGTGTCTAATTGTTTCTTTGAAGGAGAGAGAGGGGCCGGCTGCATCTGGTCCACATATGGTCCACTGAGAGTGACTTTGTGCCCTAATCGTCTGACTATCAGCAGCCTGTATATGACCAGTGTGTGTGTGTGTGCGTGTGTGTGTGCGTGTGTGTGTGCGTGTGTGTGTGTGTGTGTTACAGGCTCTGCTCTGGGGAAGTCTGCTGCCTCTGTGCTGTGAGCACTGTGCCGACTGTGTGGACTGCAGGGACCTATTCCTCAAACAAAAGGAAATCAGCAGCTGGACTTCTGGGTGTACAACTTATCCAGATGGACCATAGATCTGGGGGTATGCACACACACTGCTTTTGAGCAACATACCAAAACTGAGTCAACATTGGGACTAAGCTAGGCTCAAACCAGGACAAGTCTGAATGCACCTTAACAGATGCTTATTATATTACATTATGAAAAATTTACTTTTTAGAGCTTTAAACCATGTTAGAGTGTTATTACCGGATCAAAAACATACCTGGAGTTGTGACAAAAAGTGTTCATTCACACTTTTGAGTCCTTTATTTTTTGTCTGTCTACATTTCCAAAGCTCAGTAAAACCATCAACCACCACAGCTTTTCCATCTCTTCCTCTTCATCACCATCAACATTTTTCACCTTCATCCCATCAGTGACATCCCTACCTATAATAGCCTGTATATAAATGGACATAGCTAAACCGCTAGGAGCCAGGTGCCAAATAGGAAGTGAACACGGGCGAGCTTCTGGCTCCATCGATTCGTGTAAACCCATTAAACTAATTCCTATAAATAATTTGTAATAAATGTGGAACTCGGCTCCAACTTCGACCCTATAACTTCTAGCCTTGGTGAGCTTCATTTGACTGGAGCCAAACGCTAAGGGTAATGTCTCCCTCCCTTAGTCCACTTCTTTATACAGTCTGTGCTACATACCAGGCTCGAAACATCAAGTCTATAAGATGATATTTGTAACCAGGTAAAAACGTGTCAAATCAACTCCTCCATCTTCCTGAATGAGCCCCCTTACCCCTCCTCGTCCCTGGACACACACAGTCCCATTGAAGCCTGATTATTTTCCTCTGGCCCTCTCTTGAGTGATCTCCTCCTTCCCACTGAGAAACTGTCAGTCAGGGCTGCTCCCGTCCACACCTCTGGATCCAGGTTGGTCCTTGGGTGTCGGTGATGCTGACATGTCACATCTGGAAGCCTTCTCCTGCCTGTGCTGCATAGGCATTTGTGCTCTGTCTCTCTCCCAGGAGCCCTGACGCTGTAATAATGTGAAAGAGGAGACTACGATAATGAACGCACTCTATGGCACGGCTTTTCCTCAATAGGTGGGATTTGGAAGAGATCGAAATGGTAGTAATTTGGCGCTCGTGTCATGTTCTCCTGCCAAGTCTTTAGCACCTTGTTTGTTCTTTGGAGGAAGGTCACAGTAGTTAAACCTCGGAGTTTCAAGGACTGTGGTCAGAATGGGGCATCCTGTAGAACTATAATTCTATGTAAACTATGAAGTCTTTACTGTCGGAGTTTAAATGAGATGAGGAGAGATCACTTTTAACTAGAGCATTGATAGAGATGGATTTGTAATATTGTGTTTCAGGAAAGGTTTGTATGGGTGGACATCACTTATCCCAATGTTTCCCAATCACTGTTTAGAAGTGAATGTTTTAAGGGAGTCTTGTATATTTCACGCACATTAGAATAAGTAATTAGCTTTGTGTGGAAATCATATACTGTATGTATAAATATCCATGAAGTGAAGTGTTCATGGGGGCACTTCCAGCTCCAACTCTTAACTTTACATTAAAAAATTGTCACCCCTTTCTCTGTAACTACTGAAATGAGCCTCGTCATTTTGGTCCTAAAATGTTCATATTAACCTGCTCTACATGATCCTAGTGTTGAGACAAATCCTAACCTCAAACATACTACTACTTGCCTAAACATAACCAAAATCCTTACCTCTTTCAACTCTTATTTGAACTTCAAACCATGCTGTTGATCTCATAGGATTTACGTCATGGGGATCTGATTTTTTGTCTCCATAAGGACGGCAGGTTCCGGTTAAGTGTACATAGATTTTAATCGACACAGTGAAATAAAAACCCGCCCACTTCTTCCTGTTGTTGTTATTTGTGTTAGATATTTTACTATTCTACTCTCAAATACAAGCACAGTTAGAGGCAGAGGCGTGTCCTTACAGTGAGACAAATATCGGTTAATACTACATGTCTTAAGGCTGGATGAGGTCATTTTGTTACATGAGCAGTTCGGTGTATTGATATGAGGCGATGGTGTTTCAGACTGCAGATATATTACACACTGTAAGGCAGCTGCTCATTGTGCACCATTGACTGGGCTCATTTAAACTGGTGCAAATAACAACACCTCACTTAATCCATGGAGCTTGTTGCAGTGAACACTGTCCTGTCTTGGGCTGAAGGCTGATATGTTTACAGGTTTCTTTTGTTTAGTCATTTTTGTAACTGAAAATGTGTTTTTACTGCAAGGAACAACACTGCATACAGGGGAGTTGACAGGGAGGAACAAAGGGGTCTGTTGTCCCCGGGTTCCAGGGTCTTAGGGGCCCAGAATTGGAACCTCTGCCTATTAATTTATATTAGAGGGAGGTCCAATATAAATTCCTACCAAAAAATCCCAAATTTCTTTCGAGAGGCCTGGTTGCATACAAAATAGATTTGTTAGAGACAAACTTAATGGGTGCTATGGGTTTGCCTGGTGTGTTCCCTGGGTATTTGGATTTGATGTTTGTAAAATTTTGGGGAGCTATGCAAAAGTCACTTCCACAAACTTGTTAGCTGCATGGAAGAGGTTCAACATTTACATTTCTACTTATTTTAAAATATGTTCTTTTAAATGCAGAGGGGGAAACAACAAGGGACTTCTGAGACATTATTTTCGTTGGCATTAGTCACTTAACAGTATTCATCTTACACCGTGGCGTGAAGCTTGTAATGTGTCTGTTAGTTTGCCAGCACCTCAGACCTGCTAATTAGACTACTGACCATAAAATTAACACTACGCTGCCAAATACAACTACAGTTAAAGTATGTCACGGAAAATATGAATTCATATAGTGGAGGCTTATGGACCACTACTGCAGTACTCAAAACATACTATGCCTGTCACTGTAACAAATTTAGAAGCTATATTGCTACCAAAAAGATCACAATAATATGATAATATTCAAACTACTTTATGTCACTGACACTATACATTATATATATAAAACTTGGCTTGTAATAAATAAATAAAAATAGCACAATGAAACACATCTATAAGTATATATAACATCTATAAGTATATATAATGTGTCATCATATAGGCCAAATACTAGACAAACAATGTTTTTATTAGTACAAAGAAAATCTACTCAAAATAAATGAATAAATATCAAGCCTGTTTGTTTTGTATCGTGTCAGCCCTAACTGTATATAGTACCACATGAAGCCTGGTACGCCGTTGACTGTGACTCTGCTTCCATTTAGCCTCCACACTGTTCCCGTTCGGCGGTGTACAAAGAGATGGATCACATTTCAGGACATGCTTTTAATGAAACTCAACCTGAAACACGTTTGTGATTGGAGAACAAAGACCGGAGAATCAAACGCTGCTACAGAGGTGACCCGGGCCTATACGCGTCCACAGCCCCAAACATCAACCCGACCAGCGCATCCAGTTACCATAACAACACCCCATCCGGACCAGCCGCATCTCACCTTACAATATGTTATGAAAACTTAGTGACGTACCCATAAACCAGAGATTAGGATGCTTATGACTTCCAGAGACGCACGGAGCAAAAGGCAGCGCTACCGAAGCCCTTGAAGAGAAAGGATTAAAATATGTAACAGGTGTTGTCTTATCAAGCGTCATACATGCTAAACAGAAACAGGATTTGGGGGTTTGGTTATGTTAGCGATGGAGTGTTGAACTCTGGGAGAACTGTTGTTTATAATGACACAAGTGGCCTTTAAGTGACTTGCAGCTGGCCCTCCTCACATGGTGCACTGTTTCTGTTTCTATTTTAAATTTGGGTTGAAGCGGGACGGCTCTGCTTAATGACCCCAGTGCACCATCGATCAGCTTCAGAAGGTGGACATGAAAACCAGTCACGCCATTTATCAAAGTACAGTATGCTTATTAAGTTAATAGGAAAAGTTGAATGATAGTGAACATGCTTTGCTTTTAATTCTAGCCAATTTCAAAGCAAGCAAAGATCCTAATTGAACACATTATTGCTTTGTTCACTCTGTTTAGCTTTCACAATTAACAGAAATCTGTGATCTTTAGGTGAACAAGGTGCATTATTTCTGGCGGGGGGATGTTATTGCTTTGCCTGGAATGTTTCAAAGTATGGCCTTTAACTTGTTTAATCACCACAGACACAATCAGGGTTGCCATCATTTCAAGTTACAGGTCAGATCCATGGAGAAGCGACCCACTCACAGTGGGAAAGCATGTTTTTCAAGGAAGTTTTTTGAAGTTACCTAGTGCACCTTTAAACCTCCTTAGTAATATATATATATATAAAAATAAAAACACAGCAATTGGAAAGAATAATAATAATAATAAGCTTCCATACATTACAGTAGTTCCTGTGTAGTTACAGAGTACAGTTACCCTGGTAAATAGTTACTAAAAAATGGAACATATCTAGTTTAACAAGGTTCTTCAGGTATTTGCAAAAAAAAAAAAAAAAGTCAATTTATTAAAAATGCTTTCTACATTTTTTTTGCAGGTACGAAACGTGTAGAAACTAAACTTGAAAACAGCATATTAATTTCCCTGTTCCATTGATGTTTATAGCATGACAAGTAAATGCTGCTTTTATGATGTAAGGCAATTGGGGCACATGTAGTGACCATTAGAACAGTTCCAGTACAAATGCCTTTTAAATGATGCGTGATGGCTGTTAGCTGGAGGTCTATTACCCACTCCAGCGGGACCCCTGTGTTTGGTAATCCACTGCCCCGAGGTCAGAACCGGGACCCTGCACCTGCACTGCCATCGAGAGGCAAAACAAACAGCCCCTCTGCCTAATGGGCCGAGAGAGGAGGGACTATTTACTGTAAGGATCTGAACCAAGCGCCACACAATGGGCCTTACACAGAGCCCAGTGGAGCGAGCGGGTTGTGTCTGGGGTGAGTTTGGAGGAGGAGAGTGCAGAGGTCTCGGTAGAGCTATGGAAGTGTCTGGGGAGGGGGAAGTCTGCTTAGACAGGTGCCTCTACCGAGATAAGAGTTAGAAGATGGATGGGGGATGAATGGATGGATGGAGGGAAAGGAGGAAAAGGTGAGGAGAATGTATCAAGTCATAAATCAAGTAAAAGTATCTGAAGAGTTTTAAAAATTTAAGTAACAGCACATGAAAACGATCACGCTGCAAGTCTTTCTACTTCATACAAATGCTGCTTCTTGCCTTAGTTGCCAGAAGGTTTTGTTACAAATTATTTTTTGTTTTTATGTCCTTTCAGTTGTTAATAACACTTACTCAAGTTTTAGTTTGAAGTGTCTTTGAAATGTCTTGCCAAGAGACACAATGGTGTTAAACCCTCGGACCACTTAGCCAAACTACTTAGCCACCTCGATTTTACTCAAGTAAGAGTACGTCGAAATAGTAGAGGTCTTTTGCTGAATTAAGAGTAAAAGGTATTTGGAGAAACGTTTACTCAAATAAAAGTAATTGTAAGTGTAACTGTCTGGAGATAATAGACTTCACACAAATGTTTAAAGTGACAAAAAGTTTTAGTAAAAGTAAAAGTCTAGTAAGAGTACTGTTACATACCATCAGAAAGCTACTCTGAGAAGTACAGTTTTTTCAGAACTGAAGTACTACCCAACTCTGTCAAAAAATATTCCCAGTGAATTAAGTACCGAGTTTATACCAACTTCCGAAGTGAGAGCAGCTACTGTGATGGTTTGGTGCTTAGGTTAAATATACAGAACAAGGGAAACAAGCTGAAAAGTCCTACATAAACAAAGTACATACTACTGCATCAAAGAGTGACTCAAGGACGCAGAGGTAAAGTGTGTCCGAAACATGAGCAGATTCACAAGGTCTAATATGATACAGGCTTTTTCAAATGAGCACTTTTGAGGATTTGAGGTAATAGGTAGGATTTTCAGAACTACAGTTGCCGAGTGGATGGATTACTTCTAATAAATCTGGTCTGAGCAGAAACACCAGACCAGATCTTGACCTCCTCTGCCCTCCGTGGCTTTAGTTACACTGTAAAATATATTTTCTGACTGCTTTATGGTGAAGATATTGTGCTGTAAATTCTCTTTTGTGTACATTTCATCTCATTGTATCACAGTTTTGTTCATGTTTTCAGAGAATGGGTCAGTGAGGGTCGTGCAGTTCAAAGAAGCCAACGTCATTCTTGATAAATATGGTGTACTTTGCTTAAGTTTTTAAATAATGGCGCTACAGGAAAAATGTACATTCAAAGCACTGAGGTAGTATTATAACACATGGAGTACTGAATATATAACTTTCCAAAGCACCACTGAGCGTTGATATGGGGAATAGATGCTGTTTACCACAAAACATTTGCTTACTGCATGTGCAATTCCTGGGGTGATATTATGACATTTTTAGTTTGATTTTCTGTCATTCTTATTAACTCTTGCCACACATGCATATAAAACAAAAACAAAAAACAACAACAACAACAAGAACAACATTTCACATATATTTAGTTGACCTTAAAGCAGACCTATTATGTAAAATCAACTTTGTAAAGCTTTTAATCATATTATAGTTGTTTGCTTTCACAGTTTACTCATCCAAAGTTGTATCTGGAGTGATTCGTGCATGTTTGAGCAATCTTTAATCAGTTATTTTGAAGACACCATATTGCTGATCAACCCCCATTTTCACTACCACCGGCATACACCCACTGCTTTCTTCTTACATCGTTCTCCAATTTTATTTTCTGAATTGCTGATATGTGCAGGATTCAGCAGGATTGTTCACTGGAGGTGTCAACTCTTCATTGTGATGATGATAACAGCAATGCCAGCTCCCATTGGCCACCGGGTTTTCTATTGTGGAAGTCAACAGATTTGTTTCATTTATTAACTTGTTTTAGAAGAATATTGCACTTTTAAAATGTGCAAATAATAACATAATGATCCATAGATGTCATAGATTATAACTATATAGCAGACACAAACACAGTAGGTGCACTGTGTAGCATTTTAGTAGGAGGCTTCCACTTGCTTGTCTCCCATGGGTGTTACTGTTTTCTTGGATTTTTCACAATATGGCAACCCATGCAGTTGATTAAACAACCAAATCTAGCTTTAGTTCTCCACCCTATTTATTCTGTTGATGTTCAGTGTAAATGTAATTGTCATATATACAGTTAATTTCTTCACTACAGTAAATATCTTTCAAACTACATGCATTGTGGTTTGCTTTGTAACTGTGTTATTGAAGTAGTCCTTGTGATTTAATAAGGTACTTGAATGCCCCATGTTGTCATCTATTAGACACAAGAAAAGCTATCTCCTTCATAGGCTCATATCTTCACTTCAAACCCCAGTCTCTTTCTTTACAACTTGTACTGTATCACCAGACTGAGCCTATTTCCTCTTTATGCCCCCTGTCATTTCTGGAGCAGCCTTTTACCCTGCCCTCTCCCTGATTGGCCGGTGCAAATAGTTTTATTTATAACAAGCCCGATATTTATGTTGACATGAAGGCTGGACCATAACTCGACCTGGGCTCTCTCATTCTTCAGGATGACAGCACGTCCAGGAGGAGTTATGAGATCAAGGCTGAAGTGTCCCGGACAGCATGGGGATGGGGGACAGGTGTGTGCTCCTCCTTATTTTATCAGCTCCAGCACAAGTGAACGGTGTCACAGGGCGGAGTAAATCATAACTTCAGATGACAGGAGCGGAGAGGAGAGAGAGAGGTGAGCTGAACACGTGTGCCCTCTGTGTGTTTAACCGTGACACGAGCAGTGCAGCTGACAGCAGTTATGCAACATTTAGGAGCAGAGCCATTTCACTATATTGTTTATTGGTTTATGAGCAGGTTATAGGCATGCATATTGTACACAGTGTTGGGAACTAACTGAATAATACACCAAGAATATGCAGTCAGAATGCTAATTTTGAAGAATTGTATTCAGGTACAGTTACTTTTCGAAAATCGATGGAATACATAAGCATTAAACAACAAGGAGCTGTGCGTTATGCAGTTTTAATGCACGCCATGGAGTTGTGGTCATTATTGGTAACTCCTCTCCCCTCTGATCAACAGTGCATTGCCCACTGACTACTGTGTTTTTCCTTATACTATTGTTATTGGCGACAGTAGCTCAGTTGCTAGTGTTTGTCCACCATTGTCTACCATTTATCATCTGTTTGTTCAATTTCAGACACTTCTTGCTTAAGTCGCTAATATGGATGGACTGTGCTCTGATTGGTTAATTTGCCTGTGACTAAACCCCATCAGAACTTGAGGAGATAACATAAGTAGAATATAAGTCTGTATAGAAAATAAAAAGCTTGTAGCCTTATCTGTAATTGAACAATACCAAAGTTGTGCTGATGTGTCTGTGAAGAAACGAAGACTGAAGAATTATGGGACTTCTAAAATGTAGTACTTAACTGAATACAATCAATAAACGTGTCTCTATCCTTGTGAGCTATGGCTCTCTGCAGTTTTTAGTGATCTGGTTTTACTTCAAGTCTTTTTCACAGTATTTTTAATTTTGACACAAATACTCAAATCCTTCCTGACAAAATGATTGGTGTGTTTCATATCCAACGGAGTTCAAAGGTCAACCCTCATTGGTCCTATCAAGTGACACTTCCCTGTTAAAATGATTGCGGAGATTCTGGCAGTAATCACACAAAGTCACTCCCACACATGCTGATACAGGCCAAAATCTACTCACTTTATTGAATTTCACCCGGAAAAATTCTCACCTCATTATTTAGTTTAATCCTGGACAGATGCCTATGTAAACGGACTCTTGGACTATGGCTGCAACCAACTAATTTCAGTGTTTTCATCAGCTATTATTACAGGCTACACAAAGGAGCGGCCATTTTTAGATCCAAATATTGTGTGCACATCCGTTTTCAATGCAAACTGCGCTGGCTACTTTTGTTGACAGGGAGATGAAACTTAAATGTACAAACCCGTAGCTCGGCCGTGATCTTCTGGAGACCTACTGTCTCTGTAGAAGTGATGACATTATGGACACAGTATGTTGAGGGGAGAGAGGCGGGGCTTATGGAAACTGTCAACATCAGGAAACAACGCACTTATTTGGTTTGTTTGACCAGTAACTTCCTGTAAAGATAGATTGAATATTTATAATGCTGCCACTTGCAAACAATTTTAGTGAATCATCTGTCTGATCATTTTATTTATCCAGGGTTAGTTTTGGCTCAGTTATAATTGTATGCAAGTGTATTGTGTTTAGTAAAGTAGCAGGAAAACTTTATCTGATTTTTTTGGTTGTGTCATATAATTTTGACATAGCAACTTTGATCTGAAAGTGTTAATGTGTCAGTGGTAAGTATACATATGTTTAGCAAGGCCAGTTGACAAATTGAATTTCTCCTTTTGCCATGGGTTCCACCTGGACGACTGAGGCATTCTACACACCTTTTTGGACAAATATAGAAAGATTTCAAAAGTAATTGCTTTGACTCAAATCTAGAAGTTTTAAAATCTTGTACAGGGCCCAGCTTTCTCAATGCAAAGTATCCTGGGGCCCCAATAATGCATTATTCGTTCATTTCATACCCGGAGGGGGCAAGCTACTGTTGTAGTCACAGCTGCCTTGGGGCAGACTGACAAAAGTGAGGCTGCCAATCCGCGCTACCAGTCCCTCCGACCACTACCAACACTCACGCACAACACTTTCATACTAGGCAATGTGGGTGTCTTGCCTAAGGACGACAGTGAAATGGTGAATAACTTCCTATAGAAGATAAATGGGTTTGTTGGGGGGAGCTGCATGGTTCTCTTTGACAGCAGTCTCTCCCCTGGGCTGACGTCGTGCTCACTTCTCAGTCAGTTCACGTCCTTAAACTGGTATGTGCCGTGTGTGTGTGTGTGTGTGTGTGTGTGTGTGTGGTCTTTTTGGTTTCAGCGTAGCCAATTCAGATCAAGTCAGACAGAGGCCGTCCTTCCTCACACGTTCTGAAGGGTCCAAACACTGACACTCTGTTTGTGTGAGGGCCAGTGACCTTTTGCATGTACCACCCTGATGTGTGTGTATGTGTGTGTGTGTGTGTGTGTGTGTAGAGAGGTAGCGTAAAAGAGAAAGAGAAAAAAGAAAGAGCGCTACAGAGATTGTGTGTGTGAGTGTGTGTGTGTGTGAGAGAGAGAGGGAGGGAGGACTACAGAAAGATAAATAAATGGAGAACAACAGAGATACAGATTGACAGAGAGAAATAGGTAGAGCGAGAGTGAGAGAGAGGGAAAGAAGAAAGAAAAAAGCTACAGAGACAGTGAGAGAACAACAAACAGAGAGGTAGAAAGACAGAGGGAGAGAGAACTACATAGAAATAAATAAATAGATAGAGGGAGACAAAAGAGCAACAGAGAGATTTATCTGCAAATGGATGCAGCCTGTGTGTCCATGGGATTGATCGCTCCTTTACTGTGGTTCTCCAGGAGGTTTCATTTTTTCCCACTGTTTTTTTTTTTGTTTTTTTTGCTGAGAAGGAGGGTCTGAGGACAGGGGATGTTCTGGGACAGTTAACCAGTGTCTGTTTCTCTGTTGGATTTTCTAACTTTCTGTGGGTTAAATCAATGATCTTGTTAAGAGGCAACTGCTGCTGTGATTTTGGGCTTCACAAAAATAAACTGAATTGAACTGAGATAAAGAGAGAGAAAGAATGAACGAGCGATAGACAGAGAGAGAGAGTCAAGACAGCAACAGAGCAATAGGTAGAGAAAACAAGGAAGAGCTAGACAGACATACGTAGAGAGAGAGAACAAAAGAGAGATAGAGACAAGAGGGCAACGAAGAGATAACAGGAGAGAGAAAGATATAGAGTGACTAACTACAGAGATAGAGAAGACAAGAGAGCAACAGAGAAATAGAGAAAGAATGAAAGAGAGATAGAGAGAGACAGAGGTAGACAGAGCAGGGGGGTGATCACTGGAGCAGATCTGAAATGAACACATGAAAGCTGGTGTCTAGTGTGTCTTGTCCCACTGCGGTGACAGGAAACAGGCCCCTAAATGTCACACAGGAGTCCATTTCAAACATGGCACTCAATTCAAAACAGAGGCCAACCAGGCCAATGGCACAAGGGTACTTTTTCTTCCTTTTTTGGCGTGTTTTCTATCAAATGTTTTGTTTGCACTGGAAAATAACTTCAGATGCCACACAGTAATGAGCATTTGCTTTGAGAGGAATACATAGAACAGGAGCCATGGCCAGCATAGTTTTGTCAACATTGGTCTTTATCAAATGTACAGAGTGATTTTGACAAGCCAACTTACAGTATATAATCATGTGAACCCTTGCAGTGTTCTCTGTGCAAGTTGAACTCATCTGCTCCTGGCTAATTGAATGCACAGCTCCATAACAGACTCTGAACTTGTCATTGCCAGTTGTGTTCCTGTATGAAGTGCGTCTGAGCTTTTCATGAGCTCGTAAAGAGACACTTTTCACCTTTATGCAAAATGAATTTTCCAGCGGGACTGTTTTAGGAGTTTGTTTATGGTACAGGAATGTTAGCTTTACCTTTAATGAGTCTTTGGTGGCAACAAGTCACTTCCAGACAAACTTTTGGACAATGTTTGGAGTTTTATTATAGGTCCCATCTGTTTTGTAGCCATGACCTTACCGATAATCAAGAAGAGAAACAGGGATCCAAATGCCATTTTGGAAGAAACAGGAGACCTTTGGTAAATTCTGATCTGTTTTGCTATTTAAGAACACAATATGATGTAACATGGACTAGGTGGGTTTCCAGGGTGACAGGTTTAAGTAGATTGGCAAATTGGGCTGCATTCTTCAAAACAGAAAAAAAGAACTAGATCATTTTAAAAAGATTAGCAGAGGTCCAACTCTATTCCTCCCTTACCTTATGCATTCTGAAAACCCAAATTATTCACCACAATGAGTTTATAAGTGTTTTTCACAACTTTTAGAGTGAAGTTTTGTTGTCATGGTAAAACAACAACTATCAAGCAATAAAATGCTTCATAATTACAGGTAGGCAGCGCGCAGTGGACTTATTTTGACCTCAACAGCTGTTTATACATTATGTCTGTGGCAAAATAAATAGATAGCTTTTTTCTTCTTTCCATCTGTCTCTCTCTGTCTCTCTTACTCTACCCGTTGTTCTCTCTGTCAGTCGCTCTATTTCTCTGTTGTTCTCAGATAAAATAAAATTGGGTACAGCTAGCTACAATATTATGCAAACCTCAAAGTCACCTCCCTGTGTCTAATACCAGCATTAAAATACCTTGGCAGGAAACATTATGAGTTCCATTGTCCTCTGAGGTGTCCAAACATCTCCTCTCCTTTCCTTGCTCGCTGGTGTGAATCGCCTGGCTCCGTGTGTGTCCTCACCTCCGGCCCCTCTGCTGTCCCTGACCCCGGGGCCCAGCAGGACTCTATAGTGTTATAGCTCTGAAACATTATGAGGAGGACCAGCACACAATAAGATCTGGGTGGGCGGGGCACAGAGGCAGCAGACTGGAGAGAAGAGAAGAGAGGCGCATCACTCTGCACATTTGCACATTTGTTTTGGCTAGAGCGCTCCACTCTCTGTCAGCACCACTCACCTCACAATAAATCTGAAGACAGTCTGACGGACAGGCTCATGGAGGGAAGAGACCAAATATGAATGCGATTCAAGTCATAATAAGTTACAGAGTCATTCAAATGATACATACATTTTCCAACCGTGACCCTACACAACTTAAAGGGCCTATAATAAGCTGTTTTCTGATCTATGTTATACGTTGTTTCCTCATCAGAAATAAACCTGTTTTGTTTCATTCGCACGTTTAACACACAAATCCTGCATATTTAGGCCGAGTTCTTCTCTCAAACGGAAGACATGATGAGGTAACAACATTAAAACAAGGGTTAAAGCTCACGATTCATTTTGCGTAAGACCTTTAAATATCCTAATGATTCTCTCATAAGGGTTTACAACCTGCACGCATAACCAGTGACTCAAAATGTTGCATGGGTATTATAGCCTATTATTCTATCTAAGAATATTTTCACTGCCTGACCACTTGAACTACAAGAAAAATAGTGTCCAGTTCATTTTGTACTCTGACTGAAAAGTATACTGTACATACACAACTTTAATGCCTCCCTCCATTTGAATAGGTCAGACTTGATACATTGTACACAAAGCAATCTGTTTCTACCAACTCAGCAACATGAGAAGATGGAACAGCGCCTTGACAAATTGCCTGATATTTACACAATCAGCACACAGCAGCTCTTGTGGTCTAGTCTTTCCTATGGTGCCTGTCCCACTGTATCACACTGTAGGCTATAACAGACTGCACAGGGCCCCATACAGAAGACACATGGGGTGAGGACAGCCCTGCACTTTTTAATGAGGCCCCAGTGACAGCAGACAGGGGGCGCTGACGACAGACCTGCCTCTAAACCATCTCACACCATTCCACCTCCACTGCGCCACAGTTAGCAAAGATCAGCATGTGTTTATTGGAATTAGCAGATGAAGTTCACTTTTGGTTACTTATAGGTTTGCATCATGGAAATGTAATGAAACCTGGAGAATGAATACGAGATGGCCATTGTGGTGTGTCTGACATCCATAAAAATGTTAAGTATTACTTCCTTCTAACCAGTGGTGGTTAAAGTGGAGCAAGAGCTGAGCTAATATTGGGCTAATGCCTAAACGTTAGCTTTTGCTATATCTTTTTTAGATTTTTTTTACATTTTCTAACAGAAAAAAATGTGAGAATGGAGAACAGTGACAGCCTGCTTCGGTTACAGAAGTCAGTTTTCCATTCATTTTTCCCATAGACTTTTTTAAAAAAATCAAATATTAAGAGTTCAAAGGCTTTGTGGAGGCCAAGCATTTTTTAAAATCGTCAAAGATCTGAAAACTTAGAGCCTTAGCCTAGCCCTTCTCTGAGTCCGTGCCAGCTCCGCTCGAGTATGTAGGGCTCTGCTTGGACAGAACTGCACCTACTTCCTGCACCGTCAGGAAGTAATGTGGAAGAAAAAAAAAACATTTTTGGCACTTTGCACCAATGAGCACAGGCCACTGAAAACAACACGGCGCCATCTTGGGTTCATCTTCCAGATCTAATTATACTTCCATGGTTTTTCGACATAATTTCCTATTCACTACTTTGGGGTGTTCAGAAGGCATGTTGGAATAATCCAAAATAAAGCTTTACAACACTGATGCCTTTAGGTACATTATCTTAGAATTCAGTGGCCTATTTTATAAAGAGCTAACTATAATGGCTTTGTTAGAGTGACTGGAGTATTAGTGGTCTCTAAAATGTTTTCACCAATGTCTTTCCAACTTTCCAACAGATGTGTCAGTTGCAGATTCAGAATGATGATGATTCTAACCAGTCTCTGCCTTTAAAAATGTAAGTGCATTTTATCATAATAGCTCAAATTTGTCTTTATAAAAGTATAGCCCCAGAACATTTCCTTCCCCATCTGTGAGTGAGTGAGGGCGGGGCGTCCCAGAGGCTTTAGTGATAGTTCCTCTCCCAATTTCCTCTTAATGAAATAATCCCAGTCTACCTGCCTGATACGCTGTAGCCTGGAGTGGCGTCTGTGTTAAATTAGAACCATCATGTTTCTGGGTTCTGTCTGTCCTCTACTCCACAGGTCTTTGACTGAGCCCTGTGGCCCGGTGTCAAGCATGTGACCTCTCTGCTTTTTCCAAGACTTTAAGGTGCATTCTGTTCCCATGGTGATGTGGCTCAAAACAGTCACAAATAATACAACTACTACTCTTTTTTGCATGCAATATTTGAGGAATTGTTTTATATTTTCGTACACAAAAAGACAAAGGTATTCAAGTCTCTTTTAACATTCTCATCCATCTTGGACTTTGTGTCAATATTTTTGGAAATAATAGTAGGAAAAATAATATATTTTATTCTCAGCTTTTGTTCTCATGAGTTGACAGCAAGTCTACTTCATTGTGTGCAGATATAGAGGATTACACAGAAGATCATTTATACCAGATGCCCTTCCGGAAGCAATCTTTTCCATCAGGCTTGGGTTCTTTTATTGTGCACTTTTGCTCTGAACAGAATTATTATTATGTAAAAAAAAAACACACACACACACAACAGCAACAACAACAAAAAATGTTAACTACAAAAGTTAAAAGTGCACTGTGTAACTTTTCTGGCGGAGGATGCGCTCACTGCCTGTCTCCATGGAGATGTCATTGCTTTGCCTGGAATGTGCTCGCCACAATATGGTAGTAGACTTGGCCATTTCTATAAAAACAAGCATGTGATGCCACCAAGCTGAGTTACAGGTCAGATCTGTAGAGCGGTGACCTGCTCACAGTAAGAATGCATGGATTTCAAGGTATTTTTGAGCAATAAAAACAGCATTAATTGAATGAATGCAAGATGGATGCGTTTAATGGCGTACTGTGGGATATTCCAGACAAAACAATAACATCATCACAGAGACAAGCAGGTGGTGGACCCTATTCCCGAAAAGTTACTCAGTGCACCTTTAAATTGAGATTTCCTAAGTCATCCTTAAATCATGATATATCCGCTGCGTCACAATAAAAGCATGTGAGCCTTAAAATCATCTCTGGACACATTCCCCAAAAGGAAAACGTACCTGTTGCTTCCTCTTTCACAGGTAGCACATGCAGTCATTCCAAACGTAACAGTGGTTTTTCTAACACTGGGGCTTTTGGGCAGGACTCTTTTCTGGTTTTGTCCTGGTTTGTGGATTTGTACGGCCAGGGTCCAGTCCGGAGGAAGTAACTCAGGAAACCGCAGCTTCCAGTAAAAACATGCAATTAGAAACACATAGGCTAGTACTTTTTGGCTCCATATACCCAAGATGGCGGTCGGAGAGGAGGCAGCTACATGACTGATGTGGCAGACAAGATCACTGCTGTAACGGGTCAGCTGGAAAATCCCATGAGGCAATGGGGTAAAAATGGAGAGAGTGGAAGGATGGTGACAGGGGAAGACAGTGACGTATGGAGCAGAAATCAGAAGCAGAGAGGTAGAATACCGCGAGACACTTTGGGCACGCGGGCGGCTGACTGTAATATTCCGCCAGTGGAAATCTCAGCCACTGCTACTGTTTACAACGGGCAGTAAAAACGCCACTGTGTTTTGGGAGCGCTTCAAAATGTCCTTGAAAGTCTCGCCACTAAAGAGACAGGAGCAGGACAGTTTACGGCTCTAAGGACAGAGTCAGTGAGGAGAACGGATACTTGAGATGGAGATAGCCTACAATTTCCACCATAAAATATAGTGGTATAAAAAGACTGAAATTAGACATATAAGGCGTTATAGTGGGGTTAACATGCTTTTGGATACCCGAAACTTCAGGTTATGTAATATATTTTAAACAGTTGTTTTGTTAAAGTCACAGTATAGAATAAAAGCATGTTTTTTCATTATGGATGTTTTTATTGTAGGCTACTGAAAAAACATTAGTCTGAGTCCTTAGTCTGAGTGGGCTTGCATCTTGCATCTTCCTGCTTGTTTCCATGTCTGTAATATGGCATAAATCTCATTTGTCTCCAAGGAGAATGTTCCAAAGTATGATTTTAATGTTTTATTTCAATGGGATCATGTACCGGTAGTTGACTTTCCACCTTCAGAAAGTTACATGCTGTCACATTAAAGGAAGGGCTGTTTCACAAAACATAAATTGTGTGTAATGTCTTCATTGGATATAAGTAAGTAAAATAAAAAACACATTTAAAGTCCAGCGTGAAAATACATTCTATATTCTTTCAGTGATTCTCAACCAGCAACTAGCAAAAAATGGCCGCCAGAATTCAATAGACTCATCTTGGAATAAACTGGACTCAGCAACTCAGAAGTGAAGAAGCATTACAAAACAGCATTAGCACATGCTGGAATTTTGGCCATTTATATCAAGTAGCAAAGTAACCTCAAGTTAGTGATGATTTATCATATATAGTCTGCAAATCTATTTAATGGGAAATGAAAAACAGATCAAATGTGTAATGCCTGATAGATTGAACAGAGCTGGGGGATCACAGAGCTATGTACGAAAGATAAAGCTCTTTTATGTGTTGTGTGGTTGGAGCTGCCCTGATTTGACCCTGCGTTTTCCATATATGAGACTACAATTATATCAAATGTGGATGTCATTAAATTTTATAGGCTCAATGTTCTCCTGCTGCCTGTAGCTTTTCATTTAGCGCTATATAAAAGCATTATTGGTTAATTGCTGTAAAAACTCAGAACATTTTGAGGGAAGACCCACTAACATATTTTCCAATTCCAAAACCAGGCACGAGTTGACTCAGAAGTTGAACAGTTTACCAACTATGCAGAATTAATTAAAGGGCCCATATTATGCCATTTTCTAATCTCTTTTCTAATCTGTTTTAGAATGTTGTCATCAAAAACATACCCGTAGTAATGTTTTGTTTATTTCACACGTTTAACACATAAACCCTGCATATTTAGGCTGTGAATGAAACAAAATTCTAATCCTAACATGGCTAAAAGTTCACAAGAGTCAATCTTGTGTCATACAGGACCTTTAAACAAGTTGTATGCTTTACTACACTATTTGAAAGTCTCACCACTGTGAGAACCAGCGACCACCTCAACCAGGAAAACCATCAGAGGAGAAATAGATTTTGTGGTTAGAAAAACTTCTTAATTATGACACTCCCAGCAGGCCATAAAATAGACTCAGATTAGCAGTGAGGAGGGGGTAGCTCTAATCAACCCAACGTTAACAGTTCACAAACACATCATCAGAAAACACAGGAGGAAATGAGGTGACGAGGTTTTATATATTTCCAAATGCAAAAGTGTAAAGTGACAATTCACAGTCGGCCATAAACAAAGGGAGCGTTGTTTTAATGAAGGAACAGGACAGAGAAAATGGAACAAATCAGGTTTGGTCTAATAATACAGGATGAATACTGCATAAAAACACTGGCTTCTACAAAACATATTTAATAAGCCATTACACAAATAACAGTACTTTGGTGATTGTCCCAAACTAAACTGGGGACACAGCGATAATAACAGACTGAGCACCATTAAACAGAACAATACGTAACAGGCACATTTGAAGTGTTGAAAACAAACATAAAAACACTTTGTAACAACAATTATACAACCTGAAGTCACATCGGAATTGAAAACGTAAATTATAAACTTTTTCAGCTAGAATCAATTATCCTATGGTATGGTGCGGGTTAAAGGTGTACTGTGTAACTTTTCTGGTGGGGGGGTTATTGCTTAGCCTGGAATGTTCCACAGTATAGCATTAAACTTTTTTCAATTACAGATGATTTTAATGGTGAAAATTCCCTTGAATAGCATGCATTCTTACTGTGAACCGACTCACCTTTCCACAGAGCTCACTAGTAACTTGGCCTACTAGCTTCAGCTGCTTGTGTCCATGGATTAGTTTAATGCCATACTGTGGAAAATTCAAGGCAAAGCTATAACATCTGCATGGAGACAAAAAGGTGATGAACCCAACACCAGAAAAGTGACAATGTACACCTTCAAGTCAGCACGGGTCGTTTAAACACTTTTTATTTTCTAACTTAAGCGACTCTTTGGTTTAAGTAAACATTTTTAAATGACTGGGTTGTCAACTTTTTTGGAATAGCAGCAACATAATCCACACATAAAATAAAGATGGAGTCAATGTAATGAATTCATTCTTATAGAAACTCATTTGTTTGCATAACTCGCAGCAGCCAAACTTTGTCTAGTTTCAATGGGACTTCCTAAATGTTTGGAATTTTGTAATGGGGCAGAGCTCAGTGTTCTTTTTTTTCACATTTTTTAGCAAATGTTTATTTTTGACCTACAGTATATATTATTTCACTATCAGGTAAAGGTTAGGGTTAAGTTTAGGCTCCGTAATGAAATACTGAACATGCAGGGAGGCCCCAGTTTCACCAGCATTTGGCCATGTCATTCACTATCTTTCTGTACCTCAAATATTTAGTACCTAAACTATTTTAAACATTTATTCATTTATTGGTAGCAGAAGACTACTGCAGCTTATTTATCATAGTTTTCAACAAATGTAAAGGAAGACAAAAGTACATTTTAATCCACTTTTTGTCTTTGCATTAGACCCATTTCTAACATGGGTTAAATAAGACTTGATTTTTTTTTTTTCTTTTGCATATTTTGTGATGTGACCCTTAAGTCACACACCGCTTTGATTCATTCTCTGAACAGTATGTATTTTAACTGAATGTCCTTTTGAAGTATAAATGCTTCAAGGTTATATAAAAAAAAAGAATATAAAAAATGAAAAAGTAGCACTAAACAGTTTTTGGTTGTAAATTACAGTACAGTTTTGGTCTGTAAATATATATATATATTTTTTACAGTACATCGTTTAATAAACAGTAACACTGAATATAACATTTGATGACATTGTTAACAAAAGGCACGAGATCAATGTGCAAGACTGAGCAAATGTTTAACTACAGGTCAGAATACAGAGTGAATACAGTGAATATGTAGTCAACATTTGTTGGTTAAAGTTTTTGAAGTTTAAAGTTTTCCTGTTGTATAAGTATTTCTTGATTATGGCAAGATAAGACCTTGGTAGAGGTATATTTGAAAAGGTTTTTGCACAGTCTGCTCTGCCCTGCTCCAGACTGAGTGACTCTAGATAATGTGGATTTTTCTAATATCATTCTGGTTTAAATTCTCTGTGACTCTAAACATTACAAGAGGAATGACAAATGGACTGGCTGACTATGTTTAGCCTAATGCTTTCCATGTATTTATAATAGCTGCGTCTGTGCTATCTATCCATCTCCATACTGTGTATATAGGCCACGTATGAAGTATGAGAGTGAACTTTATCTTTGGCATCGGGCGTGTTTGCACTGAAGTATGAGCTTAGCTCTCCGTCTCCCCGTGGACGTTCTCCATGTGCACTTTGAGGTAGTCGTTCCTGGTGAACTTCTTGTGGCACAGCTGACACTCGGCCATGGGACGGTTCGGGTTGTGAGTGAGTTTGTGTCGACTCAGCATCTTCTTTAGACTGAAGGACAGGTCGCACACCTGCAGAGACAGAAATAAATGTTAGAAATCTAATGTCTGCGCCTATTTTTAGGCCATGTTTTAAGAGGGCATTATGTAAAATTGATCAGGTAGACCTCTGAAGCCAGTCCACTCTCCTTTTTATTCAGGCTTGAGATTGGCACAAAAAGGTTTTGGTATTAGCCAAAAGAACAGAAGCAATACAAATACATGAGAAAACAAAATGTAAGATGAATCTTTTTTTCTCTCTCTCTAGAGCAGCTAGGTAACTATTTACTTTAGTGCCTAAGGACATAACTTTCTTGCTCCCCAGGTGAGCAGGTAAGAAGGTTTCTTCCACTGACCAACACAGTCTCTGAGTGGAATGGACAGGTCATTTCTGTGTTATAATACGTATGTTATCGCGTTCTCTTGAGTCTTCAGCCTGTCCAAAGCCACATGTATGCCTTTTTCACTCTACATTGCCTTTAAATGAATTATGAAAGTGAATGGTTGCTGTTTACTGTATGTCTGCAAAAACCCTAAAACAGTCCATGGTTTTCCTGCCCAAAATTAATGGGAATGCTTCAAAGTGCTCCCAACCATACAAATATGACACAGGAATACATAAAGTCTGGTTGGAGTGAAGGTTGGAGGTTGGGTGCATGAGAAAACACATGTTCAGGTAACACAGCTGTAAAACTCCCCTTATATTTGGACATTTCTTGGCTTGTGATCCTGCATTCTTTTCCACTTCATGTTCTAAACCCTTATCTCTTCTGTTCGAGACACGTACTGAAGTGAAGTCCAAAGTCTTAGTCACACTTGGTGCACTTCAGCATCTAAAATCAGCCTTTTTTCCATGCGCAGTGAGAGGGCAATGCAGACAATGTAAGATCCATCATAAACGAGTCATTTTGCGCTGTACAAATTACTGTCTGAGCCTCTATCCATCATGCTAATCCTGGACTGGCCCATGCACAACCGTAGTCTAACTGGCGTAGAGACCCAGCGTGATTCCTCCTCGCCCCATCTGCGAACTGCTCTGGTCCCGTGAATCACATCCAGAGACGTCATTTACATGTGCATTCAAGCCAAAGGTGGAAGCTATGAATGAGGAGATTCAAATCCTCAAACAAGCTTCAAATGTGGAGCAGTAAAATATTTAGAAATGTAAAAATGCAAGCCCCACAGCCCCAAATCCACCTCCAGCCGTGGATGGACTCAGTCTGGTCTTGATAGAAGTCTACAAAATGTTTAATACTGTTTTGACAGACGATGCATTCAGGGCCCTCTAGCTCATCTGGCAACTGCTCCGATGGCTTTTTGTCTCCATGTAAAAATAAAATCCACATGTTTTTTCATTTCTTTTTAATAGTGAAGAATTATTTACATGAACAAGCAAAGAGGATCCAGATGAAATTTGGATGTCATTGTGAGACACTTTCTGGACTAACAATCATGAGGAGATGGATGAGAGCAATGCTGTGGTGTTGACGACAGCTGGGTGTATTTCTCTGGGTAGAAGCTCAAAGACATGGCACAGTGTAAAGCCAATATGAATGTTCTATCACATTTAGTGTTAATAAGAAGAGTGATGGAGGAGACCAGCCAACATTAGTCTAAATTACGTTTGCTGGAGTGTTGTGGAGACTTTGGCAGAAACAAGCCTGTGTTGTATAGACAGACAAAAATAGGAAGATTGAGTGATTATTTTTTCATGTTAGAAAAACTGCAAACTTGTACAATGTTGGCCCCAAAAAGAAAGAAAATATGAAAAGACAAGGAAGACACAAAAAGGGCCCAAGTCAGTGAACTGTACTTTGTGCAAAGGCAAGGTTGTCAGGAAGGGCATTTGATGTAAAAATCCACAGCACTACTACTACTAACACTATTTGTGGTGAAACTTGGTAGGACAAGAGAAGAACACTCTTATATAACTGCATCTGTGAAACCTTTATCCCTTTTTTTCTATAATCAATGACTCAGTATAATAATTGTACCCACAGACCGCAATGTAGTGCTTATCAAAATGAGTGGGCTTGATTGTAATGCTTTTTGCTGATTGGTTGTATACATACCAAATTTCATCAGCCTAAAACTGTGTACACCGCTGTGTATCTATGTTCTGTCTGTGACCTTCTAAACTGTTATCTAAACTGACAGGGACAGGCCTAAAACACAGAAAATAGAGAGCATCTTACATCATAATTATCTGCAAAGTAAACTTCCAATTAGCTCCAATCTGTATTTGGCTTTGTGAATTAAGAAAGCAATGTTCTTATTATGAGTGACTTGATGGGATGATAAGTGTTGATGAGGACTGGTGCAGCGTAATAAGACTGTGGTAATGTCAGACTGTGTTTACACTGTGCTGCTCACTCCTGTCTCTGGAGAAATCCGATTATAATCTGCCTCTGGACCAGTGCCAGGGCCACCACACATATAGACTATAAGAAATACAGGAATACATATGCACAGATTAAATTTAAAGGTTTTATATTACACAAAATGGATTCTTATGAGCTTTAAGCCATGTTTGAATGTTGTTACCTCATCAGAAACATACCTGGAGTTGTTTTCAGTAGTCCTGGATCATTAGGATGTCTGCACCCCCAACGTTCAAAATGTTCTTTTCCACCTTGTGATGTCATGTATTGGTAGTTTTCAAGTTAACATCTACTTCTTACCTTTGGTACAGTAGAGATTGGCAATTCCAGGGCTCAAATGATCTAAGTCATTCTAGTGAAGGTGTATGGAGTTTAAAAACACAGTGGAGCACTTCCTGTATTACCACGTAACATCACAAGAATGTTTTCCATTTAAACGAGGAACACAGCGTTAATATGCAGGTTTGTGTGTTAAACATGTGTGAATGAAACAAAACTCCAAGTATGTTTGTGATGAGGAAACAACATTACAACATAGATCAAAAACAGCATAATATAGACTCTTTAAGAAAATAACTTGTCATCATCATAAACCAAGAAGTGTCCTTGTTATGTCGTTGAAATGACCGTAACATGACCACACCCACATGGGAGGAATTAAAGGCTGGAGCTGAGTGTAAATGTCAGTGTCAGATGAGTGTCGGTTTGTGTGACTCACATCACACTGGAAGGGCTTCTCTCCGGTGTGCGTCCTCATGTGCTCGTCCAGGCCTCGCTTTTGACTGAAGGCTTTGTTACATTCGGTGCATTTGTACGGCTTCTCCTGCAAACACACGAAGAAATAACAAGTACCGTATTTTCCGGACTATTGAGCGCACCTGAATATAAGCCGCATCAACTAAATTTTCAAAGAATTTTATTTTTGTACATATATAGGCCGCACCTGTCTATAAGCCGCAGGTGTCCACGTCTTCAAGAAGTTTTCAAGTTCCGAGCATCTGCTTGTATTGCCTCTAAAGCTTTTGTCGTCTTTTTGCATTGAGTCAGTTCGTCACGCGCTAGAGTCGCTCTGGCGCTCTACTGCGCATGTCTCGAGCAGAAAGAGCCGCTGTCCTGTCTGGGATCAGGTCAGTGTCTTGTATCATGTCAGTGTCTTGTATCATGTCAGTGTCTTGTATCATGTCAGTGTCTTGTATCATGTCAGTGTCTGGGATCATGTCAGTGTCTTGTATCATGTCAGTGTCTTGTAGGATTTCAACAGGATTTCAGGCTCTCCCGGGGGTCGGGGTTAGTTGTATCGATCATGTATGAGTGGATGTCCCGCTACTGAAGTTTGAGACGTTTCGTCTCGTCATTTACGCGTCACCTGCATTTAACACATACGGGTCATTAAGACGTATCCCACTCACTAATGTTCATTTAGCAGCAGAACTTATTTTATCACGCAGCGATAAACTGTTTTAGTGCTGACAACAGCGCTAGCGAGTGTTCTAACTAACCCTAACCCATGTTCACCGCACAGACAGCGGCGCTTTCTGCACTCAAGCTGCGCGCGCATCCGCTGTGTTCATAGAAGAATAATCCGTCCATATGAGCCGCATCGGTGTATAAGCCGCAGGGTTCAAAGTGTGAGAAAAAAGTAGCGGCTTATAGTCCGGAAAATACGGTAATTTATTTGTTCATGAAAATAAAACAGACTTTTTGGTTTACTACAATATACAAGTGACAGTGGGTTATCAGAAGAGCCGGTACTACAGTCAAGTATATGTATTCATTCTGTTTTATCATCCATCAAGATACTGTAAAGCAGGGGTGTCCAAACTTTTTTCATCAAGGGCCACATTTCTAAACACAGACGAAGCAGAGGGCCGATCGAGGGCCATAGACTGGTGCTCAGTACAGTGAATAATTGAAATATGCATGTTTAACACGTTAGAATGAGCGATCAGTCCTTTATTCATGCAAAGATCCACAAAACCACACAATAAATATTAAATATTGTCATATCAAGGTAGAGTTTAAAAAAACTTGCAGTCAAAAGTACTGCTCAAGGTAATTTGGGCCAATTAACCTGGAAGCCTGAGGGCCAAGAAAAATTTGTCTGAGGGCCGCATTTGGCCCACGGGCCATAGTTTGGACATGCCTGCTGTAAAGGAATACTCCCAGTTAACAAGGTCTTTGGATGTTTTAGATGCATGATTTTTGTAACTCTATTCCTATCTACTACACCCCCCTCTCTCACAACACTAACCTTCTGCCAATACATTCTCCATCCCTCTGTACACGTCCAAACCAACCTGGTCTGGCTTTTCTGACTTTTATCTCAGACATCCATCATGAGCTATCCCTCTGTACTCAGTAATATACTTAGGCATCCTTGTGAGCCACAAAAATACTTGGCCATAAAAAACAGCATATAAAGTGTAGCATACAAAATAAATATCCTGACAAGTATTTGACAGAGGAATGGAAAGTTGAAAAACTAAATTCTCTTCACGCCCTGGTGTTGTCTGTGCGGGGTTATCCAGCGCTGGAATGACAGATTGTACAGCCCCTGCAGTTGGGAGGAAATGACCAGTGCAGGGGCCATCAAAAACACATGGATCCCTCAAAAGAGTAAGAAAAACAGGGCAGAGAGACGGCCTTTGAACGTGTATCGGAGAGCTGCACGCTGGGGCTGTAGAGTATCAGTACTGAGCCTCCACACCTCATCAGTTTACCCAGGAACATTTCCTCTGTGCCATCGGAGGCCCCGCCACATGTCAGTCAAAGACACTATCTCACTGCGGGCGTGCACCAAAACCACTTATGTCCCGTGTGCACGGAAAACTGAGGAGTGTCCCAAAGCCAAGAGGAAAACCCTAACCCTAACTCTGGGAGAGGAGAGAAGTGTCAGGCCAGCACTTATATGAGAGACATATGTAAGAAACTATGCAACGTACTGTAGATGTGCAAATTCAACACAATTGCCACCAGTTGCCTTGACTCTTTACTGTAGTAATGTGGGTCTGGAATTTTTAAAAGAATAAAACTGTCCATAATAGCAAAATGGCTACATGAAAAGGTATTATTATTTTTCCTTTGGGTTTTTTCAGGTATTATTATTAAAATATAACATACGAAGAACATGAGTTTGTTCATTGTAAATCGCAATATTGATCTAAAACAACTTAATAATAGAAACGGGTTCAATGACTTCAAAAACATACATTTTCTGAGCACTCAAGCCTTGAATGCAATACAGGATAATGTGTGAAACATCAAAATACAACTCTGAATAAGCTTGTGATGAGGGAACATGAAAAAAGCACATAAAAGAGGGTTTTAAACAATATAATAATATAACTCTAAATATGTTTCATAGGAAAGATAGAGCCTGGACAGTAGCAATAATTATCTTTTAATCTTCTTAAATTAAACGTTGTGAAATTGCCTCAAAGTGAACATATAATTTATCTGAATGTCACTCTAGTCCTGCATGTGGATGGAAAACAGAGGTGCATCCTACAGTCAGTAAAAAGAACTCATGAGTGAAGATACGGGCATTCCCAGTGTCAGTCTCTCTCTCTGGGAAGCTGTTTTTGACAAATCTGGCTGATAGCGAAAGCCTTGGGCCATTTAAAGCTTAGTTGTCATGGGAACGGGGTGAATGCAGGAAGTAAAGGGTCCTGGGAAAGGAGCTATCAAGGGGGCGGGGCCAGGAGCGCCCAGTGACATGAGATACAAAGAGGTAAAGATCAGGTTCAGAGGAAATGTGGCTTCAGTATGCAACTGTTTGTGCCACAATAACAACAGCTAAAGTGAGAGAGGCCTGAGGGAGGCTAATGCTAAATCTGAGGTTCATTACAAAACAACTCAATGCAGATTTTCTATAGTAACTTTCAGAATTAGTGTTGACATGTGCACATTTTGTAGTAGTCCCATGTATTGTACAGGCTAGTGATAGAAACTGTTGAATGCAGTGCTTTATTCCTTATTGCTAATAGAACAATTATCATCTACGAATCATGAAATGCTTCATCTGATCATCTGAGCTAAAACAGCCGTACTTCCAGCTAATTCATTCATTCATTTATTTCAATTATGAACTTGAGACTTGTACATTTTAGACATTCATTTTAAAAGGCATTTTGTTAGATGTGAACCATACGGAAACAACTGCAATGAACAGTAAGTTTGCTGGATGAGAACCATGTGGAAACTACTTTCTGTGACTCTTCAGATACATTTCTCTCTGTCAGGCCCTTTGCCATTTAGCACTGAAATATACAATTTATTATGATTATCTTTTTTTATACGTCGCTAAAAGCCACAGTGGTTCTCAAACTGGGGTATGGCCATCTAAGTCACGGTTCATGTGTGCTCTAGTCTTGTAAAGAAATACCCTTTTTAGGTTTAGTCCAGTCATTATACTGGGGTAGATCTTAGAAATATTTTCGTGATCTATAGTCAGATTATTTTGAGAATGAATGCCATTATGACGTTTTGAAAATCCTCCTCATAACCCATCTTCAAATAGGTTATTTTCTCTTTTTCTTCCCATTGAGAACAGCTCCATATGACAAAGTGAAAAACAGCAGAAGCTAGGGGTCACAGGTCAAAATGCACATGGATGGATTGAGTTGATGCTGCGTACCCAGAATGCATCATTGTGACCCTGGTAACATCGAACATCTGTACCTGCTGACCTCTTCTCTTTCAGCATCTGCTCACCCCAAAACCTCTGACCTTGCCTTTTCTCTCAATATTGACCAGCCTCCACAAAGACTCCTTCTATAAATGCACCGTAGATGTTTGTTTTTCTTTCTTCCTCCGGAGCACGTCATTAGTGTGTCTTGTTAAATTTGCTCGCATTTGTAAAGCAGCATGACAGCCAGAGTCCATTGTGCAGGTTTACATGCTTCAGTGGGTTCAGAACAAGCAACTTAGAAAACATTTCGTTCTATGGACAACTTATGGTTTAATAGGGTCATTCACCGAGACCACTGTCCTTGTCCACGTTTGTGTGTTATTGAGTTACACTGGGGCGGTTTAGCCAATTCTGTATTCAAGTGGAGTGGGCACGGCATTCCACAGTATCAAGTGAGGAAAAATATACCATAAAGTCTAGATTAAAACCCTCAAGCAGTCACCTCAAAAGTCATTTGTGCTCAATCAACCTGACTGTCTGCATCCTCTTCTCCCAGTCCAAATAACTTTTATGTCTTTCATTGCATTTTAAAAATCCTGTGACATGCAGGTACCCGAACTCGTCTCGTCTTGTGAGCTAAGCAAGTCCATGGGAGACCGCTGGGAATACTGGGAGTGCCACAGAAGGGCAGCAGTGGCTCTACTGCAAACTGCTGTTGTGTCCTTAGGCAAGACACTTCACCCACATTGCTTAGTATGAATATGGTGTGTTCGTGTCAAATATGGTGTGACCATGACTGTTGGTCGTGATCAGAGGGGCCGATGGCACAGATTTGCAGTACTGCTTCTGTCTGCTCCAGGGCAGCTGTGGCTATAATAATGTACAATAAAGCGCTTTGGGTGTTTTGGCTCTATAAAAATATTTAACAGTATTAATACTATTATAAATATTACAATCCACTGCTATAAAAGTGATTCAGATTCACCTTTCTGAATTAAACTAAACCTTTATGTCAATATTTTAAGTTAATAACTGATGTGGAATCCACCTGTCCAGAGAGGTCTTGGGATGGATCCTCAGGCCGTCCATCAATTTCCACGGTCAGAGCCCCTCCCACTGCCCAAAGACATGCATCTGTGACAAGGTAAAGTGGCTAATTAGCGCGACTAAACGCCCGGCTTCAATTAACGAGCATCACCCCAGCTCCACGAGAGCTGTCAAAGATAACAGGCAGAACATGTTTAAGAGCACTCCATTTCCACATAACTCTAGTAGTCCTTAACGCAAGAAAAATGTGGATGAAATTAGCTATGTAGTGTAGGTGACAGCAAAAACTCAACTTTGCTTTCAACTTTTTTTTTCTTTTGGGGTTTCCACAACATATCATTTTACCATTTGACTGATCTGCCAAAGTTGATACCCTGCAAACTCTGCCTAAATAGGTTTGTATTGGTTAATTACTGTTTAATGATCCGTTTTCCTAACATCACTATTATTCTGTCCACCCATTAAGGCGTTCTAAAAAGTAAAAAAAAATAAAGACATTACAACTAAATAATGGTGCACAGCCCAAACAGTTTCATCATTTCAATCATTTAAAGTGTGTTTGGGTGGTTATGAGAGCTTTTCCCAAGCAAAATACTACTAATGATAATTATATCCCTGTAAATGTAAAACAATTAGGTTAAGTAGAGACTGGGATAATCTATCATGCCCTGCCCCCACTTACATTTGGATGGCCTTACAAATTCAAATTAATATAGCCTTTTAGAGCAGTGAGGTTAGAGTAAATACGTTTAGGCAGAAGCAGTATAGATGAAGTCTGGTATTTTACCACTTTAAACTATTTTAAAACAAAGAACCTCTACAAGATGAAAGTATAGTGCTAAAGAATCATGCAGTAGAAAATCTTAGGTCCTTTTTTCCTGTGGTATAAAATCTTAAAATGCAATTCAAAACTAACTCTGCACTTTAGGAAATGGTTTCATCATTTCTGTTGTATCCAAAATGCTCTTATGTGTAATTTTAAAACAAAGTTGCAATGTCTAAATAACTATGACTCCATAAAGTCAGCAGCATATGTGAATCATGTGTACATTATGCATGTCCAAATCCAAATGTCATTAGTTTGAATACAGTGACTTCACTGCGCTCTGCTGTTTGTCACTGTTCAGCCCATATTTCAGACAGGACAGATCAGGAACACAGGGACCCCAACTTCAGCTCATTTAATCAGGAGCCCACTACTTCAATTATACCTGCCTGCTTGTACTGTATTACTAACACAATGTACTGAAGCAAGATACTGTGATCTGGACAGCTTTACAAATGGACAAATCTCTTAAATGAGCGCTGCTGACAGGACTCCACTATCACAGTCATGGCTGAAGTAACTGGTGATGGAAATCTGGTGGAAATACATAAAAAGTCATACTTATCATCAGGAAGTACGTGTCCAGATGTATGAAAGAGGTCTGGAGAGTGTGGATCTGATTGAGGGCTAGAGAAGGTCAAGGAGTGAAAAGAGTGGACTCCGAACACAGGAAATGACCTCAGCAAAGACCTACTATTTCCTGTCCCCTCCCTTTGGCAAGTACACCTATAACCACATTTACAGTTGTATGTAGGAGTTTTTTTTATATACATTATTTTGACTTTCTTTGTGGCTGGACCTGGTGTCAAATGCCACACTTACCTCATGATATGTGCAATGTTCCTGTGCCTTTTAGCTTAGCTTACAGTGTTGTGTTTTTTTAGTTGATTGTAAATACTTATTATTATTTATCTTGATTTTGATGCATGCTCTTATTTTCCTACTGTTTCTGAAACTTGCGTTGTGACACTGCAATTTCCCCATTGTGGGACAAATAAAGGATTATCTTATCTTATCTTATCTGATAGACCGGACATGGGAGGGGTTAAAGTGCAGTTTTTGTAATGGGTCCATATGCTGATGATACGTCTGCTGTGAGGTGCTATTTATTTCTACACTTCTGTCATTTGATTTGTAGTTTAAATGTAATCTTTGATACTCTTTTTATATGGTTTGTTTCTTATTATTTATGTTCTCCATGGATCTGGGCGCATGTCTCCCGGCTGGTGCCATTTTTCTATTGCAAAATTCCAAGATATCGGTTCAGTCGATATCTCATTTTGATCTATAAATTGGTGTACTAAGACAATTTACTGGTCAATGTTGGTCCAAAACACATTCCATCATTGAACTTGTGTTTTTCAAAGCTGTTCTGTAGTTACTTTAAATGATAAAAAAACAGTTACAAATATTCAACCATACACCATTTGTGTTTAAAGAAAATAAATGATATGTTCAGTCAGTGCACTGGTATCGGTATATACTCACAGTATCGACATCGGTATCGGAACAGAAAAAGCTGGATCGGTGCATTCCTACTGGGCTATAAAATGTTGCATCTATCACCTTGTGTGCAGTAATGAATAATACCCCAGGAAGACCCGAGGGTACAGCTAATGGGGATCCTAATAAATAAAGAAATGACTTATTTTGAAAACATCAGATGCCCTAACAGATGCAACATTCTACATTCATGCATGCTGTCAGACTAAACTCAAAGTCCTCTTATACTAGCTCCCAGTGTCTACTTCTAAAATATTGAAGAGGGTTGAGAGTACCAAGGCTTATAATCTGCTTCTAAGAGAATGTGGTGTGAATTTGAGTTCAGTTCTTTTGACCATGCACTCTACATAGTTTTAATGTTACATGGAGGATTGTGTGTGTGTAAAAATCGAAGAAGAAAAACACCACCATGAGAGTTAGCTTACCCGAGTGTGAGTTCGAATGTGCATCTTCAGCCCATCGTTCTTGCTAAACGCTTTATCACAATACGGACACTGATACGGCCGCTCACCTGAACAACACACACAGAGGAAAGTTAGCACGTACACCATACAATGTTAAACATTTGGTGATATATGTTACACACACATTCAGAAAAGATTCAGAAGACATTTTGCCAGAGGGTGAATAACTACCCCTCTCTGTTAGGTGGAAGACAAAAGCAAATATGTGAAAATTAGCATGTGAACTATGCAACAAAGTGTTACATCCTGGTTCACAGATGGTCAGAACGCTTTCCCCTTTTGTTTTCTGATCAAACCCAGATTGGAGATTGCTACTGCCCAGTATTATTTCTGACTGGAGAGCCCTGGCTTCTTTTGTATATCGGCTTATAGTTTAAGAGCACACCACTGCAGCGTACCTTATCCCACATGGATCAAACGTAGTCCAGCCAAGCTCCTCCAGATCCTATCAGAGCACAGGGCCAGACAACAAAGAGAAAGTGACAGGCTGCCAATCAAACACAGTATGGACATATGGACCCGTTTACCAGTCCTGATGCACTGTGCCGATAGGAGCACCATACTCGATAGCTTATCTTACATAAGGAAAGTGATGTAACTGGACCATAATTATATTTTCAGATAACAAAAAATACCGGTCAATATAAAGCAGTTCGTAAGATTATATGATTGTGGTAAAACATGCAAGTCATCATGTCAACTGAATTTACTTCTGTGAAATATTTGATCCAAAAATGACATAAAGTATTTCCTGTTTTTTAACTAAAAATAATATTTACATTTGGGAAAATACATCTCAAAAACAGCACCTCTATTTCCAATGATGTATTTAGGCACTGGAGTCAGCAGTGGGAATGAACAAACAAAAAAGCCTTCAGACAACAAGAGCCATGTGATCATTGTGAATACAAATTGACCAGAGAAATGCTTAGTAATACAATTCCAGAGATGATTAATGGACTAAATTGCATAGGACATGTCCAGATTTCTACCTGTGATGCAACTATCCAGGGAAAATTGAAACAGTAAGTGATTTCTGAGGGTCAGAGCAAGACAACCTTGTAAACAGGAATAATGAAACATGCATCAATGAGGTAAAATGTTTAAGATCAAGAACAAAACATGTTTAAAAGCTCAAAAAAGCTGAACATTTCACTAAATGTAATGCGTCACATGTGGAGCTTTGGATGGGTGTGGCTGCCCCTTTTGCATTACCCGTCTAGATTAATAGTATAAACGGCTTTGGTGTATGGTATTCGTCTCATGGTAGGTTTTAGTTTTGTTAGTTATGTTGCCTCTATTAGTCTATTTGATGATATATAGATATAAAGAAATAAACCTAGTCTAAACACAGACCTCATTTACATTGCACAGTTATCTAACACACATCGATCTCATAAAAGTCTAATCTGTCTTCAGAGCCTGATTGCTGAACAGATAAGCTCAAACTGTTATTGATGGGGGAGATGTTTTGGCCCTTTAAGTAAGAAGGGTAATTAGCTGTGTTTCCCTGGGATTCACAGAGCAAAGATGCGTATTAAAACAGAACAAGCACACAGGGAATATCAGAGCAGTTAAATCACCACAGCTCAATGAACACAACTGCATAAGTGGAGCAATGGGTTACATCAACAAATCACCAGTTCATTTATAAGTGTAATCTAAGTTTAAACCATCAATGACTAATAATCCTTGTGATTCAATGCAACAGAAAAATTCCTGTACCAAATGAAAGCCTGCTGGCTATGAGAAAGGCACACAGCTTGGGCAGATGGGCATGATGCAAGAGATGTAAACACTATTGTTTGGCAGCTAAACATGCCTGACCTGTATGTATTACGTTTTTCATTCATCAATCATTTAATAATTTATTTATATGAAATGATTGATATGCTTAGTGTTTATAGCATACTATCAACCCAATTAAAGTGTTTAGTTTACTATCAACCAATGTAAAATTCAGTACCTCATGCAGAATTCTGTAACATTTGACTAAACAAGGCCTGGAAAAGGCTTATTGTAAGCAATGTTGATAGTCACTGTTTAGCCAAATATGTTTTCCAATTAGTGAGTTGTGAACAGGTTAATTTTTTGAATTAAGCAACTGAACTTAAACTTCCACAGTGAATTAACTCTATATTCTTTGTATTCACTGCTGTTTTATACAACAAAAAACTTGCTGACAGCTGTCAGGCTGCAGATGCACATGTTGGGGTCTCTAAGTCCAGCCATAAACCTCCATATCCCTCCATAAAGCAGCAGCAGAGGGCTTCATGGGGCACAATGTGGGCTGCAGTGACGCTGGGTACTGAAGTCTGACCTCCCTACAGTGCACAAAGAGTTAACAGAGCATATGTGCGCTGATCACACTGGACCAGGGTCTGGTGCACAGGACAGTCCCCAAATCCTCATGTGTGCTTCTGTAGCCTCCAGGAAGGCCCTTTTGTTGACAAACAAGGAGATCTGAATCCCAGATGTGTGTTTAGAGTAAATCCTCTGTCTGATGTAGCATGTGTGGTGTCAGGTTAAGGGCCAGGGCTAGCCTCGGGCTGTGCTGGGGAAGGCATTAGCATTAACGGGACCAGGGAGCTCAGTGCCAGGGTGGACTTTGAGGTTTGGATCAGGTTTGCCCCATAAGTTGGGTAGTGTCAGCTCATACACTGCTCCCGCAACCACGCCCTGCCAATAAGTGCGCACCAGTTCATCCACTTAACCTTCACAAAACTCTGGAACAGGCCCTGTCTGGCATTCCATAGTCAAAGACATACTTTCCACTTGTTTTAGAGATCAATTTCAAGGATTTTCAAACACATTAGGCAGGATTTTCAAAAATGTCTTTTCATATTACTGATTAGTTTTTTTACACAGTGAAGAAAGAGCGTAAGATTGGCGGCAAAGAAGAAGCAGGTTGATCTACCATGGGGTATCTTATGGTGCGAATACTTGAATCGTTTATATTTTGGACAAAGCTGGTTAGGCATGAGATGTTTCCATTGTATAAAGAGTTACAAAGTGTGTCCAATCGGCGTGACATATTACGCTGTAACCTTGCAGCTGCAGTCCCAACGATAAAAGTCATAAAAGTTAGAAAAGGCTGCTGACAATAGGGCTGAAATGGAAACTGGAACGCAAAAACCATATCCTAAGATCAAAAGTTTCCCCAAATACAATTACAAACAAAATAGGGGAAAAATATGAATCAACTTACGGTGGTGGGCAAAGAAAGCACAGTTACTTGGAAAATGGAAACGATTGTTATATTTGCTATAATTGTTGGGATAAGTTATACATACAAACTGAGCAAGCACTGTACTGTATATTTAAAAAAAAAAACAGTTGCTCTCTCGATGATGTACTATTTTGCAGAACATGCATTTTGACTTTTTCTGTTTTCCAAGGATACCATGACTGGAAAACTCAATAACTACTACATTCCATCTTCACCAGGTTTTCCAGAACGTGTGGTGGGGCCTTCAAACCAGAGCTATACTTGCACATATCATATCTCCTACTTAAACAAGAATTCCCCGTCTTTTCCATGGGAGAATATTACCAAGAATAACTGGTATTAACATCTGAAATTGGACACAAATAAATACTATTGCTAATCTAAGGGCTACATTCCTGCTCAGCTTGCATGGTCTGGTGTCTGGGTGTTACTGTAACTGGAAACCGTCCACTTACTCTGCAGATTGGTCCAGATTGTTTGGGGATTATGTAGGGCTTTATGTGCGTGGAGGAGAGATGCTAACTGATTTAGCATGTGTTGAAACCATACACCGTCTTTTTGACCCCCCGGGTGTCTGCCCCTGCCCCCCTCCTGGCCTGCTAATCGATCCGTTTGGCACTGCAGTGGTATAGTTGTGTGCGTATGTACAAGTCTGGTTAGCAGATGGGCTAGCTTTGTCGCCTTTGTAGCTTAGGGCCCCAGTCTGAAAGGCATTAGCGCTGTCCATCACATATTAATTTCCAGCTTCCTCCAGTTTGGATGCCGATGGTGGCCTGATACAGTTCTCTCTGCCCTGCCCCACGTGCCAGGAGGCACTGCAGAGGTAACCTGATCATGTGGGCTATGATGAGAAGTCACTTTGATGAGCCATGGGGACACTCAAAGCAATTTTTACACTTGATGTTTTCATTATAACAAAAGGTCCCAGATAGAGTTATGTGGTTCCTCAAGCAATTGTCTCAGATTCAAATCCAAAATGTTGTAGGGAGTATTATACCTCTGATGATGTAAGCCAGATAACAAGGACTGACTTGGCATTGTCCTTGGTACAGCAGTGCAATTTCTCTATCACATTCTATTTAGGAATTACCAAAAAAACATCTAAATTCAAACATAATCTATTGAGTTGGATGGATTTTTGAAGTCTTTGCGTTAGAAGAGGTAAAAAGTAGTTTTTGCGAGATTGGACCAGTGTGTTGGTAGAGGTCAGTGTTCTCTTAATATAGTTCTACAGCTTTCTTTGTTCACACCTTGTCATTGTCAAGAAAATCCAAACAGGTAATTATGCAAAATGACTCTGCAGATGTTGATTTCACTTTACAAGATAGTAACCATGACAACAGTGAGGGCAAACAAAATGTGCATAAAAGAGCTCAGTGATTCCTCCACATGTTCATGAGAGGCCTGTCTACTGTTACATCAAACAAACTTTTGCTTTTGAAACAGAAACTGTGTGAAAATAGATTAATTATACTGGAACACGTGTCTCCAGTATGTGAGACAATGACATGGTGTTTCAATTTGTTGTTGGGAAAAATGAAATTAACAATTTTGTAATGGAAATATAATACATGAAGCAATAAAGCAGATTCCAGGTGACTGGTTAGGCAGTTCATTTATGCCAATTAATACTTGCATAATAATATAACATTTTATTCTTTTAATTTTCAATTTCAGACTTCCCTTTTAACTCACACTTGCTCCAGCTTTTCCAGGGAAATCTCGAGGTGTTCCCAGGCCAGCTGAGAGACGTAGTCCCTCCAGCATGTCCTGGGTCTTCCTGAGCCTCCTCCTAGTGGGACATGTCCGGGGCACCTCCCCAGGGATGCGTGCAGGAGGCATCTGGAACAGATACCCGAGCCATCTCAGTTGCTCCTCTAGACGTGGAGGAGCAGCGGCTCTACTCCGAGCTCCTCCTGTGTGACTGAGCTCTTATGTCTAAGAGAGTGCCCATCCACTCTGCAAAGGAAGCTCATTTTCACCGTTTCATTCAAATTTTTAAACTTTTTATAACTCAACTGTTGAGTGACTTTAAATAGGCATTCATTTTTTATTGATTTGCTTTGTTGAAGAATATATTACAAGAATTCCAGTTTGTTCCCTTAGATTTCTCCAATAAATAATAACATTAGGAAAATACCATTATGTGCTTTCAGTTATACTACAATGGGACACAAGTTAAAGAAGGGTTAAGTATTAAGGCAGATGTACTTGCTGTCCACACTAACCTCTGTTCTATGTGTGAAGAAATGCAGAGCACAGTTTTGGCCTATGGCTATATCATTTATATGACTTAATATTAATACCATACTGACACCGCCAATAACCATTAGTCTGTGACCGGGGTCAAAGCAAATGTAAGGCCATTTATTATTACGTCTGCATTTTAACTTTAAAGTAAAGGTGAAGGCAAACAAAATACTACAATATAGTAGCGGTGATGAAAAGTAATAAGTACTAATAGTAAATAATATTTTAGTAGTTTCTGTGGTGAATTAAATTGCTAATGATACCTAATTGAATGATATTTTGAAGAATCCATGCTCTCACTTTTGAGTAAGGTTAGATGATTTGAAATATTCGATCTCTATGGAGTTTTGTTACGCGTAAAACATCATGAAGTTTGGACCTCTGACATGCTCTAAAAGGTGTTTCTAGTGTTGGTTTAGCAGTTTATATTTCAGTCTTTTACAATACTCCTGGACAGGTTTAAAATGTGTTTAAAACTCTGATTTTGCAACATTAATCACAATTTGGTATGGTAAATGCTTGTCAGAAAAATTGCCGTTACATATTTTTCCAAAAATTATTCAACCACAACACTTAAGTAAAATTTTTGGCTGTCCTTCCCATTTTGTCTCGAGTATCTTGTATTTTCTTAATACTTACTAAAGCCTAGTCTCTGTGTCTCTATGTCTCTTTCCACTCTGGTCTACGTCTCCAAATTCAGAGCAGTGGCTTCAGCCGGGGCCAAAACAAACAGCTGTATAAAGTTAGCACTCTCCATCAGTAGTCCATTTGTTTTATTCTGTCTCCTGTTTCTGCTTGTTAAATTAACAAGGAAAGTGTGCTGCCTATGACTTTGAATGTAATTTATGTATTTCAGTGATTTCAAGATGTATTTAATAGCTGCACATAGTAAGTCAACGTTTAAATATTCAAGTAGTAAGTAGTACAAAATATCACCTTACATTTACATCTTAATTAAGTAAAATGTAGTCATACACAATGGCAAACAAGGATGAAACTTACCGCTATACTGACAATGGTACTACTATAATAACTCCCACAACTGCTTCAAATCAACTACTAACACCACTAATTTCTATATTTGAAAGTCTATAAAAACTTTTCTGTGATAACAATACATTAATTCAAAGAACTGAATTGAACTGAAAATTCCCAGAGGTTTCCAATCCAACTACTAAACAGTTTATATTATATTGAATTTGGTATTGATTACATAGGTAGAGGTATTATGTTTTAGAACTCACCGTTACTTCTTGTGTTTTTGTACTTTTTTTCCTCAAAGTCTTTTTCCACTTTTCAACTGCCACTGCACTGACATAAAACTGTGATCAATATTTACAACAGCAGATAAGTAATAATTAGAAAAAACATGAAAACCTGTCATCTGCACTTTAAGATTCAAAGTTACTCAAGTACATTTTGTCCGTAGAGCATCATATACAACACTATATACTCATGGGCCCAACTCAGTACCCAAACATGACACGTGGATGAAGTCAGAGCACTCTGCTGCTGTCAGCCTTTCCCTTGGCACAAATAATCCTCAACAGCCCACTTCTCTTATTTACCGCACCAATATGGCAGCCAAAAAGGGGGGAAAATCCACTCCACTCTTAACACAAAGTACGCTTGACTAAAACATGGCCAAAGCAAGTCACTTGGAGATGAGAGAACCATCAATCACCAGTGCTATGTTGTCAAAGTCCTGACAGGCCATAATATATACCATCTCTGAGATCATGACAGCTAATTTTGCGCCACTTCGACGCTCAGTTAATACATGTGAGCGCGACATAATATTCTACCACAATGTAATTACAAGCTAAATATATGTTTGCATCCTGGCGACTACTTAATACTTTTGAGGCAGCAGCAGTACTTTTAAAGCTAACTTCTCACCAAATGTAGCCCAGTTTGTGTTGGTAAAGTGATAGGGGAAGGAAATCTCCAAGGACTATTCACAAAGTCCTCTGTGTTTAGCAGGTAAATAATCAATGCAGAGCTGTTCCTGTGAAGCAGGAAGACAAACAGCACAAGGCTTTCCTGCCGTGGGTCCAGAAAAGCTGCTGATTTTAAGGTTTGTCTGCTCGACTGGTGGGCTGCTTTAAGAGATGACCCGCTGAAAAAACAAGGTCCTGCTAGACTTTTACTTACATCAGTGCTGTAGTAAACCTCATTGTTAAAAGATGATGTCAGAGAATGGTTTTAAATACTTGAAATAACAGAATAAGATTAATTTGCGTACAGGTCTTAGATCTGTTATATAAACCCCAAGCCTAGATAAACTGAGATTACTTAAAGTTGGAAACTATTGTTTTTAGTCTAATTTCCACAGCTTCATCTGTTAGCACTTAGGTGAAGTCCTTGTACATAAATATAAAAGTAAACTAGTTTAACATCAGTTTAAACATGCTTTCCAGACACATATATTAGGCTAAGCAAAGTATTAATGCTGTCCAAGTAGAAAGCCTGAATGATATATCAGTGTAATCCCTCAGTTGTCCACGTACACTCCACAGCAAAAAACATTTTATATTGTCAAGTTTTCATGAACCTTTTTTAGTTCTTCTTTAACTTCTCATAAACTGAAGAAGGTACTTGGATGAGTTGTCCAGTTGACATTATTCCATTACCTTTTGCATATGATAGGACATTTAATCACTAAATATTTTGCCTGCTGCAAATCTTGTTCAATTTTTTATTAAACTTGACCGTGCTGTTTTACCTTTTCAGTTGTGTCTTGTTTTAGTCCTGGTTTGACCCGGGCCTATGTCTTCTTCTGTGTGCTCTCAGATTAGGGTTTCATTGTGGTCTTAGGTTGTGTCTCGTCTGGAAAACTGACAGCTTTGGGTCACCTGGCCACATACATGGTCGATAAGGTCACAGTCTAAAGTTTCATTGGTCAAATGGTCACATCTGGAGTGCAAGGTGGTTGAACACCACTGCCAATCCCAGTGTGGGCTACCAACAAAACCTTATCCCTACATGGTGTGTTTGTTTTCGTCTATTATATTACATAGTCCATATCTGATTGAGGTTTGGTGCTTGGTTTGCTTGTGTTGTGCACGTCTTTTTCTCATATAAATCTACTTCTGTTTTCTCCGTTTTGGCCTGGGTTTAGGTTAAATTTTTCTCTTCCAGTTTTTCAGTTCTTATTTAGATTAAAAATGCATAGTATATCTTTATGTGTACTTATGTAGGTTTTAAGTGCGTGGGGAAGGAGACGGTTAACAATAGGACTATTGCAATAAATATTTTTGAAAACGTGTTTGTCCGCTTTCTAAATACTATAATCAGCATTTAATAATATAGATTTTAATGCATTATTGATATGATCATTTTTTGATACCAGAATCTATTGTTATTAAGCCACAGTGCCATATTCCTTCCTTTGAATTGATAGTTTTAGGTTACACTTAACAAATACTATCATGTCTTTTGTCACAAACCCACTTGTGTGTTTGCGATGCGTCTGGTCGGCCATGTTGCTCAGGGGAACCACCAACACTTTTAAACCTAAAGCTTACTTCCCCCTCTCCCTCCTTCTCCCTCACACAAAAACACAACAAACTCACAAACCCCAGTCTATAGAAACAGGGGACAGATTTACAGCCAGTCAGGGTCAAGGGTCATGTGGCTGGATGCTTTCTTGGAGTGGTCTTTTCTGCATTTTTTGTACTTCTTTTCTTTTCTTTGGAGGTGTTGAGTCCGCTCCCACACCTCCCCCTGCATTCCTCTCCTTTGTTTATTCTATATAAATACAATCAGGCCCTTGCTGGTATGGGACAGTTTGCCCTGCACACACATATACATGTATACAGACACACACAAACTCAATAGGTTACAATGGGAGCTTGTCAAAGGCCCACCGTCATGCCACCACTCTAATACAGACACCTGGAAGAGAGGATTCCCTGCGGGCAAAAGCTACACCCATATAAACTATTCACCACTGTGGCCTCATGTCCACTGCGTACAATACTTTTCACTTTTCTTTGCTTTGTCTGAGTATTTTAAGAGACGTGTGGACAATCTCCAAATACAAACTTAAGAAGACACGTCAGGATTGTATACAAGTTTAGATTTGAGTTTAAAAGCCTGGGATGGAACATGGACAGGCAAAAAATTTGAAAATGATGCTACAAGACAAGCTGTCAAGAGCTCTTTCTGTCTAATCTTCTTTGTTTGTGAGTGACAACCATATTGTAAAGACTGTCTGAATCATATATATACAGTATATAATGAATTAAGACACAATTCCCTAAGTTTTATACAGATGCTGTGTGTGTGTGTGTGTGTGTGCGTATATACTTTAATATAGTTATAATAGAGACATGAGTCGTCCATACAACGCTTACGGCATTACGGCATATGACATTATTTTGTGAAATAAAACAGTGTGTCTAATGTATCCAGTCTTCATAATATTAAATTGGCAACTACAGCAAAACGGAGTCTATATTTTAGTTTAATATATTATGATGGGAATCTAGTCTATCTGACATCTGTGCTGTATTAACAGTAGGGACAGTATGGTAATTGGATTTCACAGTACAATTCTGTGTCACATTTAGGCGTGCATTAGCAGTGTGAAAACGTAGACGGCCTTTTCCTGCATGAAATGACAATAAAAGAATACGACTTTTAAATGTCCATTGTGGAGAGAGAGGGGAGGAAGCTGGGGGAGGCAGAGAGGTCCGAGTGAATGAAAGAGTGTGTGTGGTCGTGCCAGGCCTGCTCCAGTCTGTTGGTTAGGAAACGGACAAGAATGTGTAGCCATCCCGTTTAAGGCTCTTTAATGAACATCCAGAGGTCTATTTTTTGTGGCAGTGTACACAGAAAGTGAAGCACGCAGGGAAAATGGCAACGCAGGAATTTTCTTAACCTTATAATAGTGCTGTACGTTTGCACAGAGGAAGTCAGGCACAGGGCAGTGGGTGTGTTGTGTAGAGCAGCATGCACTGGTCAAATATAATTAGAATAAGTAACTTGCGACGTACTTTATTATGTAATGATGCTGTTTTTGTGTTTGATACTATTTAAATGATGTAACTAGTGTATTTGTAAATGGATTGTAGTATTGAAGTTTTATATTATGCAGTAGTGACAGTGGTTAGAGTGCTTGATCAAGTTTTTGTTTTTGAGTGTATCTGTTTTTGTGTCCTTAGGCCAGTGTTAATTTCGTTGACGAAAACTATGACGAAATTATTTCGTCAACGAAGGTTTTTTGCGGACGAAAACGAGACAAAAACTAAATAAAAATTACTTTTAAATGACTAAAACGATGACGAAATAGACGGACATTTTCGTCAACAAATAAAAGACGAAACGAAAATATAACCTGTGACGAATAATAGATCCATGGTGACGAATAAGTGTCAGGACTCCTCAGGAGAAGAGAGAGAGGAACGAGCGGCTGCTGCGCTAAAGAGCCAATCACAGCGCGCGTTGTTGCGCGGTGCCGAAAAGCTCACGCCCCCGCCGAGAAACATGAGGAGGACAGAGGAGCAACAAGTGCTAAGAGAAGATGTTGGCGACTGGGATTGGGAGAAAAAGACGGTCTGACCTGTGGTCTCACTTCACGTTTGATAACAAAGAGAATAAGACGAGTGTAAACCATGTGGCGCGTCAATCAAGAGGAAAAAGAGTTAGGGTTAGAGTTTTAGAGTTCAAAGGTTGTTACAGTACTTGTTATGCATTAATAAGCTGCAGTAATAAACTGTATAGGGCAAAAGGGCCTGACACCTGCACTTTAATTTTTTTTAAATATATTTTGGATTTAGCTGTGAATTATCATTTTGACAGTTATTGCTGTGGTTTACACTGGTGTCATAAAGACAGACAGCAATAATTTATACTGTCTTTGTGCTTTGTTTGCTACTGCTTTTCCATTTAAACATTGAAACACATTTTCAATAAAAACAGTTGTGTTTAAATATAAAGTGTGAAATGTTTGCATATTAATATCCCAATTTCAAGAAAGTATAGTTTTATGTTCAATGTAAAAGGTCAAAATTGATACGTGTGAAAAGCTTTTAGTCGACTAAAACTATTGTAATTTTAGTCGACTAAAACTGTTTTCATTTTAGTCGACTAAAACTAGACTAAAACTAAAACAAATCTGATGACTAAAACTAGAGTAAAATTAAAAGTAATTTTAGTCAAAAGACTAAGACTAAAACTAAATTAAAAGTCCTTGTCAAAATTAACACTGCCTTAGGCAAAACACTTACCATGTATTAATGAGGTGTGTACGTGAGTGATTGGTGGTAAGAGGGACAGATGCCACAAACTGGCAGACTATATTATTATCTTACCACCACTGAATGAATGATAGTGCTCTGATAGGCTTGAACAAGCTTGTACAGCGCATTACAATGAAGAACCAACAGGAAAATAGTCATTGGATTTAACCTATTCATTTTCATCTTTGATTATTGGAGTCCATGACTTTTTAAAATTGCTTAAAAGTCTTTGATAACTGACAATGCGTTGACAGTTTTTGGTTCGGTGAGTTTACAGCCTCAGATGTTATAAGATAAGATAAGATAAGATAATCCTTTATTTGTCCCACAATGGGGAAATTGCATATGTCATATGTGGTTAAAAGACCTGACCTGTGTGGCTGCGGATGTGGACCCTCAGAGTGCCGTTGCTTGCGAACTTCTGTCCACAGTATGGGCAGATCTTCTCCTTCTCTCCTGTGTGAGTCTGTAATGATACAACACATGTGCTTATTGTAATGCACAAGCTCAGAAACATTAGTGTTTAACTGAACTTTTATTGAATGTGATGCCTGCTATTGAATGGCTGGATAGGACTACTGCTCAAAATATGAACTAAATAATTTTCCTCCAACACTTTTTGTAACAAGTACAGTAGACAATATCTAATTTTCAAATGAAACAGATACTGATCACATTTGTTTTTCCGACACAAAAACAACAGAAAAGATGCAACACTGGACTGAGATTGTAAGCAGTGGGTTAAAAAAGGTCCAATAAAATTACAAAAGTGTCAAATTATTCAAACCATTTTGTAATTCTCTACTAAAGAATACTGATAAATTAGTTTATAAATGGACTAACTTATATATTTAATTGAGTGTCTGTGTCTCCATCTCCAAAGTTTTTTTCATATTGGCGGTAGGTGTTATCAAAGGAATTTAACACATATTATCCAGGATAATTACCAGACATCTACAGCAGTCTCATTTTTTCGATATTTATTTTCATTTTCTTCAAAGCTGCACTTTCTCATATCCAATCCTGCCAGGAATAGACCAATTGATTTGTGCTGTTAAACTGTCAAACATAACCTCTTCAAAGATTCAAAGCATAGATACCACAGCCCTCTTGACCTCATTTCCATATTCTCCCACAATGCACCAGTCCTCCAGTGTGCGGTGTATGGAGATGTTGACATGATGGTGAAGTGAAGGCAGGATCAAAGAGCAGACGACAAATCCCAGCGGACCTTCTCAGACCTTCATCTCTTCATCTTTCTTCTTCTACTTTATCGTCCATACTCTCATAAAGAATCACACAAGGCCAAAGTGCATATCTGTCTTTCTGTTCATGTATCTGTACATGTATGGAGCACAAATGAAAGAACTACATCTCTTTTACATTTATGATAGCAGATAGGCTTACTTGCAGAACGTATTCCTTTGTCCAACCTAACTCTTTTCCTTGCATTATAGTAAAAAAAGTTCTGTCTTTTAATTAAACTCAGCTTTACAATCAAAAATTATGTAAAATGGGTAGAAATGTATATATGTAAAAATATATATTGTGCACATGGGTTTGAGACATTGTTTTAAATTCAGCTTACTTCCTCTGGTGCTGTTTGAGACTTGGAGAGATTCATGAATGAATCATCATTAAATTGTTTTATTTCTTATCTTCTCATCTACACTACTGAAGAAGAATGTTTAGTCTCACCAAGTCATTCCACTCTCTCCCCCTCTCTCCTCCTGACACATGCTGAATAGTACATGTGAGTATGGAAAATTCAAACTGGGAACGACAGTATAACAATACAGAGCAGCTCCTCTATGGGCCCCCATGGCCCTTCAGTGCCCCTCTGACACCTCTACAGTCTCCTCACAAAGGCAGCTGTCTCACAAACTTATGTCCACTCTACTGACACAGTAATACATGCAGAACTAAATAAACTAAATGGTGGGAAATTTTCTTTCATTTCCTTAATTTTCTTTTCATTTTCATTTTCACCTGATGTTTGCAGGGTATATTCAGACTTGTCCTGGTTTGAGCCCAGTGTAGTCCAGATATAGAATTGGTTTGGCCCTGTTCTAATCATAGTTTAATCCTTGTTTATTCCAGGTTAAGTCCCAGTAAAAGTAACACTGGGTAACTTTCTTGAGGTGGCACACCATTTGCATGAATCCTTGGAAATAGAAACTTAAAAATATACTTTAGAATATTCTCCATGGTGATAGCTACGTTTTATGTCATACTGTGGAAGATTTTAGCCAAAGGAAAAACATTCCCATGGGGACAAGCAGGTGGTGGCCCTCCTCTGGGTTAAGTAAGAGTCAGGTTTGTGGAGAATAGAGGCAAGCCCACTCACAGTAAGATGGATGCATATTTTTCTAGTGTCTTTAAGTGTAATAACAACATGCAAAATTTAAGCTTCTTTATTGTCTATAAAGTTTCACAGTGGGGCTTTAATTCCCAATTGATGTGTTGTGTGTTAACACGCACTTAGTGCACACTAATCATAGTAGATAAAATACCAAAAGACTGTATTAAAATGTCAGAATTAATATTAAAGTGTATATTATCTCTGCAGAAAGAATCTGTCCCTTTCACTGACCTATCTTTAAGTGCAGGTGGGTCAGCAGCAGTGGTCTTTCATTCTGCCTTAGCCCACCCAAACCTTTTGTGTGCAGGTGAAAGTTGTTTGGTGACTTATTTTGGACCACAGATGGACCTTTTACAGTAACAGCCACTGGTCATTTGGGAAGAAGTTTACTGAGTCAAGCTGTTTAGAATAATCAAAATGTTTTTATACCTAAAACTATAATTAGTCAAATAACACCCCTGTCATTATGATTCAGGGGCACATTCTTCAGTAGTGGCACTGACAAACAAGGTGTCATTTCCATCACTGAAGATAATATAATAAAATAAATAATAATACATTTTATTTATACAGCACTCAAAGACACTTATAAACTACAAGTACATGCATGCCCACACATTCAGATAGTAAAATGGACTCACAAAGAAGAAACTATCAAACAGGGACTCCTCCAACCGGCTTTGGAGCCACAGCACAGTAAATTAGTCTCGTTTTCAATCTGGTAGTAAAATTTATTAGATATACTATTGAAAATTACAGGTTAGCAAATTAAAAAAGTGACTACCACAAGATGGTATGCAAGTCATAATAGTGTAACACTCGAATACAACACCTGCCTTTTGACACAACTTGACCCAAAGAGCGGATATATGAGGTGTTTTTCTATGACATTAAACAGTTTAATGTGATACTGAAGAACATCCACAGCAAAACAATGACATCTCCATGGAGACAAGCAAGTGACAACACCAAGACAAGTTACAGGTCAGATCTGTTGAGAAGTGACCTCGCTCACAATAAGAATAATGTTTGCAAAGTTGTTGTTTTGTTAAAAAATAAATAAATAAATAAATATAAATAATAAATAAATAAATAAATAAATATAATAAATGCAAGTTAGATAAGTTTAATGCCATATTGTGGAGCCATCATTTTTTAGTCATAATTATTCTACCTGATATAACCATTTTAACCACCATTTTGTGTGTATTTTAACCAGGTTATCTCAGTGAGTGAGTTTTGGTCTCCTCAGAAACCTGACTTTGATCGTGGCTCCAGCAGCCCTCTGTTCCCCCTGTTAGCAGCGGGACAGTTCAGATGCCTGTATTCAGCCCTACTGTTCTGGGACAACCTACGGGACATTTCCTTTTGCTCTATGCCAAAAACCTGTTTGGTTTCAATCTTGATCCAGACTCACCAAAGAATGTTGTCAAATTTAAGCCTCATAATCTGAACCCAGATCTGTTTTGGACTTTGAAACCCTGCGGAGATAATGGACTAAATGCCATTTCTAATCAACACTGGAGCTGAATCCAGGTCTCCATGGGCAGCAGCAGCAAGATGGATGGGCCTGCCAGGTCTCCAAAATCTGTTTTGTACATTTGTACAGGGTTAGCAGCTGGTACCAGGGAGCCAAAGTAGAAAACAATGAAGATTTGACTGCATGACAAGTATGGCCGAGTGGTTAGTGGGTAAATGTTTTACCATTGCTGCATATAAAACTTGCTGACTCTAAACTGCTGAATAGGTGAATGAAAGTCTTTGGATGTCTACTTGTTTGGCCTTATATTAGCTCTGTTACGAACTGGCTAATGTCCACGACATACGTATCATTAAGTTCCACTGTCAATATGAAGACATGAGGTTTGAGTACTCTATTACATATATATTTTTATAGTAATATCATTGTTATGCATAGTGAAAAGTGCCTCATTTACTTCTTAACTTCTGCTTCTGAGAATTCTAGGCAAAACATCTTCTTACAAACTAGTTGTACTAAATCTCTCCAATCAACAGTCAGAAATCTTTTATAATGTCCCATAATGCCGCTGTCATTGTAGCTCACCTTCTTGTGGCTCTTGAGCACCGATGGCGTGACAAAGGCCTTCTCGCACAGGTCACACTTGTACTTCTTGTGTCCATCATGCACCACCTGGATATGAACATTCAGAGTGTCCTTCCTCTTAAACGTAGCGTCGCACTGGTCACACTTAAATGTCCGCTCACCTGCAGCAGAAACACACCATTGTAAAGGAAAATAAAAAGAAGCCATTCTGAGGCCTTTTGCCAGTCTTTTGTTGCATCTGTAAAAGAACGGTCATCATGCACAGCAAGTGGGGACCCAATTTGAACCAGACAGTTGTGTGGCCAAGCGGAGTTTTTCAATTCACCGGACAAAAGACTTTACAATGGGCCAGTCCAGTTTTTAAGTACAAGTTGTTCCTTTATTGTGTGAATGCTGAAAACTTGGGCGAAACAAACCGCCTTGTCATGTTGGTAATAACAACAATCTATTGAAGAAAAATCTGTATAAAGTTTTATTTCGTATTAAGAAGGAAAAATGTCCAGAAAAGTAGGATAATCACTCATAATTTCTTTTCTGACTCCTACTTTGTAATCGTGAATATATGGCATTGCAAAGTCCTTAATTAATCAAAAACATAGTGATGTTACAACCTGACGTAAAACAATCAGTAAAATTTAAAGGCCTGTAACAAGTGGAACCATGAGTACCACACAAGGGTTTGTCAAGAGAACCGATACCCTGTTGTAAGTAGTGTAAGTTGACTGAAAAAAATATAAAAATAGTATATTTTACTAAATCATTTTAAGGTTTTGCTCTATAAAAGTACATGGTCATATTTTTAATACTTAATGTCCTTAGAAAGCCTAGAGAAATTAAGTATAAAATTTTAGTGTGATAACATATACCACACACGTTTTTTAAAATAGAACATTTAGTATAAGAATATTTATTCAACTTATGATCTTACAAAACATGGCCAAAACATCCCAACCACAGTAACCAAATTCAGTACAAAAAACAAGGTCAATTTATTTTACAAAACTCCTCAGATGTCAGATGAATCTCTCTCTTCCTTTTATTCTCCTGGTTCTATACAGCAGCGGCTCGGGTTTTCGAGTGGTTGTTTCCATTCTATACAGATCATTCAGTTTGTACAGAGTCCAGACCGCATGTGTGTGTTTGGGTACAAGCTCCGATTACCAAGGCCGGTGATGGTCAGCTCAATAAAGTGAACAGCGCTGAGAGACGGGCCCATTGTCTTTACATTAACTGGAAACATTCACTTGAGAATAATGAATGCGGTCCCTGTCCTCACTCGACACACTTCTCGCTGGGTCTGAGGAGCTGGATGTTGTCCTAGTATCAAACATGAGCCTGTTCTGTCATCCCCACATAATGTAAGAGCACAACACTGAAAACTGCAAGTAGTCAAAAAACTTTAGTCTAGAGTTACAGCAGCCTAAGAGTTTTCCATTTAAAACAAACCTTGACTTCGCTACAAGACAAGCAAGAGCATTAATTACTATTAAAGTATAAAATGTCCCAAAATGATCTCTCCAGCAGGTCACATGGATCTTTTGGTCTGGCCATTTTTGTGATTTTCTTCCCCTCAAAAGTTTCAAGTTGATGTGTTTTGTCATGTTTTGATAGGCATAAGTAACTTTTATCGTTTTGCACGTAGACACCATTTTATAATGTATTTTAATATTCTTCAGATATGTTCCTTATTTAATTTTGGCCGCCAACAAAAGTATGCTACTGTAGCAGCAAAAGAAAAAGGTGCACTGTGTAACTTTTTGGTTGGGGGTCTGTTACCTTCTTGTTCCTATGGATATATCATCGCTTTACTTGGAATGTTCCGCAATATGACATTAAACAGATCTACCTTACATTTATTCAATTACAGGTGGTTTTACTGCTTAAAAATACCTAAAAAAAAACAGGCCTTCAGACTGTGAGTGGGGTTGCCCCTCCACAGATCTAACCTGTAATTTGGTCTGGTTTGGTCTCCATGAAAATAGAAAGGTTTAATGCCATACTGTGAAACATTCCAGACAAAGCAATAACATCTCCATGAAGAGAATGAAGAGAATGAAAAGCATTTGACGGACCCTCCACTAGAAAAGTTGCACAATGCACCTTTAAAGTATGAATCCATTTGGCGATGTAGCAAGTGGAAGTAAAACTGTTACTAGCCAAAATGTCCATCTAAACCTGGACTAAACCATAATCAGGTGCAAGTAGCAGTGGAGTAAACATTAAAACACCTGATTTAAACTAATTCCAAAGTAGCTGGATACGCTTAATCAATATCTGAGCGCCACCGTTTGATTGTTACATGTAATTTAGGCCAGTTTGAACTTAATGACTTCTAGTTGTCCTCACGTTGTCTCTAATTCAGCAGCATTATTCCTCTCATTGAAACCAGAGCCTCCCGTCCCACATTCAGTGCATGTGTTGATACTTTATCCAAATCCTGGTATTAGATTGCGTGCCTCCTGAGACAAGGACAGGAAATGCCTTGAGCTTTTACAACCCTTTTTGTTATCTCTCTTATACTTCTGTCTCCCCACCATTTATTATGTTCAGGGCCAGCAGCACACAGCCACCAAGCAGAACGCATGGGCAGCACTCTGTATCAGCCCAGTGGGAGGTTGACACAGGAAAGGGATTATGGGATATCTGGGGTTATTGTAAATATGCACAGATTAGAGACTATCAGTGAACGAACATGCTTGGAAAATGTATTTTATCCATCGTCCTACAGCATGTCTGAGGGGAAAAGTACATGCATCTGGACAACGGATTAGGGCAGCGCGTGCAGATAAAACAGAGCAAATAAAAGCGCATTGTCGTCTAATATTTGGGGTTATTGAGGGCATGCATTTAGAGGAATAATGCGTGTAATAACAGGGAGAGCACAATAAATCAATCGCTGTAAAATTATTGCATATGAAATGTTACACAACTTGTCTGGAGCTTAAGGCATTTCCCAGGATGCTATGGCCAAGATGAGTTTTTGATAGAAACTCTATTTGAAAATCTATTTCTATAATGAACAATATGGACTAGTGTTGTCACAATACTAAAATTGCAAACTTGATTTCAATACTAAGGAATAGACTTCCTTCACAGATCCTCAAAACCGGTTCTAATATCACAATGATAATAAAAACAACAGAATGTCATTTTCAACATTAAATCATACTTTCTTTTATATTACCAAGTGGCCTTATATCTGTGTAATCCCTCAATCATCCAGGTATATTTCATTCTAAAGCTATTTAAGAAAGGTTAATTTCTGTCCTGAGAATGAGACTTTTTTAGTATTGATACCTGCTCAAATGAGTACCTAAGTTTCGATACTAGTTTTAGTATTTATTAGCATCTGATTTTCTATCATTTTGATAACCCAATATGGACTGTAGGATTTAATGATGTCACTAAATGTACAAGTTTAGTGACATCTTCTTTTAATAATAATAATAATAATAATAATAATAATAATAATAATAATGCATCAGTTTTATAGACTGACAGAAGCGAGGCTGCCAATCTGCACTATCGGCCCCTCCGACCACCACCAACACTTACGCACACGCCACTTTCATACTAGGCAATGTGAGTGAAGTGCCTTGCCTAAGGACACAACAACAGTTGCCACTGGCGCCCCCCTGTGGCACCTGATTTTCCCAGAGTCTCCCATCCAAGTACTAACCAGGCCCAGTCCTGCTGAGCTTCTGAGATCTGATGGGATCAGACTTTGACAAGTCAGTATGGCCACAAATGGCCACTTTTAGTCTTATGTTGTGTTTCTTCGAAGAGAAATTGGCCATTGCTCAGTTGGCCGTATGTTTAATTCCTTTCAGATGTACTTCTGTATTTACAAATAATTGTTCAAATATCAGAGAGCATCAAGCCGAAACTAAATATTTAGAGTCTCTTCCCAGTTTGTAGTATTCCAGCCAAAATCAATATAATTTCATATATTTTACCTGTATTTATATTTGGAGCTGTTTTTTGGACAAAAAGTGAACAGTATCAGAGTAACACCCCAGCATTATCTAATCTCAAACTGGGGAGAGACGCAGAAACTGGAAACAGCTGGTGATAAGGCATGTTTGGTTTCCTAAGACTATGACTGTTTTCCTGTAGGCTTTAATGGAAATGTCTGTAAATGTACCGAAACACCTCAAGCAGAAATACTGCCTGTTTTAGATATCTGCTACCGGCCTTAAATTTCCAGCACACGCTGAAATGTTGTTTTGGCTGATCAACTGCCTAAAGAATACCATAAAGCTTTATTTGATCATTTTAGTATGATAAGACAACTGCACAAATTGTCACACCGCTATCTCATAGATTTGAGGTTTAAAAAGGACTGTGGGTGGTTTTATAGTAAATTTAAATGACGTAATTTGAGAAAAATAACAACATATTCCCCCAAAAATATCAGCAGAGCTTATTGTCCATCAGTTGCTCAGGATTCTAAACAATCGGTATTGGCATCAGGCATAACAAAACTCATATTGGTCAATCTCTATCCTATCGAAAAGTTGGATTTAACAAAAAAGAAAATTGGTTAGTTTAAGTGCATATTATAAGTTTTATCATAATGAACTGCAAGTGTCTAAACGAGGACTAGGATACGGTTTTGAGTACCACACTACAAGATGGAGTTAGTTTGTTTGTTAGTTTCCGCAGTATGTCTGAGTTTGTGTGATTTTTTTTTTTTTACAGTTTTTTTTATTTGCCTTCAAAATGACAAGTTGACAACACACTTGGCCACAGAAATGTTGAATTTGCTTAAGTAACCTCTCCAGCTCAACGACACTTGATATACTCACTATTGTGGATGAGTAGGTGACGCTGCAGCGAAAATGGGGTCCTGAATAAGGCTTTGCACTCCTCACACTGAAAGGGCCGCTCCTCTGAGTGTGTCTGGAAGAGAGGGAGAGAGACAGAGAGAAAGAGAGACGGAGGGTAAAGAGAAAGAGAGGGAGAGAGGAAGAGAGAGAGAGGGAGAAAGAGACCAGTCGAGGAACAGAGAGAAAGAGACAAAGGGTAAAGAGAAAGAAAGGGAGAGAGGAAGAGAGAGAGGGACAAAGACCAGTCAAGGGACAGAGAGAAAGAGAGACGGAGGGTAAAGAGAAAGAGAAGGAGAGAGGAAGAGAGAGAGAGGGAGAAAGATACCAGTCGAGGAACAGAGAGAAAGAGACGAAGGGTAAAGAGAAAGAGAGGGAGAGAGGAAGAGAGAGAGAGGGAGAAAGAGACCAGTCAAGGGACAGAGAGAAAGAGAGACGGAGGGTAAAGAGAAAGAGAAGGAGAGAGGAAGAGAGAGAGAGGGAGAAAGATACCAGTCGAGGAACAGAGAGAAAGGGACGAAGGGTAAAGAGAAAGAAAGGGAGAGGGAGAGAAGAAGAGAGAGAGGGACAAAGACCAGTCAAGGGACAAAGAGAAAGAGAGACAGAGGGTAAAGAGAAAGAAAGGGAGAGAGGAAGAGAGAGAGAGGGAGAAAGAGACCAGTCGAGGAACAGAGAGAAAGAGACGGAGGGTAAAGAGAAAGAGAGGGAGAGAGGAAGAGAGAGAGGGACAAAGACCAGTCAAGGGACAGAGAGAAAGAGAGACGGAGGGTAAAGAGAAAGAGAGGGAGCGAGGAAGAGAGAGAGAGGGAGAAAGCGAAAGAGACCAGTCGAGGAACAGAGAGAAAGAGACGAAGGGTAAAGAGAAAGAGAGGGAGAGAGGAAGAGAGAGAGAGGGAGAAAGCGAAAGAGACCAGTCGAGGAACAGAGAGAAAGAGACGAAGGGTAAAGAGAAAGAGAGGGAGAGGGAGAGAAGAAGAGAGAGAGGGACAAAGACCAGTCAAGGGACAGAGAGAAAGAGAGACGGAGGGTAAAGAGAAAGAGAGGGAGAGAGGAAGAGAGAGAGAGGGAGAAAGATACCAGTCGAGGAACAGAGAGAAAGAGACGAAGGGTAAAGAGAAAGAAAGGGAGAGGGAGAGAGGAAGAGAGAGGGAGAAAGACCAGTCAAGGGACAGAGAGAAAAAGAGACAGAGGGTAAAGAGAAAGAAAGGGAGAGAGGAAGAGAGAGAGAGAAAGAGAAAGAGAGTGAGATCAGTCAAGGGACAGAGAGAAAGGAAGTGAGAAAGAGTCGAGAGAGAGAGAGATAAAGAGGGAGAGAGGTGGAGAAATTGAGAAAGAGAGAGAGGAAGAGGTAGAGAGAAAAAAGAGGCAGAGGAAGTGTGAGAGAGATGGAGAAAGAAAGAAAGAAAGAAAGCGCAAGAGAGATAAAGACAGGGAGTGAGAGTACAAGAATAGAGAGAATGACGTATAGCAAAAAGCAAAAAACACAGAGAGAGAAATGTGAAAGAGAGAACAAAAAGTTGAGGAGAAATAAAGGGAGCAAGGGATAGAGAAAAGGAGAGGGAGAGACAAAGAGGTAGAGAGAGAAAGAGAGTGAGATGGATGTAGCAATAGAAAGCAAGAAGAGAAAAAACAAAATCAGCGTGTTTATAAAGTGTAAGTGGAGCTGTACCCTAGTGGCATTTCTTAACGCTGTGTGAGGAGGGGAGAGGATTAAGGTCTTCACATGAGTTTGTGTTTGTTGACTTGATGAAGACGAGCAGCTCCAGGGGCCCAGGGTTCAAAGTGCTTCTGTTTTTGTGTCCCCCTCCGGCCCCGCGCTCATATCTGTCTGAATGACACCGCAATCCCCAAAGTAAACACCGGCACAGAGACCCCACAGAGACCACCACAGACCACCACACACAGGCCTGAACGACTCAACTACTGCCACGACATGATGAACAATGGCCAATCAGTGAAGAAGTCAGTCTTTAAAGGTGAACTGTGTAACTTTTCTGGTGGAGACTCTGTTCCTGCTTGTCTCAGTGAAATATTATTGCTTTGCCTGGAATGTTCCACGGCAGGACTTTAAACGTTTGGATTTATTAAATTACATGTATTTTTATAGGTTAAACATTTTGGAAAAACGTGTTAAAAGCATTTTTATTGTGAGCTGGGTTACCTCTCCCCAAATCTGACGTGTAACTTATGCCATACTGTGCAACATTCTAGGCAATGTCTAGGCAATGTGATGCATGCTCTTATTTTCCTACTGTTCTGAAACTTGAGTTGTGACACTGCAATTTCCCCATTGTGGGACAAATAAAGGATTATCTTATCTTATCAATGCAATCAAATCTCCATGTAGACAAAGAAAGTGGTGGTCCCTCCTCCGGAAAAGTTGCATAATGCATCTTTAACTAGCTAACTTTTTTTAATTCTTGTTTAAACGTGGTATTTTATGTTTACTTTGTTGCCTTTGTGCTGGAATAGACCATTTTGCTAGTTCATGAACAGTAACTAAATCAGTGCTGAGCATGAGAAAAACAAAGGTGAATCTGCAGTAACACTTGTAATGTGCAGATGTCCAACTGATATGACTGAACACATTTCCTCAGTAACAATAAATTACCCATAAGCCTTCATTTAAATGGCGTATTGACTCACCTTCTTGTGATTCTTGTAGACGTTTCGATGAGCAAACTCCTTCCCACACAGTTTACACTTGTATGGTTTGTCTTCACTGTGGATGATCTTATGAGCTGTGACCTGGTCCAGGCGTTTGAATGAGCGATTACACACCTCACATGTGTACGGACGCTTTTCTGTAGGATCACAAACATACTTCAGCTTAAAATGTTTTTATAATCAGGGCTGGTTACCTTTAAGTTACTTTTGTGTACCAGTACTTGAATGATTTTTGGTACTAGAACTTGAACTGCACATTTTTTCATACATATTCCTGTATTAATTATCTAGATCTACATACTAGAATAAGAATGCGTTTTTTTTTGTCAATTGTGGTGACACTTTAGTAGCAGTTTTTGGTTTTTTTTTCCACATTTCTTCAGTACTTAACCTTTTTATTCAGTACTCTATTGGTACCTTTAAACAGTACTCAGCCCAAATTGTAATATATAGATCCTAAAGTTAAGTAAGTACTTCTCTCACCTGAATGTGTGATCATGTGGCGTTTGAGCTGATTGGTGGAGATAAACTTCTTGTCACAATCATGGCACTCAAATATCTCATGTATCTAGAGTGAGGAAAAAAAACCACAACATTCTTAAAACTGATGGGTTAACATTCTGCTCATAATGGTTAACAGGAAGTAGAGCTTGTCCGTTTCTCTACATTGACAGCTAAAGGCAGAAAAGCAATTAAAGTGATGAAAAGTTTCAAACCTAATAATAATTGTACAATGAATGGCTCCCAGATGAACAGCTTCAATAGCATATGCTAATTCGGCGGCTCCCTCTTGTCACAGTGGCTAATGCAAAAGCGTGTTCAGCTAAATGATGATAATGGCAGAGCTAAGCTTCTTTGGCGGCGCTGTCTTTGTGAGGAGTGCGGGACTGTTCCACTGTGTACTCTGTATAACTAAACTGTTATTGTAGTAATACTGGACAACTTTATCAACAGTCTCAGTGGTTACAAAACTGAGAAAGCTGAAATATATATTAAAGTATATATTTATAGTTATTTCTTTTGTCAGTTATTTGTACATGTATAAGAGTAGGAGTTTATGTGTAGTTTTTATGCTTTGACATGTTTTCATCTTTTCTAAAATATACAAACTGTAACTTTTGGAAACAGTAATACAACACACAATATTATGTGGGAGTAGTAGTAGGAGTAGTGGTTATAGTAAGGGTAGAATAGTAATTGTAAAAAAAAAAACTAAAATCGCTGCCAACTCCGAACCCAGGTGAACTTTCTCTTTTCTATGTGTCATAAAAAATGTAGATGTTCCCAAATAGCTCAGTAATTCATTAATTTGACAGAAACAAATGAGCACCTCTTAATTAATCTGCATGATGGATGCAGACCAGCGAAAATTAATGAACAACATCAAGGGACAATTTAATTCATTATAATGGGATTTATCACTGTCTTATTACAAGGGTCAAGACCAAATATGGCTACTACCCAGAGGTTATAGAAGTACTCAAAACTTGTACTCAGGTTAAACTACTGCTACTTCAAAAAACAATCATATTCAAATACAATTACGACTGCCTCTAGTACTGTCTTTTATTACTACTACAAATCCTACTGATACTAAATGAATGACACTAAACTAATACTAAACTACTATGTACTAGTTCTTTTGGGATTCAAAGCATGCTTATATTTTATTTATTTGGACTTTTCATCTTTGGGCCTGCTTAAATAACGTATTGGAAAATGTTATACACAATTCGTTTCTAAGATAGTATGTGAATGTAACAAAATTGCAGTGTTGGCTTTTTCCACTTTATGTAACACGTTATATATAAGACTGTGCAGCTGTCATATTCACACGGGGTATAAAAAAAACTCCAGAATAAGCAGCAGAAAGTAGAGAGATACTTAGCAGTGAATTGGTTAAATCTGTTTAAATCCTGAGTCTACTGGCTGAGGAGAGCTTTACCTTCCGATGCTCCTGGAGGTTCAGAGAAGACGAGCACTTCCTGTTACATATGGTGCAAGTCAGTTTCCGCCGTGCACTGCCTGGAAATGCGCACAGAAAGAAATATACAATAACTATAAATAAGTAAATAAACAAGGCAATGTTTCAGTACACTGTATTTTTTATTGGACTGCTAGTGACTGTATGTAAGGTATGTGGCGTGAAAGTAGGACAATATTGCTTGGTTTCAGATTATATCGCTGCATTCAGGTAAAAAGAATATTGTAAAAATGCCTTTTTTTGGTATTATAGAGAGTGGCAGGCTAGGGTCTACTTAATAATAGAAACGATCAGGTTAAACATTAGTGAATACACTTTTTAAAAAAAAGTTATATGGAAAGTACAATGTAATCAATGAGGAAAACAGTCTCTTGCCTGTTGAGTTTGATCACCGCCTTTTAGAATCTGAAAACCACCAATAGCGGCTTAAAAGCTTCTTGAATCTTTTTAAAAAAACTGGGGATGATTCATAGTTTAGTACAATATTAACATTTTGGTGTGGAAAAAAAGCGAAAGAAAATAGAAGATCAATGCAGCGGTCCAGACTGATCCAACTTTATTTGTAGAGCCTTGCAAAGTGCTTTCTATGCAAAGACTTTCATCCCTTCTGTAAGCGGACTGGACAAAACAATAAAACGTGTTGAGGAGAGAACAAAGAGCTTCATAGAGGCTCATAATAAAACAATGATGATCTGTGAAGTCATTATGTCGCTACAAAGAAACAGCTAAGGTTTTACTCATCAGCCGCAACTTTTTTTTTATTTGATCGCCATTTTGAGACGTTTTAAACCCCCCCCGCCCCATTTGAGTCACATGACCCACATCTGTCAGTCTGATGCACTTCCTGCTTGGTACACCCACACAGCCCAGTCCTGACCACACTGGTAAAACATACACTGGTCTATGCTCTGTTCTTGTGCCTCTAAAACTGTGTTGCTGTTACCACTGGAGGTACACAGGCTTTTTATTGTGGTTCTCAGATTACGGTTAGTTCTGACCGAGTGGTGGCCCTGGTTGAGAATGTTTACATGTGCTGTAGTCAAAGTTTTGGTTTATTTATGATTTCTGGTGTAGTTCTGGTTCAGTCATTGCTACTACTGTTTAGCCTTGGTTTTGTCGTTTTTGGTCTGGTGCAGAGGACTGTCCCAGAAGCCTGGTTTAGCAAATTACGGTAAGCAGATATAAAAAAAAAGGCTCATCTTGTGAAGTTATAACGGGAACTTATGCAGGAGTTTAGTCTGTCTGGAAAAGCTGTGGGTGAGCTTTAAGGAATGAGTTAAACTTGAATTAAAGTTTCTGGTAAGTTGGATACCCCCTGGTCATGCCCTTATTGTCCGTAATTATTATATTCAGTATAAGATAGTACTAAGTTAATATACAGTACTTAGTAAGACTTGGTATGACAATAGTGTAGGTCTCAATTTTGTTTATGTCCAAAACTCGCCTCTTAATCGTTCGTTAAATCTAAACTCAGCCCTCACATTTCCCCTCTGCCCTATCTGATACAGAACAGCAGTGGAAGACCAATTATGTGAGCGAGTGAGCCGCCCAGAGCACTCAGGTCAGCAGTTATGAAGCCCGAGTAATTAGACAAGTGTCTCAACATGGCTGTGATTTTAAATGATCCCCGATGAGCCCTGTGCTGCACTTCCTCCAGAGCTGATTCTGCTAATGGACTATTAACTCCATGTGATGTTCGAGGGAGGAGGAAAATGGGCTGTGTGGGAATATATGTGCGATATGAGCCGTATGGAGAAGTGTTTTACCCCTGTGACATGGACCAGATGGCACTCTCATTCAAAAATATTCAGTCTTAACATTATGGTGGCACTGGTCCACATTGAAATAGGTACTGCTGGGCAAAGCTAAATACACTGTAGTTAATGTATAGCTTATCTTGAACCAATATTAGTCCTGTTTAAACTGGTATTGTTGATTGAGTTTTTTCTATGCTAACAGTGCATTTTTGTTGTAAAAAATATATATATTCTAAACTAAATATTTTCTTGGAAACAATTTGGAAGTTCAGCACAAAATTTAAACACTGATTTTTATTTTTTTTTCCTATGACTTGAGCAATTGGCCGCTATACACTAAATGTAAACATAGCGGTCTGGGCATTGCCTCTGTTGTTGTCTGTGAAATATTTACCTGAGTGGACATTTCCTTTATGTTTCTTCAGGGCGTCTTTGCTTTTGAATCTCTTCCCACAGCTTTCTGCTTTACAAATAAACCTAGCGTCTCCTTTACAGGCTTCTTTATGCTGCTCATAACTACAGAAAACAAAGAAACATATTAAATAAAAATATTATATTATTGTTATATGGCATTGACCTAATTATTGCTCACTTACCTGGACTCGGAGCTGAAAGTGTTATGGCACAGCGAACACTCGTGTGCTTTGGAGTCGCTTGAGGGATCCAGCAATTCGGAGCAATGCAAAACACTAAAGCAGAATTTCAAGTCAAAACCTATTAGCCATCTGACGCTAACATGTTAACATTTTGTACTTTGGAGACTAAACTATTTGACTAAACCGTGTATTATGTCTGAATGAATAATATTGGACCAATTCTCTGACGTTTAAAGGACAAGGCAATGGCGTGCAGTCAAAGAAATGTTATACGACAATGGTTTTAAGTGAGTGATGGAGTTGTAAACTTACTGGCGCTGCAGGGCTTGTTTGATGGGGAATTTTTTGCCACAGTTTCTACATTTGAACTCCTTCTCCTCCGTGCTGGGCCTCTGGTGCAGGCTCTGGAGGTGCGCCGCCAAAATCTCCTCACTGGGAAAACTGCTCTCACACAGCAAGCAGGGGTGGTCCTCCTTCTTTATGACCAGTTCTGAAAAGAGTGGGTCGTAATGAAGCCACAGATCAAACATGGAAATCATTTCTGTGGCTGTGTTATGAACAGGGAATGACTGTAGCAACTCTAAAATGATAAGCCATTTTAGGATTTTCATGTACAATTTTGATGTTGTGCCTATGGGAAACCTTATCAAGGTTTTTTTTTTTTGTTTTGTTTTTTTCACATTGACAAACAGACGGTGTTTTATTCCTGTAAGAGGTTTTGAGAGAGTAGGATGTACAGTATATCCATGTAGTATGTTGATCTTGTGGTGATAAGTAACTAATATAAAAGCCAAAAACAAGTTCTAAGTCAAGTTTAAGTTAATTTATATATTAGAATAAAAAGCAGACCAAAACCAGGTTCAATTCATAACTACATGAAAAAAGTGTTGTACCCATCTCAACCAAATGTTTGGGTTCTTTGCTGTTCTCATCTTCATCCTTAGTGTCCTCTTCCTCCTCCTCTTCCTCCTCTTCCTCCATGTCGCTGTCCAAGAAGCCAATCAGGAGCTCTGTGTCTGTCTCTATGTCGTCCACAGCCAGGTAGAAGATGTTCTCTCCATCCTAAGGCACAACAAAACACAACAATCAGTCATCAAATGCACTAATATATTATACGTGAATAGCTAAGAACATTAGATTCAATATTGCTACTTTTTAGAAATGTATCAGGTTGATATTTGCACTTTTTAGGTAAAAATCGGTTTCCTCTGAATTGTAAATAATTGGTATCAGTATCATGAAAAAAATCATCAGTCGATATCTAGTTTGTTAGTTGCTCTTTTTCTCTTCTAGCAAGGTAATTCTTAAAACTTTTTTCAGAGCAGAAAAGTCACTTCAGTTACTGTATAAAACAATAAACACTGGTGTACTGTGTGGCGTGCCAGTGAGGGTTAGAGAGTACATTCGCAACTGTCATCTTATGCTATCTGCTTTATTTAAAAGATATTATTGTACCAGTTAATGCAAAGAGCAACGTATGGCTGAACACAAGGAGCCCATTTAAAGACATCAGCTTTCTCATTAGACTCTTTGAACCGTCTGACTGACTGGATTATGCATCTATAGCGAAAGCAGTAAAACCCACATCATAGATACATACACGGCACCATAAGTATTATTCAAATGCATATGTATATTATTATAGTATAATGATATAGATGGTTTAAAAAAAGAGATTGTAGCTTTTAAGTATTTTTGGCAGTTAAAAAACAAAGCACAGAATTTACTTTAAAAAAAGTAAATTGGTATTTTTGGATCATACAACTGTAAACTATTCAGTCTTTTGCTAATATATTTATGCATAATGGCAAATCATTAGGTCTGATTGCTCAAACACTCAATCTATTTTAAGGACATCTACAATAAGTTACTGTTTAGTTTGGCCCAATGTTGAACTCATTAGACCCAAAAAACAACAGTTAACCAAGGCTGATTGAGGTCAGGGGTCAAAAGCTCAAACCGCTTAAAAATGTTATCGTTAACTTGGGCGTCTTCTGGGTCATGCTAATAAAATCAACCCAGTGCTAGTGTTTTAGCAATGGGATTCTAAATATACATAAATAATGATTACGAAGAGGAAAGCCGCACAATAAATGTCAAAGTTGATAGAAGGCAGATCTTAAAAACGCACGGACGACCCCTAAACAACCAATCACAGAGGACAGTTTCAAATGAATAGCAGCGACTTTGCCTTCAGACCCCAAATGTTCATCTTCACTTCATTTCTGCAGCTATATTTTTCATCTGCTTTGAAAAGAAAAATCCTTTTTATGTTTGGAAGGGACAGAGGTGACATTTCACAGAGACGAGATGTGAGGGTGGATGTCAGAGTGTTATGGTTAGGGCTTAAACTCAGATTTAGAGCTAGTTAGTGCTGTTTGGTTAGTACAGACCTGGACACTGTTGTTTACATAAAGCTTGTCAATGTAGTATCTGTGAAAAAGCCTAGAACATACCTATGAAAATATAGCAAACTAAATATTTTTTGGTCACTCCATTTGGCAAAAGTTTTGGTTAGTTAATAGGGTCCCTCCCATTCTAAAAAAATGAAGGAATAATAGCTGTACCTGTAGCACGTGTCAGTAGCTCATGAGATGGGGCTATGGTTCAACTTAACCTCCTCTACAATGCAAGCCAATAACATAATCTTATTTTAGCATATTTGTATAAGTGATTTGTTTCTATCACATCTCATTGCTCAACAAGTTGTTTTGACTTTATTTTTTAAATGTAGCGGTCCATGGGAAACAAATATTTGTTTGCTGTTTATGAATACCTCATCAATCCTTGTCAGAGTACCCTGCAGGCATGCAGCAGTATTTTTATTGGAGAAATACAGAGCATGCAGTCCTTCGCTCTGGCTTGTAAACGCCTGTATTGAATCTCAGAGAATCAACCCTTTCTAAAATGAAGATGTCTTTTCCCTTTCAGGATAATTTGCCGTTCGTTTAGGGAGTCATTGTCCAGCGAAAAGAAAATATACCTGAATTGCTGCCAAGTTCTTCTGCTCTTGAGAAGGCGCCTGGTGGACGAACCTCAGCCAGTTGGCATAACGCGGATTACTGGCGTCCAAAATATACAGAACATCTCCTTTGCTGCCGCGGACCTGGGAGAAAACAGAGGAGTATCATCTTACCCACTCGCTGCCTTTGTCCCGATACATCAAAGTGTCTGGCTTCTACACATTAGCACCTCATCATGTGGACTGAGCACAGCCTTACAATGTGGCAGCTACAGATAACTACATCACAGACTTTGGAATAAGACATGTCTCCAGCTATTTATATGTGCATTTGTTCTGCATCTTACTGTATCATTCAAATAAAGGGGGTGCATGGATGGGGTTGTGTTTTTTTTCACTATTCTTTCTCCAGTCTGGCCTTAAGTGAACAAAGATGCCTTGTTTCAGGAAATTAAACCAAGATATTGATTGTATTAATCAGATAACCTGGAAAGTTGGGTGGCTCAGTGGCAGATTTGTCTTACATTCACAGGGCAACTACAGCCTGCCTCAATAACAAGTCAAATCTGTTTCTCTCTCTTCTCAATAATGAAGCATAGAAATTGTTGTTGTTTTCAAATGCCTTACCTAAAACACTACATGCATACTACTATTGTGCATCCTAAATGGGGTCTAACCCTAACATTTTAGATCAGATGTCCTTGCTAATATTATCCTCTCATTTTACAGGCTTGGGGGTGGCACAAAGACTACTACTACTACTACTACTACTACTACTACTACTACTACTACTACTACTAATAATAATAATAATAATAATAATAATAATAATAATAATAATGCATCAGTTTTATATAGTGCTTTTCTGGACACTCAAAGACACTTTACAGATCATTGTTCATTCACTCCACACTGTGGTGGTAACCTACTATTGTAGCCACAGCTGCCCTGGGGCAGACTGACAGAAGCAAGGCTGTCAATCTGTGCCATCGGCCCCTCTGACCACCACCATCACTCACTCACACACCACTTTCATACTTGGCAATGTGGATGAAGTGCCTTGCCTAAAGACACAACAACAGTTTTTGCAACGGGCGCCCCACTGTGGAACCTGATTTTCCCAGTGGTTCCAATCCAAGTACTAACCAGGCCCGGACCAGCTTAGCCTCTGAGATGTGACGAGATCAGGCTTTGACAAGCTGGTGTGGCCACATGCCCACAGTAGCATCTCTTTCAGGTTGGACTACATTTATTTTAAGAAAAATGGCTTTGTTGCCAGATTGGTTGTAGCTACAGTAAATAGTTATTTATTATAGTAAAAATATCAAAACTTTTCCACCTTATTCCGCCCTACTTTAGATTGCTACTGTACTGACCTGCACTTCTGTTCATGTTGGCAATGCCAATTTAAGCAGGACACCAATCCATTTCAATGGATAAAATATTATAGGTTGATTTGTGTAAAATGCTCAGTGTTCAGCAAGTCATCAATGCCCATTTCTTGTTGGTGGCTTGAAAACGGCTACGTAATCTGTATATAATTATTTGTCCTATGCAAAATCACACAAATTTCAAATTTATTTGTTTAGAGGATAAGGCCCTTGAGATGTCTCGCCATCTCGTTTTCGAGGGGGTTCTCAAAATCACAACAACAAAGACCTCAAGGAGGGGTAGAATTTGTGGAGCCTGTGGCAAGTTCCTCAATAAGGTGGATACTGTGAATCAAATTAGCTCGGCATTTTTAAACCAGCTTTCATACTTGATGTTTGCCCAGAAGACCACTTTGTGGTCGAAACACGTCAGCATCTCCCGGGGCCTAAATGAAGGACTTTTACTTTTAATCACAGTGCCACAGATCCAGCTTTCATACATTACCTTATGTCTGCTGAACAAGTGGGACAAAAAAGCATTTGTTCTAAGATGTGTGCAATTACCTCCCACATAAGCCTTGTGTCTGAGCTCTCATCCAGCTCACTCGGCAGCTTCTTCTCTCCAGCAAATGGACCAAACTTTTCTCCCTAAATAAATGAATAAAATGTTACATGTCAAACACTTTCCCAGGGATTATGGTTAATAAACTGTAAGCTACAACAAACTACAGTATCTGTAAGTAAGTTTTAAACTACTATAAACTGGACAGCCACAGAAGTGTGCTTGTTATAAAAATGAAAATAAATGGTTCTATTTTTCCCATTGTACTTCAGGAGTTCCTGGAGTCAGGGGGCGTGGCCTGTTTTAATACAGTCGCGCGCTCTTATCACTCAAGCTGACGGCAGCACGTGGGACACGTACGTAAGTGTAGCTGTAGTAAGATGCTTAAACATTTTGATGCATTCATAAAAATACTCTCGTGGGATTGCCACAGACTTTAAAAGGAGTGTCATCTGCACTGTACTCCCCAGGTAAAGACAGAAACAATACGCTGAAACAGTTAAGCGAGTAAAATGTGGCCACCGCGCTGTGCACGAGGCAGTCGCGAGAGGCTTTTGTTACGGAGCTTCTGCACGAGCCCAGACTGTAGCTACGTGGCACTTCACGTCAGAGCTGCCCGGGGCTCGCTCTCGTGTTTCTCACAACAACGAGGAGGACTATAGCGGATTAAACGCATCAAAGTGAAAGAATCTGGAGTTATGCAAAGTTTTAGATGTGCTAAAGCTAAAGAAATGTCCGATCAGAGGAAAAACAAACCTTTTTCACCCGCCTCGCTGTGTAAAGACCGATTCCATCCTGGACCTTAGACGATTTGAGGGAAAATCTGTCTGGCACGTACATACCCAACATTGTCATTTCTGAGATATGCCTCCTACATTGACATAAATTGGCTGTCGCGTGTGTTAGCAGAAGTAATGCCGCACTGACAGTTTGATTTAGAGCGCGGATTCTTCGTGGAAAGATCCAGGTTCAACTTCTGTGTCTTCTGCTGCAGGAAAACAAGCTGCGCTCTGATTGGTCCAAAGTTTGTTACCAGAAGCAACAGTCTGTGCCACGCTGCCTGTCAGAGCTGCTCAGCTGGCACCGCTGGACTGGGACTAATGCGAGAGTAGCAGCCACTCACTGTCACTGAAAATACACTGTGGCTTTTTAACATTTCATATAGGCCATATTAGTAGCTTCACAAATTAGTGCATAGTCTATGATATGTAAAATAATAAATAAAAAAATGAAGCCTAGGCTACTATTATTGTATGGTGCTGACTACAACTGATGGGCTCCCAAATCCTACTTGAGCACTTCTCAGTGAAGTTGTGGGTCCTGTTCTCAAGCAGGTAAATGCAGTAATAGGCCTTGTTGAACTGGTTAGATTGCCTTTATTTCCAGTAGCCCATATGAATGTGGGAGTGCAGTCTGTTACTGAATGCTATGTTTTTGTTTCAGCCCTGGCCTCTGCAAGGTGTAGCTTTCAAAATACAAGTCCATGGATGTATCTTCCCTATCTGGAACTCAAGGAATCTGAAACACTGAGTTTTCAAGGAAGGCACTAAGGTAAGACTAAAACACTCTCATACTCTAGTTATTTTATAAATTCACATTAATTTACAGAAACAATTGAATTAACAAAAAAAAGCTCAACTCATGTATTGTGAATAATAGGCTACTAAATTCTTAATGGGAGAACAACATATAATCCACAATAAAGTGGTATGTACAATTATATTTAATAGTCTGAGGTTATTTTTTTTATTTCACTCAAAATGGAGAAGAAGACAGGACCATGCATGAATTATCACAGAGCTCTGTCTGTTGATGAGTTGGGTTTGATTTATCACATATTTGATTCAAAACCACTCTGTATCAACAACATGTGCACACACTGACCCTGTGACTCCGCCAGGCCAGGGCTAAACCACAGTTTACCAACATTCAAATGTGTAGCCTCACAGAACAGGCTCAGGACCAGCTCAGTGCAACACCAGCTGCTGAAATACATTTTTCATTCATTGTGTGTTTTTCAAATAGAAAGTACCTAGATGGGATACACATTTGTGATGTGAATGTTTTATTATATTAGGTCAGTGTTACTGATAACATTTCTAATGTTGATTTGATTATTCTTTTGTGTTTTGTTTCTAAAGACAATTATCCAATCAGAAAGCAGAATGAGCCTCACATGAGTCTGTGTTGCCAGCTTCAACACTAAAATCCAGGTGGTTTAAACCTAGACGGACTCACTCTGATCTGAATCCTCACTACCTAAACCCCAGAACCTGCAGCCATTTATCGCTGAGTGAATTCTGAAGGTTCTGAACTTTTCCATCAGACATGGCCTTTCCATATACTGAGAAAGATTATATGTGTCCTCTACCAGTATATGGTTTAGACTGGCAACCCAGGTTGCCAGTCTAAACCATATACTGTGATTTTAAAACAGTAAGAGCACAGGTCTACGGCATTAAAGATTGGCATTTTGCAGATCTGGTAAATTTGAAGATATTTTAGCGCCGGTTTAAATCTATTTTAGCACAGTGTTTGTGTTATACTAGACTTTGTCGCCCTTGGGAGGCCCTATATAAGGCTACTTGGTGTGAAAAGTTAGAGAGCCACTATATTAGGCACCTGCATCAATTTATCTATTGAGCAAACTTGGTGAGATTTTGTCCTCCAGTTAGAGGATTTGTCATTGTTACACTGTGCAGAAAGAAGGCAGCTGTTTGTCAGAAGGTGAATGCCTGCACTATTCTCACGACATGGAAAAACACCCATGTACTGAACATGTTTGGAGTCAATTGAAGTGAGCGACTCAGACCTAACATTAGCTTACATCCTGTCGTCTCCATCTGGCCTCACCTTGATTTGTTGACTTTCACTCAGCGCCGCAAGATTAGATCATGTCTCATCACTGTCTGTCTGTGTACTTTGTGTATTCGAACACCTCTTCAGAAAATGTCTCTCCCCTTTAATCAGCCTCGCACTAGTGTTTGCTTGGTTTTGTTTACTGTGTCTTCAGTTGATGTTTATGCCCATCACTTCCTGTTTGCGTGCTGGTCTGGGCTCTGATTGGCTGAGAGCACAGCTGTCGTTTTGAGGATTACAGTGGAGGATGAATTATGATATACATGTTTAGCTGAAAGTCAATGGGCTGGTGCATTTGTCTGTCTGTGCCAGTGTTTCCTGACTCCTCTCCAGACATTGGCATTGGCAGGACTGTTGATGTGAGCGGGACAACATAATTAGTCTTTCACTGAGTGACATCAATGCTGTTTCCATAGGGTCTGTCCTGAAAAGAAGTACTTGTGTGATGTAAATTCTGTGAAGCATCATAAATCTGTAGTTACTTTATGACAGGTGTACTGGATATACAAATCTGAGAGACCAACCAGAGAGCCTGTCATAGTACACTCCAGATTTTCTGTTTCTCCCCTGTTGTCCCTCCCCCACACTTACCTCAATACTTACCTTGTTTGGAGCTGCTGGGTGTGGCCTTGGCTCCTCCTTCTGCTCCCGGGCTGGTCTGTACACCTGTGTCTCATCTCTCATCTTCATCAGTATAAAAGCTTGTGCTCTCCACACCATCTCTGCCAGATTATCAGTTAACCTACGCGGTGAACATTTGCTCCTGCCTTTTTCTGAATCTTTGCCTAGTGTATTTTGCAATTTTTACTTACCTACTCTGTTTGTTCACTGCTCCAGCTCCTCAGCCGTCCCGCTCCTGCTCCACCCCCAGCTCCAGCCATTTCAACCCTGCCTTCCTGCTGCTCTCGGACCTGCTCATTCACTTCATTAGAGAGATCGATGTCAATCACACTGTCACCATGGTACTGCGAGCCACATGGAGAACCTCCACAATGGTCTGCAATTACTCAGTACTGGTTGATCTATTGTATGGTGATGAATTAGTCGAGTTGGCTTTTCTGTTCACAGCTTGACCTGACACCAAGCCTCAATGACACCCAGTCTAGAAGAGTGGAGTTAATGATTATGCTGCAGTTTGCATACTTTGTGATTATTTGGTTACAATAGAAAGTTACTGAGTATTCAGCTTTTAGATGTCAGATTGGGTTTGTCTATATAGTGAGTTATATACTACAAATACTACATAACAATAATTATAAGCAACCAATAAGCTTTGATGGAAGAAATCTTTTTTTGAATGAACCACCCCTGGACTTCTTAATGCTCTGAGGTCAACAGTCCATTAAAGGATTAAAGGATGCTACACCTTTTCTTTGCTTTTTCACTGGTGTCACTGGTGAGACTTAATAGATGACAAGCCTGATCCAGCCCTGGGGACTATTTCTACCCAAAGGTTTGACTCTTGCCCTACACCCAGCCTGGTCCAGTCCTGGTCTTAGGTCTTAAGTCTTGAGTTCCAGTTTTTGGTCCATGTGGATCAGTGTTGACCTCTCTGTTAGAGTTCTGGCCAGTCAGGGCAGGACCATTAAAGGTCGTGACCCCGTTTTTCCTTTGGCACCCTCTGAAGACCTCACACCATTCACTTTCACTCAGCTTTCACTCAAAGCAGCTCTGATCTGCCACACCTGCAAAAACCACAGAGAGAACACTAAACATACCATCTTTAACCAAAGACCGTTGCACTAATATAACCATTGTTCGCATTAGGATCATTATAGCTCCAATTGACGTGTCTTATAATTGAAATGTGGCATAGCATAAACCTATGAACATCTACCACATTGGGACTGCACTGTCCTGTGAAGTAAATCGTTTAAAATTATGCAACAGTCTGTAATGCTAAATCCTGTGCTATTAAATAAAATATTGAGTATGTCACTGTCAAGAAATAAATAAACCAATAAAAAAATCTAGAATTTCATGAATGTAACTTGGACATCTTAGTAAGAAGTGAAGTTGACTGTGGTTTTTGGGGTTAACCAGACTACCAACAAACAGGAGGTCGGTTGGTTCAGTTCCTACTGTGTCTGTGAATATTGACTTTACACATTGCTCTGTTATACAGTGTGTGTCCGTGAGAGGAAGGGCACCTGGCATAAAAAAAATCCCCAAAGTGCAATGTTTCCCTGTAGCAATGCAAAAACATTACTCGAGTAAAAAAAATCTTGAGGTCTTGAGTGAGGTCAGACATTTGGCAAGGCTGATTTTTGACATTTGAGGTTTTAATAACTATGAAGATAAATCTGCACTTGGTTAGACTTTTGCCAAGCAGTGACAGTAGAATTATCGCCCTTACAGTGAAGCTGACTATACTCCACTATGGAATCACTCCTGTCTGCTCTGCCAGTGAAGTCTACAAGGACCAAGCACAGCCCAAACCACACGAGGACACGCCGATGGAACAGACATTGAAATAAATACTTCAGAGATTTTTTTTTTTCAAAGTAAATATTTTCACTGGGGGGAAACCTCAGCTTGGCAAATATACAGATGGTCTCATACAAGATTTTTCCAAGCAACGGCGCATTTTTCTGAATTCTCTAAACCTGATACTGTGGATGGAGAGGCCAGACCACCTTTTGTTTCATGTTTCAACAAAACCCCCGCAGTCCCCTCACCACAGCTCCCTATTTCAAGGCTGTCGCTGCATGGACCCGGCTATTTCCTGGAGAGCCGAGGTCACGGAATAACTGCTGTTTTTATTTGACAAGCTCAGGTCGCTAACGCAGGAGCTAAAGGGGAGGCAGTCTGCACAGTTTTGGGAATGAATGTACAGATGACGCGTGAGAGATTACAAACATTCACTGTGATTTGAGAAGGAGATGGAGGGCACAGACCACCCCAAAGAGGCCGAGGCAAAGTGCAAGTCAACGCGTAAACACCAGGCTTTATATAGAGCTGCAGAGATGCTAAAATTGTACTGATATGGTTATTTTCATATTAGTCCATGAAAAAGTATCATGTCAAGGCATTAGAAACACACTTTAGAAAATTCTCCCCATTTTAAATAATTGGATTCAAGTTACTTAAAGGTGCACTATGTCACTTTTTAGTTGGGGGTCCGTCACCTGCTTGTCATTGCTCCACAGTATGACATTAAACAGCTCTACCTTACATTTATTAAATAACAGGTAGTTTTATGGCTAAAAAACAGGCATTCTGACTGTGAGCAGGGATGCTTCTACACAGATCTGACCTGTAACTTGGTCTGGTTTGGTCTCCATGAAGACAGAAAGGTTAAATACCACACTGTGAAACATTCTAGAGAAAGCAATAATATCTCCATGGAGAAAAGCATTTTTCACCAGAAAAGTTACACAATGCACCTTTAAATGACCTGCTCTATCCGTAAACTCTTGCTGACTGTTGTGAGCTTAGAAAACAATAGAGTTCATTACTGCCTGTTATAAAATCATTTCTGCTCTGTTCCTTCTGATGACATCATGAGGTAATAATCCAGGAAGTGTTTTTTATGTTTTAAAAGTGTGTGAACTCAGCAGTTACCACCCATTTTGAGGTTCTGGTATAGTAAATTCCCTATACATTTTTTCCATAGACGTAACAAGTATTAACAAAATTTATATTACACTATTTTCAGACCTGTTAAAATGTAGTTTCCTCATCACAAACATACCCGGAGTTGTGTTTTGTTTCATTCACACATGTTTAACACACTTCATATGTAGGTTCTTGTGTGAAACTACACAAACAACAAACGTGTGAATGAAACAAAACACAATTTTGTGTAATATAGGACCTTTAGAGGTTTGGGTAATCATGAGCTAACTAATGACCACTAATCTGTTTGTAAGTTATAAATACATTTTGAAAACTGAATGGAAAATTTACTTTCTTTGACTGGTGAGCTCCATACACCTTCAAAGACACTTTTTGAATTATTTCATAGCTCAAATTAAGGCTTAACAGCTATAGTTTTAGTCATGTTTAAATGGCTCCACTCAGTATAATCCGACAGCAGTTAGATAGAGAATGTGATTTTAACTTACTATTTTCAAAAACACATGTAGCTGACGTGCCACCTCCCACAAGTCACATACTGTATCTTTAATATTACCAAATAAGAGTAAAAACTAAATGGCAGCAGCCTAAATGTAATACGCCACTACCCATCGCGCACACAAACCCACATCTATTGACCCTCAGCTTCTTAAATCATAGATAAAATATTTTCTAGATCTGCCTTTAATCCTATGACCTTATACTAAATTAAACTGTGGTCTAAATGAACCTCATATTCAAGATCATTGCAGCTCTCTTACGTTCTTCACAGACTTATCCTAACACCAATCGTCTGACATTGGGCTGATCCACCGCTGCCTGGCTCTCCACCCTTTCCTGGGAACGCAGTGGTTTTGGACATCAGCCCCTCGTTCCTGCCGATCCTGCAGCTAAATCACAAATATGTAGCTGGTTTTGGACCAAGGCCTTCACCATGATCCATGCCTCAAGTCAATGCGCTGGATTCACTTATTTATGTCAGGCAGCTTCTTTATGTCCCAGCTGGGGGGCAAGACTCTGTCCATGTGTATGAGGCCTAAAGAGAGCTTTCAGAGCAATAAAAAATAATTCAGAAGATGCAGGGTTTGGTGGTGGAGCAGCCCAACATAATATCTGCATTTTAAATCATGGCTTCTAATCCTTGTCCGTGGTTTGTTAACATGAAACAGGGTGAATAGTCCATCTGTCAAAATGGCAGTTTATTCTCCCCAGCATAAATAAAGAGATAAACTCCAGTAAAAACATTACTGACTGCGACTGTGATCCAGAATTCAGTTTCTAGGCTGAAGGAATAAACCAATGGAATATAAATACTGAAATTTTGTGAAATCGCCAAATCATGATTGTTAAAACTTCTGATCATTTAAAAATTTAAGTTATAAAGACCTTAGAGATTTTCTCTCTTGAATAACTTGGTGTTTAAACAACTGTTATAGACTTATACTTAGTAAAAAGTACAATGTTATAGAAGAGAACATCCTGGACAAGTTTTTTTTTCTGTATAATTTTAAAATGCCAGTTATCTCTGTTGACAATTATCAGGATACAAAATGTACCATAAATTGTCTATTTTTTTTCATCACAATTAGCGATATTATTGTGTGTTGTCCAAGGAGTGCATGTCCTGCCAATAAACTCAATAGACACAAGAGACATATGACCAAGTGAAGTTGTCTTGTTATATTTGGTGACTAGTACAGCTTCATTTCACACTTGAAATCTTTTGAAATCCATCCATACAAGAATCAAACCATAACCAGAATTTAAAACTGGGTGGTGTTTGCTATTAGGCAGGGGTGTGACCATGAAAAACTACAGTTAGATAAGCATTTTGTTACCTTTAGAGCACACATTCATTAAACTCCATTTTTATTCAAATGAATTTCAGACAAAAGACCAAACAAAGCAAAGTTTAAAAAAGAGACAAAGAAACCTATATGACATACAACCATGAGGTGTACAAAAATATATCCCAAATCATTTAACTTTTAACACCCTGACACAAGTTATATTTGTAAATGTCAGTTGCATGCTAGTTCATTTAGTATATTAGCTGAACATACTGTTCCTTTCAACACCATATTTCACAGAGCTATATGTATCTGTTGATAATGAGCCACCAAAGTTATACCCTAGCTCTGAAATGTCGCTGCTGAATTAAAGTGACTGATTTTCCTCGAAGCTGTTTCACAGCGTTTAGTGCCCCAGGATTTAACAGTGCGTAAGCTGACAAGTGAGCCTAATCTTTTGAGGATGCTTCCATGTGTTCATACTGTATATCAACCTATATCTTAAATCAGTGTCACTCTCTGAATGGAATTGCAGGCAAGTGTATTCATGCCTTTTTAAAACGGGGCTGAGATTTTCTTTTTAGTACTTAGGGGCAGGTTGTACCTCATGTTTTTAGGGTGTGATGTTTTGAGTGACACTTTGGCAGAACACAGCACGCTGATTGACAGCTGAGGTCATGTTGATCTGTACTTAAGAGCTACTGTTTACTGTACGAGTGGTCATTATATAATTAACCATTTTGTCACGCAAGACTCTTAATTTCAACTTTCAGGTTTCCTGGGGTGACAGTGATGACACTGAACTTGTATTTCCACCACGGGTGGTGGCTTAGGGCCAGAGTGTGAAATTACTGTTATTAAGAAATTACACTTAAGGTATTTACAGTCTGAACTGTTGTGTTCATCCAAAATCTCATGTTCTGGATGTGCCTATGTAGTGTGAACAGAAAAGCATTTTTAGATTTACTGGGATGGGAGACCACTGCATACTGTTGTGTCCTTAGGCAAGACACTTCACTCACTTCATCTAGTATGAATATGATGTGTGAGTAACTGGTGGTGGTCAGAGGGCAGATGGCGCAGAGTGGAAGTCTTGTTTCTGTCAGTCTGCCCCAAGGCAGCTGTGGCAACACTAGGATCTTACATCATCCTCATGTTATGCAGCTTACGTCTGTCTTGTCAGATAGAAGGCAAATTTGTAGCTAGCTGTGCATTTATGCATACAATTAAAATATACACTCTGAGTCTGTGATACTGCATACCCTTCCCCCTCTCTGTACTGTCTCTGTCATCCATTAAGGGCAAAAGGCACAAATCCTATAATAGTGGTATTATAGACATGTTTGACCCTTATTCATGTACATTTTGTTTAGTCTGTGTTCTCATAAGTAGATTATAGCTCAGCATGGTGAGTGCAGGCTCAGTTATATTCTTCCATATCAGTGTGCTGCATAAGAGACTATTTTAACCACTTTGTCTGATGAGTGAAGTTAGCATTTCGTCTTCTGTGTCAGTTGAAATTGAGCCGTTATAAACAGCATTCCTTTGCATCATATTGAGTTTCAAAAAAACACTTGCTCATCCTGCGCTCAAGTCGAATCTAGTGGCAGTAGTCAGACCAACCCAACCAGGAGCTGGAGCCAGCTCTTCCGTGCGCTTCTGTGATTACTTGCACCACTTACCGGCGCGCTACACGTCTGTCTCCACTCGCCATACACACATATGTATACAAAACTAAGACTTCAAAGCCCCGTTCATTACCACGCACAGGATAAACAGAGAGAGCCCTGCAGATGGTTAGTGCTGGAATACTGGCTTCTCTGTATGCGGATGTTTGCATGTGTTTTAGTGAATGAACTTGGCCAAAATGCGTGTGTCTGTGATGTTTCTTTCCATGCAGAACAAAGTGGAGTTGACCGGAGGATTTCTAAAAGGCAGGCCTCATTCACACATGTAGGACATTTTAAAGTAAACTCCACATTTGTTATTTTGCTTTAGGAAATTGTTATCAACCAAAAGATTCCTTAAATTACTTTTTCAATAAACTATTCAGGACACTGTGTGAAATACAGTAAGAATGCATTGTTCCAGGTAAACTCGGTTTCAGAGCTTGGTCTGGAATAGACAATTGTTTTAAAGCTGTACTAACTTTTTCGGTAGAGACTCCACCATCTGCTCATTTCCATGGATATGTTATTGCCACAGTATGAATTTAAACCTATTCTTTATTGATACAAGCAAGTAGCACCACCAGGCCAAGTTTTCATACTGTGGACAACACATACTGTACATTTAAGTTGCATGTTGCATTGCATCAGAATGCAATCAACAAATCACGTAAACGCCGAAGCCGAAAACATTGTGAATCAAACCCAGGAACTTCTTGATGTGAGGCAGGAAAACTAACCACTCCCCACCATATATATTTACTGTAAATGTTTTGGTTGGATGATCTAATTATCTAATTTTCAATGTTCTCAAATAGAACTGGTGTAAAAATTCAGGTAAAGTAACAGTGATATTCTTATGTGAATGTTATCTGTTCATGAGATTTGCAGAGCCCTGGTTTTACACAGTGTGCTTTTTCAGAATGGGGTCGTAACATTTGGGTTTATTGGTGACGGTTTACGGGCATATCCATGACTCTCCTGAAGCTCCTCCATATTATTTCAGGGCAACAGCAGGTTAATCCAAACCAGGTGGGCCCTCCTTGTATATCCCATTTGATTGACAGTGAGTTTTGGTGGTGAATCTGGACTGTAACTTTCCAAAATCCGGGTCAAGATTGAAACGCGACCATTCACAAGCTGCTTTCCTTGGCCACAACAGAGTGAACATTCCTATTTACCTGAAACTACTCCTAATGTGTATGTGTGCGGACGTGTGCCCAAGTGGGTCTGGACTGTGTCTCCTCGTACATGTGGTTAACTGGCCCAAACGGTTAAACAGGGCTCCAAGCCACCCATTATCCCAGATCCCGAGTCTATTCTGAGGAGGTTGGAAATAGTCACAAGAAAGGCTGTAGTGATTTTAACCATGAACTAAATGGAATTTGCATTGCCAACACCAGTATTTGCAAAACAAAACTACTTTAAATCATAATTTAAGATTTGCTAACTATTTTAAAGATATGTATTTTGATTTTTCTTTTTCACTGAATGACAATTTGTCTCTTGTGTGACCATGGCATATGAAGTGCGTTCTAACTTGCCACGCACCACATTTGAACTATACTGGGAATATACTGAGAATACGCCTGGAACTAAACCTGAACTAGACCAGGACTAAACATGGACTGTAGGTCAGGACCACGTCTACATTAGGACTAAACCTGTCTCAAACCAGGACCAAACCAGGACAAGTACACACCATTTGACATGGCAAACTCATGAAGCTGCTTTTCCTGAAACCACTTATTTTTCTTTGAAGGAATTTAACCCTGGTGGCATGAATATTTAAAAATATAAATCAGGAGTAACCACTTTAATATGTCAATGCTTCGCTGAACAAAGTTAGATATGATGGAGATTGTTTTGTTGTTTCATTTTATTGTTCCATTTTACAGCATTACTACTTTAATATGGACACATGTGACTTGTGCAATGCGTATATGCACAGATTGAAAATAAAATATATCAAATAATATCACTATCTCTTTGTATCAGTACATTAGAACAAAATGCCAATGCAATGACCGGTCCATTCCTTTGTATTTGATCACAGAAAAGTACACTGGGCAAGATTCAAAACACATTATAGTGCCCCTTTATGTTGAAACAGTTGAAAGAAAGCATATGGGCTTTACGTTGAGGTAAGAGGTAAATGTACTTCTAATACCAGCAAACATTATAAGCATTTGCAGATAAGATAGCCTTCCTCTTAAAGCAGATGCATTGATTTGTCCTTGTTTAGGCATCTAAACCAGTTCCACATGTAGCCAACGCCAAAATAATACTGTTTTCCATTTGTAGCACATAAGCCAGATTTAAAAATACATTTAAATATGTTTCCAAGAAGTTAAATTACACCCACTAACCATTTTAAAGATCCAGTTCTGGTGCGAGGTTTGAGTTTCACTTATGCAACTCTTATTTCGGTGTCTAAACCCATAAACACAATGCTAAGCCGAGCGCTCTTTTCGCTGGCAGCCATCTTGGTAAGGTTAAAAGAATACGACACCCAAAGTGACACAGGGATTACTTGTTCTATATTTAGTGTTTATGTACATGAGTATTTGCAGGACAGCTCTGTACACGTGACGCACACACACACAGCGATAGAATAACATCTCCAGCACAGAAAAAAACATTTACAGGTGGGCTGAGATACGACAGGGGAATGTCTCCAAAAAACTGGAATATCATTGTTATCATCAATAAAAACAGACAAAAATAAAAAGTACAAAATAATTTAAATTCCACCTAAAACATGAAAGTGTGTTGCGAGGTCTATACAATGCAGGTAGCTACTGTATCTCCCTTCAGGTATGACGGACAAAAGCGTATGTCATGCAGCAAACAAAGAAACACGTTGGTGAAAAATGATCTCCGTTTTGAAGTCCCCCGGTGGCAACGTGATGTCATTACAACATGTCTGGTCACACATAGCGTCTTTGTATGTTCCACCCAGACCAACAACGCCACTGTCCCATTGTAAACATAAATATACACAATATAGTCACTGCCACAGGCCCATCAGCTGTGTGAGTAGTCTGTATACACTCCTTAGTAGAATATCACTTTGAGTTAAATAAACTTATTTAATATATTTATAATAGATTTATCTTTGCAGAGTCATTTTAGCAGTACTTCCGTGTTTTCACCAGTTTGCTTTGATATTTGACCGAGTGGCCGCTATGTGCCACTACGTAAACGTCCAGCAGGTAGGTCTTGCCCGGTTCTAGTCCAGTAATGGTCTCCGTGGTGACCGCCTTCTGCAAGTTCGGACTATGGAAATACTTGCATAGGACTTTTTCGGACTTCCTACGCGTTTCTGGCCCAGCGCACTGGTTCTGCTCCCTCCTTCTCTGCTCCTCTCCGTAATTTTCGGCTACCTCTTTCCGATAGATGCAGAATTTGTTCCTGTCCTGAGTGCCAAGCCAGGCCACTGTAGCGGAGGAGCAGGTGCGCAGTTTGTCAAAAGCCTTGATCCTCGTGTCTTCTGGGAGTGAGGGGAACGGTTGCTTGCTGCTTGGTTTTGTAGTGGCCAGTACTTTAAGAGTTGATGCACCCTTCCTGCTGCCTCTAAGCCTGATCAGGTACTTTGCTTTAGGCTTTCCTCTGAGCTGAAACTGCCGAACCCCTTCCACGTTTTGGGACAGCAGAAGTTTCCCATCTCGTCTCACTTGAACTTGTACAGTGTCTAGACAAGCATGGACAAACAGTGTAACCCTCTGGTGGGATGACACAGGGGCAAAGCGGAGGAACTTGCTGCCCTTTCTTTTGATAAAAACATCTGTAACTTTACCGTCTTTCAGCTCGACTGTCTTCTGGCGTGCTTCTTCTTTGGTTCTGGCAAAGGTTCCGACATATGCTGTACTAGTATTGGTAGCTGAGTTGACAGCAAAGACGTCAAAATAGTACTGTGTGTCTGGCTTTAGGTCCGCAACGGTGAAGATGTTCTTATTTCCGATGCACACTTTTTGGATGTCAGATTGTTTTGGCTTCACTGTGTATGCACGGGAGATCTTGTTACTAGTCAGTCCTCTGTCTTTCCCAAATCCATTCGAAGGGAAGCCAAAATGTGCAAAGTCAAACGGACTGAAATCTCTTCCTGGTTTGGGAGCAAGCATGAATGCATCATCAGCGCTAATTTTAGCTTCTGCCGCGCACATGCTCTTGAAGTTATGCTCCTTGTTGATGACAACACAGTACTGGACAGGTTGTCCCATGAGGAAGCCAGTCGGGGTGGGTTTCCAGGCTAAGGTCACAGTGGTACGTCCCAGCGCGGTAACATCCACACGGGGGTCATAGGGCAGCTCGGGGTACGGCTGGTCCGATTCAGGAGTGGTGGTGGCGTACACTTTGAAGTTGCTGTCCTTCTCAGTGGACAGGATCTCCAGTTGGTACAGGCCCGAGGGGGAGCTGGTGGCCACATATGACTCCACATCGTTCCCTTTGTAAGTGAAGAGCTCTGTGCCCTCATCCACTGTCACCTGCTGCTTCTGCTGGTCCAACGGCTCAGGCTCACCTGCATCACAGAGGGACACCAAAGTTAGGCTGGGACTGCAAAACTAACTTTATAGTAACTTTTTAGTACATAAAAACATAAGTTGGTTTGTTTTATTTGTTATTTTATATCCAGTGGAAGTTACATAAAATCAACCGTGTCCACACAAAGTCTTTGTTTACTTTGCCGCGTGTACCATAATTGACTGGGCACACTTTTTACAAAGCACAAGAAGTAGTCTTAAGTGTGATGTGTTGACTCTTTGATAGGGTTCACAACCTTTGTAGTCATTAGCTTTGTTTTGAAACAAATGACTCAGATGTCACACAAACTATCCCCTATGAGAGAAAAAATATTTGGGTGAAATGTAAGATTTTTTACTGTTTTCTATAAACAGTCTTAAATATGAGCCTTGTGATAGAAATGTTTTGGGAGTGTATGTATATTGTCTTGAGTGTCGACACTTTAAGTGGCTAATGTGTTGATGCTGAAGGTCAGGGTGAAGCTCTGTAAGCCTTATGGACGATTAGCCCTTCACATGGCAGCCATGTTTTCAATGCAAACATCCCCAAAGATCACAGGCCTGTATTCACGGTAGGGCTAGACAGAGACGCCTTGTCCCTCCTCCATATGAGAGACAGTTTCTGCTCTTACACCAGCCTCGGAAAGAAGTCATAATATTATGTTTGTCAACCAGAGAGTGTGCACTGTGGTGTACTGAAAATTAAAGCCCCAAGATCTGCTCCCTAAAGAGACACGCAGTCAAAGAGCTCAAAAAGCAGGAAGGAGTTAGCTAGCTTAACTTTTAATGCCAGGCCTACAGGTTAGCACGTGCTTGCACTCCAAGTTATCATTATGTTTCTCTGTTTCTTTAGAGGTGTTAACAGCCCAATAAATCATCTGTTATATTTGATCTGACATGAGCAGAGAGAGACACAGGTGCCCTCATATTCACATTCAAATATAAGCACTCTTATGTTGGATCCTCAGTGTTGGACCTCAGGAATTTGGAGAGCTAAAAGGACACACACCAGATGGAGAAAGTTTCTGATGTGGAGAAAAAAGAGGAGACAGGCATTCAGTGGAAAAGATGTAAGAGGAATTAGAACTGGATGTACCTGAGGAAGACAAAGACAGCTTAACTAAAGGGAGCAATGCTTTGATTCAGTGACTGAAGCTCTTTTCTAAATTATAGGCGTGAGGGCGACTTGGGCAGACTTCATAAGTGGTTGGAGCAGACACTACGACTGACTTAATTAAAACCTATGGAAACGCCAGGCCTAACATCACTCTGGGTTAACTGAGCGCGTGTGGGGGCAGTGGATACATGCTTCTGACATGTCATTACACCACTGCTTCTCAAAATGTTTAGGTAAAAAATTTAGGTACTGGTTAAAACCCACTGAAATCCTACTTGACAGTTACTTAGACAAACTTTAGACTTTAACTTCAGATGTAATAGTGAAGAATTAGTATTGTGCTGATCTAAAAACCTTATTTAGACTGTAGCCTATATTTAAATGGACATTGCTAACATGCTTCAAAATAGAAAGTGACCATGGGGGAGCTTAGGGCTCCATTGACTCTGGCTTCAATTGACTTTAGAATGAAAAATTGTCATGCCTCGCTCTGTAACTGTTGCAGTGAGCCTCATCATTGTGGTCTTAAAATGTTCATATTAACCCACTCTACATCAGCCTGGTGTTTTTATTTCACTATTTTGTCCATAAATAAATTATTCTTAATAATGAACTCAACACTACAAAATCATGAGCTTCATTTGGCTGGAGTTGAACGCTATGGGTGACGTCACTCCACTTCTTTACAGTCTATGGGAGAACATGACTTGACAGGGCAACATTCTGTTTAGTTTTTATTTTTTCTCAGTTAGGCCTGTATTGTTCAAACGGTAGATTTGAGGTATTTGTGGTGGCTCATATCTTGATGTAGTTGTACCTGATGCCTCTCCACTGGCCTCTTCTGGCAGCTCCTGCAGCACCAGCTTCCACTCAAGGGGCGCATCACATGGAGTCACGGTCACAGACAAGGGAGTGTTGTCCTCTTCCACCACAAAGTAGTACCTACACAAACAAATACAGTCAGAAGTCAGTGAAATGCATTAGTTTAATACTAAACTAAGTAATACATTAGCTAAATAAGAGCACTGCTGCTGACCTTGGCCTGGAGCTGACAGACACTCTGTTACCACGACTACTTTCTCATCAATTATTCAGTTTTCTGCATCAACGCACGGCTCGTGTTACATTGCTGTTTTTACAGTAAGTGCCGATCAGCAAGTTTATCAGTATCCTTGAGCTGGGATTGAATAACCACAGAAAGTAAAACTGCTATGTGAATTAGCTTTTACATTGACTCCTTTTGAAATCACAGACAGAAATGCTTAAATTGTCTGCTCATCAGCAGTTTTACCAAATGGTCAAGGCAAATCATCTTTTATGTGCATGTTTGTCTTTTTTTATCTCTTTCTTTTGTTTTTTACCAGCTCAAATCCTCTGATAATAATAATTTTGTATGCCCTAGTTCTTCTTATCATTTGCATATTTAAGATAATCCTAAATACTTGGCCCAGGACACATAAGTATAGGTAGTATAGAGTAAAATCTCACCTTTTGGGTGTGTCCCTGAACAGGTATCCGCTGATCTCCGCTCCGTCAGGGATCACAGACGAGTCGTGGAACAGGGACTTGTCCCTGATCTGCATCTGGAACAGGCCCTCGTCCCGCGTGGGCAGCTTCTGTCCCACTGCCCCCAGAACCAACAGCACCGGCAGCACCCAGCTCCAGCCTCTGCACTGCCTCATTCTGAGGAGGACACACAACAAAACAACTTGTCAGTGATTCACTCAAATGTTTCACTCAAATGATTCAAATTTCTTGTTCACTTGAGAATCACTGGCCAAAATTCTCAGTTAGAAGAGAAATTATGACCTTGTCAATTCATCGCTGTCATAGATATTGCTTTTCATTTTGATTACATAATTAAAAGTAAAATAATTTATAGTATATTTAGGCTCCAATGAGCCTAATCCTACTCTTGGTGGCTCTTTCTAAACAGTCAGCTGTTCTTCAGTGCATGTGAATAAAGGTGACATGTTTTGTATTGTATTATTTTGCACTGAATTCACTAGATGCCCTTGTTATTGCCACCATCACAGTTTATTCAGCAAATCAAAAAACAATCATTTTCAAATTACCACTGTTTCGGACCATGTTTAGAAATGTGAAATCATCTGAAACAGCAGCTGGCAAATATAATTGTTTCCTAGTGGATTTGAACGCTTTTTACAATAGCTCTTCCTCAAAGAGCTTTCACCTTAAAGCTCCGTGTAGCAGTGATTAACAGTACATTAAACGTGTCTGGGAACACACTCTCCATCTGTGCTGCTGTGAGCGACTAAGAGCAAAGTGGATGAGAACCGCAGACAGGCCACATCCAGACCAGAGCAAGGATTAGATTAAAACACACATGTGCGAAGGAAAAGACATTAGAGACCACAGCATTTGATTTCAAAATCCTCAAATCTGTGTCATTCACTTTTATTGTGGAAGTGTTAGTCTTCTAATCTGGCCCTCAGCCCTGACCATGGCTCTCACGGATCCACTGTCTATTGATTTCAGCTCATTGATTGTAGCTGATGGGAAAGGCAAATCCCCCGTGATTTAATCAGCGTAATGATGGCAGATTAGCCTGATACTTTACTGCCGTTTGGAGCTTTGGAGCTCTGGTGTCCTCTTAACGACCCCTCTGCTGCCGCTGCTGCTGCTGGTGCTCTGTGCTTAGCCCCTTTTGTCTGTCCATTATCACGTTTTCTCAGCAACAAGTAATCTCTTTTCTCCTTCACACTTGTCCACACACACATCTACACACACACCTACACACACACAGCCTGGCCCCTTTGGCTCTCAGGACATCCCAAAACAGTGCCACTGACTAAAACCAGAGCTGTATGATTAAACATGGGAGTAATTTATTCATTTACTAGCCAAGACAGAACAACTGAAAATACAATAATTTCATCTATTTGTAGTAGTCTTCTTGCTGTATTCACCCTTCAGACTCACATCAGGCTCTCACAACAATGCAGGCAGACGGTGGCAGTGTGGTGGTTGAAGTGTTTTGCCCAAAGACACAACTACAGAATGCAATGCCAGTAGCAGGGATCTAAGCACAAAAAAACAAAACTAGAATGCAGTACGGTTTAAAGGTTAACTATGTAACATTTCTGACGGAAAGTTTGCAGGCAGGTGACACCAGGCCAAGTTACGGGTCAAAAGCAAAACCCCAATAACATCTCGATGGGGAAAAGCAGGTGGTGGACAGAGCACCTTTAATAAGATACTGGATACAGAGGCGTTTTGCTTTACAACCCAACGGCAGAATGCACATGGCAGGGATCAAACCATCAACCCTTTGCTAATTTATCTGGTATGTCCTCATAAATGCAATTCTTTATATTCAGCACAAACTTGGCTCTTGGTTAATTAAGCCAGTATATAAAATCCTGAGAAACTACATGATCACAGTTTGAGGCTATAGTTAACACAGCAGTCTGGAGAGGCCCTTGTGTTTTTGTGTGTCAGTTTGTGTGTGCGTCCCATTGCGCTGCCACACTTCACAGCACTAGAGGAAAGCCTGAGCTACTTTGAGCCACTTTGAGGTTTTGACTCACACAGAGAGGGGAGATCCTTATCGCTCTAACTTGTCTTATTCCACTTCACGAGCGTATCACCCTGAACAAAGACATGTCTATTAATAGTGGGGACAGCTCTGAGGTGGTGCGTTCAGGGCTGTCTGTCATTCCCACATCTCTTAAACACTTTGTAGACACGGAGAGCCCCACCCCGCGCTGGTGCCACTCCACATTACGCAGACAGTAACAGTTAGCTTAGCACGTCTGCGGGTCACGGCAGAATCACCTCTAATCAAGATCAAAATCAGCTTTTACTCGTTTATACAAATAAATCATCACAAGACTTTCAAAGGTTTGTGTTATAGTTTTGAATAGTAATACGCAATCACTTAAACCAACAAAAACAATGAAAAAATGTGAGTGTCTTGGTGCGTTTTCCTGGTGTTCCTTAATGATAATATGTGAAACAAGATTGGCAATTGATGAAAGTTGAAGTCTTGGATGCACCAATCTAGTTATTTCATTGCCGATACCGATTCCGATACTATGGATTTAAGTATCTGCCGATACCCAATATCGACCAATACCAGTGGATCAACTAAAAAATGTATTTATTTCCTTAAAACAAAAATGAAATAAGACAAAACTGATCCATGTGTTATGCGGCTGTTATTTATTCCTCAAGTAACTACAGAAAAACATTGTATAAATAAAAATTATGAGACTTTCTGGGCCAACTACGACGAGTAAATAGTCTTATTACATCAGTTTATATGTCCAACCGGGATATCGGCTGAACAAATTTTTCAGTATCAGTGGCAATACCAGTATTGGATCGGTGCATCCCTAGTCTTTCTGATGAACTGAATAATCATATCTAATTGTAAGGTAGGGACTAAAAGTTTTTTATGATTTGCCAACGTCGGATTTCTTGTGGAATAAAACATGGACATGTAAATGGATAGGAAGTTTGGAAAGATAGATACAAAAAGAAGCAAACAATATTTAGGATTAAACAACAACAGTGTATTAACATGTATTAACGTATTAACAAAATGATATTTGTTGTCGGCCCATGATCATATAATCATGACTGGAATTACTGCTTAAGCACAGCTGAGATTCTAGATCATCTTAACTGCTACAAAAATCATGGTTTGTGTAGCCTGGTTCTGCACACTAAGATTTTCTAACTTATTTTAATGAACTTTGTCTTTTCCCATGTTTCCTAAATGCAGTGCAATATTTATCATGAGAAGCATTCAAAACCAACCATATACTCACATTTGATTTACAGCTCTAAACCTTTACCGTGCCCTCTCATCCACACCACATGACACTGCTCTGTATCTCTCCCACACACTCCCATATCCCACAATGCACCACTCACAGATGACATGTGCCTGTTAGAGCCGCTGTCCTGGATTGCTGCGGTTTCACAGAGCTGCACACAGTCAACATGGTCACACGCTGGCCCTGCTTTTTTTACATACGTCCCTGATTCTCATAGCGCACCACTCCTTTACCAAAATAACACTTCAAAACGCTGCATATGGAACAAATAAAGCCCATGTTTAATTAGAAAGAGCAGGAATGTTCAGCGCCAATTTGAGGAGGGATAATTTAAAGGCAAGGTCACCCGCAAAAATGGTGTCAACGTTGTTTATTTATATGTGCAAAGGTTTTCGTATCACTTTTACTTATTGGTGGGAAACTTTATGTAGCCTATAGCTGATTACAATGGCAAAGCACTAGTGAATGTTTTTCTAAATGCTGTTTTAATGTCCAACAGTGAACTAATCAACTTCGCCCATTATAATGAAGTCATGGCTTTCTTTCAAGCAATTTTTGACCTTAACAATTTTGACCCTGCCTGCTTTCCAAGTGATTACATGGCTAATGGGAAACCAAGTACTAAGCCAAAGCTATCACTGTGCTATCGGTACATCTTCTGGATCCCACCCACAGAAATCAAACTAGCAATAAGTGCATTTTGGAAGAGACCAAGAAATAAACAAAAAGCATAAGTCCAGTGAGTCTCAATAAACCACACCATAAACCACACAATTACAAAATATTGCACAAAAGCCTTTTCAAATATTGTTAACTGTAGATAATTAAGAGTTGCTCGGTAGTTTCTTACATGCAAGGTATAGGGATATTGCTAAACAAAGACAGTCCAAGCCAAACCAGGACTTGAACTTGGTTTCTATAAAACAATATTATGACTAAATGAATGCCACATTTTGTCACATATTAAATAAATCCCATATTTAAGATATCGCTAGCCCCAAAAGCTGTTCAGCCAACACAGTTTGCATGTTGTCAACCATTTTTTCATGCTACACATTCCACACACATGCAAACACATACTGTTGTTATTGATATTTGCATTTTTTTGTAACTTTTACACCAGATGCCCTCCCAGGTGCAACCTTCTGTTTGTATCTAAGGGATGCACTGACCTTTTTCAGTTCTGCCAATACCCGATAACCAGTATAGTGCAGACTGAAAACATTTATTATATAAATGAAAGCATTTATTTCCTTTAAACAAAATAAAAATAAGAAGTGATCCAAATGTGTTATACAGCTGTTATTTATCTCTCAAGTAACTACAAAACAGTTTTTTTGTAAATAAAAGTTCAAACATTATTAAACTTTCTGGGCCAACTACAACCAGTAAATAATCTTATTACATCAGTTTATTTGTCCAACCAGGATATCGCTGAACTGATATTTGGAAGCCAATATCCAATCCAGCTAATTTTTCAGTATCGGCACTGATATCCAATACTAGTATTGGATTGGTGCATCCCCAATCTCAACATCTTAATTCAAAATACACTATATAATTCCATTTATGGAGGTGTTTATCAATGAAAACACAGAACATGTACTGTAGAGCTTCTCTTGATCTCTTCGCGTGTGTGCATAAATCTCCCCTGACCTCTCCTTCCTCCACTCTCTCTTCTCTCTTCTTCAGCTCCTTGTCAAAACCCATAAGACTCCTGTAAGACCGCCACATGGTGCTCATTAGCCACAACACAGATGCATCAAAGACAGTTTAATTTCAACACAAATACAGAGAGATTTCTCTGGACCAGACGCCAAAATATCTCAACTCCTGTGTGACGATTTATGATATGGGCTTCCTTATTGCTCTCAATCACGGCTGTCACTTCCTAAGCCAACATTTAGTCTAACACTTTGTAGATAAAACTGGGATCATGATATGGAAAGACATGGGACTATTTGGACTTGTTTGGGGCAGGTTTTGGTGCTCTTGGATGGCTAAAACAGGCCATTAATGCGTTGGTAGGAGCAGTGGTAAAGGGCTAGCGGCCAAAAGTTGAAGGCTTTGTATCTGGTATGTTCATATATGAGACCAAAAATACATGAGTTTAAATTATCTGTCTCCTGGCCATCCACAACATCATTCACAGTCTCAGCACTAGCAGGAAAACTGGCACAAAACGCACAATGGAAGAAAAAGGCCAGTTTTTGAGTGCCACTCAATTGAAACTTCTACCTTCATAGTATTTCTGAAAGATGTGAGGCTGCACTTACTCTGACAGCAAGAATGAACTGGTTTGTATATGTTATTATCATTGAATTATTTCACACACTGAAAGCAAGGGTGCCTTATTTTGCTATTGTGGAAGTTATAAGAGCAAGTAAGAGTTATATATAAGTACTTAGTTAAAAGTCAAATGTGCCCATATGAAGGAGACTCAAGATTGCTGTTAATGGCTGGCAAGTTTGTTAATGGCAACGTATGATGTTTTATCTCAAACCTATCTAAGACTATCTAAGAAATGAACTAAAATATAGAAAAGTTTTATTTGAACAATGTCAGACATATATAAAATTGACTTTTATGAGCTTTTAACCATGCTATATTGGTGTTCCCTCATCATTTACTTGGACAAACTTGTATTTCGATTGATTCATGCAGGTTTGACTAATTGAGAATTGTCCTGCTTTTAAGGCTTGAGTGTTCAGAAAATGTCTGTTTTCACTTATCACCTATGTCTGCCTGCATCTCTGTACTTACTTGTGATTATTATTCAAATTCAGAAAATGTCACATAGCCATTTTTTTAACTATAAAAACAGGTAAATGAAAATCCAACACTTAAAACTATAGGCCAGGTCTCTCAAATCTCCACTTTTGAATAGGATGGACCTGTTTCTGGAGCCATTTTAGATCAGTGTTGAAGATTACAATTAGCAAAATGTAAGATAAAGATCCACATTGTTACCAGAAAAAAACAAATGTCTTCTTTAGTTGATAAAAGTAAGTAAAAGAAGAAAAGAACTTTCCCCAGGTTAAACAGTCCATTAGAAACAACCTGACATTATATAACTACAGAACAAGTACAGAACATGAGCGCTTTGTTTAATGAAATTATGTGTTTAAATTTGGAAGAGCGAGCCTTTAATGAAACTCACTTAAAACAATTGTCCACTTTCCATTCTTAGCCGCTCCTGTGCGTGCCTCCACTACACTGTCTCGTTGTCTCTTTCAAATGCGGGTCACTTGAGGACCTCCAAACTGGAATCTAATCTTGTCAATGTAAAGTTAAACTAATGAATCTGAATTGACCGCTAATTGTGTTGTAAATGTAACCCAAGAGCAAGGGTCAAGTCCAATTCGCTTCCTGCTTCTGAAAACTGCTCCTTTTTTTAAAAACAGTGCGGGGGGCGTTCCTGACTTATGCGCTGGTCCATTGTGGTCGCTGGGGGAGATTATAGATTAGGAAAAGCAAATGGCCCATGGGAAAGTCACCCACCCACTGCCCGTCATCAGGGGCACAGAGAGAGAAGAAGGCACTGGGATGGGTTGTCCCGGCTGGTGGGAAAGAAACAGTCCCATTTGGGGATAGGATGTTTGTGAGGTGTCCTGTATAATGAGGGAGGCTGTATGAGGGAAGAATTTGAAACACAAGAGGCAACTTTTTAGACACGAGATCAGATTTTAAACTAACATTCAAGAAAATAGTTGGCTATTTTTTATAATCATTATGTGGTCTGTTAAAATGATTCCAACACCGAGATAAAACAAGTGATGCAGAGGTAAAATAGAGAGTTAAAAATAAACGGCAAAACCAAAATGCATTCTGGGCAAAATCAGCTCTAAAGGAGAAAAACCTCAGAGTAATCAAAACCACAACTGAAACAAACAGGATCTCTCGTATTAAGTCAGGAGGACTAAACTTGTTCTAAACCAGAACTAACCAAGGTCTAAATTAGGTCTAAAGAAGAACTACATCAGCTCTCAAACTGTCATAACCAAATCAAAGCAAAATAACAAAAGTCCCAGCAGTAATACCTGCCCACTGGTTGAGATAAGCTCCAGTTTGGACAATGATTCTGCATACTGCACTCAGCTCCAGTCTTGTCAGTGACATTGGTGGGACGCGGCAAGGCTACAGCCACACAGAGCTGTATTCTTTCAGCTTGGAGTTTTCATATGCAAATGACGGTTTAGTTACGGTATGCAACGCTTCCCATTTTCTGAGACTTTTTCCTTGTTTTTTTGTTGTTGTTGTTGTTCATGATTCATTCTCCTGGGAAAGCGGCTGCAGTGCGATGTGTGGCTTTGCTAAATACAGTTATTCCAGATCCCTCAAAAGGCTGAGCATGTCTTTCATTAAAAACACCAACTCCCAATATGAGCCAAAGTGCATCTATCTCACTCTGATCACTTTAACCAGTGTGGTGAAGTCAAGGACACTCACTCATATACACTACTGCCTCTGTCACAGGTGCCTACAACTGCCCTCTATAGTTTGACTTAAAGCTCTGAAATCATCACTTAAGAGCTGGTGCATAATTTTGTCTATGGGCCTGTCCTGTAAAAAATTATATTGAACTTGTTAGCAGCATAGCATTGTTAATGGGTTTCTAGCAGAAAAAAATGCATAGAGTTTTAGGTTCTACTGTATATGTTGCTTTAAGTCACTGCACTGGTCTATAGCCTGTTTCAGTATGTTTCTAAAGTGAGTAAATAACACTTACTTGTGCTAATGTGTGCACAAGTTTTTTTTCAGTCATTATACTTGTGGGAAATACTGAATGAGATAACATGGGAGTTACTTATGTTGAGCGTTTGAAAGGGAATTTGCCATTCACAGCTGGAGTCCCTGTTCCTTTGCTCTCCTACTCCGAAATGCAAACTGTCCTGACAAGTAATACTCCTAATACAAAACCTACAAGAATCATATACAAACACACAATATTTGAAAAAGGCGTGATTACACTGGACATGTATAAAAACTATTTGGAAAGTCACGTCTAATGAGCGCTATTACAGGTGCGCACAGGACGCATGCCAACTTGGCTAAAAAAAATTACATTACAGTAGCGCACACGACTTTAATATGAAAAAAATCGTACTAATATCTCAAGCGTGATTGGAAATAGAACCAAAAACATAAAATTCAGCCAAAATACATAACGTCATGCGAGTTGAAACGTGATTGAAAAGCATTTAAAACTTTCCAGAGCTTGACAAAAACCACAAAAGCCTCATCCTCTTCTGCTCCTCTTCTCGTATGGTTCAGTTTTTGGCAGAAAATTCAAAGCCAATCCGCCACTGTGCAATTATTACGCTATAAACTTAAGCCTATGAAACGCTTTGAAAAGTTGCTCTATGAGGAAACACAACCTTTTAATCACTCATTTGAAGTGTACAGTTTTCAGAAATGTCAGGCGGTATCTTCACTGTGTTGCCGTAGTTTTTAATAAAGTTAAATTGTATGTTTGTGCGTTACATGTGAAAGCTTACCTTCCACTGTGGATGTTCCGAGGAGGGATGCCGCTTCCTTTTCAAGTAAAAAAAAAAAAAAGAAAAAGAAAAAAAAAACTTCAAAATCAACCAAGAAAAGTGCGTAAAAGTAAAAGACGAATGCGTAAAACAAAACAGAAGTCGTCCTCTCGTTACGTCCAGTGGTTCTCTCACTTGCGCCTCGCTCTATTGTCGCTGCCTCATTCGGGATACGGCTCTGGTGCGTCTTTGCAGTTTTCACGCGGATATAACTGGTCACTAGTGGGCAGGCGAGTGTGTGTGAGCGTGAGCGTGAGTGTGAGAGGGGATCCTAGCTGGAGTGCTGCTGGCGTTGCGTCCCTCCCCTGCCGAGGCGCTCGCTATTGAAACCCGCTCTTGATTGGATCCCAAACTTCTACTGGGCTACTTCTTGTTTCTACTTTAGCCGAGGAAAGCCTCCAGTGCGCTGAACCAGCCCACTTTTTTGTCTTTCAACACAAAACCTCAAGTCAGTGCAGTCACTGGCTCTTTCTTTTCCTAGATACCACAATACGAGTAAGGCAAGTACACATATTTGCACTGCATTAGGGTAATCCCCGAATACTTTTTTCCCCCCAATGATGCGCTCTTAAAATTATCACTTAGGGTAGCACGCATCGCCCTGTTACAGTCACGCAACCCTCCAGGCTAGATGTCTGTTATGGCAAGTTTTATCACGGCCTTGATACCTGGTTCTGCAGCGAAATCATAATAGGAAGGAAGAAGCGAGAAGTATGCGTTTAAGATGGCCTTGTTTAGGAGCGAATTGTATGGAAAATACCCTAAGACATTGTAGTATTGTCTTGAAACACAGAGAAAGCAAATATTGACAGGAGATAAGAGCCACTGACTTGAATGCAGACGGAATTGCACCCCCACTTTTATGGCAGGGACTGGAGGGGGTCAGGGAGGAAAATCTGCATGCGCACTAAAGAAGGATGCTGCCGTTTCCTGCGCCTTTCTCTCTCCAGGTGGGGGACATTCACATGCACCACTTTCACACACGCACGTGCACCCCCCATCTGCTAATAAGCTCGTATGTTATTTGATATGGCCACTGCAGGATAAGAACGGCCAAGTGACGTTGAACAAAAGGCAAAGGAAAGAAAAGCTTTACTAATTTTTGGTAATTAACAGATTTTCATTTTGGGTGTACCTTATGCAGTTGGCTCTGCATTGGTTATAATGAATAGTTGCAATACTCTGATGTGGCATTCAGATCGACTTTATTTATTAAAGCCTGCTATCGGATTAGGCCTATGTGTTTTTAATGTAGCCCACATCTGTTTTTGCATTGATCTACTAGATTATTATAGTTTAATAAATAAGAACACATGTGGAAAGAGCGATGTCCTACGTGTATGCAAACACAGTGGACACAGTAAACATAAGTCTGCTGCCAGCTAAAAAAATATATATATCTAAATGTTACAAGATTAAGCAATTTATAAAGAATAAATGAGCACTTTTTCAACCCCAGCACAAACTGTCAGAAAAGGCCTGGAGCGTCACATTCTCGCAGTATTAGTGCAACAGCGTCATCTAGTGTCCACCACGGATAAAATAAAGGCCATTCATTCTCCTCTCAGCTTTTTTCTCATAACTTTATTTGTCTGCATTTGTGTACAGGATGAATCAGAGCAAGACACTTTCTGCATTGTAAGTCAACAGAAGCAGCCTAGGTCCCTCCCGGTGCCATTAGCGTTTGTATAATGCTGCACATTGTTCTTAACTATTAGCGTGCCCTGGCCCATGTGTGGTAAGTGGTGTGGGTTGATTGTTTCCCCATCTACAGGATTAAAATAGCCACTATTAGGACAAACTGTGAGAAAGGCATCCACTCTCGGGACATGTACATAGACAAAGAGTGACCCAGCTACAAGATTCAGAGTGGAAAATGTATCTCCGCGAGGGACAGTTTTTGTTCAGATGAATATAAGAGCTAATCCCTATGAGGCGTTTGACACAAAAAGAGGGAGGGATCAAAGCCTTTACACTGGCACAAATTAGCAGCCTTTATCTCCTCAGTTACACCCTGTGGTTCACCTGCCTGTTCCACATGCTGCCAATGGAGAGGCACAGCAGGGGAACAACGAGGGGGTTGTACGTTACTATCATGTAAGAAAATGCTCTCATAAAACAATAATTATACTTCTGTTTTAAAGTCTAGAATTTTTGACAAATACATTTTTATAGTGCGAAGAAAATCATGTATTTTTTGTGTTAAATTGAACTGAATAGTAAGTAGATTTGATGTCAGTATCTGGTTGTTCTGACTTGACATCACATTGTCTATTAAAAAACACATTTTGGTGGAGGGTCAGCCACCTGCTTGTTTTCTATGGAGAGGTTATTGCTTTACTTATAATGTCTGTTCTTTAATACCCTTAATTGAATAACTGCTATAGATACATTTCATACTATGCTGTTGAATATTCCAGACAAAGCAAACACATCCCCTTGGACATAAGCAGATGGCAGATCATCCATCAAAAATATTACCTAACACACTTTTGATGTAAAGTTAAGAGAAGCCTCTCAGCTGAGGCTCCAAAACATAAAACATTGAATCCAAATACAAACTTGTATTTTCTAAATATACTTAATATTAGCAACAGCTGCCTCTGGTTAAGACACAGTTGTGGAGTGTGTGCACCATTAAAGCAAACATTATGGTAATTGGATGTATCTGTTGCACTTGTGTGATGTCACTGTTTACGGAGCACTGGTAAACACCAGTGTGAAAGACTCTCCACATCTGACGAACTAAACAAAGTCTACAGAGTCCCTTCTGGTAACGTGTGTTTATATGTGCAGATCATTACTGGAACTAGAGCAAGAATTTACACTGGGCTGGACAATGCAAATCATACTCCCTGGACACGGTCAGAAATTGGTCTACAAGCCAATCAAGGAACAAAATGTGTGTCCATTTCCTTTCAGAGAGAGGAAAATCAAGCAACATTGCCATAGCAACACACAAACATGATGTTTTGAATGGGCAAAAGTCCTCAAGATATAGGCCTATGAGCAAGAAGCTGAAACCTATGCATAACTCATCACTCAGATCACAGACTGTGTAGAATTATGTCGACTTGAACAAACCTTGTCTCATCAATCTGGTTTATGTTTCATCTATTACCTAACATTTTGTCCCTATTGTGCAGTCACTGTGTGAGTGAGTCTCAGCAGCAGTGTCATATTTTACAGCGTCATGTTTCGTTTGTATGCGCTCGTGTGTGTGTGTGTGTGTGTGTGTGTGTACGTGTGTGTGTGCGCGCGCATGTATGAGTGTGCATTTCTCATTGATATTGTCAAGAAATTAGTGAGGTTTGGGTATTAGATAATGAACATGTTGAAAATTAAGATGTCAGTTATATTGTAGGAGAGCTGGGGAAATGTTTCAAGTCTCCCAATGGAAGGGGTCTCTCTTCTTGTTTTTTTCTTCAGATTTGTTAAACCATTTAAGCTAAAATTCAGAAAAAGTTATCCCATGAATGAATCCGCTTTTCCTTACCGAAGAGGAGGTCTGTCTCTGAACATACAATATGGTCTGCCTCCCCTGGACACATTATAAGCCTTTAGCCTGCCATTTAACTCATATTTAATCCAGAATCATGAGCTCCATTTTCCCACAGTTTTTTGACAGTCCTCTCCTTCACAAATGCTCATCTGGGAGGAGTGCCGTTATCTCTGAGTGCCAGTGAAGGCATCGTCCTGTCTGAGCTATAGGGAGGACCCACAGGAGGCAAGGGTTCAAGGGAAGAATGAGGGAGGGAGGATGGAGGAGAGGAAGTCAACCTGTGTGAGCTAATTCTGCCACTATTTTATCCCAAGGCCTTCAGCGCACACAGCTGTTAGCCTGCACTTGAGATAAGCACAGAAGGAGTCACTGGTTTCTCTGATAGACAATGAAGTCTATATGAAGATTCCAGCTGGTAGAGTTAGCTTTGTTTAGCAAGTCTCCAAATCTCCCTGTGCCGCTATATTAAAATAAAAGACATAATTCAGATAATATACATCAGACAGTCCAATGGATTGATGGTGGTAAAGCAGGATGTTAGAGTTAGGAAGGGGAATACTTGCAAATTGCTGTTTTGACTGTTTTGACGTGACAAGGACATCAAAAATCCCATATCCACAGTTGAAACCAGACTTATGAAGACATGAGTGAGAGGCGTATGCCATGTCAGCCTCTTACTTCCTCCAATTAACCAATTAGAGAGCAGCAGTGTAATAGTGACCATGAATTTACCCACAATCCCCAGGGAGAGCAGTTTCCCTCTTAAGCAGAAGTCTGTGCAGGGCTTTTTACTGAAACTTTAGACCACTGGAGCTTCAGGCATGGTAGGAGGTAAACATACTCTCATCACTCTACTGCAGATGATGGAGATGCAAAAGATTTTTAAACCATTTGGCCTTTTTTTTTTTGTCAAACTGTTTATGGGAGTAACTTTACATATTAATTTATCATTTTCTTTATCTGTGCCCTCCACCGGAAAAATTACATAGTGTACCTTTAAAATTGGATAACGTGACTGATTCCAGAGGCAGACCATAGAAACTAGGATACAGGTCACGTGACTTTTATGCTCAAGAGCACTGTCAGACTAAGACTGTGCATGAAAACAGACCCTCCACCAGAAAAGTTACATAGTGCTCCTTTAAAATTCTAAAAAGTAAATGATTCTAGAGGCAAAAATATAAAAACTAGGGCATACGTCTCATGACTTTTATGATAAGAAGCACGTTAGTGAAGTTTCACTAATTAATGTCAAAGTAAACTTTGTGCATTCCTGTAGGTGGCGCTGTAGCACTGACAATTGTGTTTGACATAGCAACAGAATCAGGGTCACGCAGTGTATAACTGATTTCAGCACGATCGGACTAAGCATGTGCGGGTAATAATTTTTTAACTATTTTTGGGGGGAGTCTGTGCGCCCCTGCTGGCCAAACGTGAAAAATGCCCCATGTCCGTAATATATTTATTTGCTTGTAATCATGCATAGAATTTAATCACCGATTTTGGTACAAATCCAATAATGTTGACATGTCTTGTCTATGGTAGGGGGCGCTATAGTGTTCACTTTTCATATACTTTATAGTGTATTATATTCAGGCTGAGATCAAACATTAGTGATTAAAATTTCAGTGTGACAGGACTAAGCATGTGCATGTAATAATTTTTAAACTATTTTTCTGGGGAGTCCTTGCGCCCCTACTGGCCAAACAGGAAAAATGCCCCATATCCGTAATATATTTATTTGTTTTTAATCATGCATAGAATTTAATCCCCAAATTTAGTCCAGATCCGATAATGTTAACGTTTCACGTCTATGCTAGGGGGCGCTATAGTGTTCACTTTTATTATATTTCATATTTCATTACATTCGGGCCGGGGTCACGCAGTTGTGATTTGAATTTGAGCTCTGTAGGCCAATGCCTGTGGCCGTGAGAGGTCATGATGAAAGGCGTTTTTCGCCGGCGTGCTACGGGCAAACCGTAAAGAGTTGAGAAAAAACATGGATGATTTTTGTGAACCCGTGTCTGTAGATGTGACATGTCAAATCTGAACTCATTTGGACTAAACACAAGGGACTTGAATCTTTTTGCACACACCCAAGTCAAAACGGCGGCGAATTTTTGATCCAATATATCAGACTTCCTGTACATTATAGGGCCGTGCTCCAATTCCTTTTTGGCTTGTCTCATCGTTCTCTATCACTGTTCTGAATTTTATTTGCCTGCGACAAACTTTGCTTGTCACCATACCCATAGGGGTCCAATTCTAGGAGGCGCTGTTGAGACGGGTCGCTCCGGACATTGTTGCGATGCCCATTTTATCAAATTTTTGACCTCCTGTATTGGGACTTTTTGTCGATGCTTAGGCCCTCAAAATCGTGATCGTTTGCAAGGAAAAATAATAATAATAGAGTGTAAGAAACCGACGAAGAACAATACCCCAATGAAAGACACCCATCCATCCAGTTTGTTCCTCTTTAGGAAGCAAGCCAGCTCAGCACTCACTTCCTTTCCACACACACCACCTTCAGGGAGATCCTGAGGTGTTCTGAGGCCAACCAAGAGACCTGGCTCCACCTGTGTGACACCCATTTATAAACTAAGTATGAAGCCTATTAGTTGTAAGTATTTTGCTGGATACATTAATGTCTGCATAATTTTTCAATATCATTTCTTTAGTTTTACTTTCCACTTCACAGCATTGATATGAGGACATTAAAGCTGTTTTCCAAGCATTAGTGTGTTCGCCCATGATCTTTCAAAATGCAACACAAGGATCATGGGCCAACCTTGAAAGCCCAAAGTGGTTTTTAGCCTTTATTAGATTTGTTCTGTGCATGTCAGAGGGAGTTCCTGCCAAAACACAGAGCGTCCCATGTCTGCGAAGAGGATTTGAGAGAATCCCACGAGACATTTTACAGGAACAGACCGTAAAACATTTCTAAACTGTCCAGCAACAACATCCCAGTCCAGACAGAGCCGCAGAAACAGACTGATATGAAATGTTTTAATATCGTCCAACACACCAGGCCCCAAGGAAGCACAGTGCTCATAAATCAGGATTTATTAGAATACAAGACGAATAAATTCAATGCATTATAAAGAACACGTTTCACTGACTTTAATATGAAAACAAAAATGCAAGAAATTGCCCATTTTGGTCCAAGTACTGAGTCTGGAAGGGCAATATCATGCGAGTTGCGTGAGTTAGAAGAAAAATGCTGCCCCCTGGTGGCTGTTATAAGCGCATGTGACTGGGGGCTTTTTAGGGAACTACAATACTGATGCTATTTATTTCCTCTGAATTAAACCATCAACAGTTCGGTGTCTCTGTGCATAAAACAATTTTCTATCAAATCTATTTACTCAAATAGACGCAATTTACACAGTTAGTTTTGCATAAATTGCCTTATTTTTATATGACAACGTACAACTCTACTGTAAACAGAAGCAGTCATTTAGCAGGATCTCAGACAACATTATCTACCTGACTCATATGACCACATATATTAAGCCAGGCACACTCATCATCAGCATGCGGAGTGTCTTTGTTTGATCATTTTAAAGTTTCAGGACACCACAAATCTGTCTCTCTGTGCCTCACAGTGTTTTCTCAGAGCAGAGGCAGGCTGCAGAGGAGGAATACAAGATGATGATGATATCTAATGTGGTTCATGACATAAGCACAAGTATTAAGCACTGATGGTGTTCAAACTCGTTTTTATATTGGCACTCCATTCATAACATACCTTTGAGTGTTAGTTCAGCTAGTCCACTTTGACTATATTATAATATTTATCTTATTATATCACGATAATAAAAATAACTATCCATTGCTCTTGTTATATTGGTCATTTTTTATCTCTTATCATAATAATCATATAATTTAATGATGGAGTGTTAGGCCCACTTATAGATGAAGGGAAATGAGATTTAAACACAACAGCACAAGATTTTAAAAATTGTCCAGAAAAAGTAACAAAGTAGCCGACTTGGTGGAAGTGGAAGATTTTTTTTTCTGTAAAGAGGCCCTATAAAACTCTGCACTGTAAATAACGAGCCATAAAAGAATATACACATTTTGTTGTTCTGAATTTGAGAGTAACACTATGATCTGATTTCTTCCACTAGGTGGCAGGAATGGGCAACATTTCACTTGATCCCCATGACAAATTAGTTTTTATAGCAAAAAATCAATACTCCATCGTCAGAAACTCATGGTAATAAAGAAATAAAAATACAGTTTAGGTCAATAACAGTAAAATAAAACATTGTCTTTCTAACCAAACATAACTGAACTAAACCTAACATCCCTGAGCCTTTTGAGTTAGCCACATATACAGTCCCTGACAAAAGTCTTGTCGCTTATCCATTTTGTAGAAACAAAAGCTTATAACCTGACTTTAAATTAATCGATTGGTTTTAGAAATGTCTCATATGAAAGCTAAAACCCTCCCAAATTATGCTCAATGTACTAAAATAAATTTGCTTCACTGAAGAAAGATTGATCATTTAATGAACACAGAAAGGTCAGATTTTGGCAAGACAAAAGTCTTGTCGCCTACAGAAAATTGAACAAATAATTTACTTCAAATACAAAAATATGTTGCATAACGTCAGTGAATTAAGTAGTGGTGCTGTGAGATCCATATTTAATATCTTGTATGACTTCCATGAGCTTGAAGGACTGCATCCATGCGGTTCGACAATGATTCATACAATTTGTTGATGAAGTCATCAGGAATACAAAGAAAGCAGTCTTACATGCCTCCCAGAGTTCATCAAGATTCTTTGGTTTTGCCTTCCATGCTTCCTCTTTCATTCTACCCCAGACATGCTCAATGATGTTCATGTCTGGTGACTGGGCTGGCCAGTCCTGGAGCACCTTGATCTTCTTCGCCTTGAGGAACTTTGATGTAGAGATAGAAGTATGCGATGGAGCACCATCCTGCTGCAAAATTTGACCCCTTTTATGGTTGGGAATGTAAGAGGTAGCTAATACTTCTTGATATTTTAGGATATTGATATTGCCTTCCACCCTGCAAATGTCTCGCACACCCCCATACTGGATGTAACCCCAGACATGATTTTTCCGCCACCAAACTTAACTGTTTTCTGGGTGAATCTTGGATCCATGCGGGCTCCAGTAGGTCTCCTGCAATATTTGCGGCGGCTGTGATGTAATTCAACCGAGGATTCATCTGAGAAATCCACCTTCTGCCACTTTTCCAGTGTCCATCCTTTTAGCAGGCTGTGGGCCTTGGCAAATGCCACACGGTTTTTTAATTGCCTTTTGTTTAGTGCTGGTTTCTGTGCACTGATTCGACCATGGAGGCCATTTCGAGACAGAATTCTACAAACTGTTCTGGTTGACACAGGGACTTGAGGTGACCAGGCCTGGTGGAGCTCTGCTGCAGTGGAAAAGGGGCTGGCCTTGGATTTTCGAATCAACAAACGGTCCTCCCGAGCAGTTGTCTTGCGGGGTCTGCCGGACCTGGGCTTGTCAAAAACATCTCCAGTCTTTTCAGATCTTTTTCTTATTCTTTGTACTTGACGCTGAGACACATTGAAGGTGTCAGCCACCTCAGCAGTGGATCTGGTCTTCAGCCTCTTGATAATTAACGCTTTGGTCTCAGGGTGGATCTTAGGCATGTTGTCAGAGGTCAAGTTGCAGTTGATGTGAAGGTCTGGTGTGCTGGGGTTCTTTTTATACACACCCACTAATTGATTGATCAGTAACTGATCACAGGTGAGGCTGTAATCTAGGATTGGGTGCATCATATGACAAGGCGACAAGACTTGTCTTGCCAAAATCTGACCTTTCTGTGTTCATTAAATGATCAATCTTTCTTCAGTGAAGCAAATTTATTTTAGTATATTGAGCATAATTTGGGAGGGTTTTAGCTTTGATATGAGACATTTCTAAAACCAATCAATTAATTTAAAGTCAGGTTATAAGCTTTTGTTTCTACAAAATGGATAAGCGACAAGACTTTTGTCAGGGACTGTACTAGGCCTTCTTCAGCCACAGCTGTGCACTATATGATCTTTGCAATTCAGCAAGTCAAATCAATGGAGCCAACAAAGCCCTGGAACATCATGGTGATTTAATATTTAAAATTACAAATTAAAAGGAAGCATAGAAAGAAAACAGGATTAGTTTAAAAAGGCAGGGCATGAGTACATTGTTCTCATTAATGAAGTCACTTTAGTGACTTGTGGTTCAGGCAAAAGGACATCTAATCCCATATACGTCCCTCAAAGCTTTTAATTAATAATAATTTGGATGATAAGAATAGAGCTAATTGTCCTGGCTGCCCTCCCCCACTGCTGGTTTCACACAGACACCTGTCCTCAGTGACCTCTGACCCCAGCTGGAAGTCTCTTTATGTCTCTGTACAGAACACAAATGCTAATCACATTACCTGCAGTAATGTCATATAGTCTACAGAGACAGGCTGGCCTTTTGTCTGTGTAATGCACATGTATTAGTAAGGTTTTTCAATATTAGAAAAACACATATTCAGAACTAAACTGACAGCAGGACAATTCGGTTCCAATTATGGACGCTGGTCATAGAAAGCCAGTTCTAAACCACTCAAAATAAGACTAAGTCAGGACTAAATTTAACTAAACCAAGACTAAACCATAAAACAGAACTAAATCAAAATGACCACTTATAGATTTCCATATTGGCTAAAAATCAGTTACATTTCTTACATTGTGTAAGCCTGTAATTTCCCCTACACACACACACACACACACACACACACACACACACACACACACACACACACACACACACACACACACACACACACAGTGTGGTCTGGGCATGTTTGTTTGGTGTTCACTGTATTTGTGTGCAAATAATTGTCCATTGGAAAGCAGAAGACCCGGGGCTGTTATCTGCATCATTCTTGTTGATGTTTACTGTTTCAACAAATGTCTGGCTTCTGCTGCAGGATCTATCCAAATATCGAGGTGTGCTGATTTCTTTGAGTTCTGCTTTGGTGTTGTGGTCGGTCAAATCATTGGTTTCTCTGATTTAGTACAGTTAAGATCTGACTGTACATTAATCTGGGTGGTATAGTCCTGGTTTATTTTTATATCTTGGACATAATGGTCCTGTTTCAATATAATTTAGTATCTTTTCAATCCTAGCTTAACCTGCTTAGTCCTGGTTTAGACCTGGTTTAAACCTGGTTTAAACTTAGTTTAGTCCAAGTTTTTTTTTTTATTGGTTTAAACCTGATATAGAATCAGTCTGTCCCTGGTTCACACCTGGTTTAGTTTTGGTTTAGACCTGGTTTGGTCTTAGACCTATTTTAGACCTGGTTTAAACCTAGTTTAATCCTGCTTATAACCTTCCTTGTTTGTCTCTACTTTCTCTTAGGTCAAGTGAGGATGACATTTTGTGAGATGGTGAAGAGAGAAGGGACAGATGTGCCGTAGACTCAGCCTGTTGAGCCTCCAGGGAAACTGCAGGGACAGGATTAAAGACAAGAGCCTTGATCAGGAGGTTCAGAGCTGAATGTAACGAAAGCAAAACAACACAGTGGTGTTTACTCTCAAAGAGAAACTGATGCTTATCTCATCTCTTTTATTTAACCAAATGTCAACATGATTATTAAAACTGAATAAACTACAAAAAAGAAGATGTAATAAAGTAGAACAAAGTCTAAAGTTGGACAATGTCTTCTGTTACATTTTTAGGTGAGGTGCAGCGAGAACAGAAACAGAAAAGATGAAGTCTTAGGTCACCACTGCTTAATGAATGCTCTTTATGATAATTATTCTGGCTTGTTTGTGTTAAGAGCAAAACGTATACGTATACATATGCATATGCAGCCCAAGCACAGCCTGATAGACTTGTAGACCACACTTCCAGAGTACAGCCTCTTATCAATTCATAAAAAGAAGGTACTCATCTCTTTAGGGACAGATGTCTGACTAAGCTGCCTCATTAAACTTTTGCAATGGCTCAAGTTGCTAAGCACAGATTTGTCATGTTAATCACTATTTCATCTTTGCATTGTTTCTCCTTATCCACCTCTTATATATAGCCTAGATATATTTTGTATTATTATACTTCTATACTTTATTTTTACTTGTACATATAATTGTGTAATTATGCCTTATTTGACAGCAGTCTCTTGCTATTATATTATATTTTGTTTGTCTAAGTTTAAGTCTATGAAATTCATGTAATTATGTGTAAATATATCCAAATAAGTCTTTTGAAGGTAAATTAATAAAATAAATATAGTATAGAGAGTACAGAGAGAATAATGCACATTGACTTACACTAAATGATTAAGCAGACTGGGTTTGCGTGTGACTCTTTGACGAGGAAACTAATCAGAACCTCCAGCCTTCGGCAGAGGACCATAAAATGCAAACGTGCCTTTCTCTGATACTGGCAAAATAATACAGATCATAAACCGCTGAGCTCGTTATATTGATTTGAAGCAATAGCAGCAGCATCTTGAGTCTAATTAAGATACAAGATAAGCTTATCCTAATAGGCGTTTGTATGTGACACCTCGGCCATATTAGTGTGTGGGAGGGAGATGGTGTTTGCACAGAGCTTTATCAGGCACACACACAATGAGCCATTCACTGCCCACAGAGTCACAACAAAAGCACAATTTACTAACACAAAGAAAGACACCTCCAGCCTACAGGGCATCAGGACCATCAGCTGCTGTTAGCACTGCACATGGGTGACTCCAAACTCAGGTAACAGCCGTATACAGTCACTCTGATCATGTGTTGTGTGCAGAAATATATATTTTAAAGGGCCCATACCACGCTGTTTTCTGATGTTATATTGTTTCCTCATCAAAAACATACTCAGAGTTGTGTTTTGTTTCATCCACACGTTTTACACACAAATCCTACATATTTAGACTAAGAGTTCTTCTCTCAAACACAAAACACTCTGTTCCACCTTGTGATGTCATGTGGTAAATGTTGTGTTTTTAAAGTCAATACACTTTCACTAGGATCATCTGAATAATTTTAGCCCTGTAATTGTCAGTGTCGACTGAACTAAAGGTAAAAGGAGCTGTTAACTTGAATACTGCTGCTTCATGACATCACAAGGTGGAACAGAACATTTTGAGATGTAGACAGAGTAATAATAATGGGTTACTCAAACGTGTAAATGAAACAAAACACAACTCTGGGTATGTTTTTGAGGACGTAACAGCATTCTAACATGTCTTAAAGCTCACAAGAGTCAGTTTTGTGTAATATGGGCCCTTTAAGACTGGGGTTATTAAACTTTTCACACACAGTTCATCTTCAGGGCCTGTTGGGCAAAAATGTTAAGTAGATATTATACATCTGTACCTTTTGTTTTTAGTATTTGATTTGTTCTAGTATTATGTTTTTCTATTCATCTTTGTGAGTGGCAAAGGCTTTCCCCAGAATATTTTCAACAAAACTGATTTCACCTAATTTGGTGCGCGTTCTCAGAAATGTATTAGGGTGAACCACTGTCCTTCATTGAGTCACTACTCAATGATTCATCTAGCAATGTAGTAGCAGATTTGGATAGAGTTTGTAGAGAAAGGGCATCTGGTATAAAACATATAGTTTACTCAAAGCTGCGATAATAGTCCTTTGCATTACATTAATATGTCATTCATTCAAATTCAACTCAGATTTCTCTCTGTCTCTCTCTTTGTCTGGGTTTATAGAGGTATGAAACCTGACCCGCTGATGAGTGGCACACTTCCTGTTTGATTAAAGCAGATTATGGGATGGCCCTCTCCCCGTGTGTCCCCAAATAGAGGTGCGTCCTGTTGATTGATAGGTTTGTTAGACAGGATGATCTGATCAGTGCCCTGCCCTATGACGCACACACTGTCAAGCCCTCATCAAACACCTCACATATACGCCACGAGCAGCTGCTCTGTACAAGGCATAACAAGATGATGCAAAACGACTAGAGAATGTTCAAACTGTGAACAAGTGCCCAAAGAATTTCTATTTGACTATTTTTCACTATGACAGCATGATAGGTAGGACTGCAACTGACGTTTATGTGTTTTTACAAAAACACATTTTAAACCAGATGAATTTAGAAATATCTTTTTGTCTTTTTTTTTGTAATAAAAGGTATTTTGGCATGTATTTTAGACCAAATAACAACTAACATTTATTAAAATAGTCACAATCATTGCCATTAATTGCTGCAGCTTTATTTGAATGCATGTCTCTACGTTTAGTCCGTTTTGTTTTAGAAATGCGACAACAGAGATACAAGACGAAACTGAAACATTCATTTACATCCTGGTGATACAAGATAATACCAATAAATGGGTTTTGAGTGAAAATTTAGCTCCGTTAATTAATTAATGTATCAGGCTATTTCATGAAGAAAATATTGTGTGTGATGTTGTTATGATTATAGAAACATAAATGAATAGGCTGAAGATTGTGATTAGTCCCTTTGAGAGCAGTTTGTTTAGTCTGGATTTGGTTTTGGCGTTCCTGGTCAGTCCTTGTTTGGTCGTGTCACCCTGGTTTGCTCAGCTTAGTAGTATTCAGAAACAAAACAGAAGTGAAACCTGATATGGAGGCGTCATCCATGTGCTTTTTAAATGATCCTGTTAATACGAGAGTGCACAAAGAGCTAAGAAAGACAATTTATTATTGGACAACAACAGGGGCTTCAAGATTAATTGCAATCAAATCAAAATCACAGTTTGAATGGATATAATGAGCAAATTGCAAAGGCTGCAGTTTTTGAAGTACCATCAATTCTCCACAAGCAACAAAATATTATGTAGAAAATCTGTAATCCTGTAGTTTAATTCTGTACAAACATGTTCTGAAATGTGATTTTTGCATTAGTTCATCAGTTCATATTTAGGTCTTTTTGTTAATTCTTCTGGACGCTTTAAACATGTGAACGTTGAACGCGATCCTATTAATAAAACATAAATCATAAATTTAATCAAATGCTTGTCAGAAAAAACACAATTCAGTGTTTTTCCCAAATTGTGCAGTTTATAATGTTGTTGGACATGGTTGAAAGTAAAAACAACTCAGTGCTCCATAATCCAAACTGCTTTCTGATTGGACTGATTGGATTGATACACCACATATTGCATGTCGGGGCAGCTGGAAGTCACAGGCAGGACCTCAGTCTCCTCACCCCACTGTCCCCGGACAACTCCCTTCCCCCTGCATCACTAGACACCAGCAGCTGGCAGCCTGCAGCACTTAGAGGGCCCAGGCTAATCACTGGAGCTCCAACCACCACTATCACCATACCTGCCCCCTCAGTGGCGGGACTGGCCCATCTGGGAACATATGATCGTGTCCTTTTACCTCCAGGAGCTGGCTAAAGTACAGTGAAATGTGAACAGCTGGGGCAGTTCTGCCATTGATCTCTCTTATGTTAGTGTAATGCTGTAGACATGTCCGATGGGAACAACAAGGAAAATGCATGTCTATTTGAAAGACAAATAATAATATTTGTAGATATGAATATACTGTAGATCAGATTTTAATTTTAGTAGTACCAGTAACACTAACAAGTGGTAAAGGTATGATTTTAATAAGAATCTTGCTTGTATTAGGGTCTGTTTAATTTATTGCTCCCTCCCAAACACAGCTGTTATTTGGACAAACTACGAAGGGTCTAAAACAACTGAACAATGCTATTTTTTTTGCAGTTGAGTGAATTTAATTTATTCATTATTAGCGCATATGTACTTTTATACAAATTTATTATTTAAAAATGCATAAATGTGACTAATTTGGACATTTGCTGTATAGTTTTAGAATAGTGTTTTTATTATTATATATGCATCCATATGTTGAAAGCAATATCAAATATCAAGCCTTTACCTTCATATTGAAATTGAAATGTTAGTATTGTGACAACACTAGCACACAGCTCAAATAAAACCATGTACTAAAATAAGCATTGCAAGGACACTTCTAGGGCATTTCCTGTAGCACTTTGATTGCGTAGCACTATTGTGGAGGTGACAATGCAGGGCGTAAAGCAGTGGAGCCATAGTGCTGAGATAAGCCATCATCATCATTAGCAGCGAGCAGATGGCCGCTTGATCAGGGACATTGCTCTGCTCCGGTAGTATCTGTCTAAGTCATTATAGGCGCACACTCCACGCACCAAAAGAGACCAGCCATTTATACGGCCCCAGCTAAAGAGAGTCTATCTGTGTTAACAAATGGCCTCTGACTCCAAATGCATTCATATACATGCACCTTGTTTCCAAGGGGTAAAATATTTTGGATGGCACTGCACTGCTTCTGGCCTGTCCATTGCTCCTGACCGGGTGCCTCACCAGCACTGAAGGAGGGATCGGGATCAGATATGGAGGACAATTTCTCTACGCAGTGACAATTAACTCTCACTTCCTTTTCTTACTGTATGCACTGTGAAACGTAATAGGTAATGACTTGAATTAAGAATATTGTATATTTATTTGAGTAGATATGACTTGACATGTAAAATTATCTATCAATGGCATAAAACATTGTATCTTTTTCCATTAGTGAATAATTTATTTTATTTATTTGTTTAGTTTATTTATGAGACAGGGACAGTGCACAATCCACATTAACCTTAACAGAAAAGAAATATTGTGCCACGCTGTAACACTAGAGCTAATTTCCACCTGGAGTCCCTGGTGCATGTTTCTTTTTTTAGATTTTTAGGTCATTTAAAGTAAATCCTCAAATTTGCAATTTTTTTCAGTTTATTTTAATGCCTGTTTATAGCTGGTTTAGTAGCATAGCTGTTTAAACATTCTGGACCATTGTATCATAAGTAAAAGTTCAAGTATGTATGTCGTCACATTGTTGTCATTTCCAAAACAAACTCATTACAGTATATCAGACTTTCTCTGGGGTATTTGGGGCATATGAGACTAGTGTTGCTGGTGACCATTAAAGTAGATTAAGTGTCTGTATTCTCGTCAGCTCTGGTTCAGAACAGGAGGACTCATTGCTCCTGACACGAGCTGACAGAGAAAACTAAATTTAGCCGCAGGGTCTGTGCGTAAAGTGACGACGGAACAGATGCACGGCACTTTGGCCTGAATACAGATGTACAAATGAGATACTTTTACTCTGTTGGTTACAGAAGAGCTTTGGAAATTGGCCCTCTATACAACAATTTGAGCAAAATTATTTGGGAAAAAACACCAACATGTTTTGACAATTTATCATGTTATTGGAAGGAATACATATTTGATTGTACAGTTCAAATGATGTGCAAGTTGGTATTTGCTGCTACTATGGGCTTCAATTGACATGACAACAACAAAGTAAGAATATTTTAATAATTTAATGGAGATGGGGGCATATACATTCATATTTGTAATGTTAATTTGCAGATCATTAACCCGATTGCCAATTAGCGGTCTTCAGATTAGAAAGTCATACTCTCAGAAGCTCCCCAAGGGCCAGTTTTCCCTATCGATAACATTGTACTTTCCTATGCAATATTGGCAATATTTTTTTGACAAGTGTGGAACCTGATTTGAATTCAAAATCATGGTCTGAGCTTTAAAAACTTGCCGCCCATCCCAAATTTCACAGCTATAATAACGTGACACCTTTGTTATTTTTGTATCACCTTCATTAACTATGACCAAATATTTGTTACATTTTTAGTCCAAGAAAAGGTGGTATTATTGGTGATCTGAAGATTCAAGTTCATAACTGAAACAGAGGCTTTAAAAGATTTTAATATCTGAACATTTGGAAGCTCCTGAGTGAATAGCTGCTGTAGTAGTTGACCCAAATCTGACCTCTTACATATTAATGATTGACACATCAATCATCAATATGTCCTTTCTCCTGCCCAACAGGCATCACAAAGAGCACAAATGCCAGTGTGGACAATACGTGCCCAAACAGTCTATCCCAACTTTAGAGAAGACATATATAGGCCTATTTTCTCTAGTTTTTAGTATAATAACATCCTATTTGTTGCAAACTGCAACTGATAAATGGCTTAGTAATTTAAAAAGGTCCATTGATCATTTCACCCTAGCAAAAAGTGGATTTGCATTTATTATTGTTGAAAAATTGTTACGTTTTGTGTTTAACCTTATAAGACCCACAGTAAAGAAAATGTAATAAACAAGTTAGTCTAGAAAACTGGGTGGAGATGGGAGGTAGGTGAGGTTTTTGTTTTCACCACCATGAGAGTCTAAACTCCAAGGGGAAATATTTCTCTCATGTCCTGTTCTACACCTCCTGCACATTGTTCATTATTCCCTGCCAGGTTTACTCATCAAACGTATTATATTGTCTTCATTTGACTCTCTCTGGGTTGAAATGAGATTTAGGGCGAGCAGTTATAAAAGTCAAATCATCTGATATATGTACAGTATTTCCATAGTGCTCTAACCATAACATAATAGAGCTGTGAGTAAAGCTGGTGTTTTGTGGGTAGACCAGTGCCAGTGTGGACCAGGTCCTGAAGAGGGCGGAGGCCTTCTGCACTTTATGAATAATGAAAACATGACGTAAACAATGCGGTCTCTATGCAGCTCGAGCTGGAGGCGCGCGCACCGGAGCGTGATGCGGTCATGACGTAGGCGGCGTCGTGGAGCTTTAATCCAGTGCCGCAGCAGCGCAGCCGGGAGGTGACAGAGGAGGGGGTAGCACGGCCGGACCGGACACCGATGGAACTCAGGAGCTAGGCTATAGGCTGCTACCAGGCCCGATCCAGTAGGACTTTAGATAGACGCGTAAAAATCACCCAGCAAAGCCGACGACAGGAACGAGCCGTATGTTAGCCTAGGCCAGACCCCCTCCTCTCTGTCTACTGACTATTCAAAGGCGAGCACTGTCAAAGAGCTCTTCAAACGCTTGTCGAAATACATTCACTGACTTAACATTGTGTATATCGACCAAAGCGGAACCGGAGGAACCGTCGACGCTCTGTCCCGGTTCGCCCTTCAGCTGCGCCCCCGCTGTCTGTATCAGCTGCTGCGCATCAGCGAAACATGCAGGATGAGCCTGTGGGGGTGACCAGTACACACTCACCCCCGTCTAACGGCGACAAGGATAGCGACAGCGGCTCTAAACCCACCGAGAAACGACCGGACCACCGCCACAGTCCTGACAGTCAGCTGTGCGCGTTAACGTCCGTGTACAACCTCTTGAACCAAAGGACTACTTTCACCGAGCCTTTTTACCCGACGCTGTCTATCAGTGACCTTCAGCACAGTCATAAAATCCATCTGCAGCCTGGTCTGAGCCCCCCGCTGGAGAAGACAGACACCCGGCTCTGCGCTCACTCTTCCCTGGAAGAGACTCAAACTGATGCTGCGTCGCCATCGCCCACTTCCGTAAAATCGATTCAAATGGACTCCCCCATCGCCCACCACAACGGCAATGGCAGCAGCACCGCCAGCATGTTATCCGGGGGTCTCAGCGCCTCTTTCCCTAACCCCACCCAAGAGATGCAGAGCGCCAGCGGGGGGTCCACCTCACCTTCCCTTCCTGGTTTCGGTACCCCGTGGTCGGTCCAAACCAGCTCCTCTCCCCCGCCCGCCCCCATCAACCCCGTGCACACTATGAACCAGATGCCCAGCACAGATTCAGACTCCAACAGCTTCTACCCCGGCATCCCCTCTTCCATAAACCCGGCCTTCTTCCAGAGTTTCTCGCCGGTATCGGCTAATCCGTGTCCCGGGATTAACGTGCAGGGCTTCAGTGGTCCTTTCTCCCCGCAGATGAACGTGCCCCCGCCGCCCCAGAGCCGCAGGTCCCCGGTCAGCCCCCAGATGCACCCGCAGCAGGGCGCCTTCCTCCAGCAGAGAAACAACTACAACCAGCATCAGGTGAGCGCACGGCACACGCAGGTCACACTTATGGCCGCCATTACCTCCTCCACTTCCGGTTGTATCTTCTCCATCATGACCACCAGTCTGCGTCAGGGAGAGGTCAAATCAGGATTTTATGCATAATCACTATAGCGGCTACTGGAGGGTCCATAAAGCAGCATCTTGTGACACATGCCTGAGCTTTCTGTGGGCTAAAGGCAAATGCCATTTGAGCCTAAACAATGTCTATAGGGGCATGTTCTGACATGTTCAGTGTATAAATGTTCCCTGTCATTCATTTGTGCCAAACTAAACATCAGTGTTACTGGTACACCATCTAGGAGTAACCTAACTATTAGTAATAACCCCCTACACTGACCATACTTTCACCCCACATACAAAGTCATACAAAATATGTCTAAAATAGGCCACAGAAGCAACACTTTAAGTGCATTCAGAGCCTGCACCTCTGCTTAATGCCAATATTCACTTCTCAATTAAAAAAAAAAAATTCACATTTCTCCACAGTGTTGTCCTGTCATCTGTTTAGACAACAAAGCTCTCTCAGAGCCTATAAAAGGATGGGTAAATCTGGTGATCAGAGCATCTCTGAATACTGCTGCTGTTCTTTCCTGGAAGAAGGCAGTGGGAAGTGGTCACATGACTGTGGCTGGTCCAATACAAAGGCACTGATGGTTTGATGGTGCCTTCAGTGGTCCAGTGAAGTTGGAGGACATTATAGCGCTGATGGTGAGGACATGTGGGGTCATGGGCTTGTGTAAAGACACGGTCACTACACACTGAATCAGATGGTGCATGAGACCTGTGTGTTTCCTCATATGATTTGCAAACAGGGCGTGGATTCCTCTGAGGCTGCAGCTTTTGCATCTCATGCATCGTTGACCTTTAACCTCTGATCCTGGGTAGATCCGCATGCAAATACTTTCAAGATTCACAATGAATAAATATAATCTAAAAATTGTTTCAATTTATGGGCATATCTCTGCAAAATTCAGTCTGTCTTGCCCTTTCTGGCTGCATGAATAGACATGTAACATTGGTTTATTGTCTTGATATTATAAGGGTACATATTTTTTATTGTTTACATGTTTTTTATTGTTTTATTGTCTTGATATTATAAGGTTACATATTGTTAAATCATTTTGCCTGTATTAAAATATGATTAGTAGTGATACCAAATATTAGCAAAATTTGATTATGTTTAACATTGTTCTCAATAACATTATAATGTGATTATTATATTCACTGTTCTGTTTTCACATTTATATTTAGCATATGTACTTAGAGAATGGTCATATATAGAAAGCCTATGAGTAACATGGCATTAGTTTAGTGCCCACTGCTGCTATGCTAATGCTCAAGCCGTCTCAGTCATACTTATGAAGCAACTCCTCATATCTGTCATTTATTCAGTCATGTGACTATTCCAGTTTACATTGCAGAAGGATTTGTTTAACTGCAGCAAACACCGAGTGTTGATAACCTTGTGTGGAATGGGCAACTTAAACTTCAGATAAATTTGACTGGTCACAGTTGTGCTCTAAACATGTTTGTAACTATTTGCAAAGGAGAAGCTGTATTTAGTGAGATGATGTGAGCATGAGTGCAGGGAGCAGGTGCCGACTGAGTGCAGTGTAACTTACACTAGCAGTGCACGAGATGCCTGGTATTAGACTTAAAGCTCTAAAGCTTCTTATCGCTCCTCGTTATACTAGCACAGTGCTTCTCAAACTGGTTTGAGAAACAGTTGTAATGGTTTTCATGTGTCTTTTTCAATGTAGGTTCTGGTAAGGGGTGGGGGATAATGGCCAAAAGGAATACTTCCTTTTTATTTAGATAAAGAGATGATATTTGTGAAATCAGTGTCCAAAACTGTACATGTATCATGTCTGGTTTGAAGTTCAGTTATTGCACAAAAATGAATGAACATTACATACAAAAATGCATATCCATCCTTTAACATTTTGATGGAAACATTTGACGATATCATTTTGACCAAATAAACTTTTGTCCAGTTGACACACTGAATTTCTCCTTTTGCCATTTTGATGGTAGTGTTATTCATCAACTTGTGGACTGTTTAGCCCAAGCTTAATGTTGCACATTTTGTGCCTGTACATTTAGCGTGAAATTGTGATCAAAGTTTTCATGACATAAATATGCAATTACACTGACCAAGCCCTCCCTGTGTTTTGTTTGTCACCTGTGTAGCCTATGGTGAAGCCCTCTCCATGGAGCAGCCACCAGGGGAACAGCTGGGGTTCCGGGGGGATGTCCTGGGGCAGAGACCACCGTCGAGGGGGGAGTGGCCTGGGCATACCTGGGTCCATCAGCCACCTCTCTCCACTCAAAAAGCCCTTCTCCAGTAACGTCATTGCACCCCCCAAGTTCCCACGCTCCGCCGGACCTCTGGGACCCAAGTCGTGGATTGAAGAGAACATGTTTCGCACAGACAGTAACAGCAACTCCCTCCTGCCCCTCCAGGTGAGTCTATATAGGGACTGGTCTGTTTAAATGAGGGGTAATGGTAGGTCTGGTTTGTTTTGGTGGCCACATATTTTTAAGAGAAGAAATATTTAATGCACAAAATATCAATATTAATAAATTGTGCATTGTTGGTAAATGGCTAACAACCAACTAAATGCATGTGTTTTGTAGAAATAGTGTAAAACTAATTTTATTTTTGGTGGGCGTTTCACCTTTCAGAGATTACATATTTGGTTTTAAATTGTAAAGTGCTATGGCGCAGTTCTAATCTTTCATTAAATATATGTTTTTTCATGTGCAACAAGATGTACTGATACCTATAGTATATCACTATATAGTAGTCGTAGGGTAGTGATGATTGTAGTTACTGCTACTACTACTACATATTCAAGTAGACGTAGGCATATTCTTCCACCATATAGGCTACCACATACTGTATTGATTTGTTAATAACACACCACTCATACAAATACTAAACAGCCAAATACGTGTTACACATTGGAGGTATTCCTTTGCTGGAGAATTTCAATACAACTTTCAATACAACAGCAGAGCGGCGGCTGTGAAGTGATGCTGTGATGTTTTTGTTTGGGGAAGTTATTGTCAGAAGAAGACAACATTAGAAAGTGCAGGGGGAGGGTTTTTTGGTGGCTGTTTGTATGACGTCAAGCCTCTCCATTGAAGTAATAGTGGTACATTTTGCATTTCAGTAACAGGGGAGGGGTCCTAACTGACTCACTCTGCACGACTGAAGGAGTGACATAGTGGGGGCAGGGTGACAGGGCTTTTTATAAAGGTGTGCTTCAGGTAGACGAGCTGGCATGGGACAAATCTGCAAGAAAAGAATGAAAATGCTAATGCTACGTTGACGTGACATGTGTGGTACTGTGTTTTTGGTAGTGGGTATTGCGGATTGATTAGAGTGACCGGATGGGATTGGCTGAAATTCAGGATGTTTTTTTTTTTTTTCCTTATTCAAAGATCAAGTCTTTCATTAATATTTCTGCCACAAGAAAACAACATAAAAATCATGAACTTAAAATGTCATGGCTGAAAAATGACAATGCACACATGCCGGCCCACGACCAATTTATTGCTGCACATTCACTGTCCTCGCGCCTGTTTGTAAAAAAATAAACAAAATAGATAGATTGCCGGGCCACTTAGACACTTAGCAGCCGTCAGGGGCTGCGTGCAGTCGACTCAACCTCTCTATGAACAGTTTTTAATATTTATCAGAAAATAAATACTCAATATTCTGTTTGAGTGTAATTTTCAGGACATTTAGGGCTGGATTCGGAATTCGGGACAACAACTTAGATTTCGGGACTGTCCTGAATTTTTCTGGACGTTTGGTCACCCTAGGTTTGATTTGTGATTTGTTTTTCAATTCAAGCTTCACACAGCGTACTTTTACTGGGAGCATTAACACTACTTAAAGCTCCATACTGTAACTTTTTAACCCCAAAATAGACATCAAATATTATCTTAATATTATTGCAAGCACTCTTTGGGATTTGTAGCCTTAGTGTTTTGTGTTAAAGTAGTTTTATGTTAACGTAGTTGGGATAAAGACGATTTGTGTTTCATCTGTGTACACTCAAAGTATGTTCAGTAGTGAACACAAGAACTCCTTCACTTTGTAGTTCATGAACTAATAGCCCAATAAAGTACCTTACCTTATATGAGAGTTTCCTTCTTTTTAAACAAATAACAGATTGGATTTTATTAGTCTTTTCAACAGAATCAAAACAGACTCACTGAAGGGACAATAATAGTATGACAAAGTTGCTTTAAGCTCAAATGATTATCAATATCACTGCCAAGAAACACAGCACTTCCTATTCCAGGAAGCAGCCCCGGCACACAGGATTGTTCATTTCCATAAACAGTTTTGAATCCAGGATTTTTCAGATTCCAAGTCTTTTCCTTCCTTCCTCTCTGTTTTATGTTTCGTGGACACATTAGAGAGAGAAGGACTGAAATATTATCCAGATACACACAGAATATTCAAATGTTACACTTTATAGGTTCAGACAACTCTCCAACTTTTTGTCATGTTAAATGTGATTGTAGCAATAGAAAGCAAAAGTCATGAGCAATACAATAGTCCAAATAATAGTTTTGACTATAGATCTAATAATTGGATTTGGAATATTAAAAAAGAAATGTATATAATGAGCATGAAAAATATTGTTATATGTTATGACACCTGTGCCTTGTATCTCAGTACATGCCTCTCCAGGTCAGTGTGACTTTTCTCTCTGGGAACAAGTCCAAGAACATACCTTCGCATAACCCCTAATGGGAAAAATACGGAAAGAATGTTAATCCAAACGTGAGTTAGTTAGACTTAAAATCTTCAGGCATTTAAAGCCAAGGACTTAATTACTACACAGTAATCTAAAAGGCTTATATATGTGTGACCAAAATGTGAGCTTATCTAAGTAGAGTGGAGTCTACTTACATTCCACTAGCCACCAAAAGATAATCAGATTAAAGTCTAAAATGATTTCTGTCACCATTGATTTTTTCATCAACATTTCCTATTTTTGAACAGGAATGGTATTAGTGCTTAATCCAGCAACTATACACTGAGATTTCTCCTTTTTCCATGGATTCCACCTGGACGACTGAGGGATTCTACACACTTAGATTTGAAATGTTTTTTGTTTTTTTTTAGACAATCTTTATTGATTCACAAAGGAAATCATTTGGACACAGTAGCTCACACACCACCATATATTATAATAATACCAACAAAGCATAAAATATAAGCAAAAATATAAATGGTAATGGTTGCAGCAAAAATAACTAGAGACTGGCGTACATGGTAAGAAATGTGAATGGAAGATTTTTACACAGAATAGATTTTTACACAGAATAGATGACTGGTTGATCCTGTGATTTGCATGAATAAGTAAGACAATCTCTCCATAATTTGTTGACACTTGTGTTTCCAGGACCGCTCTCGGATGTACGACAGTCTGAACATGCACTCCCTGGAGAGCTCCCTCATTGACATCATGCGTGCCGAGCAGGATCCTATGAAAGGTAAGGTTGCCTTCCTTTCCCTTTCTCTCTGCCCTACCAGGTCAAATGGACAGATCGGGTTTACTCTGGGCAGACAGAGTGTGTGTACTAGACCAATGCAAAGATCCAGGCCTGTGTGCTCATTTTCCACTTCAGCTGAAAACTATACTGTCACGAGATGTCTTTAATTGACGCGAAATACTAGTAGTAGTAGCAGGAGCAGCAGTAGTAGTAGTTTTAAGAGCTGGAAGCAGTATTAGTATAAGTTGTAGTTGCTCTAACTATTGAACTGCAGTGATAGTAGCAGCAGTATGCATTGAAGTAGTAGTAGCAGGTGTAGTAGTGTAGTAATAGCTGCCAATAAGAATAGAAGTAGTATTGTACCTCAGAGTACCATTAAACACTGTAAGGTGGCTTAATAGTAATATCTGCTATACTATATATTTTCAATCCAATTAATACTGTAATAATAATAATCATCCAAAGTCATTGTTATAATAAACCCACATTTCTTCTTTTATCAATGTGATTTGCTAATTTGCTTGGGTTATTTTTGTGTTTATGAAGATACTTTGATCCATACATCGATACTGACCTGATAAAAAGCCAGTACATGGAGTGATGTTGTTTTGCAGCTGTAGAGGAGGTAGATTGGCAGTAGCAGAGAGTGTAGCCTGACACTGGCCTCAGAGGCTCAGCTGCTGGACATTAGAGCAGCAGTGTCAAATAACCTGCTCTAAATGAGACTGGTTTACAGCTCACAGTTTAGCTCCACTAAACCACCCACCAATAACAAACATACTGTGTCAAACATAGTCAAATTAAGGAAGAATAGTGTCATAGTTAGAGTTACCTCAAGTATTTGTCTTGTATACACACATTTTGTTTATAAATGTTAATAAATGACTACCACAAAAATGTAATGTAATGTGTTAAATATGAAAAACATAATAATATCATAACTGTTTTAAGTATTGCCATTGCGATTAGCTTTGCAATATACGACTATGTTCAGAGTGCACATTGTAAACTACCAGGAGCATTAACATTTGAGAGAGGACTCATAAATTAATACAGAAAAAAGATTTAAACTAGACATTTTTTATATAAAAGGTATATAAAATAAAACTTCTTATAAGACATTCTATTACCTAAATAATTCCATTTGATAACTGCGCCTACTCAAATTGTGATTCTATGTTATATTATTATTATACTATATTATGCAGCCCTATTAAACATATTAAACATATTATGTCCCTAATTTTATATCCTGTATTGTGTGTTAGAGATGTCTGTCTTGTAACATTGTATTATCCTTTAATTACCACAGAAATTGACAGCGATAGTGACTCCAGCATGTTAGACCATATTAATTATTGTGGATTAATTACCCAGCCACATTCAGCATCCCGTAATATTAGGTCAAATAGGTGCTGAGTTTTTTGTTCTCCGCAGCAGTATCAGCAGATGGAGAGGACATGGAACAGTGCGGAGAGCAGGAGAGGGCCATCCAGGCTAAATTTAGACCCAATGGTGCTTTGACACACTGCGTATGACAGCCTGGAGAGGAGAGGAGGAGAGGAGGCGAGAGAGCGAGGAGGGCACTGGGCACTTACAGAGCTCACCACAGCTAACAAAACACGGACAGGGTGTAGCATGAAAGAGTGGATCAACTATTGTGGTAGGACAGCTGGAAGAGGTGAGCAGGAAGGGTTACATGTTTAGCAATTAGCACATTCCAATAAGATGGATATGAATATTAGTGATTTAACACTAATCCTCTGTCACTAGTCCTCTGTCTTGGCTTTACATTAAACAATAAAAAGACAGAAAATCAGGAAGTGACTTGTAATTATATATAAAACCTAATAGGTGCACTATGTAATTTTAATTGCTTTTTTCCATAGTGACTGTTGCCTGCTATGTTCCACAGTATGGCATTCATTCAGTGACAGGTGTTTAGTGCAAAAAACAATAATTCTATACATGCATTCTTGCTATGAGTGGCATCAGCTTTTCACAGATCTGACCTGTAACTTGGCCTGCTTGTCTTCATGTTGATGGATAAGTTTAATGCCGTACTGTGGAACATTTAAGACACAGCAAAAACATCTCCATTAAGACAAGCAGGTGTCAGATCAGTGGCGTAGCGTAGCTGCACAGAGCCCCGGTGCAAAAGACTTGCAACCCACGCCATTTCGATCCATCCCTGTGCGACAAACATAAATCCATTTCTGTTTATACTGAGTGGGGCCAGTGCTTGCCCGCGATGGGTCCTCAAAGTGCTGTGGGTTACATAGTGTATCTTTGAATGCTTGCAACAAAAACAGAGCCCCCCCACACACATGCAAAAATTATTATTTATTCGTTTATATAGTTATTCTCCTCTATCAAATGACATAACTAGGATTTAAAACCTTATTACAAACATGACAGCTAACTAAAATGTCCTGTAATACAGTCTTGTGGGTACATATTTCAGCTGCATATTCGACATTGTCCAGCCTGATTATCCAGTTGTGTTTGTGAATAAATAGCTCTTTTCTTCCTTGTGCCGCCCGTGTGACCAATCCGCTGTGGTGCGTTCAAAGACAGCCATTGTAGTTGTGTTTTTCCTGTTGTGATGCTGCTGTCTGACCCTGTCCTCTCCATCTGCTCTGTCTGTGTTCCTCCTCTTATAAATGTGTGCGTGCGTGTGTGCGTGCATGTGTGTGTGTGTGTGTCACATCAGGCCGTGTGGGATGCCCTTACCCCGGGGCAGAGGGCCTCCTCATGCTCAATGGTAATTATGATTTAGTTCTGTCTGTGTTCCCCCCCTGCGTGCACTGCATCCCACTCAACTGTGAGGGCCCAGTACATTTACCCTATACGCTTCGCAGATCAGATCATACACGCTAATGTTTGTAGTACTACGTGTATATAGTGTGGTACTATAGTGAAGTGTCCCTCAAGCACTTGGCAGGGAGTCAGGTTAAAAATTCTACTAGGATATTATAGATTATTATTTCTGTATTCTTCTTCAGTCTTGTTTGCTTGTCTGTTAAAGCCTTTAACCTAGAGATATAGTTGTTCCTTTTATATCAACCTAAGCTTTTTTTATTTTCAGAACTGATACAGCTGTTGTACTCTGCCTCTAAAATAATAGTGTTTTATATCTGTCTCAGTGGGACAGTCGTAGATCACATTTGGAAATAATTATGAAACATTTTTTGGTGATTTTTACACATTACTACTGACAATACTAAATACATTAGTATTTCCACTTAATGGAAGAAAGGGTTGGATTGTTCAAATGTATATCCAGCTGAAATGTGCTCTTACTTCTCTACATGCAGCTAGAGGCTATGGGAGACGTCGAGGTAAATTTGAAACAACATTTTGTGGCTTTTACTGTGGCATGCTTACAGCTTGAAGTGGCACCAAACTGAGGCCTCAAGTCTGGAACTAGTGGATAATTAAAATGAGTAAATCATTATATAATATCAGTTAAGACAAAAGTGATAGGAGTAAAACTAGAATGGTGATACCAGGTCTCAACATTGGCCCATGACCTTAACAGCTTACTGCAATAACTGCTTTGTGACGCACAGCTTGCTTTTTCCACTTCTCCAGTTTCCAGAGTTAAAACAATGGGAAAATATTTTTATTTTGCATTGTTAACTTGAAATGAATATTGTACCAGAGTGTTGTTACCTAGACAACAGATGGTGATTGGACTGAGTGGAATTGTGTTTGTGATTGCTTCTGCTTTATGTGCCTGTATTTTATTAGCTCTTGGACTAAATTAGATTATTTTTTTCATCAGGTCGCTCATCTCTGTTTCCCATCGATGACAATCTCCTTGACGACGGCCACATGAACCAGGGCATCCCGGGACTCAACTGTTACCCGCACCAGAACGGGGAACGCATTGAGCGCTTCTCCCGAAAAGTGTTTGTGGGAGGTCTGCCCCCCGATATAGATGAAGGTGAGGGAACATTTTTGTTACATTGTTGATACAAATGTTCTGTTTATTCTCATGTCTCTTTTCTGTATTGCTCAGATGAGATAACATCCAGTTTCCGCCGCTTTGGTCACCTGGTTGTTGATTGGCCGCACAAAGCAGAAAGCAAGTCCTACTTTCCACCTAAAGGTATAAGAATTACAAACACATTTTAATTTGATGATTCTATAACATAAAAATCAAACAAAGTCATGCCACATCAGATTTATTTTCCATGTTATGCATATGAGATATGAGAGTGGTGATTGGTTGGAGCATTTTAGTAACTCAATATCTATATTGTATGTTTGAATTTATGATAGTCCTATAGCAATGTATAAATCATAACTAAACCAGCATTAAACTAGGATTTGGCATGCTTTAAAACCTATCATTTTTTTCCTTTTACTTTATTTGATAATCACATTTGTGATAAAGATTTTACAAATATTTGGTAAAAATCATGTTAAACTTTATAAATTGATTCTCCTTTTTAATAAGACCAAGGGTATTTACAATTGAAATTAATTTCTCAAGTAAAAAATGCTAGAATCATAACATTTTGTTTTTCCAGAAGCCTAAGCTTTGTTTTTCACATGCTAAAATAAAAACAGTGGACAATATATGACCTAAATAATAGCTACCTTTGAGATTTGTTAAATGCATTGAAACTGATTTGACTGTAACAAACAGCCCTAGTTTTGTGTTTTCCTCTCAGCAGCAGTGCTATGTGAGCGTGTGTTGTGGCCATATGTTGTTTGACCGTGCTTGTGTCTCCAGGATACGCCTTCCTGCTGTTCCAGGAGGAAAGCTCTGTCCAGGCTCTCATCGAGGCCTGTATGGAGGAGGACGGGAAGCTCTACCTGTGTGTCTCCAGTCCCACCATCAAAGACAAGCCTGTGAGTAACACCCACATAGTCCTTATCACGGCATTACAATACACTCAATGCTAAAATGTACATGATTTCACCACAGTGGTTTGAATACTCATATTAAACTATACACCAGTTTGAATGTAACACTAATGTAACAATTATTTTTTTTATTTTTTTGTGTTACCGTCTTGTTGCAGCTGTTGAGTCATTGCATAAACTTTGGCTTTTGAAAACATTGCTAAGACAAATAGTGAATTTCAAGTGGCACTTATCTATTTTTGCAAATGAGCTCTTCAAATATAATAAAGTGAATGTTTTAAGCACTGTGGAAATCAGACAAAATGAACACTGCTGCTGATGACAATATTACAAGCCAAGAAACTCATTTTGTTTATTAGCAATTACCCCAAAACTTCAACAGTAGCTAGCTTGATTTGACTTGTTATGAAAGACAAATTCTTCATTTTCACCTGTATAATGATTAAGAATTTGATAAATCTTGGGTTTAATTCAGAAAATGTTTTTAAAGTTGCTTTGTGCTTATATTGCAGGTTCAGATCCGCCCTTGGAACTTGAGCGACAGTGATTTTGTGATGGACGGATCTCAGCCTCTGGACCCCCGTAAGACCATCTTTGTGGGAGGAGTGCCCCGCCCCCTCAGAGCCAGTAAGCACAATAATAACAGAAATACTGCTATATTCTTTTAGTTTTTTATACGTTTTTTGGTGTCTTTTTATGCATGCATTTTCCATGTACTAAATCTGTGTACTTCTGTGTGCAGTTGAGTTGGCGATGATCATGGACCGTCTGTATGGAGGAGTGTGTTACGCTGGGATAGACACAGACCCTGAGCTTAAATACCCAAAGGGGGCGGGGCGAGTGGCCTTCTCCAACCAGCAGAGCTACATCGCAGCTATCAGTGCCAGATTTGTCCAACTGCAGCATGGAGACATTGACAAGAGGGTGTGTGTGTGTGTGAACTCACAATTTACTGTTACACCGGGTCATTTTGTGCACCAGTGTACATTTTGTTTAAGCTATTGTTATTATCACCAACATCACTGAACAGAACACAATGGAAATGGAATGTGTTCCTGTTTTTTAAGTGCAAGCTTTCATAAAAACATGGAAGGAGTGAGCGCTTCATGGGATTTTTTCTTAGTTAAAAGTCCAGAACAAGTCAAGAACAAGGCTCAAAGCTAACAAACAGTGAAGATGACTATGCCTGTAGTATAAAAACTTACATGTGATAGATTAAAAAAAGCAGTAATAAATGGTCTGGGACACTCTGCACTCTGGAAATATTATAAAAGCCCTTTATTGGTTACATGGGATGGGTAAGCTTTTTTGTTTGACTCAGTGCTTAGAAATTAGGAAGAATATCCATTCGGGTAGCAGCAGTGGCTACCAATGAAAGTGGAAATGTGTAGAAAATGACATTTGGACATAAAAAATGTAATTAGTTCTACCAAGAACTGAATGTCTCTCCCTGGCTTTCATCCCCATAGTTAAATTGGGCAGTCAAATCAAACATAAAAACAAATAAAAGGCTAAATACAGTCCTAATTCTGCACGGTCATTTATAGCTGTACCATTTTTAATTGATTCTGCGCTTTTTTTCAGGTGGAGGTGAAGCCCTATGTCCTGGATGACCAGCTGTGTGATGAGTGTCAGGGCGCTCGCTGTGGGGGGAAGTTCGCTCCCTTCTTCTGCGCTAACGTCACCTGTCTCCAGTACTACTGTGAGTTCTGCTGGGCCAACATCCACTCACGGGCCGGCCGAGAGTTCCACAAGCCCCTGGTCAAAGAGGGCGCTGACCGACCACGGCAAATCCACTTTCGTTGGAACTAGAAAGAACCCACCACAATGAGTGCGAGGGAACCCATGGTCTCGCTGCCTCTCCTGCTTTCCTGTCAGTATAATCCTGTACGTAGCACTAAACAGTATATTCGAGACATATATATCTATATCTTTTGTAGCAGCCAAACACCACAAGCCTATGTTTTTCACCAAATCTCCCCTTCACATCTCAGGCTGATAACAACCTTTTTGTGGTACGTTCATCTTTTCTAAACGGAGATTTAAAATGAAAAAAGAAGAGATTGATTTTTGTAGGTTTTTTTATTACCATTATTTTTGTATGTGAGATTTCAAAGTAGATATGGGAATGTTTTTTGCATGGGGGCAGCTCGTCTGTCTGTCTGTCTGTCTGCTGCTATAGCCACCCGACAACAGTGCGTGAAGTGCACATTTGTTAATGGGAAAAAAACCTCAATTCTTTTACGTCTAGGTCATGACCAAAGGTAGCAACAACATAGGAAGTAACAAAATACAATTGTTTCTTGCCATAGACTCAAAATTCATGAAAACAGAAGTGTGATACCTCAAAATCCCAATTCTGGTTTCTGCTAACTATATTCACTCCAATGAAAATTTAACAAGCTCTTTAAAGCTTTGCTGCTATGTATACATACATATAAGTATAAGGATTATATTTAACGCTATTAGTAACGAGAATCACATCAATTACAATGCAGTATGCACTCAACCACTTATGGCCCCCAATGCCATGAAAAGTGCATGTTTTTTCTATAGGCTTAGCTTCACAAAAGCATGCAGGATACATGTGACTTTGACAAAACACAGCAAAGATAGGTGTAAAAATGTGGCGATAATTTAAGATATTTAATTATTATAGTAAGTAGCATGAACATCTAATACAGGTGTTTAGAGGAAAAAAATTACAGACATAAATAATGAAACACTATTTAAACTTGCATGTGTCGATGTTTATCTGTTGTTTACATACTAAACAAGACAAAAAGTGATATTGGTTCTACTGTAGATTTAGTGGATGCCATCTTTTTTGATACGGTGGCCTGTATGGCAAAAAATACCCTTTTGAGAAGCAGAGTGGTGTTCCAGTGGTCCGTGTTTCGTGTTGTCCCCGTGCTGTGTGTGCTTTACGTCGACCGAGGCTCTAGTTTAGTAACAGAGAGGAGAATTCAAACATCTTTTCTGCCTTTAACCTGCTAAATAATGTATGTTTCCAAAGCTGATATATGAGTTAGCAACACCACGGCAGACCAAAATAGCACAGAGAATGACTTACAGAGGTCATTGGTCAACTTGGCAATGTCTTTACTGAAATCTCTTTAATGAAAAACGTCTGATGGCTTGCTTGAATTTTGGATTATTCTTATGGGACAATCTTTACGTGAGGATTGACATTTTTGTCAGTCTGTTTTGGTACTGTAGCTGTGTCACTTTTATGTCGATGTGATTTTGTCTTTTTCAGTGTTCAGGTGTGTGCTGTTACAAAACTAAAATGAGACCTATTGGAGATTTATTTACCGGCGATAATTTCAGTTAATGTCTTGTGTGGATTACTTAACTTGTCACTGAACCCCCTATTTGAAACTTTTTATATTATGCACTACTTTTCTATATACCCCCACGCCTGTTACTTTTGCCCCAATGTGAGTCTCCCCCAAAAAATGACAAAACCGCCTATTTATAATTACAGATGATTTATAAAATTTTATTTTTGCATACGTTAGGATGTAGTGAAGCAGTGGTCTTAAGTTATTATAATATATGTTGTGTACACCGGAATTAAATATTTTCTATAATATATTCTAATGTAGTTTTGATGTTGAGGGCCGTGGGAGTCAAGTTGTAATTTTGACTTTTTGGGGCTTAAGTTCTCACAATATATCGTCACCTGTAACACTTGACTTGTGCTGTTTTTGTGCGATTTTCTATGTTAAAACACTGTTACTTTGTTCTGTATGTCTTTGTTTTTGTAAAGAAAATCATATTTATTTCACTATTTTTGTAGACAAATGACTTGATTTTGATTGTATTTTTCTATTTATATATTATACAATTTATTTACCCCCCCCTTTCCCCAATTATGTTACATGGTAAGACAAAGAATCATGTCATTAGGAGCAGCATCGACTTTTGTATTGTTTTAATTTGAAGGAGGCAAACATATGAAGGTTTAATTTTGTTCTTGGGCGAAACTTGAGATCCCCTGTCCTCGTAGATGCTCTGAAACTTGAATAATAACACATTTTGAAAGGCTGACTAACCTCGAATCTGTGTTGTGACGTGCAATACTGTTTCTAATGTTTGTATAAAAGTAAGATCTACCGTGTAAACCTTTATATAATGCAGATTTTATTTTTTTCATTGCATATTTTGCAGATTTCTGATCCACAGTGTCATTTTTTACTGTCAGAAAAATGAACCCCTGTTTTTTCATTGCAACTATTTTTAAATCCAGATATCTTTGTACTGATGTAAATGATTGTAGTTATTTTGGATAGTGTTTTGCTAACAAAAGGAGAGACTTTTTCATGCATATTACTAGTTTCTTTTCATCTTGTTTTTCCCACATTTGTTTTAATTTAATAGTAACGGATTACTTGTAATTATTTTTCATTCTAAATGTCATTGGTATTATTTTGTACTTTTATGTGAAAATACACAATATGTAATTTTAAGAAGCTAATTGCTAATATATTATTTGAATTTATTTTTTTGAAGCTAAATATTTGTAATTTTACTGTCAAATTTACTAATTTTTAAATCTAATTTGTGTATAGACTCACAAATGTGTTTGGTTTGCTTGGATTGTAATTATTACTGAATGGTTCTTTGATATGCAAAATGATTTCTGTTTATTTTTATTTTGGTTTTGTATTTAAATGGGGTGTTGATTGCGACCTTTTGTTTCTTTCACTTCCTAAATAAAGACCCATTTTGTTTGGAAATATTACTGCTGTTTGGTGTTATTATATAGGCCTATAGGGTAGCTCAAATATAATTATTTTAACCCTGAGTAAAGTACGCTTTCAAATAATCACAAATAGCAGGTTATATGAATATTGATGTTTTGTTTTTTTTTTTTGTTTTTTTTTTAAATCCTAAGCAAAACATAAAGACCATGCATTAAAATAGAGCGATAAGATGTGCTATGAGCAAGATCTCTAGCACCATCTAGAGGTCACCACACAGAACGGCACTCCCACTGAGTGCAGTCTATAGTCCTAATAATGTTTACCAACGTTGGTTAATGCAGAAACATCTGTTGGGATATTTCTCAGTAATTAAACCGAGAAACACAAAACAATTATGAAAGTTACGTAACGTCACTGTGCCACTGGTTGCTAGGCAACATGCCGTAAACATGCTCAGCTAACGCTAATTTTAACGCTAGCTAGAATTTAAAGTTTATAATTGTGTCTGGGGTCAAATCTTCTAATCCCAGGGACAGAGCTTTAAAACAACGAGCCTAACCTCTGCAGGTAAGAGGATACAGACACATTTAGACAAAACTGTGCGTGTTTATGTCACGTTTTATTAGGCCAGGCTCAACGAGCAGGGTTTTGTCATCTCATATCTTCATATCATCTGATAACTTCGCCTTATTAAAACATAATAATAATAATAATAATAATAATAACAACAAATCAGTTATATAGTGTGTCTTTGTTACTGAGAAAATCTTTTTGCTTTGAAAGTTAAAAAGTCAGACTTCCATTCTAACAAACACACAGATTAGTACGATACCAGATTTTCTCACATCAACAATGAATTGTCACTTAACGTTGTGAAACTCAGCCTGGGTGAAATTAAATGGATTTGTGCTTAGATGCAAATCTAAAAGTTGTGATTGTTTACAGATATCTTCAGACAGAAAGGCACTTGGACACTTTCATATCAGTGGTCAGGATGCCCCGATCAGCTGTGTCCCGGAAGTCAGTGGCAGGGCATCTGGCACAAGACACAGAGCCAGAGGAGCTGGTCTCAGGCCGTTTGACTCAGGCACAGTGGACAGAGATGCCGGCATATGAGGAGGCAGAGGAGGCAGTGGCAGAACTCATGGAGATATTACTCAACAAGGTCATGGATGGGTGTTTCAGGGCAGAAATCAGACAACAGGTAAATGAAATGCCCGATATTATTCACATACATTTCACATAAAACACTGCCAGGTAATGTTTGGTAAACTTTGTCCGATTTTGTTTGTCAAATTAGTTGAGAGCTAGGAAACGCATTTGGAAATGCAGTTGGGAATATGTCTGGACCAAAATGCAGATGAACCATATTTTTATACAATTCTAAATGGTCTCTTTTCTCTTTAAGTGACTTGCTCAAAGACAAAACAGCACTATTAAGTAGTGGGAGTGGGGTCAGGGGTTGAATGCTCTACCAACTGAGCTACTGTTAAATTATGGCCTGTTGTTTTTGTCATTCAGATGTGCACATATACTACAAACTGGATGAAGAAGCGCCTGGTGCAGATAGTAGAGCAGCATTTCCTGTGCAGAGATAAGGGAGATGGAGCTGAGGAGGTTCTGTCTGAGGATTCTGAGCCTCCTCCAGCTGAACCGGATGCCTGGGCCCAGGGCTGTGTGCCGTTAGTGATCTCCTCTACTCCACTGCGATCCATCTCACAACAGGTATGGCCACAGCAACAAATCCTCTACTGGAATAATGTTCGGGTGTTTCATTTGACAGACATGTGTCATGGAAAATTATGTATTTAATGAGCATGACTTTATCCACACTCAGACGTACCTGGTCTAGTATTTTGATTAAACTTAGCCACTGTATTCAACCTGATTATGAATATTTATTTTTATTACCATTTTTCTTTACAATAATGTTATTGAAGGCAAGGGTACTTTTTCCTAAAACTCTGTAAAAATGTGTAATTATTTTTAATCTTTTTCAACAGGATGAAGATATTGTCCAGAAAGAGGTAGAGCTAGAAGTACTCCCAAAATGTAGAGCACTGCCCCAGCATAAAGTTTCTTCAAAGTTACCATCAAAGAAGACAAACCCTAAACCTGCTGCTGTCACAAGCAAGAAATTACACAACACTTTTCCCCAACCAAAACCTGAAAAGAGAAATAACCAAGTACCAACACATGCCAAACCAAGCAAATTTCTGCCCCCATTGTCTCATTCCACAGGAAAACAGACGTTGAAGACTGAAAATAGTGAAGTTGAAATTATGTTGTCCACTGTTAGTAATACGTCAGTGCCATCAAATCTGTTAACCAAACATAAAGCCATAGAAAAGCTAAATCCTGCAAGCCTCCCTGACCACTGCATTTTCCCTAAATATGAGATTGTAGATTCAAATGCCAAATCCAGGAAACCAAGACAAAACATACCACAACCAAAACACGTGGAACCTGAATGGACACTAAAGCCTCCAAGATGTGAAGTTGATGTCAGGCCAAAACATGGAGCAGTGATTTCTTCTGGACCGATCCGACTGGAGGCAATAACTTTGGCCAAAGGTGTGACTCTCTCTCAGTCTGCAGAGCTCAACCAGATCTCAACTCCTCCACAAACTCCTCCAGTGAAGTTGAAGCCCATTAGAACAGAGCCATCGCTGTTTTTGCTTTCTGTCAACCAGTTTGTTCCAGACCCTCAGGTGAAACCACTGTCACAGACTTAGACATGTGGTATGATAACATGACCTGTTTATATCTAGTAGTGGTGCAGTAGAGTTCTAATGATTTTAGGCTTTTATATTGTTACCATTAACATTAGAATGTATCTCTCCCACTGAGTACAGATTACATCGAAACTTTTTAATAAATGTATATTTTTAACAATCTCACTCCAACTTTTCTGCAATAAATTAATACAAATATTTTCCCATTTTAGTTATTACATTTTATGTAATTACAGTTACAACTAAATAGTTAGAGACACGGTCCTAAACAACACATGTATCTTTCTTTTATTTTATTTGCATAACTTTGCATAATTATTGGTCAGTTTCTCTGCTAGATGCTCAGTATAATGGACAGTAGCTACTATGACGAGCACCATTCTTTTTTATCAGCCTCTACACATAATCCTCTGCCAGTGTGTCAAAGTAGTTTGTGTCCGCATACAAGAGGAACCCAGAGAACAAGCTGTCGGCCTGCCCAGCATCAGTGAACAGCCCATTTTGGTCTAAGTAGAAAATCTCCAGCCAAACCTCATCTTCTGGGTTCAGATATATCGCTGTGGAGCCTGAGGCCACATCATGGTTTCCTGTGTTTGCATCAAATGTCTTGATCCGATATTGCCCATTGTGCACCAGTGCTATGGCCAGGTGCTTGTTGGCCAGTGTGATGTCATAGGAGAAGTAATAGATCCCGGGATAGGCACATATGAACTTCCCTGTTTCCGGGTTATAATGGCCCCCCTCATCAAATAGGATCTTGTCAAATTTGATTGGCATTTTTTCTGTGGGGTAACTACTGGTGATGCCTACGGAGAAGGCTGATTTTGGAAGCAGGCTTCCACATTTGCAAACACCTCCTAATCCACGGGTCCCTCTCTCGCCTTTATCACCCTTTTGTCCATCCTCTCCTGAACCACCAGGGGGCCCCACTTCTCCTTTGTCTCCCACAGGACCCTGTTTGCCTGGAGGACCTGGAACTCCACGCTCCCCAGTCTTACCAAGGGGACCAACTCTGCCCTTCAACCCTGAAATACAAACATCTGGTGACAAGGGGGAATTTTCCCGGCAAGAGGTATTCAGTGTATTGATAAACGATGGAATAGAAAGATTCTTGGATGTCCATCCTTTTTTCCTTCCATTTGATTGGCATACACTCTACCTGTCTCTCCTTTCTCTCCCTTCTCTCCCTTCCTGCCGTCCCTTCCATCCCGACCTGGGATGCCCACAGGTCCCTGTGCCCCAGGTGGTCCACTGGGACCAGCTTTCCCTGGCAGACCTGGGGGTCCTGGGACACTGCTGCAGACTAGAGAAGCTTTCTTCAGTCTGGACTCTGACAGCTGAGCAGAGACACAGTGACACAGACAGGCCACTGCCACCAGCACCCACATGCTCAAATCTGTGGAGACGAGGCAAAATACTGTTACAAAGAGACATTATTTCAGTATGACACAACCCATATTATCAATAAGAGAGGGGAAACAGTAGAGCTCAATGTAAAAGGCACTAAACTGACCACTCGCTACCTTTGGCTCTGCCCAGAACAACAGAGCTGGCTCAGTAGCTATTTGAAATTTAGAGGACATGGCATTTGACATGATAGAATTCCTAAAAATTCAAAAGACATTTCACAGCAACCATGTGTATCCTCATAGTCCTAAGGAATCAAATAATGCCACATTCCCAACAACACAACCACGCTGTGCAGTATGACTTTAATACAGCACAGGGTAGAAACATCTTTGTACATGGAGGAAGAAAATGAGAATCAAGACCACAACCAAGAATACCATAAAAATATGTGATCATAAGACCACTGTGTAATACTTTGTCAATAAATTAATGAGGCAATTAAATAATGTTCTGTTTTGAATGGGGCATAGGATCCATCATGAACTTATGAGGGCAGATCTCAGAATAGATGGGAAACAGCATGTGCTTGAGCATTCATCGTCTCAACTCATCGCAATTTGATCAACCCCCTTTCATGCCAAACTATGTTTCAAATGACCAGAATAAATGGTCAATGAATAAATTCTAACATGTCTCAATCTTACCTCAAAGTTGTCAGTTGTCCATTAGCAAAGAGTCAGTCCCTCGGTGTTAGAAGTGGGATCCTGATAAATTCTCGATTAGAGTTGAACTTATTAGTGGGATTCTCAGTGTTCACATTTTGCTGGTTACACAAGGTCACAGAAAAAAGATCTGTGACTTTTCCTTGAAAATTGACCCACTCCCTGCACTTTGCCGTGACGTTCAGGAGACAAAGTGTCAACAAAGATAGCAGGCTATGGAATGTTTCACATGATGTCATAAGTTACATGCAGAAACAAGTCGGTTTCTTTGTTATCTTTAAGTAAAAGAGGAGTTTGTTTTACATCTTCTATCTTTTTCTCAAATTAACAAAAAACAATAAAAAATAGGGTACATATTGAATCTAAAGTAAACCTAAATAGTGGGTAAAAAGTGGTAGGCCTAGTAATTCTGGTGATTGTCATCAGATATTGGCCTTCATGTTCAAATGTGTCAAACTGACATATTGTGTTAAGAATGTTTGTCTGAACATGATATTACAATATTTTTATTGAGTGTACAGCTATAGCCTGGTTTCCCAGCTGGAAGGCATATGGCCTGCAATCAAATGAGTATAGAAAGAAAGAGCTTGGAAAAAACAAAATATCTGTCTCTAGTAAAATGAATTACTAGTTATACTTTGGGGTAACTTTGGTGGATCTGTATTTGATGAGGTAATGAGAGAAAGCAAAATAAAATAAAAATAAAAAGAGGCTGGGAAACACATGTATTTGCTTCTTATTAAGGCTCAAAAAATGCAGAGACTTAATCAACTACTAGGTGTTTTTCATTGGTACTATTCCAATACATTTAACCTATTATGATCATGAATGCCTATCCCTGATCCATTGCCTATCCTAAAAAAACCCGTGTCCTGGCACATCCGGAATGGGCGTGGCTGTGTTTTGATTGACAGCAACTTGAACCAATGACATGCAAGCAAGCGCCTTCAAGTTAGCTTTATCAACAAAGTAGGTTTCACGGTAGTTTATCTCGTTACTAGGCAGCGATAACGGCGCTTCTTTGCAGTATGTGGAAATACAACCCTCCTTTTGCCATTTAGCCAAAAATAAAGTGATAAAATAAGGCAGCTAAGCTTGCAACAAGTCCATAATATGGCAAGACGCTAAGCTAATGCTGATGCTGCACTGTTTGTAAAAAGGACATTGGTCTTTCGCACTATGGCGTCTCCTCCGAGGTAAGTTTCCATTCCTTGTAGTTTTTTACTTGAATATATGCTGTAATAACACGGATATCGAGCCAGTAAAAACAGCGGTGTCCTGTTTGTCTGTAGCGATTCTCGGGGTAAAGTGAGAAAGAAACGACACGAATCGTTACGAAAAGAGAAGGAAGATGACATCCAGGTAGGCTAACTAACCCTACAAAATGGCAGGTTTGTCCTTATTCGTAGAAGAGACCAGTATTAATAATATTGCTAATGCTAACCAATGCTTTATAATCAATGCTGTTGCTACAAAACATGCATAACAAAATATAAGTTGGAATAAAACAGTTGGCATGTTTATTTCACTGACAAGTTTGATTTCTTATAATGCCAAAGCTTAACATTTAATACAATGTCTGTACAGGAGCCTCAAAGCAGTGATGAAGACCCAGGAGAAACTCTGAAACGCACAATCAGGGCTCAGAGACAGAGGCGGAAAAAAGTGCTATCTTTTTGTGAAGTAATATTGCTTTTTGTGTATTTGCTTGTATTAATCTATACCTTCGTCCTCAAATCCTAAATAGCTGCTTGAACAGTCCCAAGAGGATACTGAAAATGTAGTGGAGGATATCTCTCCCATTCAGCACAAGGATGAAGATGCTGAAGAACCAGAGAGAGCGACTGAACCCGCGGTTTGGTCAACACCACCAAGAGCCAAGAAAAGTGTGAAGCTAAATTTTATATCTATTATGGGAAATATGTGGGTAGAACTCAGTCAAACAAAGATTTAAGTTGGTCATAATTTGATACATGGATACGCAAATAAATGTGATATAAACATACGTACAAAATAATAGATTGCTTAATAGAGTTAAATGAAAATTTCTCTGTTAAGATCTGTCTAAACTTCCGCCAATTCCTGGTTCCCAACACTTGGATGATGTGATGACACAGCACTTGAAAGAAAAGCTTCTAGCAGCTAGAGTAAGTTTTACACATTTTAGTTTTGTATTATATATTTGTATATGTATTTCATGTATTCATACTTAAATCTTTGTGTTCAGACTAGAGTTGAGAAAATACATCGGCAAGAATCCAGTGTCAAGCCGACCAGTCGACTACAGAAGTTAAAAGATAGGGAAACTGTTACCAGGTTTGACAGAGAGGTGAGGAAGTGTATGCATTATGAATATTCAATTATTACCTCCGCCAAGGAGGTTATGTTTTCGCCTGAGTCTGTCTGTTTGTTTGTTTGTTTGTTAGTTAGCAAGATAACTCAAAAAGTTATGGACGGATCTTGATGAAATTTTCAGGAAATGTTCCTAATGGTAAATCCAACAGATGATTAAATTTTGGTGATGATCCAGAAGAAATCCTGGATTCTGGATCACTTTGAAAACTGAGATGCTTGGCGGAGGTCTGCGCTCTCTGAGTGCTTTTCTAGTTTAATATACATTTGCTGTAATCATATTTTGGTTCATTTTACAGCCTGATGCAGAAATACAAGCCATCTCTCAGTCCCTCAGCACAAGAGTTAAATTCAGAGAAGCAGTGCGAAAAGTAAGGATTGTGTAGAACACTATCAATTCCATAGTAATCATGTAATACTATACTCAGATATTGCATCTTTCTGTCAATAGAATGACACTGGCATCCCGACAGCAGAAGAAGCATATCATTTTTTTACGTTCAACTTTGAACCAGAGCCTGAGGAGAGTGAGGAACAGAGTAAGAAAAGTCCAACCAAAAAGAGGTCTGCTGGGGAGGATGGGGACGGTGAGAAAGAGGAGCAAGAAGACTCGGACATAGATCGGGCAAATCAAGATGAAGATCATGTAAGATAAGCTCATGGAAATCTATAGTTATGTAGATTTAATATGTAAATAAGATATTTGTAAAAGGCACATCATTAGGTAAAGGGTTTTGTAAAAGTTTGAGAAATGTGAGCTTTGTTGATATTTTTGTTTGTCATATTGTTTCAACAATATTTTCTCATATTTAATTTAACTCGCCATGTGTTGCCACAGTTTGTGAACCCTGTGTTTGAGAGCATATGCATTTCAATGTGTAGATTATTTTTAATGCCTTATCCTTGCTGCTGCAGAATGAGGAAGCTCCACTAGTCCAAGATGACGGAGATAATTTATTTGTGACTGAACAATCGATGGAGGACTTTATTGTAGTGAAGAAAGCTGAGTACATCGGATACCACAAGCGCCTTCAGCACACAAGCGAGCTACTCTTCACACCCAGCTTACGACCAGGTATTTATTATGTTCCAACAGTTTTTATTTCTTTCATTTGGCTTTCCTTTGCTTTTCCAACTGCCTCAATTGACACAGTGATTAGCAGCTTGACTCATGTTTTTTTTTTTTTTTTTTTTTTTTTAATGGACAGATTGCAATATAATAATAATAATAATAATAATAACAATAACACCAATAATAATAATAATAATAATAATAATAATAATAATAATAATAATAATAATATGCATCATTTGTCCTACAGAGAACAGATTAAGAACAGTGCAAAAGATGTTTTAGCTTAAATTTTTATTAAATGAAACTTGGTCACAGTAATTATTTTGGCGTGGTTATAAATAAAGGTTTGAATTCAGAAGACAAAATTAAGTTCTGAGACACATTTGAAGAAAATGGAAAAACACTTCCTTATTAAATAAATACATGATTGGTCTTTGTATAGTTGTGATCTCTATAGCCATTACCAGTTAATAGTCTAATTTGTGTGTATGCTGCATTTTTACAGTTCCAACATGTGTAAAACTACCTGAAAACATTAAGCCTCGCTATCTGGAAGATGAAGGTCTGTATGTAGGAGAGAGACCCCCTGTGTCTTTGACCAATGAGAATATTTTAGAGAATCGTCTTTTAAAGTCAGCAGAGGTAATAAACATGCACATGAGATTATAAAATTATATTATAAATATATTAAAACTTTTGTATAATGTTATTGTGTCTTTATAAAGGGGAAAAAGTGGTTTGGTGATGATGGCAGGATAATGGCATTACCAAATCCAATAAAAGAGTCATCCACACGACCTCCTTTGTTTCATATGGAGGAAGAGCTGGACCCGGCACTACAGATTGTCTTCAGGAAGGTTAGGACATCAAAAATATTATCAAGCAGTTATATTAATATATTTATCTAGTACTGTATACAATTCTAGCAGTTATTTCATGTAATTCAAGTGTGATAACTTCAGTTTCTCAAAATCGTCACAATAAAAAAATGAATAAAATTCAAGATTTTTTAATCCACTTTTTACCCACCTCATTTTAACTCTCTCTCTGATTTTCTTTATTCATTTGCAGCCAGTTATGTCCAAGCAGGAAAACGCGTACTTTGGTGGAGTGGCAGACTCTGCTGGAGACTTCCAGCTCGATGTAGACGTCTCTGGACTTATTTTCTCTCATCATCCCCTCTTCAGCCGCGAGCACGTCCTGGGATCACGTCTAGTTCAACTTTATGACCAGTATCTCAACAGGCAACACAATAACCTCACTGGGCACCTCACTGAGAAGGTACACAGCAGGAAAAATACTGTTAAGTAACTATTCATTTTCATATTGTATGTGATTCATGGTTTTGTGCTTTGGTCATTGTAGTTAAAAGGGTTGAGAACTGCACTACAGAATATGGTCGAGATTCACAGAGGGGAAAATTTAACTGAGACTCAGCAGAAGAGGATCTCAGAGTACAATGTGGAGATCAAGTAAGTATAGCAAAGTATTTTTTCAAATTTTTTAGGTGCAGTTAAAGGCTGTCACATAATTGTCACCAAAGTCACATTTTGATAAACTGAATAATTTAGTGTGTTTGTCTGGCGGTTGCAGGGACACCCGTCAGTTGCGAGACCGTGAACAGGAGAAAGACAGGACTCTATTGAAGAATATTATTAAAGTTTGGAAAGACTTGAAAACCTTGAGAGACTTTCAGAAGTTCACCAACACACCATACAGACTCCAGCTCAGACGGTACAAATAATCATACAGTGTGATTTAAATACTAGTAACAAGTTCACTTTTGGTTTGTCCTTTTGAGTGTTTTTGTTCTGTATGAAGTATTAATATTTCGTCTCTCTTGTGCTGTTTGTATAGAGAGATAGTAGACCCTGTAAAGGATGAGCAGGAGTATGAGAGGGAGATCATGGCGGAAATTATAGAGTTGAAGTTAGAAGCTGAACAGGAGTATAAAAGAAAATGGGACGACTACAAGACACAGTTGGATAAGTGGAAACTTTGGAGAAGAAAACAGGTACGGTATATTTATTATAAAATACACCACCTGACTCATAGGTAGCTGCAGTCTGAGAATCCCTGCAGTCATTTTAATACAGGATATTGAGTATATGCAGTATGGATCAACTTTCTTGGGTTTACTCCAACATCCTAACAAAACTTATACACATTTTCCTATGAGGACAGTAAAGTAGACCTTTAAAAAATATGCTGACTACAAATCAGGTACACCTTATAAGAGCTGTGGCTGTGGAATGGCCTTGTTTTCATATTATTCATCAAATTTGAAGACCCACTAATATCAGGTTATTGCCTGATTTTTATTAATGGCAATAAAACATCCCATGTGATAAAAACACTCCTATATTTTTGTTGTATCCAGAAAGGTAAAAAGAAAAAATCCATGAAGAATAAAAGGAAAGACACAGAGGCCGATTCAGAAGATGAAGATCTCAGTGATTCAGAGGAGCTTGATGAAGAGGCACCTCCAAAACCAGACCTTCCGGAGAAACCGGACTTAAACTCTTTTGAGCAGAACGTGAGGGAAAAGGCCTCAAGGATACTCAGAAAGCCAGGAGAGCCCATCCTGATCCCAGAGCTGTCTGCAACTGGCAACATCACAGCCACTGAGCAATGCCCCAGGTATGACCCAAAGACATATTCTTCAGAACATATGTCCTTGAATGCTTTTCATTTATGTCTGCTGACAGAGCTGAATGTTTGTGGTTCAAGTTGTCTTTGCCTTCCTTTCTTTCTTGCTCCTTCTGTTGAACCTTCGATTAACAATCTTTGAGTCTCCAGTTCTCACCATGTATCCAAAGTATATTTATATCTGTTTTAGACTGACCAATATGTAAGTTAATGCCAATCCTCCTCAATATTTCAACTAATGTTGAAAAACAGTATGCGTGTGCTACAGCCTCCAAAGAATCAAAATCAGGTGTTCCAGTCACTTCCATGGCCACAGATGTATAAAATCAAGCACCTAGTGACATTGAACTTTTTTTGTTTCTTCCACAAATGTTTCTACAAACATTTGTGAAAGAATGGGTCGCTCTCAGGAGTTCAGTGAATTCCAGCGTGGTACTGTGATAGGATGCCACCTGTGCAACAAGTCCAGTCGTGAAATTTCCTTACTCCTAAAAATTCCACAGTCAGCTGTCAGTGGTATTATAACAAAGTGGAAGTGACTGGGAACGACAGCAACTCAGTCATGAAGTGGTAGGCCACATAAACTGACGGGGCGGGGTCAGCGAATGCTGAGGCGCATAATGCACAGAGGTCGCCAACTTTTTGCAGAGTCAATCTCTACAGACCTCCAAACTTCATGTGTCCTTTACGTTAGCTCAAGAACAGTGCATAGAGAGCTTCATGGAATGGGTTTCCATGGCCGAGCAGCTGCATCCAAGCCACACATCACTAAGTGCAATGCAAAATGTCGGATGTCGTGGTGTAAAGCACGTCGTCACTGGACTCTAGAGCAGTGGAGATGCATTCTCTGGAATCATGACTCGTGCTTCTCCATCTGGCAATCTGATGGACAAGTCTGGGTTTGGCGGTTGCCAGGAGAACGGTACTTGTCTGACTGCATTGTGCAAAGTGTAAAGTTTGGTGGAGATTTTGGACAATTCCATCCTCCCAACTTTGTGGGAACAGTTTGGAGATGGCCCCTTCCTCTTCCAACATGAATGTGCACCAGAGCACAAAGCAAGTCCATAAAGACATGCATGAGAGAGTTTGGTCTGGATGAACCTGACCTCAACCTGACAGAACACCTTTGGGATGAATTAGAGCAGAGACTGAGAGCCAGACCTTCTTGTCCAACATCCGTGTGACCTCACAAATGCACTTCTGGAAGAGCGGTCAGAAATTCCCATAAACACACTCCTAAACCTTGTGGACAGCCTTCCCAGAAGAGTTGAAGCTGTTATAGCTGCAAAGGTTGGACCAATGTCATATTAAACCCTGTGGATTAAGAATGGGATGTCACTTAAATTCATATGCGAGTCAAGGCAGGTGAGCCAATACTTTTGGCAATATAGTTTATTTAGGAGGCCAGGAGTAGTCACTTGAAGTAGTCACTTGAAGTTAAGTAGTCTACCAGGTACTCTTTAGGTTCGTGGGCAAAATGGCAATTAATGAAAAGAGAGATATCCGAGGCATTAGGATTTATTACAAAAACGCCAACATGCTTCAAAGATTATTCTTTAAGGCAAATGCAACTACATGATATTTGAGTATGGTAATAATATATATGTAATAATTTTGCTTCCTTGTGTTTGTTTAGAGCTGAGGTAGCTCGAAGGCTGGATGTTGGAAGGCGCATGCTGTTTGTTAGAATTATCTACAATGACAAAGAAGTGTCCAGGACAGACAGCTGTGCCCTAAACGCTGACTTCAGGGTGCATTTTGGGCAAATTTTCAATCTTAGAATCATCAACTGTCCTCAGAGTATCTGTCTGCAGGTACAGTATTTTATTAAGCAGTACCAAAGTAATGTTGTGATATATACACATTTTTAATTAGATTTAAATGCACATCATTATTTTATTATGAAAATGTTAAAAATATATGGGTAATTTTAGGACTGTTTACATTCAGAGGTGTTTTAAGCAACTGTGTGGCAAATTAAAAGAAACAAAATAGCATTTTCTCACTTAGAGTCCAGTGCATGAATGTCACTTTTACTTTAACTCCCTGATCTGCTGCATCTTTGTACATTGGTTCATTTTTAGTATTTGTTCATCTTTCTCAAAACGTATTCGACCAAATAAAGTCTGTCCAGTTGACAAATTAAATTTCTCCTTTTGCTATGGATTTTACCTGGACGACTGAGGGATTCTACACAGTTTCTCAAAAGCCTAACTTTTGCTTTGCTTGAAGGTGTTTGAAGAGGCTGGTACATCATCCTCGTTACTGACTCAGGTCTACATACCAGTACCAGAGCCCTCCATTCTTACCGGCAGTGCTCCCATAGAAAACTTTGAGTTTAGCAGCAACCAGAGAGTCACATTTGACCACGAAGGAGTGGGAAGTGGTGGGTAATTTTTATCCCATAAAATGCCCAACATGTTTTATTCATTGTCTCTTCTTTTTCAGATGTGCCCCTGTCCTTTGAAGCTGATGGCAGTAACAAAATCACCTTGTTGACTTCTGGAAAACTTGCATGTTGTGTGTCCTGGGCCATTGGTGATGACGATGTCCCACTCGCTCCTCCTGTATCACAACACCATGGTGGAATACATAGGTAGTACCATTACATTTACTACTTTTATTGGTAGGTGGTCAAAATAGCAGCTTTTCAAATATGCTGCTACTGCTGTGATATAATTATTTTGATGCATATGCCCTGTACAAATACCAGTTAAAATATGTAAACCCCATAATGGTAAGGATAAAGTAGCAATCCCTGCATCCCTAACTCTTGATTATAATATTTAATGCCAACAAGCATCATTAAAACAGTAACAATTTGCATTACGTTTATTGTCACTGTGTTTTAGTTTGGGACACCTTGATGCCGTCTCATTTATTGGAGCGTCTGGACTGTATGACTTGAAAAAAATTGGAGAATGGGCAAAACGATCACGATTGGATCCCAATGATCCAAAAAACGCTTCCATTATGCAGCTTTTGAAAGTAAGTGTCCTCAAATCATCACATTGGGTCAACTACGATTGCTATTACTAGCTTAAGTAACTATTTAATAATCCATAGGTTGCTAGTAGCGGAGAGGTGACTGCTCCAGACTATTTTAGACTCGAACAACTGCAAGACGAGTTTAACTTTGTCACTGATGAAGAGTTGGACGGTTCAAAAAGATATAAACTGCTCAGGCTAAGGAACCAAGGTGTTCCCGAATTCAGAAATTATAAATTTGTTCCTGCTCTTGAGAGAGAGGTGTCTGATAAGGTTTTCCAGGTAAGTATAAACTACACATTCTTTACACACCAATGATTAACTAAAAGGCTTGGGTAATTTTCTTAATTAAATGTTACTTTAAATATCACAGGATTATGAGAAGAGATTGAAAGAGGGGGATGTTGTGGACACCAAACAACACCTGGATTCACATCGTGCCTTTGTGGCCTCTTACCTTAAAAAAGTTAGTAAAAATAATACTGTAAATTTATACTATTATATTTGCTAATTATGAAGATGGAATGGTTTTTTTTTCAGATCAGAGAATCGGTCATAAACAGATTTCTTCTTGCCAAACATCACTACCTGCTAACAGACCTGGTCGTAGAAGAGGAGATCCCCACTATTGGGTAAAGGCATCAAAACAGTACAAAAACACTACAATTTAAAATTCTTTTTAGATGACTAAAATGTGTGGTTAAATAAGATACACTGAATTATCATTTATGATGGTGTTATACAGTGAAATCATAAAATAGAAGCTGGTATCAATATCCTCGTATATTGCCCAGTTGAGAACTGGACTATGTTGAAAATAACTGACAGTGTTATAAGCTTATATATTTTGCATTAGCAATGTAATTTCTTCTTATTTATTTTGCGTGGTATGTTTTTAACAGTGGGGCAGGTGCAGGGTATGTGTTTGGCCATTTCTTTTCTCCCAACCTTCCCTCTGTCCATTTAGTTATAGAAACACAGTCCCTCATTAACAATAGACCCACAACCCTAGTTTATAAAAGATCCTGAACTTCAAATGATTTCAAATGTGTTTTATACGTTATGTATGTAGTACTACTGCTAGTACTGCTATGGAGTAGGTGGTAAGTACATTTAAACCCTTTCCCTAGTGACCAAACCTGGTACAATTTAAATGTTTGTATGTAGAATTTTTTTGTTTAAAAAAAAAAAAAAAGTGTCAATCTTGGTTTTCCCAAATTTGTCAGTAGAAAACCCGAGCATACATCTACATGTACATGTAGGTTATTGAATCCTTGTAGTATTTTATACAGATTTAACCATACAATGTGACAAATGATCCCTCAGGTTGCTCGGTATAAATATTTTCAAACTGGCTGAGCCCAAGCGCCCGCTGAAGCCCCAAAGGAAGGAGAGAAAGAAGGTGACTGCGCAAAACCTGACGGATGGAGACATCAGGCTGTTGGTAAACATCATCCGTGCCTACGACATCCCTGTGAGAAGACCCCACAGCAAGTAAGAGACCAATGCTACATAAACATATATAAGATCAATCAATCAAATATTGTGCTTTCATTTTAGTAAGGGACCGCCAGTACAGACATCTCAGGGTGACCTCTGTCAGGTAATATCCGTCTATCAAAGTTGAACCATACAGCACTGTGTGCTGCTAATTGTAGCTTTTGTTTAGATTCAGGTAAGGCCTTTTGTGGAGGTATCGTTCCAGCGCACAGTGCTTCAGACGACAACAGCAGAGGGGCCCAACCCCAGCTGGAATGAGGAGCTGCAACTTCCTTTTAGGTGGAGCTTCCAATGTATATTCTGTAAAATTTGTGAAGTAGAAATTTCCCCACAGAGCTAAAAGTTTTAATTTTAATAGCTTTATTAACTTGATGATTTTTTTTTTTTTTGTCTCCTTCTATTGTCGGTAATTGTCCAAAAAATAATTGTGAATATAATTTTTTTCCAGTGCCCCAAATGGAGACTACAGCACTGGAAACCTTCAGTCAGTCAAAGATGAGGTTTTTATCAATATTTTTGATGAAATTCTCCATGAAACTGGAGCAGTGAGTACATTTTGTGTTTGCAGTTTTTAAATATTGTTTGTTGATATTCTGATTTTATTCAATCACTATTACCTGATTGTCACTATGCAGAGTGATAGTGACAAACAAAAGTCAATCCATACTCGTATTGAGAGGCACTGGTTGGGTTCGGTCAAGATCCCTTTCAGCACTATTTACTCTCAGTCCAAGGTTAGAAGAATCATCATTATATGTGATTTTTTTTCTCATATATATTGAACAGAATATTAATCTATGTCCTCTCTGGTCAGATTGACGGGACGTTCAAAGTGAACACCCCTGCTGTGTTATTGGGCTACAGTAAAGAGCGAAGCCACAATCCTAATGGGTATGACGGAAGTATCAGCGGAGGAGCATTTATCACTCTTTTCATAACCATCGAACCTCAGCTTGTGCCTGGAGAGTCGATACGGGAAAAGGTACTGGGGAATTCAGTGGTATATTCTGTCTAATTGACTTTATTTTGTTTGTCTACAGAACATTGCAAAAGTTTTATTTTGTGTTTTGTGTCATATTTCTTTGTTTCTTTTTGCACAACACTTTGCTTTACTAACATAGCCATGTTTTACTCTGCAGCCATCTTTGCTTTGAGTCTGCATTTCTTTTTTAGTTCATTCATATCATTATATATTTTCTTTTTACTTTTCTTTGCTGCTTGCGCTAGTTAAAGGATGTAGAGGTAACTGTCCATACCTGTTTTACCCAAATAGTCCCAGACTATACTATAACTGTACTTTCATCTTTTTAACCCTTTTCTCTCTCTCTCATTTCAAATATTCAGTTTGATAGTCAAGAGGAGGAGAGTTTGCTTGTGGCTGCAGATAGATTTGAGAGGGAAGCCGCCCGCAGTCACCCAGACAGACCCTGCCTCACCACCGTCATAGACCTCAATGGAAAAACAGTTTTCATCACTCGCTACATCAGACCTCTCAACCCACCTCCTGACATGCTTTCTGACACAACTGAGCAGATGGTCAGTTCAACTAAATCTAACAAGTTGATGTTAAATTGTGATATTTTAAATAACTGTAATGAATGTTTTGTTTTTTTATAGTCTATGGTTGCCAGATTTGTGTCCCTCATTCCATCATTACCTGACAGAGTTTCATTTTCTGGTAATTGCGACCTTTGGACAACATGTGATGTAAGTAATCCCATTGTTTCAGTGCTAGAGCAACTCAACAAAATCGCTCAATTTTTTTATTCTTTTTTTTTTTTTTAGCAATTTCTGACGTTCCTGGCGGGTGATGAGGAGGAGCATGCTGTTCTGTTGTGTAACTATTTCTTGTTTATGGGAAAGAAAGCCTGGCTCATGATTGGAACTGCTATACCGGAGGTGGGTGATTTAAATATACAGATGCTTTAATGGGTTAATTTTAGTAGATTATTGTTATTTGTATATTATATTATATTATATTATTTGTTTCTTGTACAGTGACAAAATACCAATATTCCAATGTACTGTAATCATATTATCTTGTTTTGTTATACTGTATCAATATTGCAGCCTGATGTGTCAAATTGGTATAAATTGGTCAGACTTGTGGCAGCACTATCATTGTGTCTGGAGAAAAGAAACTACAAGTATTAACAGTTTTATTTGTAGGGACCCACAGCGTACGTGCTGACATATGATCAGAATCGTTACCTGATCTGGAACCCTAGCAGTGGACAGCATTATGGCCAGTACGACACCTTCTGCCCCCTACAGGCTGTGGGCTGCCTGGTCGACGCTCACAATGTGGGTGACCCTGTGACTGTAGCTTATAATATTTAATAATGAACGTTATTATTTACGGTTGTAAGGGTAATTGAAAATAGATTTTTTGTTTGTCTTTATCTTATTTTTATGTATGTGTTATGAATGGAAAGTTGTGTTCTATGTGCAAACGTCTTACATTACTCATTTACATTACAGTACAACTTAAAAAAAGATTCTGATTATAATTTTCGACTTTAATTTTATAGGTCTGGTTTAACATTCAACAGTACAGCTCCCCAATGAGAATGAGTTTTGACACCTCTAAGACAAATCTGTGGCGGCCATTTTTCTCACGGTCATTTGCTTATCCGGGTCTTTCCAGTGTTCAGGTAAGGCTTTGCTGTATCATTTAATTATTGGATATCCCCTTTCAATGTTTAGTACTTATTTTTATGCTACATATTTAATAGCCAGAGCAGATGGTGTACCACAGCATGGACAAATCAGCTACAGCAGAGCTTCAAGACAGGCAAGTCAATGCTGTATAGTGAAGTACGGATAATAGACTGCACTGAATTGAAAAAGTTGAGTTGGATTGTTTTGGGGAAATGTGTGTTTGGGGTTTGCTAATACTGATTATTTATTTTTTGCAGAATTGAAAAAATCCTAAAGGAAAAAATAATGGAGTGGCGTCCTCGTCATGCCACGCGCTGGAACCGCTTCTGCTGCAGTGCACTCAAACAGTTTCTGCCCAAACTGGAGAAGAGCGGTGGGCAGGATCTGGCCGAGGGGCACCGCCATGACCTGCTAAGCCTCCTGGGAGATCACAAGGTACTGGACAGAGACAGGCTGTTTTCACCTTAACTAGGCGATCAATTTTAGGTGGAGGGCAAGGAGAGCCAAACCGAAAAGATTAATTAATTTGGAACCCGATGTTCTACAATCTCTTCTGTGTAACTGAATACAAGTTTTGAATGATTTTTTAATTAAGTGACACTTTTTTTAACAAAAAATCTATGCTGATTGAAATCTAAAGGTGTGTTGTGTAATTATTCTGGCGGAGGGGAGGGTCCATCACCTGCTTGTTTGTGGATATGTAATTCACATCTCTGCTTGTAATCTTCTGCAGTATGACATTAAACAGCTCCTTACATGTATTCAATTACAGGTGGTTTTATATCTCAAAAATACCTAGAAAAAATACATTCTGTGTACATCTGTGAGCCTCTCCACAGATCTGGCCTGTAACTTGGTCTGGTTTGGTCTCCATGAAGATAGAAAGGTCTAATACCATACTCTGAACATTTCCATAGAGAAACCCTGGACCCTCCACCAGAAAGTTACACAATGAACCTTTAAGCTTTTTGTTTCCTGTGGACAGACCTGTAATTAACAAGATATTAAGCATAAAACTAAACAAAATTATTGAACTGAATTGTTCTAAGCTGTGGTCCTTAAGACATCATCCAACTTACCTAATAATAATAATAATAATAATAATAATAATAATAATAATAATAATGGTGCACCATTCTTTTAGATTTCAGGTTTCCCTTTGAATTTGCCCTTCTCTGAAATTAATCCGATCATTGAGGCGGTCTACAGCACAGGAGTCCACAACGTCCAGGCGCCCAAAGTGGAGTTTGCTCTGGCTGTGTACGTTCACCCCTACCCCAGCAATGTCCTCTCTGTCTGGGTCTATCTGGCTTCACTAATGAGGGACTAAACACATCCATATGGAACATTTTGTCTACTAATTGTTTTTGTATTGTTGAAATGTAAATACTGAATTATATGATGTATTTCCTTTTTTTTATATTAAAACAAATACAGGTGTGAATTCAAGTTTTGGATTTTTATTGATCTGCTTGTCATGTCTCCCAATTTAGGCATCATGCACAACACATCATCATATTTCAGATTGATAAAGAGATGAACACAACACTGAAAGCTGAAAGTACAGCAGTGTTCTCCCAATAAATGAATCACCCTCTGAATGACCTAAAAAAAACAAAAACACCCAATCTGTTGTGAACAAAAATTTACCTTGCTGGAGTGCTTCATGAAAATAATTCTTGTGAATACGCAACGTACCAGGAAATGAATTAAAACTATACTTCAGTGTGGACCCTAATCAATAGATGTTGTCTGAAATAGTCCTATATTAAGCTAAAAACAGAAGCTAAAGCCACATAGGTGTAAGGTCTTCTACATAAATTCCACCACTCAATAATTTCAGCAAAAGACAACAGGGTTGTTATAACATTATTTGATCAATCATTCCTGACCTCGTATTAGGTACATTTCTACACTGAAATAAGAATAAATCAATGGACTAACAAATGAAGCAGACTGATGTGGGCTTCAGTGATGGATGAAAGGTAGTATTTAAAATTGACACAAGCACTTCGCATTTACAATTTCTAGTTTTTAACTTCTCCAAAATGATTTACATTTCAATTTACACTCCAAATTCAACCATTTCTAAAGTTTCAATTCTATTAAAACACAGAGAATGGAAATATCAGGACTAGTTACAGTTGCTTTAGGAAACCCTTATGAGAGAGCGAACTTACAGCAAATGGTATTTCTAGGAATAAAGTGCAGTAAAACAAGATGAACAACAGGAGGCAGTGATCACTCCCCAGAGCGACAGCACACCCTGAAGCCACATTGGAGGTTCTGACAGCCGCTGGCCGTGTCGGCAAGGGGACCTGTGGAAAACACACTACTTAGGAGAAGGCAAGACACTGCTTATATAACGAGGGAATAAAGTATTACTACTATTATCATGAAGTCTTGAATACTTAAAAAGATCTTATTAGCTACAATAAAGCTACTTACCTTGTACTTCAGCATTACACAAGAACATTGCTGTGTAGGGTTGGCTGATATTAAATACATGTCAACAATCTTTCACATCTATATCATTAAAATAAGAGCCAACAGTGTCTCCAGTGAAGAGCACCACTGCCATGACAAACTGTCCACTTCTCATCAGATTAGTTAATATGCTGTGCACGTTTCCCATTAGGTGTTACCGTTAATATTGTCGCAGTAATAGAAGTGCTCATCCTTCAGCGAAGGACAAGCAGACACCAGCTCCTGCAGCCCCACCTCAGTGATGAAGAGGCAGCCAGACAGGTTCAGATGCTCCAGCAGAGGAAGCCCCCCGCGCTGTGACAGGGCTCTGCAAGACAAAGGCAGGTGAGACAGGAGCAGTCAAAGTATACTTCCACAAACTATAGGACCAGCGTGGACCATTTAAGCACAGTAGAGCGCACTTAAATGTAACAAGGCCCTGAATGTATGAGAAAGGTTGGAGGGAGGAGTTCCTTCCTCTACGTGACAAAAAGCTTGTACAAATAATCACACCCATGTGATTACACCATCTGTGCTTCAGTGCAGCATTACTGCTGTGTATAGTGCATCTGTATGAGTCATCTACAGAAATTAGCTCTCAAAATAAAGCCTTAATCCCTGATGCCTGAGTGACATGTTTTTACATTAAGTGTCGTTTACCTGAGCCCAGAGTCTGTGACTTGGTAACATCCAGAGAGGCTGAGAAACCTCAGCGAGCGTTTAGAGTGCTCAGTCCTGTATTCCTGCTGCAGACACTGCAGGGCTCCCAAAGAGGAGCACTTAGTCCGAAAGCTGCCTGTGCTGCCTCTGCAGGACTCAGTCTGCGGCTCTGAAAAGGTCCTGAGAGCCGTGTCACTGCTGCAGCAGGTGGAGTGACCACAAAGCACCTCCGCAGACACAAACGGAGCGTGTAAATACGACACAGGGCAAGTCCTCAGCCCTCGCCTCCTGCAGCAGCAAGAACCTGCCACCAGCTGAGTCTGAACAAAGTGGCCCTCTTCAGGGACAGACAGGCGGCTCCACTCTGCTGCGTCCTCTATGTCGGCCAAGTGGGAGGAGTCCAGCACCCACACCTGAGACGGGCCACTCCTCTGTTTGAAGATGAGTGCCTGACGCCTTCTCACGGCCTGGTGCAGGCTCCTATCATCCATGAGGGAGATGGGAACAGGGGGAGCTTTGAGGGGCTTGGCTCGTTGGTCGGGACAGTTATCGGAGATGGAGGAGGTCTTCCCCAAACCCACAGACAGTTTCTTCAGAGTGTAGTCAGAGATTTTGTCACAGCCAGACAAGTCCAGGTGCTCCAAAGAATGACAGGCTCCATAAAATGACCAACTGTAAAACAAGGGAGCAGACAAAAAAAGGTTTAGGAAAGACACAGCAGGTGACTTACCTGAAAACCTTTATTGAACTTTTGCATGGTTTGGTCAGTTAAGCTTTGATAAACGTTGATGTAAGATGTACACATGACAGACTAATGTGATATACATTTAGTGATACTTAATGAAGCATTACAAGAGTCTGAAATCACCTGTCAAATGCAGCATCAGTGATGTCTGTCTGTGTCAGGTCCAAATGAGATATATTTGGGCAGAGAGAGAGGATTTGACGCACCTGGAAATGAAATAACTGATGTAGTACAATAACACCAATGTCATACAAAACAACAATAATATGCAGAATATGTCATACCATTTTACTGGAAACTGTGGAGCTGTATGCCAAAACAATGGACTTGACTGAACCTCCCACAGCAGGTAAAAGGTGGTGAATGAGTCCATTCAAAAGCCTCTTTTCCCTCTGAGCATTAGTGATGGCTTTATATCCGTCTGTCTGGCCTGAGACATCTGAAACAAACAACAATCCACACCAGAGTTAGTTCAGACTAATTTAACATACCTATCCCACACCCAGCTTTTGAGATATGAAAGGCACTCTCAAAAAGATTGAGCATTGCCACCCATGATTTCTGTGACTGCAGTGAAAACATGCAATTGCTGTTGTCAGTAATGGTGGTCTTACCAGATTCATCCACATCTGCGTCCTCGTCCCACTCCTGGTAGGCCAAACCCTCTTTTTGGCGGCTCTTTACCCAGTCATCATCAGGCTCCTGGTCCTGATCTCCAGGTGGACCATTGTAGTAGTCACCTGCAAAAGCCACTTGTTTAGTGCCATCACTACTGAGCTGCTAACTGTGCTGTGTACTTAAGTTTGTCAACATAAACATTTTACATGTTCTACAATCTTAAAATAACTAGTATTGACAGAATAGTTTTATCTTACCTCTGGCCCAGCGCACAGGGTAGAGGTGCCTCCACAGTGAGCCCGTCTTGACCAGCTCTGACCAGGAGCTGCACACCTGGCTGCAGCGGCACAGATCCTCGGGGCCCAAATAGTGGAACAGCCTCAGCATGATCTCTGAGGGCAGCTGGGAGATGTGGGTCTGAGCATTCACATTTTTGTCCACTTCAGAGAGAAAATACAAAATATAATGTCAAAAGGGATGCTAAATATATCACAGTTTGCAATGGAATGAAAACAGCAACCTGGTCACAATTTGCACTTTAGTTATAATGTTCTCTGAAAAGAATCACTCTATATCAAAGTCTTATGTATAAAAATAAATACCACCCTGTAGTTTAGCCCTCCTCAAACATGTTCTGAATGCCTACTTCAGCCTACTATCCAATTATGCTCCTTTAACATGGCAAACATATGAAAAACTGAAAAAAGGTAAATATATCTAATCTCAACAACATTGGCCCAATTTTTAAGATATAAACACTGGTTTGAAATGCAAAAGATAAGAATTGTTATTCTTAACAAATTTTGACTAAAGATTTGATTAATGATTAATGATTAATATAAAAATACTTAATAATAATAATAATAATAATAACATTATTATTATTACTATTACTATTACTATTATTATTATTATTATTATTATTATTATTATACATTTTATTTATTAGGCACCTTTCTGGACACTCAAGGTCGCCTTACAACAAATACAGTATACATTATAGGCAGTTAAAAGCAACAGTTAAAATACATACAAAAACAGTAAAACTTTTAAAAGGACAGTGCAGTTATGGTTGAAAGGCCAGTCTGAACAGATGAGTTTTGAGTTTGGATTTGAAGTGTGGAAGTGTGTCAGTGTTGCGGAGGTCAGGAGGGAGAGAGTTCCAGAGCTGGGGAGCAGAGCGGCTGAATGCCCTGCTCCCCATAGTGACAAGACGGGCAGAGGGGACAGAGAGCTGGAGAGAGGAGGAGGAGCGGAGAGAGCGAGCAGGTGTGGCGATATGTAGGAGGTCAGAGAGATATGGAGGTGCAAGGTTGTGGATGACTTTGAATGTGTGGAACAGGAAACTTATATGAAACTAGACTTTTCCAAAGCTTATATTGATCAAAACAAATACAAACCATAATCAGCCTTTTCGTGATCAGAATATTTGAAGGCCTTGTGCAGTTCCTCTGCTTGGCTCCACAGACCCAATCCCTTGAGCACCTCTGCAGCGCTGTCCCACTGCTGCTGGCTGCAGTGCTGAGCAATCACCTGCTTCTTTATGTCTTTGAGCTCCTCATATGTGAAGTGCTCCATTAGCATTGGCTGAAAGACCTGCAATAATTAGGCTCTGTTACACATGACCTTCAAATATTTAACCCAAAGTTTTAAAAGGATTTGAAAATTACCTCTTCTTCTTCCTTCATGTGTGGAAGAAAGTCTTGAGTAAATGCTTCAAGTCTCTCCTTCAGTTGCTGGGCGTAGTTCAGCTGCTCATATTCATTCTGGAGAGAAAACATGTATTTGTTTATATTTATTAAACTGTGCTATTTTTGAACAATTGTTTCATTCTAGATCAACCTTTTGCCCTCAATAAATTGAGCAATGGCACAATCCCACATGCTTACTTTCATGGGAAAATTCCACTTTCAACAGTAAACCAACCAACTAAACAACAGCTAAACTTTGATTAATTATCCAATAATACATTTAGATCAGTAATAATGATAATGGCATTTTACATGTAATAAGTGTTTTGTATGCTGACACGAATGGATCACAAACTTTGATCTCACCTTCACATTGTGCAGGCCTTTCTCAAAGAGCGACAGCATCTCAGAGAGTTTGTTGTCAGAGTGTACATTGTACACGGTGCAACAGCGCTGCTGAAGCAGGTTGATTATGTACTCATTCTCTATTTGTTCATGCATCTTGAACTCCTTGAAGGTGGCACAAAGAGATTGGAGGAAAGAGCGGAAATCACTGTTGTTGGAGAAGTTGGTTTGTGATAGCTGGAAACAAAAAAGGTACAATATACAGTATTAAGAAAAACAATACAATTCGAATGTAAAATGCATCAACATCTAAAGTACATCTCTATGCAAACCAAGCACCTGTCATAACCTGGCTGACTCAGTAATGCAAAGTATTTATACATAAAACTGCCACAAGCCTAGCATTTTAGCCTGGATAACATTGCTTGATGTCTACTTCGGGCATTATTTGTTGTGTTACATAAGAAGTTGCTGAACCCAATGGGCCCTACCTACATTGCAGCTCAGAAGATAACACATTCGATGCCGCAAATCGGTGTTTACACGTCAGTAATTTGTACTTAGCCATAGCAAGCACCCTGTTATTACACCATTTTAACGGAGTCGCGACGCAAACACCCACTGTAGTTATGCCTAGAGCAGAGCAGTGTGCGTGTGAGCTAGTTAGCATGTTAGCCCGTGTTTGTGCCTCGTTTGAGGGTTCAGCTTCAACTATGCTTTCGCAAACGTCGACATATAAAGCTATTATTTCATCGTACATACCTTCTCGCAGTACAGGCCCACTAACTGCTTCATTCGCCAGTGTGGACCAGTAAAAACATCCACCTCGTCCGGAAAAGGAGCCATCTTCACTCTGTTCAACAGTGCGTCATCTGGACTGACGCTGATACAATCTGGAGGCGTGTACGTCTCGGTCACGTGATCACAACTTGGCCCGTTGTAATTTTTTTTTAAATCTGTTTAGATGTTTATTTATTTTAATGTAAAGTATAATTTAATAGAATGACAAAAAATAATAGTAGCATTGTATAAAACAAGTAGTAGAGTTGTTTACATGTATGTATATAGTTATATATATTACGCTTTTTAAGATTATTTATTTACTCACCTTTTTAATAAATGTATAATTTGATCGTCATTTAATACCACAAATAAGTTTTACATGTTATATTCATTTTTGGTTTATGTTCACGGTTAGAGAATGGTTGCTATGGTAAATGTCCACGCCAACCGCATTTTAAGGGCGGAGCCTTTATGTTAAACATGACTGACAGTTGTACAGACCAATACGCGTACAGAAAAAAGAAGCTAACCAATGGGAATTCACCAAAATGTCAGAGTTATAGCGCCGCTTTGACACCATGTAACAAATCTCCAGAAAACAGCACTACTCACTAATGGTGAGTACGGGTGTTTTTTTGCTTTGTTTTTATGAACCGTTTACGTAGCGTTAAGGGCGATTGTGGAAATAGTCTTTTTTGCAAGTTGAATGACTCTCGATTTCGATTAACTGCGGTAGCTAGAGAAGCTTAGCTCCCCAGCTACCAGTTGTATGGGAAAGACGTCTCCTCCTAGCAGCATCTAAGTCTTTCTTTTAATGCCAAGATATATTTTTTGTTTCATGTCCTAACTGTAAGTAAGAGTTGCAATGCCAGTGCTGTAGAAAACAAGACAGGTATTATAAATGTTTCAAACCAGTGAGAGGTTTTTCATCTGTCAAAACCAAGCTTTTCATTGTGTTTTTCTCCCGCAGACCAGACATGACGAATCCTTCAACTCTTTAATATGGACAAATACGATAAGGTAAAGAAAATTGGTGAAGGTTCATTTGGAAAAGCTATTCTTGTTAAATCAAAAGAAGATGGACATCAATATGTCATCAAGAAGATCAACATATCTGGGGTAAAAAAAACAACCTTTTTTCATTGCATAGAGGTGTTGATGTTATGCATGAAGTACTAATTTCTCTATTGTTGTACAATGAAGATGTCAAGTAAAGAGAGACAAGAATCTCGAAAAGAAGTTGCTGTACTTGCCAACATGAGTCATCCCAACATTGTTCAATATAAGGAATCTTTTGAAGGTATAATAACTGCTATGAAGTGCCATTGAAAAATATTTGCAATGGATTTTATGCAGTGTATATGTACATTATTTCCAGAGGGTGGCTGTCTGTACATTGTGATGGACTACTGTGAGGGTGGAGATCTCTTTAAGAGAATCAATTCTCAGAAGGGAGTGCTTTTTTCAGAGGCACAAGTAAGTTATCATCAGTCTTCATTATGCTTTCAGTAATTGTGTTTATCCTGCTCTGTACCCGCTGCTCCTCTTGTAGATACTTGACTGGTTTGTGCAAATCTGCCTGGCTCTGAAACATATACATGACCGAAAAATACTCCACAGAGATATAAAATCACAGGTATGACCCTAGTAGGTTGTTGGATACTGTTTTTACCTTTTTAAAGTCTCTGCTAAATCTTATCCACGCTATCTTATTTTTTTCTTCACAGAATATTTTCTTGACAAAAGATGGCACGGTCCAGCTTGGTGACTTTGGAATTGCGAGAGTGCTCAATAGGTACGTGCAGAGTGTTTAGAATACAACACTGTAAAAGCTTAATACAATTGATGTTCTTCTTTTATTACAGCACTGTCGAGCTGGCAAGGACATGTATTGGGACACCATATTATCTGTCACCAGAGATTTGTGAAAACAAACCTTACAATAATAAAAGGTACTTAAATTATTGACCATTAATTTGACCATGCTAGTTTCCTAGTCATCTGTCTATATGGCTTTACATGTTAAAAATTGATTTGCGCTAATGCTTTCTGGTAACCCTAACAGTATCCGATCTCTAGTCTATTGATTGGGCAATTTATGCTAACAAAATTTAGAAAGGATCAATTTACCCTTTTTAATCACATGAAAGATACTTATACTTTACAAATGATAAAATTACATTTTGTGTGTATGACGTGTCCCCACAACCTTTCCCTGTTTGTCCATTTGTATGTAACCTATTACTTTCCCTGATTCTCCTTCTGCAGTGATATCTGGGCTCTAGGGTGTGTCCTGTATGAAATGTGCACTCTTAAGCATGCTGTAAGTATTGTATGTCTGTATTGGTGTCTGAGTGATGCAGATGAATGTAAATCCATCTTATATAACATTGCAGTGTCGACTGCTTCAATGGTTTTATCCTTTTTTTACTGTACTATGACAAGGGATTAAAACTATTTGACATGTGTCAACTTTGCAAACCCAGACTCAAGAGCATTGCGTTACACCATATGTATATCATAGTTATATATAGGGAGTCTCTACACTCATTAACATCTATAATACAAATTGTATTATAGTATTAACATCCAGTTAAAATTCAGAAGTGATTGCCGTGGGTGCTGTCCCTCCACTTTTTAGTGATTCCTATTGATTCTTCTTCTTTTTCATAGTTTGAAGCCGGAAATATGAAAAACTTGGTGCTGAAAATCATCCGTGGTTCGTACCCCCCAGTGTCTGTGCATTACTCCCAGGAACTGCGCTCCCTTTTGGGTCAGCTGTTTAAACGCAACCCCAGAGAACGGCCCTCTGTCAGCATCATCCTAGACAAACCCTTCCTCTCCTCCAGGATAGAACGCTTCCTCACACCACAGGTACAACATACATTACATTCATTTAATAATTTGGTTTATATATAGTGCTAATACTACTAGTGTTTGTTTCAGATAATTGCTCAGGAATTTCACCATACCTTTATTCACAAGCAGCCTAAAGCGAGTGGGGGGCCGGGGCAACCAGGTGGGTACTTCTTCCTCTGCAAAGCCTTGTATTTATTTATTTATCTAGTTGGTTAGTTATTTTCAGTTTTGCTGATCACAGAGGACATTGCATTCCCAGTATCTTGCATTTCTGTCTTTCATGCTTGGTGATTCAACAGTCACAAACCATAAAATACTACAATTAGCTGCTTGTTTACTAATTGTAATATGGCCAAAATTACATAAGAAAATGACAATGGTAAATAAATTAAATTTATGTTTCTAAATTTAAACTGATAGTTGCTTGGTTAGGCTCCAGACCTCCAACTCATAACTGGAATAAGATTAAGATGACAAAATGAGAAATATAGCTCTGGCAACATTTTGCATATTAACATTTACTTTGTGTTTCTTGACTAGTTCACTGTAACAGACTATATATTATATTCATTAACTGTATTATATTTCTTATTTTGTATGATTAGCCAAGCGTCCTGCTCCTGGTGCCATTTCACTTGCTCCAGCCCAGAAGATCACCAAACCAGCCTGCAAATATGGAGTGCCTTTGACCATGAAGAAGGTGCCGGATGCTTCTAAGAAAGCTGTGGACAAGAAACCAGCAGTCAAACAAAAACTGGTCTGTGGTCTTTTCCCCACAATTTAATTACACCCTCCTCTGTCCTGTAGCATGTTAAAGGCTCCATCCATGAGTGCCTGTGTTCATGTGTGTCTGAAGAAAAGGGTGTGTTTGTTATGTCTGAACCGCCGTGTTGTGTATGTTGCTCAGGCCCCTCCCCCAGCAGCCCCCCAGAGGAGAGTGAGTCAAGTGGAGGAAGAGAAAAAAAAGCACGAGGTACACCTAAGAGCCCCTAGTTAAATAATGTATCTTATCTCCTTCCCTTGACATATGTTGAGACATTCCAGCTTTTTCATTTTGTGTTTCGCCTAAATATGTTTGAATGAATGTTTTATCAGTGTGTCTTTTGTTGAATAACTTTTTTCTCTTTCCCTGTCCAGTGACACAGCTTTAGTTCCTTTGTCAATGTATTGCTATTTATTTTAAACAGCAATGCTTTTCTTTACAGGAAGGTATGAGGAAGAAGAGGATGGAGCTGATTGAGAAGGAGAGAAAACAGAGAGAGCAGGTTGGTGTTTTATAATATCTGTAAATCTGTTAAATGTTCTCGTTAAATGACTTTTTCTTTTTATGTAGATGTTCCTGTTGAAAGCAGAACAAATGAAGAGATATGAAAAGGAAAAGGTATGTTGTCTGTAATGAAGTTGTGTTGTTAGATTAAAAGAACACAAACACTGAAATCATCAGCCAATCAATAGTTCAGAAGAGTCTTGGATGTAGTTATAACTATGCAATTTCAGAACATGTAAATCTCTCAAACGTTGTACCAAAGACATTCATTGCAAATCACAATTACATTGTTTCCTATACATATATTGTATGTCATTTTAAAATATCTTTTAACATTGGCCAATTAAATATGCATTAAATAAATTAGAGAGGGAGCGTAAAAAATACACAATACCAAAGATAAACAGTTATTAGTATTAGTACAGGTATTAGAATGAGATGATGTGGCCATACCAACTTGTCAAAACCTGATCCCGTCAGATCTCAGAAGCAAAGCAAGGCCAGGCCTGGTTAGTACTTGGATGGGAGACCGCTGGGAAAATCAGGTTCCACAGGGGGGCGCCAGTCTAAAAAAAAAATGTTGTGTCCTTAGGCAAGGCACTTAACTCACATTGCCTAGTATGAAAGTGGTGTGTGCCTGAGTGATGGTGGTGGTCGGAGGGGCCGATGGCGCAGATTGTCAGCCTCGCTTCTGTCAGGGCAGCTGTGGCTACAATAGTAGCTTTCCACCACTGAGTATGGAGTGAATGAATAATGATCTGTAAAGTGTGAGAGTGTCCAGAAAAGCACTATATAAAACTGATGCATTATTATTATTATTATTATTATTATTATTATTATTATTATTATTATTATTAAGTAAATGAATTGGTCTGAGTGGGCAGGCTTCCATTCTCATGGGCCAAGCAAGTCCTTAGTTCACACAATGTAAGCTCCATCTAGGGCCTAAATAATAAATGAATGTGATGTGTTTGTTACAGATCAATCGGATAAACCAGGCCAGGGAGCAGGGCTGGAAGCATGTCTTGAGTTCCAGTGGTGGAAGCAGTCCTGAAAGGAAGGTATACGATGTCAGTTTAGTCCCTTCCATGTAGTGCTTTACTGTGTAATTAATCAATCAATCAATCAATTATTGTCATTCAACATTATACTATAAAACTGAAAAGCAAACCCTTCAGTGCATAGTTTACAGTTAAAGTGCCATGACATGTTTACATGCAAAACAATTATTAAAACCATAATGTTTCCTCTAATCTACAGATAAAACCATTGTGTTTTAAAGGGTTTAAAAGAGAAACCCAACATACTGTATAATAATTATATGGTATATGTACCTCTTTTCTTTAGTGCTTTGTTGGTGGTGCCAAAAGGGCTCTACCTGTCAGCCCCTGTCATGTCCCAAGCTCTGCCGCAGGACACGCCCCTGCTGCTAGCCAAAGCAAAAGTCCATATGATCATTACCATGCAGCGCTGGACCAAATGGCTAAACCAAAGTCAAAAGATGTGAGCAGAGATGGATCTTCTGCAAATCGTGTTGTTGGGTAAGTTCATTTAATAGCTAGTTTTCTCTTGGATTATAGTGCTTTAGATTTAAAATGTTACTTTTGTGTCACTAGTGTCTCACCTGCCGCTGGCCCAGTGCTGCTCAATGGCCCACACAAAGTAAACCATGATCTTATCAAACAGGAGCTACTGAGGCTGCAGCATGGTTCAAAACAGGCCTACCTCAATAGGTCATCTAGTCAAAAGACTTGTAATGCTTCATCATGTAGCATTCCAACAGTACAAAAATCTGGTATCTGGTATGTAAAATAGAAGAAATACAGTTAATGTGCTGTCTCCATTTTAAGAGTTAATAGTACTGGCTAAGATCTGCTAGTTTCTATAAATGTATTGCTATATATATTATACTATTATAATTGTACTAATCAATACGTGCTTTTATGTCTAGGCATCGTGGTCATGTGCCTACTGAACGTGCCTTTCAAGTTGAAGAATTTTTACAACGAAAAAGAGAAGCCCTGATCAACAAAGTCCGTGCTGAGGGACAGCTGGTATGTACCATGACTCAATGATCTAAAATCTTTCCATCGCACTAGCTTCTTATGTATTTGCCTGGCTGTTTTCATATAAATGTCCATCAAAAAGGGGCACTTATGGATTTCTTATCTATTTCCTATTAAACACTTCTGTAGTTTTTAAATTCTAATTTGGTATTAAGGCTAAAGGGCATGCAATATAATTGTGATTGTGGCAGTGAAATTTTAAACTGAACGGTAAACAGGGTTTGCGGCAAAACCTGGCAGCCATCTTAGGAAGTCGGACTGGTTCTGTCCGCTGCAGGAGACCTCGGGTCAACAAAGAAGAGGAGGTAGGAGTCCAGGCCTGTTCCCCATCACCCCGTCCCACTCATGGCACGCCTGGCTTGGCACATGTTCATAACTTGACCCAAACCCTTTCAAACCCTCAGTATGTTTCATTACAGAGTTTGTTTGGTCCCTCAGAGTAGCCTGGTCAGCCATCCACTTTTGTAAAGAAATAAGTCTGGTTACTGTAGCTTGAGTTTTCAGGGAGGCATTAAGTGGGGGCAAATGTATGCAGTATCTCAGATTTAAATATATATATATAAATTTTGTGTTTCTTGCTAAAATGGGCCATCTGTGAACAATGTGTATAAATTAAGCAACATGAAAGAAGGGTTGGCAGCGCAAAGATGAGCAAGAAGTGTGCAGAGAAATTAAGCATATGAAAAGCTGAATCAACTTCCCTCTGTCAAGACCTGGGCTGGATTTTATTTGTGTACATTCCCAGACTTTGTAAAAAAAAGCGTTGACTGACCAGACTTACTGCTCAAAGATGCTTCTTGTTGTTTACCATAAACTCCATTGTTTTCATTGTTTTGGTTTATACTTATAAAATTATTTATTAATATTATTAATCAATTGCAACATCCAGGTGCATCCAGTTGTGATATTTCTTATTTGACCCTGTGTATGTCTACCTGCCTGCATTTTTGTATTGCAATGGTTTCATCATAGTTTGCGCACTGTTTAGTGAATATTTCTAACAGTTGTGCATTTGTGCAGGAGTACTTGGCACGGCTGAGGCAGATTCGGTTGCAGAACTTCAATGAACGGCAGCAGATCAAAGCGCGGCTCAGAGGGGAAAAGGTACAGTCCAGTTAAACCTGAGAGTCACTACTCCATCCATCCATCCATTATCAATTTTTCAAAGTTCCCCTGTCTTTCTAACATTTGACTCACATTTTGGTTTATGTTTCAGTATGACAGCGACGGATCAGACAGTCAAGAGTCCAATGAGGAGGCAGAGCTCCGGAGGAAAAAGATTGAAGCTGTGAAGGTCAGTTTTCTTGCAGTTACACATAAACAAGTCTGTCTACACTTTGCTGATTTTTTTTTTTTTTTTTAAATATATATGTATATACTAGTATATTATTGTATATATGTATTGTATTGTTGGTATCAAGGGAATACTTCTCCTGCTTTCAAGTTTGTTATTGTTGTAAACTGGCTTTTTCTTAATCTAGTGGGTCAATTTTACCAACTAATGTGTATATATGTTTCTTGCTGATTGAGCAAAGGCAGCTTGCATAAAAAGCTATGTCAAATTAATATTCTAATCACTATTAAGAAGCATATCATGATTTGACTTGATTCGATACAGTCTTTGAACTGTTGTTTTGACTTGGATTAGGCCCAGGCCAACGTCCGTGCTGCTGTCCTGAAGGAACAGCTGGAGAAGAAGAGAAGAGAGGCCCATGAGAGGGAGAAGAAAGCATGGGAGGTGTATGTAAGTCCAGTCTGTTTCACTCCTGGCTTTGTGAATCATGCATGTGTTTTATTTAGCACAGGCTATATGGCAGATACAAACATGTATGTCACTGTTAACAATTAATCTTTACTTTAACCCCTTTTTGGGTAATGAATAATTGTATAGTGCCTATTGTGTGTTATTAAATGTGAAGCTGGCAGCCCGGGGGAAGAAGTGTACAGTGTCCAGTGCTATAGAAACATCTTCCAGTTCAGACGCTCCTCCAGCTGGTCCCTGTGAGCCCGAGCCCGCACTGCCCTCCTCCTCTTCCTCACCACCAGCTATATCCATGACCGCTGCCCTCCACAATGTCGGCGCGGTCAGTACACATACACATTCAAATGAAAACATATCAAAACATTCTATTTCCCTCTGGCCATCTTAATATGATTTGACATGTTTAACAGATGGTATCACTGAAAGAGACAGCAGCTGAACCAGAAGGCGCTCTCGCCACCCAGGTAAGTGTAAAGACAATTTCAGATTTAGAAAGATCACATGAGATTAGCTAGTGTAGCAGGTATTGGGACGGAACAACCACTGCTAGCAGTTTAAAAATATTTGTGTGGGGAAAGATTGGCTCTGAAATACACAAAACGAGACGGAGACGTTATTGTTGTGTTGCCTTTGGCTTTCTGCTACTGCCGATTAACTTTAATTGTACATAAGCACAATGCAATAGTTACATTTTACATACAAGTTACATCCAATTACAGTATTCTTTTTCTTAATTACCACAAAGTAATAACAGTTCAAATTTACATCGTCCTTTGTCAATAAAACCACAACTATCAATCATGTTCATTGCTCAATATAAAATTTACTGTTAATTTTTCATTCAAAAATGTCATATGACGACTTAAATCTAGCAGTATAGCATTACTTGTCTTGACATCACCTTTATAATTGTACCTTTTGAATTTTTCAGTGTGTCAGAACTTTTACATGTCCACAAAATAATAATGCCGGATCCTAACAATGGCAACAAATACAAACTGATTGGAGCGGGGCGAAATAACCAGGTCTAGGCTAAAAGCTAGCGCAGGAGTTAGCATAGCGGCTATCATACATTTTAAGAGAAATATCAAAATGAGAAATGTCTATCTTTGACTAGCGACTGTTACAACAAAAGTTATTCAGTTATGACTTCATATGAGTCAGTATTCTGCTTGGTGGGACTGTACCAACCTGAAATACACAAAATGAGACGGAGACGTTATTGTTGTGTGCTTGTGGTTTCTGTTACTGCCGATTAACAGGAAGCAGAAGCAACAGCGAGCCAAACCGTCTCACTGAGTGTGCTGCCACCAAGCGGACAAAATCGGTATTGCAATTGTTTATCTCAAAATAAAACACCACCACTATTAATCAATTACAAAATTACATTACATTAAATAAAAACTATGTGACCACACCTTGTGGGCCTCACACTAGCAGCAATGTTGGTTTACAAAAATAAACCAAATTTTGTACCTAAAGAAAATGTAAAACATTTTTATACTTATAAATCAATGTAACTCGTTGTAGTCTTATTAAGTGTTTGTAGTAATGATCTGTAGCTCTTGATCACTGGACTGGTCTCAGTATGATAAATACATTTGTAATATAAATAATAGCAACTTAAAATTAAACAGAAAAGGCACAAAAGATTTTTGTTTCTCTAGATTAATAAAAAAGATGTTTTGTCTCGATTGCATTTAGTCTCAGCTGACGTCTGTGAGAATCTTTGTGGACTCTCCATGTTGGACTGTCGTAATAATATAATAATAATTTGGTCTGATAATAATCAACAATGTACTGACTCTCTTTGTAGAGTGAGAAAAAGCAGATCCTGCGTAGACTGAATGATAATCTAAAGGCCCAGAGTTTGATGGAGGAGGTAGAAGAGACCGTCAGTGCTGAACCCACTGCTCCACCTCCACACGTCCCTGTGACTGAGGAGCGGCCATCTTCCAACGGAGACAGGAAGAAATGGGATGCAGCCCAAGTGCCTGAGCTCCCTGTAAAACATACTTTCACTGATACATGTGCCACTACCGCCACCAGTGCGTTCAAAGTTCATGCCATTCTTTGTCTGATATGTGATCGAAAAAGTAATAGGTGTGTGTTTTATCAGCCCTCACTGAATCTCCAGAGGAACGGCCGAACTCCGGAGGGGACAGGAAGAAGTGGGATGCTGAAGTTCCACTTATCCTTCCTGCAGTTCAAACGTTGGGGGAAACCTGTATCACCACCATTGGTTAGTTTTCTTTTTATTAATTATACAAGTTCATGAATGCATTGCAGCTGTTTATTTAAAATGTGAAGCCAAAGCATTACATACCATTCCATCTTAGGGCAAGACACATAGACTGTATAAAGAAGTGGACTAAGGGAGTGTGACGTTACCCACAGCGTTCGGCTCCACTTAAATGAAGCTCACAAGGCTGGCAGTTTATAGGAGAGAATTTGTAGCCAGTTCCATATTAGGAATAGGAATTTATTTACTGACAAAATAGCGAAATACACTAGGATCATGCAGTTGCAGAGAAAGGGGTGACGATTTTTCAATGTAAAGTCAATTGGAAATGGAGTTTATGGAGCCAGAAGCTCCTCCACGAACACTTCCTATTTGGAATGCTAGCGGGTTAGCCATGTCCATTTATGTATACAGTCTATGGCAAGACATTTATTCAGTTATTGTAAACCCCTTATTCAATGTATTAAGTTAGCTATTACACAGGATCCTGATACCTGAAATTCATAACTCCTTGAAATATGTCACGTTAATGTATAGTCTAGATCTTGACAAACCCATCTTTTAATATTGTTTTACAACTTTATTATCAAATATTTTATATAAGTATTAATATTGTTTAATTTTGTCCTTGATCTAATTCCTCAGACCAGACAGTTTGTGACGTTTCTCAGGTGAGTGTTCTTCAAGATGAGGGCCCTAGAAAAGTGTGGGGAGTGAATCCTGATACTCAGGTTCTGAAGATCCTCCAGGAGGCGGAACTGCAGCCTCTCACGCAGAAACTGGAGAACGCCAGCATCTGTGAGGGAGACCTCTCCATCAGTGGTACATACATTTGTTAATTAAAGCATTGTTCGATCAATGTAACTTGGAGAACTAAAAACTGCATTTTGAGATTTACATTTTTTTTTTTACATAAACCAAGGCGGAATAAGACCTTTCTGAGGCCTTTTTAAAAATTCAGATTCTTATTTTTATAGATCCCTGTCTGTCACTTATTTATCATACTGCCACCTCCTCTCCACGATGAATGTAATTTAGTGTTAATTGGCACTCAACTCTAACACTGAAGGTGTTTTCAGCCATTTTAACCTATTATCATTCTGACATGTGAAACGAGACATGTAGCTGGCCAAGGATTCTTTAAATTACATAATGTATTTTTTGGCAAGTACACCCTTGACTTTTGAGTTTAATGTGAGGTTTGAGTCTAACCTAAAAAGGAAAGAAAGTAAGGAAAAATTTAGAAATGTCATGTCAGTAATATTATAAATAATTTATTATTTACAAAATATAAATTATGTGATTAATTCAAGGCGAACATTTACACATTCAGCATTTGACTTTACAGCAGTGTATCCGCTATAAAATCCTTATGAACACATAATTACATTTGTTTTTATTACATTTTTTCTTCAGTTTCACCAAACAAGGTTGTCACAATTGAAGTGATACGGACACCCCAAGATGCACTGACCCTTGACCCTGATCCAGATGTGGATGTTCAGAAGGAGACCGTTGTTACAACACAGGTCTCCCATGAGGAAGCCACTGAGGCCAGCCAGAACAGCACAGTAGTACTGCCCACAAACCCCACAGACACACAGGGTTAGAGTGAGCCAATGTCATCTTTTATTTTCTCAATCTTGGGCTATTTAATCCAATCTGTTTGTGTTGCAGACCCAGCAGAGGTGGAGTCATTGGTTTTGGAGGAACAGCCAAAGCCATTTGAACCTCCTCTAGCTGATGTGCAGCAGGCCTGGGCACAGGAAGTACAACTGCCTCTGTGAGTTATTATTGCAGTCAAAGCTGAATGTAAAGGACATGCTTGTTCTCGCTGTAGTATCTCATTATTTTATATTTTTCACTGTCTACTTTCATTTGTCAGCTTTAAATACACAGAACACAGAATTGTACGTGACAAATGTGTTAATTTGAATTCTTGATAGATAATTTGTATTAATACTTTGGAAAGAGGAAAGGATAACACAGTTAAGTGGTTTGGGTATGATTTATCGTCTGAAATTTAACGTTGCTAATATTTGTCAAAACTGTAGGCATGTAACCTTCCCTTATACATTATATTTTTGTTCTATAAGCAAAATTGTATAATGCATGTGTATTTCTTTTCTAGGCCAGCAGGTGGTGATCCAAGACCGCCAAACCAATTTGATGCTGAGAAGCCTATGGACAAACCAGCAGCAGTGGCTGGTGAGATGAATGTGCTATGAGTGTCCTCTTTGTCTTGGGGCTTATTATAATTATGAATGCCCTCTTGTTCCTCTTAGGAGTGTTGCAGAGCGAGGAGCCATTGTTTATGAAGCTGTGTTCACCAGTCCACCGTCGTACTGCTGCCCTGGCTCTGCTCTCCGCTCAGTCCTCTGTGGATGAATCCTCATCCTCTTTAGCCTCGCGCTCTCGCTCAGTCTCACCTTTGCGCTCCAAGCACCATGACTCCCTCCTTATAGGCCTCTCCACGGGCATGTTTGACGCCAACAACCCCAAGGTAACCTCATCCAAATAACACCTATAATTATAGCCTTATCCCTTATGGCACTGTTGTGTAATCTGAAATAATATTATGGCCTCCTGTGCTATGGACCTTTTCATATATGAAATATAAATATGGCTCGCTATCCTCGTCTTTTGGCTTTTCCCTTTTGGGGTCACTACAGAAAAATGTCTAGTTCCAAGCATGTTATGTATTGCACCCGCTCCATCTATCCTGGGTTTGGTTCTGGTCTGGATGCTCCAGAAACCTATCCCGTATAAGCATTCTGACTGGATTATATTTATATAATTCAAATGTGCTTCAATGGTGTACATTTTAATGTATATTCAACAATTATTTCAAAGGACACTTTCTGATTTATTGTATGTTCATTCTATCAAAAAGGGCTTCCAGACATTTTAGATATGGAGTACTATCCGCTTTAGTTCACCCTGGTAATTAGATATCATGATGAGAAGAAGTCATTATGTGGGGATCACAGGCCTATCTCTGAGCCATGACAGTGTTGGATGTTCTTCGATCTGTAGAGCGGATGTTACCGAGCTCCAGGAAATTAGTCCTGTGTTAGGTGTATGTGCAGCAGCATGTGTGGTATTTTTGGGTTGAATTTCTCTCTTCTTTATTAATGAGGGCCTTTGGAGTGGAGCCAATGCAATTAATCACAAGTCTAAACCTGCAGAGGGTCTGATAGGACAGAAGCGCTATCCATCAACCTATATCTTTCATAACATTCACTAGGGGCACTGAGATGTACAAAACCCTGGTCCTTTATTGCATGGGCTTGCATGACAAATCCAGGAACAAGGACACTAGTGTCTGTGGTAATCTAAGTGGATCGAATGACATGTCATGGTTCAAATCTCATCTTGAGCTGCCAAAAAGTAAATTCAAACGTTAGCCAGCAATGAGAGAATTTACATCTGCGCTAGAGTACTGAATATCCAGGTTTGTTTTAGCTTCAAACTCTGAACCAATATGACCGTAACTTAACACAGCTTTCTCACTGGGCTGCAAAGAACTTGAAAGTGAAGGAAACTTGCTGTGCAAATGTGCAAACAAACTATCTGAAATTAGCTAAATTCTGATCTGATTTGAGATCCAAGTTACTGTGGCTCTCAACGCATGGTGAAAAGTGGAATATTATAGTCTTTTTATGGCCACATTTATCGATAATACTGCATAATGATTTTAATTACTGAATAATTGAAGAAGAACTGAAGAAGCATCTCATTTGTCTCAGTTTCAGTATCTCAGTATCTATTCACCTGCACGTTTACTTTTTCAATACATGCATGCCTTTTTAAACTAGTTACATTAGCTCCTGATGTGTTTTTTATGATATGTGAGTTTCATAAACTATATTTTCAAATCCTAGTAATAATAGTGATACTTTACATTTAGTATGCTTATCAGCTTTGCTCAACACTACAATAGCAACACCACTTGTTTGCACTGAGGCTGTCTATTTGTTATCACATACCAAGTGTAAATCAGTGTATAATCACACATTTACCCATGTCAATTGTAGTTTTCTAATGAACCCATCCAAGATGATTGTTACGAGTCATTTTGCCTTGGCTGATCTTAAACAGATGTGACTCAAACCTTAAAATGACTTGAATTGCATATCCTCTGATGGTACATTGTAATAATCATAGCAATAAAATGGAAATCACATTATTTTTAGAGCATCATGGTTTTAATTGAGTAGCCATCATGGTATCAGGTCTAAACGCTGATAGATTGAGAAAGTTGCATTACAAAGGGCATCTAACCAATATCGCAAACTAAGGTATTTTGAAAAATTGTGCACACTTGGAGGTGTTGAAAATGCCAAAAAGAAAGAATGCTCATGCCATTGTTTGTAGATAGGAACGCAATGGACAATTTAAGACAAACAACATGTGAAAAACAAGAAACTGCTTCACCTAGTTTATTTGGGCAAATGTGGATAGGTTCAGTAAGCATGTTAAATGTTAAAGCATGTCAGGTCAAAACATCTATAGTTTGACCAATAGTTGTACCATAGTAAAATCTAAAATAGAATTATGACTTGTAACTTCCACCTCTTTCACAAAACTCTAATGTGCCAACATAAGGGACGCACATAACAGCGTGAAATCAGAAAAATATAATACATTTAATATGAGATTGAGTTATTTTTTACAGAAAATATCGGCTCCTGAGGTCAAAAAGGTTTAGAACCCCTGCTCTAATCTATGCATTTGCTGATTTGGCTGTCAGATGCTGCGGACGTGCTCCTTACCGGACCTCAGCCGTTTCTCCAGCTCACAGCGAGATGTGGAGGTGCACAGTAACGCAAACGTGGCCCCAGAAAACAACCTGGAGATAGAAGACCTGGAGGAGACCGCTAAGGATGATGACCAGTCTGAGCTGGAGGAGTAAGAAACAATATGTGACATCTGCTCTGTCATCAAATGCATAGGGGTTCCTTGTACACTGTTGTCCATAACGTTCTTATCCAGTACTTTCCAATACATTACATTTAAGTATACTACATGAATGGAAAAAGATTACTATGCATGTTTATCCTGCAACCAAACCTTGCATTTTCTGTGGCCATTCTTAGAAAAGCAAAAAAATTACCTCTTTAAACACACATTTGCACTAGTTGCATTGCTTTTACCGAACTACCTACCATCAATAACACTGTGTCCCTTAGTGCATATGAGGATGAGGACTTGCAGGACATCCGGGCCTCGATGGAGAGACTGCTGCAGGAGGAGGAGGGTGACCTGATGGGATGCCCTGCAGAAATGGGAGCGGGTGATTTTAATGGGAACCCCCCTGATGTACAGCAACATCAGGAGCTTTTCCAGAGGATCGCTGCTGAGATGGAGCACAACAATCTGATGGCTGTGGATGATGACGAGGATGAGGAGGTTGAAGAGGAGGAGGAAGATGAAGAGGAGGATGAAGGCTCAAATGGTAGCCCAGGCGACGAGGATGCAGGGCTGCTGCTGAGTAACGGAGTGGGAGGAGGGAGTCACGGCAACGACGTGCAGCTCAATGAAGAGTGGCAGTCAGGTGAGAGCAAGATCTTTATCTGAAGATTTTTTAAAAAAAATTTTAAATCTTTTTTTAAAATCTAATCGTGATTTGGGACATATTGCAATTGTGCTTAGATAATTAAATTTAATCCCATCCAAGATCATTCACATTTGAGAGACTGCTGAAATCTTTGTAGAGCACAGGATTAATATTTAATCACAACTGAGGTACAATAGAGTGTGTCTGTATATTACAAATAGTATACTCACATCAAGGATAACATTCAAATTTTATTTCATTCTAATGCATGGAAATTGGTTAAACAGTAAGTGTAAATGCAAATGAAATAATAATTGTTTGATATTTTGTTATCCTACTTGTATTAAATTCAAACCCTGGTGTTTGTAGATGGCAGTGATGAGGATCAGTGCAGTGAACCTGAGCATCAGGACAGTATCTTCAGCCGACTGGAGGAGCTGCGCTTCAACCTGGAGCAGCAGATGGGTTTTGAGAAGTTTATCGAGGCCTACAACAAGATCAAGGTACATGTCATTCTCATAGACATTCACTGTCTGTAATCACATACCTATAACCAGCCTGTGTTCATTCTTATTGAAGGCAATACATGAAGATGAAGATGAGAACATTGACCTCGGCTCCAGTTTGGTCCTAAACATTTTGGGAACAGAGCACCAGCACCTCTACCCCAACATCCTGCACCTGGTCATGGCCGATGGGGCGTACCAAGAAGGTCAGACTCAAAATGAAACTTTTGAACAAATGCTACAGACTTTGGTGTGTATACGGCCCATAGTTTTAAATTAGCTACAACATGAATTTTGCAGAGCCATTTAAACACACAATAATTATCTTGAACTTGAAATGTATTCCATATTATGGGAGCCAGTTCACGCTTTTTAGTGTTTTTTGTTTAGTCTTCAAAGATTGCTCAATTGGTTCTCCCAGTCAAGTGTTCAGATATTTCCCATATCATATAGTATTAGAGTTCAGAGCATTTATCCACCGCCTTGTGTTAGCACAACTTTAGTACATTAAAAGCGGGCAAATAGATCTGAAATACTCTGAACCATGATAGAAACTTGTTCATACTTTAGTGCACGTAGTCAAGTCAGTTGTCTGATATGAACAATAAGAGCAGAACTGTTTCTTTAATATTTGACAGCGCTCTTTGGATGGCACTAGTTTTTAAAGTCTTAGGCTCTTACTGTCTTTAGCATCTAGTCGGTGCTTTTGTTTTTACTTTTGTTTGACATAGCAGTATGCATAAAAGAGTATGCAAATGAAGCACTCTGATGAAGAAATGAGAAAGCAAAAACACACAATATACCTTGTTTTGTCAGGCTTATTAACTATCATTATTTGTTAGTCTACATGTATTGGTATTGCCTTGTTGATTTCAGTTGGATTTTGTGAGGGACAGAACAGATGAACGCATGAATATGAACATGAATGATGAAAGCATATTGACTTGGACTAACTGAAATAATTAGTAACAAGATTTTTTGAGAATTTCTTTTTACTTTTCTACACACGCTTGGTTATTATAGTCAAATCATTAGAATTCTGTTTTATTTTTATCTGAAGCTTCTGCTGCTTATGACCTCAATGAGAGACTGTAGTTCTGTTTACATACAAACACAATCTGTCTCTCTATCATTTCTCTTCCAGATAATGACGAGTAACATTTGGGACAATCTGCCTGCTCTGTATGGTCAGTCTTCCCATGACACATACACAATCATCGGTGGGATCTATGCATGAAGCGATGTGCATCTGAAGGTTGCATGAAAAATGACTAGACTGTTTTTTCCTATTTGACTATCCGCCTCCTGTCTTCTCTAATCAGTGCATCAGAAGTGCATTAAGAAGTCTGTGTGTCTATTATTAACCAAAGTTGACTCAAGGTTTGGATCAAATATTTATGAATGTCCCATGTGTAAACAAATGACACTACCTTGTTCTGAAGTTGATACATTTTTTTTCTACTCTCTGTATCAGTTGTTTTCAAACTATGGTACAAACTATTTTGTATGTGTGTAGAATCCCTCAGTCGTCCAGGTAGAATCCATGGCAAAAGGAGAAATTTAATTTGTCAACTGGACAGAGTTTATTTGGTTGAATACGTTTCGGAGCTCATCCAAGCTGCTTCCTCAACACATATTTCTTTACAGTTTCTGTTAGTTAGGTGTGTCTATTCAATATGGAGTGTTTACAGTTTGAATAGACTCACCTAACTAACTGTTGTCTCAGAGTAATTTTCATTGTAATTAGCTCCTCCCTTCAAGCAGATATAAAGCAGTGTCCACCAGCATCTGACCAGAACTGAAGAAGCAGCTTGGATGAGCTGAGAAACGTATTCGACCAAATAAACTCTGTCCAGTTGACAAATGAAAACTATTTTGTACAAAGTTTGACAACCTCTGTTCTCTGGTGCTCTTAATTCCACCACTTGAAGATATTATGATACAACCAGTTAACCTCTTTTTTATTTCTCTTTTCACTAAATGTATAGCTAGAGTCTGACACATTTCCTATTGTTAATCCATCCTGTTCAAATCAAAGTCGGTCTTGTTGAATGTTGTATTGGTAATGTAGCAAAGATTGCAGGGTCGAAGTAACAAGACAATTCAGGTAACTGTAAGTGCTGTGCTGCACTGATGAAGTAAGCAATGGAATAAATTATAGTAATATTTGCTATTAAATTATGTAAATCTTTATATTAATAAACACTTTCACATAACATTTTCTTATTATATTTACAAAAAAGGTACATGGACATTGTATTGTGGAGAGTGTGATATGCCAAAAACTATTTACAGTTTTCCAAGAGCCTAGATGGTGGTTTCATTTTTATCAGATGTTATTCACAAAGTAGCTTTCTACTGTCATCAAGAAGACATGTGCTTCTTATGAGAGATCACACTTTACTGTAGCTGGTTAAATCTGCCTTTCAATCACAGTAGTGGGGGGGGGGGTATATGGCATAGAGCTGCAGTAAACAAAGATTATATTTGTTAACTTTGTATTCTTACTAAAAGGCTGTAAAGCACAAGTTAATGTCACAATCATCACACAGCACTCAGACATTGAGAAGACAACTTCAGGACCCAAAAAAGATATCCTCACTTTATTATGTAAGCACACCTGGTCAACCCAGTGCTATGCAGAGGACCAACCAACACAGCAACCAAGGACCACACTGGGTGTCACAATGGGTGAGCTAAAACCAACAAAAGCAATCAGGTTTAAGCAATTTGAGGTAATGAAAATGGAGATTAGACATTTACAAATCTGCAGCATCTCACCAAAGTCTGAGTTTATTTGAACTAAAGATCGGTTCGTTGGTTTAGTCTTAAAGGCAGCTTTAAAAAGTACAAAGTAATGGTAGATCCTTGTGTCACATATAGTATATGCCAAGTAAAGTCTTAAAAAAAAACAAGTGACAGGTAGACTTACAAACTGCTCTTCAAGTTGTTTGTTACAATAATGGTGTTAAAGGTGAGTTTTTGTTGGCCCTAGATGCTGCTGTCAAAATGATAGTTACACTGATCTATAATAGAAACAGTTGTATCTCTCTTTCTCTTTGTACAACAGTAAGTGCCTAAGAAGCCTATTTCCATCCACTGCCTTTCAACACATCAGCTCACCCTTCTGACAGTCAACACACAGAGATTTATTTGTGGACCTGGAAATCAACTCCAAGCCTCCAGCCATTTTCTAAGCCATGTCTGATTTGGTGCGACAGCCAGAAGTGGGCGTCTTCCTATTAATCACTATAGTTTTCCATAAATACAACACCCAGACTTCCAGTTTAGCTTCCACTGTCTTACAAGATAGCATTAAAATTATGTATTAGTAAACGTTCACTCAAATTATAATGTTCAAAGCAGAAATATCCATTGTGGAGGTGTCTTTTTTCCAGATTTTAATACAAAGCTGTTTATTTTCCTATAGGGCTTGTCAATTTAGATGTATGGCTAACCAAAGAGCCTGAAATGATGCAGCTGTTATTTAAATCAAAATGCAAACTAGCCAATGTATTGTTGTTTACATTAGAGACACATAAGGAAATAAACGTACACATTTAATCACTAAATAGGCTAAGTAATAGTAAAACTGCAATTTCTGTAAATTTTGCTCATTTTTTCTCATTTACTTTTCACCTGAATTTTATCATATAGCATTAAGCAGTATAATTAATGCATTATTCACTACATTCCTGCATTTCTTAAAATTGTCTCTGTTTTTGCAACTGCCCCAGGACAGTTTGACAGATGGGTAGCTGCCATTCTGAGCTACAGCATTACTCACAACCATAAAGCGCACCACTCACACAAAGTAAGTGTCTTGCCCAAGGACACATCAACAATACATTTGGAATTGAATTACCAGTCAGGGTGTCATCTGTGTGTTTGTCTTTTACAAGTAAGGTCTAATGTGCCAAATGGTTTTCAATTTGCAAATGACTTTAAGCTGCTTTACAGACAGCTTTACGGTAAAGGCCATAGAGATAACGAGTGACAGTGTAATAATGGAGCAAAATTTAAGATCACACTGCAGCTTCAAATATAAAGCTCAAACACAACGCTAGCATCTGCTGCATGCTGTGCTAACTGTGCATTGGCAATTAAACATCAAAGAAACCCTTCCACTTTTAGCCTCGTTCTAGAGTACTCACTTTCAAAGTACAATATTGAACCAATACATCAGTGCGCACAGTACCAGTAATGTAAGGCTGCTTGAAACAGAATTATTTAATCAAATGTAACACCACAAATAAACACAGAGCCACAATATCCCATAAATGTTGCATGGGCAGTTTGATGTATGCCATATAAAAGTACAGCCACCTCAAAGTGATGTTCTTTCTACTATAACACCAAAAATGTGTAGCCTACAGTTCTAGTTTGGTATGGAGACAGCTGTTCCTAATAACTCATTTCCATAAAGAAGAGACACAAGTAGGGAAGGAAGGAAGTACAAAAAATAGTCAAGTAATTATATTCAGACAAAAGTATTCAACTTAAGTAGTTTGAGGGAAGTAAGAGTGCTATTAGTCTACAGTAACCATACACTTGGTCCTAGTCCTGTTTAACATTGTTGTTTTCTTTTTGAGTATCACATGAAGCTCTTACAATGCCTTTCCTATACATAAATATAATTGTAATTCTTGTGTTTTCTGCACATCACTCAACAGTTGCTTTCTAGAGACAAGATTTACCCCATAGAGGAAAAACGCTCACTCAAGCGCTCCCCAGTTCATTGACATTCAGCCACGGACTCTAATCTCATTTAAAATCAGGTTGCCCCAGGCTCAGTTTGTAACTTTTGAAGCCTTATCAAAGAAATACAGAATAGAGACCAATGCAGGATGTGTCCTAGCTTTAATTGCGTATTGAGCGAGGGAGAAAACCCGCTGGTTTCAATTAAGCTGTAATATTTCAAAGTCAATATTCGTCATAAAGAAAAACTTGAGTCTAGCTCTGAGATCGAACCCTGTGTTAGCTGTAGGGATATTAATGTAATGAAATGTACAACAGAGAGCAATTTTACTGTCAAGGTTTTACCCCATCAGGGAAATTGGGACATATGTCTTCCCTGTGCTCCTGTGCATTTGACAAACATTATTTATAGGCAATGGCTCGGCTGTCAGCTCCATCGTACATAGATATACAGTGGGAGTGTGTGTGTGGGTGGGGGCATGCAGCGCTCGCAATTTTGCCTCAAGGTGAAGTCAGTGTCGGTGAAATTTTATTGGCTGATAGTAGAGTTATGGTAAAACTTTAGTTAAAGTATAGCAGTAGTAGGAGTAAATAGTACCACAGCTACTTTGCATAGTGTTACTGTTACTACTGATATTATACATAAGGTGTTATGTATAAGATCAATAAGACGCCTATTACTGGAATGAGTCCACGTTGACTATACCAATATCATTTTTCCTCTGTTTATTGATACTGCACAAGGGCTGCAGTTCTACACTGGTCTGAGCCACTGTGCAACTCCTTTACCACATTCAGATTTCAGTCTGTTTTTCACTTTTGTGTTGACCTCCTTTTACATGCATGATTGATGACTCTTGTCCTACAATAATATAGCTATGCTATAGGTTAACCTTCTACCTGAGCCTGATAAAGATAAACCTATCACATTGTATTCTATTTAATGGAAATTTAGATGCCTTGCTTTTGAATTAAATAATGATTTGTCTATTATTGTGGTAACACAGCATGTGGTGGTACAAAGAGGTCAAGTAAAAAAATATACAGCCAAGGGGTCCATTGTCTGGTACAGAGGTGAAGGGGAGGGGTGTTAGCTGCCTGTCTGTTCACAGTCAGGAAATATGACCTGAGGGCCTCAGCCAACTCCCATGGGATCACGAGTGACAGGAGAGCGCCACCTACAGATAAATCTCCTCCTTTATGGCTCTTTCTACTGCTCCTCACCCCTTGGTGCACACCAGTGCAGTGTCCTGGCAAATAGATAAACATAAATCACATCTCAGTCTGCTCCTTTTTTCATCTAGTTTAGAAGCTGGGGGCATTAGGGGTGCTTGCCTTGCCTTTGTTCTGTCTTGGATATTTTATACCTGATAATGAACGGATTCAATGGGTTATTTTGCTTCTTCAAAGCCATGTGTTAAAATACACAAATGCCAAGCAGGAAAGCACACCAAGGCACAGTGGCGATTTCTTTGCTATAAAATAATGTAAATAATGTGTTTAATCAATACTGACAAAGGCTAATGGTAAATTGTATAAATAAGTCACCTGTTGCTGTCCAAAAAGGTTTTGATTGAAGAACAAAGCCAGTGGCTTTTTTGTTACCATCTTTTCGTTAGACTATATTATTAGGCCGTTTAAAGGCAAATGCATGCTACGACCTAGTGGTATCTTGTTTCTTAGTTAGAGTTAATAATATGTTGATTAAATCAAGCTACATCTGTGTAAAAAATGCTGTTTTGTTTTTAGCATATCATTACATCTCATTATTCGGTTTTAGCCGGCCTCCCTTTGATAACGCCTTTCAGGCGCCTCGTAAATCTGAACTATTCCATTTCTCAACTTCACATTTCTGACATAAACTTGACTTTTTAAATATAGCATGTATATATTTTGCAACTAAAATGACAAGTATAAAGTAAGTATGTAACTAGTTTAATTTTTAAAGAAAGTTTTGCGTTTATTTATTTAAACTCGAATTATTTTCGCCTGTGTTTGGGGTGTTTTTGAAGCCCTCTGACTCCGCCTCTCGTAGCACGACTCCCGCAGCCTGACTCCGCTCCGTCTCAGTTACACTAGCATGGCGCTCAAGCAACTTACACCCTGTCTCGCCTCTCTTTACTTTACATGTTCGACTATGATCTGAGCAAATATTAAACTTCCTTTGGACACTACCTAATCTTTTACTTCAAGGATACATTTTGAAAGTCATCGGGAGTGTTGTTTTATTATCTAAGGACGTGGCAAAACGACCCAAGGCAGCGCTGCTAACTTGTAACGTTAGCAAGAATAGGGAGATACGGGGCGGTAGGAGAGGAGGAGTCCTGTTTTGGGAAAGGGGTAAGTTTAGCAGCTTTTGTGTCACATTGATTTATTGTTTTACGCTTGTTGTTTAGATTGATTTGTATCCCATAACTCTAGTGTCATGCGATCAAAGTATAAATATGAGTTCACGACCCCAATTATATCATTGTTGCTAAAATATTGCAGAGATAAAGTAGCGCCGTTAGCCCCTTGGTGCTAGCAAAGTTTGTATAAGTGTTTCTTTTACATATAAATTTAGAAATCTGCCAATGACCATCTGAAAACCCTCACGCGTTGAGTTTTGGGGGAATAACAAGGCGAATAAGTGATTGTACACGTTTCCCCGTGCTAGTATACTGTATGTTACGTAATGTTGACATTTTCCCGGAGTAATGTTACGCTATGCAGAACAAGTCTGGAAAATAAAGTTAGTGGGTGTTGTGGAGAATGACCTTTTCTTTCGCAGGGACGTCATTATTGCAATATATTTTAAGATGAAAAGAAATGTACAGTTCAAAAACCTTATAGTAATAAATCACTGTTTTTGACTTGTCAGCAGCAGCAGCAGAGTACTCGTCTTAAGCACCAGGATTGCAGGTTACAGGTGTAATTACCCACAGGGAGCTAATTAGATTAACTTTACCTTCAATATATACACACTCTAGTCTGTGACACAGGGGAAGCATGTATTTGTTTACACAGAAGTATTCTCTTGTAATGTAAATCTATGTATAGGATCCATACAATAACAACCATATGCAGCGGAGTGTATGAATGACCCAATTCCATCTGATTTAATCTGCATGTTTTCATTGTTCTCTTCAGCCAATGCAGAGGTCATGGCCATAACCGCGGCATGGGAGTAACGTGATGGCCCTGTGGCTGCCTCCAAACAAAACCTGTTACCAGCGTCCTGCCCTCCTGCTCAGCTAGAGGCAGAACTTGGAGGATGGACGAGTCGGTTTTGCTGGATCTCCTCGAGTGCCCTGTTTGCCTGGAGCGCCTAGATGCCACGGCAAAGGTCCTGCCCTGTCAGCACACCTTCTGCCGTCGCTGTTTGCAAGGCATTGTGGGATCACGGGGCGAGCTGCGATGCCCCGAGTGCAGGACTTTAGTGGAGTGTGCCGTGGATGAACTCCCAAGTAACATCCTCCTGGTCAGACTTCTGGATGGCATTAAGCAGAGGCCGCGGAGAGCCGGGCCGGGGGCAGGAGCCTGTACAAATGGGACGTCCGGGGCGGTTGCCAGGGCGCACAGCAGTGTCAGCCGAGAGCAGGGCACCCCAGGGGCACAGCCACAGCGAACCCAGGCCAAGAGCTCTGTCGTCAGGGTTAGTACCATTTCTCTCTGAGCCTCCATGGTTGACCAAGGATTAATCTGTGTTTCCTGTTGTTAAAATCAAAATTAAACAATACTGGGAAAATCTCTCTGGATTAAAAGCAGCATGTGGCGCTACTGCTGCTCTAATCTTCACAGCAGATTAACTGTTATCGCTGTGATCTAAACGTCTGCCAGTTGACTAATGGTCCACACTATCCAGGTTATTGTACTTGGTAGTCTTTTAGAAGTTGCTTTGATGATAAAACATCTCACATTTTTGACCTGGCTTTAGTGGAGACCTTTAGAGTATATTCATTCACATTAGAGGTGGCGCCTCTGGAATTGCAAGTGACCAACAGGCGGCATTTATATTTATCTGCAAAAGGTGCCAGTAAGTTTTAAACTTGACTGAAAATGATAACAACAACATAGATATAAGATTAAATGGCACCAGTCTCATTTTGTTCCCAAAATTGTGCAACAATGCTTGTTTTAATTCTTGTACTTTAAGGTTTGAAGGTTTATCTTGAAAATTACACCTTGAGTCACGAGTCATAAAAGAAGAAAAATACCTTTCCTGATTTTTATGTTGCTTATTGTTCTCAATAAAATGTGCAATTCTTAGGCTTAAAGGTTCTATATTACACAGAATTGACTCTTGTAAGCTTTTAAGTCAGGTTAGAATGCCATTGCCTCATCGGAAACACACCCGGAGATGTGTTTTATTTCATTCACACATGTTTGAGTAACTCTTTGTTATTACTATGTCTATATCTGCAAATCTCAAAATGTTCCACCTTGTCATGTGATGTAGTGGTAGTTTTCAAGTTAACACTTTTTACCTTTAGTTCAGTAGAGACTGGCAATTCCTGAACTGAAAATATCCAAATGTCTGATTCTAGTGAAGGTGTATGGAGTTTAAAAACACTGTGAAGCACTTATTATCACATAACATCACAAGGTTGAACCGAGTGTGTTCAGTGTGAGAAAAGAACTGTGTGTCAAACATGTGTGATTAAAACAAAACAGGTATCCAGTTATGTTTGTGATGAGGAGTTGACATTGTGAGTTGAAATCCAGCACTACATCTGCACATTACCAGCAGTCATTATAGTGTCTGTGACTTGAGGCTGTTGACAGTGGAAAAGTTCATTGTGTTTCCTCTCCTCTGTCGTTCCCTCTCTCTCGATCTCTCTTCTTTCTGCAGGAGTTCCCTCTGGTCTCACTGCGCTTAACTTTATAGAACTGCAGACTTGCACTTGAGCTTGCTGCAGCGCTGTAGCTTCTGCCTGTGTGGACTATTGTGACAAACGGAGGGTGGGTGTGCTGAGCCGAGTGGTGCTTGTTTTAAAGTGGAATCAATTGAATAGAGAAATGCAGCATGCGTTGCAGATTAAGTGTTTAAAGGCAAATGAAAGGGATGTGTTTTTTTAATGACGCCAGGCAGGAAACAGCACCTTAAATGACCCCTGTAAGCTTAAGGGAGCGCGGCTGTAAGGGAATGACAGTGTTTTTGTGGAAAAACAAGGTGTGGAAGGAGACGCATGCCACTTCAAACCATCTGTTAGTGTTATAGTGGAACATGCTGTTCCTCTGGACTCAAAAAAAGAGCAAATTGGTTAAATATTTATACTTTTCTCAATCAGTGTTTGAAGTTTGAAGACCAGTGAGTATGCACAGTAAAGAAGAAGGGCTAGGTGCTGTCACTGTTGGCTGCTCTGTTTTTGTATTGTCAGGTAATTTAACTTATTTTGGCCTAATTATACCATTGCAGTTTGTTTTTCTGGCAGTGTCAATAAGGTTAACCAGTCTGTTGAATTCCTTCCCACACCTTACTCTGTTTTTTTAGTATAGGTCTTCAGGAAAAAGCTGAGAGTAGTTGAAGTTAATAAGCAATGTGAGAAACTGGTGGAGGAGAGCATTAAAGATATAGAATTAATGCAGGAATTGCTGATGTATTATCCTACATAAAATGATTTCTGAATGCCCTCTAGTCTATATATTGCCATGGGAAAAGTGAGAATTCAAAATCATGGAATTTAGATGTATATAAAGTTATACAATCTGAAAAATAGGCCTTTGTGAGCCTTTCATTACATTACTTTTACCCTTTTCAAAACCATATGTGGTGGCAGTTTATTTGTTTCACTGACACAGATTTGAGTAACCCGGTTCTCCAGAGCTCTAAATTTCTTCTTTCACCTTATTGCACCTTTAAAAATTGAACAGTCATCACTTATGTTTCCACAGTTGTACATCTTCTAAGAATTTATGAATGTACTCCAGTCATAGTATTTTTTATTTAACATGACACACGCTCTAAAAATGTGACGTTAGCTCAGAAAAATGTGTGCAGGCAGTGGACCTGGCCCCTCGGCTGTGTGTGTGTGAGGAGGCAGATGAAAAGATGTCTGACCCTATGTAGAATCACTGGTATGTTGGAGCTCTGATAGTGTTGCCGCTGCTCAGGTATGGACATCAGAACATGAAGCAAACCCATATTGTGGGACTACTCAACAATATTTTTCTCATCTACTGATATCAAAAGCATCAATACCTTTGTTATCAATTTACTCATCACTGTTAAAGTAGACCTGTTATGCAAATGTTTAAACCATATTATAGTTGGTATGTAGTAGTTGGTGTCCCCTCACCATTTGCTCACCCGAAGTTGTAATTGGAGTGATTCATGCATGTTTGAACAATATTTAAGCACTTATTTTCAAGACCATCAACTATCTTAAAGTTCTAGGTCCAATTTAGTACTGCCTTGGTCATGTCCTGTGTTCTGGTTGAGTTTAGTCATTTTCTGCCATGGTATCCTGTGGTAGACATAGATAATCACTGGCTGTGGTTGTAAAGACTTTCTTCAAGGCTTGTTTTATGCATTGGGGTTTCCCTTCGATGTGAAAAGCCTTGTTTGTGGCTAATATAGAGCTGGCTATATAAAGCAATTTGATGTTTTTCTGGATGTGGATAAGGACAAAGAGGCCATTGCTCAGGCTAAGTGACAGTTGGAAGCAGGCAAATTCACATTACTGCAAGTCTGATAATATCTTGGGTTTAAAAGTACATGTCTTTCTATTTCTATTGAGAAGTGGTAATTGAAACTTCCCTTTATCAGAGGAACACAATTGCATAGGGCATTTCATTGACTACTATTTCTTCAGACTCAGAGACTCTCCTTAGGTTTGTTTACAAAGTGTATCATGCTAGAAAAGGTGTTTTAGGAAAATATATTAATAATAAATAAGGATATGAACATATTTGCTGAATTAACTTGCATTGTCAAAATATACTCTAACAATAATAACAACCACATTATCTTGCATCTGATGGATTCATTTAATTTTGAGCATATCCAATTATAGGCCTTAATCAGACTAATGGCCATTGTTCCCTTAAGCTCTGCATGTTCGTTAACCCATAGTGACCACTAACAAGGACACAGCCCACTCCTCTATCTGTGAGTGACAGAACTGCTGACTACAAGCACAGCCATTCCACTGTTGTTATCAATGACGACCAACAGGAGAAGACAGTTGTGCAGGTGTAGCATTTTCTCAACATGGATGTCAAAGTATCTGCTGACTGCTCCTCCTAATCTTTACTCACCACAAGATGGTTGGCTGCCTTCCGGTGACTCCCTTAGACCCACTTTTTCATTGTAACCCCCCGTCTGCTGCTTTGGGGGTACATCTTTGCTTAAAGCTGTTCCTTTAGTCCATAACCCAAGTGCAGCCAGAGCTCCACCTCCGATTCTTCTTTGGGAGAGAATGAGCACCCAGGCCTAGCAGAGCAGCCTGACAGGGGCACAACAGGGGTTTTGTTTGGGACTCCTCTGATCTCTTTCACTGACCCACACGTGTGAAGAAGCCAGGATAGAACATGTATGAGAGCTGCATTTGTAAGGAAGCTAATCTTACAATGCATTTGATTACCTATAATGTTAGTGTCTTGCTTTGGAGGATTTTTTGTTGGCAAAGACTCTAGATGCTCTCTTGATGTTTAGCAGTTCTATTGTCTACAATAAAACATTGCAATCTGTAATTGTGTCCTATGTTTGAACTTTCCTGTTTTTATACCTCATTGGATGAGTGTATGATCATTGATTGAAAAGCCGTAGATGAACAATGGCAGTATTTATTTTAATCTGGCAAAAAGCACAATTGTGCATTGTGTTGTCTATTGTAAGCAACTATGGCAATGGCCTGTGAATAAAAAGTTAATGACAAAATTAAATAACTCTGTGCAGTCAATGATGATTCCCTCTGCTTTTTTTTTTAGATTAATGTATGTACTCACAGGCTGCCATCTACTATGCACAGGGCAAATGGGAATCTTGCCTTTTCTCCTCAATGGTGGTGGTAGTTGCTCAACACTTTTGGCATTTCTTATGATGTGGAGAAGTGAAAAAGTTTTGCCTTGAGTTTTAAACTGCGGTTGTCTGTCTTGTATACAGCCTGGTCCATGAGTCATCTGTCTCCTGCTTTCTTTCCGGATGTTTTGTCTTCCCTGTGCCCTTGTTGGCTCGTGTAACGCACTATTTTGTTCACTCGGATTGAAAACAGAGCGTAGCGGCAGATTTTCCAGCATGTGAGCAAATGAAGTCAGTTTGGGAGCAGCCTACAGGTCAAAGTTGAAAGTTCATGAGTCAGATCAGTCATAGGTCAGACCCAATGAGAGTAAAAGAGGTGAGGAGATTACTGTGGAAGGCTTTAGTCTGGTAAAAGTTCAGGAAAGGTTAGTAATAGACTAAGGACAAGATATTTGTTGACTGACGTAGCCCTGATTCATTTTGGTCTGTGGTTAACAGTAGGGTCCGACCGAATTTATCGGCCGATATGGGCACTTGGAGACATACCAGCTATCGGTCTAAATCTTATCTGATATGGACCAATAGTTCATGTGGGCATGTTATACCTCATTATAAAGCACAGACTCTCTATATTATGTCCATTTAATCCAATTTACAGACAGATAAATGTCCTAATATGTGGCCCCACATCAGAATTTATCAGAAGAGTAATTTGTCTGTGTGTAACGCCATACTGCCTCTGAATCCACCCCCAGAGTCACGTCACGTGACTCTTGTGCTCTTGTTTACACCAGTGCACTCTGAGGCAACACTGAGGCGCTGGCTTTAAATGTGCTTGTGTCTGTGCCACAATACTGACTATAAGTAAAAGTGAACTTATGCTCAGTTTGTTTTTATCGAAGAACAAGTGCAGAGAAGAGAGTACTGTCCCATAGACAGAGGACACACACAGCTGCTGTCAACATGCTGGATTATATTGTTTTTGCGGACAATCGGTTTGAGTCAGGATTAAAAGGACACTTATTTGTGAAAACCTGTGATCTGAGAGGTGCCTGTGAGCGGTGAGTGTTGCAAATGTGTTGGTTTTAGAGCTACTTTCATTATTTCTCACAAACTGCCTGTTTTCTCTTACATTGGCCTACTGTAAAGTGATTATACATATTACTGGACATGCATTGATATGTAAATGAGCTGTGAGTAGAGTTGTGAATTGTCTGCATTTACGCTTATCATTAATTACCGTGGTGCGCACGCATATGATAACCGCTAAAGGCTGATAGCGGTAGTTTTTACTTTGTTTACAGGTAAGAATGTCATGCAAAAATGCCATTAGATCTACCTACTGTTGGTAAATATCACCGTAAAGAGGCAAAATAACAGTAAATATAGCCTAAACTAACCTGGTAGAGTCAAACCTAAGTTTTGGAGTTAGTTGAAGATTCACAGTGAATTTTAATGGCACCCACCTATTTTATCAGAAAGAACTGGACAAAGAAAACCTATGTGTTTTATGAGTTGTCTAGCTGCTTTGCTAGCTTTTGTATCACCTATGTTGCCATCATTCTCTCATGTCCTCCTGGGTTTCTAATTGGGTTGCTAATTCTTCAGTATAAGGAGGCAAAGTTTGATCTTTTCGAAACCATTTGATATTACCTGTCAGTTTTTCTGACCAAATCCTATATCTGAAACATAATGCAAATTGAATAACTGTGCAGTATTTGTATGATTAGGTTTTTAGATTCACTTGTTTAGTCTTCTCTCTTTACTTGATTAGCCAATGTTTACCAGTTTCTTATGCGGAGGTATTTCATTAAAATTCCTCTGTGCCTCCTGCAGGCCTGAGGTTGATGGCTCACACCGCTGCCCTCTTTGATGACATCACTGTGTTGTTCTGGGCCTGACCTCTGCAGCCTGTGTTACTGTAGCCGGTTATTACAGCCCACACTCTTTGGCAAAGGCAGAGGCATCTTTTCTCCCGAGATTTCTCAAAGTGTTTTGGTTTATTCAGTCCCACTCTCTCTCAACTCTCTCACACTATCCTCCTGCCTCCTCTGAGTTTCCAACATGTTTATGAGCAGTTGTTTTCACATTTTTTTTCACCAAGCACCATCTCAGAAAATATATTTTACCATTTCAACAAACTACATTATATATCATGGATTCAGGACTAATACAGTTCTATTTTTAATGTGATATGTTATTAAATGATGATTAGAATTCCAGAAAACAAACCAAATGCAGGAAGGAACCAGATCTAAACCCGGTTTTCTGAGCTAAACCATGTATAAACTACTAGGACTTGACAAAGACAGTTAGACAAAGCAGAACTGAAGTCTAGAATCTACCCATTTCAACAAGAACCAAAGCAGGACCCATTTTAAGATCTAAATTTGGGGTAAAATCTGTAAAATTAGTGGTCTCGCTAAAATCCATGAATATCCCGTTTGACCCACTACGGCAACCTGTCAGGGACAGAGGGTATCTGCAATGCAGCCCTTTTTGAGACCCCTTCTCAGACCTTTAGTTAGGTTTATGATCAGCTATTGAGATAAGTTTGATCACTTTTAGCTTGTATTTCCATTTCTATAATTTTCTTGTCTGTACCACGTTCCTTTGCGGCGTCTAAATCCTGACTGGAGCTTGTTAAAGGTGTAATGAGATTAGGCTTTATTAGACAGTGAGCCGCTGCTGCTGACTGCTGACTCTCATTCTACACAAACACACCACAGTCCACCAACACTGACCATCTGCCCAGGTACAACTCTGCAAAAAGTTAAACCAAGAGATGTGTAATGCTTCAGCATCCCAATATAATGAGAATTGATTTTTTGGTGTATTTTGGACAGTGGTTGTGTGGCATGCCATGCTTAACTTAACCTACGCCTATGGTCCAGCTATGATGGGCACACATTTTCATTCTATTACATTTTCATACTCTGTTATTCAGTGATCCAGCAATATAGGGAAATCACGTATTTGTTATTTATTTCTTTTTTGAGTCTAAAATTCTGCATCTGTCTACATTTTATTGAGCTGTTACCATACCAACAACTTTTATGCTTCATACCTTCTTATCTTAAACGACTCTCATTCTCACCACTCTTCCTGCTTTTGCTTCTCTTATCGTTGTGGTGGTCAGTTGTGTGGTGTGAAATAACAGTGTTTCTCAGCCTGCCTTGACATCACTCCCTCAGAACGGTTCAGAAGATATAATCATGGGATTTAACTTCAACCGACAGGAGCCTGCTATTGTCCCAAGGCGGCTCTTCCCCTGTTGATGGGTGTGCTCTTCTAGTCACTTGATATGTCACGAAGTGCATTGTTCAGCTCCATTGAAGTTGAGGTGCACAATGCTGAAAAAATCCATGTTATTTTGGGTGATTTTTTCCTGCAAGGATTATTCAGACAATTGTCATCAGAAAGAATGTGAGTCTTTTGTGAAAGAAGGGATATTAGACAACTGAAGGTCTCTAAAATGAGTTATGACTGTAAATATTTTTATTTTCATAACCATCTCAATATTATATTATTTTGAGTAGATATATCACTCATGTTCCTTTGATGGTTTGCTGGGAGAGTTTGATCTTTTGCCTATGATTTGTTGACGCTGTAGAATGCCAGGACTATTTGCAGGTCAATGTTTAACCTCTAAACACTGGGCCTGTCTGATCTCGCCCTCTTTCATTCAACTTCTGCACAGACGCGTCATCATTTGATTTCATTGTCCTTGCTCCATTTCTTTTACCATCAGGCAGTCTATTTGATGGGCATACTTCTTCCTTTCATTTAGGCTTTTCCTTGAAAATCCAACCCAAATTCCAGGTGTATACTAATGTTCATATTGATTTGACATTGCTTTTATGTGAGATGCCTTTCCTCAAACAGCAGATTCAGTTTTTCAAGGCTTATTCCCAGTTTACTGCCAGTAGTTTAAATAATAACTCCGCTTTTGAGGATAGAAAGCTTGTCTACATCCCATACATTTTCAAATATGTATTGGCTTTTTTACTAAAATGTAACCACTCTGCTCAATCCCTTCTTCTGCCTTATTTGCAGTTGCCTAGCATCTATTCTCTACCTCTTTACACTTGTAGATAAGATACATAGTAGAGATATTACATGGTACAGTTTGTGTCTCTGTGGTAGGCCTATTCTTATGTGTGGTGTGGGGAGGATGGTGGAGGTTTTGGGTGGTCCTCCCATGTGCTGTCCCTCTGTCCATTTGTCATTTTCAGGTTTGTCACAGTTACAATGAAGAGTCAAGCAGCCGTGACCTCCACGACCACAATGCAGTCACACCTGGTCAACGGAAGCCTTTCATCTCTCAGCTGCTCCTCTCCTGCCCAATATATTGTGTATCTATACAGCTTTATTTAAGAGTATATCAATATGGATGAGCGCTATAGGGATGTTACAATGTGACTTTTGCATATGGACTCTTATTCAAACAACAAAATAGTGAAATCTTTCATTCAGTTTCACATTATCTAGTTGATTTCAACACAATGCTTTATTACATCACAGTTTCAGATCTTTCTATAGGTTATCATTAAATCATATTATATTGTTTCTAGTTTCATTCATTTCATTTTTAAGCATAATTATGAAATCTGTATTGTGGTATATGGGAGAGCAGTTTCCTCGCTCCTCTTGTTGTGATTGGTGATCGGTGCTGGTCGTCTATGGCCCATTTTACCGCTGGTATCTTAAGTGTTCAGTTCCAATCCCTGAGGCAGATCCATGCTTTGGAGGAGTCTAGTTTTCAGTTGTTTGACCCTTGACCCCGGGGCTATTAGTGGTCATTGATACAACTGCAGCTGTCTGTAGCTCACCTCTACCTCATGAAGTTTGTGTGGTCCGTGGACTGCTTTCTGTTTAGTTTTGTGTTTGCACTTCCACTACCATCTCTAAAGTCTAGTGTTTTCCTTTAAGACCTGAGGGTGCTGTTAATCTGCACTAGCTCCCTGGTGCCGCATTCATCATCAGAGCTTTAGGAGGCCTCTGCAGTGAGCCTCTGCTGCGGGATAGTATATCACAGTTATTTGTTTTTTAATGTGTTGTTCACATAAAATATTCAGGCTCTTCCCAAGTAAGACACAGTATACATTTAACTTCCTGCTTATTCCCTTGGTGTAGCGCAGAATAATTAATCCAAGTCACACTTTGCATTTCGCAATCAGCAAATTGCATAGTCAGCAATCACTTATTTATGCAATATAATGTCATGTGCATGCCGAGAGCTAAGTACTGTTTCCATGGATTCCAGAGATATACCCTGCTAACCATGTAATTTAGAGATCTACAAGCATGTTCTGAAATGTATTGCCGTTTTGGATTAGTTTAGCAATTAAAATGCCAGTGTTTCCAACAGTAATGCTTCTGAACTTTGAACTTAATCTTGATTTTCATTGCCATGTTTTAGTATGTTTTAGATTTCTGAAATTGCTCAGCCCCACATTTAGTATGTTGAGTTGAACTGCACTTCGAGCTCAGTCTCCCCACACATGCCTGGCCTTGTGCGAATGCTGCTGACCAAACTATGTCACTGTTTGTTTGAATGAGTCATTTCAGCTCCAGAACGACTCATTCAGGCTACGCCCATAACACAGGTGTGCAGTCCCTTCTGTGGGCAATGACAGAGCAGTGTCAAAATGTCCAACTAGGAATCACTGTACTCTGTTCCCCACTGTAAAAGTGAGCATTAGTTTGAACTGTATTCTGTTCAGTATTGTAAAGGTGAGAATTATTTTGTGTACAAGATTAAAAACCATGTACATATGTTGTCTATAATGAGAAAAGCTGCAAATTTCAATTCTATTTTTGCCCACACCCCTACTGTGATCTATTCTCCACTTAACCATAACTTCTAGTCTATTTTAGGAGCCTCATACAGGCACATCTTAATTAATGTAGAGGCTGCAGCATCTGCCACAGTGCAGTAATGCTATTCAGGAGATTACTGGGGGCTGCATCAGCATTTCTGTCTAATGTATCTTGTTTACGACCGAGAGAAGACATGACAAGAGCAGACGCTAAGGTCATCTGGACTGGGAGTAGGTCTGGTTTTATTAGTTTTGCCATTGTTATATAGATATAGAATATATGGATGTGTGATCACATTCAGGGGCATAAACATTTGAAATGACTGAATTAGCCGCACCACTTAATTTCCATTTGCATTTAGTGGCGTAACAGTGTTGCAAACTTCCTTTCAAAACAGACTAGAAAGATTTTGCAGTATTTATTTTCTCCTTGTATGTGGACGTGCAGAACTAGCAGCTCCATGTTACCTCTGGTTTAATGGTAGCAGGAATGGACAAACAGTCTGTAAAAAGAGGTAAGCTGGTCACTTTCGATGGAGTTGGAGAAAAGGCACAGTGTGCAGTGTGCTTTGACCCTTTGCCATCTCTGTGCCAATATCTCAGCTTTGTTTGTCCACCAGAGGAGGAGTAACTGTAGCTAAAGGTCTCGCTGCCCACTGCTCTCACATAATACACCGGACAATGGACTGTAGCAATATCCAAATCTCATGATACCATATCACTTCATAGTACAATATTTATTGCACTACACATGAGCCTTTTGAGCACAACATTAAAACTAAATGAGGGTATAATGACTGTAATTTCTATTTATTGTTTTGTTATATTTATATTATATTATTTATGCACTTTAACAAAGCTGAGTATTTTCCTGATTTTTATATATTTTCTATTGCAAGTTCACATTTTTGATCAAATAAAATATGCCTAAAGTAAATTTATTCAGGCATTCAGACTACATTTGGATACCTTAACATTTCACATTTTCAAGAAATTTTGCATGGAGTTAAGCAGTTTAAAACAGGATTCAAACAATAGCTGCTGGATGCAAGATTCATTTTATTGTCTGTTTAAAATTACAATTTTTTTTTTCTTGTGGATTTGGCCTTTGATCATGGTGTAAATTGAAGTTTCTGGCACTGAGCAGAGCAGGTGGCTCTATGAATGACCAGACGAACAAAGGACCTCAGACTCTGCACGCTTTCAGCCGCACAGTGAGAGATGTGGGGAAACGCTTAGTATTCAGCTCAGAGGGACGGCTTCAGTGTGGAGATGGATACTGTGACATTTGTAGGCTAATCCAGCAATAATTTAGAAATTAAACTGCACATGGCAATATGTGTTTTCTCTCAAGCCACTGTTGAAGCAAAGGAGTGAATCCATATTCTATTGATTAGTACTAACAACAGTCCCCATACAGATAATAAATCAATAATGAACAAATGAGCGACACCAAATCATCAAACTAAACCAGTTGAACATTTCCCCTTCCTTAAGGCTACTTTACATATAAAAGTTTTTTTTATCTACAATACTCCTTGTAACATTAACCTTTTAGCGCATTTTAGTTTTTTAAGGGGTACCTTTAAGCCAGCGCATTTGTATTAGTTTATTTATTTTGCATTACAGTATGAAGCCATATTGTGAAACATTCCAGGCAAAGCAATAAAATGGACAGAAGCAAGTTAAATAATGTGATTCAATAAGTACATTTAGATTTTGTGTTTGCGGTATGAATATTATATCATCACAATATAAATAATACTTATGGCATACCATCTTTCAGCACTATTACTATGGAGTATCTCATGTTCGTAGAGCAGGGCAATTGACCCATGGTCTCACTGCTTTGATGTGAACTCAGTACTTGGATCTTTGCTTGGCCTTTCTGCTCCATTAGATTTTCAACTTCATTTCTTTTCACACCACTTGCTTTCTCACCCCTCTCTCCATCATGAGTGGGTTCCTGTGAGAGTGTTTGTTAAATTCAGCGTTTAAACTGGCTGAACTGATTCCTAAAGCACAGTTTTTAGCCAGTCCTCTCCCAGCCTTACGTAGTAGACTAAGTGATCCCTTGGCCACCCACCTCCAGCCGTTCCCCCTCATCTACCCAGCCAGGTAAGCGAGCCAAATATGCACATGTAGCACTGTACAAAGAGTGTAGGGATTTCAGCCTTTTCACATGCCCCGAAACTCCTCATGAAAACCATATGGGAAACAGAAGCCATAAACTCTACTTCCTGCTTCCCTTCTGATGACTAATCTGCAGCTTACTCCGTGCACGCAGCTCTGTAATGTCTTTATTATTTGTGCATGTGCTGGATGTTTTCATAGACCTCTTCACCTCCACACCTCGGCCCCTCAGAGGAGAATTTCACTGTGTTTTTTGCTAAAGCACGTTTAGTCTAAGGTGAGGGCTCTTGAATGGAGGACGTTTGCCTTTGATCCCTGGGACTAGCGCCGAGATTCCCAAGAGACCCCTGGGCTGCAGCTGGAGGCTGGGACCTGCCTGTAACAGTGTAGATTGCAGGGGTCACAGCTTGGTTACCCTCAGCCAGTGAGAGAAATGATGCAAGAGATCAACTGTATATTTGTTTTTATTGGTTTACTGTTACCAGCTTGGCTTTCAGAAAGAAAAAATAGCAAGAAACGTGATATTAAGGATGTCAAAATGAATTCTATGTCCTATTCAGGTCAAGAAAAACCTAAATCCATAAATGTTATCAAATGTCAATTATGTGCACAATATTTAGAAAGACCTGAATTTCAGTAAAGAAAGTTAGTCTTTTGTTCTCAGGTTACATACAGATTTCTCAACCAGTCCAACAGTATTTGTTATTGGTCGGGGGAACAAACCTGGGTCATGTAGCTGCCACATTCATCCAAGTAAACAAACCAACTTTCACAGAGTAAACTAAGACAACATGGAGACCCTTGATACTGCCAAGGACGAATCTAACCCCCCGTCTATTGGCGTGTAAAATCTAGTGCACCACTGCTTGAAATGTTGCTATAGTTTGAAATGTACTGTTATCTGCCTGATAAGTCTTTGGAGTGATGACATATTATATGGTCTACTGCAGTTCAGTATGCAAACTGAGAGAAGACTTGATAAATGGTTTGATCTAAACACGATCAGATTTATCTTTACACAGAAGGAGGAAAGGCTACAGCTGCTCTTCTGACATATGTCCAGACGTGACTAGCGTCAGTTTCAATGAGTTCTGAAATGGAGCCCTGCTCTCCCGCAGGAGGCCCGCGGGACCCGACGCAAAACAGTGTGCCGCGGGACACATTTTGAAAGCTCATTGCAGGCGGGAGCGGGACTGCAAACTAAATAAGAGTGTAAAGTAAAATATACAAATGATTAATGTATGCCTATCATACATATTTTTTCATTAATATTATTCAAACAAGGCTATATTCAGTTTAACACTTGCACGGAGGCTCAAGCCTAGTTTTAGGAATGTTCATGGCTAGCCTATTATAGGCCTATATATAGGCCTATCGATTTTTTATTTTTGCCTATTCTTAGCCTATTGTCAGTGCTGTTCGTAATAGGGGACTGTGTTTTGTAATCACATTTCAATTGTTTAAATAGTCTATAGGATATTCTAGTTAAGAATACGTTTTACAGATCTTGTTATGTCAGTTACTAAGGCCTATTTAATGTTTTGTATGGCTGAACAATAAATATGTTACCAAGTTACCACTGAAGGAATAATGTGTGCGTGTTTTTTTTTTTTTTTTTCCCCAAGCCAATGAAAAAACCTTTTGTGAGAAAGAAGGCGAATGTTCCCATCTTGCGGGATTTGTGGAATGAAAATTAAAATTTTTTGCCGGCAGGAGCGGGACTGCACAATGCAGGTGCAGGTGCGGGCGGGAGCTGGACTGAAAATTCTGTCCCGCGCAGACCTCTACTCTGAAACTGACCTGTGGACTCAGAGACGCAGGCCTCTGAAAACTTCCTGTCCCTCTCACATGTTCAGGTTCCATCTGGCGTCCAGACTGCTGCCTTCAGACTCGGGGTTGGCCCTCATTTGCTGTGGTGAACGAAACAAACAAGTGCAGCGTTTGTTGGGATGGCAACGCTTAGACATTGAGCAAAGTGAAAATACGGCAAAATACAGCTGTAGTCTCCTAAATTAGCCTGGTGCTTATTTAAGACCACCAAACATGTGGACTTGTATGTGGCATGGAGGGGTGGGCTATGTATACTATATAGAAGTATAACCTAACTGAATATGTTCATAGACAACTTACTTGATATAATAGAACACCAGATGCAGTGCCCAAAATTAATCAAACCTTGGCAGAATTTTCATAAGCGGCAAAATTGTACCTATGCACCTGCTCTGGAAAAGATCAAAGGCCCCTGTCAGAATATTTTACCATTTTTATAGTTAGCTTTTCAAGAATAAAATACCATTATTTTATCTACCAGATTTGTAAAATATTTTATTATGATTAGTATTTCAAGTTTTTGGAACACTGTCTTGAATATATTTCCAGCTTATTGATGTTCTAGTGATTCTAGATTAAATAGTCTATAATAAATTAACTTTTTCTATCCCTTAACATAACAGTTATTATTTTTGTAGAGTGCTGAGGCAAAATTTGAATACATTCGAGCTTAACTGTATCGAATCTTTCTTGTATTCCCTTGGGACACCAGCAAACGCTCAATGACTCTTTTCTTAAGATATCCACCTTCTTTGTCCTCAGACCCATAAATAGCAACAAAAAGTGTTTCTGTGCCGTTTCCACAGTTACCGCAGAGTAGACTTTTCCCTTTTTGTTTCAGCCCCAGAGGCAAACAACAGGCCCAGATGAGTGAGCTGTGCCGGGGCTGCTCTGTGTGACAGCATTTTTCAGCTGTCAATGAGTCAACTAAATACTCCACTCACTCCAACGTTATGGGATTTGGTTTGATATGTCCTAATGGAAATACAAACCCAGTTGTCAGTTGTTTTATATTAAGTGTCAAATTAGAGAAGAGTTACTTTTTAGGTGATTTTGGGTAAAAAGCTTGTTATATTCTTGGTAATGATGAAAAAAATTCAATACATCTTAAAATTTGCACTTGGCTATACTCCGTTTGTGCAGAGGAAAGGGGTTGTATGGTGGGCATCTGACATGAATAGCAATTGATTTTGTAATTTGACATAAGAAATCTGATTGGTTACACATAGCAATATATTTATGAATCAATTGAGGTAGTAATTTACAGCCTTATACTGTGCTTCCTGTATGTTTTATCTGCTTATTTTCCACCCCTAAAGTCACAACTTTTTATGTGGATCGTAAAGCATATTTTAAAATATATTAGTTTGATTCATTTATTAACCTCAACCTTCTGTATAATGTTTTATTGTCAACTTGAAATTACTGCCGCTATAACTTTCCTCTTGGCATGTGCCTATTTCGTTCTATTTATTCTTTCACAGCCAAACCCATCCTTACAAATGCTGTGAAAAAGCCTTCTGTACAGTACTCATTAAAACACCCATTAGAAATCATTTAGCCGTAATGGACTCAAGCTGTCCCCCATTTTCACAATCACCCACTCTTCTTGTGCGCTTGTTTTACCCTGTTGGTGGTACTATCATCATTTTGGGAGCACCTTGGTCTTGCCATCCTGCCCAGCCTCCTTCTGTCCCACAGCAGATGCAGTGTAAAGCCTGAGATGTCCCTGGTGTGAAAGTGTGTGTGGACGAGGGCAGACCAGACAGATTTACCCCCCAGACCATGCTGTCTCTGGCACCGATCTGGCCTGACTTGTTCCCCTGCCCCCCACAGTTCTCCTGTACGTCTCCATATGGGGCGAGACTCATGTCTGGCACTGGTACATTGGGGCTTTTTGTCTAACACACCACCTCCAGACTGCTGATGGGGCAGAAGTTAACTAGAACCTTAATTTATTATTCTTTACTGTGGTTACATGTGCAAGTAGAGGCATTGTGGCCAGGGTCTTTTGAAGAGCTAATTAGACACCTGCATAATGTACTTCATTCCATATTTCATTACAGTCTGAGAAAGGGTCTGTAGCAGAGTATGATCAAAGTGGAGAGTCTGCACAGCATTAATAAGAAATAAAATCTTACTTTGTTCATCAGCATTCATTTTCGCTAGCTTACCATGTTAAAGTATATTGTAGCTTTTTCTTCTCTGACAAATTTTTGCCTATGTAAATCGTCTTTGAGTTTCTTTTGAAAAGTGTTGTATAAGACGCTATATAATAAAAATTGTCAGCAGATCTTAGCGGCCATCGGTTTCTCTAGATTCTAAACAATCAGCAATACCCACCACCAATACCTTGACTAATCAATTGTCTGCGGAAAACACTGTACATCAACTTATAAGTTAATGATCTAAATCTGCCCCAAATATTGGCCCAAAAATATTGGCAGAGCTTATCGACCATCTTTGCTCAGGATTCTAAACAATCGATATCGGCTTTGGCCATAACCAAACCAATATGGGCTATATTGGTTGATCTCTACTAGTGTTTTTCAATATATAATGTCTGAATATTGGTGATGTGGATTGTTATTCCATCTACTACTCATCAGTTTTAGCTCATTACTGTCATTTATGATGATATTGTCCTTTCCTTGCACCTTCAGTAGACCTGCTTTGGTGCCTGTTGTTGCTGTTAGCGGTGGTTGGTGTCTGGAGGCACTGCTGAACACTCTGTAATGCAGTTCTAATCTGAGCTGGTGAAGACAGCCTTGGCAGCCAAATCCCTTTAGCACACAGCTCTAAATGCATTAACTACAATACAGGAAAGACTGCACACACCAACTGAGCCTGGGTGCCCACACATGAGGCTCTATCACCATCCAGACAAAATAAAAAAATAAGCAAATCGGAAAGGGTTTGCTAGTTGATCAGATCAAAGTTAACAATGTTAGTTACGTGTCTACTGAATGATCAGGTTGAAAAAGAGGTTTAGGATTCATGCAAGATCATTTTCACCATGTAATGCAGGCTTTAATCCTATTGAATCTATTTGAGGTGTTGAATATTAAGTATGTTTTGCAATCTGGCTTCACAATCAATGATACAAACACAAACATTATCCTGTGCTAAATGCTAAATGAATGTTTAGTGTTAAGGTCTCGACAAGGCAATGATACAATAAGGAAATAATAATTTTCTTCTAGTATAGTAGCAGAAGGATTCACTAAGCCTTTGGCCAGACTAATTGCCTTTGTCCTATTAACTTTTGGATCAAATTAAGTGTTTCCCACGCACACATGGTGGGATTCTCAATGAAGGGAAGTAGCAATGAACTTTGAATAATTTTGTGTATTTTTAGACATTTTGATGTATTTTTAAAGGAGTGCTGTACAGTCCAAAGCTTTGATGAAGAGGGCATTGCCAATATGTGAAACATTGCAGACTAGATATTTTGTTTTAATTTTTTATCTAAATTTAAACCACAGATGGACATCATCATAAAGCATTTATCTAGACCAGCTTCTTCACTGCATTAGAGAATTGCATATAGCTTCATGCATGAATGAATGTTTGATGAGGTCAGAGGTCATTTGTCTGTGTATTGGTGTGTTAGTGTCTTCTTTGCATCTCTGGCCCTTTGTTTCCTCCAGGGCTGTGTTTGGTCAGGACTAATGGCTCAGGCTCATGCAGATTCACCACAGGGACAGCAGAACGGGAAACATGCCCTCCACTCATCTCAGACTCACTATATTATTCACTCTGCAATGGAGTAAGCTGTATATACAATTGCTTATGGCTACGGATGTCAAGATTACAAATGATTAAGATCAACAGTACGATAATCATAACAATATCTTATTTGTAACGCAAACTATTAGATTAAAATTGTGTGAATTGTTGCAGTGCATTTGATTCTAATATCTGCAATGTTTTTTTGTTTGTTTGTAATGCACCTAGTATAAATCTTACATATACTACATTATTTTAAAAATACTTAACATGTCAAAATTATTGTTAGACATTTTCAATCATATTTTGCTAATCTAGCCTCTGTTCAGTTAGCATGTCCTGCTTTCTCTGTAGTGGGAAGTGTTGTTTTTATAACTGAATTTGCTTAACACATTTTTATGAGTATAACCACTTCCAGCACATTCAAAGGCTATTGCATAACCACTCTGACTTTAGACATTGTACATTGTATCCCAGCAATAATAAAACATTGAGCGACCGTATAAGCAGCCACTTCCATTTGTGCAGTGCGAGGCAGACGAGCGTTTTATATTCACCGTGTAATCAGATCCCATTGATTCTGTGAACTCGAGGTGTCACTGGTAACAAATGGTTCTGCATTCATTAGCATTAGCCGCCCTCTACCACACATTCCCCCCAGTACGGCCTGAAAGAGAGGCCCAGCTCCAGTGCAGTGTGCTGGGGGGCACGACTCACCCTTCTCCCCTCTGTCACAAGTCTTGGGTGCTGGTAGAACTGACAGATTGGGTTTTCGCAGTAGTAAGCCAGTAGTTCTCTTAACAGTGGTATATGGGGCTGACTGGGTGTCCACTAGTTTGTGCTGGTGGTGCACAGCATTTTTTTCTCATTTCAAGTATTGATAGATTTTTCCTTCTTTATTCATTGGAGACACACTTTCATTCTTTTTGCATTGGCTTAACAGTTGCTTAATGTCATTTAAACGTGTTTTAGTCGTGTTTTATTCCTGATTTAGTTCTGGTTTGGTTTGTGGCAGCTAGGGCAGTTGATTCCTGCTTTAGGATGCATCTTAGTTTGTTTAGTTAAGATTTAGTCTTAATTTAATGCTTGATGCAACACATTACATAGGTGGGTCTCCTTGGTGTGAAAGTCTGAAAATGTCGGCTCGAGACTGTGTGCAAAGGGCTCATGTCAGCCCGGCTCAGCATCACTGCCCTGCACCACTTTTCTTCTTTCGCTCTTTAAACGCTTCATTAGATTTTAACAGGACTGCGCCTACTGCTCCAAAATCTGTGTTGGACCCTCTCTCTCTTTCACTCCCTGACCTCCTCCACATCACCTTTGTCTTTGTGGATATAGGCTTCAAGTTCACTTCCTCCTAATGTCAAACTAAAAATATACTCAATAATCTTTTTCAGACACTGTGGTAGGGCAATGAGGTAGGGCTGAACGATTTTAAGAAAAAATTGAATTGCGATTTTTCTGGCAAAAATTGCGATTTCGATTTTATTCACGATTTTTTTCAGCGCACATGAACATTCGCAAGCATCAGAGAAACTTACATCATACCATTCAAACACTAAATTCCATAACTGTAATGCAAGAATGAAAACGCATGTGGCTCTTTCATCGTTCTGTCGTGGCTCCCTGTGACTTTGGAAAATAATAATGAGTATTTAATTACATTGTATTTTTATTTTAGTTTGTTCGTTTTTAAATGTAAATATAAAATTGTAGGTAATGGTACTCTTGTAATATTTAAATAAAACGTTTTTAATATTTTTGTCGCTCAAAACATGCATCAAAGCCGAGACTGGTACACAATGTACATGCGATAAAATGATGACAGAACGCAGAAGCAGACGCATTTTTGGTTCTGCGGGTGGATAATTTAAGTTTAAAATTAATTTAAGTTTGCTTTTTATTTCCTACAAGGAGGACTCAAATAATAATGTGTTTAATGCAGCTTTGCGCACATTTGTTTACGTTATACAGAAGCGAAACTTAAAACCACATGGCTCATTTGCATAAACTAGAAGTGCTGTTTTGTTTTCTGTGGGAGATGGTCCAAATGGCTCTTTGAGTATTTGAGGTTGCCGACCCCTGCACTAGACGTTTCACTGGACTTTCTCGCCGTGCACTCGTCATGCAAATGCGCGTATGGCGTATAAATTGGTCGTGTTTCCACTGGATCTGGCAACTTTAGCACGGCGTGTTTTGCACAGCACCTGTTTCTGATGTTCGTCTACCTCAAACCCGAAATACAGAAAAATGACCGACGTGCTGTTTTTCTTTGGGTTCAAAACCCCAGACTCCAATTCTGGTCCCGTTAAAGCCATTTCTGAAACTGATGACCAGCTACACTGATTGGAGTCGAGAACACGTGACCTGTGCTGCCGCTTCTGATTGGTGAGCTCAGCAGCGCGGCAGGGAGGCGACGTACATGTGTGAAATAGTTGACGAAACAAAACCTGGGTCAGTTAGGAGCGCTGCAAAAAAAACGTGGCTTTAACGATCCCAAAATCATGTTGTCTGAGATCGCGATTTTCGATCTAAAACGACAGATCGTTCAGCCCTATCATGAAGGTATGTGCAGAGCTGAATTTGAACAACAGTGGTAATTTTGACAATAAATATGTGTAGAACGTGACACATGACAGGTTGATAAAGGCGCTTCACACCATTCTTTGTGGTCTGCTAATTGCACCATGATAAAGAACACTTCCTACTGCAAACAGTATATTTCCTGAACTAGAAGAAATGAAAGAGCCAGGAACAGGGCTTTCAGTTGTAGTTGTGGAGAGTGCCAACCTATAGGGAGGACTGTATTGAGTGAAAAGTAGCAGCCCAGTAGCTCATTTGAACAGACGCGTATAACTAAATAAATTGCCATTTTTGTTAAAAGTATTTAACACTGAAACTGTATCAAGAGCTGGGGTTTTATTTCATTCACACACTTTGAGTAATCCTGTAGTCTTCTTCTTAAGAGCTCCCACAACTCTATTCCACCAACTGATGTCAGGAGGTGATACACTCCTTCTCCTGCCTTCTCTATACACTTTCATCTGACTAATTCTTTTCAATTTCAAGTTATTATCTACCTCTCCATGATTCTTACAAAAAGAAGCATCCTTTAAACAGTACCCTAGTAAAAATCCATGTTGGTATTGCCCCTCTGATGTGAGCTTGACTGCAGTGGTGCCAGTCCAGCCTGTTGTTCACATGGCTGCCAAGGTACTTGGACTGCTCCAAGTACCTTGGCGTCCATGTGAACAACAGGCTGGACTAGAGGGACACCTGTAATGCTGTCTACAAGAAGAGAATTAGGAGACTCTACTTCCTGAGAAAGCTCAGGTCTTTCAATGTGAGCAACACTGGAGATCTTCTACCAGTCTGTGGTGGCCAGCGCGCTGTACTTCACTGTGGTCTGCTGGGTGAGCAACACCAGTAAAAGGGACATTGGGCGGATTGACAAACTGATCCGTAAAGCTGGTCACGTGATCGGCTGTGAACTGGAGACATTTGTCACAGTGAGGGACAGGAGGACACTGGACAAACTGCTCTCCATCATGGACACTCCTGCTCACCCACTGCACCAGACTATAGAGGGACAGAAGAGCTCATTCTCCAACAAGCTCCTACAGCTCCGCTCAAACAGTGAGAGATTCAGGACTACATTCATACCATACGCCATTCAGTTGTACAACAACTCACCCTTATGTAACAGATAACCTTATGTCCTGTCAAACATCATATCATTGTTGCACTGTCTCTCTTGTCTTTCATATATAGCTGTGATTTTACATTTTTATTACTTAATTTTCTATTTTATTTTGACTTGTACATATACACTTATATAATTATGCCTTATTTGACACCTGTCTCTTGCCACTTATTTAGATTATTACCATTTGTTTTTTACTCTTTGTTATTATATTATATTGTGATTAGTGAGCTACTGTGTCCAAATAATTTCCCTTGTGGATCAATAAAGTTTGTCTAAGTCTAAGTCAGGTGCTGGTGCTTGTGATTCTGCTCACTCCGAGGATGTCTCTGGGACAAACTGTGGGGGCTGCTTTGGACTTGTGCCTTCTTCATGGACACCCTTCCTGAATGGACAACATTGATGCTTGTCTATCCTGCAGCTCCCCCTACCCATGCTCCCTCTTCCCCGGGATTGTCACTGCACTGAATGGGTCTTTCAGGGGTCTGGACTCAAATAAAGGAGCAGAGCCGTGGGGCCAGTGAAGGCGTTAGTCAGCTAGTCACAACCAGCGCAGCTCATCAGCCTTCAACTGTCAACACACAAGCGTACATCTTTGAACGATCGCAGCAGAAATAAAAAGGCTCAGAAACTCTTGCTAATCACACAGAGGCTTAATTGTGCACACTTGTTTTTCTGAAGTGTCAGGACATCAAGTGATTTATTGTGAGCTCGATTAGGCAGTGACGGGACTGCTAATGCGGCTAATCTTTGCTTCTGTGAGACTGTGATTGAGCTAGGGCTTCATGAAAATGGGAAAGAAAACAAGCTGCAAATAACTTTACCACTGTTACCAATTCTTCAATAAGGAGTTGATGGCATTAATTAAAATTTCAGGTTAGTAAAAGTTGGTAAAAGAAGTGGAATTGGCATGCACGTTTTAATCTTGACAATATTCTGAAATATAATGTACAGATAATAAAATGTCTTAAAGTCCTGCTATATATAGAATTGAATTACAACATATTTGCTTTTTGTTTTCGATCTAGGTTAGTATGGCTTATTCCATTGCAAGGTGCCGTCATTTCACTGAAGTTTGTGACATAAATTTTAATGCGTTTTCTAATGTTGCAATAACAGTTTCATTTCAATTTTTGCACCCCTTTTTGACTATTGCAAAAGCCACCTCCTTTACTTTTCAAAACTACATTGTCTCTTTCTCATTGGTGTTGAATGTTGTATGAGTTCTTCAACTTTTAACAATGCTCCATCTCCCCTTGTCATCCCAAACTTGATAAAAGCGCATGTTTTCCAAAGTTGGCCCTCTTTCTAGTTTGAAGGCTGTCTTGCTGCTGCTCAGGTTCTCAGTATCAAGAGACCGCGTTTTGACAAGTGTCTTCATTTTCATTCCACATCTTACTCACTTTCTCTTTTCCTTTTTGTAGGGTGTACCTCAGCTCCCGTGTGCAAAAGCTCTTTACAACTATGATGGCAAGGAACCGGGTGACCTCAAGTTCAGCAAGGGTGACATCATCATTCTGCGACGCCAGGTGGATGAAAATTGGTTTCACGGCGAAATGGGAGGAGTCCACGGATTCTTCCCAACCAACTTTGTCCAGGTCATCAAACCGCTGCCACAACCTCCACCTCAATGTAAAGCTCTGTACGATTTTGAGCTCAAAGACAAAGAAGCGGATAAAGATTGTTTGCCATTTTCTAAGGTACGCACAACACGAGTGGTTCCCAACTGATATGTACGCCTTACATATGTTTAAAAGCCTTTTTATTTTGAATTATTCTGGCTAATCAACCTACCACAAACAAAATATAGCAACATTTTCATAAACTTCAAAATAAAAAGATCAAAAATAAATTCTTATCTTTGAAACGAAACGCTGCAGTTGTCCACAGCTCTTCCCGTTTCTGCCACGTGTCGAAGTAGTAAAATAAAAATACCTCTCATTAAAGTCAAACAGACATTCATTTTCTGAAGTTATGTGTTTTATTGTGAAAATTTCAGGGTTGGGAGCTCAAACGCCTCAAGAAAGTGTTTAGATTTGGGCCAGTGTTGATAAATGTCTATAATTAGATTTGATAGAGAGACCGCCAGACTGTGGTAGAAGAACTGAGAGGTTTTAGAGCAAGTCAAGGTTTTTGACTTAACTGCCACGTCACAAGTTTAAAGAAGACATATTGTGCTTGTGTATGCTATATAGTGACTATGACACCCGTGGATTATTATGTTATAATTTGGACATTTTAAATTGCAATATTCATCTAAAACGACTAAAGCAAGACTGTCGAATCCTACGCCTATTACAGATTAAGAAAATAAAGTTGGAGTACGGAGTAAATACAGAGTATTAACTGTGTACAGGTAGAGGTGAAAACAGGAGTTGATTGGCAAAATGGCATGTTGATAATAAGTGATTAAAGATCGCTTAAACATGCACACATCACTCCAAATACTTTAATTTAAGGTAATTTTGAGTAAATGGTGAGAGGAAACGAATATAACAAGGTTACAATCTTGATGAGTTGATTTTGTCCGAATTCCAGAATAGTAGAGTAAAAGAGGGAGGACATTTATTAAAAGTTAGTATCTAGTGTTTATTTCATATACAGTATACAGTCATATCATCGATAAGTTTCAAGCCACATCAACAGGATTCGCAACAAGCTGGTTCCCATCACATTATTCAAAAAGAAGTAACAGTTCACCAGGGAGCTCCTAGTCTTAATTAAACAAAGTCAGATTACAAGTCTTTCCTCTCTTAAGTCTGTGTATGTCTGAATTCCAGGACGATATCCTGACGGTGATCCGCAGAGTTGATGAAAACTGGGCAGAGGGAATGCTGGGAGATAAAATTGGAATTTTCCCCATCTCATATGTTGAGGTAAGAGTTGGGCTTCTCTGAGATGTGTTCAGTATTTCATACAGGCACTAAATGTGTCTTTGAAGATTTATACTTTGACAGTCCCACACCCTGAGCCATATATAGCCTCTTTAAAAGCAATTGGATTATACTGTGCTCCATGTAGGGATCCTGTTTTTTCATATGGTTTCACTGACTTGTACCAGACTGTTAACCCACTATTGAATACAAAATATCATATCAAAACCTTAATATCTTAAGTGTCTCGATGTACGATACACTATAAAGTTCTGGAAGATATTTTTAGATTATATATTATTATTATACTATGTCTTGCCATTTTTTCCAAAGCCATTTTCATCTCCTTTATAAATCACATTTATTTTCATGTTTAATGCAATACAATAATATGCACATACAGCATCGTGCTCCTAAGAGTTTGGTTAACTGCTGTATTTGAGTTTAGATATTTCATTGGTTATTCAACTAACACTAAAGTAGGACTGTGCGATTAAGCTAATTGTTTGCAGTTTGCAATGATCACCCAGCCATGAGCACAAATTGCTTCTACACAGCTCTGATGGTTTACAGAAAGACAATTATGGCTGTATTCTGTTGATGTGACAATTCTAAACAGAATGAAATCCACTTATAAGCTTCCCCTAAACCTGAGAAGAGCTTAGATCTGTCATTGCCAGCGTCGTCTTTGTTGCTTCTTCACTTGGCGAGACGCTAATCTGCAAGTGCCGTTAAATGTGCTCTTCAGCGTAATGAGCTTATGCCTTCTCACCTTGTATCTGTACCTAATCCCGCCCGGCGCGTCGCGGTGAACCTGTGCTGGTTTGTGTGGCATTCAAAGCAGAGTTTCAGGAGTTTTTATGTTTTAAGTGGAGGGAGCGGCCTGAGGCATAGTCTGTGAGAGGGAGGGAGAGAGATGAAGAAAGGGAGGGTGAGAAGGGAGGAAAGAGGGAGAGGGAGAGACAGACAGAAGGGATAAATGTAGTGAGAGGAGCAATAAGAGAGGGAAGAGAGACAGGGAGAGAGAGGGAGAAAAGAGAGAGGGAGCACCCTGTGATTAACTCCAACCTTTTGAGTGAAGCTTCTTTGATTTTCACCTCACAGTCACACATTACAGTATCTGAAAGGGTCACAGAGGCGGCCGCTTCAGTCTTGATCTGTAACAGCAGTGCACTCAGACTTTTTATAGAGTTTATGCCCCCATTTGAATTATGTTTGAACCTTTCCTACCATTTGAACCTTTTCTAATATTCTATATACCAGTGTTCTAATACATGTTTATATATAATTTATGAAAAGATAACTCATCTGCCGCTCACATTGAAGACTAAACTTTCAATAGATGAGCCATTCACCTCACATAGATGAATAATGGTTGAGTCAAGTTGTGTCAGAAGTGCATCTATACTTGACTGCATCTATCAACTTGATTTTGGGGGTACAGTAGCTCTGTTGGTAGAGCGTTTGTCCACTGATCCGAAGGGTGGCGGTTTGAATCCTGCGCTTGACATAAAGATCATTGGTTGAGTGGTCAGATCCACTGATGTACAGGTTGGCTGGTGTGATTCCAGCTCCCACAGTTGAATGCTGTCATTGTGTTCTTGGGCAAGACACTTAACCTATCTCACCCCAGTGTCTGCGTACACTGGTGTGTGAATGAGTGAGTGGTTCCTTGTTGTAAAGCGCTTTGAGTGCCTATAGAAAAATGTGACCATTTACTTCCTTGACATGAAGGATGTTGTGTTAATCTTACTGCCTGATACACAATATATACTAATTTCTAACCAAAGAGAGCACTGAACTTTCTTTATTGTGCATCAACATTGCGTTATAAAGAAAAATATACAAAATACAATTCATCATGGAGAAATGTCATCAGTTAATTAAGTTTTATGGTAGGCTTAAGTGTAAATCATGACCATTCCCCTCTCTAACTCTCCCTCTCTGTGCCCCTGACCTCCGCAGTTCAACTCAGCGGCGCGGCAGCTGATCGAGCTGGACAAACCAGACTCCAGCGGGGACTCTGGAGAAGGAGCCTCATCCGGGCCCCAGACCAACGGGGCCCCACGGGACAAGAAGAACAGCAAGAAGCGACATTCCTTCACCTCTCTGACCATGTCCCACAAGCCCATGCTGGCCCCGCCCCCCCAGAGGCACTCCATGGAGATCAGCGGGCCAGTCCTCATCAGCTCCAGTAACCCCACAGCGGCAGCCCGAATCGGGGAGATCACTGGAGGGCTGTCCTGCAGTGCGCCATCACAGGTAATGGCCTACAAGAAGAGGAGCGCACACTCAGTTCAGACTACATGCCTTTTAATCAGATTAGCAGATTTGTGTTACGTTTATATGGCTTAAAAGCTCAACTACTGAATCTACATCTTTGCCCATTCTCATTGCCACAGTGAACTTAGCTCTTTTTTTTTTTTTTTTTTTAACCTTTACGTGTTTAACTATTATTGTGACTAAAATTGAAAATTGACGTGCGTTATTATTGCAGTTGTCATGGAGCTTTAAATCTCATCACAACTGAACATATTGAAAGTAATACAAGAAAATGTGCACATGAGATATGCACATGAGAACATTGTGAGCATCAGCATTCATTTATAAAGGTCATCTTTGAATTAATGAAGGACTATCTAAATATTGGTCCTCATGTTAAATGTAGCAGCGTACATATCTTAGCTCTAGATTATGCTGTAGGTTTTTATACATTTCAGTTGTGTCAGTCCCAATAAGATGAATTGTATTGCTGCCAACACAATTGACAACTATGTGATCATCAAACCTGCTGGTATGAACTAAATCTTAAAACTTTTTGACTGCATAAAACATTTCCCAAGCAGTCAAACATGCCAATTTCCATTTATCTATTTGTGTAACATTTGCTTGTTAGACATGAAAGTGCTCAGGATTTTAAAGGGCTTGCTCTTTATAGACATTTTACTAGGCATGTTGTGGCTTTAGCTCACTGAACTGGTTAAAAGGACTTCAAACCACATGACTCACTTTGCTGCTCAGTGGCGTATAATTGCATAACTCGAAAAAAACAGCCAATACATGATCCAGACACACAACTATTTACCTTTTAGCCCTAAATATTTTCTAGATTAATTATTTCTCAGAATTTCTCAGATGTCCTTTTCTCCTGTGATGGTGAACATTTGGTTGCATTTGAAGACATGCCTGCGTGACTCCACTCATTCGCGAAAATGACTGCAGCTTAGCCCTCTAGCTCTCCCCACACCAACCCAGAATTACAGTAACTCACAGCTGCTTTACGGCCACTGCAGATCGGCTTTGAGTGGGTTTTTAATAGGCAGAGGCAAAGACAGAGCAAGGTCAACTATGTAGCAAACTTACCTCTATCTGATCCTTTCATTTTGATTTTATATGGTCAAGCTGGGGTCAGACGCTGGGTTAGGCAGTAGTATGCATTAGACAGTGACAGAAATATGGTAATACCAGTGAACTGGTTCTTGTAAAGTTCATTTTACATTTTACTCAAGAGATGTGTGAAATTTTTGGACATGCAAACTTAACATGTAAACATTTAAATACTGTATCATTAACACTTTAATGGTCAAGTACGATGGTGAAAGCTGTAATAAAACAAAATAATTTACATCAGCTGATCTTTAACCGATCAGTCTCAAGTTTAGCATCTCTTCTGGCATTTTTTAAGATAGGTTCCATGTCTAAATCTGTTGTCTGATATGTAGAATGCAGTTTGCTTTTATAAGCAGATAACCATGCTAACAAACCCATGTAGATGTTGTAGCGTCTCCCCTGTTGCATAAGGTATAATCATATTTAATGGCCTCAGACTGCTCTCTCCACTAATGACGGTCCATGTGCTCACAGAATTACAGGAGCTTGCACCAACACCTGTAAGTGATCCCCTAGTTGACCGCATTTTCTTTGATATGGATCTTATTGTGCTTAATAAAACATTGGAGAATATCTTTGGTCTCTATCTGCTGCTCTCCTCAGACAGAGACAACAAAGGTAAGCCCCAGTTGCCTAGGGGCTCAGCTGTCTGTCGTGGAAAACAGAGCCACTCCCATTTCCACAACACTGAAGGATGCATGATTTCTCCCTTTACCATAGCATAATATTCTGTGTAATAAAGGTGAATTGTGTAATTTTGTAGGGCAAGGATTTTGCACTACGTTCCATCCCAGAAAATATGAAAAGATGCTTTAACATTGATTAAGTATATTGCTTTTCACGAGATGGTTTAAAAGTTTAGCTTTTTGCATGTACATTAGACCCTATTGTAAAAGCTTGTATAACTAGAGGCTCTTTTTAATTTCTCCTACAGCATCGCAAATGTAAAGTAAATGTCCCTGAATTATTTATAACTGTATTATTTGTGAAACAAGAAGCTGAAAGGAACGTTTAGAATACGGCCATTTCTTTCTCTAGCATTAAGAACCATGGATAATTATTTACACATGGATAACTATTAATTTTTTGTTTGGTGCACAAGACCAAAAACTCATTATAGCAAAGGTAGAAATTGCTTCACCTTGAGAGGCGGCCTGTGTGGGGCAGTCATGCATGGACTTCTGGGAGGTATTGAGTGTCCAACATTAAAGGCCTTGTTTCTTGGACACCATTGTGACTCACTTGATTACTGCTAGTCAAGGGCTACCGGTAAAATATCTTGTTTGACAGTCAGCTGATGCCTGCTGTACATTCAGAGTATTAGGTCACTAAGGTAAGGACGTTAGAAAGTCCTTTGTAAAATTTTAATACTTAAAGGGCAGCTACTATTTAAATAAATGCATATTTTCATATGTAAACATATTTATTGTCCGAATCAAACGCACGACAGCGGCACATTAGATAGAAGGAACACGCTAAGTGGATCTTCTCCATTGTTTTCTCAGGTTCACATTTGCACTACTGGCCTCATCGTGACCCCTCCCCCAAGCAGTCCTGTCACTACGGCAACAGTCTTTACGTTTCCATCAGAGACGAGTTACACGTCCATCCCAGTGGTATGTATGAGAAATTGGACTACTTTACCCAGGGCTTATATAGCATTGTCATGGGTTGAAAGTGAGCTACTAATGTGTAAAAATCTACTTTTGGTTTAGCCATTGTCCCAAATAAATAAAAAAGTTTATTTTTTACACTTTATTCTTTTACAGTCTTATATTGTAATGATAATAATCTTAATTTAGTTCTGCTTTAGACCTGCTTTATCTAATCCTCTACCAGGTTTAATTATGAGAGCCTCACTAGTGTAGTAGTATTGTCTCACACTATTACAACCATAAAACGCAAACCACAGTTGCAGAGTACACAAAGTACAAAGAAGCTGTACTTTAATTATTGAAACAAATAATGGCTTTAATGGCTGCTTGCTATCAACCACCATCCTAGGGCATTAGGGTAAGTGCTGCCGGTAGTAAAATGAAAAAGCTTCTTCTTAAACTTCACAGATGCCTTTTGATCACATGGAAACAATATGCTTCGTGGGACTTACGGAAAGTAGTAGAAATATTTAACTCTGAGACTCCATTTGAGTCTTGATGAAAAAGAGTTTTTAAAAAGGTATAAGTAAGTAAAGTATAAGTAAAATTATTATAGTAGTTATATTTTACTTCATTTGTACAGCAGTAGAATTGAAGGAGTAAACCTTATTAAATTGTGAAATCTTAGTAAGTACCAAAAATATAAGAATAATAAATGAAATAGGGTACCAAAAAAAAAAAAAAAAAGTTATTTGCAGCCTATAATGTAAAATTGGAACAAGTCAGAGTATCTTCAATTTAGGCCCCTTTCAATAGGAGGTGGTTGGATATTTATTAATGCAATAAACTATTATTATTGAAGGCCATGATACTGAAGCCATTGTAATTGTCTCAATGTTTTCCATTTTGACAGACAACCCCTATTTTCATTGCACTATTAAACACTATGATCACTCTCACCAAAGTTTAATTCAGTCCTCTCCAAACAAAAATAACTTTGCTTCCCTTCAAATTTCCTTGTTTCCTGATTTTACTCAATAAAAACCAGCAGCTAAAAATGTGTGGAGAAAATCCCTATGACTGGGTTTCCTCACTTCCTCTGCATCTGCGTGCGTGTGGTGTCTCTGAATGACTGAGGAATGTGCTCACAAAAGGTTGTGCTCTCGCTTCACTTGGGAACCCTACATGATGTTTTTGTACAGATGATTTCTCTAGCCCGCAGGCAGCCTAATTATCTCAGCCCAAGCGTCAGCACTGAACCCAAACGCACATCTACATCACGTACATGCACACATTTGCCTGTGGACATAGGCACTCATAACACTCAGAGCCGTCTCTCCTCCCCCTGTGTGTCATGGAAGCTATTACTTGCCTTCTTCAAACTTGAAGCTAGGAATTTTCTTGCTCTTTGCTAGTGTTGGGTAACTTCTTACTCATGTATTCCTTGGTAGCAGTGATCTACTCCCAGTTTTTTGTCCTGGTTTAGTTTAGTAGTGTTTTTTTTCAAGTTCAGTCTTGTCCAAGGAATTGTCCTGCTTTCACATTTAAATCCACATAACATGTTTCATGCTACTGCCTAATCCCACTGATTGAAATGTCAGAAATTGTTAAGCCCATGTTGAAGGGCCTGTACCTTTTTAATTCTTCTAGTTCAAGAAAAATACAGTATACAGTTTATTGTAAAAGCAGACACAATTACACTACCTAATGCCTACATATTTTAGAAGGCAGACTGACAATTATATTCATTAAGGATGATCCGATATGGATTTTTTCCCCCTTTAAGCCAATGCAGATTTCCAGTATTTCGCCTGCTGCCGTGTAACTTGGTTCATGCCAGATTGATATGTGTAGCACATTGGATTGAGTTTTATAGGGGAAAAAAACGTCGGGACCAATATTTTAATCTTGCTGGTTGAAAATCAGAAATCAAATGAGTATGTTCTTCACTCAAATTTGGGCCCTTTAAGACCTGACTTTTAGACTGACTTTGTGTCCACACTTCCACTCATAATTCTTTAGAACTGCAACTAAACCCTGAAGTAAGCCAAGACTTGAAGAGAATGATATTAGGTCTTCATCACAATTAACCTGGGGCTACACCAAGACAAGTGAACTTGAAGTCAAACCCACACCTGGTTCAGTCCTAGTTTACTCTTGATCTAGTCCTGGTTTCGTTTTGTAGAGACCTAGCTTAGATCAATAGGGAACCTGGATGTTTTCGTCCTCCTTTTTTGGGTTCATTCTTACCCCATTCTTTGGTTTAGAGGGAAAGTCCTTGGTCCTGGTTTAGTCTCAGGTTACACCTTAGTCATTTGTGTCCTTTCATATGGCACATGTAAAGTTCAATATTATGTCTTTAGTTGCTGTCGTCTTCACACAGTTAAAGCCAAATAGTGTTTTTCTTGCGCTGCACGATAGTTTACACAGACTACATGCTAATCCTACTGATTGAAAACAAAAGCAATGGCATGAAATCTTGCCTGTGGCCAAAAAGCACACACGTCTCCTCATTCAACAGAGGATAAATGAGCAAGTCCAGATAAATCTGCCATGATCTGTTTTAAGTGACATGTTTTTTGCTTCATATGGTTCCAATTAAATTTTCAGAAATGGCTTAAACATCTCGCTCTGTGGTTTCCTAGCAGCAAACAAACACTAGGGGATTCTCAGTGTGGAGGGGAAGTCGGGGACAAGTTGATAGCTTCTGCCAAACCACGACTTTGTGTGTAGACTGATGGGACAAGCCCAGATAACAGATGAGCCTCTTTCTCTTCCCGGCTTTTGTTGCTGTAAACAAACTGGTTTCCCGACTTACACGGCACGCCATTGTTTTGGAAGGGTCAAGTTGTTTCTTTTTAGCTGTAAATATGAAGATTAATTAGTGTGAGAACTTTAAATTTATACATTTGATACTGCTGTCTGCAGGACATACTCTAGGCTCTGTAACCACACATTTGTGCTGAATGTTCCCCCACTCTTCACCCCATTTCTTCTTTCTGTATAACAAACTGAGCCAATCAAATTATTGGAGAAAAAGCATGTGCATAAAATCTTATTTACATTTTTTCAGTGTACCTCACCAGAATGTCAGACTGTTGTTTTGCATTTTGTGTTTTGTATAACATTGGATTAGGATAGGAGTGGACCAATGTATAAATAAATATATATATAAATAAATAAATAAATAAATATATGAAATCATAAAAAATAGATGACATGTTATGTTGCCATATGAGTCATTTTAACATTGTCAAACTCTGATTGAAAACTGGCGGACTAAGACATGAAGCCAGGTCCAAGGAAAATATTTACTAAATACAGTTTATTTAATTTTCCCGTTTTGTCATTTTTTCCCAGGATGCTCTGCCACCTCCGCCTCCTCCACCCCCACAGTCGTCTGCCGGAGCTGCGTACTCATTGGCCACTGGACAGAGGCCCTCCCCCAGCACCAGCGACCAGAGCGGGAGACAAAGGCCCACAGTGTGAGCTATAAAAACACTGCAAATATGTGCTCTTCCTAAATATACGAGCAGAGAGGTGTCATGAGGTGCCCCGCAGGCATTAATGCACTCTTCTATTCAAGTATGCCAGTTACTATAGGAAATGGCATAGGGTTTCATTTTAGGACAGATTATTAAAACGTATATCATGATACATTTAGAGACAAAAATCTCACCAAATTGGCAGATCATTGGGATCATTCTATCTCTCACCTCTGCACATAGTAGATATTCTTTGCTCCTCCTCACCTCATGTTTCACCCTTTGCTCCTTTGTTTCACAAGTCTGGTCCCTGTAAAAACTCTCTCTCTCTCTCTGACTCCCTCCCTCCTCGCTGCTCCTCTCTCTCACCTTTGACTCTCGACCCCCTTAGCCTCATTACTTCATTACTGGCCCAGGACGCCACACACCTGATAGGAATTAGATCCAGTCCTGCCTTTACCCCCCACTGTGGACTGTGTTAGTGTGACAGCTCCTCTGAGGCATTCATATACGCAACACCCAAACATAGTGTGGGTACATGACAGAGGAGGAATTTGAATTTTTGATTCGTGGTCCATTTTAAATGCACATTTAAAGGCCACTTATAAGCAATTCAACATATCCTAGAAAAAGTTATTTAGCAGTCAGTAAAATATGCATAAATCAGGTTTATATTTATAATTGTCTGAACATAGTGAAATTACTTTAAATCAAGCAATTCAGTACAAGCCACATCAGTAGTAAGATCTCTGCTGTATCTGCACCATTTTAATTTTCTTCTAGTATAATCTTCTAGTATAATTTATGTATTCATTTATTTTACACAAAAATAACCGCATTGAATTACATAACATGTCTTTCGTCTTGTCCTCCTGAATGCTGCTGGTGTAGTTCTGGTCTCTGCTGTAGAGATGACCCCAGTTTGTTCCTCTTCCCTCGGGGTCAGAGGTCACAGACTTCAAGGTCTGATGCGGATCAGGCAGATGCACAGCCTGTCAGCCATATCACAGCAGATCAAACAGTGCCTTGTACAAAAAATAAAGCAGTATGAAAATATGTGGCTATTTTACAAGCTTTAAGTGTCTTTTTGTTGCTCTTTGGATGCTGGAGTAACTTGATTTTGCATCACATTGCTCATTGTTAGAATCACTAATTTGCTTGAGTGGTTAAAATTTAAGGAGATTGCTATCAAAACATTTTGCCCATCCTTCAGGAATGTATACATGCTTAGGGATGTTCATTATATTGGAATGACTTAATTATTAACCTTTACCTCTTTACTCCCCCTAGTGGTTAATTATTATTGCAGTTGCCGTATCCTGAATTTAGTTTCAGCAGTCTTCCTCAAAGCTCATTTGTGTCTGATTGAGAAACTACACAAGTTTGTTACACTGTTGTCTGATCATGTTATTCAATTAAATCAACTTCCTTAATGATATTAACCTGTGCTTTTGATTTTCTTGTTGTAGATACGTGGCCATGTTCCCGTACACGCCTCGTAAAGAGGACGAGCTGGAGCTGAGAAAGGGGGAGATGTTCCTGGTTTTGGAGCGCTGTCAGGATGGTTGGTTCAAAGGCACTTCCATGCACACAGGGAAGATCGGAGTCTTCCCTGGAAACTACATGAGCCCCGTCAGCAGGTGGGTCTTTCGCCCTGAAGTTTCACACTTTGGGGCTGCCGTAGGTAAAATTGTACCTGTTCTGTTTATTTTACATGGATCCTCTCAGGTCATGTGTCAGTGTGTTTGCGTGGACATACGTTCATAAAGAATTCATTTAAATAATTTTGCAATGGTGTGCTAGTTTCTTAATCTTAATATTTGGCTAAAGAAACAGTTTAACTTTATTTGACATTTAGGATCAATGTTTGACCTAGTTTTTGTTCAGTCTTTGTGAAAATGTAGGTTTAAATCCAAATGCCAAAAGCATAGTAACGGGAGATTTTTCTAAAGAGGCCTTATTAATCTTAATTGTTGTATTCAAGTATACTTAACGTATTTACAAGTTAAATTTTCTGTAGGTGTGTGTAACCTCTCATTTGTCACATTTGCTCCCTCAGGACGGCGTCCAGCAGCACACAGCCCAAAGTGCCCCTGGCTCTGTGCACTCAGGCTGGGAGAGGAGTCACCATCGTCAGCCCCTCTCCTGCTCCTCTGGGGACAATCGTCACCGGTCCTGACTTCACCAAACCCCTGGTCGTGTGCACTAGCTCCGCCCCCTCTGTTCCCCAGCCAGCGCTCATCGTCACCTCATCCCAAACGGCCACGGGACAGCAGCCCAAACTCCCCATGCACGTCACCTCGCAGATGACTGTGAACCAGGCTCGCAACGCTGTCCGCACAGGTATGGGAAACACAAATGGAAGGATCGTAAACACCTGCACTTTATAGAATTGTAGAATGCCTAGTTTGAATGCAACAATAGTGAAACATAACTGAACAAAAACACTAGTGTAAAGATTACTTGCATGGTATTATTTCATACTACTACTATTACTACAACTACAACTAGCACCTTCAATATAATCACTTCTGCCACTACATTTTACTTTAAGCCACTGCTTTTCTTAGACTAGTCAAGTGCATGGAACTCCTGCCATGACTACTCCTACATTTACCTTTGATACTATTACTAATTTTCCTAACAACAATTATTGCAACTCCTTTTTTATGTATTTAAGCACATGTAATATTACATTACCTATTACAAATCTTAATGTGTATGCATATAGGTCTTTATATTGCAACTTACCAACAAAGGTCAGAATAAACTTATCTTTCTATTTCCAGCTGCTGCTCACAGTCAGGACCGGCCCACCGCAGCCGTGACCCCGATCCAGTCCGGGGCGTCCGTAGCGTACCTCCCTCACCTCACCATGTGCGCTCCACCCTCCTCTGCCCCCTCTCCTCTGGGCTGCTCTCGGGCTGGTATGGCTATGGGCTGTGCTGCTGCCTCTCTCACCCCTCCCAATGTCAACGCTGCTTCACTGGATGGGGATGCCCTTAGACCAATCCCAGTCCTGACTGCCCCCAACGTTGCCCCCAGTTCTGCCCCCAACAACGCTGCCCAGGCCTGCAGACTGGACAAGGACGGCAAGGTGAGGAACAGTCAAAATCTATATTATCGTATTTTAGTTTTTATGTTTATTTAATATTAGTTACAAAGTTTCCAGCAGGTTAGTAGGTTACGTAAAAGCTGCTTATACTATAGATTCTTGTAATAATCTCATTGCAGTGGGAAAACAGTTGAAGAAATGTGTCTATGGGAGGAAAATTATCGACAGGCACGGGGTTATATGAAATTCAGATCAAGTAATGGGAGTGTAGGAATGCACATGTTTTATTATTATTTACTACTTATTCATGTTTTATTGATTTTTCACATTTGTGTGTAGAATCCCTCAGTCGTCCAGGTAGAATCCATGGCAAAAGGAGAAATTCAATTTGTCAACTGGACAAAATTTTATTCGGTCGAATACGTTTCGTAGCTCATCCAAGCTGCTTCTTCAGTTCTGGGACCTGGAAACAGAACTGAAGAAGCAGCTTGGATGAGCTACGAAACGTGGGGAAAAAAAAAGCATCACTATCCATCTGTTAGGGTAAGGGTTAGGTCAGCATTTATGATCATCTATATTCATGTGTGTTGGAAATATGTAAGTTGTATGTTCGTACAGTACACATATTACTAAGCATACATATTGTTATTGTTTCTATTTATTCTGTTAAGTGATTTTTCAGTTGCTGATCCTATCATTTTAAAATAACATTTTGGTGACTGACGCTACTTCATTTTGACATTATTGGTGATGAATGTATTAAAAATATATTTTTTAAAGGCTACAATACAACAATCATAAATATTATAATATGTTATAATCATATATATAATGCAAGACAGAGGCCCTCATTGGGGTTAAGAAAATAATATGCTAGTTAATAAAAGTAATATTCATGATTTATCACAGGCTTAAGCAGTAATCTAAATCTAAAGTGTCTCTGTGTTGTTTTCAGTTCAGATATATTTTCAGCCAGAGCACCAGGGTGAATCTTTACTTCTGCAAAGACACTTTGGAAACAAACCATCAACCTTTGAATAGATATTAAGTACTGTACATGTGATGTGCAATACAGTGTCATGGTAAACTACTTCTCTCCCCATCTACTGTAGCATTAGCTCAGGCTTTGACAGTCACTCTTGCCTGTTTCTGAAGCTTCTGTTCTCACAAACCATGTGTTTTGTATCCGTTTCTTGGTTGGAGAGTTTGAAAGTCTGTGTAGAAGAATTGTCATATGCCTTTTATTGATGGGCCATTATTGATAGAAATCAGAAATCGTCTTGCGGGCCAGTAGAAATGATCTTGGGTGCCTCATTTGGCCCATAGGCCGCAAGTTTGAGACCCCTGCAGTAGACTGAATGTGTTCTGTAAATTCTAGTCTCACCAATTAACTTCATGTCCTCCATCACAACAAACGCAAGTAAATCTTTAGTCCTCCTGTAGGGAGGACCTAAAAAAGAACTTGCAGAATTTATAATTTAGCAGAAAATGTTTATATAATGCAAAATACAAATCACTAATTTGCCAAATAATTCTGATAATTGATTTATTTGTTCAAGACTTGTTGGTTAATAATTCATGAAAAGAATAAGAAAGAAGGAATAAGAATGTGCATCCCTACGGTCTAACCACACTATTTTCTTTAGGACTGGGACAAGACACAATTTCCAAGAAATAGGTGAATTAGATGCATGTTTTATTTTACAATTTTTAAAAGATTTGGCACAGAATTTTTGCGACAGTATTGGTTCTGTCACTACAAAATAAAAACTGGGACACACAGGCAAGGATTTTGCGAGATCACTCTCCACTTTTACACACAATCTCATGGCAATTTTATCTTGCAAGATTGTGGTATGAGATCACACTCCATCCTTAATATTCACTGTCACTCTATCATCTCCCAATAATGCCATGTGCTTTACAGAGGGAAAAGAAGAGTCTATTGAAGCTGCTGTCTAATAAGAAGAAGTCCCGGCCCTCCCCTCCCTCGTCGCCCACGCTGGAGGGAGAGCAGGCCGCAGTGGGAGACCTGCTGCAGGGGGCGGTGGGTCCAGACACTACCCCGGTCCCGAGTGGAGCCGTGGAGCCTGAACCTGCTGCCTCCTCTTCCTCCTCTTCCTCAGCCCCAGAAGTGTCCCACAGAAAACCCACCCCACTGGAGGTGTGTGCCCCCATCGCCCCTCCGCCCCGACAGTCCTGCTCCTCTTTGTCGTCTCAGCAGCACGATGCACGGCCCATCATCTGTGAGAGGTGCGTTCTCAGTGTTTGTCAAAATTTAAATCATTTTTACCTTTTTAATTTGAGTTTCATTCTATCATTTTATCAGTAGACAATTATTGTAAGTTACATTTGCTTTCATGTCATTTAAGTTGTTGTAAGAATTTCCCTTCATGGAGCTTTAAACTATATATTGGCAACATGCCGAAAAGCTTTGTCAGTTGAAGGCGCCCCGGAAATCCCATGATGAATTAGTCTGACAAATGAACCACTAAATTCATTCTAATGTTTATTCTGTAGATTTTTGGACAAAGTGTTGCTATTCTTTCTATAAATTTTTCATCAGTCAGTCTTAACGATGGAACACATTTACAAAGATTCCTTCTGTTGATTAGTGTGATTCAGCTATTTCAACAGAAGTGGATTCATTATTTTTAGATAAAAGACTGGCCCGCTCAACTACTTCAGTGTGCAAATTTTTCCATATCATATTTGGTTTAGACAAAATATGAATGAAAACCATAGAAATCATTTCAAAAAGAACGTAAGGTGACCACTGTAAGGAATATTGCTCTGAAATTGTGGGTGGTTCAAATCATTGTCACGACTTCCAGCTATGCACTAGAGTTGGTTTCGTGTCATTGTTGTCCGCTTTGCCCTGCGCACTGAAACTGTAACTCTATCCTTCTGATGTCAGCCTTTGTTGTGGCTCTGTCTCGGTGTGGCAGGTACCGCGTGGTGGTGTCGTACCCGCCCCAAAGCGAGGCCGAGCTGGAGCTGAAGGAGGGGGACATCGTGTTCGTGCACCGGAAGAGAGAGGACGGCTGGTTTAAAGGCACTCTGCAGAGGAACGGGAGGACTGGCCTGTTCCCTGGCAGCTTTGTGGACATCATCTGATACTTTATGTAATGGGACGAATACACACACAGGCATGGGGCAGAGGGATACACTTAAGGAGAAATGTCATTATAATATGGTATTAGAAGGTAGTAAGGTAAGGTAGTCTTATCAATGCAAAGGCACAAAATTGAGCTGTCTCTCTTGAAATAAAAACTCACAAAAAACTTACAGAAAATCAAAAGAAGAAACATGATTTGCATACCATGGTTATCTTGAAATTATTTCCATTATCACTCTTGTCCCATGCCCAGTCCGGCTAACCCAAAGTCGGACTTTTGCTTGTGAAGAGCCCTCTAGTGGCATACTATGAAATCGCTGCAGAGAAGAACACTTTCTTATGAATCAAAGCACAGATGGAGGAGCGCACACACTACTCTTGAACTTTTTTTTTGTCTATTTATATCTTTGTAACAGTTGTTTAAATGTGTGCCTTTTACTGTCCCTCACTTTATTGTACATATTTAGCCCTAAATTTTCCATTATTGATATAGACATAGTAATACATATTATTAACTTATTGGATAGCTCAGCCTTTTTAGTACATGGGGATAAGCTGGCAATGCCTTATAAGTGCTATTTTAATGTGTTTCTGTTGCTGTTAGCAGTGGGATGCGTCACACAAGAACAAATGGACATTATAGTCACTTTTTGTGCCAGTTTTAAAAGGCATTACTCGCCCCAAGGATCTACCCTATCTCTCACGCTAGCTACAATTCACAGCCACGTGAACATTACTCATCAAGACTATATTTACAGACCATTTCTTCATCCAGTTGTCTTTCCCTAGTGAGATGGCAGCAGATGGGGGATAACTGTCTTTATCTCAGAAATCTGTTGGTTAATAGAGCTACTTTCAGGATATGAAGTTTTTCTAAATGTAAAAAACTTATTGACAAACACTCCAAAACTGTGCTGTCGGACATTGCTTATTTTGTACATGGTTTTGTATTTACTGACCAGAATAGCTGCTCCTTTTCTAAATGTTCGATCAAGACTTTACAAGATGATAATATTTCCAATTATAAAATAATTATCAATATGGCCACTTGTCTAATATGAAACATTCGATCAGGACCAGTGTAAACTTCATCTATTTTGAACACATTTCACTCCGCTCTGCCCCATCACCACTGGACAAACTGAGAGACAAATTTAGCTACAGGTTCAATGAGGGCTGGGAAATATGACAAAAACATCAATCCTATTGTTTTGTTTTATTAACACACATACAATAACTTTCCATTTTTATTTCTTGAACATTAACAAATTAGACTTTTAATTGTCATTCAATAGAAAAAGTAGTCAAATTTGTTCCTGTATTCCACTCCAAACCTCATGCTTTTACTGGCCCAGGACTGGCTGTGTAAACCCAAGCTCATTATTGACAATTAGAAATGAATGCTTTTTAATTCAAATTTGATTAATCACTCAGCTCTAGGTTCAGTGCTTTAATCTAGCCATCAAAGTTTGGCCCTATCAGACTTGTTCAGATCCTTAGACTTCCTTTTGTATCAGATTGCACAGGGCTTTGTATTAGACAGGTGGTCATAATCTTTTGCCTTGTTGGTATATTATTATCATATCATTATTTTACACATCAAAAATAGTGCTGCTTGTAGACCTACACACAAGACTCTTCTCTCATTCCTATTGTGACTTAAGGCAATAAAAGCTATTTAAAGCACATTATATTTGCCTATAGGAACATATCACTATCACTCCATTGGAAGAGCTGTGTTGAACTCTAAAAAAAAAAAAAAAACTTGGACCCCTTTGACTTTGGGTTGTACATTTTATTCTATACAAAGTTTTTAAATGTGTTGTTTATGACTTGAATTTGTGTATGTTTTCTTTGTGATTTGAGGGGTTATGTAGTCGGGGTGCTTAAAGTTAAATAAATAAATGGTTAGATTAGATTATTATATGGAGAAAAGTATAGAAGATTAAATTTCTAGAATCACATTATGCACAAATGTTACTTTCAGTTGGCCAAAATACAGGGGTGTATCAAAAGTAGAATATTGTGGAAAATGTCATTATTTCAGTTTGATTCTAAGACAAACAAACCTGCATGGGTTTCCTCTGGGTCCTCTGGTTTTCCTTACCACTAATGTACAATGGCGTCCCTCTGTGGCCAGGACACCCTGAAAGAGATTCAAAATTTCAGTGGGACTATCCTGATTAAAAATGGTTGATAAAATATTCATTCAAGTTATATAAAGATAAATTCAAAGACCTTTTTTTTCATTTTGGGTACATCTTTAAAACATCTAGAAACTGTTTGCATTTCACTTAAAATTTAACTACTGAAGTAATGTGATATTGTGACACAATATTCCAGTTTATGAACTTATGAAGAGCATTTTCCCTCAATTAAAACAATCCTAATTTGTGCCAATATAGATATTTCACATTGGGAGACTGGATCATAAAGCCAGCGTTACTTTGTTCAATAAGGGGACCACTGTGTAACTGACTGACTGCTGGACCATTTTGTGTGTGGCATTTGGAGCGTGGATGGTAAAAATCACTGCTTTTCTATTTGAATTTATTGTTAGAAATATTTTGTCATCTTTCTTGGCAATCACCACACAACCTCAGGCTCAGACTGTGTCTTTTCATTTCACTATAAAGCCTTCAATCCACAAAATGCACTACCATTTCTACAAAGACTGAACTTTTGCATCTGCTGCACATTGTACCCGTTTTAAACAGTTTTAAACCATTTCCTCATGCCAAGGTGACTTACTTGATTTTGTTGTTGTCTGTGTTTAGTTGTCTAAAATGGTGAAATTATTTGACTTATTTGGCACAAGTCATGTGAAAACATTTTGAAGTATTTGAGGGAATAGCACATTTTGTAAAATTCTCTATAACAATAAAATCTAAATGTTTCCAGAAAATGTTAGTCATTGTCATAATGTACTGATTTTTGTGTTTACTGAACAAAAGAGGTTTTCAGTTTACATATTAGGGATGGATAATATATTGGAAGTAATACCTGTCTATCTGCTTGCACCAATATTTCAGTCTATCAGATGCGTCTTTTTTAAACAGACTAGTGAGTTAAAATGGAAGCAAGAACTATGGATTGTATTTTGCATTTTTGTTAAGGTTTGGAATAAATTTACTGGATGCCATTCCCATACCACTTTAGGAAGCTGTCATCTGAGACCTTTAGTTTGATTTTATTCAACCTGAAAGATTATCAAAACACTATAAACAAATCATGTGTACAAAGACCCTGACCTTCATTATAAAAGACTCAGTTTAAACTAAAAAAGGGCACTGTATAATGATATGCTGGCTGTATGGGCTAAAGTGTGGGTGAGCGCACAGGAGGATGGCGTGTGGAGAGGGCGCAGAGAGGTGAGTCCACTCCTGCTCATCCCAGGACGCGCTGATCGAACCCGACAGGCTCTGTAGAGGTCCATGTGGAAGTGTCCTATGGAGAGCACGCTAACATCCACACACATTACACTATTTACTGCAAAGCTTCAGCCAGCATTTCAAACTATCCTCTTTTATTGTGAGTGTGCGTTGGGATTGAGTAATACTTTGCAAATGGTGGTGGATACACTTGGAGTATTCCAGGGGCTCCTTTTTTGCGACCCCCAGCTCAGAGCTCAAAGTTAAAGTAATATAGAAATGCAGTATTAGTAGGGCTAATTTGACAAATGTGCTTTATTTTAATTTGGGAATCATTCATAGTAATGTAACATATTTTGAGTCCTTCCTTGTGATTGTGACCTATGCTAGCCAGTATCACAAACATTACAGAGATTATTGTTACTTTCTTTTGTCCTCCACAGTTTATAGAGCCAGAACCCTGCACCTGCCTGGAAATACTGCTGAGGATCGGAGGGTCCCTCACGATTCGATATGATACATGATACATGGCTCTCAATATGATATTATTACGATATGGCAATACACAAAGCTAATATGAAATATATTTTAATCAACAAAACAGTGAATATGCCGAGTGTATACATTTCCTTCCTTTAAATAAGCAATAAAATTGTAGAGCGGTCACAAAAAATATCTCTAAAAAAAATATTCTTGGCAATATATATCGATACCGCAGCCCACAATAACGTTACTGTATCACCAAATTTAGTATCACAATATTTCAATATTTTTGTGCACCCCTACCTGGAAGTGAGTTTCTGTGCAGTGTACAAGAATATAAAAGTGGAAAAAACAGGGCATTGCTGTTTGTCCAAAGTTTTACCAGTTTTTGCTTTATAAAGGCTGGGCACTCAGCGTTGAGAGTTTGTTTATATTGTTTGAATTTGGGGTGTGTTAGTCGTCACAGCGACACAGTGACGAGACTGTTGACTTTACTGCCACTTAAGCTCTGAACATGAGATAAAATACATTTGAGTCAGGTTTACATGGAAAATATCTGTAGTTCATGATAACCTCAGAGCTAGTGGGGCCTAAATAACACTAATTAGTCAGTTTTATGGTTTCTTTTCATATTAGTCTGTGCTACATAGGAAGCAATTAGACCATGTCCTACATACTTTTGCAACATATTTATGGGTAAAAATGCACAAATAAATGCTTCTGTATAACAGTAGTAGTAGTAAGGTGAATACTGCTAGGGCAGATTATAGGCAGTTAACTTGTTTAGACGGTAACTTAGTGGAAACAAAGCGCTCCAGGACACATGTAGAATGTTCTGTGTAAATGTCAAGGACGTGAGGTGATGCATAAAGAGAAATGCACACACGTTTACAGCACTGTCAGGCTTAGATTAGACCAGGAGGCTATGGAGAGGACAAATTATGAGCATGAGGGAACATTCTCTACTCAGTTAATATAGTTTACGTACTTTTATGTGAGTACAGTGAGTATCAAACTGTGGTGCAGGTACCTACGCCTGCTGTCACGATAAATACTACATCAACTTATCGCTCAATAAATGATAGATCATTTTGGGGGCTCAGTATTTATCACTGTAACTTTTTCCATGGGGAATGCTTTGCAATTTCCAGTATTATGATAAGATTTGAGCTGTAGGAGGTTGAATGAATAACTTCTAACTCATTATGACTCATTATAAATACAAAATTATGTGTTCTTTTTCTTTGCCCCTTTACTTGAGTGATTTCCATAGTCCAATAAGGGACTAGTAAGAAGAAGAAAAAAATAGTCCAACCCCCTCCTCTTAAGTTTACAGTGCACATTTTGGGGCCCATGTGGTGTTTTGAAGGGACTAAAGTAAGATTTACACTTGAGGAGGTCACAGGTCTGGTCAGACACATGTTATGAAATGGATTTAGCATTTCCAAATCGATTCTATTCACTCTGATGGATTGACCAGGTGTACAGAGCCAGGGCCACCTACTTCTAACATCCTTCACTTTATAATGACCGCATATGTAAAGATATGTTTCCATTGAGAATAATGACATAATCAGGGAATACATGAGTGCAGTGGATGTGAACTATTTCAGTAAAGGACTACAGGGAAATCTGGCTTGCATGTGTCCTTCATATAAATAGATGTCTTAAAGAAGTAGACCCAGGAGGACACTTAACGATAATGTATAGGAGGAAAAAGCCTATGTTATACAAGAGAGTCATTTTATCATAGACCCAATTTGTATCAAAAACCTTACTGCCAGGACTGTATACTATAGCATAATTATATTTATTGTTTTTTTTTCCCTTGTCCTAATGCTTGTAAAATGTAGCACAACCAAAAGGCTGTTTTATGTATAGCATAGGCTAACTTTTAAGTGTCATATCAATCAATATGTAAACTTCCCATAAAGACAAAAACTATAACCGTGCACAAATACTGCCAACTCCATGAGGCTCAACCCCAACAGAATACAGTGGGTGGGGCGCTCCCTCTAGTGGCCAATGTGGAGTAACGCAACAACACAGCAGAAACATGGCGGCGCCCACACGCGCACGTTCTTCTCAATCTCTATTTTGATGTGATAAAACCAAGATGCGCTTTATTTGAAGGATAAGATTTAACAAGTACATAGGTAACAATCCAAGTTATATTACTCATTATGTTATGATAATTTCAATTTGTAAAATGTACTTTATTTTTTATCATAAAAAACACCAAGTTAGTCGTGTCAAATATTAACACTCATTATACTATATAAACTAAATTATTGGATTTTTTTTTTAAAATGATTGGACACTAAATACATTTTAAAGCATTTCTTGTTTTGCTTACCTATAGGATATGATTTGAATTGATCTTTGTTTCTGTTGTGGTCAGGGTCATGTCCCGTTTGGCTGTGGTCACCGGGGGTTCACGGGGCATCGGGAGAGCCGTGTCCCGGCTCCTGGCTCTGAGGGGCTGCAGGGTGGCTGTCCTGTCCAGGAATGAGGACTCTGCCCGGGACACCGTGGCTTCTTTACCTGGAGGTAACTCAAGCCTGTACTATATGAGTCAATCACTGACACAAGGACTGTGGTGCTTATTGAATTCATGGTGCTTAATATATCAAACTATTAAAAATTATGACTGTCAGACAGTTGTCTTCAAGTAACAAAACTTTTTGATTATAAACTCAATATTATTTTAGATTCTAAAGTATTAATGCAGACAATATTAACATTTTATAACATTTATCAACAGTTTTTCAGATTTTACCTGGCCTGTCAGACTAAGTTTGTAGTGTTTGGGGAGTACAACAAACTCTAAAAAGAAAGTTCAGTATGATACAGGAAGCAAACTAAAGACCTTCCACTGTATTCGTTGGGGCCAGTTCAATCAACCTAATTTTGATTGAGTGAAGAGCATATTGCTGTGTACTTTATAGGATTTTCACCAGCTTTGCTCAGCTTGAACACTATGTGTTTTACTAATAAAATTATCCGTGTCCATAGATGGACATGTTTCTTTTTGTTGTGATGTCTCCAAGGAGCAAAATGTACAGAAGACATTTGAAACACTCCAGAAAAACTGTGGAAATATTACTTATCTAGTGAACGCAGCAGGTATCAATCTGTAAGTTTAAACTCGGGTATATGGACTTTTCATATGAATATGCTTTATAAATGACTGTTTTGCTTTCTGTTTATCTCCAGAGATGCCTTGTTACTGAGGACCCGTCCTGAGGACATGGTGTCACTGCTCCACATAAACCTGTTGGGCTCCATGTTGACCTGTAGGGCGGCGATCAGGAGCATGCTGCACACCAAAGACGCAGCTATTGTCAATATCGGTACTGTCTCTTGTTTGTGTGTATTCTATTCTATTGAACAGCAGAGGGCAGCATAGATTCGCAGAGTTCATAGACACTAATCCAAATTGATGGTTTAATCATTTTGTATGATTGAATTGCTGTCAGCTGTCTGTACTTGTGTGTAGAAAATAGAATCAAGATTTTATATGAGGCAGAAAATAAATAAATAAAAAAGTCCAAAAAGTATGCCCCATCTTCATAGGATGACTTGATGTACCACTATCAGATTTTTTTATTTTTTTTCATATTTTTTCTGTTGTATTTATCATGAGCTTACGTGTGAATGTCTTTTGTAGGTTCAGTGGTGGGCCTTAAAGGAAATGCTGGTCAGACCCTGTACAGTGCCAGTAAAGCAGGACTGGAGGGGTTCACTCGCTCTTTAGCCAAAGAAGTTGCATCTCGCAAAATCAGGGTCAACCTACTGGCCCCAGGTACAAGGCAGAATCATCTCTTTAATTTTTTGGGGTTTTAGATTACATCAAAACATGAGTTAAATCAGAACCACAAACCTTCTTGTTATAAGTCTTTACCACCTGTGTTATTGTCGCCTATTGACTACATGTTTACATGTTTACTTTCTTTCCCTCAGGTTTCATCCAGACTGACATGACTGCTCGGGTGACAGATGAGAGGGTGCGCTCTGTTCCACTGGGCAGATTTGGGGAGCCGGAGGAAGTGGCCCAAGCAGCACTGTTCCTCCTGGAGTCTTCTTATGTTACTGGACAGGTGCTGGTGATAGATGGAGGGCTGCAGTTGGCAATGTAAAAGACCTCACTGAATTTGAAAGCAAGGTAGTCCTGACCAAGCCTAGCCCACGATGGATCTTGGAGAATGGGTCAAATGCAGATGCAAAACTGTGCCAAAAGCAACTCAAACCCACTTTACTAGACTAAAGACTAAACGTTTCATTGACTAACAATTCTGACTCCAAAATGTCTGTAGTGTTTTTGCCCGGACATCCCAGATTCGATTGGCTCATTTAACGCGTTCCTATTCAGTGACAGTGGAGTATTGGTTTCATGTTTTGGTCCCTGAGGAGAGCCCCTCACAGCGGGTCTACCCCACCTCTGGAGGGGCCCAGTGTGTCTGCCACAGCTGGAGGAGATTAAAGGTAACGCTGGAGGTACCAGGGGCATATTTTTAGATTGGGGAATGTTTTGAGTGTTTAGTTACGACTGCAGGACTCCAAGTGTGGACTGATGAGGTCACTGCGTCTGTTTTTGATTTCATTTTACAAATGTCCTAAAAGTAGGACACTGTAAATATGAATAAAATGAATGGGAAATATAAATATTATATTAACTATATTCAGTTCAAGTTCTTTTTTCATTGTTGTTTAGACCAATAACAAGATTAAAACAATTTAGAAAAGAGCTGCTGTTCCATTGTCTCAGTGCTTTAATGATATATGCTACTTAGCTTGGGACATTCTGGGGTTTTGCTGGGGTTTTTGAGAAATATTATTTATAGTCTTTTTTACTGTAATATCTCCTTTTTTTAAAACTTAAAATGTTCTTTAAAGATTCATAGTTTCATTTTTTTGAAAAGCTAATCATACATAAATAAGATGTAGTGCCACATGCTCAGATTCAGGGAAGGTTTAATTTTCTGTATTGATTATTTATTTTATTTCAAGTAAATCCTTTCTATTTGTCATTAGAGTTGTGATCTCCCTACACCACATCAAATCTCCATATTAATCATATTCATTTTCCTCCCCCCATCAATTCAACAAAACCCATCAGAAATGCAGTGACTTGGACTTGTATTAAAACCTGCAGCATTTTGAAATTGTGAGCACATTTTTGGGTCTTTCAGTCTTGTCGGGTCAATAAACATAACACACTGTCTCTGAAGCCTTTATTAACTTTCATATTCCAAAATAACATCAGGAGAACAATCCATATGCAGGCGTCCACTGGCATAAAAATGTGCAAATGTGTAAGTTTGAGTCAACTTTGTCCTGTGATACAGAAGTGACCGAGAGAGTAGATACAGAAACAGAGCAATGTGTAAAATAGTTACTTTGGTACTTTTGTCTGTTGCATTTATACATTTTTAAACATTTTTTGTGCTTCACCTCTCTGAAAACACATTCTAGCACAGTATCTTCTCTTTTTTTTCCCATTCATGTCCAAGAGCCACAATGTTTGACATCAGAAAGTCCAAGAAAGAAGCACTTTCCTTCAACATGATTTAAGGCAGTACATATAGTTATAAAACATGATACAGAACTGTGAACAAAAGCTACATGATATAACTTATTTTTATGGGAAAGTAGATTGTTTTATTACATACAAAAATAAAATGGTGATGTGACAGGCAAACTACCACAGCACCCTGTTTGAGTGTCAGTTCACACAACATAGAAAAAACAAGGAAAAAAATCATTAACATTTTGCACCTTTCTCCCACATTTTTCCACATACCACAGCCAAATATCATCTGTTTGCATCACCGTTGACATCCACAGCAAAACATGCCCACTTTTCTTTACCATATAGACACAATACACCTCACAAAATGCCTTATATCCCTTGCAATCTGACTTTTACCAACCATATTTCTTCCTTCAGAATAGTAATAAAAAAATCCTATTGTTTTTAAGGCCCGGCCTCCAATATCAACGCTACTATATGATCCAATACTGACATTGTATGTTGTGTGCTATTACTTTCAAAATGCAACACAATATTTAAACAAAACCTTTTCTCCCACGTCATGTTATGAATCATTTTAAAAGCTTCCTACATGGTTGCTGGTGATCTAGATATGAATTTGTGAAAATGCTTTTGCACATGGCACTATATATACTGCTGTCATACATGGAATTTGATAGGCACTTGAAGAGGCAACCTTTTGTAGTGAGCTGATAAGGTCCAGTTAATATAATAAGGCTTAGGGAGACTCTAAATAAAATATATATCATCAGTATAAACATTAAAACCCCTTTTGCCGTGATTCACTTTGTCATTTATAGCAGTCCGTTTTGACAAAGTTACTTTCCGACCCACTTCTCGTTGTGGTAAAAGTATCTGAGGAGCGAGTGCACGGCATGGGGCAGTTTTTCAAAAATATTTTTTTGGTGTTCTTCCTGTTGCATGTCTACAGGTCATCGCTCTCAATCAGACCACCAGGAGGCAGTGGAGAGGATTCTGGGAAAAACGCGGCTTTGACGTCGAGGCCTCTCTCCGTCAGAGCAGCGTAACGGCTGGTCGAGGGGCGCACTTTCTTGGGCTTTGGGAGGTTGGGCTGCTGCCACTGAGCTGGAGAAGAAAGATTGAGAAACCATTGTTATGCATCATTAATCAAGTGGTCTACAGCCAATCCTCTGTTAATAAAAGCATGTGGTTTGGAGCAGAACTCAGACTTTGGGGGGATAAATGTAACTGTTTTCTGTGTTAAACTGATCCTTGTACATCCAAGTAGCATTCCTGCAGGCTCAAATTCTATTTCATGTGTTTTTAATGTTCATGAAATCAAAACTAAATTTAGGACCAATAGTGTGTAAAAAGTGTGTATGCTTTCAAAATTGGAAAATTGCTGTGTTGGTATTTAACATGTTTTACATCTAGTCTAGCACCCATTCATCTAATTACTCAGAACATGTTATGGCAGAGGTGATGTCAAGTTGTAAAATGTGTATTTTCTAATATAAATAATACAAAATAAATAGTTTTGTAACTAATTAGGAATGTTACTGTATGAATGTCTAAATTTACTCATACTTACTGTGGACATCGAGCCGTGCAGTGCTGGAGACGATCCCGGCTTCGTTCTTGGCTGACACTGTGTACCAACCAGCATCTTCCTTCATAGCTGGCTGGATGATCATGCACAGGTAACCACAGTTATCCTGGTGCATGCTGGGAGAAAAACACGAAACAATTCAATTATAAAACAATACAGCAAAACATTATAAACAGGAACTGTTTCTGGGGCAGTAAAAACATATAAATAGCTTTATAAAAATAAGTTATACTTTTAATAATAATAGACGTAAAGTAAGAACAATCATTTGAAGTAACATTACACATTATAGCACAGCATACAATTAATGTTATTTTTTCTAATTTAAGTGCGTTTTCAGTGTGTACCTGATTCTGTCTGTGTTGTGGGTGAAGGACTCATTCTCTCGTTTCCAGAAGATTTGAGGATACGGGACGCCGGTGACACGGCACTCCAAACGAACAGGGTGTCCCTCTGCCACACTTGTGTTCTGTAACTTCTCCACAAATGAGGGCGCTTTGTGCATCTCTTTGGCTGTGGACAAAATAATGATTCATTTTACACACATTTGTTTGCCCCTTCCCTCTAAGACCTGACATTCTTATATACCCTGACGTTGATTTCAGGCCAATGATTTTGAGTTCAGTTTTTTAATTCTGTTTCCTGGGTTAATCCTGGTTCAGAAATGAATTTAAAACTGGTTTAACTAGTAATTTTAGTCTGATGAGATTGAAGAATGTGATGTCATACTCCAAAATGGGGAAAAATAGCAACTTTTTCATAGCAAGAATCCAAAAAGAAACTCCTCAGCTGCCAAATCTGATCATTTATATTACTGACTACACACGTGAAGTAGCTACAAGAAAATCTCAAACCTGAAAAATAACTTCCTTAACTCTTCCTATCCCTCATGATATCATCTGAAACTCAACAACACTATTTCCATTCCAGTCTTTTATTTTCTTCACTTGATTTACCTGCTACTATGAGCTCCAGGTTGAAGGAGTTCTGGCCCGCCCGGTTGCTGGCGATGCAGGTGTAGATGCCAGCGTCACGGCTGGTAACAGGTTCGATCACCAGAGAGTGCACTCCGTTCTCTCTCACCAGCATCTTGTGGGCGGAGTCAGGGCGGATTGTCTGACCGTTCAACTGCCACACCAGGTCTGGAGTCGGCAAACCACTCACCTACACAAGGCAAACAATACAGGCAGGGTTATTTACATCTATATTTTCTGATGACTTTTAATTTGTTTCATTAATTTTACCATGTTTTATGAAATCTTATTGTGGGTTATAGGTACTAGAATAACAACTATGTGATCAAGGTGGGGTACTCTCACATTAATCCCCTGTAGGGATATTTGTCCTCTGCATTTGACTTATCCCTGCCACTTCGGCAACCTCTTACAAGCAGTGGACTCACTCCAGATCTTAATTTAGCATGGTCTAGTCTGGAAGAATAGCCTATGTTACCATGCTCTAGATTGGTGTCCCTTATGTAATTATTCTATACTGTTACCTCTACTTGAGTAGTAATTTGGAATGACAGTACAGATCCACTGGCAGAGCCCAGTGACTTAAGTTTTCTGGTTTGATCCCCATCCCAACCTCTGCATATTGTGTCCTAGCATCCAGAGTTTTCATCCACTGGTTAATGGTTTAATATAAATAGTAATATAAATGTTCCATTTTCGTTTTCCACTTGTGATTAACTTAAGATTAGTCTTAGGAAAATGAAAACAGTAGTTAATGTGTTTTGTCTGTGTTTATGTGGTTGCCCTAGTGTACGTGTCCATCAAAAACATGGAGTGAAAACAGCTCATATTTGATTGAGTGCACAGAATCAGAGCCCCTCTGGAAGAGGCCCAAGACACTCAAGACATTTTTAGCTCAGCAAGCGATGTGAAAGAAATATTGACTATAAATAGTGCATGTTTTACCCTTCAACTTTAGCTCAGTAAGAACAAAAATGCCAGAGTTCTGTCTTACAAAATTTGCGTGCGGTTTTGAAAATGTTTTATCAATAAAGTTCAATTAACACTAGACAATGTTTTGACAATGATTTGATGTTGGCAAGGCATATAAACCAACAGCCAAAAGAATTATCCATATAATTTGACAATGTCTTTCTATAAAATCCTGTATAATAAAAGATATCTGCTCACTTCTACTACAAGATATTTACCTTGAATGGGAGAAAAATACATGGATACAGCAGTAACTGAATATGTCTAACCAGCCACTTTTTATAGTTGACTAATTGCTGCCTAGTTTTACAATGCTGCGTTTTCAAAGGGTTCATTCCAGTACACAACGGGGCAAACCAGGGCAAAATGAACTAAACGTTATTCTACAAAAACATAAAATTGAATTGTCTAAAAACTCAGTCCCACTCAGTCCATGAAAGTGAACACTTCTGTATGGCGTCCATTCAAAATTGGAGAAACATTTCGTCTCTGGAGTTTTATTGCCTCAAACTCAATTCACAGAAAGGATTGAGTTTCTTGGAGCCTTCCTGAATGAAAGGGGTAGATTAAAAGGCACTGACTATAACTGTGATTTAGATTTTTGACCCAGACCACTGGCCTGCTTTTGGCCCAGTGCTATTTTGACCCAAAGAAGGCTATTTCCTCCAGGATAAACTTCGGCAACAGAGATGAGTAAAATAAATTAATGTGGTCACCGCTGTATATAAAAAGTCACACAAGTTTAAGCTTGCTAGTTCAGAATTCCTGTTGTCAAGGCGAATGAGTCATATGCAGGGATTTCTAGGAACTGATAGTTAATTATGGAGAGAATATGCTTAGAAATGTCTTGCTAAAAATCAAAGTAAATGCAAAGTTGAGGTCATTTTTCCACTTATATTAAAAGCAAGAAAGTTGTTAGTTAAGTCTCTGATGGATGTCCCCCCAGTCAAACTTTACGTTGTGTTACAGATCTGCCTTTGTTTTTCCCACCATAATGTTAAGTCTTCCCACCCAAATTCAGTGGGCTTGAACATATCCCTGTTGTGTACCTTGCAATCCATCCTACAGAGCCGCCCCTCCTGCACGATGAGGTCTCCAGGCGCCTGCAGAAAATGGGGTCTGAAGTGACGCTCCTGGATGTTGTCGTTCTCATCTCCGCTGTCTCTGGAACGTGATCGGGACCTAAACATGGACATGGTTTGGATTAATGCCAGCAGAATCTACGGTAAAACGCTTCCAAATCCAATCAATCATTAATCACAACAGTAAAGCTCCTATTTTGTTAAAGCTGCAAATATAGAGCACAGCACTGGCTTCAGTTTTCTTTGGTAAGATTCTCAAAGCGCTAGAGTTGACCATTATTCCATGCTCCATAATTTGTGGCGGCAAGCTTGAGCCACATCTGCCTTGGGGAAAACTGAAGAGTGGCTGCCAATCATCACCATTGGCTCACTCACACAGCGCCTTACACTATATTAGTTATGATAAATAGTAGTATTTTCCTCTAGACGAGACTTTGTTTTCTGAGCTCTCTAACTCTCTATGGTGGGCTATAAAGTCTGCCTCTCAGGCCTAAAACAACAATGACATCACTGTGGGGTTTGAACGCAGAGTTCGGGACGAGCCGATCTCTATCTCTTTATGTGCCTGAGGGAGTGCTCCAATAACACGCCACGAGTATGAAAGGGTAAAGTGTTTATAAGTATATCTTTGTATTAGGGTTTTGGCGAGTAAGTATTGCCTATAGGTGGTTATGAGATGGGAGAGCACATAAGTAGGGATAGTAATATTTTTATGGGCAATCAAAATGACCTTATACTAATTTACTGTTTATAATAACTAAACACTATAATTACAGCCTTAATAAATCATGAGGAAAGACTTAATTAACAATGAGCAAATAGTTTATTAAGAATTATTACTGAAATAAGAGCTCAGAATTAGGGGTTAGGGTATTAATTAGTAGTAGTAATTACTAAACCTGAATTATTCTTAATATAAAACTATTTGTTCATTATGAATTAAGTCTTTCATTATGTTTTGTTATGGCTAATTAAGTTGTAGTTATTATAAAGTGTTACCAATTGCTGATAATAAAGGGATAACAGTTGTTGATGAGTCTAGAAAGATGTTACATAAGTCCAAATTAGTATAAATAATAGCATAACAGCATTAAATAGATCTGTTGAAGGTTAATATGTTTGTTTAATCACCTGCGCATGTGTCCCGGTGTGGAGCGCTGGCTACGTCCTCTCTGGTTCACAGCCTGCACCATCATCCGCCCGGTGCAGCTCACTCTGCCCTGGGACCAAAACACACGTTTAAACCAAACTCTCAAACTTTTCACATCAAGTATGCCCTAAAAATAATTGTCCTTTGAGATATGAAAAATTTTAAAAGGCAGTAATTAAGAAGTACTAATCTTGGGTTAAACCAGATCTGACAAAACAAGGACATACAGCAACAGCATAGTCACAAACCAGGTCTAATCGAGGACTAGACTAGGCCAGGGCCACGATCATTTAACGGTCCTGTGTTGCTCATGTGTTTTCAAACGGTTTGGCTCTACTCCAAACTCAAATGTGATTAGTCAGAGCTGCGAACTCTGACCTCATCAGGGTTTTAGTTATTTCCTGTGTCCCTTTACTCCCACTTCCTGTTCACACTCCTAACTCAATACTCATGATTTGTCTCTCTGATGACATACATTTATCCAATCCAGTTTATAGAAAGGTCTATACCAGAAATTATAGTCTGGGGCAGAACCAGATCTCATAAAACTAGCAAAACTAACAAGCACTAGCTATAAAAAAAATCATTTAAAAAACAACAACCTAAGTACTTTTTAGAAAGTCAAGAAACAAATGCAAAACAACATTAAAAGTGTGAAAAATTATCTTGGAGTAATTTTGTGAGTTGGGTCTTTTTTGTTTTAGTATTTTGTAATATATTTAGTATTATGCATTGTATTGTACATATTAAACGTTAAACTTCTCACCATGGGGTTTCCGGCCATGATGGTGTAGTTGCCGTCGTCGTCCAGAGAGGCAGAGGCCGTGTGCAGGGAGCAGGTGCCGTCTGGGTCCCGGCTGATCCTGTAGTGCTCGCTCCGCTTGGAAATCTGCTTACCATCTTTAAACCAGTACACCTGCCAAAACAGGACATTCATTTATTTGACGTCATGTTTGTGAATTTGATGACCAATGATTACCAAAATGTAAAAAGTTATTGATATTGTGTATGTTTTTTTTTATTAAGTACATCGAAGCAAAAATTAAGATCTACCAGCAATTGTGGTTAGCCACAGTACTTGGCACTAAATACAGTGTCCCAAATGAGTAATCTGCTGTCTAAAGAGGTTTTTCCCACTTCCTGTCTCCTGTCATCAGTGTGTCAGGGGCCTCTCTTATCACAACACACTGCGTACGCTCCGACTCTACGCCCTCCATCCAAAACATGAGCCGTCAGCACCAACCACCAGCTCTGACGCACCACTGATTAAACCCAAGAGGGATATTTTACATGTCATCTAGTTCAACCGCCCCTGGTGAAATAAAGGTTAAATAAACAAAAGTTAAAAAAAATCATCTCCCGTGTTACCTTTGGTTTGGGATCTCCTGTGACTTTACAGGAGAAAGTGACAGGCATCCCCTCAAACACTTTGCAGTGTTTCAGTTTCTGGTCAAACGCGGGTGCCTCTCCGTCAGCGCAGTCTTCATCGTGTTGTACGTCATCGTCCGACTCCTCCACCGGGGAGCGCTCCAACCGAAACTCAATCTCACTGATCAGACGCTGCTCGAAGCTCGACACTTTGTACTCCTGCAGGTAATAAAGACACAGAGGTATTTAGACGAGGGGAGATGATAAACAGGGAAGGTGCTTGTGGGGTCAGACAGCAGAACAGGGAACAGCGTGGATGGGACAGTGAAGGGGTTCTAACTGGGATTGTCAATACTGAAAAATGAAAGCAAAGCAATCTGTCTGAATCTCTGAAAAAATATGCAGTTTTTAATTTTGACACTAGAAGTAACGTAAAATGTACCTCAAGACTCAAGATTAAACCACTTCAGATGAAAATTATAAATTGTATATATACATTAAGGCATTGGGGATTTGACAATATAAGAATAATTTTAAGTGATATATTATGTCCATTTTATATTTTGGTTATTCTTACACAGAAACACTTTGGGTCAAAAGCAAAAGCCAATAAAAAGATAGGATACTAGTTGTGACACAAATGTTTTTAGTTCAAATAAATGAATAAATAAATAATGAAGCAAATATACTGAAAGCAACTGCTCAAACTATAAAGCCTCTTGAACATATCAAAGATTTCCAGGCGATCTCCCTTTTAGTGCCACTCCCCGCTGCCCACTCATCGGTCTGTCATCACTACAGAGAGAGAGGCTGAACATCTGTGAGCTGCAGTGGTCCGATGACACATGACTCTGATAATGACAGGGTTCAGACACAGCTGCAGTCCTTGAACGCACCTCGCAGAGCCACAATGAATCTTAAATCTTGAACCGACCAGAGTCGAAAGAACAGCTGCTGTGGTGAGTTTGATGGAGTTTGTTTTGACTTTATGTAAATGCCACTTATGGGCTATTTCAATATCAGCTGCTCCATGCTTTACGTGGCAGGGAAAGCTGAAAGCAAAAGTGCATCTTAAGTTTTGGGCATGCTACAAATTATACTAAAAAGTTCAACACAAAATGTCTTTTTTCAAAAGGCAGTCATCTGGACAAAGTCTCTTAGATGGGAGTTGAAACATTCTCAAATTTAAAAGAAATTGTCTGATGACCACTTTTGTTATCAATTACTATTACATAACATATTACATAATGGCATAATAAAAAATGGCACACAAGCCAAGCCCAATGCAATTACTATCAAAAGATGCACCTTACAGCAAAGCAAAATATGATGTGGTTTGGCCCAGCAAAAAAAAAGTTTTTTGGCCAAGCAAAAAAAAAAAGAAATTTCTAAAATTTTAATTTGGACCATAAAATGAACAATATGGGTAATAGGATACATAGTGAGCTAATATGTATGACTACCTGTGTACAGATCTATAATTGCTTCTTTACAAGTTACAGCAAATATTTACAATCACTCACAATTAAAAAACAAAAGTTTGATTTTGTGAACACGTATTTTTGACAAAGTGAATGACACTATTGGTGATTTAAATGATAAAACTTTAACCTTTTGGGGGTAAGACTCTGCTGCCTTGTCTTCCTGTTGAGAGAAAAGAAAATATTTTGCCTGTGTTTACTGCTGTCAAACTCTGCCACTAGAGACACTTTATGTGTGGTACAAGGGTGTTGATGGTCCAAACGAAGTGGCTTTTAAACTCACAATTAGCAAACACATGCACAACATCACAATAAAAGTTCAAAACCCAAAGAAACCCAATATCCTCCACATCTGGCCCAGTGCACAACCACATGCAGCACTTTAATGCTCAAACCAGGCAGGATCAGAGGTTACATTTAACTAGATTTGGTTAGCATTTATTCACTGTGTATGTGCATGTTAAGAGCAAATGTATGTATGCGGTTTTGTATTAAGGTTTCATTTACTTCAGGATTATTCTGGGTTAAATTGTTGTGTAAATTTTATATAGATTAAGTCAATATTATACAAGTTATTTCTTACTGAATTTTAGTTTAGCAGTTTAACTCTTTGAATTACTGACCCTGGTATAATCTTGTTTTGATAATAAATTTTGCACTAGGATTAGTTTGAACCTGGATTAATTTAATGGGATGTAGGATGTCTTTACAAGCTGAACATGAACAGTTTTGTGGTACTATCAGAGAAATAATTACAGTAAGTAATAATATCTCTTTCAAACCATGTCAGCCCTGAGCCGTAACACAGACCGGCTGCTTGAAGTTTTCATAAACAGAGCTATTTATGGAGGAGTCTGGAGCACTTTACAATGTTTATACCCAGCTTTCAAAATCAACCAAACAAGATGGTGGTGCATGTGTGATCTTATGGAAAAGTGGTCAAAAAGAAAGAAAGAGTGTTTCAAAGTGACACCAACTGATTTCTCTATGATGCTGAAAAGCCAGGAACTTTTTTTGTGTTTTTCCATCAGGACTGTCCATTGGAAAAATCCTGTCACCTTAGTATGATGCCATATGCATTCAGCTGAAGAAGTATATGTTCTGATTATAACAATGTTTATTAAATTTGAAATGCATGGCCAATGGTGTCCTTGTTGTTTATAATAGTTTTAGGCATTGTGTTTTGTGTGTCTATTAGTGTACACGTTATGGATTACATTTGATACTCACACTGTAAGATATGCCTATAATAACTGGTGACATTGCTGCAATGTGATTGTTAATTATTGAATTTTTTATCTTGTATTAATGTAATCAACAAAGAATGTTCCTGGCCCATCAGCAGTACAGTGTAATGAGATGTGCATTGTAACATCATAGATCTCCATGCATGACCACAGCGCTATGGTGGGGCCTGGACTGTACCTGTGTGATGGGTTCCTCCTCTGTTTCTGTGCTCAGGACTGTAGCAGCGTTGTCAGCACCCAGCAGTCTGCGTGCCATCTTCTCCTCATAGGTTAACCTCTGGAAGCAGCGGGTTAGTGGGTGAGAGCAGCCACGCACACAGTAAACATCCACATCAAAACATTTAAATATCTCAGTTAGAAACGTCTCAAAACACTAAATGGGGTCCCTGATTTGTTAATTGGTTATAGAGATCACACAATTAAACAAAAAGCAGAGGTGGAAAAAGTTCTTAAAATGAACACGCAAGAAAAAGTAATGTTATATATTTAAGAAAGTGAGCACGAGAAAAACAAAAAATGAACAAAAATGTTGAACCTTCTTTGCTTTTTTTCTTTCTTTCTGGGTTCAAACAACAAATCATTCCTAATCAAATGTGTTATGAGTTGTATATATATGTAGTAATTGTACAAATAAAATATATATTATAAAGTATTGTAATTATATATGTATTATGTATTAGGTTTTTATGATTTTCTATTGCTCTAGTGACCATTACTTTATAGAAACTTAATGAACCCAGTTTAGGAAAAAAAGTAAAGGAGTATAACAAAAACATTATTTGATTAATATAATCATCTACATCCCACCTCTGCTTAAACCTCATGATATGATGAATGATTATGAATGATTATGAATGATTATGATGACCAGTGACCACACATACCTGTTGCCCATTGCTGATCCTCTCCTCCTTGAAGCGGAGTTTCCTCTCCAGATCCTGAATCACGGCATCTTTGGACCCCTGGATATCTGAGTCTGACACAATACGGGGCGTCCTACTCACTGGCTTCTTGGGGAACGCTTTCCTAAAAACACACACAAGTATTTGTCAGCATAAAAGTCATTTCGGCCTAAAACTGGACCTTATCTGGGCATGTCCAGCTGGAGCAGTGTCTTCTTATCTACCCTGGAATGCTGCTGTGGGAAGGGAGGGCAGTGCTGAGCTAAACAGTGATGAAAAATGACAAACACATAAAGGTGGAATGTCGGTGGATAAGAGCAAAAAGGCTAATTTGTGTTCAAAAAGACATAATCTATCACATTTCAATCAGTTGGGCAGCTGTATTGAAGTGAAAGAGATCTGAATGCTGAACTGTGCAACAGAAAAACACCTCACTTTGTCCAGGATCTAAATGTGAAGTCCATTAACACTGGGGTATGCTCCACTCCAGCTACATGCATACTCTACTGAGAACTTGCGTGAGAAGACCATTTCATGTGATAAAATATATCAATGTTTATCTTAGATTTTTGATTGCACAAAGAATTTCTTGTTATGTGCAATCATATATTATAGCAGCCTTGACACGTGAAGTGTGCCACTGTTTGATTAAAAACATTTTATCTTATCTTAGAAGTGATTTACCTTATCTTATAACTGATTTCTGTTTTGCAAGTACAAACTTAAATAATTAAAAATGCATTATCTTCTGTTCTTTGCTGTTAGTTACGTACCCATGGATTGTATCTGTGTAACTTTGTAGATCTTAACCAAGCACCTTCCCATAAACATACAACCCTTCCCTTTGCTGATGCAGTGTATAAACTACATTAAGTAACATGACAGATGTGAAGCCAAAGCTCTACAATTGCTCGATACAAGGCCTTCTCATCCCTGACATGATGATAGTAAGAGGAGACAAATTGGTTTTTAAGGATGGGGCCTGGAATTTCTAGAACTTCTGTACACAATATATGACTATTGCCTAGGCTATAGAGAAGCAACTGCTAGATCTTAGAAGATCTTAAAGAACATCTTAATAGATCATTTTTACTTGCATATGTTTGTAAGTTAACATTAACACATTTACAGTACGGCAGTTACTTACACTGTGCCATTGCCTTTGGGCAGTCCCAGGGCATTGACGATGGGGCTGCCGGGTGTCGGTGCAGGTGGGGGGGAGGGCAGCACTGAGGACAGAAAGCTGGAGGCAGGAGAAGCGGGCACGGAGGAGAAGGATGACGAGGAGGTCTCTGAATGCGGGGGGGACACTGGAACAGGGGGAGGGGGTGGAGGGGGAGGAGGGGGGAAATCTTGGGGTGGAGAGGGCAGGTTTGAGGGACTCAGGAAGGGTGGAGGGGGTGGAGGGAATGAAGGAGAGCTGGGCGACTCCACACTGGGCGCCTTGGTGAAGGGCGGGAGGGTGACTCTGCCAAAGGGCTTATGGGCGGAGGAGGGGGAGAGGGGGGAGGACAGGCTGGACGAGGGTGAGGAGGTGGTGGGGGAGTAAGGGGATACGCCTGAACTCTGAGCCGCGATGAACTGCTTGGGACGGGCATAGTTGAAGGTGCTGGCCTGCATGATGGAGGAGGTGGTGGAGGTAGTGCTACTCTCCAGCTCCTGAAATGAAGGTGGTGGGGGGAGTGGCGGTGATGGGGGGGCAGGGAGAGGGGCGTCCGCAGGTGGAGCTGATGGTGGAGGTGGGACTTCCTGGTTCAGCTGGTCTGGGTGCTGTTGTTGCCACTGTGCAGCTTCCTGTTGCTCCAGTAAGATCTGGTCCTGAAGCTGCTTGATCTGGGATGCGTTTCTATGGAGACAGAAAACAGAAGGAATTTTAAATTTGGGCTAATTTCTATGATTTTATATAGGAAAATCCATATTTTTCACAACACAAAAGTTATAAGACAATTACTGGCAATACACTACATCCCTAGTGGCTGGTTAATACTTTTGGAATACCAAGAATACTTACATACTAACACTACTATATGTCACTTTAATATCATGCTTACAGCAACATTACCAAGAAATATATAATGTGCACAAAATATATAAAATATAAATCATTATCACTATATAAAAAGTGGCGTATTGCAAGGTAGAAATAGCTTACTTAAAGTGTTTTAAACTTCATTATGACTAGATTAATCAGTCAAATGCAACCACAAAATGTCACAACCCAATGAGACATATGATAGTGGAAGACATCAGTGCCAGACTCAGAAACTAAAAGTGTCATGTTTTAGAGAAAGGTGAAGTGTTTTGTAGAAAAGTAACACATTTGGGAAACCATTGCGAAACTGTTCAGCTGTTTCCAATTTAGGGATGACTCCAGAGCCCCTCTCTTTGCTCAAGTCAAGGCCAAACACAGAAGAGTTGGACCCCAGATGTGAGTGTAACTGATGGACTTGTCAATCAAAGTGTCAGTGCAAAGCAGGGCATTTTGGGGTGTAAGGAGAATAGTAATGGGCAGCTAACATTTCCCTTATCCATCACTTTCAAAATGATGAAAAATTAGGCCTTATAAGAAATATTCCATAGAACGATAATGATGTGGTAAAGTTGTGTACAAATTTTGGGTGAAAACAAAATTCTTATAAATGCAGTAAAACTGCCCAAAACAATAAATGTCTCAAAGAATTCGAGTACTACTATACTGTACTATACATAATTAATTACCATTTTTTTCATGTACAGGCACAAATCTGGGACTGTGCAAATTCAATGCAAGATAGAATTCCACCCAACACCCCAGCCCAGAAAAGACCATTTCTAACACATTTGGTAGCAAACTATAGATGATGGCAATGATAATCCTATAAAAGGGCATCCAACAAAAAAAAAAAAGACAAATCACTATCCAAATCATGCAATACAAAAAGTTGTAGGTTTATTTTGTTTCACAAAGGCGTGACTGGGAAAAGACTTTCTGAAACATGATGTCACTGAGGGAGAAATCAGCAAATGTTGAAATGTCATCTTAACCTACATTTTTCTTCCCTCCTGTTTTCAATTCACCAAAAGAAACTATAAAAGAAAGATTTTTTTTTTGGAAATGAACGGAGGGCAAAGATGAGTGCGTGATGAGCCGCTTGTAACAAATATACTGTACGTCCCGGTGCACATTATAGGAGGTGACCAGGAAGAACCGAAGGCTAAATAGTTTCCAGATGTTGAATAATCAGTTGGACTATTTTTCATGTTTAAGAATGCAGCTCTCACCTCCCCTTTCTCTCTCTCTCATTCTCTTTCTTCCCTCTCTCTGTGCTGCAGATCTGTCCCATGCACACGGCTCAAACAACATAAGCCAAGTGTTACAAATGTTCACAACACGAGCTGACAGCAGTGACAAATGGTCTTCTTAAAGTGAAAGCTGAAAAAGTCAGCCAACAGCCTGAATATGGGGTCAGTGAGGGCATCTGAATAGCAAAAAGCATGACTTAAAAGAGCACTATGTAACTTTTCTGGTGGAGGGTCCGTCACCTGCTTGTCCCCATGGAGATGTATAGCATTTAACTTATCAATCTTACATTTGTTTATTGCAAGTGTTCTTATCGCTAAAGTTACCTTTAAAATTATGCATTCTTTCTGTGAATGGGCTTGCCTCTCCACAGGTCTGACTTGTCTACAACCCTATTTTACCTCTCTACTACTCTCTCACTTTCTCCATCTCTTTGTGTACATTTCCCTGGCCATCTCTTGGTCGGGTCTCCGCAGAAGAATGCGTTTACAGGAATAGTTTTGGCAGCTCTGGCGTCCTGCAGAGAGGATTTGATTCCTTTTTTGGCTGTGTGGAGCTGAGGCGTCTGGCTGCGTGAGGGGAAACACTATTCATTTCCTCACTGTTACATCCCAGACTGGACTGGACAGCAGCAAGAACAAACCCAAGGACCTCCGCGTGCAACACCTTCTACTGTAATCTCATGATGGATGTAAAACTAGACGCACTGACAGTTTCAGCAGTAAAAGTCTCAATATAAAAAGGTGCTAAAACAATGTTTCAAGATGTTTCTAGTGATAACCAAAAGCAAGCACTGTATAGGTGAATAGAACAGAAGGGAAATGAAATTTGTTGATCTTAAACTATTGATTAGATAAAAAAAAAAAGCTGACTAATATAACTAGAGATTTGTAGTAGCAATCTTCAAGACTTTATTATTGATTTATGCAGCACTGTAATTTATTCCAGGGCTATGCTGTGACGATCTTCACACACCATTCTAATACTTAGTCAAAATATTCATGTACTCCAATTGGACAAATACAAATTTATATGGGATACATAAGGACTAAACTTCCCTCAATGGATATTACTTGGTTAAACTAGCTGACCAGTACAAAAAGTAGTTTAATTAAAAATATAGTATTCAAATTAGCATGTGTAGTCTGGTGGTGTTGAATGCCGTTTAACTATTGACTTAAATAATTAGTATGCATGACACATAAAAACTGAAACTACAGTTAATCTTATTATTAGCAAAAGTAAAAATGCTCTGTTGTTTAATCTGCATATGGATGTTATCTGGATGGATTCCCTTAACCTAATATTATAATTTATAACATCTCATCTAATCTGTGCTCCAGCTGTGCGCCTGAATGGTTTTATGACCCACCTCAGTCTGTCCAAGTATCAGAGTTCAAAGGTCATTTAGCCTGTTCACACTGTTAACGGCCTCTCTGTGTTTATGTTCAAACACCTCGCCCCTCCTTTTTCATCCCAACTGTCCACATAAAAGACCGAAACCTGGGGCTAGATCCTGCTACGCCACCAATCAGAAACTTACTTAAGGAGGACGAAACCAGGACCAAAACCAGTCTAGAACTAACCCTAATAAAGACTTTTAAACCAGATTTAATTTAGGACAAATGGTAAAACTGGACTTAATTAGGACCAATGTAGCTGTAAAACAGAAGATAAAACTTTACAAAAACAGCTAATTATGATAAACCCAGGTCCAACCCAAGAGTAAAACCAGGAATAAACCAGAACACACAAAAAAAGAGTCCACGTCTCAAATTCCTCCATTTCTCTGTATTTCTTTGTTCTCAGAGCGGGACGGGCGTTGAATTATAAAGGGGAAGTGTTCCTCAGATTCCATAGCAACCACTATGTTTTTGGGTCCTGGTCCGAGTCCAACTGGCCCACAAAGACCCGGTTTTGCTCCAGCTCCTGTGTCAGACCAACTGTAGCACCGCATTATTCTCACATCTCCTTTCATTAGTCAGTAAAAATAGCCCACGCAAATTAAAAACAAACACTACCTAAACTGAAACAAAAACCTAAGCAATTTCAAAACTACATCAGTTATCTTCTGGGTTCTTCTACCCTGAATGGAATTACCATTATTACTAACCAAGCCTGAAACTGCAACTGCTAAGTGCTGAGAGAAATGTTTAGTGTGGTAGACCTGATTGATGAAACCTGCTTTAGTCCCAAATAGGTCTGGTTTTCTCTTCTTTTGATCCTGGGATATATTGGGTTATACAGAAATGCTTTTGCTTTGTTGTCTTTTTTGTTGTCAAATAGCATCTTTGTTGAATACTCAATTTTATTTTATTCATCAAGACAACATAATATCTAATTATAGCTAAAGCTGCTTTATAACTGTAAACTCCGCTGGTAACATTAATGAATCTCTAGTAGGGGATCCCTTATTGGACTATGCCAACATATTAAACAATACAGTCTGATTTCACACATGATTCCTATTACAGCAGACTATTAGCTGGCTTCCTCCATTCCACAGAAAAGATTGAGCCCATTCAAGCATTTTTTCTTCCCGTCTTTTAAAAATACTTTCCTTGGGCAAGATCCTGTCTGTAAAAACTTTTAATGCAGGAAGAGAAGATGTAGCGTGGATTACTCAAGATGGACGAGCCAAGAACAGCTACACAGTAACTTAAAACGAACTAGGGTTTTTACTGCTGCACACTGAGGGACGTGCCAGACAAAGTGGGTCTTTACCAGAGCCATCTTGTTTTAATAATGGTCTAAATTGTTTTGTTTACACTGTGCCACTTGTGCTTCCTTCAATAACATGTGATTAGAACTAGGACTAAACCTGAATAAAACAAAATAATTGATTATAATACTAATTATATAATTATATAATATAATAATAATTATAACTTGTGGTGTCCATGATTTTAATATAGGACTTTTCACATGATTAAACCAAAACTAATCTAGAACTAAACTAGAACTATGATGATTAATTTACTACCTGGTCAAAAAATTAATTATTTTTATATACAGTAACTACAACCATAAATCAAAAGCCAGGTCTAAAACTAGACTTAATCAGGTCTAAACCAGAATATGGTTACTGTTTTACATTGCATTGTGTTTTGCATGTTATTCATTTTTATTAGTCTAATAAAGTTCTAAATATAGCCTTTCTGTTTCTTACTTGATACCACTTATTTGTGTTTCCAACAGTAAAACATGGTCTGTGCCGCTTGAAGTTTCATTGTTTGGGTTTTTTTATTAACCCCAGCTGATTTAGGAAGTATGCGAAAGAGAAAACAGGATGCCATATCTCTAGTAATGAGAGCGATCACACAATGCTGACGGATCCCAGGAAGCAAGTAAGAATTAAATAGGACAACTTCAACAATGCAATTATTAACAGTGTGGCCTTCCTATTGTAAATAATTGACTGCATATCCCAGAAACCAATGTGCCTAGAGCTAAAAATTCCAAGTAGAATAGGCTTAAGCACTGACTCTCTAACTTTTCACACCATGTTTAAAACCAGGACTAAATCAGGACTATCTGGGGGTAAAACAAAACTAAACCAGGTCTTATCTTTTCTCAGTAATTCTATCAAGACTAAACCAGGGGCATTTCAGGTTACAGGTCTATATTCAGGTGTAGGATTTGTTTTGGATTTAACCTGGACAAAAAAGGACTATGAACAGAGCTAAATCAGGACACACTTAGTCTAATGTAGGGCTAATTTTCAACAAAACTGTTCCAAAACCACGTCTTAACAACAACTAAACCAGAAATTCACTAGAAGAAAATAGTTCTTAGACAAGATAAGACTACACTGAAACCAGGATTAAACTGAAATAAAAACTACCAGACTCCTGTTCCTATGTGGAAAATTAGAAGTACTTGGAGCACCATTTGAGAACCGCTTTAGTGTAAACAGTAAACTCCACAGTTTGAAGTTGCATCGCCGCTGATAACGTAACGTTACTTTGAGTTTATCAAAAGCCCTGGAGCGACTCACTGCAGCTTACAAGTTTGAGTGAGTCGTGCTCTGACAGACTGTGAGTAAGGCGTGCTGTCTGTTTTTGAAAGCGCTGACAAAAGATATGATGAGACAATTAATCCCAGGGAGAGGATCTTGGTCATGTGAAGCTGAAAAACAAGTGTCAGTGAAGAGACAGAGGGAGCTGTGAGTCCTGTTCCACTGTCAGTTGTGTATGAACAAGAGCGGTTCATACAAAATAATCAAGCATACATTGTACTTAGTTTCTTTGCGTGTAGGTAGGAGAGGGCCAATTTAATGAGTAATGCGCAAATGATTATAATTGCTGTCTTATAGTTATGCTATGATCGTTTTGGTCACATAAAAACAGAGACAAAGAACAGTTCAATCACAAAATAATTGCAACATATTCCCCTATAATTTGTTTACGCAATCTGATCTAATTAACAGCACAAAAGTATCAACGCAAATGGCCTACCAGTTTAAAGGATTTTGGGGAGTATCCAATCTATATTTTTTTACAATCATGAACAGTAATGTTTTGGTAATCTAGCCAAACAAGCATTTATAAAGCACTTTTCCCTATAAATGCATGAAGTTGTTGCTTGATTACCGTTACCCCATTTAGAAATTTTGACTATTTTTTATTTTACTGACTCTTTGTAAAACTCATCCTATTGACAATGCAAAATACAGTGTCTGGCAACATTGGATTCCTCTTACCAAAGTTGCTAAAATGAACAACTATTGCCGCTCAAAAACATACCTTCACTTGATTTAAAACTGTCCTCTTCAATCCCTGTCCCATTCCCTCTCTGTCCTTAACATTATGCACTCTCTCTCTCTCTCTCTGTCTCTCTCTCTCTTCCAGCGGGACCCCACCCCCTTCTTGTCATTGCCCCTAATTGCACACACACCACATAAAGCAGAACCAGACTGTTTTCCTTTCTCGGCTCTGCTCAAACCAGGGGCTCTTTCTTTCCTCATTCAGGCCACACCACAGTCCAGTCCACAGCAGCTCCAATCACCTACTTTTCTCCCTAACCCAGATTTTTCCCTTTCTTTTTGTATAATTCCCAGAGGGCTCACAATACATGATCCTGTTTCAAATAGTGTAGTCAAGAAGCCTTACTTTTGGGGGTTACTAGACCAAGAAAGGGAAAAACCAAGTTTAAACAGGGAGCAAACCAGGACTAAAACTAAAGTGTAAACTAGGACCTAAATGTAGGATTTAACAAACGACCAAACAGGAATTAAAAAATGAGCTAAACCAGGACTAAAACTGGACTAACCTAGGACAAATAACTTCCCCAGGTATTAACCAGGAGGGCTAGTCTATGAATAAGATAAACCAGAACTAAACAAGTACCAGTGCAAAAGCTGCACACAACCAAAACAGATATATATATATTAGCTCCAAACCATGATTTTAAGGCAAAACCTTGACTAAACTTGACAAATATTTGGAGGCCTACTTTATAAATCATAACTGAAACTGGAGAAACTCATTACTAAACCAGGATTAAGCAATGGTTTGTATGTTTTTACTATACACCTCCTATTCATCCATCACTCCAGATCAGCTCTATCTGACCTGGACTGCTTTTTTTCCTGGAATGCTGCAGACATTCTTCCCAAGATTGGAGAGGGAAAGACATCGACATCAAATGGGATTAGCAGCAGGAGAGGAGGGAGGAAGAGCCTGTGAGGTGCATGAGACAGCTAACCAAAACGCAAGGGCTATTGTGTTAGCTAATCCAACTGACTCCAGTACAGAGCTCTGCAAAAACATCAGGCTAACAGGCAAGAAAATCTAACTTTCTAACACTTATTGCTTCATCTCAGCAGTCAGCACTAACTTCCAAAAACACTATAAACATAAAAGTGGACCAACAATAGCCAAGCACAGTGTTAGAAAAAGATTCATATTGGGGAAAGCAGATAAAATGGCTAGAAATCTTCATAAGACTACAAATGAATGAAACACTAAAAAGGGCTGATCAAGAATTATAAACCGAGACTGAATTAGGACTAATTCAGAACATCCATTACACTAAGCAAGGACTGAATAAGAACTAAACCAAGACTACTTTTTCCACTACTGCTTCTTCACCAAACTAGAAAGTGACAATGCATTGCATCCTGGACTAAACCAACACAGCCCCAAAACATCACTGTTACATAGATAGAAAAATATAATAATCAAAAGCAGGAAGCAGTCGGTATGTAGTTGTTCATTCAGTAGCCATAAAATCATATAAGTTTTACCTTGGTTACTGTAGCTGCTGCTGCTGCTATTCCCAACAGTGTAGTGCAGAGGTCCAGGTGTTAGCGGCATTTATAGAGCAGCAGCCAGACAGTGACAGAACCCCTCTCTCACTGCACTCTGAGTCACTCTCGGTCTGTCTGAGAGCTCCGCCCCTTCACAATAAAAGCTGCCTCCAGTTTTTTCACAATAAAAGCCCCATATGTGTTTAAGATTGTGGCTTGTGCAGTCAAACCGAGGAACTTCCCAGTGGGAGACAAAAATAACTCGAGATCTTAAAGTCCAGGGAAAATGGAACTTGTACTTGTAGCTGTTCAGTGCTGTGCATAAAGTTTGCACATGTATGTAAAAAATACATTATCAAAGAGAGTTCATGAACACAAAAACAAAGACACAAAAGGTAGACAATTTAAACTTTTTGTAAAACTTGTTATATATTAGCCAAGTCACTGGTTATATCTGGCAATGGCAAATATATAGTGGTTAGACTCTTCAAATGAACCAAAACCAACTAACACTTTTTTTGTATATCTATCACAGACATCTTAATATACAAAGAAATGTCATCACAATATGCAGACATAACTGTCTTTACTTCGTTTTTACATATTGATGCTTTCCAGACAGGATGAGTGACAGTGTGAGGAGCAAACTGAAGGACTGAATCATCATTCGCAACAATCCCAGACAGGACCAATACAAACTTGTGTCTGTGACTCCTCATCATTTTCTAATGTAAGACACAATTTGAGACAAGAGCCCAAGTCAAAATCAAATACATACTGTGTGTTCACTTCATGGCCATACCGAAACATCACCTGCCATTCTGTAACATGCACTCACTATTATTTACAAGTCAAACATGCGGCACAGCCAATGATAGATTTATGTACAGACTCAGTACTTTGGAAAAAAACTGTGATTAATGGCCCCAAAGTTCAAATGTCTACAGCGTGTGCACAGACGGCTCCACCACATAAATGTGGTTTCAATAAATATGCTATGTGAAACATGCTCAAGACTCTTCTATGTATCATTAACTTTTATTACCTATACATGAACCATAGGCCGTGTCAGTGGAGTATGGAGTGTGTTTGACGTCATGCACAAATGTGTAAAGACCTACAGAACATTCAAGCCACAAGCTTTTGGGTTGTTTGGCTAATGCCCACTTTTTTATTTGGGGCTATAGAAACCATATATGGACAATTACAGTTAAGCATACCTCTGGCAGTGAATGCAGCTATATGGTCCTATTAAGTTGCACAACTAATTGCTTTCATAGTGTCAGTTATAATGTTTAATTACAGCAATCCCTAAGCACAAATGAGCTGACAAGTACAAGTAATTCAGGAAGCCTATCTGAAATAAAGAAAAGCTTTTATTAGGTTAAAAATGTATTTTTTAAACTGAACATTATGTAATGTCATTATTGAGTAATAACTGCCACCAATGTGATACCTTTTCTTATATCAATGGGCATTAACTTAAATTACAGTAGTGACACTGTGTCAAGGGCATCAGGTTACTGGATGACCAAATTAGATTCTTACAAAAGGGAAGAGTGTAAACAAGTTGCTAAACTAGCTTTAGCAGCAATTGCACAAGCATTTAATGTATGTAAAATCCCTCAGTCGTCCAGGTAGAATCCATGGCAAAAAAAGGAGAAAATTTAATTTGTCAACTGGACATAGTTTATTTGGTTGAATACGTTTCGCAGCTCATCCAAGCTGCTTCCTCAGTTCTGGTCAGATGCTGGTGGACACTGCTTTATATCTGCCTGAAGGGAGGAGCTTAATTACAATGAAAATTACTCTGAGACAACACATATTTAAATACAGTTTCAGTTGGTCAGGTGATACAATATGGAGTTGTTAACAGTTTCTGTTAGTCATGTGAGTCTATTCAATATGGAGTGGGAGTGGGGGAGTAGTTAGCATATCCATTCAGGGCCATGATGGGTGTTTTCACACCTCTGGACCTGACCTGGCTAGTCCCATTGTTTTCCCAGTTTGTTTTGATTTAGGTTTGAGGATAGAGTTATAGATGGGAGACAAATGATGTCTGAGACCCCCATTTCTGTTCAAGGAAGGATTCTCTTTCTTGACAAAAATAGCCTCTTTAACTCCCCTCTCAAACCAGTTCTTTTCTCTGGCCAAGATCTGGACCTCGCTGTCCTCAAAGGAGTGGCCTGTGGCTTTTAGGTGGAGATGTACGGCAGATTGCGGCCCACCCTGGTTTTCCCGTCTGTGTTGATACATCCTTTTGTGAAGTGGCTGTTTTGTTTCTCCAATGTAGCGCTCACTGCAGTCTTCACTACACTGAATGGAGTAGACCACATTGCTTTGTTTGTGGCTCGGAGTTTTGTCCTTAGGATGGACCAGTTTTTGTCTTAAAGTGTTTGTGGGTTTGAAATAGACTGGGATTTCATGTTGTCTGAAGATCCTCTGTAGTTTTTCGGAAACGCCAGCCAGGTAAGGAATAGTTACACCCCTTCTCCTGGGCTCTGGTTCTCTGTTGTCCTGTTTCTTTGTTCTCTTCGTTTTATTGAAAGCCCATTTAGGATATCCACAAACGGAGAGGGCTTTCTCCACGTGTTGTTCTTCTTTCTCCTTTCCCTCTGCGCTTGTAGGAACCACTTGGGCCCTGTGATGTAATGTCCGAATGACTCCCAGTTTGTGCTGAAGTGGGTGGTGTGAATCAAAAAGCAGATATTGGTCGGTGTGTGTGGGCTTCCTGAAGACCTCTACCTGGAGTCGCCGGTCTTCTCTTATCGTTACTGCACAATCTAAGAAGGCCAATGTGTTGTCCTTGGCATCTTCACGTGTGAATTTGATGTTCGGATCTACAGAATTGATGTGTGCAGTAAAAGGTTCCAAATCTTGAATTTTGATTTTTGAGAAATTATCATCAACATAACGATACCAGTGTGTGGGTGGAGTGCCTGGATATGAGGCCAGGGCACTCTGTTCAAATTGTTCCATGTATAAGTTTGCAATGATAGGGGAGACCGGTGAGCCCATTGCACAGCCGTGGATTTGCTTGTAAAAGTTTCCTCTGAACTGGAAATAGGTGGTACTTAAACAAATTTCCAGCAGTTGGCAGATTTGGTCGGGTGAAAGTTTGGTTCTCTCTTCTAGCTTGGTATCCTCCAGTAGTCTCCTCCTTGCTGCCTCCACCGCTACCGATGTAGGGATACAAGTGAAAAGAGAGGTCACATCAAAGGAAACCATTGTCTCATCCAGGTCAAACTGGAGATGCTTGATTTTGTTCACAAATTCGGCTGTGTTCTCAATGTGGTGCTCCGTGTTACCCACCAGCGGAGCCAAGATGGTTTTTAGGTGTTTGGCCACATTGTACGTGATGGAGTCTGTGCTGCATACAATGGGTCTGAGTGGTACTCCTTGTTTGTGGATCTTTGGGAGGCCATAGATGCCAGGGACGGCGTCACCAGGGTACAGTCTGTAATATAGCTGTCGATCAATGACTTCTTCCTTCTCCAACTTCTGCAAGCAATCAATGATCTTCTTTTTATACACATTGGTGGGGTCCCGTTTTAGTAATTCGTAGGTTGTGGTGTCACTGAGTAGGCTGTTAACCTTAGCCTCATAATCAGCTGAGTTCAGGATCACAGTGCATCTCCCTTTGTCAGCTGGGAGGATGTTGATGCTGTGGTCCTTCTCCAGAGCAGCGATGGCGATGGCCTTCCTTTCCTCCGGTGTTACATTGGAGGGTGTTAACAACTCCATATTGTATCACCTGACCAACTGAAACTGTATTTAAATATGTGTTGTCTCAGAGTAATTTTCATTGTAATTAAGCTCCTCCCTTCAGGCAGATATAAAGCAGTGTCCACCAGCATCTGACCAGAACTGAGGAAGCAGCTTGGATGAGCTGCGAAACGTATTCAACCAAATAAACTATGTCCAGTTGACAAATTAAATTTTCTCCTTTTTTTGCCACAAGCATTTAATGTTTACCAACTACATTATGACAAAATGTATTTAATTTATCCCCATGTATGAATAACAATTTCATTAAATATTATGTATAATACTTTTTACTACTTTCTTAAGGCGTTGTGAAGTCTCAAATTGTTTCGTGATTATTACATAGCTTGTGTCAGATATGTTGAGGGATGTTGTTATCACAAGATGGTAACGACCAAGATGGTTGGACATTGCATGCAAACAGCTAAACTATTTTTCATTTTATCAAGAACCCATCAAAATGACTTTCTGAATTTCACGTAAAGAAAGGCTCTGCTGCATAGTGTTGTTTTAAATAAAAACAAAACTGTCATCAGGAGGCCATTAGTGCAACATCATAACAAATTACACAACATTAAACTCAAACTGATTCCAGTTTAAATTTCCTCTCCATTTTTGGTAGATGAAATCAGACTTTGATGAGAATTATTGCTTTCTATTTTTGCCAGTAATGCTGCTAAATTTAGAGTGATCCGATGAGTCAGGCGCATTAAGAGAAGGTGGGAGGCCCAGGATGTAGTATGTGTAATTGTGCGTTTTCCCCGCATATGTCAAACTAGGGAGGAGTTGGGGGTCCAGCAATGACTCATGTCTTTTTAGACCAGTTTTCACACGCAAATCAGTAGCATTAGCAATGAACTAGTTATGCTATAGAGGAGATTAAGATTAGTTTGTGTTGTTAAATTTGTCCCCGTTAACACCTAATTTCTTTAACCATCAGCATCAAATAGTAGTGGACCCCTCATAAAAAATATATAAAAATATGTTCATGTTAATGTAAATATGTTAACGTAGATATCAGAGACTACATAAAGGCCATATTATGATTTGTGTTGCATAGTGGCCTCATTTAGTCCAGAATTATAGTACTTTTATCTTGTTTTAGTCCTACAAATGTAGGTTAATCCTGGTTAAGTAAACATTTACTCACACTTTAGTCAAATATTCTAGGGTGGTAACACTGATTTATCTATGATACACTCTCCTCTTTTTAGATTTGGAATCCAATCAAAGTTTGATCAACTTCATCCGGAAACAATGTGATGTTATGTGGGTGTTTTTAGCTTGTGTGGTTCCTGGTGTTTAACATACCAGGCACCTCGCTGAGTTGTGTTACATCTCTCTGTTAGTTTCCATACACCCCCCTCCCCTTAAGCCGTCTCCCCTGTGCATTTGTGAAGGTCAACTCTAAATACTCCACTCCTTATTTGGAAAGTTTCTCCATTCCTTGTGGGTCACTCTGCAGCACGGACCAATCCAGTGGTTTGTTGGTCTGGCGTCCTAACCAATCCTCTTTGCCCCATGCCCTTTTAAGGACTGTCCATATCTCACATTGGAGCATAGTGTAAAATAATCTGTCTTTCGGCTTTGACTAAGGTACAGTTTCCCTAACTGCATGTGTTTTTATTATGTTTGAAGCTTGGCCAGATAGACTCACTGACTTTCTTGTTGTAGCGGGTCTGAATCCCATTGTATTTAAAAAGAATCAATCAATCAAATTTCCCTCAAACATGCATAATTTTGTCTGGTATTGAAAACATGATTTCTATTTTCATGCAAAACAAATATTACCCTGACTGGCTAAGGGAGCTAAAGATTAGCATGACCACACAAATAATAATTGTGCAGTAAAAAATTTGTAGGTAATCAATGATTTATCTTCCTTTGTTAATATCCACATGTTGTATATATGCTTGTAATTATGAACCAAAGAAAAATGCTATACTAATTCTAATGTTTTAATGTACATCCCATATGTGTCCTCTCCTTACACATGTAATTTCACAGTTCCCCCCAAACCACAGGCAACACTTCGACAAGAAAGTGATTGTTAATAGTTCATTATGGAGTCCATAAGCTACACCTCGTAAACACAAACACACCAACGAAGGGAAGCTCTGAGTCATGGAGGAAATATGTGACACAGGGTTTTACTCAGCAACAAGCAGAGCGCAGGAGTAGGCAGTGTGTAACAAATGATATGGAAGAAAGTCTTATTTGTGTACAAGCTTCTATAGCAATTTTCTGTGTAAGAAATTATAGAATTGTAGGTATATTGAATTATACATGTATTATTCCAGTCAGTGAGACCCAAGGTTAAATAAATATTGCAAGTTGGAGATATGGAAATTATTATGCTACTTGCACAACGGGAAATATTTCAGATTTTTTACACAAAAGTTAAAGAAGATATTATGCTTAATATGAGTACCGGTAAGTTTATAATGAATGAAACAAATTGAACATGATTAAAAGCACCTAAAACTTAATAACATAATATATGCGCCCTTTTTTTAAGTTTTTGTTATGCGGTACCAGTAACAGTAGATAAGCAACAGTAGCTTTGTTGGCACAAACTTTCAAGTGGCAGTCACAAGGCACAAGGGCAGCTGTGACTATGTAGTTTATAACCACTAACTCTAATGGGAAGAGAATGAATGTAACTCTGCTCCATTTGGAAAGAAAATATCCGCCAATTCAGTATAAAAATCACTGCACGCTCCAATACAGATAAGTTGCTGTGGTGAGCACCAGAAGGGAAAAGTCGAAAGGAAAAAATAGGATTTACAACAAGACATTTTCAAATACAATAAGTTATGATCGGTCACTGTCTGTGGCTTCCTCTCTGAAAATCATCCTTCAGTGATGAGAGGGTGATGATATTTGTTGGTTTGTTTCTTTGAGTTTGGGTCCAGTCTCCCTTGACGACCGCCTCACTGTGGGCTTCCGAGGTTTGGAGCTACTGCCCAAATCAGTTAATCTTCCCGGTATGGCAATTATGTCAGTCTACGGGGATCGAAATGTATAAGGTCAAACTGTGAGCTTTACCCACCACTTTAAACAGGATTAGACCATTCTTCACTGTTATCGCCGCTGTATGGACGTCTGTGACTGGGTTTAAGTCACTATAGGCATGTTGTTGTAAGCTGCTGTGTGCCCCTCCATCTCTCAGTGTTCTGTAATCACTCATGTAAAGAGCCAGCCTGTTATTATTAACCAAAGTTATTTGGGCATAACACTGATGCCAAGCAAAATGGGCCCAGATCTTGCATAATGGGCCTGCAGTTTGTTTAATATGGTAATAGGAGAATTTGTGGTATTTAATGGTGAAGGGTAATAGAATGAAGTTTATAAAATGAATCCAAAGTGCACAAAGTTACTCTGTGTACCATTTGTTCATTCCTTTTTCAAAAGGCTACATTAAGGAAAAATCACTTGCTTAATTTAAGTGCTGGACAGTTGTTTCCAAGTAGTAATTCTGAGATGGATGGAATGTATAGTTTGTGAAGTATTCCAACTGGAACACAGAATTACTTGCGTGTAGTTGTGCTGTTGTCAGCTGTCAAAAGCAGATTAAGTCTTAAGGTTTTAGGGTAAACTCTAAACTTCAAGCCATTTGGGAAATTTGGACCAGTTTTCAATATTTACTCTGAAATATGTAAGCTGCGGTCTGGGGCACAGTTATAACATTGTAAAAATTAACTATGGGAATAGGAGGCCACTATAAAAATGTGTTTCTAAACATAATAAATTGGACATGATTCAAAGCTAAACAATGAGATCAAAGCTTTTACATGTTATATGGGAATGAATGGCGTGACTGGATTAAGCCATGTAATATAATGCAGTGTAGGCATGTTCTCTAAATCCTGTGACATAAATCTTTGGCTCCATATCATTATATGTGCATTACATTAACTTTCGTGCCAAAACACAAAATCCAAAGTAAGATAACTGTGCTCTGTGCCTGTTTTTCATCAGCACTAATCTTCCCATAGTGAGTAAAAGTGAACATAAAAGTATTTTGTTAAACCAGATCGTGCTACAAAACGATTTGGCCTGTCACTGTGGATTCCTGCTTGTTTAAAGGAGAGATGAGGCTGTGGAGTGGTTTGAGGGTAATTGTTGTTGCTACACTGTGTGACAATCAAGCAGACATGATGCTATGCCATTATATTGTACAGAGGCCAGCAGCACGATTCACAGCCGTATCTATGTGACCAACCACCCTGCAATGTACTCACACCATTTTCTTTGGTCAGAAAACTACAAAATATGGAAACCGCTGACTATTTATGTTTCTGGGTATGTGACAAAATACATCATTCAGAGAAAACCAAACCAGAATAAACCAGGTCTAAACTAGTCTTTAACCAAGGACAAAACCAACACACAACTAGGTTTAAGTGAGATCGAAACCAGGAGTTAATCAGGTCTGAAGTATTGCAAAATCAAAGATGAAACCAAGAATCAAGATTTACATCAGGATTAAACCAGGATTAAACCAGATTAACCAGAACTACTCCTACCTTGGTAATTTATTAAAAACAGCCAACAACATCTGACAACTTTAATCGTAAGAACAAGTTAAAATATTCGAGAATTTCTTTGGAAAAATAAGGTTAAATGTGTTATACGTCATAGGAGAGACATGATACTGCATGTAATCAGAGAGATTTACCCATCATACCCATTTTAGATATAAATTGTGCCATCTTGGAGTCACTATGCATCACCTCATATTATCTTCTTACAAGTTTCTTCAAATCCTTGTAGCTTTTTATCAACGGGAGAGCTTATATAACAGACAATGGTTTAACATAACAGCTTGAAGGCATACATCTGGCACTTAGCAGCACTTTGCCAACAAATGTTACTCGCAGCATAAATACATGTAATGTCAAAACAAGTGAAGATGTTTGAATAAATCACAATGAAGGCCTCCATGCTTCTATTTGGGAAGTCTTTGTGATATCCTACTGGTATGTAAAGGGAGACTCCATGGAACACTGGGGATACAAGCTAACAAAAGAGCATTTATGGCTGCTACTAATCTGTAAATCTACAGCCACATTCTTGTCCTTACCTGAACAGTGTTTATTACCCAAACAAAGTAAATCAACAGTATCTTTAGCTTTAACCAAATAACTGGACCACCTGCAGTCTGTGCGCCCTTTCATTGTTGGCCAAATGACTACATTACACAAGTACATAGCAACTTAACCTATAAGTATAACATGTCTGTGCAATCCCTCAATTGTCTGGGTAGGATCAATAGCAAAAAAAAATTATATTCTGTCAACTGGAAAACCTTTGTCCTGTAGACAGAAATGAATTTTTCTTTTAAACATAAGGCTATCTTTGATTTTTCTTCTCAAAATTTGCTGGACATTCTGACTTGATATTAAATGTAATGTTTATATTATTTTGTTTTTTTTTAACCTTTGCTATATTGTATGAATGCATTGAATACATTATGAATTTCTGCATTCAGTAACAGGTTCATACATTAGAAAATCCAGGTCAAATGCTTCCAAAGCTTCACTGGTGGACAGAATAATGAAATGATAACACTTTTATTTACCATCTAAATTAATTCAAATATTATTTTTGTCTTCCCAGAGAGGCAGTGATAATATCCACTTTATAGTTAATCTGCTTTTTCGCTCTGTCCATCCAGTGATCCCATTCCTAACTCAAATACCTGTACCCGTTTTCAGTATAAAAACTGCTCCCAGCTAGCTTGCCTTTTCTGCCAAGTAACACAGCACGCCTATATCAGCAGCACTTTACTCAAACAGAAATCATCCCTTGCACCCCTTTCCGTGTTATTCTTATCATTTAGTCCAAATTTGAGTACACAGACACTTTCCTCTATGAAAACAAACACGCCATCCCTCCAGTTATTTTAGGGTTATCAGCTGTAGAAATATTTCCTGTTTCGGGATGTCTTAAATGTCTAAAGACCTCATGCCTCGAGCTACAACTGAAGTGCTCAATAAAACAATCTGTCTTGCGCTGATGTGGCCTTTGAGGAAGTAGCGGTTAAAAGGTCACACTTTTCACTATTCAATTTACAGTGGTACACCAAAGCAAAACGTCGTAAAAACGGTAAAAATGTAATACACAGCACACCCCTTCAATTTGTGATACAGAAACAATGTATTATATATGACCAGAAGCAAATGGAGCATTTTAAATTATAAGCAAATTAAATTCTCTAATCCATTAGGAGCTCATTTGCTTGTGTTTGAACACCAACCCAAGCTCAGACCAGCGCATAGTGGCACTGCTGTTGTGTCCTTGGGCAAGAGACTTCACCCACATAGATTACTCTATCCTGGTCATTAGGTCTGATGTGAGTTACCTGAGGAAAACTGAGGCACAAACCTGACCTCATACCATCAGACTGCTGCTATTCCACTGTATCATCATAAAGTACAAGGAGGAGTGTGGTTTGGTTTTTACTAATTGCCTCACAGCGTGGAGCCCATAGTTTTAGCACTGTGTTCTTGTTGGAAAAGTGCAGAAGAAACTTTTATAGAGATCTATTTTGAGAAACCCTGTACTAAGGAAGAATATAGAGCTACGTAATTCCAAGCATGGGCCTCCAAAATGCATATTTACCTGACATTATGTGCCTCCTCCACTCTACCCTCAGCTCTGGAAGCACAGAATCAACATATCAACACACTGACATACGTGGTGGTTAATGCTGCAGTGCATGCATTTGATTCTCAACATGCACTTGTTAGTTTGTCTTTTTGAATCTAAAGTAGCCCACTGGTTTTTCGGTGCTTCTGCTCAAACCATATTGCTGCCCAACAGAGGGAGCAGGAACAGATTCTTGTAAGTGTGTGAATTCATGTTGCTGTGCAAGCTCGGTGTGATAGTGAACACACATGCAATATTCAAGCTTTTGATTACTTTGTTCTTCTTGAAAGGGATGGAATTATGGATGCTGATTTATAATCTGTTTTTTTCAGTACCCTCTGCTTGCTCCTCAAGTGCTATTGTGAAATTGGGAAAAAAACAGAATAATTTGTAACTGTAATGTGTAGCTTTAATTCCTTGTAAACTGAACAGTAACAATTCTACAGCCGTGAATGTTTTATCATAACTTCTAAAATGCAAATATTGAGAACTTCACATGAAGGAGGGGGATCAACTATCATCTAAAGCTGCTGTCACCACAATGCCACAAAACCATCTACATACACTTGGAACAGAAAAAGGACACTCTTAAGCAAGAAAACAAATTCCCACAATGCTTCATCTCGGCAGACAGAGCTCATGCACTTTGTAAGAAGGTTGTTCCAGGCAAAGCATCTACAAAACTGAGAGATCTAATGTCCATTTCCGAAGCAGACACCAGTTCACGGACAAGCAGAGGTCAGAGGAACAATAAGAGCGGATCTGTTTACAGCAGACAGACAGCAGCTGGCACATGGGACGGGCACACCCCACACCTCACATATACCCACACCCACACATACAAGGTGCTTTGTATTGAGATTTGGGACAACTGATGAGGATTCCCTATTTTTAACTCTTTCACCAAGCACACACACACAATTGTATTATTTACAACAGCTAATCAATACATCAGAGTTATTGAAGTTTCTGCAAATCACAAATGCAGACTAAGACATGTTTTTTTGTCTGCAAATAATTACCAAACAACAGACCAGCTGAATGGCTATAAAAATAAAAGTCACTCAACCTAGCAAACTTCGTATTTTGTATTTTTATGAGCTTTTTGTAATCATGTGGTCTATACTAATTCTGATAAATAAATTCTGATATTTATTTGAGAAAATGGCTCCCAGAGCAATAACTGAATGTAAATAATCTCCTACATGATGAACTTGTGCCATGGAGTGGGTCACTGTACCACTGGGAGTTTGCAGAAAGGTTAAATAACCCATCCATCCATCCATCCATTTTCTCCCGCTTAATCCGGCTGGGTCGCGGGGGCAGCACGCTGCCCATTACTCTGTGCACCATAGACCCCTATGAACCCCTCTGCAGGTGGTGAGCCCACAGGAGGGAGGAATTCCTTGACGGTCCTTGATTGTAAACTGTTCATGGGGTAGGTTAAATAACCACATCGTTTTAGTGTCTATGTTGTTCCTCCCCAGCAGCCCTCCCTGTCCCGGGGCACTGACCACTTGGGACCTAATAGCCCTGTACTCACAGTTTGGGTTTGGGCTTCAGGGGCAGTGGGGCGTCCTTGGCTGGAGATGGAGACAGTTTTGGGGAGGGGGGCGAGTCTGGCGCCGTTGGGACAGGAGCCTGGGTCTCTGCAGCAGGTTCAGTCTGAGGAGGAGAGGGTGGAGGCGGGAGGGGCACGGCTGGCTCTCTATTTAACGAGAAATTTGTATTTATTAAGTTACATTTACTTTACTATTTTTTTACAAATACTGAAGGATATTATTGTGACATTTCTGGGGACATTCAACCCCTTGTCTTACACGATATTTGGTTGTCTTGTAACAGAATATTTGGAAATGTACTGTATCTTACCTTATGCCATGCATTATTTAATTATTTAATTAAAACCAAACCAAAATTACATCTTTTTTGCAGTCTATTTAGTATGTTATTTTAACGTGTTATGTCTAAATATGACATACATAGCGATACTCCTACATGAATTCAAGTTTTGTCTACTTTACCCACCTCTGTTGCGGAGGTGATGGTGGATTTTGGATTTGCCCATTCGGGACGGTCTCCTCAGAGGGCACCTGCACAGGGGGCAAGGAGGACACACTGGGCCACAGATCGAGCTCTTTGACCAGACCGGGTTGGGGCAGGGCTTTGGGGGGCAGCTCCAGGAGGGTGATCTCTGTGGGAGGGGGCGGAGGGGGGAACGGGGCAGAGTCCTCCAGACCTGAGCTATCACCAGACACCCCGTTACTGGAGGAATCGTCAGCTGCAGAAGAAAAGAGTGTATAGTTTATATCCCAACAAAAGAAGTCAAGAAAGGTCTTTCAAAACTTACTAAGGTAAGTAATAAATAAATCAAACATTTGAAAATACAAAGTTGCAAGGAAGACCTGGAGAAAAAGGATAAAAGACTCATGCTTGAAGTTATACAAAAATACATGAAGTAATTTTCTTATTGTAATATAAAGCATGTATTAAATAACAAATACACAATTATCCACTGTCACTTTAAACATTATCCCCAAAATCTTTCTTTCTTTTTTACAAGACTCCAAATAATTTTCCATCTTTTTGAGGAACAGCCGATGATTACACAGTCCAGCTGAATCATCAAGAGCAGCAGCTGGGCCCATTCACTGATTCTGTTTATTTAGCCCCTGGTCCACCACTGGGCTCACAAATACACACACACAAACATGCATGCACGCACACACACAAACACACATATAAACAAGGGGTGCACACAATCAATGCACGAGTGTCCAGCGCAGTGTAAACAGGATTAAATATATTGAGGCAGATTTTAAACAAAACTCAGTGAGGTAATACAGTCATCTGAGTGCAATGAACTTAAAAACTCACTGATAACAATGTACAGAATTCATGTTCACCATTAGCATTAGCATGATGGTGTAACTCACAGAATAAAACATGGAAAATGATTTCTGGGCACTAGAACGCAGTAACCCACTGCTCCTGACAGGTCGCTCCAACGGCAGTGAGGGATAGGTGGAATGTGGAAAACAAATTTCCTCAAAAAACATCATTGGCATCACAACAGTGAAAATCTGACCAAAGTTAAAAGGAGGAAATTGACCAATAAAGATTAACATATCTTCTAAAAAGCTCTAATATCCTCCTAATATTTTCCAGATGTGATATCCAGACTATTGTTATGAATGCCTTTTTAGATCCAGACAAGAAGTGACTGTTTTAACTTTCCCACTTCAAAAACAGAATTGTCTGCATAGTGTTACTCCCCAAACAGGTATAATTTAATTCTTTTCTTTTGATTAAATAACCCATGTTTGGTGTGACAGAGTGCAGGCCTCAGTCGTTTGCGTGAGGGAGAGATTGTCTTGTACATAAATAGTTTTGAAGCGTGTACATTTCTGTTTTTGTAGCCCACATTTTTCTTCTCATGTGGCTGACCTGCAGTGACAGCGAGTCGGGCTGAACAGTTGACAGAGCCAAAAGGATTGGAGGCAGAGCAGGAGAAAACACCTCCATCTTCAGGAAAAGCCTCAGCAATGACCAGGGTACAGATCTCCTCTAGAACAAAGAGAAATAATAAGCGTTAATCATTCATACGTTAAACATATCATGGATTTATATTCATTTTATATCATATCATGTCAATTTTTCTGCATAGATTTGCACTTTTTGTCAGTCCACCCCCATTAACTCTCAATCAATCTCCTCTCAAGACATTAGTGTGGCTGAATGCAGTCATAAAGCTTTCCCTTTTTGATCTTGTAAATGCCTCTACATGCAAGAGTCTAAGCACCAAAACAAATTGTACTCAATTATTTGTTTGTTTTTGTGTGCATAAAATAGATTTCTCCAAATTATTTACGAAACAATTTAACACATTTTAACAAATTTTACTAGTGATAGCTAAGTATAATTACTTTGTTTTGAAAAATTAGACAACTGATATCTTTTAAACTGTTCATCCCTCATTATCCTAACTCATCATTATCTTAATCTCTCTTTTATCTTTTATAAAACACAATACAATCTTTTGTGAGCTCTCGTGTTTCTGGTTGAGTGATGTCATGTGAAAGTTAATCACAGTGAATCACAGCGTCAGGTAAATACAGCCCCAGACAACTTGTAATTTCGAAATCAAAAGCTTTAACGTTAGATTTGGAGGTCTCCATTTTAAACTGTAACTGTTCCTAATTACTTGTCTTATCAGCCGAACCCCATATGACTGGAAAATTTGACTATTTTAAACAGGGATCTATTTAAACCAACCACTTGCCTTTGTTGTACTTATAAAAAATGTAAAAAATATATGACCAAAAGTACCAAACGCATATAAGCCCCATATAGTAGTAGGTATATTTGTGTATTTGGTTGGATCAATAGACATGACAATAAATTATGTAATCACTACCAGACTGACGATAGTGTCCTCATGAGATTTCGAGTCATGATTTCATGTCACAGCTGTTTTGGAACATTGGGGTGACTCAAGTTCAACACCAATCCAACACCTGAACTGACTCGAGACAGACAGGTGTAACTAGTCATTGTTTACCTGTCAGGCAGTTCTAGGCCAAGTCTACTCACTCACTACTGCCATCTATCTCATGACGTAACCCACAGACCAATACAGGAGTGACGTACTGTTGTCGTAGCTTAGTGAAAGGTAGACTATAAAACTATCATCAAATTCATCAATATTTCCACACAGCAGCTAACAACATTTCAGAGCTTAACTGTGTGTTTTAATTTACTACCACAGCCCCCAGGAGGTGATGACATACCTGGTTCAGCTGCTGATCTGGGTTCTAGAAAAAAGAGATAAAAAGTTAATAGTTAAACATGGAGAAGGCAGGCTTTTGAATGAAAATAATCCACAAATTTTGGGCATCGAGTCTATATTTCACAATATGAATTATTTGGCCTTAAGTTTCAACAATACGTTATGAATATTTACTACAGAATTCAACCATTGAAAATATACACTAGACAATCTATTTTCTCTCACTCAGCCTTTAAGTTTATCCAGAGAGAAGATATTTACTTTTTTGGAGGATGCGGAAATCTGGGGAGTCCAGGATTTCCTCGCCCTCTCGGTACCATCGCACCTGCAGCGGAGGGCTGCCCCGGACCCTGCACTCCAGAACCACCACTTGACCCTCCGAGGCCTGGGCATCCTGCAACATCTGAGGAGAGAGAAAAAACATAACTCTTGTGTTTGGGCAAGATGTCTTATTGTTATAGATTTATACATTTCCTCTTGGACCATCAACCTATGAAATAATTTGCTTGATGTAAGTTAAAGCATGTTAGTATTCGATACGAACAGGGAGCATTGTGCAAATGAAATGTTTAAATATGGAACATTCTTTTCTACAGTATGGACAAACAAAGGGACATGTGGTGTTGACTCTACTCTATTTTAATTTGCAAAAATAAGGGGATTAATAAACAATAAATAATAAATGTTTTAATCATAACATAACATTCTAGTTCGGCTACAGCTTGAGCAGAGACTTGCAATGTTTTAGAAAGTGGAAATGCCGATCATTTTTATGACAAATTTCAAAAAATACTATTTCTGGAGTAAAAATAAACCTTAAACAGTATACAAAAAACCTGAGAAGACAAATGTACAGGTTGAAAATCAGTTTTGCCATGGCTCCTTGAAGCCATACCATCCAACCATAAAACACAATACATCCTGGTGGGACATCTATCAAGAGGGACTACACAGAACTATCAGTCTGTCTTTGTGTTTTGGGACATGTGTGTCTTCTCTCATGTGCGTGGGGTGACATCACTAACATCCCAACATCCTCTCATTCAGATGATTAAAGCGTGTGATGCTTTCTTAAAGGAGGTGGGTGGAGGTGAAGACAAACAAATGGTCGTTCTGTAATGAGCTGGAAAATGATTTAGGGTCTGACGGGCTGGATGAGAGTGAAAAGAGAGCCGACCCCTGTGGTTTTTGGAAGGGGGTGTTTGAAGCTTTGTCCCAGCCTGTCTCCCAGTCTGGACTTTAGGAGTGCTATGGCCCGAGGCAGAGAAGAGCGAGGAGAGGGGGAGCAAAGGGGGGAGGAGAGAGGCTGCGAAGGATGTGTTTTACATGACCCCCACTGCTGAAAGCCACAGAGCTGCGTGCTGTGACGAGAATCTAAATTATGTGTCTAGAAACTACTATGAATGGTACACTAAAGCCATTACAACATTTTTGAAGCTAGAACAGTTCTGTTGTCTTTTTCTAAGATCTCAAATTAGTATATTTGGGATTACTTGGAATCATTACACTAAACAGAGATAAAGCATGATTAGCAGGCTTGTGGATGGAAAATAACTATTGCTAAATTAAATTTAATAATAGGATGATGTTTGGTCAAGTTCATATTCAACCTTATTAGGATATTGCTGAAAGACCTGCTTTGTTTTCGTTTTTTGTAGCAATGGCAATATAACGCAATGTATACATGTATTCTTCTGACATACCTTTGTAAATACAGGGGGTCCTGACACATCCACGCCATACAGTGATGACACAGGGCTCTGTGTCTGTAACAAACATTATAGTGTAATTATTTGAACTCTCTGAACAAAGGCTTTGTATTGTATAGCAGTGTTGTGTTACCCTGGGTGGGGGCTGAGTCAGGGCCTGGACCAGAGTGGTGCGGCGCGGCAGGGCCTCTGTTGTTTTGGGCGAGGAGGAGCGTATCGTCAGGGACATAGAGGTCATCTTCTTCTGAACTCTGAATATAAACAAAATTTTCAACATAAAGAAACAAAAACCTCAAATTATAATTTTTTTAAGTTTCAATTCATTTTTTTTTTCTTCAAAATAAATTGTCAGTAGCAATTAAGATGATATCAGTCATGTCTTGGCTTGTGTGAGTAAACACAAAGTGAACTAGGAACTTCTCCAGAAATTTGTAGCAAGATAAAAATCAAAATATTTGGCAAAGAGAGCACAGAGTGGACAGTGCATTGCACAACACTTAGTAGATTGTTTAAATACGCATTTGTTTACTGAAGTATACAACTTTGACACACATCAGTAGAAAACAGAAGCCAGTTTTCTGTCTTTATAACTATGTTGATTTTGCCTTAGCCAAAGACACAGATCACCTGTCAAAGAGGAAAGTGGGGAAAAGGTTAAAAAATTCCAAATGGAAACAGAAGCGGCTGGCCATATTAACCCTGCTTTATGTAAACTGGGGCACTGGTTAAAAGTTATGGGTCTTTAAGGAGCTTTTTAAGGCTGTAGTTTAATATGAACAGGCAGTCAACCTGCTTAGTTTAACCTGTTCATGTGTTCAGGGGTCAAAGGTCATGAGGTCTGAGACACACGTACAGAGGCATGGCTCCAGATTTGGACTTGGACGCACCCTCTCCCTCTGAATCTGTCGACGAAGCTCCTGCAAGAGGAAGAACGTTCCATTTCAGACAATAAATAGTAGTCAATATGAGCACTCAAGGCCTTTTAAATAACTAAATGCAAATTAGATGACTAATCCATGCATTTAGTAGAGAAATGTGTTGAAGATTAAGGTGTCATCGATTTAAGAAATTCTTGGTTGACCAAAAACATGAACTGCCGACTGATTAGTCGACTAAAAGGGGCCATGGCAAAAGCTATCAAACAATTCATCATCTCTATGATGTGACCATGTAACTGCAAGAGAGATGAGAAGAGAATACAGATGCTTTAAAAGCTTTGTTGTTTCTTATGTTTTGTATGTGTACTAATATGTCTAAAATAAAAAGAAAAAAACATGACCTGACATAATTTATACTGATACAAAACTAAGTGGCCATAATCTAGAACCTGCAACGTACATTATAAATCAGTAGCACTCTCTGTCTAAACAGAAACATGAACAAGTAAAAATACTGATACTGGATAATAACATTTTAATAGGATTAGCCACAGTGACCAACCACGGTGCAAAATGTTTGCTTTGACTCCTTACCTTCTATGTAGACCTCAGCGGAGGTGTTGTCTGCTCCCAGGCTGTTTGAGGCCACACAGGTGTAGCGCCCAGTGTCGTCCTCGAAAGCTTCGTTGATCACCAGCGTGTGCAGGTCTCCATCTCTCAGGATCTGGATGTCCGGAGAACTGTGCAGCTCACGGCCCTCACAGAACCACCTATGCAAGAGGACATAGCACTTTAAAACTTCACTCTTTTTGAAATAATCTCACTGGAAAAATAAGCATAGACAAATAGCAAGGGTGTAAATGCTAGGTGAATATATAGTACATTCAATTTCTGGTTGTATATACCTACCAATGTTGAGATATTTTTGGAATAAGACTATGTACTTTTTGCATAAGATTCTTTCACCTGAATTTAAATTGAATACATCTTTTCTAGCATAAATTACAATGAAGCACAATAAGACCATTTTTTTTACCCCATTGTGCCAAAGTTTCCAGACAGAAATCTTAATTATCACTAAATTACTAGTATTACTTTTTTCCCCATTGTCACGGCTTAGGATTTGGCAAACATCTTGCCAAAGAAACACATTTTCCTGTAACAGTGAAACCTCCCATCCTTTACTCAAGTTATGATATCATGTCATTACTTAGAATTATCTCTCCATCAAATAAAATCTGACACGCAAGGGCAATGATGACAATATTTTACTAGAATTTTGCTGGGCGATGTGGAAGCCTGCCAGTTCAGCACTCATCGTTCAAGCTGTGACAAGTCCCTGTGGCTTCTTCTGCAAGTTTAATTTGTGTCGTATATGTCAATCGTCATCCCCAGAGGTAGTAGAGGTAGTGACGAAGCAAAGATTTATGGGAAAAAGATGACACTTGCTTCTTTTGGTCATTGTCTGGTGCGATGGTTCTACTGTCTTCACTGCTCTGAGCCTCAAGATTAACACAAACCCTAGAGCACGTGGACCACATCAAAAACTACATCAAATACAAAGTGGTCTAAGGATCAGGGTTCAACTGACAGCATAGTAGGGGCACTTTGTAAAAAGCATACTGACGACTTGCACTCACAATTTATGCCAGTAATATATGACTTAAAATGATTAACAGATCATTTGGGGTTGAAGTAATAGTCATTGCTTTGGGCCAAATAGAAATAGTCTAGACTAGGTTACAGTAGAGTAAGTACTACTGATCTTGAAAGATTCTATATGAATCATTAGCTGTAGTCTTTTGGTTGAAAGCAACAACATGAAATGGGGTGAAGAGTGGGGAGAGACATTCAGACATTGTCGGAGCCAGCAAAACTAGAATATGTGCCATGAAATTCTTTGGCCTTGTACAGCATTTGTAATATTAAGTCCAGTATGGGTTAGCTGTTAGAAATATAATACATGAGTTACTGTATATTTAAGCTCCTGCCGCCACAATTTCTACTTTTCTGACACACCTAGTTAACCCTATGACACACAACACTCTCCTACATGTTTCGGCGTTCACCTCTGGACCTTTCCATTGACAAGAAGAGGGACAGAGATTCCCAAAATTCCCATAAAGAGCAGCTGTTCTGTCTGTCTCAGCCCTCAGCCAGGAAATCCTTCTTAACAAAAAAATCAATAAAATATCACAACCTAAAATTATAAGGATTTTCTATGGCACTTGAATCAAAATGCAAGTTTGAGATTTTTATCCCTAAAGCTAAACGTCCATTAATTATTTTACACAGTATAGCACTAAAATCTGCCACCTGTCAGATTTTCACAGTTTTTCCCTTATGCAACCTACAATGAAAAAAAAATGTTCTAACCATATCTTTTGTCCTGACCAGTCTTGCTTTTTTATGGTTTCATTTTTTTCATCTTTGTTCAGTTCTGCTTTAAAATAGTGAACTTAAAGCTTGTAAAGAAAGCGCTAGCAGACTTACAACAGAAGGTATATTAGTCAGCGTTCTTTACCAGACAGAGAACAATTACAAGCTGCGTCACCATAAAGACACAGTCCTATATGTTTGATCAGCAGAGGTGGGAGGTTAGGCTTTACCGCTAACCCCTGAGGCACAATGCAGTCACTCCAAGGCACTTCCTGTGTGTTATCGAGTGTTGAAGTGAAAGTGCGGAAACCCGGCGAGCTCTATCACGCAGCCAGACGCCGACATGTGTTCAATGATGGGAAACAGTTCAAGGCACGAGACTTTATCCAGGAACCTGTCAAGACTTCAAACACAAAACCCAGACAGAGAAAAAATAAATAAGGCTGGAAGTCTGAGAAACGCGTGTGAGATTACGGTAACTTTTGTGGCAACTTCACTTTGTTGGGCATGTATAATGACAATAAAGTTGGAGGTTAAATTCTTCTAACACAGTAGGGTTGTCAAATGTTTAGAAAGTCAGACATCAGTCGAAACTAGATACTCTTTTCCTATCTATACTTACTAAAGGTACTAAAATAGCTACACAGGAAAACAGAACAGTCTCATAAACAGAAACATTACATTCTATTGTCCAAAAAGGAGCATTTTAAAATAATCGTTGTGGTATTGAAATCTGTATCGAGTAACCAGTGTATTCCTTAGTATCGAAATTGGGTTTGACACTAGCACAGGCAAAAACAGTTCAAGTACCCGTTTAATGTAAAATAAGATGCCTTTTTAGTCAAACAGACATTTAGAAACCTATAGCTGTCAACAGTAGGCCAACTGAGACACTAAAGGATATAATCATGATGTACAATTACTAAAAACATTATCTCAGACTTTCGTTTGATAACTGTTTTACCCAAAATGCCCCTTCTGCCAGTTATGTTCCCAGACCTTGTAGCTGGTCTTGCCACAAACTTCAATCTGACAGTGTTTCAATATTTCAAAGTAAAAAGAAGTTTATTGTTTGAGCAAACCAATATGTCCATGTGGTTTTGACATCCTTTTGTGTGGATTACAGCCAGGCATGAGGAAAAGAAAAACAACTGGACGGGGAGGCTGCCATGTCTGCTGTGAAGGATCCTGGGAAACTCGGGACTCCTCTTGTTTGATCAATTTTAGCGGGCAATAGTCACAAGCTTTGTTGAATAAGAATCTTGTGTGAATAATGCAATACAAATTCTTTGACTCTAAACCCAAGAGAAAAACAGATGGAAATGTAGGGTCAAATTTTGGACTGTGCCTAAAACTGGGAAAATTGAATGAAAATGAATATTACACATCAATTTTTGTAAGCTTTGAATGTTTTGATGATTGTGGCCTATAATGTAATTGTAACCAAGGAAAAAGTACCAGGAACGTCAGAAGCTTCGTCCAGTTCTAAAACTACTAAAGTTTTTCTTTCTAATGTCATCACAGACTTATAAGTTATAGCTTTTGTTCAGTTGTTTTGTAATTCTTCATCCCCTGTAAGTGTCATTGTTTTACCAGACTTTCCTCACTGAGCTAGCAAGCCCAGAGCAGCGGGGCACTACAGTGGAAATGTAAAATAGCTCCATTTGATGAAAGCCAGTTCTTGCTCCTCTGAGGTTTGACGAAGCATAAACTGAGAAGAACAGACTAACAAGCTCTACAATAAAACCCATTATTAATCAGCTTTAATGATTGCCTATTATGCCAAATTACTGCATATACTTATTTAAAATACAGACAGTTTGTTAAATCTAATTTGCGAGGAATGTGCTGAACAAGAAGTTGTATTCAGAGTATGCAGTGTTTGGTAATAAAACATGTGGTTGCCGTCTTTTTCTATTTTTTCTATTGAATTTGTTGATTTTTTTTTACCATATGGGGTTCTTTATAGTGCAAACTGAATCCAATGCTGGAACACACTTGAAAATCTTGAGTAACACCAGTCCAGAGGGAGAAGGAACTCAACCATCAATAGCTCATTTACAGAGGAAGCACAGTCAGGGAACATTTCTTGGCTGAATATAATAATGCCACCCATTTCCTTTTTATACAATACAATTATGAAATATAACCAACAAGCGAACCCTCACTCATTTCTTCTCACACTTAGTAATAGCACTATAGGGCTAAATAGCCAAATCGGAAAAGTGTGAGTAAATGCTGCACTATAGGAAGATCCTAATCGATAATTATTGACGGTGGATAGATGTGATGACTGGGGGGAGACTTAGGGTGGGGGCTCTGTCTCCAATCCAAAATGGTCATCCAGCTGGTTCGGAACCCCCCTCCTTAAAGATGATGTCTTCAGGCTGAATGATGGACGAGAGACCCAGAGAGTCCCAACAACAGAGAGTGTTGATAGGTTGTATAAATAGGGCTTCTGTGTAATTAAAGGTGTGGTTGTGATGAGCTGTGGTTGGCTGGTGAAGAGGTTGAGGTGTGGTCCAGCTCCTGAATCTAAGTTAATCATATTAAGTCCACATAAACTACCAGCTATTTGACAGTGTGATTGGTTATATCCGCCTGTCAGTCAGAGCATGACAGTGGTAGGAGTGGAGGAGTGGTTAAAGTGACAGCACATCATGTGAGTTACATTAAATAGAAATGCTCTTAAATACAATCATGGTTTGATTTGATAATGCTCATTCACTATCAGTGCTATTTCACTATCAACCTGGCAGTAGCTCAGTTGGTAGAGCGTTTGTCCACTATATAAAAATGTGACCATTTATCAATCCATAGGCTCTATAGTACAGCTACGTCCTGGACCATCTCTCTGTATAAATCTTGCATGTGAGACAGCAATTAGAAACAATTGTGGGCAGATGATGCTAAGTTCCCACCAGTAGGAGTCTCATCTTCATCTTCCTCAGATACTCCACCAAAATTTCTCTGTAAAAGCCGCAAACCTAAACCTATCATTGCCCTGGACTATGGTGTGTGTGCTCCCGCCCTCACTCTCCTCGCCTGACCCTGTTTGTTATTTGCTGCTGTTGATGGAAAATCTTATGAAGCAAAAAGCTCAGTTTCACCACAGACTCAAACTGTGCCGAGCAAGAGCAAAGAGAGAGGCATTGTGGGAAGAATGGAGAAGAACTAACAATTGAGAAGTGATGATACCCAAGGTGGAGGCCATCTCCACACAGCTGCAGTTTAGTTAGTACTTTTCGAAATAAGTGAAATGCCTTGCCCAAGGGCATAAACATGGTACCATGAGTGGATTATAATTCAACATTTATTCAAGAGTCTCTATAGTTTATGCTTTCTGGTTAATATAAAATCAAGTAAATGGGAACCTTCCTGAAAATTGATATTCCTCTTCCCTGTTTTTACTTCCACATTATATAAACCACAAAAGTCAAGCACAGTGATTTGGTCAAAAAGTGGGCACAGCATCTTGGTTTTCTTTATACCTAATTACAAACTACAACAAACCAACAAAACTGACCAAATGCTATAGGAGGCAACTTTAATTTTCCTCAACACGAACTTTTAAGATATACAGTAGAGCAGGCTTATACTTTCTCATGAGTATGCACTAGAATACACAAAGCTAAAAGTCTAAAAGTGGCGTGTAAATCCCTGAAGTCACAATATATTTAGTTTTTCCACTGTAGTTTTCCATAATTACACATAATGTGCCATTTACCTGCCTTTAGCATTATACAACTGTAGCCATAATTGTATAATAGACTAATGCAGGATAAGAGCATCCCATTGTGAGGCTACCAGAACAGAGCACTGCTTCACACTAATGTGAAAGAGCCATTAAAAGTGTAAACACATATTTCTTAAATCCAGTTGCTAGGAATCGTAGTCCCAAAACATTAACAAAAGACGTCATGTTAAGTAAATATAAACAGTATAAGGCAGTAATACATCAACAAGAAGTTTAGCATCCACTTGAATAGGCTATAGCAGATTCAAAAGAATTTAAATGTCTCTGGGGTTTAAGCTGTTTTAAATAGCCATATTTAATCATTTGTTACAAATTCATTCTTTCTCCAAGGTCTAATTTTAATTATTTAGAAGATGCTAAAATAAGGTTTCAAATTTGACAACCATACTGTAAAAATAAGTTATTACACAGAGGATAGATGTGGTCTTAAACTACAAAAAAGGCTAGAAAATGTCTTTTAACAATTGAAATTTTTACAACGCACCAAATTTACTTAATAAAATGGTCTGATAAAAGTCAAACAAATCTATTTATCTATCTAATGGGTCAAGAGGCTCTGCTCTGACAAGTGCATACTGTTCTTGTGTCCTGGGGAAAGATTTTTCCCACCCTCCACAAGTATGAATGCGATGTGTGAGTGATTGGAAGTGGTCAGTCAGAGGGGCCGATGCCCTAGATTGGTCGCATCAGTTGATGCCAAACAGACGAACTGTGTTATAGAAGCAGCTCATCATCATCATGTGTGGAGGCCTAGTTGCAGGACCCTCCATGGGACTGGGGAAGGGGAAAGAGCACGTCTACTATAATGGTCTGTACTCAGGGCGCAGACTTTTCTGCTTAATCGTTGCTCAGGATTAAAATGTAATGCATAATTATTATTATTATTATTATTATTATTATTATTATTATTATTATTATTATTATTATTATTACTGGAATCATGGTATTTTAAGTGTGCTAATTAGATGTGAGACTATAACCTGAACACATTAGTAACAAGAGGCTATTTTTAACTAAAGCCATGACAGCCATGCTAACAGCTAAAGGGAGAACAAAGTTAGCAGGAGGATAATGAGCATAGTAAACCATTTGTCATCACAGGAAGACTGGGCAATCTAATTTTAACATGCTCACTGAATGGGAGAACACTTGTTAGGAAATTTGCGGTATTCATGTAAATGCCTACATGCAAATAAGCCTAAATAAGCCCATTCAGAAAGCTATTGCCTCTAACCTGATCTCCATGATCATACTGTGTGTTTACATACAGCATAGGCTATAGCTGTGAATTTGTCTGAATATTATAAATAATATCTTGTATATTTGTAGCAGAGTCTGGAGAGGGAGACAGAAGTAATTTTCATTTCTATTTTGTTGTGTTATTGTTGTACTCATAGTAGCAATGCATAAAGTGTCCGTTCTCCTGTCTACATTCCGAAGTCATCTACTAAGCCAATAACTTACTATAGAACATCTGAACATCCTTGTTCTATAGAATAACGATTGTCTTTAATTTTGACACATAATATGGATATGGTTAAAATGTAAAGCAAATGGCTAGAAATAAAGATGAAAAAGGAATAAATCATCCTCAACAAACAAGTGTGTCCGATAGTGATGAAGTCTAACTGATGTGGGGTCAAAGGTCAGCTGAATATTTTGAACGGAGGAAGGACAGCTGCACTCAACAGTCCAAACCGGATGGGACGATGACTCGGGTCTATGCGCTTGTCAGGAATTTCAAGGAATGGGGAGGGAGGTCTAAATTGGCCGGTCTGTCAACACGAGTACAGCAGGACTCCCTAACAACTAGTGTTAGTGCTCCAACCAGTGTTTTTGTGCTTTCTGGGAGAAGAGGTAAGTACAAGGACCTGTCAGAGCAGAGGGTATTTTAGAAACAGTGACAGACAAGAGCAGCAGCTCAGGGTAAACTCACCACACATGAAGTTACATATACAACTATACAAGTAAGGCCATTACAATATTAGTTTTAAACTATAATATGCTAACTGTTTTTAATGGCAACCACAATAAGGACAGAGGCAAGCTTTAAGTGGACTACACACTTAGTTGCTGAGAGTTAGATTTGCATAATAATTGTCAAATTTAATGCAACTCTGTACTGTGTCAGTCAAAACAATATTAATAAGGAAAAATCTGAATCATTTTAAAGAAGAAAATATAGTGTTGATGAATGCACAATAGTAATGTGCAAACATGTGGTCAGAATGGTGTGGCTTAAGTTTTGTAAGCCATGTTTCATCAAGCTAACTAATATGCAATAGATGATTATACTCTTATTGTCTTAACACAGATAACAGCAAAACCCAAAAAAAATGCAATCTGATTTGAACATTAATTAGTATGTTAATTTAAAAATGTGTTTTGAAGGAGAGCTTTTCAGTAGAACCATAATATCACAATGTTGCAAAAATGCACACAACTTTATACAAAAATGAATAAAGTAAACCATATGTAAATGACATTAGACGAGTTAGATTACACAACAAAGACCAAACCAATATCTGGTCTAGTGAGATGAGACACAGCTCTACCTAAGATAAATTATTATCTCTCCATATTCTGTCATCCACCTGCCCAAAACATCACGTCATACATTTATTAAATATGGCGGACATTAAACTTACCCAAATTGCTGCTTGTTTCTCCTCGTAATTGAGTCTATTATATTCCTATCAATCCCAGTCTGCACAATGCTCCTGTCTTGACACTATCCCAGCAGGACTGAGTCACAGACAGACAGACAGACAGTGGGGTGAGAGGAGGAGTGGGCGGGGGCAAAGTACAGCAGCTAAATTCCTCACTGGACACAAGGCCAAAAGGATACATACTACAGCTATAGTTCATACAGACACACTGACTGTGGATAAGGAGGAAGTGAATGGATTCAAATGGATTGGGTTTGGTGGCTGCATAATGATTTAGAGGAATTTACTGAATGGGATTAGTGGCTCTGTGAAATGAGACTTTCTGTAAGATGGTTACACAAAAATACTCTGTTCATAACACAGTCAACGATGATTCTATATTTTGCAATTGATGAGTAATGGCTTCGGTACTTGATCAAGTTCAGTCACAAGTAAACTACTGTTTGTCATAGTCTCCCATTTGTATAAAGATGTCATATATACACTGAGCCGGGTCTGAACTAGATTAAACCAGAACTAGACCTGGTTTAAACCAAAGTCAGGCTAAATCCATACCTCAGTGGCTAAACCAGGGTTAAACTATTTCTGAACCATGAAACTAAGGTTGAATCTGGACCAACAAGAACAAAAGCAGGTCAAGTCAGTGACTAAGCCTGAACTAAACCAACACTGGTCAGAATCTGGTGTGGAACAGTGATTCTCAAACCAGATGAACCACAGGGATAAAATAGCAAAATAGGTTTGAGACACCACAGGGACTTTACAAAGATGATCAAAGCATCTAATGTTCTAAAAATAGATAGTAATTTATGCAGGATCCTGAATCACAAAGTTTTGCTCTTTGCTCTGAGTTTTTTGTTTTGGAGCCTGGTGACCATCAAAGCACCAAAGCAAATCCTGGAGCATGTCAAATGACCAAGTTGTGATATGTGACGTCAAAAATGAGAAATAAATTGTTGACAGCGGTGGGGATTGCAGCATGAGTAAAATAACTGGAGCTTCAAACACTTAATGACCACTTAAAAAGGCCCAGGACCAGAATAGTCAGAATAGTCAGGAGCCAAATAAAGTGCTCTGGGTTGGCAGCACCTGGCACACTCTGGACAGATGGTTAAGAGGCTTCTAGTTGGAGACTACATTCACCTACGTCAGCATCTAAGTTAATTATTTTGAGGTTTCCCTGTGATGGGTGGAGTAGTCCAACTTGGATAAATTAAAAGGAATTCAAAAGTATTTCAATTAAGTAATTTATTCTTTTCTACCACTGACCACAACTGACAAATTGGTCTATGTGTGTTTTGGTTCTTCTTCACAGTAGAAGCTCGGACCAGAGTCCAACAGAAGAGGATATTTTGGTAACAAGAGACCCAGGAGCTGATGGCTGAAACAGAGCAGGTGGGGCTATTTCAGGATCTTGTGAGTACAACAGTTTAAACATTTGTTTGGACACAGGGAATTGTTACACTCAGCAAATATGTGTCACAGAAAAGGGCAGTGTCTCACTGAATCAAGAGATCCCACTGTGTATGATGCAACCACTATGACCTAAAAAAAATGCTACAGGGCAGTGGTCATTGGTCCCCAGATTTTTCTTGTACAAACTGATACAGAGCCTTCAATTATTTTGGACTGGTGGAAAGGGGCAGGGGCAGTGAAAACGCAGATTAAACCGCATCTGGACAATAGTTTTTGTATGACGCATCCTTGGACTAAATGAACCCATGTAAAATGCATGTTTATTCAGCCTGTACTACTTTGTTTAATCTTCTTGTGAAGTGAAGACATTGGACTTACAGACCAATGGGTAACTATACACATATGCCTCTGGGAAAGTGTAAAACATTTCATTTGAAGTCAAAGTCTGGTTCCAGCGTCACACTTCATTAGAGAATAAAAATATCAATCTTCTTGTTGACACACAGTTCTGTAACACACTCTAAATAGGCCTAAATTACATATTTAAAGAGAGTCTTGCATCTGGGATAAAGATTTGTAGAAATGGTAACCACATAAAAGCATAGCACTTCCCCTCTGTGCATGTCTATAAAACAAAATAGGAAGTAATTTCACTGAATTTTCCCAATAATGACTATTGTCTGATCTTCCTAAAACAGTAATGACAAAACAGATGGTATCAGCTTCCCGAATCATGGGTTAACAATTATCAGGCATGATTACACCAAACATTTAAGAAACAGGTGCACATAGGCAAGTAGGAGACACACATGTTGTCACTATTTGGAGGAGGTCATCGCCAAGTCACTCGTAACCGCAAATAAATAGATGCACGTTGCCATGGTAATTGTCTAATTCTTGGCTTACTCCAAGGAGACACCATGACACTAACAAAAACAGACTTTATCCTCCTTATGATGTCATACTGAGTAGCTCGAGACTGTCAAAACCAGCTGGAAAGCACCAAAAGAAGAGCCTAAAATTAAACATATCAGAAGAATAAAATGGATGATATCACATTAAGCACTTGTCCCATGGGTTATTCGAGTTTAGATCAGATTCAGTTTGAAGAAGTTACAGTTTATTGTTTCCCATGTATAAACACTGTAAAAAAAAAATCCTATACAGTAATACACAAAAACAATTAATTCTGCTGAGGAAAAAAAAAAAAGTGTCTTTGATGTCTAGAGTTAAATAGTTAAATAGACATAAACCTGAATATAGCTTCTTTATGGGGCCCTGTATACAACATGTGCCCACACCTGCACTTACATCACCTCCTTACAGTAAATATCACCAACTGGGAGATTTCCAAAGCCTTTCTCTAAGCACAATTATCAATCATCCTGCCACTGAGTAACTACAGATGGAGTTAAACCACAGAGCAGTGTTAGCCAGTGCTGCTATGAGCTACAATATGTATCCTTAGCTTCTGGGAATAACAATTAGCATGTGTGGTAAACTATATGGGCTATATGAGTCACAAGAAATAGTTTTATTGTTAGATCATGCAACAAAACTATCATTTTGAGATGGGCAATAGCAATGAAGATTTCAAGTTTTGGACATTTTACAGATCTGTTTTTTTCAGTTTGTGTGGGGCAAAATAGACTAAATAATGATTGATCCCACTTCCAGCTCCCACCCACGGCTTTTGCCACAAAAACTCAAACATGCAACATCTGTAGAAAATATGATGGACAGACTCTCGTGTGGGAAGACAGCAGCATACAAGAAAAGGCAGATAAGTTTGAGTTGAGTTCATTTGAAATAATTTAGAAGCCCAAGAAATAATGTCTTTAGATATTAGACAATGTTACAGAAAAAAAGTTTCAAAATAAGTCAGTGGGGATTCAGGTTCTGTCAAAAGCCAAGACTAAATGAGATGGTTTACTTTTATAGATCAAGAAAGACCAGCAAATGCCTTTTTTTTTTTTTTTTTTTTTTTTTTGCAAATATACCTGTGTACATTGATTTTTATTCTGTTGTATTTTATAGTGTATGTATGTATGTATGTATGTATGTATGTATGTATGTATGTATGTATATATATAAACACTGACTTTTTGGTTCTTTAGATATGAGATTTGAGTTTAGGCCTATGCTTTTCCTAACCAGCCTCCAGAGTAATATTTTCTCCAGTCCATAAAGCAGTTTTATATGGATGAAATCACTGTTTATTGGCGCAGCTTCCCTGACAGAGTGAACTCTTCGGTCTCTCCTCCTCAGCACAACTGTATCTCTTCCATCAAAGACACATGAGCCAGTCTGGACAATCCTCCTGTCTCTTGTTTTTCCTGCTGTAAATCTTACGACTCAGGTTGGCTTTGTTTAGGGAATGGTTAGATCATTTAAAAGTTGCACAAAAGTCTAGCACAGAGAAAGATATACATCACCAGTTTATTTCTAAGACAGTTGAACATGTGTGCAGCTGTTATCCTGTCCCATGAACATGGGAAGCAGGACACTGGAGTATTTTTATAGATCCCATTTGACCTCATAAAAACAAACATCTCTGTGCATGCACATTATTTTACAAATACATAGCTCCATAAAGAATAAAAATAAATAACTTAGGGGTAGGGATGGGACAATAAACAATAACACTGTTTATCACAATAAAAAGGGTAGAAACTGGACAATATTCGTTTATGGTACATTTCTTTTTTTCCAATTAAATTCACACTGACTGGATAATGATGAACAGACTCAGGTACATGCTAAATTTGTATCCTTTTACTAATCTTTGTGATCAGGGCCAGTACAGTACAAGAGCCTGAACCACTTGTGGAAGAGTGAGAATGAGTTGCTAACCCTCTTGAAATTCCTCTACTTCATTAGTCATTGTCATAGACGCCTTATTGGATCAGGCCGGACATCAAACACAAGATCTTTGGCAGCTGCACAAGAATCTGAAGAGCGAAGGAGAATAATGGCTCAAAATATCTCATCAAAAGATGGATTAGTGTAAGATGTGCAGACTGGTCATGGCTTATGGAGCACACTCATCCAACAGGTGCCCAGCCCACTGTTCAGCTGTGCAGAGGGGTCACATGACTCACAGGAACAACTGTACGCAATGGCAAGGAAAACACAGGTTAGGCTGTTTTGCTAGATTTAGCTCACATTAAACAAACTAAATTCACTTGATTGTAAATCTTGATTATAAAAAGCTAATAAATATAAATAATCCACAAATATGTTAACTTAAAATAGTCAAGATGAAATTTTGCTTAATTGAAACTATTAAAACCATATTCAATTTCCTCAAGCACTTAATTTGAAGACCATATGAGTGCAAGTTATTTAAACAGATTTATTGTGATTACAATAAATGTATAATATACATGAGGAGGACAGATGCACTCTAATTTACTCAGTTTTATTGCTTAGATATTTATATATGATTTTAATGAATGTAACCAGTCACAAGACATTGCTGTGGCCCAGTCTATTCAGTTCCATATGGCAGTGCATCCGGAAAGCTGCAAAAGAGCCTAACATTGAATGAATCACTCGAAATACAGCCTGTATGTCCTAAGTGGTCCAATGCAACATTAGAAGGGTCCATAGGTGAGAGCCACTGTAAAAGCACTAATAGTTTTTCATGGTTTTTGGAGATGGAGTACATGTGTGTTTACAGATGGGGTCAAACAGGACCGCTGACCCTATGTGAGGAAGAAAGGCCTTCTCGGTCCAGGACTAAGATTTATTGACTGGACTGGAGCATCTCTGTGTTGAACTTGTCTTGGATTTCGTTGCTCCTACTGTGCATGACTGCTGCCTTTGTCCACAGTAGACGTACTTCAAATTAAATCTGGCATTTCACTTCTTCAGCTGTCACTTATCCACTTACATAACGCTCCACAAATCTCATTTTTCCTTCACTCCTACTGGACACACTTCCTCTTTAGCCACTTACAGTGCACAGAGTGTATCAGCAACAGATTGACTGGTAAAGGTTTTTTTTTTCATGGTAATGGCCATTAAGTTCAGTAGGTATAATTAATAATATGAGAAATCATTGTAGAGAAGGTTTCAGCTGGAGTCATTTGGACACTTCTGTCTCTACACTGGATCACTCCACTAACAACTAACAACTATTTATTATCCAATTGAAATACTTCTCTACCAGGGCAGGTAGAGAAGTATTTCTGGCAGAATGTACAGTGATACATTCTGCCAGTAATTCTAATGCAACTTCCTATAGATTAGTATCTGGACAGAAATGCAGCTCATCATAAAATCCAACTGAAACATTGAAGCATTACCACTCTACCGTCAAACATCAACAATACACAAGACTCCAACCTCCTCTAGACCTTAGCGTCAAAGAAATACAGAAGCTAAGAAAGAAGCTAAGAGTTAATGTTTGACTGTACCCCCATCCTCAATGTGATGTTAAAGTTGTATAAAGGAATAAAAAAACATACACATGCATCTATGCATTGCTTAACTATTGCTTATCCATACCACAAAACTAATTTAAACCCAAGAAACTCCAACAATAACCAATATTATGAATTAGATATCCGTGGCAAATGGTCACATGGTCATATATTTTGAGACATTATAAAAAAACAAAAAACAAACAAAGTATAATTTTTCCTGCTTGCCCATGCATAGTAGGGACTGAACTGTCTCATCACTCAAAGATCAATGACAGGCATGGCTGGACTACACGGCCAAATGACGAACAGAGAAAGTTTCAACCTGTTGGGCGAAACCTCACACTCTGCCTTCAGTCCACAAAGGTCAAAGTTCAACACCAAGACTTATGCGTAAGACAGCTCTGATCGTCATTTACACTGCTCTGACAAACGCCACTGACGCTTGTCCCATGTCTTTTAAAGACAAGCACCTATTTAGTTCATTTAGTTCAACATTGATCTTGCAACATGCCAAACTTCAGCCTTCATATTTATTTATATGCAATTTATATTGCTCGGTTTCCAAGAATATTTTTAAGCAAACAGACTTTGTAAATATATTGTAGTGTGGTTTTCAGTACTATAAGCATGGAAATACACACTAAAACGTAATAAACTATAAATTGTATTAGTATTTACCTACTGTGGTGGCAAACACCTTTTTAGTTCAACATTGACTCTAGCGACATGCCAAACTCATTCTTTCGCATTTACATGTTTAATAATCAACTAGCTAATCAAATTAAGCCAACAAACAATTCAACTTAGCTATATTTTATCTACAATTCTAACTAGGCCTGAATTGTTCCTTGTTGGGTTACAAGGTACAAGTACACGGCAAACTGTCCCTCACATTTACATGCTTAATATCTGTCTCTCTAAATGTTTTCAGCTTCCAGGAATGTTAAGCTAACCAATTTGAGCCGTTTTAGACCAGGCACTTATTACTCCCTGCATAAGTAGGGAATGACAGCATGTTGGCAGCCTATGAATACAGAAGCAAGTGTGGGGCAGTTACAACATATTACACCATTTATACATTTATAGTAGAAATGGAAATCCTTTGGTATTATTGAAGACATTATGTAGCAAAATTGTCAGATAAAGCCCTAATTTCATGTTAAAGCTGCAGTTTTGAGTACAACTGTTGCCCCATGTCTTACTTTTATAAGGAAATGTAGTTCAACATTGATTCAGCAACATGTCAAACTCACTTTCTCACACTTACATGCAAAATATCTGTCTCGCTAAATGTTTTCAGCTTGCAGGAATGTTAAGCTAACCAATTTGAGCCATTTTAGACCAGACGCTCATTATTCCAGGCATAAATATGAAATGACATCATGTTGGCAGCCCAACCAGAGAGAAGCAGGTATAAAAATTTCTCCTCTTCCTCCCACTGAGATCAAATAAGCCTGGGAGGGGAACTGAAAATGATGGCTTTTCCTGCTCTCATCCAGGCAGTGAGCATTTCAGAGGCAACACGTCATGAGTCAGGAGTGGGTCACCTGTGATGACCTCATTTTACAGCTGCCGCTGTTTAATACAACAGGGAGGAAGGGCTACTGCTACAGACATTATCTACAAGGAATTAGCAGAGAAGGCATCTTTCACAAAGATGATGTAAACGGCTAAAAATAAACATAGTCATAACATTTCAAAATGTGTAGTGGTTGTAGTACTGAGGAGGTCAGGGGGATGAATTACTGGCACTATGACAAATAGTTTCTCTGTCTACTACTTCTACTTCTTGTACCAGCCAATTGTAGACCCATACCCATTTGGTTTGTGTTAACTCAAGAGTGTAGCTTAATCATGATCATCCACCCAAGTTTTGTCTTGGCCACATAAGATTGTTTTTTCACCACTTCAACACCTTTATAGTCCACTTGTGACCTCATTACAGTAATCACTGGACTGAAACCATCTACCTAATAATACCAATGAGTATGCATGTTTCCTATTGCATGATTCCATATTTTTTCAGTTCCCATCTAGTTCAAAGTTTAGCAGCAGCAGCAGCAGCAGCAGTAGGACTTGCGTGGCCACTGTCTCTCCTATATTAGCTCCAACTGAGAGGAGCTCATTTAAATTCAAACAAAGATATTATTATTGAGCACAAATTCCACTGTCTGTGGAATGTTTCTGTTGGAGACACAAAGCTGCAGAAAGGTCTTTGTAGAAAAAGCGTGCAGTCTCTCATGTTCTAGAAATTTCCTGTGTGGTTTGCACACTACATTTGAGTTACTCTCTAACTTCCCATTGCTTTTAATTCAAGTCGGGAGCTGCCCTTGTTTGCACAGCAGGCAGTTAGGGTAATAACATAGAGGATGCATCACACAAAATGCCTAAAATAACATGCTGAGCACACCACAATTGGAGGTGGATTTAGTCTGTCTGCGCATTCAAATGGTGCAAAATCACTCATCACGACAGGCAGCATGTCATAAGGGGTGTGCCTGCCTGCACGCCTAGACCTCCCACAAACTCCCATATTTATCTATGATCTCGCTAACAACTTAAAAAGCATTGTACCACTTGCCGCTTGCACATGTTCCCAAGTGCCTCATGCCAACCTCAAAACCAGCTTGCCTAAGCAAAAATGACCTCAGCTTTGAAAAATGCACAAATTAGACCCAGTTACAACGCATACTTGCACATCAAACTAACACCAGAAATGCATAATTAGGTAAAAATTATAGATATGGATACAGCAGGGAGCCTGAGGTCTTAAGAATAGTGGTATAAGATTTTCAGGACCAAGACAAATTGGCCCTGACCACAGCAGGCCACACCCAGCCCAAAAAACACCAAGAATGCCACTTGCGCAAAACCTGCAGCCAAAGTGCAATACAGTGAATGAGCAAAGAGGTGAGAAGGTACATCATCTAGTTGCTCTGGCAATGTGGCACAGTGGCTGAGTGGCTAACACTCATGCTTCACAGCAAGAAGGTTCTGGGTTTGATACTCGGGTCGTCCAGGTCTTTTTGGGCAAGATGGTTCTGATTTAATACCCGGGTCGCCCAGGCCTTTCTGTGTGGAGTTTGCATGTTTTCCCCATGTCTGGGTGGGTTTCCTCTGGGCACTCCGGTTTCCCCCATCAAACCTAAAAAACATGCACCAAGAACTACAGGTGGAAATTAGCTCTAGTGCTACAACCTGCACAATGCATCTCTCCTGTTAAGGTTAATGTATATTGTGCACTGTCCCTGTCTCTTAAATAAAATAAAGAAATAAAAGACCAGCAGGGCCATGGGCACTGAGCATCAAGTTAACTATATGGTTATTATAAATGTAAAAATGAAGAGCAACAAGTATGGGGATTTTATAGGCAATATACTGTATTAAAGAATATAAAGAATAGTGAGATCATTGAGTCAAGAGTACAGAAAAAAACAACTTTTTCTTTTTTCAAAATTATTTTTAAAATGAATTTTCAAATTTGACTTAAAAACATTTACATTTACAGTGCTTTCTCCACTCACAAACATCAGTGGAGAAAGTAGTACACCAGTAGTTTTTACTTTCTATTTTGCATTCTTTTTATATATATTTTATACACCTAAATATTTTCAAAGATTTATGACTGAAATAGTCCCAAACTATAATCATCTTTGATCAAGGATCAACAGAAGCTACAGGTGTTTTCCTGCTACAAGTGAAAATGCTGCCATCTAGTGTTGACATAAGCCTCTACAAGAAATCAAGTACTCGAAACAAACAATTCTGTGTCATTAAAATGCATCACTACGGTGGTCATGACGTGCACAGTACAAAACTAAATTCTTAATAATTAAATACAGGCATGTTTTATTCCACTGACTGAGTTCTGACACTATAGCTATCAGTGTTATGTTTAAATGTTTCTCTTGTTTGACTTTATTAGCTTTCTGTTTATCCCTTGTGTTATATAAAGCCAGCACTGCCACAAAGTCTGGGCTCTCCTGTTTCTCTGAGGTGAAACATGCTACATAGTACCTTCATGTTCCCTAGAAGGTGTGAGCAGATATGGAACCAAGTGACTGAAAATGCCTTGTCATTACATTGACTGCATGCCTGGCCTGGCTCCTGTTGGCCTGGGGACTATTTATACAGGCTGAGGACCTGCACAGGCCAATGGAGAGGAAACACTGGATCCTCATATCTGCCGATCAAATTATTATTTAATCCCAATAAAATAAGAGATAAAACCAGCAAGCGCCTGAATCGAAGCAAATTCACCAATTGGCAAATCACTGGACAAGTTTAATATAATGCAGACTGAAACAAGCAGCAAAGAGGTGTGTCTTACCAAAGGGCACAACAGCAGAATGCAAAAGTATAGCAGGATCCAAACCACCTCATTAGTGGGTTAGTATCTGAATTATTCATAAGGAAAAAAACAGGAGCAAACAAAAATCCAAATAGATTTTGTTAAGGCAATTGATGAGGTATGTCTCACTAGTAAACACACCAGGCACCTAATGGTGCGGCTCTGGAAACAAGAGAGGAGTGTATTTTTAGTTTCCTGATGAACTGTCCCAAATACCCAGGAGCTGCCACCTTGAATGGCGCAGAGCTGTGAGAGGCCCAGGTAAACAGGTAAACAGACTGCTCTCATACTGCACGTACTGTATAAACACAAACATTAACCAGGTGCACGGACTTTTAACACATGACTATATCACCTTTAACACTTTATCAGCAGCAGCAGCTCTGCTCAGACTCTAACACACTGTGACCTTGTCATTCACTTTCCTTGGACAAATGTGAAGTTGAACCAGTTTGTGAGCACTGAGAATCAGAATGTAGAACGCCTATTGAACAGCTATTGTACTGTGCTGTGTTCTTACTGAAATATCAGGCCTTACCTGACAAGGGGCAGAGGGTTTCCCATGACCCTGCACTCCAGGCGGATGGGGCTGCCCTCAGCCACTTCCTGGCTCTTCAGTTTGTGGAGGAAGTGTGGAGGAGACAGGGGTCCACAGGAGAGTGGAGCTCCGGGCTGTTGATACCGAACTGCAGCCGCTACTGGCCCCAGGGTCCCTGACAGAGGGCCCACAGCAGTCTGACTGTAGGGGATGTCTTGAGGGTGAGGGGGTACAGGGGGAATACAGGCTGAGCCTTGGGGGACGGGCCTCTGGCTCCTGGGGGACAGGTACCCACTGTCTGGAGAGGAGGAATCCTCCTCCTGCAGTTGCTCTGTGTGGGCTGTGCCCTTAAAAATGGAGGACAGCTCCTCGATGAAAGATGCAGCTCGGCTGCAGAACTCTGAGGCAGATCCAGAGCGCTCCGCCAGCTCCAGCCCCTCATGGACCAGCCGAGGTTTGTCCTGTCTGTACACTGGGGGAACAGGTTTGTGCCGGACCACCTTCTGCCCTGTGGCTTCACTGGGCACCTGTACAGGCCTGAGGGGGGCACTCTGCTGAGACAGGCCTTTGACTGGACTGTCATCAGGACAGGGGGCTTTGGTCTGGTGCTGGAGGCGTGGACTTGGGGTCAGGTCTACAGTCTGAGTGGGCCCAGGGAGAGCCTGCTCCTGGGAAAGGGGGGTAGGTCCTGGGTCCACAGATGTGTCTCCAAAGGCCTCCCGGGCCAGGTCTAGACTCAGGTTTATCTCTTCTGCGCTCAAAAAGGAAGTGAGGTCAGCAAAGTCTCCATCTCCAGAATCCAGCTCTGGTGTGGGGTCCATGTAGAGCTCTCCATCAGAGGAGGCCTCTGAGAACACCCCTCCATCCCCCTCCAGATGTCCCGCCGCTGGGTCTTTCAGCAGCACTGACATGGGGAGTGGCTGGTTCCAACTCCCGTCCTGCATCCTGAAATACACATGCCACATTTAGACAGTACAGTTCAGACTCAGTATAAAAGGGACACTAATAAACAAGAGCAGTCATTGGGCAAATATAGAGTACAGTATGGGTCAGTTGCTCTGGGCCAAAGCAGCAGCATGACTCAGTGCTGTCCCAACACAGATGAGGGGTATTAACAAAGGCTCACTTTGTCCGAGAGAAGAGTTAGTGTATTTTCGCTACGGGACTGTCACAGTGTATTTTTATAAACAAAATCACAGCTAAGAAAAGGCACAGTGTAAATGTTTTGCACTTGTTAATGATCTATCTACAATCATAGAGGTGGGAATGAGTTGGTTCCTCAAAACAGACAGGGATAAATGTCATTTACTACAGTTGTCACTGTCTGAGTATTAGCACAAAGACTGATAGGTGATTCGCAGCAGCCACAGTAAAAGCATGAATGGATGAATGAATCAAACAACAAATAAATAATAATAACTGCTAAGAAAATAAAACACATAAGAAAATTCATCCTCTACATTTGATCCATCCTTCAATCCTACTACAACCTGTGAGAAAGTGTATACTCTCACCGTGAGATGAGAACAAAGATCATTTAAATAGGGTTTTTCTCATATAAGAAATACTGTACAATTAGTAGTATACATTGTATTTTATCTGTAGTCATATGTTAAATATACAGTATATGTAGTCTAATCATAATGTGAATGCAGAGGTGTTGATATGTGCAATGCAAAGCCACACTTGGAGCCTTATGGCGTCCTGAAGACCAGCTGTTGTTATTTTTAATCCCCTGGGCAAAGTTTCACAGCAGCAGCACAACCCAGCCCTGGACCTGTCTTTGAACCAGACCCAGGTAAAACCAACAAAGACCCAAGAGTTTAAGGCACTCAGGAAGTGAAACTAATACTGTGTTCTTCAAATGGGCTATTATGTCCAGGGAAAATAACACTGTAGTACAGATTAAATATGAACGTGGAAATTTGTCCAAAGGCTTTATGCTTTGATTTTCTGTTGTGGGAAATAATGGGCAGATTTTTTCTGACATAACAAATAAATCCTTCAATACTACCAGAAAGAAGCTTTAGTTTAAATCTTACAACACCATATGACCTTTACAGAATGCCATATCAATAACTTCATGTGTCTGTAATAAAGAATTAAGTATAAATGATATAATGGGTATGTATGACAGGTCAACGTATCAACAACAGAGCCTCTAAAAAACATTTAAACACAATGAAACGGACATGGACAAAATGATAAAAATCTTACCTTGAATTTTTCAAACAGTAAATCCACCAGTTCCCTGTTTTTTTCTTTGTCTTGATAAAATAAAAAAGAGGCCGAACTCACGCGTCTCTGCCCAGAAGAAGAGCCTCGTTGGTGGGACAGTCAGCAGGCTTATACGGTCCAATTGCGTGGTGCCTCTGCAGTGGCCCGCTGTCCCATCTGTCTCGGTCTCTAACTTCTCACTGTGTGAAGCTATATTTGGCCCTGGCTCAGGTTTCACAGCCAGAATATTGGCAAGAAGACAGTCGTTAAGGTAGTCTTGCGGAACAGAAGCCATAGCAGACATTTTAGTATTCATAGTATTTTTACACAAACAATAATTAACTTGCCTGAATGAAAAACAACAGTGGTGTGATATTTTTTTCACTGTACACATGTTATTACAAAGTCTACAAACACTGAGAAATCAAATTGAATAGCCATTTTAACTGTGTAGCTTATTTTATTAATTAAGACATGTAGCATGACGGTATAGTTAAAGAAGCTTGTCACATTAGCTGAAGTGTCCAGCACTGTTGACCCAGTGACCCCAGACCACCCACTTATCTGTCATAGCGGGAGAAGAAATGCTATTATTACATATATTACATGCAAAATTAATAGGGTAGGAAAAATCAACACGAGTTAGCCTTTCCCCCGGGGATAGTGACAAAGACAGCTCAGACTAATGCCAAAACACAGGCTTATAAAGAGGACCATGAAGCCTCACTGCATCACTGGGTCTATTTCTAGGCCACTATCACATTTTGTGAGCTCTGAGCTATTCTGGTTCTTTCGTCAAACCACTGATAATAGTTAAGTGCCACTGATAAGACGGTAAAGAATTTCAGTAATCATTGTAGTCTGGAATCTGTTCACTCATGAACAAAGATGTACAGTGATTATATTGCATATTGCACATACATAACCGATACACTTGTCAGGTTTACAATCAAAAAATATTCCTAATGTATTCTTAATCCTATAATCAACAATGTTAAATAAGTAAATGAAATTAAACGTTTATTTTGAGACAGGGATGTATTCAATTACAGAGTTGTCTCGGTGATCTAGTGTTTATCAGGTATTTATTTAGTCTGGCTTAATTATTATATCAGTTTTTACAAGTAGGTGTGAAAAGTTTAAAAACTAATATAAAGTGACACTGGCACACATTAAAAAGATAAAATATGTTTCGCCATTTCGCCAACCATTTTTTTTTTCTTTTTATAAAAGCCTTTATAGATTACATTCATGAATTGTGGTGTCTACTTTCATCGGTGCCTTACTTACCGTACGTTTCAAAGTGTGTTATGTTGCAAATCTGAAGTTTATGCTTGCTGGGTTCACTCATGTGTTCACCAGGTGAATTTATTTACACTCAATTATTTACGCGTTGCTTTTTGCGCTGTATGTCACTCCTGGCTTTCCGTCGAAACGTAGTGATTGGTCTGAGAAAAAACATGGCGCCATCCGCGTAACGAAAAAAAAAACAACACAGCCTAAACTGAAATAAATAAGGCGATTAAGAGTTAGTGAAGGTTATCGCTTGTTTTTTGTCGTCTTGCCGCTGTAAGTCTTATTTACACGTTGTACTTACATATTTCAGAAGCTAGCTACAGTTTATTTCTGACAGTAACGGTATAGTGTTAGCAATGTGCAACTGGCACCTTTAAATAAAATAGCCGCTTTGCAAAGATCCAAACATTTTACTATTTACCTCTGAAGTGAAAATAATGTAAAGCACTTACAGAACATTACTTACAAGTTTAACCAAATTCCAATAAAAGCCAAATTTGTTCGTCTACATTAATTTTGCATTACATTTTTGACGAAAAGAAAATGTACGTGCCATGTGGTTGTTTACATGTACCTTATAAGGTTGTAGGCTAGTGTGTTTAAAACAAACAATTAAATTGTGTGTACATTTATAGTTATTCTTTTTGTTTATCTCTAGTAGTGTTGTTACATGTATAGGATAAGATAATCCTTTGTTTGTCCCACAATGGGGAAATTGCAGTGTCACAACGCAAGTTACAGAAACAGAAGGAAAATAAGAGCATGCATCAAAATCAAGATAAATAATAATAAGGTATTATAATTAGGAATAAGTCAAGTACACAATTGCTGTACTTATTGAATCTAAAATGAAAGCGTTAAAAAGTTAACCTACACAAAAACATTTTCTATTTTTCAGCAGACACCATGCCTGCTTTTCGGCAAGTGGGAGAGAAGCAGCTCCCCAACCCTGTGCTGTGTATGGCTTGGTCTCCTAAAAGAGATCTAATTGCACTTGCCAACACTAGTGGAGAGGTGAGAGTGAATGGTTTGGCCTGGACTATTTTTCTTATGATACTTACTCTGTTTGTGTAAATAGTTGCTCCTCCATCGCTTGGCTAGTTTTCAGCGAGTTTGGAGTTTACCACCAAGTGAGTACACAGGGAAGGACATCACAGCACTAGCCTGGAGACCTGATGGAAAAAGTAAGACACAGTTATTGCCTTAGAAAAGATACCTGGTTTGCCAACTCAGACAGACTCTTAAGAAAATAAACAAAACATTTTTCTTGCAGTACTCGCCTTCAGTCTTGGGGACACAAAGCAGGTGGTCCTCTGTGGTGTTGAAAAGGCAGAGATCCTGCATGTGTTTTCTATACAGAGCTTGGTGACTTGCATGCACTGGATGGAGGTGACAGAAGAGAACAGGTAAGTGCCATTGTTAACACTATACATTTTGCTTTGTCCTAGAATTATTTTGTTGTTATTTTGTCCTAGTGCACTGACTACCTTTTACAACTCTGAGGATGAATCTGTACTGTTCTTGCCCAAGTTGCCATCGCTTCCAAAGAGGTAACAACATCAGTGTTTTCACCTGTATTTATTGTAATGATTATAATGCAGTTGTTTTTATTCAGTTACAGCACAACATCAAAAATCTTCAGGTAAGAGAAATGGTATATTGACTATGTACAAGTGAGAATAAACCACATACTACATAAGCTGTGTTTTTCCCATAGTGAAGAAAAGTCAGATGAAATCACAAATCTTCTGGGAGAAGTCAGGTAAGCACTGTTTTGTTCCCTTAGCAAATAAAACATTATAAGAATTTAAATAGATGTCGTTTGTGTGTAGACTCAACATACTTGTTCTTGGAGGAGACGGTGGCTCTGTAGAGCTTTATGCCTACGGGATGTACAAGATTGCCACTGTAAACGGAGTAAGTAATAATTGGTTTTCACTTGCTATTAATCAAGTTTCTTAACAGTACTTTTTTTTTAGCAAAACGCCAACATTAAAACTCTCCTGGATAATGCTATAATATAATAGTAGTTTAATAGTATAATCTCCAATTCATACATGCTGTTGAAATAATGCTATTTCCCAATTGTGGGTAAAAAAAATGTATTCTTATCTTACAATATTACAGATTTCAGGAACATGCCGTAGCCTTGGTCTGTCTAGTGATCTGAAATCTCTGTCCATCATCACAGAGGTGAGATCGGCTGACAACAACCCAGAGATCTGCTATTGTCAGGTGAGGATTTTTTACATTGAAATATTATTCTTTTGTGTTTTTTTCAATATATTCAACCAAGAAACTTTTTTGTCCCATAGCTGGACACGGGGCTGCTGTCTGACTGTTTACCGGAGGTGACCAGGATGGCTCGTAAGTTCACCCACATTTCCACTCTGCTCCAGTATCTGCACCTCTCTCTCAACTGCATGTGTGAGGCTTGGGACGACATCCTGATGCAAATGGACCATCGGCTCACCAAATTTGTCCAGGTCTGTTGTTTTACTTAGGTACTGTATGGTGAATAAATGAAAAGTGATCACAGTTTTGTTGTTTTGGTCATGTAGGAAAAGAACACAAGTACTCAAGTTCATGATGAGTTTCTGGAGTTGTTGCTTTGGGGGCAATCAAGGTGAAGATGGATTTTTTTTTTTATTTATATAGAGATGTTGTAATACCCAACGTGTCCTCTAGGTGGTAGCCATATGTCTCTTATAGTGAGTTTGCATAAATGTTTATGTCATGTATGTTTATTTTATGCAGCCCTGAGCTACAGGCGCTCCTCATGAACCAACTCACAGTCAAGGTGAGACTTTAGAGCAAGTTGAAATTGAGTGTTTTATGCAGCAACATTTCTTTCGTTTAATTTGTATGGTTATGGTAGGGCCTAAAGAAGCTGGGCATGTCCATTGAGTCGTCTTACTCCAGCATTCAGAAGCTTGTCATCAGCCATTTACTAAGGTAGGGTTTGATGGTCATTGCACAGTGTCTTAAAATAAAGTGAAACTTTTAAAATACAATTAACACCTAGATTTTGAAACTTTTGGAATATTCACTTTGATATCATTTGAAGGAGTCATGGCTGCACTAAGAAAAAAATGGTCTTTTTCTATCTGTAGTGGCTCTGAGGCGCTGCTGTACCACCTCAGTGAAGTTAAAGGGATGTCTCTTTGGAAACAGAAGTTTGAGCCTCTTGGGTTGGATTCAGCGGCCGTAGAAGGTATAATTTGACATAAATTAAATAAACAATTTTTGTGTGGAATGTAATATACATAGTTTGTGCTTTCTTACAATTAGGGGCAATTACAGCTGTGGGTTCATTTTCATTAAAGGCTAATGAACTTCTACAGTGAGTAAAAACACAATTTACAATTATATGATGATGAAAATATACTGTCTAGTTATGGTTCATGTTTTTTCTTAATGGGTGCTCTTTGGTATTTTGTTTTATAGGGTCATTGACAAAAGTATGAAAAACTTTGCAGCATTTTTTCGATGGCTGTATGTGGGTATGTAGGTGATAAACTGATTGAAGCATTCCAAAAAATCCCCAAGAAGTAACGTTTGTATTTTGCTGTTGGTAACTTCCCTATAATTTATTTGATTTTTCTACAGCAATGCTGAGAATGTGTGAGGAGCACGTGCCTCCTGAGCTCAATAAGGTACTGCCTCTGTTGTGTCACAGATTACTGTAAACACCACTTCACACAAGGTAAATTGCTTTTAACTGTTTCAATGCAGATGACTCAGAAAGATATAGCATTTGTTTCGGATTTCCTGTCTGAGCATTTCAGCGAGGTCAGTGTTTGTATCAGTGTACTGATTAATTGATCACATTAATATTATCAACAAGTCAAATTGATAGATACAATGCTATCTGTTTGTACAGAATAAAGAACTTTTTGATAGAAAAGGGAAATACTTTAACGTTGAAAGAGTTGGTCAGGTATGTAAGCGTTTATCAATAAATGTTAATGTAGTTTGTTTTTAGAAAATATTTTTAGTTTTACACAATATTATTCGGTTGTTTACAGTACTTGAAGGATGAAGAGGAGGACCTTGTGTCTCCACCAAACACAAAGGGAAACCAGTGGCTCAAGTTTTTACAAGAGAGCACACACTTAAAAGGTGAACTTTGATCTCTGCAGAATCATAATTTGTAAACTACAGCCAAAAATATATACAAATAAACACTGGTAACATAAACAAATTTTCATTCTTTAGAAAGCCCGTTGCTGTTTCCTTCATATCCCCAAAAGTCTCTGCACTTTGTCAAGAGAATGATGGAAGGAGTTATTGAGCAGTGTCTACAGAAACCTGCAGTAAGTTTGCCTGTGCTTTGATAAATCACCAATGTGAAGAAAAAAGGCTAGATATTATAAGATTACAAAATCCACAATACACTATGTGTTTCTTTGCAGGAAGTTATTGGAAAATCCATACATCAGGCTGTCTTTTTGCCTCTTTACAATGTGCCGGAAAGGTAAGATTATACATTTTTTACAACTTCAAACATTTATTTATTTTTACCATTTATTGTATTGCTTTGTTCCATTTAGATCTGTGCAGTTTTTGAGTGTATGTAACATGTTTTGGTTTATTGGTTATTACAGTTCAGAAAACACTCCACGTCTGTTTGAGCTTCCATCTTTGTAAGTTACAAACCTGCCCAATTTTAATTACATCTAAATGTCTTTTGATCCTCAACTAAACCTTGTCTTTGACCTGTAGGTGGAATGACAAGAAAGCCAAGATTCACAATGTTGTTTTCAGCATGCCAGAAATTTCACCGTCCAAACTCTACCTACTAAGAAAAGCTACTGACCCACACAGGTAGGTAGGAGTCACTGATCTGTAAACTTATTTTTGATAGGATTCAGTTCATTAGTTACCCCATTGCTTGGAGGAATAAATAAGTTTTTCTCACTACATTTTTCCTTTGCAGACATATTGCAAACAGTGTAATGTCCATTGATCTTAGCCACATACTGGACAATGTGGACGATGACAATGCCACAGTACAGTAAGTAAGAAAGGTGTAACAAAGGTTGTGTTCGCTCTTTAGAGCCTATATTGGACATTCAGAGATAATGAAAGAAACATCAGCACTGAAAATCCACAAATGATCCCTGATTGTAAATAATAATAATAATTTTATTTGGGATTAGGTCCACAATTATATCCTAAAGCTGCACTATATCACTTCTTTGATGGAGGGCTGGCCACCTGCTTGTCTCCATGGACATATTATAGTCTTGCCTGTTTGGAACATTCTAGGCAATGCAACTTTATGGAGACAATACGGAGAGTTACACAGTGCACCATTTAAAGGGCTCTGAGAAAGTTGTTCCATTATTGTGTTAACTGAATGATGATACCAAACTTTGTCAGGCTTTTTGTTTCAAAATCAAAATACTGTTGGGTCTTGTTTTGTTTTGTAGTATTTTATTATCCCTGTAGGGAAATTGTCCTCTGCATTTCACCCATCCTTTCAGGAGCAGTGGGCAGCACATGGGGCACCCGGGGACCCATCTCCCCGGTCTTGTTGCTAGGCTTGGTCAAGGATTTTACCTATGGTGCATGTTTTGGGTTGATGGGGGAAACCTGTCGTTAAATGTATTGTCTTTTTTAGTTCTAGTTATGTGTACAGTTGCCTGGATGCTCGTTTCTATGACGATGAAATGTTAACCATAGTCTTGCGAGAACCAGAGGGAGAAAACGGGAGGCGCATTCTGGCTCAGCTCCCCCTCGCTTCCACTCTGAGCTGTGACACTAAGTTTATGTGGGAGCCCAACAAGAGGTGTGTTTTTGTCACAACATACGATTATATACAAACATGTAAAATATAAAAATGTAATGTGGTGAATACGTCATGTGTCTAGGTTGGATCAGCAAACCAGTGCAATCCCGTGCCAAGGGATTGTGTTGGGAAACCAGTGGCGGGAGCTTGAAAACATGAAGGCTCAGTTTGTTGCTGTGAACGGAATTCGTAAAGTGGCCTGTGTGGTATGTCCTCCTTGACTTCATTTTGTATACTCAGGATGTCTGCCTTTGTGACTCAGATCAATAATGTAATGAAACCCAAAGTTACTGTTCTGTAATTTCTCTGCCAACAAATTAGTTAAAGGAATTACATTTTAAATGACTGACACTTCTCTTGGCAGCTGAGTGCAAACCTCCGGCACATCCGGGTTTTTGAGATGGATGTGGAAGATGAGGATGACGAAGGAGCTGATTCTCAGAATGTAACCGCTGAACAGGACGTCCTGGAAACAACCATGTCCAGCCAGGGACAAGAAGAGGAGGAAGAGGGTGCAACAGCCAAGGACCAGACTGAAGAGAGCAGAGGTCTCAATGCAGAGAATAAACTGGAGTCAGAGGAATCACTTGAACTCTCTTAACACCACCTAATAGTTTGTTACATTGTGGTAAATCATTTGTAAATTCAAAAGAACTACAATAAAAGATTCTAAAAATAAATGTTTGTAAAAAATAAAGAAATATATTTTTGTGTATTTACTAACATATTTTCTGTTGTATTTAGTCTTCTAGAACTTATAGCTTATTAGAATATGAGATACAGGGCACAAATATACTGTGACTGTAATATTTTACGTTTTTAGGGCAATATACATGAGCTATTGCTTGTGGGTAGCTCAATGATGCTGTAACCAAACGGGCAAATGCCAGGCTAGTGACGTGTGCGCGTGAAAATAGGTGTTGGTTACGTGCGCGCGCCCGAGCCCCGGCGCGGTGACGTGCGCAGTCCGCCGCCTGTTGGTCTTTCTCACTTGGTGACGAATATTATGAAAATGGCCTCGACCCTGAGCACCAAGAACCAGAGAAGATGACGGTGTTTAGTGTTTTAAGTGAACTCAACAGCGCCGTGTCTTCACTGAAGACGTAGAGGAGACATAAGAGAGCGGAGATACAGGGCTGTGGGCAGAGGAAAGAAGAGGGCACATCGGAGCGCCGCATATTTTCGGTGTGCTGAGGGAAGCCACTATGGAGGATATCAACTCAAATATCAACGCGGACTTGGAGGTGCGGAAGCTCCAGGACTTAGTGAAGAAACTAGAACAGCAAAATGAGCAGCTCCGGAGCAGGTCCACGATATTGTCTTCATCTGGAGGGATGTCAGGGGGCCACAGACCGCTGAGCGCTGGCTATGACTCGCCCCTGTCAGCGGGGCTAGCAGCCGGGCTGGCCGGCTACACTGGGGTGGGGTTCGGCGGACTGGTGGAGAACAGCCGCTGCCTGAGCCCCAGACTGTCGTACGATGGCATCAGCTTTAGGAGGGCATACGACAGTGAAGGGGCCACCGGGGCCGCTCCTCTGTCCAGCAGGAACTCACTGTATTCAGAGACAACGGGAGGGTTCAATGATGAAGGCGAAACATCAATCTTAGACGAAGTAGACATCTTAGACTTGGAGGACATGGACTGTCTGCACGAGGACGAGGACAGCTGGTGAGTGACAGGCTTGTCCCGGGAGGTGTCTGGCGTTTACAGCCGTGTCTGTGCTCAGGACTGGGTACACTATCTGGGCACAGCTGCTATAACACTACTACTACTATGCACATTTGGCATCAAACTTCTCTGAAACGTGAGCAAGTATTATTATTGTGTTACTGACAGGGGGAACCTCTTCACTGCTTAAAGATGATCTCACTTAGTTGTACACCAGCCTTATATCTCTTATCTTGAGTACATTTGTGTTTATTTGTAAGCCCTCAGCTGTTCGGGATCTTATCTGTTGTGTTGTGACAGATTGCTTGATTTGTCATGGGAGCCAGGGGTGACAGGAAGTTGGTGACTACAGTTCTGCAGTTAGAAGTGAAAGTAGTTTTCCTGCCTTGCAGCTCATGTGAGAGGTAGCTCCTTGGTTATTTCCCGCCTGTGGATTTCCTTTACACACAGAGAGGGCTGATTGGCACAGCTACAAATGCTCTGCAGCGAGCAGAGCAAAAACGGCAGTGACAGCATCTCATCAGGCAGAGTTAAGGCTTTTGAAAAGCGTCAAAAGACTCTTCTCTGCTATGGTATTTGGGAAACCACTTGGATAGCCCATTACTGGAGTACTTTATTCTCTCTTATCTTGTCCTTCTACCAAAGCAAATTTTGATTATGATACATTACATTATCTTAGACAGTGATATACTGTCATATTTAATGATTCTCAGTAGTTAGTTGAACTTTAACCCTGGATTCAACTAGGGTGAAAAGTTTCAGTCTTGCTTTTAGTGTTTATATTTTTGTTGTTTCGAGTTGAGATCCAGTTAAAGTTCTTTGCGCTAGTTATGGCAGTTGATTTTCAATCCACTTTAGTCTTTCTCTTTTCTCAGTTTAGTTTCTCACAGCTCCTATTATGGAAAACTGTAAACTAATCCAACTTCAACAGTAGCAGCTACTTCTTTGTGCTCAAATAAATGAACTTGTTTTTCATATTATTTATAAACTAATTATGTCCAAAAGTAGTTGCATAACTACAATTTAGCATACACAGAAGCTGAGATTTGAGAAACGCTACTTGAGTATATTTGCAGGTTTTGCTGAACTGTGCAGCATTAGTTTGGCTTTTCACAGATTTCCTTCAAAAGCATAATCCTAAAGCCTCTCACAGATTTGAGCTCCTGTGTTTACACTGAAATGAGCCGCAGACATATCGACTTTGGTGGGGTTGGACGAGGTAGTTTTCTGCTACACTGGGCAGCTTAGGTTGACGAGGGCCTTTGTTACCGGATTAGAGGCGTGTTATCGGCCCTTCAACAGAGCCTTGGTTCGATTGGTCTCTTTTACGACCAAGACAGGACGCTAATGGGCCCGAATGCACTCAAAAGACGGAGCTGATTTATTCATTACATTGAAGAAAACTTTTGACACACGAGGGTCAAAGTCATCTTGTAAAAGAAGAGGAAACTTCACTTCTAAAATGACATCTAATCCAGCTAGACAAGGGTGAAGTCAAGGGGTATTTTATTTATATTTCTGTCCTCCTTTGGGTTAGTCTTTCTTTAGAACTACTACTACAGCAAGTGCGTAGTTCCATTTAAGATCTGGTTTAGCTTAAGTTTAGACCTATTCCTCTTTTTAGACCTGGTTTAGATCTGGTGATACTCAGAAGAGCAAATTAGTGTAGATTACTTGTTGTTGTAGCAACAGAGTGATGAGAAAAGTCAACAGCCAAAATGCTGGTGGTGTTGCCAGATAAGGATATCACTTTAAACATGAACAGACATTAATTCTGACTTGAAGGGCCCTTTAATTCTGGGCTTTGGGTCTGTGATAAAGCTTCCACATTGTTTGTTCCATCTCATTCCCCCCTCCCACGCTTTTAACCCGCTCTGCCTCTGCCCCTGGATCAGATCTGGATCAAGGATTACGCCCTAGTGCCTGGTCTGTGCCAGCTTCTGTTACAGACTCCTGTAATCCCAGAATTATCTTTTGACCAGATTTTAAACACTGCCCATTCAGGAGAGGCAAGCTATATACCAGGTCTGCACAATACTCATATTATGGTCGTATTGGAATATAAGTAACAGTACTCATAGAATTCTATCCATGGTACACTCAGCAATAATAATAATAATGGAAATATTATATATGGACCCATAAACTCGCCACTTTGGCCTGACTATACTTTCCTGACTATACTTTGGAGTATTCACAAATTTTGACAATGTTGTTTTAACCTGACTACAATATGAATACAATACCTGCAACAATTTTAATATTGCAACAATGATTACTATAATCTATAGTGCTATACTATACTACATACTATACTGTACTATAATAAAGTGCATTTCACATATTTGCAGACATTAGTTAAGTTTTTTTCATTTCATAAAAGTTCAATAACAGAGTTTTTCAGATCTTGAGGGACCATTGCTGTGATGCTGATCCACATTGAGGTTTTGACTGTATTCCCTGTCCCTCCTGTCTGGGATGTGTTGTGTTTATATGAGAAATGCTACCTCCCAGCTGACAGCTGCTGACTCAGACCTGTTTCAAGCATAAACACAAACTCATACACTACGTTCAGATCTGTCAAATGAGTAGAAAGGCAGAGTCACATTGGAGAGTTGTATCAAACAGTGCTGGGCTTTCATCCTCATCTGAGCACTCTGACAGCTGTAATCAATGAGGCTGAGTTAGCACCTCCAACGCAGGCTAAAGACACTGCAGCAGATCCAGGGTGGTCCTCATGAGTAGTGCTTCAAAGGAAACTTTTAACTTTGAAGCACTACTCATGAGGACCACTATTACTATTTTAATCAGAGGAAAAGCTTTTGGTTTACTTTGTTAAAGGATCACATTGAATGGAACATTACATATTCAGCTTTTATGAATGCAAATGTCCAATATGTGCACTGCTAAACTTACTGACACTTAAGGATGCACTAGCTTTTCTGGTGGAGGGTCCACCAACAGCTTGACTCCATGGAGATGGTATTGCTTTGCCTAGAATGTTCCACAATTTTACAAAATGTATCCATCTCCAGTGGAGACAAGCAAATTATGCTACCAGGCTGAGTTACGGGTCACCGGTCTCATTTATGAAATGTTCTGTGGGTTTATGACTAAAAGTGTTCACAGACAAAACACAAACTTCTACAAAATCTCGGAAAGCCCCCACACTCACAGTTTCCACAGCTGCACCTTTTCATATCAAGTTGTCTTTTTTTATAGCCCACATGACACACGCGAAACATTTTGATTTGATGCTTTATCACTGAGGGCCCAGATCTGTGGAGGCATGAGCCCTCTTACAGTAAGAATGTAGGCAAAGCAACAACATGGACTCTTATTCCATTTCATGTTTATATATTTTATATAATTTATAGTCTAGCCTATGCCCTCACTCAGCTCCTCTTCTTTGTATCTTTCAGGTTATATGAAGCCAAACTGAACAGCCCGCTACAGAAGGCCTTGAGTCCCATCGTGTGGTGTCGACAAGCTTTGGACAACCCCAGTCCTGAGATGGAGTCAGCCAAACGCTCCCTCATCCACAGACTGGACCTCTCCATGTCAGGTATATAGCCTATATACTATTAAACTTGCTTTATTAATCTATATGAGGGGTTTTTAGATTTTTCTAATTATTACTTGGTTTGGTGGGATAGTACCTGTGGTAAATTATTTTCATATAGTTTTAGTGGCAGCTAAGTGACAGTTTGTGGGGAAAAAAGTGCAAAAATACAAATTCAACACCAAAAATTCCACTTTCAAATGCAGGGACAATTTACTCGGAAGGGAGGCATTTTTTGGCAGTTTTAACTTTTTTAAATTTATAGACTTTTTTAAAGTTATAGAATTGCCTCTATGTCATATCTGCTGCCCATGTCCAACCAGGAAGTCAAATTATAACTCAAATTAGTTGTCTGACTTCACGATTCTATTTGTTCACTAGCACTTGGGAACTAATTAAACAGAACTACCTGAAGTTATGACATTTTAATGGGTCAGTGTGTTACAAACAGTTTTCTGGTGGTTTTATTGTGTGTGTAAAATATAACACTATCTCATTTTGTTATGAGTGCCAGCATGTATGGCATTTTGCACTTTTCTTATTTTATGTGTGTAGAGAAAAAATAATAAATGAAAAAGTAAAATAATTATCTAAAATTCTTAACCAAACCTGATGAGCTTGCTATTCGTAAAGCCCTTTTATTGAGCCCAAGGTGTGTCTGTGGTATGGTGATTGTGACTCACTGACTGGAGACTCCATTGAGATGACTTCACCGGACGACAACAAAGTGAAACATTACAATAGTCTGCCTACAGCTCCAGCCTCGGGGCTCACAAAACACTCAACCAGCTGTGTCTGCTCCAAGCCTGGAGAAATAGACAGGTTCAGCCAATGCCAGATCAGTGTGAACAAGGCTTTTTGAATATTTTAATGGTGAGTTCACAATTGCATACTCCACATCAAAAGTGGGACTAATCTGGGAACCAAATATAGGAGTAAAGCAGAACCAAACCTTGTTTATATCAGGACTAAACCAGGCTTAACTTTGTCATTGGTGTCTATTTGGCTATTGTGTTGGTCGATAATTTTACAATATACAGTACAATTATTTGTGCTTGAAGCCCAGGGATATGGTGCATAGATACCAGAGAACAAACGCATATATTGAAATGCATATATAGAATATAGTGAATGGCTTGTCTTTGGTGAGTTCATGTGGAAACTATTGCGAGTCATGGTGGGACACAAACGGCTGAAGCTCCACACAACGTCACAGAGTCAAGTCCAGTTTATTTGTGCTCAGTCTAAATCAGTACAATGCCAAAGAGAACTGCAATGTGACTGGTCTTAAGAAATAAATCTATGATGATTAAAACGTCTGTTGAACGTCTTCCACACGTGAAAATTTTGTATTTTAATATTATGCTGGCAGTTTTTTGGTTTATTTACTAATAATAAATTGAGAAAATATAAAACTGAAAAGTAGTTTGTGATAATATGACATTGGGGTAACATCCTTGCAGGCTAGCATGGGAAATAATTATACATTTCAATTGATAATATGGCAAAAAGCCATATTTAATCAACTTTTTGATCATATAAATTGACCTGTAGTAGTATTTTAAGGAACTTTTTTATAACCAACCAGACATGTTTTTTTGGAAAAAGTTGCCAAACCGTCAGATGACATTACTTATCACTTTCTAGTAATTTCAGTAATAGTTTTCCTCCTGCCAAAAAAAAAGTGTGACTTCATACAGCAGACATTGTGTCATCCTTCATGTTGTCTTGTTGAGGACTTTAGCACTTGTCATTTTTTAGATTTGTGTGTCCCTAATTTTAGTTCCTCCTGAGAAGAGCTGGTCTCAGGTCCTGGTCTAAACTGAGCCAGGTCAGTCCTGTTTTGACAGAGGCACGCTCATGTGACTCTGGATCATGTTGACCAATAGGACACACGGCTCTGTGCTGGTCCTTGTCACTCAATGGGGCACTTAGTCAGCCAAAAGACATACATAGATTCATACAAAGATGTTTACTCATACTCAAACTCAACTTGTTTTTATATTAGGGCATATAGACACATATGATATCTCTGTTAGCGTCATTTTGCTATTAGAAGTGTGTGTTTCATTTCATCATTTTAGAATAAGTATAGGGCTGAATGATCTGGAAAATTATCTACTTGTGATTTTTCTGACAAGCATTATGATTGTCATTAGATTTGTGGTTTGTGTTTCACTAATAGGGTAATGTTTAAAGTTTGCATGATAATCACATACAGGAAAATTGACAAAAAGACTGAAATACAAGAATTACATTTACTTTAGAATATGTTTGTACAGATCTAAACTATAAGGTAATTTGCTAATTGCATCCATTCAAATTGTGATTGAGATGAAGCTTTCCACCCTAATTAAACACTTATTACACTTAATAAAAAACAAATAGAACTGAGCCTGTAAAAGAAAGTTCCATAAATATTATTATAAAAACTATTCCTCTCCATTACAAGGTGAGATCCTTGACCGAGGTCTTTAAATTGATGTCATTCTCATCACACCATTTGAATTTTTTTTGGGTATGCAAATGTTTTATGAGTTTATTCATAAAATTCATACTGATTCATACTGAACAGTGATGTCATCTTTACCAAGAACCTCCTCATCCTGTGGGACAAGAGAAATCCCATAAGATCACTGAAGCCACTTTCATTTGTCAATAATGTGGTCACCAGGGCGACTAAATGAAGCTTTGTCCTTTGTCTGCTCAGTATTTGTGAAGAGAAGTGGTAACTTAAAAGTACTTAATACCTCTAGTCCTTGACCGAGCCACACCCAAACTATGGAGATTTGAAATAAAGACAGGGATGTCTTTATTAGTGTGTAGCTGCTGACTCACTGAAGGCCTTCCCTGAGTTTAAACATGACCAGGCCCTCATGTAGTTATATAAGAGCGAATAGGGAGGCGGTTCTTAGACACAGCGTTTGTTACGAAAGCAAAGCGTTTAGCATAGCATAGCTCTTTCATAGTTTTGACAGCTGTCCTGGCCTGCTGCTCAATGGTGTGCCATAAGGGTCAAAACACAGTCACACAAACACAGAGTGGAGTTAGTTCCTCTTTCTCACGTCACACTCTGGTGCTTCATGTTTTCTTGTTGGCAAAGGAGTTGTTCTCATGTCATATGCTCAAAGTGTTAAGAAAATGCTTATAGCTATAGGTTTCAACACCAAGCTTTATCTTCCTAAACTTTCTCCCTTTTTAAGATCATGAAATGGTTCTGGCAGGAAGTTGAGACCTCACTTATTTCCAGTGGATTTTCTTTCCACAAGTTAGCTTAGCCACAACACAGTGACATTACAGATGGTAGTTGGCTCTGACATTGGTAGCAGCTGGCTCTGAAAGGAAATTGATTTAGTACAGTAATTTGAAATGCTTTAGTGGTTCAACTATTTCAAATTACTCTACCAATATTACAGCACCAATACAAGAAACAGGCCATTTCGTAGACAAATTTAAGGATTGAAATTTTGATTTGGAAATTTGGGATTGCCCATGGTTTGAATAACTAAATAAAAAAATAAAAGGTACCTGATTTTATTTAAAAAAAAAAACTGTCAAGTTAAATGCTCTGTACATCCTGCATTGTGGTATAAAGACTGTAAAATCTAATCTATCATTTTGCAATACATTTTCACAGCGACAGAAAGGAGGGCAGGTCTAAAAGTCCATACTAAAACATGAGTAGTTGATTAAAAGCTTGACTCAATTAATGACAATAGCATTATTAGTATCCATTATATCCATATATAATGTGAACACTTTGTTTACAATACAGTCACTTATAACCGGTGCTTTTCCACCTTCAAGACACTCCAAGTGCTTTACATCAAGGAACCACTCACCCATTCATACACATTCATACACCAGTGTATGCACTCGGGGCGAGGTGGGTTAAGTGTCTTGCCCAAGGACACAATGACAGCTGCCAACCTGTGTCAGTGAATCAGACTTGCCAACACTCTTATCAGCTGAGCTACTGTTGTCTATAGTAATTTTCACAGCCCGATACAAGTTGCTTTTGATACTTTATGCTTTGGTGTATTGTCTTGCTACAGCCTTCTCTCTTTGCACATGTCGTCAGTGTGGACTTGATGTAGTTTGTTGAATAATGCATCAGGCCCTAGTGCTGATCACAGAAACCCAGAGATGGAGTGTAGCTCAGAGTTCACTCGCTCATCTTTAAAGGCACTTCGGCAGCTGTGTAAATAACTCCTGTCAGACCGAGACAAAGACGCGCACTGAAACAGTCCAGTCTGGTGTTGTGAGAGAGAAAGCACTGGTCCAACCCTGGTTCATAGAGCGTTTCATTGTGAGCCCTGCTGAATGGTTTGTTGTGTGGAGTGGAACCAAGGCCTCTTCCAGCATAAGGAATAATGGACTGCACTTTAGATAACAGCCTGCATTGATTTGGACATGTGCTCTCTCCGATACTCTGTGTATCCAGTGCTAAATGGGCAAGTGCGACAGTGGCTTGACAAATGTTATGATACTCCATAATTATGTTAAATTGCAACTTTTGAGCTGCTTGTTGGTGAAGTAGCAGGTTTTTCTGTTTTCTGTCTGGTTTCTTTGGTATGTAAGGTAAGGGATGGTACTCAGATATTGATACTAAAACTTGTACTACTAGATACTCATTTGAGCAAGTATCGATACTATAAATGAAAAATGTTAAAGTTGTTTTGTATTCTGTCAGTGTATTAAGAAAAAAAAATCTACAAGCTAAGATTCTAGTAAGCTAACACCTGTCATTTTCTCTTTGGTTGCAGCCCTGAAGCGCCGAAGCTTGTATGGCAGCCCGTACAGTCAGGTGGGCTATGGAAGTCCGTATGGCTCAAACACAGCTAACAGCCCGTACAGCAGCGGCTTCAACTCGCCCTCGTCCACGCCTGCCAGAGTGCCCATCGTCAGACAGCAGCTCCTACCTACAAACACAGGTAATCCACTACTTCTGTACAACTGTAAACAAAGTAAACAAGAATAATGAAAGGAGAGTGAAAGTTTATATCCCTGGTTTCTACTCTCAAAACTTATATTCTCATTAAATGCTCATTTTACTTGTGTACTGTTCCAGTTTACCAGCGTAACTCGTCGGCGGACAGGAACCCTCCAGCCGTGAGCCCGCAGTCGTCTGTGGACAGTGAACTGAGCACATCGGAGATGGACGAGGACTCTGTGGGCTCCTCCAACACGTACAAACTCAACGATGTCACTGATGTGCAGATACTCGCCCGCATGCAGGAGGAGAGTGAGTACTGCAGTCTGCTTGGAATGTGCCATAGGGCTACACGCCTTAGTTAGGGTCGGGGATCACGGACGTCTCAATCAACTTCCTCCATAGACTCAGTTGCCTTGCTAAGGCTATGCACTTCCCAAGATCTGTTTTGGTCCAGTCTTGGATGTCATCGCTCTGTTGTCTCCTTTGTCTCCCTCTCATCCTTTGTCATCTTTATACCCCTCCAGAATATGGATGCTGAGATTTTGGGACTTAATCATATGGCTTTTTTTTTTAATTTAAATCACAGATCTAATTGGACAGTTGAGTAATTATTGTTAAGTATATTCTAAAGGGTGTGTGTGAGACATGCTTATGAGCCTCTCAGACATGTGCTGATGATACTACTGTACCTTTACAGTACTGTACTCAGTTCTTTGTGTATGTCTCAGGTCTAAGGCAGGAGTATGCAGCCACAGCGTCTCGCCGCAGCTCGGGCTCGTCCTGTCACTCTCTGAGACGCAGCACCTTCAGTGACCAGGAGCTGGATGCCCACAGCCTGGAGGACGAGGAGGATGCAGTGCACCCGGCGTTCCACCTGCCCTCCACGCGCTTTAGCCCCTCCCCACGACACTCCCCCCGCGTCTCCCCCCGAAACTCCCCACGCTCCAGGTCTCCGGCCCGCTCCATAGACTACAGCCACGGCCGAGGGTCCCCACAGCCAATGATCAGCCGCCTCCAGCAGCCCAGGCACTCACTACAAGGACACGGCCACGACCTGCAAACCAGTGTGGTCAAGAATGAAGGTAAGAACTATGTCTATTTTTGATATTTGTTGCTGTAATCCCTCATTTGTCCAGGAGTAGCTCATGGTAGGAGAGATTTCAAAGGTAGTCACCTGGATGATGTTTTGGTTGCCATTCTAAAGCCATTTAAACCACCCTGAGGGGAGCTAGATAAGTCCTGCCCTCAGGAAGGAGTTATGGAGTTATACCCTGAAACTTGCCCTGGCCCTTGCATACGTGCTCTAGAACTTGTTTACTTTCTTGATTAGTTTTGGGTCAATCTGCCCTGTTGTTCTTTGTCAGTCTCTCCTCACTAGACTGGCTTTGAAATTTTGAACAAGGGTTTTCATTTTTCTTTTTTTTTTTTTTCTTTTTTTTTTGCCTTCATAGTTTAGCAACTCTGACTCCTGATACCGATGTTTTTTTGTGTTTTGTTTTTTTTAGCTTAATACAAACTGCTTCTTTTCTCATATTATTTTCATTGTACATTATATTAGAACCAATATCATGGCTGGTGTATCTTTAAAGTCTGAGTCATGCATAATCCAGGGTCTTTTGACATAAATGATTCTCTTGGCACAGAAAAGTTGCGGCGTAGTCTTCCTAACCTGCCGCGGACATCAGGGGTAGCGTCCCAGAGTCCAGAGCCGGTGAAAAACAGCCGCAGCGTTGAGTCCAACCTCCAAGTGCCAAATGGTTCACCGCGCCATCAAAACCAGTCTGCCAGTGAGTACCCCCTCCACACACACACATACACACACACCTACATGCATGCACACACACACACACTCTGTGCCTCACACTGCATGAGAAGACTGGGTTTGGCTCTTCTCGTGTCTGTAACATTTAGCGGTGCGACAGGCTGTTTAATCTCCTTTTCAGCAGCGATTTTCCCCTCTCCGCTCTAAAAGGATGTATGCTTTGAGACTGCCATTGGTGAATGGGAATCCTCTTTTCTTTCATATAAGTCCTGTCTATCCTATTTTTGGTCATTTCTGTTTGTAAAGGTCTTTATAACCTGAATAAAAGGGAATCTCACGTGTAACCGATGTGCATAGAGTAACCAAAGTGTTATACAACATTAAATGAGAACATTGATTTAATGTTGGACAAACTTTGGAGGATCAAAGGATATAAAATTTTGTGGTATTTCCTTATACAGAAACAAAAATGTAAATTTGTTAATAATTATTGCGTCTAAGGTTCACTTGAAATTATTCTGCTTTTGACATAACACATCACACATGATTGATTATATTTTCTAGGAAAAATAGCTTGAGTAGTGTGGTTACTTAAAAGTAGAAGGCACTCAGAAGTACAATTGAAGTACTAGAGTATGTTCCTCATTAAATCTCCTCTGAGTTAATCCATTTGATTTGAGATAAAGGCAGTGATCACTCCCTACCAGAGGTCAGGGGTCTAAGGTCATAATGTTTGCTGGTTAAACACGAATTGATCTACCTTTATCTGCTCACAACCTGCTCTTTACAACAGCAAGTCCACATAATCTGGATTTTTACATATTGTTAACTGTTAAAACTGAGCTAATGAAGACTTTCTGCCAAATAGCTAAATACTTTCCCCACATTATCTTGTACAACAGGTCAGGACCAAAATGCCTAGGTACTACATTTGAAACTTGTATATACCCTAATAAGGAAAAATTTATTTTTCCTTATTTTTTTTAAGTATTTTGAAGTAAAATTTGCCATTGCAAACCATCTTGCTATTGGATGGTAGAATTGGTAATAACAAAAGCTTAATACATACAATGCTATTCTATTTACAATAGGCTGTTAAAGGACTGCACTACCTTTTTCCCAAATACTCAGTAAGTTTTATCCATTATCTAGTTTACTACTTAAAATACAGTTTGCATTACACTGGGGAACACTCTATATGTTGCATTTAAAGAAAGACTTGTTTTCAGTCAATTTAAGTGTGCTGAGTTCAAATCTGAAGTTAGTTATTTTCTGCAAGCTACAGATTTTATGAAATCTTTGATTTTTATTATGATGGAGTGTGTAGCAACCACAGATGTAACAGAAGGCATCAGGCTTGTTTCTACAGTGATGTCTCGATGAGGAAGCCATGTTTGATCTGGAAAAAAGAAGCATGATAAAAATATTAGAATCTATCTATGTATATAATCTCAAAACGCTTAGATTTGGGTTACGTAAGTTCATATTTAGACTATTTCATCTATCTCAAATTGCATGAAAACTAGAGCTTATGGAGAAAAACAAATTTCAGATTTGAAATCAGCGCCTAAAAATCCTTCAGAATCAGTTACAAAATCCAATGCAACAGAAAGTTAAAATTTTAGTGTTCCCCAGTGTTATTCAAGTTTACTGACTCCACTAGTCAGTATACTGACAAGTCAGACTAGTTTGACTGTAATCTCTAGTTTTAGCCCTCTCCTGCTCTTTTCTTTTCTTTTAGCACCACCCCCTATTTCTATGATTGACTTAAACAGCTGATGTCAATGGACTTATAAGCAATACTATTCTGAGTACAACTTTCGAGAACTTTTCCTCTTCTGGTTTTCATCAGATCTACACTATTTTTATACATTGAGCTTTGCCTGTATGAAGCATGCAGTTCATTTTGATTGCAGCCTCTCCAGTTAAAGCATGTGACTAAACCCCCCCTCTCCCTTTTTCCCTGTGGCTGGTCTGGTGTCATGAGCTGCTCTCTGAATCATACTGCCTCTTTTGTTTGGCTCTGGCTCCCTCTAGTGGCCATTAACTAAACTACAGCCTTGAGTGGGCACTGTGGTGTTATTTTTCCCTTGTCGAATGAAGCCAAAGTTCTAAATGTGCCATGTTTTCCAGCAGCAGCTCCCCACTCCAGACAGCAGAGCCCCTCATCCCGCACCTCCCCAAAAACCAAACAGCACCTCAAAAGTCCTGCTGCCCTCAGAGGTAACAATTGTCCCAAATTTGAGAGAGGTTCATGACCTCATTTAAACTGTTTTATATGGGCAGGCAGAGCAGAAAGCGTGGTAGGTCGGGTTTTTCTTTTTGGTTTAATGGTTATGTCCTTCACAAAAATGTGTGTAGGGCAACAACTCCCAACACAAATACCACAGAGCAAAATGACAAATGTGGATTTGACAGTGGGAGACACCAGTATACACATGTTCACACACACGAGCAGTACTCAGACTGATCATTGTCACAGCGTGGCTCTTCTGAAGCCTGTCTCTGTCTCTGTTCAGTCCCGCTCTCCTGTTGCTTTGGAGAAGAAGGAGATTTCAGTGAGTATTTTTATTATCACTGAGGGTTCAACTTAAACATTGTGCCTGTGGTCTTGTTCTTCATCAGTGAATTGTGCATCCTTCCATGTCAATATATCTGCATTGGAAGAGTTGGTGTTACAGTCCCATGCTGTTACTTTTGCATTTACTGTTTGTCCAGTTGTACTTGTTAGGGTGTTTCATTGTAATTTGAGTAGATTCTTAATTAAAGATTCTTTGTGTTGAGTCAAAACGATTCAAAATGCTCAAACTTATGTTTAACATCATCCTTACTGCTATTTGCCTGAAAATGAAATTTAAATTTTTTTTTTTTTTTTTTTTTTTTTTTTGGGGGGGGGGTTAAATCGTGGAAATGTATATTGTGTAGTGTATTAAATCTTTGTAAACATCAATTCATGATTTTGGATTAATGAATCATAATTGGAATAAATCATTTTGAATCGTGAATTGATTCTGAGTTCAGTTGTGACCCCAAGAATCAGAATCAAATCGTTTGACACTGAAAGATTCACACTACAACTCAGAATGTGTTAACTTGACAACAGCCACATGTGGTGAATCTTCGTCAAATGTTTTGTTTTAGATAGACTTTGTAAGACCAAAACAGCAGCTAAACTCTGAACGCTAATGTCTGGTCTCTCCTCAGTCCCATCTCCAAGTAAACTGAGGACTCCTGCCACCCCATCACCCCTGGCCCTGAGGCAGCCTGTCAAAGCCACCTCCACCCCAAACTCTGCCTCCTCTACACCTACACGCTCCCTGGCCACGCCCCGCTCTGGTCTGCCCCGCCCCAGTGCCCCAGCAGGGGGAGGAGGAGGAGGGATACCAGTGCCCCGCAGCAAACTAGTGCAGCCTGTACGCAGGTATGTTTGGCTCTGTTACCTACACATGGAGAGAACAGCCATAACACAATCTTTAAAGCAAAATTGTCCTTTGTAGATCTCTGCCTGCTCCTCGGACCTACACTGGGGAGAACTGGAGAGAAGGTTGTTACTGAGGTCGGCCAGCAGAGGGCGCCCCAGGCTTACTTTTAAAACAGGAGGAAGACATCACAACATGGCACTTTATCTTCCTCAGCATTTTTTACCAAGAGAAGAGAGAACAAATGTAAAGATGGACATTGGGGCCCTGTGCATTTTGGAGGTGGAGTCTGAGGTGCAGAAAAAGACTTGATCTGCCTCCTCTGTCACTCTCTCCTGCTCTTTCACCTCCCTCAGGTCGAGACAAATGCATTTCTCACATGTTTTTGTGTTTGATAGATGTTGGTGAGGTGATAGTCTCTATGGGTGCATTCTGTTTCTCAAAACTTGTCACCTCAACTCTTCAGCTGAAGATCCCCTCTACTCAGCAGCATCCTTTAGGTAAACCCATGTTCCTAGTATATATATAGTATAAATCACAGTATATCTGAACAATCATAGTATATCTGAACAATCAATCAAGAGTTCAATTTTGGATTCTATTATTCTAGAGTCTAGACTTACAGGAACAAGGTCTGAGGTTAATTTCCTGGTCTGGATGGGGGATTTTAAGGTTAATTCAGCTGACCAAACTTAGCTGGAGGGTCAAATTTGTAAGACTGGGACAATAAATTATTGTCACAAAATCATGTCTTCTGCAGCAGAAATTAGTTTTCATCAGATCACTCTGTCCTTTAAAGCCTTACATATATCCTGTACACATAGTAAGTTATAGTTGCATTTACACAATAAAAGTAGAAAATGCTATAATTGATAACTATGATAAATACTGCAAAAACGAGAGAATTATGCAGGGCTGAGGATTTGAAGATGCAAGTTTAGAGAAATACGATTTGGCCATGACGACGCTGTGCAGGTGACGTGTCCCATAACGTTTGGTGTCCCAGGAAATGAACAGCACCTCTATGTGGCTACTACATGAGTGGGTACTCTTGTGAAATCTGCCAGATTGTATGCACAAATGTTTTTGGAAATTATTTATTCAAAATTATTTAAGATTCATATCAGTATTTGCTTTGATAACTCAATTGTTCCAACCTCAGCTGTTTTTCCAAAGTCTTCTGTTTTGTGATCAGGGTTTAACATGCAAATTCACAGCCAAAGCCCTAGTGCATTTTGTACCAACGTTTGCCAAAATATAGATTTAAGAGTTTAGCAAGTTTTTTTCAGTTTATGTCACAACAAAATCATCAAAACTATATCAAAATTAAGTATTGTACCTGCTCAACTATTGGATGTCTCTAGGTGAGGCACTGCAGGAGAATAGTGAGTTTTTATAACATTTAGTAAAGAAAAAAAATCTTTATTCACCTTGTTATGACTTAATAATTAAAATAAATACAGCTGTCTGGGTTATTTTAAAAAACAATCCTTAATCTTAACATTGAACAATTGTGAGACTATTAATTCCTCCTGTTGTGCCTCTTTATTCAGGTTTAATCCAGTTTTCTGTTGCCTATAGAAACAGGGTGCTTTGGCTTTACCTCTGGTGCCATGACGAAGGTGTGCCAGTGTAGGAGAGGGTGCTCTGAACTGAAGTAGTGGGTCCTATTATCAAACCAGTGCCTAATTTAACATTTTTATTATGTTAAACTCATTTATTTAGTTTGTCTTTATTTTGTGCCATGTTTCATTTTGAGTTGTTGCATCTGCTTGAATGATTTGCTTGCCTGCTTGATGTTAATAATTGTATCAAAAAAAAAAGTATAATTGCTTTAAAACAAAAATATGCGCCTTCGTATTTATAACTACAGTACTTAAGCATCTGTAAATGAAGATATTTATTGAAGAGAGGTGCCTCTGTCAAAGTGTATTCAGTGGGAGCTGAAAGGAATGTGCAAAAAGACCACACCTTTTGTGTGACTGTTTTTGTTATTTTTTTATATCCACAAACATGAACTTCAGTTTCCCCTGTAAAGCCACATTTCAAAATAAAAGTGAAAAAAAGTCTTCATCCATTTGTCTAGTAATAATAATGTAACTTTTTTTTCTTTTTTTTTTTTACTTTTTGCATAACAATATTTCTGAAATTACTTATCTGCATTAGCCAATTAGGGTGCAGTGGGTTGAGGATTTGTTGACTGACCAAAGATAAAGTTGGTTGATGAAAATACTTGAAATGGCAGCTACTGCCACCATTTCCCCATCAGTTTTCCTGGTCAGACTCAAGCATGTCTGTCATTCTGCACTTTTAACCCCTGAATGATGACTCATGATTACTTTGCAGGGTGAATTAAATTAGTAAAAGACATTTTTTTTTTTTTTTTTTTTTTAACAATTTTAAGTCCATAGGCCAGTATTCAATTGGATCACTTAACTTGTGTGTCAACCACACAAACGGCTAATCATTGGAGTACAGTATCCTACAGTTCTGGGCACGGTGCCAGTGGTTGTAGAAGGGGCGTGGGGAGGACGGGGAGTATGACGTCATACTGTCTGGGTACTTCAGTGTTCGGGGGACACTATGCGCTCCGGGAACAGGACACCGGTGACGTCTGAAGACCCCGAAACACAAGTGAGGTGAGGCCATTATGACCAACATGACGTATGAGGAAATCTGATTCAATTTCTATCCATCGTTTCGCATTCTATGCACACTGTCCCATTGTTTAAAAAAGCAGTTGTTTAAAAAAAAGGAAAGAAAATCGTAGTCTATTGATACAAATGAACTACGCCTAATTTGTATTACACCCTCGGGTCAATTTGTCATCAGTCTTAAAACTGCCAGGCTTTCCCTTATATTAGTTTAAACTGTCTGATGTGCTGGACGAAAGCTGTCCTGGGAGGAGTCGTGCGTAAAGCGCATCTGGAAAAAACGGCACTTGGATAAAAGCAGTACACGCAGTTTTCACAGCCACTGCACGAGGATAAAGAGGCGCGTGTTTACTGGAGCTCGACAAACCGCTACTACCTCTTTTCTTTCTATGAAGATCTAAGTTTTTAAGTGTTTGTCTTGACTACGACTCATTTCCACAGGAATGCTGTTAAATAATATTGATATTGGGAGTCTCCCCGATGGGGTGGGAAGTCGCACGGGTGGTCAGTATAAAAGGACTGGTCGCTATTGATTGGCTCACCCTCGGGTTCGAGCTGCAAGTGTGCACAGCCCTCCAGCGATGCGCGCGTGCGTGGGAGCCAATCTGTGGCACGAGAGTGACTCACCGAGTGCCTTTAAACCCAGTGATGGCTCCGTCGCGTCCAGCGCGCACTGGACCTACAGTTTTTTATTAGGGATCGCGCGCCACTAGGGAAGTCATTTTACGCACGAGTGCCTCCAGAGCATCCCGACTTTGGACAGCAACCCCTGTTGCGCAATGGACATCTCCAACCAGACCGGGACACTGGCTTTCACAGACTTGATCATGATGCACGCTCAGGGGCGCACTGTGGCCCCAGAACCAGAGTCCGCGGCTGCACCGGTAGCTCTTAGCGCGGTGTTTGTGGAGCGGATTTTTGGAAGCGGCGCGGAAGTAAATCTGATGGCCGTGCTGCCAACTCTCGTTCCTCCCGGAATTCCTGCCTTCTGGGACTCTCCATTGAGCCACGGTATCAATGTGTTTGTGGGACTGGTGCTGTGCTTCACTATGTTGGGACTGGGATGCACGGTGGATGTGGCTCAGCTCGGGGAGCACGTGCGTAAACCCATCGGGGTACTTTTGGCGCTCGTGTGCCAATTTGTAATTATGCCGCTCGTGGCCTTTCTGTTAGCACTTGCCTTCTCTCTGGACGATGTGGCGGCGATGGCCGTGCTGCTGTGCGGCTGCTGCCCCGGGGGAAACTTGTCCAACATCATGTCACTGCTCGCAAATGGCGAGATGAACCTCAGGTAACACCTTGTCTCGTGATAGTCTGAGCGCGCGCGGCTCTCCTAACCAAATAATCTTATTTCTATGCAGCATCATCATGACCATCTCGTCCACACTGCTGGCACTTGTGCTGATGCCATTGTGTCTGTGGATCTACAGCCGCGCGTGGATCAACACCCCCGTGGTGGACCTCATGCCCTTCGGGGCCATCATCCTGACACTGTGCAGCACCCTCATCCCCATAGGGCTAGGGGTCATGCTGAGATACCGGCACACGCGGGTGGCAGATATGGTGCTCAAGGTAACTCTCAGAAGGTAGCACATTTATGAGGATGTAATTGGTTGTGTTCAAACCAGCGTTGGTTAAAGCTCCAAATGCGCAAAGGCGCACTGCGTAATTCTATGCCTCTCTGAGCGACATCAGTGACAGGAAACGCTCCTCCTTCGGGCTCATAAAAGTCAGGGCCACTTTGCTTCTAGAGGACAGTGATCGTTATCAGTCGAGCTCTTAAGACTGTCCAAAGACCACAATCTGTTAACCCTTTAGAATGCTTGGGGAGCATAAGAGAGAAAAAAAAAAAAAAGCTTAATTTGGGTTGTTTATAAAATCGGTTCTTCACAGAACACATTAGAACTGTCAGGTTCAATTCACTGTTTCACTCTGACACTAGCCCGAGCTCAGCCTCCACTCCCAGTGCTGCGCTGATCACATCTTGGATAGGCACTCTGACTCCTGTAGACATGGCTACCTTTATGGAAGTTGCATTAAGTCATAAGAGCTTATGATGTACATCTAAACATGTTTATGTGTTTTAGGCCTCTCTGTGGTCCCTGTTGGTCACCCTGATCCTGCTGTTCATTCTCACTGGAGCCATGCTGGGTCCAGAGCTTCTCTCCACCATCCCTATCTCCGTGTACATAGTGGCAATTCTGATGCCCGCGTGCGGGTACGCGGCAGGTTACGGCCTCGCGGTGCTGTTCAATTTGCCGCCCAACAGTCGCCGCGCGGTGTCTCTGGAGACTGGCTGCCAGAATGTGCAGCTGTGCACCGCGATCCTGAAACTGGCCTTCCCACCGCAGCTCATGGGCGGTATGTACATGTTCCCGTTGCTGTACGCGCTGTTCCAGGCCGCGGAGGCAGGGGTCTTTATACTGGGCTACAGGTTTTACAGGAAAGAGGTCCTGCACAAACCAGAGCCCATGAAGGACAGTGAGGACACAGACATTACCTACCAGAGGTTTACCGACGAGGATTTCGACTCCTCCTACGGCGCAGTCACAGTGAGCGATCCCAACAGTATAAGTCTGGACCCGTGCCCCCCGGACCCCACCCCAGTGTGAGCTGCTCCTCTAGATAGCATGAGGAGGTCTACACTGAAGGACTATATTCGGAGAGATTAGTGGTTTTCTGGATGTTAACACAACTGCACTTTGCATGCTCATAAAGGTGCTTCATTGGCTGATTCATTCAGTGTCGCTCACTTTAAAGTTTTGCTGCTTCATAGGTCTGTGTATCTGTTGGCACACTGAAGGCCCCACTTTGTAGGCCCCATTTGTCCTGGCTAGAAACAGTTTGCTCCATATCTCTCTACCTCTTTCTCCATTTTGAGATTGGGCACCAAGAATCAAGTGGCCTCATGTTTATTCATAATGCTAGTGACGTAATGTAACCTAGCCTAAATCTCTGTGTTGCAAACACAATGTGTCAAAGGTCTTTTCATTCATGTTTGACACATATGGACCAAATGCAGCATAAGCTTTACTGTCGCCAAAAGCCATACATCTAGTGTCTAATATCAGGCTTTTCAACCAAGCAGTGCCAACTCATCATGTACTAAAGTATAATGTACAAATGTATAAAGCAAATACATGTATGTAATAAATCTACATGGAAAGTCAAATGCATTTGTTGTGCTGTATTTCTGGTGAGAGCAAAGTGTCACACCTGTGCGTAATTACGTCCAATGGAGGCTAACGGCCCAATTTAACTTATATAAACGGATGCACCTGCGAGTGCGGGTTGGTAACAAAATGGCAGCGTATGGAGCTGATCCTTTAGACAACTATTTCTATTCTTATAACCCCTACATTGGCAGATACCCCCGCACCAAAGACGCGTGGAAATATAAAAGTTACATATCACAATATGGCGACGCGGAAGCCTTCAACAACCAGCAGCGCGCGCAACTCAAGTCCATCTTGTCCCAAATTAACCCCAAACTCACGCCGAGACTGCGCAAGGCCAACACCAAAGACGTGGCGGTGCAGGTGAACCCGAAGAGGACCGCCTCGGTGCAGTGCTCTATCGGCCCGCGGACTCTCCTCGCCCTGAAGCGGGACCTCCGGCGCCGGAAGAAAACTCCAGATGTTGGTTCTCCTAGCAACAGTCTCGGAAGTCCCAAATTCCCCGGTAATGTCCGATACCCCCGCACAATCGCCGTGTACTCCCCTATCGCGTACCGGAGCGTCACGTCTTTCATAGTGGACGAAAACAAAGAAGTTATCGGGGAGACCCAAACTAACGAGCCGTCTGACGACACTGATAAAGACAACAGCGCAGAAACAGAAGAGAATAACAACATAAAATCCCCAGAACCGCCTGAAAAACCGGCCAAACCAAAACAGACAAAAAGCGAAGAGGTTCAAAACGCTCCCGACGGGTCAAAGGGCAAGGCGCGCGTGCGCTTTCAGGTGAGAAAGTGGTGATACTGTGGCACTAATGAGTCCTAATGAGTCCTAATGTGCGCAACATCTATTATGGAAAGCGAACTGCAGTAAAGATGGTGGCATCCCTACTTTTTAATACAATCACAAATGCATCCATTGTGCCGTACAGTCATGGCTGATGAATGGGGAAAGTGGGCCACTCAAATTTAACCTTATGCCTAGATACTTAATGGCCAGTTCCAGACTTCTAAAGTGGTCCACATTGGAACACACTCTGTGTTGTAAGATAATGGAATGAAAAACATTTACCAGGAGGTAGAAATGCCAGCGCCAGTGCACTTTGGTTTAGAGCGTGAACACAATGGGTTGGTCAAAATGGCCTACATCTGAATTCTATCTTGAGGTGTGATGTGGAAAATTGGATTTAGCTTTCCTCTCAGTATCATGATGCAGTAGCCATGACATGTAGGCTACTTGATCTTGGTTTAATCCAAACCACAAAGCGTTAACTGTGCTCCTTTTCAGTTTCTTGAACAGAAGTACGGATATTACCACTGCAGAGATTGTAATCTGCGATGGGAGAGTGCGTATGTGTGGTGTGTCCAGGGCACAAACAAGGTAAGATAAGATGGAGCATGACAGTAAAATCCCCATATGACCCACTAAAATGTCTATACATTTCAGGTTTACTTCAAACAGTATTGTAGGAAGTGCCAAAAGGAGTTTAACCCATATCGTGTAGAGGACATCACATGCCACGTAAGGGCCTAGTATTGTGTTCCTGGTGCCGGTTTATATGAATGATAAAATGATAACGCCTTTAATATCTTTTCAGACCTGTAAGAAGGCCCGGTGCATCTGTGCAATAACACCGCGGCACGTGGACCCGAAGCGGCCGCACAGACAGGACCTGTGCGGCAGGTGCAAAGGCAAACGCCTCTCCTGCGACAGCACGTTCAGCTTCAAATACATCATATAGAAGTACCCAACCTGCCCATTCATTCACATGCTGCTCAAGTCACGCGTTGGAGCCTCCTTAATCGTGTATTTGCAGATGAGAAAAGCTTTATTTTTTCCTTTGTTTGTGAATTAGATTTGTGATTCACGCCTGACACTTGGCAAATGTAATAAATGGGTATCTTGCACTCTGAAATGAGAAACGTTCATGTCTCCAAATAGGCCAATTACAAACAATTACATAATTAAGTATGGTTTATGTAGAGATCTGAAGAGATAATTCTAGACTCGTTTAAGTTGTCCTTATCTACTTGAGCCGCCTCAAGTCGTGCGGTGCATCAGAAAATGGTTAAATGCGCTTAGGAAGTTCTTTGCCTCATTGAGCCGGACGTGCGTCATCGTCCTCCATGACGAGGCTCATCCGAATTGATCAGTGAAGTTAGGAAGGAGCAAGGAAAGGAGACATTATGATTCCTTTCATATCTCCTTTAGCATAGGAAGCTCGGGAGGTTCTTAACACTGCGGTAAGTCGCTATGAGGTATCCCACAATCCTCTGCGCAGATCAAACCGACCATTTTCAACTATTTGAGAATGGTTATACACTGCAGCAGATTAATTAATTAAAATCTGCATAAATAAACTCAACTTCACAATTTAAACCATAACTACTATAGAGCCACATCATCCCGTTTGATACGTTTTTAATGCAGCTTTGCGCACATTTGTTTACGTTTTACAGAAATGAAACTCAAAACCACATGGCTCATTTACATAAACTAGAAGCGCTGAAAAAACAGCTGCTCCTTGTGCCGCTGATGCGTCAGCTTCTGTCAGACTAAAGGGCAGGACCCGGTGGAATATGCGTGTTCTCTCTGTGACAGAGGCATGTGCTGCTGATGGTGAGTCTGTTCTGTGCTTGTATCGCGTTGGAGGTGGTCAAATCAAATGGGAAAAATCTTGTTCTATTAATTCCATATTACATCAATACCGATACCACCAAGTGTCACTGGTTGGCCCTCTGCAGTAACTGTAATATAGAACTTCCATCCATAGTTTAGTCTCATTTTAGACCATGTTCAGCCTTAATTTTATACTGTAACTTTGGAGTTCTGGTGGTACATTGTGAAAAGTTTGGTACTGGTTTCCACCACATGCATTAGCCATTTGTAAGAATGTGTCTATAGCTAAAAGTCAAGGATTAAAACACTCCAATATAATTTATTGATTAGACTTTATTTATCCAGAGAAGGCTGGTATGTGAGTGAAGAAAAACTGTAATGCACCTCTACATTAATGCATTTTCCAGGTAAATAATATTTTTCATTAAATAATTAAGAACAGCATTCATATGTACCAAACAAGCAGAAAAAAGCTCTCTGAGGAATGAGTACAGTGACTGACAACCATGTGCCGCAATTTCCAGAAAGCATTTGGGTTTAAGTCCAGCAGTCACAGCAGCACTATGGGCCATTCTGAGCGCATTTACTTCAACATGACATTGGGGGCGCTGCAGTGGTCACCCTACAGAGACAATAACCCACACCCCTCTCATAAAGCTTTACATAGATACGCCAGGGACAACAGAATCACAGTGGACAGAAGGAATGCATAGGACGTGGTTTGGTGATTTGGTGCAACTGGAGTCTATAGGCCACACACAATCCCACAAGGCTCATCCCAAATGTGCCATGACCCCATTGACCACGACTCCTAACCAAGACTGACGGGTGATTTTTGAAGTTTGTGGTTGGATGTAAAATCAAACTTAAAGACTTAAATGTGGTCTTGACTTTCTCTCATCTCGTTGGCTTTATAACAGTGCATTACACAAAATACAAGGGAAAAATACTGGTTTTACACTATACATTTCTAAAATATATACAGAGTAAAATAAGTTATGTTTCCATAATGAGTTGTAGCCAGTCTGTATGCATCAGTGCGTGTATATCAGAATATCTCATATACAGTGCACAGTGGGACTAAAGGCAGCTACTTATTTGGTTAAAGAGTGAGTTTTGCGTCAGGATCTGTTGCAGCAGATCTAAAGACCATACATTTCTCTTTTTACAATCCCTGAGGGTTGACGTCCCCACAGGGTTCAATACATGTTAAATACCCTAACATTTACAACCTAGGATGTTAGCTCTAATAAAAATACATTTCTCAAAAAATATTCTTGCAGCAATCTTCTTTTTTAAGCATGCTTTTGAAAACTAAAGATTCTCTGTTGGACTCCTGACGCCTCTTTTGGCCCTCTCCGCCTAAGGCCCCTCTTTGCCCATAGGTCTGTGAGAAGGCCCAGGGTAGATCCAGCAAAAACTAAAGGAGCTCAGAAGCAGTGCATCCTGTCTCCTCCTTTTCAGGCACTCTACAACGACTTATTGCAACTGAATTTTGCAGATTGGCTTGTCTGGGAAACAATATTAGCTCTACTTGCTCACACATGTAATGATACAGATGAAGAGTCAGTTATTCCCACACATCCCTTAGCCCTTTAAAGTGGAGTCCCTCCTGAGTCCTCTGCCTGTCCCGGGACAGGGCAGGGGGCTCTTAAGTCCAGTCCAGTGTCCTGAGGCCTACAGCCCAGTGCTGATGATGGTGGGTGGAGCCTGAGCCCGGCTCAGAGCCTCGCGGATCTGCAGGTTGAGCTCCATGAGGCGAGCGCTAGCCTGGGACAGGTCCCTACTGGGCCCCACCACGGCCAGGCAACCCGTCTGGCCCAGTGTCTGGTGCCGAAAGTAAATGTGCAGAAGAGTCTGGACCGCGTTGTCCGACTCGTTTCCAAAGATATCGTTTGGCCATAAAGACCTAAAACACAGCACATGTTTAGACACTGTGTTATCATCCATGTGCAACAGTGGCTCTTACCTGAAGACCTTGACCTGCGTGAGGGCAGAGCTGAAGTCCCGCGCTCTCAGGGTCTCGATCAGGGACTGGATGGCGGTCTCGGTGCTAGTGTGAGCGTGGTCCGACATACACACGTCCTCCTGAACATCTGCCTCTAGCTCCGCCTCCTTCAGACAGCTCTCCAGCAGGCTCAGCTCCTCAGACATGTTGGTAACCTTAAAGAATCACAATTATATCAGGCTGTGCATAATACAAGTGTCTATATGCAAACTCTACGGATCTGTCTAAGTGAAACAAAGGTCTTAATCCAATATCAACTGGAACGGCCAACCTCTATGCTCCTTCTGTCAAAGGACTTAATTTCATTAAACGCTTTAATCTGATTAAATGTGCATCAAGATGCAAACAGGATGGCATTGAGTGCAGAAGATATACTAACCATTCTTAAAATGTAAGCACTACCTTACAGGCTTACATTTGCAAATGGCTTTGAAAAGATTTGACAAAAAAAATCTAAGCCTTTGGCCAGGTACCTAATGCAATTTGTCCTTGACAGAAAAAAAAAAAAACTTTATTAAAAAAAAAAAAAAAAAAAAAAAAAAGGAAAGCTTTTCTAGTTCCACTAAATCGGACATCAGACGTCACCATCTAAAACCTGTAACCCTGAGTTTGGTCAAAGTCTTACCTCGGCCTCTCTCTTAATGGTGTCCACGCGGCTGATGAGTTTACAGTAGGCCTGAAACAGCAGCAGCAGCTGGAAGTGCAGTTTGTACAGACGCCGACACAGCTCCAGCTCCTACACACACACACAAGCAGGACTGAATCAATGTGATCACAGATAGGCCCTGGGTTAGACACATAACGAAATGAAAAGGTTAACATGCGTTCGAGATTGGGACCATGGAGTAAAAGGTGAGTCTCTATGGCGAATACAATTAGTCATGAAATCTCAATTAGTGCCTAGTCCATCACCGGGACGACCGCCACAGCATTATTCACCCTGTGAGTGTTTAACAGGACAAATGGCCCAAAGAAAAAGCTTAGAAAAGATCTATGGACATTGCTCAAAGTTATGATCCTAATCGAGCAGAACATTAAATACAAATAAACATGCAAAATGTAACTTTATTTCAATAAATAAATATATTAACAAGCATCTAGGACTGGGAAATATGCCTTTTCAATGTTTTATTCCCTATTTATATGGAGTTTTTGTTTGCAAAGACTAAAAATAAAAAGTCCACTTCAAAGTTACCTTAACCCCTAATGTTTCCTATCATTCTGTGACATTCATGTTTGGTCTTATTCCCAGCCCTTAGTGCTCTCCTTTCTGGAACCGATATTAGGAACACAGCCAATAGAGCAGGCTTCAGGAAAGCTGGTGATTGATGGGGAAAATGGGTAAATGAGATGAACCAATGAGTCAGGGAAAAATAACAGACAAGTGGACAGAGCCTGAACTCAGTATGAAACCATGAAAAAAGTGAAGGGATGGTGAGCACTTTGGCCAAAATCATGATGATCAGGAGTCCATAATATGAGAACCACTTACTGCCAGATTTTCCATTTGCTAAGCAAGAAGGTGAGCAGGTCACAAACGCACAGGGAGAGAAAGACCAAGAATTAGTGCGAGCTTTGACACAGCAGCGGCGACAAAGAGACCAGAGTTACATCGTTTCAAACAGGTCAGAAAACACAAGGGCTTATGTCAGGCTCAAGACAGGCTTTTACAGAAAGAGAGAGAAGAGAGGCAAGTAGAGAGGGAATAAAGTGCACTTTTTAAGATCTTTAAAAGGGGAAGTACAGTACATTACACAGTACTGCTTAGTGGATTAATACATTATATTTAGCATTCTATCAATGTCATATTTACAAAATTATTATTTTAGTCCTCATATTTACTATGACGTTAGTGAGAAAAAGGTGGATATTTTTCTACATCCTGGAGGGACATGTTCAGGACAAACCCAAAAGAAATATTTAGTTTCCAAGTATGCAGAATTATAGAGGAGAATGTTTGAATACATGTTTGAAATGTATTTGTTACATGAATATTTAATCATAATTATGTTCACTGAGTCTATAGTCTTCATAATGGGGAGTACATGCATGCATAACAAATACTCGTTTACTGTATTTGTGTATATATAACTTACCTGTGCATGAGTGTTGGATCTTTGGCTACCATCTTTGTCCCCAAAAGTCTTCCTGCAGTTGTCCAGCCACTATAAGATTCATAGGAGTGTTAGACAGACCAGGCTCACACTGTAGCAGCATTAGCAAAGAGGAAACATGGTCTGGAACATGAAAACGTGAGCCCCAATCTGCAGTACAATGCGCTTGTATGTGCATGTCATAAGGCAGTGCAGGTAGGAGATTTAATAAGAGTGTTGTACTTAGCGAATTAAAAACAGGCTTGGGATAGTATCTAGTCCTTCAGGGACCACAGCAGTCTCATTCAATTAGCGCCCTGCATCCCAGAACCCTCTGCAATCTCATCTCTGGACCCCTCCCCCCTCCCGCTCCTCTCACCCAGCCCCTCCCTCATCTAAACCATAACTGATTTAGGAGCAGTTATTTTTAGCCCGTCAGAGCGGAGCGGCAGGAGCGGTACAGACACATAGTGAGCGCTGGTTTAATGTCCGCCTCAGTGAGAGACAGGATTATCTTCAGCATCATCTGCAATGATCTCACCAGGACGTCAGGCAGTTTAGAGATCTCTGACACTACACGCACACCACCACAGTGCAAACTCAGTAGCGCAGCAGAAAGGCTCCACAGCACTATTCAAGATAGAATGTCAGCTCAAGGAAGAACCAGTGTCAGAATATGCACTTACCATCTCGGCTGCTTCTCTCTTGTTGTTGTATGTGTCCAGGTGCTCCTGCAGCTCCAGTACACTGAACTTCAGAGTCTCCAGCAGACCACAGGACACAAGCTGAAGAAGAGAGACACATTTAAAACATGGATCACTCTAATGTCTCACACAGTCCTATGACCTCACCGTCTCAGCGTCCAGCAGCACAGTGGGGCACTGGGAGCGCGACGTCATCACCTCCAGAGAGCTGAGGAACTGGTTCCCCATTCGCTGCAGCCGCTCGCCCAGAAAACGCACTGACGCATGGGTGATGGAGCCAAACTTCCTCTGGATATTCTGAATTTAAAGACATTTGTGTTGATATTGACATGAATTAAATATAATTTGTATAATCTGTATAAATCCAGATCAAGCTTCACCTGGAAGAGCCTGGAGAACACGTGGAAGGTGTACACTGCGCAGGAGCCATCAGAGTCGGACAACATCTGGTTGACATGGCAACGCCAAGCGTCCTCCTCATTGTCATAGGCGACAGGCTGGAAGGCAGCCAATATGGCTGACAGGAAGGGAGACGGCGGGGGAGAGGCCTGGACCTCGGGGAAACAATCTGCGTCACCTTCATCCTGACTGAAACAGGGAAATGGGCCAATGAGTTACTGCAGCAGCTCCATGGTGCAGGCTATGAGGCTGAAGGACCAATGTAAACAACAACACATGCTCCGACAGTAAACAGTAAACAACAGTAAACAGAAGTCCTCTGCTTCTGCTCCCTCTCTCTGTCGCAGTCAGTAGCTCCGCTGCAGTGCTCTGGCACAATAACAATATACGAGCTAACAGCAATTAGCATCATCCAAACCCCCTCCCTCTCCTCATAGGAGATACTCACAGGCCGCTGGGACCAAAGAGCCTGAAGAAGCATACAGAGTACAGGTATCTGAAACCCGCGCTGCCAAGCTCCACCGCTGACACCGTCTCTGTCCTCATGCTCACCCCAAGTATCTCCTCCTTCGCCTCCCTCTCTCCCCTCTCCTTCCTCTTTTCCCCCTCTCCTCTCTCTCTTCTCGCTCTCAGCTCCACTGTGCTGCAGCTAACACTAGCGCACTGCTCTCCCATCCCACACAGGACTGCAGCGCTTCTCTCTCGCACTGATTCATGCTCTGCTTTGGCTCAACATAAATACCAGACTATCACAGACTTTCCTCTCCCACTCATTAATCCTCATACACCGATAACATCCACCATTTTTTGCCCCACATTTGAGCAGCTTAGCTGCGCTCACAGATGGACATCAATCATGTATGGATCATCTTTTGTTGGCTTAGCCAACAAAAGACTCAGTACTGTGATGTAACCGGGGGTAACGGTCAGCTGTCCTGTCTATACAGTCCTTATATTGTTTTAGGTTAAAAGCCTGGATTTATAGCTGTCCTTCAAAAGTAAACAAACAACCTTGAACAGTGAGTGTTTAGAGGTGGACCTGAGCCAGTGCTGGCCCACCTTCAGACTGACAGTGGGAGCAGCGCCAAGAAGAAACGTCTATTTTAACAAATGTACTCAGACTTTTAATTAGGTGATGCATAGATACACAACAATTACACAACAATAACACTGGACTGGACTGATTTAAGCAAGCTAAAGAGTTTTTTTCTCCAACATAATGTAACTTATAGAATCACAATCACATACAAAGATCAAACCCTTACTGATTTTTATTCATATTTTTTGTTTTTATTCTGCAGTTTCTCTATTGTGGAACCAAGAAAGGCTTTCTCTTGTTATTTTTCACCAAACATGCACAGAGGTCAGTGATATTGATTTTTCCAGATGATGTTATAGAAATCCGAGAAAAATCAGCTAAAACTTGTCTTTAAACGTATTAGTTGAAGTACCAGACAAATGTGAAATGACAGAAGTGCTAACCATAGCACAAAACAGTAATATCACAACAATGCTACAAAAATAATAAATCCTTGGAGCAAAACAAAATTTCTGCATAAAACCGCATCTTAAAAACAGATGAACAAAGTTGAGAAATGAGCGCCACTTTGTGCCGAGCTTTACCTGGACATCCCGGAGAAATCGCCCCCTTCTTCTTCACAGCGTTCATCCAGCTCCTTCAGGGCCTGGGTCACATCATTCTCCCACATGGACCCACAGGTGCCGTCTGGGTCCTGCTCTGGGTCGGGTTTAGCCTCAGGGGGGAGGGGCAGCACTTCCTCACAGAGAGAGCCTGGGGGCGTGTCTATGGCGGGCGGGGGAGGGGGGGCGAGGTCCAACTCCACCTGAGGGTCCAAGACTTCCTCATGTACCTCCAAAATCTCCTCCAAAACCTCCAGTACCTCCTCCTGGACCTCTAGCACCTCTGGAACATCCTCCTAAGGGACAAATGACAGAATTAATACTGAGAAGACAACAAGATTTAACACTTTTATTTTCATTTAACATTGTAACAGTCCTACCTGTGCGTCATCCATGTCCTGACCATCTGATGGGTCGTGGGGGTCAGAGAGGTCCGGGGCCAGAGGAGGGGCGCTACAAAACCCTGTATCTTCACTGACGCTGCTGCTAAGCTCGTCCATCGCAGTCATACTCGCAGTGTCCTATAACACATGACCGCAAGAGAGCGTTCAGCTTGAGTTGCCTTCTTGTCCATACTATTAGAGGAAAAACTACACTACCAGTCAAATGTTAGGGTGCACCTTCCAAAACAAAGTTACTAAGACAGTGATTGTTTGACATACCTGGTTTAAAGACATGGCAAGGAATGCAACTGGAGTGAACTGAAGGAACAGCAGCTGTGATGTTTCAGATTTGGGCAAAACTACTCTGAATAATACAACTAATACAACCACTAATTCTGGACCAAAACAAGACTAACCTTGGTCCAACTGGAATAACAAAACTGGACTAAAGCTAAATCTGATCAACGCCAAATTTGTTAAAAAGGAAATATAAAAGTCTTCCACACAGTATCATTACCAATCTATGTAACATCAGTCTGACAAGTACCGCAGCTTGAAAACCACTGTGACACTGTTAGTGAATGCATGCTGAAACTGGTACAGTCTTTTTATATCAAGCATATTTCTGTAAAACTGTGTTGATGGCATGCCTCCAGCTCCTAAAGTGGACCGAAGCACGTAGAACGCTTCTTGAATGGTCCCATCTCCTCTATGAAACTGGCTATAGACATTACTTAGAATCACATATTCACGTCAATGACACTTGAGGGAGCCTAGTCAGCGCTTTGGATGTTACTTAACTTCCTGCAAGATGGTTTTTCACGCCACCGAACATGCTAATATCCCTTGTGAGAAATTAAATAAAATGAACAAGAATCAATAAACAGAGCCAATATCAATCTATCTAGAGACCAATATCAATCCATCAGGGACATGCCGTTACAAAGTTGACCCTTGTGCCAATAAAACTGACGAGGCTGTGAGGGTGTGCGTACTGGGGGTAGAGTGGGATGAATTGCAGTCCATACTTGTTAGTAGTGATTTATGGCTCGCACTGTAAGTATGTGTAAATACAGCTTTGTCATAGTGGCATCTAACCACATCTTTAGCAGCGATGGTGAAGGGCGTCTAGTTTCTCTATATTAGACACCTGCCAATAGACTAATCAGAGAGCCCATATATATGCAAAATGACAGTTACCATCCACGCACTAATTGCTTTATTCCTGGCTTGTTTTTTCTTGTTTTATTTTAATGCATTAGGGAGCAGAGTGTGGCAGGGGGCCAGTACATCAGCTCAAGACAGCCGGGATATTACAGAAAGCTTTTAGAAGTAGTCGTCGTTGGCCCGTCCTGGAGCGAATGAGGAAGAGTATTGATGGTTTTATCTGGGGCTCATTTCACTAAGAGCCGCTGCTGTGATGGAGCTGATGTCCTTCAAATGCTCTTGAGACCAATGGAACGCTCTAAGTTTCTAGAAAGTTACATGTGTGTTTGAGAAATGCCATGATAAAGAAGAAGAGAATAGAATCATGATATGAAGTATAACAGCCGCCTATTAAGGTTGCACAATATGATGCAAAGTTACCGTTTTCTAGTGCAATATACAGAACAGAAGAATTTGACAATTATTCTGGATTGAAAATCAATTCGGAAGTCCTAAAGTGATTCTGACATATATATAGAAATCTAAACTACACTGTTGTGGTAATAAGTAATTTTGTTTAAAATAAATAAAATCTTGCAGCCCTAATAAATAGTGCATTAAAATGTGTAATATCTCACAGCATCAACCAAAACCATAAGATATTAAGTTCCTCCATTTAATTACATTACAACAAAGGATTTTTACTCATCTCAGGTGTCCCAAGCTAAAGAGATTCAAATCAGACAACATAAAAATGTTAGTATAAGCAATAAATGTCAGTAGCAGTAGATAGCAAGCTGGCCATCAATACATGTCAATAATGTGTTAATACAGTAGCAAATCAAATGGGTGGTTTTCATTAGCTGGAACACCAACGCTTTTCCATAGACTGACTATAGATACTCACACAGACTGGAGCTGAAGACAGGGATAGAGGAGACTGTCCTTTAGTTTACATGGAGGGTTTAGTGCCAATTGCCATTATTGGAGGTTAGCAGTGACAGCTGACCTGAGGTGAGTTTTTGTTTTTGCTCCCACAATCACAAGAGCAAGCCCCATCTGCTTCAACTATAAGATATAAAGACACATCTAAGCCCAAAGCAAGCAGAGGCAGAAAGGAACATAGAGACATAGGCATGATGTCCAAGCTAAAAGTGAGGAAGATGCTATTTAAGTCAAGTCAACCACCAAATGCCATCCAGCTTCCTGTACATGCATCTAACCAAGCAGCAGTCCCCCCACAAGCACAGAGAGAGAGAGACAGACAGAGAGAGAAAGAGCTAGAAAGCACCCGAACACCACAGTTTATTGTTGCTCCCCAATGATCGCACCTCAGGCAGCTGGCTGCTGGTGCTGTCTGAGTGGGCCCTCTCCAACATGGGGCTATCCAGGTGAGGGAGGGAGGGTAAAGAGGAGGACAGGACAGGGTGCTCCTCTGTTAGGGCACTGCTGGATGACTCCTGCGACTGCTGGAGAGAGTCCACGTGGTTGGAAGCCGTGTCGTCTGTGGCTGAGTCACTGTTGAGCTGCAGAGAGACCATATGTGCTTAGCTTTAGTGTGGATACAAAACCCATGATTTATACATTTATATCTATACCATAACCCTGTGTGGAGTGTATGCATTGTTTTGTGTTGTTTTGTATAGACCAATATCACATGTACAAGGCAAAGAGATTAATTTAGTACAATCTAATCAAGCCCTGTGGAGATAGATGGAAAATTCAGTTTCTAATTTCATGTTACTTTTTTTGTATTTTGTTTCTGGCACCATTTATTTCCAACTCTCCCTCATAAGTGAACAAAAATGCATTCTTCATCAGAACACTATACGTTTAGTGATTAGGAGATAAATATTTGGTAGTTGATGCATGTAGAGTTGGTTTTGAAACATGCACAACACCAGTTTAAGTATTTTAGTCTAAGTAGTGGTATATATTTGAAATGTCTGTCAAGTCATGCCAATATAAAGTAATGTTAATGTCATTCATACATTCCATCAGTGCATTTAACCATTGAATATTGTGTGTTATAGCCTGTGTCAAGGATTTGTCTATTAAAAAGCAAAAACTCATTCTCTCACCGTGCACTACCAAGATCAAGAAGAGCAGGAAAAAAAGAAAATGTCCCCATTATACGAGGAGCATTGAACAACTATGAACAGCTTTAGCAGGCAAAGAAGCCAAGGGATTAGAAACAAGCAGCAAAACAAAATCAGGGTTGTAAGGCAAGTCAAACTGATTTCTATTACTAGTAATAATGTTATTAGGAAAAGCTAAAGACATTTTACACCAATTAGGATATTACCCCTGAATGCTCCTCCTAAGTATCATTCATTAAAAATATTTAATATCTTTTTCTTTTGTAATCTAGCAACAATGTTTAGTTGGTTCGTCATCAGAGGAAAGCAGTTTCAGTTAGGAAGCATTCCAACTCATTTCAATAAAAGAATTTGCCATGAGATGAATTGCAAGTACAAAAATATATTCAAATGTGAATTAAGAGCTGGGAGATTTACTTAATTTACCCATGTGACAAAATTACTACAAAGAGGCAAAGGATTATAGTAATGCTTAAAGGCAAAAAGCTTGAGCTTTAATTTGGAAGGGGCGACTACCACCAACGCAGAAGCAAGCGCCTAGCCGTGTGTGCAGAGAGGCAGCAGGTCCAGCTCAGCGCACACAAACACACACACCATGCTAGCGCACTGTGAGGGAAGCATGGTGGGCACAGGTGTTTCCTGTTGGGACTTACAAGACGAGAGCGGTTGAGAATCTGGCTAGCGCTCAATACCTCCTCCTCTGACGATTCGTCCGTGTCTTCGTGATTGGTGAGATTTAGGCTTGGCGTGCTGCCTGAGTATTGGCACTCCTGCAGGGATGGAGTGTCCCCGTCTCCGTCCCCTTTGTCCATACTCTCCAAGGAGCGCCGCCGGACACCCCAATTGAAGTTGTCCATGCTCTCTCCCTATAAACGCAAAGAAAGTTTAAGGATAACACAGTTAAAAGTATGCAGAAAGAAACGATCTTTAAAAACAAAGCACAAGACTAATGCAATGTAATGGTTCTCAAACTGTTACGTATCAATTTAAACTGATTTGTACAATATCTAAAGTAGATTACCTGCCTTGTAGTGAATGCTGATTCGCAAACACATTTGGTGTACAATTTGCACCAGATGCCCTTCCTGACACTGACTTCCCAATTTATACAGCCTTTATACAACCTTTGACAGATTGTACATTGATTGTTTAACCCCATACATAACATAGGTCTGTGCTAATATCATCTATTATGAATATAAATAACATTACAAAGTAAATATGTTCAGATTTCTTACAGGAGTAGTAAAAAGTTTGAGAACCACTGGATCATGTCAATACAAAATCAAAATGGATCGGAACAACTGCACAAATGGATGACTTTGCCCACAACACATCTAAACACCAAACAGCTATAACTGGTACAGTCACAGCAGCATTTGTGGCTTAAAATAATGTCACTATGGCACTGTGAGGAACATGGAACAGAAGCTCTCTGGACCACAGACTTACCTGCAACTCCTTGTGGCAAGAGAAGACAGAGAACACAAATGTTATTGGACCAAAGACAGACAATATTAATAACTTTTCAACAACTTGGGTCAGAACACTTGGAGGACAGAGACAAAATTGATGTTGATATGAGACGAGACAAGTGTATTCATGTGGTTAATACAAAATCAAATAAACATGGGAATTTTAATCAAAAGTCTCACCTCAGCATCTTCCAGCTCCACATCCAGGAAGTCAAAGTCCTTGAAGACGCCAAACTGTTGCTCACTTCCGGTGTCTTCTCCCTGTACGTCCTCTTCTCTGACCACCTCCTCCACAGTCGGGATGAGACTGGTCTGCTGGTCCCCGGTGTCAAGATCCTCATTGGACGAAAACACCACCTAAAACCAATGATATAACTTTATATTGGTGATGTGTAAATGTATATAAGAACTGTAGCACACAAATAAAATGTGCCAAAGGCAATGTTTACAGCGCATGTCATTTACAGAGACCTTGTCAGAGGCTTTAGAGTACGAGAGGAGTCTTACGGAAGGATTTTTCGCAACACCCGATTCAGGACCACACAGAGACAAGACATTCATGAGCTTCTCTCTAGTTCGTCTCTGTAAGAAAAGGCAGAAAAAACATATTGATGAACATTTACATCATTATGATCACCACCTCAATTATGCATTATGATACAGTGCACTGTGGTCTTTTTTATTTACCATTGATATAGCTAGTTTAAGTCATCCCAAAATAGGTTTTCAATACCTACACACATTTCAGATCAATTGCACAACACTGTTACTTCCATATATAGATGAATAGCTTTATTGCTAAATTTACACCAATCTTGATACCGACCACTGAAGACCATTAACACTCATTAGTTGCAACATTAAATACCCTACATTTCTGTCTGTATAGTATGTACTCAAACAGTGAGAAGCAGGTACCTGAGAGAGCTGAGGCCTCTTCCAGCTAACTGGCACCAGACCGTTTGAGTTAGATCCAGACGATGTGGACGAGGTACTTCTTGTTACTGCAATGACCTGAGGCTTTCCATTACGGCCCGCTGCTGTGCGCTGGTCCCCATACTTATGCCCTATGATTGGTGTCTGTCGGGTCAACACAAGGTTTAGTCACGCATCTGTAACCATGCTTTAACTTTGTAAAAATCTGATCCAGTCTTGGTCCAGCTCTTGTTCAGCTTCTGCTGAATGAAAAAGGAATGAATACAAAAGTTACCTCTGAGATATCAAAGTGGAAGTCCAGAGTTTTCCCTGGCAGCTCTTTGGATGAGTTATTAAAAATGCGCGTGAACGCAATTTCGGGAGAGCCACATGATTCGGTGCTGTAGGAACGCTGCACATCATCGGGGACAACGAGGCTGGCAGAGCGGGACACCACCAGTTTCAGGATGTTCTGAGCCTCTTTCCAATGTGGGCTCTACAAAAACATATTACAAATGCATAACAGGTGTGTCAGAAAATCCTCTTAACAGAGAAATCATTTTATACACAATGCAAAAATAAAGAAAAATGTAGGCTTCGCTTTAGCATTCTAGCAAGTTACTTACTTGTTCTGTCATGGACCAAGATAATAGTCACCAAACCATTTTTATTTTTCATGGAGTAGACCAAAGTATATTTTTTGCGATTTTCTGCTGATGTGCCAAGATTTTTTGTGTCAGAAACCTCCAGTTAAACTTAACTAGCTCCTTCCACTATGTTTAGAAACGAGAAGATATCAGATATATGAAATGTAATGTGGTTGATAAAGAGAGTTAAGGCTGCATACAGGGGCACATGCTGCTGCACAAACACAAAGCAGTGCTGGTAAAGGATGGGCCCAGGGCACTATGGTATAACAGCTGTCAGATGGTGCTGTGAGCAAGAGGCAAATAATGCACTAGGTCAGGGCTAAGAGGTTCTTATAAAGAGATGTGCATCCATCAAAAGGACCCTTAACAATAGCCCTGGAAAAGAGAGTGTGGCCTTTCATGTTGTCTGCTTTTCTACATGACATTAGCCATAAAATCTTAGAGTATGGGGATGCATCAAACAAAAGTTAAAATTGTTAAGTTTTTCACCAACATCATATTTATTCAGATCAATTATCATTAATTACTTGTGTTTTTTTTAGTTTTGGTGCAAAGCCAGGATATGTACCCAACTGTCCTTAGTACACACACAGTCTTACCTGGACATATTTGCCAATGATCTTCATGATTTCCAGGTTAAACTGTTTGACAGGGGCCGCTGACAGCTCGATATAATTCAGCAGGCTGTAGATGATCTGTAACAACGACTGTTGCATGCTGGGAAGGCCCTTCTCCAACAACTATAAGAAAAAATATCAAATTACGCCTTTTTCCTGGAACCTTGTGACTAAATTCAGTCTGGGTTTAGCCTCGATTTAATCAGGTCCAGTCTTTGTTTCTGGTTCAGTCCTGGAACAGTGAAAGTTATTGTCCTGGTTCAGTCAGAAATTGTCCCGTTTGAGTATAATACATACATATGTTCTCACAACAATGATTAAAAAAATTGCAAATCACTGAATCCTTCTATCCCCTATAAAATAAACAGTAATATTAAACATCTACTGTGCGCTCACCTCAGCCAAATAAGTAACAAGATTCAGGGTTATGTCGGCAAAGGCCATGTGGAGGTAGCGGCAGACAACGTTGATCCAGTTGGTGCAGTCGCGAGAGTAGTTTTGTTTCCTGTAGAGCGTCATCATGTGCGCCAGATTGGCCAAAGCATCAGACTTCTCATCGGTGCAAACCTTGGCTATTCTATCAGCCGTGTCCTTACAAAAGGGAGTTGGGCTGTCAAAGTGCTGAATGAGGTGTGGCAGGAGGCACAAAATATTTAATGGGAAACCTGAAAAAAGACGATACATTTAGTTTATGTGTACAAAGGAGTGTGGCTATACAATGCTGAATGTGATGCTGGCATTTAATAAATTTAAAATTTTATTCTTGAAGTCATATGTATTGATAACTAAATAACAAATTTATTATTTCCTCATAAGATATTTTTTACATTTACAACAATTTAGTCTGCAAAAAAGGCCCAAATTATAAAGTACTTAAAGAAGCAACTTTGTTTTCGTTATTGTAATTTTAAAGTTCTAAGAGTACAGTCAGTCATTCAGTGGTTTCAGCATCCAGGATTCATAGAACTGTAATTACATTCATAGCTCTCATTTTTCTTCATTAAAGAGATATTCTAACATATTTAAATGTGCATGCAACTAAAAGATTATTAATACAAAAAAATATTATTATCCTAAATGGTCAAAATTTTGTGCTTTCGTTATATCATCTCACCAGCTCCTTGCGAGGGATCCACCAGCGTGTGCCTGGACACACTGATGAGTTTGCTGAGCAGATGGATGGTGAGCTCCTGAGTGGACGCAGAGGTGAAGCCCTTTAAGAAGAGCTGCAGGAGTCCAGGGAAACTGTACCACTTAAGTTTGGCCAAAACCCTCTCCAAACGCTCCCTGCTGTCGGCTTTATCCAGGGGCAGATGTCCCAGGAGCTTGTTGAGTAAGCGCAGGGCCAGAAGATACTCAAATTCATAGTCTGACTCCAGTAGAGACGTGGCTATCCAGAACATGGTGGCCAGCAGATTTGAAGGGTCAACAGTCGGCATAGAGTCCACCGCGGGACCCCCTCCACCGCCCTCACGCAAAGACGATAAGCTCCGAGTTCGTGCAAGATTTCCGTGGCTTCCACCGAGGCGGTCAGCAACATCTAGTGTGTTACTTCGTCGCTTATCGCCTTTTCTTTCTCCCATCAGGCTAGCGCGGAGAGAGTTACTGCGGGTGTGAACATAACTATACAGACCGGTGTTCAAGTTCAGCTGGCCCGTACTCTTCCGGTTTGCAGTGAATTTGGGCCCAAGCAAGTGCTCACGTGTAGGCGCCCTGCAAGTGTAACAGAAAATAATTTGTCAAGGGTAATTTGTGCATCATCACTGTTATTACTTTTATTAAAGATGTGCCAAACTGAGTGAGAACTTACTGTGCTAAAGCAGTGAGAAGGTCATAATTCTTGAGTGTGTCTGCGAGTGTGTCGATGCCTGCCTCCAGAGTAAGCAGCAGTTCAATGACAAAGCCCTAAGGAAGAGAGTCATGTGGGTTAAAAACACAATGAGAACAGGTTGTGTATATCTTCACCTTATAAATAACTGGTAATGAAATAGAGCTAAAGCCAATAACCATGGATAAATGTTTACTGCATCAAACATTTGGCAGACCCAAGTACTTCAGTGCTCCCTGACTGAAACATGTGTGTAATCCTCACCTGCGCCTCCTCTCCGGGGTCTCCTACAGTTTCCACCAGTCGAGATAAAATGTCAGAGAGTGTTGCAGGGGTCAAAGGTTGTTTGAGGGCTCTGAAAATCTGGAATGAGCGTCCGGCATAATGACGGGATGAACAAGACAAAGCTGTTTGTAAAGCTACTTCACTCAGCAATGACTCCAACTGGTCACCTAAAACACAGAGTAAAATGGAGGTTGGAAGAAGAAAACAGAATGTGATGACTGATGATATTTTAAGTATTGACAAAATAAGATATAAATTTGCTTTTTACCTGACTGGGAATGCATAAAGACAGTAACAACATGTCTGGCAAAAATACTGAGTTGGTCAGCACTTTTGATATTGGGGTTCTTTGGGGAGACATCTTCATGATTCCACAATGGACCACGTTTCCTAGAAAAAAAATTACTGTTAATTATTTTTGGCATTTTTTTTTTGTATTAGTGTTAAAAGACACTACACATTGCTTGGATTTTGCGGCATCATCATATTTATTTTTCACATCATTGGCAATTTTGAAATCTTCAAGTCACACTACTTTTACTTAAGATACCAATTTCTGATCACACCACACTTCCTCAGCATACCTGTTTTATTTATAGCAAATAAGTAACAAGTTGCACGTAACATCAAACCCAAACTCAAAACCATGCAATGTACAAATACCAAATCCATTTAGACATTGCTGGAGGCAGGGAATGAAATGGCAAAGATGATAAGTAAAATTAAATCTTATGTGTGTTATTAGTGTTCATCCATCAAAATAGTATTCTGACCTTGTTGTAATGAATTCGATGAGAGCTTTGACTTTCTCATCCTGTTCAGCTGTAGCATTTACTTCACTGAGGAAGGAAGGAGACAGTTGGGATAGAGCGCTTGACCCGGCTCCGAGACTGATACTGGAAGAGGTGGAACTGGTGCTGAGGCCAGAGTCAGTCATCGGGGACGGGTGACAGTCAACTGGTAATGAGTCGTGCACTCCTGTAGGACAAAACAAAGTATTTGGTGGAAGTAGTTATAGTAGTAGTATTGGTAGAGTAGTAAAAACAATTAAGGTAGCAGAGGTTATGTAATGTAGTAGTAGAAAATGTAGCAGTGTACAATGAATTTATACAAAGGTAGAAATGTGCTTATTCATGGAGGTTTTAAACAATCAGGATGAAGCCAAGTCAAGACCAATCCAATCTTTTGCTGATTCTTTACTGCCATCAAATGCTCTATATCGGTAGTGCAAGTTTTACATTCACAAATTTGACAGATGAAAAGTTTTTCTCTGTGATCTGAACACAATATATTCAGCTCTGACAAGCACAGAATAAACGATTCAACTATAATAACTAAACCTTGAGGACAATGCATTACATGATGCGTGAATGGATACAAATCATTTGCAGAGATGGTTTACAACATATTTTTTGATAAAATATGTATTTGATTAAATCATAATTTTAATTATACAGAGAAAAAAGTAACTGTATTAAACTTGTCTTCACTGACCAGTGAGGTTATACTCTGGTGTAGCAGGTTTCACAGTCAGGACTCGAGGCTCATTGAACTCCCGGTTTCGTAGAAGCACCATCGCCACAGACTGGACGCTGCTGTTGGCCCCCTGGACCACGAGAAGATGGAGGAGCAGACGCTTGCAGTGCTCATACACCTCTGGGTGCTGATGATCAAAACCTGGATGAAATTAAAAGATGGGAATAACTGAATGGAGGAAAAAGAAAGAAATTAAAAATGTATCTGAGTATCAGTTTACCAATAAAAATGGCATGAAGCAAAAGGTGCAGGTATGCGCTCCATTCTACTTTGACACCGTGGTCCACAATGAGGTCTGTCAGTAGGATGACCGCAATGTTACATCTATGAAAACACAAAAAGACAACTTATTTGGTCTTTCAGGTTAAAATAATCAATGTTTTTAGAGATACAAGATATGTACACAACTTACCTGTGCAGTGTTACCGCAGGGGTGTTTGTCTCTGGGAGATAGTCAACCAAAGGAGACCAGCAGCCCCCAGTGGGCGGGAAAGGAAGTGGCTCAGGTTGGTTGTGCTCCATCACTTTCAAACGCCAGTTAGCATAAACTGGCATCGAGTCACCTATTTGAAGAATTTACATATTAGAAGAATTTACATATTAGTATTATAAGGTTTTAATTAATTTTAATTTATTTACTTATTAATTAGAACAGTAAGTATTCTCAAACAGAAGTAATGTGAGAGGAGAGACACTGAGCAAACTGTCGGAGCTGAGAAGTGTGAGACCAAAACCCAAATTGCAATACTACTACATACATATCAGTAAGCTTTAAAATAACGCTTTGACTGGTGTAAGAAGTAAGCTTTACCCTTTTCTTCCTCATAAGAGCCTCCAGAGCTGCTGCTGTAGCGAGACTCCAGACGGTGGTGCTGTCGAGTCAGATTACTGTTCAGACCTCCATAGATCTCCAGGTGGGTGTAACTATTGAGAGAAAACAATATATTTCATTGATATGGGGATAGAGAATAGCTTACCATTTCCATTCAAATGCCTTTTTATATCACATGGCCATACTGGATTTCCTGAGTTACTAGAAATATAAATAAGAATGCTAATTGCTTATACCTGTCCTCCATGTTTGAGTCCTTTATCTTGCTGTCATGATGTCCATCTGTTCCTGGCACCATTGTATTGCTACTGGATGTTGTTCCTGAAATCACACAGATGGAAAACTCTGCATGAGTGCAAAATACTAATGACAGTATTTCTAAAAAGGTCCAGTGCTGGCTAACCTGAGGTGACTGAGGGGATCTTGTAGCTAGAGGTGATGCGGTAGTACGGAGGGTTGTCCATGTGAGTGACAGCTGAGCTCACTGGCTCCGTCAAGTCCAACTCACTCATCAACTCCTCCAGCAACTGCATAGTCTTATCTCTGCCCAAGTAAACCACCACACGTTTCACCTGCAGACAAGATAGGATGATTAGTATGGAAAAAGCTGGTTAGAAAAGCCAAAAATGTACGTGAAGATTATTTTTACAAACTAGAATTAAATGTGACAATATAAAAATGCTCATTCATTGATTTTGAATGAATGAATGAAACTGTGTGCAACTTTTCAACACATTACATGGTGTAAATATGTAGTGACTTACATAGGGCAGGAGGCTGGGGTCACTGCTGACTCCTGACATACTGATGAGGAAGTGTAGAATGATTTTGAGGTTCTTTGGCCAACTGTCCGCTAATGTGGTCCATACATTCTCAATCTCTGACCAAGCAAACTCATCTCCATACTGCAAAAAGTACAATATACATTTGCATCTCACAGTAAACTGGAGGTTATACCATTTTATTCTCATACTGTTAGTAGCTACTTAAATATTTTGCATTTTATTATGAGTCTTGATTGATGTGTCAGTCCGAGGTCTTTCATAATAAATATATTGCTCAAATAAATAAATAAATAAATAAATAAATAAATAAATAAATAAATAAATAAATAAATAGCATTCCATCATCCCTAGACCAGTTTACCTTTGCGGTCATGAACATGAGGTTGTTGAGAACCATGGCTGTGGCGCGTGGTGAGCCCCAGCCCTCTCCATGGAGCCAGCGCCGGCTGTTCACCATCATGATCTCTGGATCTTGAACTTCCTCGTCCTCCTCTCCGCTTCCACAGTCCTCTGAGCGTCGTGATGTAGGTTTAAAATCAACCAGCTCCACATTGTTCATCCAGGGCAGGAGGTAGTGCAACATTACCTGGCGACCACCAGGGTGTGCTGTCTGGATACGCTGGCTCACCTCTGCAAAGCAGGGATTTTGGTTTGAATTGACATTAAATAATAAAGGAGCAGCTGTAGGGAAATAATTAGGGGCAGTTGTCTTTAATGTTAAGTGACAGTTAAGGACTGGTGTAAAAAGAATACGAATTGAGATCATATTTACTACTAAAATGGCAAACTGCCATGAACCAACCTGAGAAGATGGGTAGTGTGAGCTCTGGGTATGTCCTTGCCAGCTCCTCAGACAGCTGATAATAAGACACAGAGTAAAGGTGTGGCAGTGCTGATGGATGTGTCAGGATGCCATCTGTCCGTTGGATCTCCAACTTGTGAGCATAACGAAAGAGTTTAGGCTCCAAAATCTGGAAAAAAAAAAAAAAAAAGCTATTAAAAAAGGAGAAACTTTATGTGTTTAAACTAAGAGACTTACCTGTAACAGCTGCATGGCCACCTCATAGATGTCCCTGGAGGAATCCGCTGCCTTGAACAGAATTAGGTTGAGCAGCACCACAGTGTCAAACTGGTAATCCCTGAAAGAGGAACCATGAACATTTCAGAGACAAATAAAGCAATTGTTCATCATGATTCAGATCATTTGGAAAATAAAAGTACCTGTTATGAAAAACATTAGCAATGGCCTTGAAACAGCCAGAGGCCACTCGCCGTGAGCCGGTGTAACAGCGATCCACAGCCCAGAACATAAGGTTACTCTGATCAGGGTTCAGCTCCAACAGCAGCATGACGGCCTCGCATCCCAACTGGTGAACCTGGAGAGCAGGCAACATCAAAACAACTGCAGACAAAAGAACTGCTAATGTCAATGACCAGCTTGTGCCTTACCTTTTTGTCCTGAGAATCCAGGATGTTATCAAGCCATTTGTAGAGGTAGCCATCAGATGAGAGCCCAACATTGTCTGCTACAGGCCCACAGCACAACACCGCAGACATGGCCTAAGGACCCAACAAGCACTTAGTCATCTGCGGCTAATAAATATAATTGTCATACAAAGGATTTTGCATGCCGTTACCTTTAGTGCACAGTACTGGTGGCGGTTGATCTGCATATTTCGGTCACTGTATCGATCCAGAGGAGTAAACATGATGCTGAAGGGTCCCGCCCAATGACTGAACAACATGAAGAGACTGTGTCTCAGAGACTGCTGAGGGAAGATAGTCCTCCTTTGGTGAACTGAAACAAGAAAAGAAATACAGCATTTTTTCAAACTCAGAGCAACAGTGTTTTAATGGTTGTACTTGACTGATACCTGGGACATTCTGGATGATGTTTGCCACGAGCGCACTGAAGTGACAGCGAATGTCCTTCAGAGTGTCTGAGTCCTTGTCGTTCTCCGCCTCGAGCAGCTGCCTCGTCAGATCAACATACTCAAGCAGCGTACTGTTTAGAGAGTGGCTCTCTGCATCTAAGCCTCCACTGGCTCTGCAAAAAGAAACACAACAAAGGTTACTATATTTATCACAATAATCACTTTGAGGCTGATTAATTATGCCACTTTGGCCAAATGTGTTGCTGCTGACATACATCTGACTGATGACACCAGCATCTGCCAGAAGCTCGAATATCCGGACCAGCTGGACCCTGAGGATGTCACGGCGCCTGCGCCGCTTCATGTTCTGAAAATTATTTACAAATCATTTCACCCTTTGAAAACAGGTGAGCACAATATAATGATTATAAACCACACTTACTTCAGGCCTTCTCTCTAAAGCTTCTTTTATGAAGGGATTCAGCTCCTCCATTAACTCTCTACAAGGCAGTTCCAGTTCAAAGAAGACCCAATAAATAACACTTTCTACACCATGCTGGTTTATATTTCCTAGAATCATTTACCTGAATACCAAGGGGTTGGTCCTGCCAAGCCCCAACACTAGGGACTCTGTGATTTCCATACTCTCAGAGCGCATCATGGGAACTATGTGTTTAAATAAGGAGGAAGGGGACGGAGTGCCAACAATCTGTGGTTAGGAAACAGAACAGGGAGAAGTGTGAGCTAAGTCTAAGTGTAAAGACATGATCCAACAGTGCCTCACTGTTCATGTGCAAGGACCTTTGAGTCGTAGCTGAAGCCGCTGTCCGGCGTGGACGCCAGCGTCTCGGGTGGGGAGCAGCGGACGGAGCCAGAACTGGAGGAGGAGGAGCTGATGCTGCAAGAGGAGGCGGAGCTACAGCAGAGGATCAGATAGTTCCTCCAAAGAGCCATAAATGAGTCACTGCTGTTCAGAGTGTTCACCTTCTTCGCATTAATGGGGCTGCTGCAAGAGGACAAGAGGATGTCAGAGATTATCACTGTCCAGGGCTATAAATCTATACTATGGCAAATACATACTTTATGTCGACTTGTGGGGACAGCAGCTGCAGGCGCGTGTATGCAAACATCCATGCATAGTTGAGGGCAGTGGGACAGTATTTGGGCAGGTGCTCCTGCCGCAGGTAGCTGGAGAAGCTGATGACCCATGGGTCCTGGCCCTGAGTGACATGCGCAAACACCCAAATGTGGGAGGGGCTGATCACATCAAACTGATGGCTGATAGGAGATGAGGTCCATTCTGCTAAAGTCTGTAGATCAATGCCACTTGGGCAGTAGAGGAGATTTGTCTAAAGAGATACAAGTACATAAGTTACTTAGTTATTTGAAAGTTCTGTAGTTTAATCAAAGCTGTACCTGATCAGCTCCCGTGAGGTGAATGAAACTCTCCAACACTGGAGCACTCAGTCTGTCCATCACATCAATGGCTAGCTCCTCATCTCCCTAAATGAAAGGCATAGTTGGCATTATAATTTTATAATCAAGTTACTTGATTTAAGTTGGTTTTGTCTAATGCATACCTTGCTGATGCCCAGTGCCGTGTGCAGCGCCCTAACTTCTCTGAGAACATTTACGGCCAGTCGTCGTGTGGCTGGTCTACAGCTGCAGAGGACCACCAGGGCTAGCCCCTCCACCACATGCAACACTCCCAGGGGGTTGCTCCGGTCCAGGGAGAGGGAGTGTCTGTTGCCTGAGCTCTGTTAAAGACAATGCATTTAAAAGCTTCATCCCCACTGCTATGTCCAGAACAATATATATGCATGCATGTTTTTAAAGCATTTTAACTTGAAACACACCATTAAGGCTTTTATTATATTTTGTTACCTTATTGTGTGCTAACAAGAACTAAAAAGCTTGACACCACACTTACTTTGACCTGAGCATCATGGCCCTTGTTGCCGCTCTGCACTGCTTGTTTCCACTGGCTGATGAGCTGTAGGAGCATCTTCACTGCGTTGTCCAAGAGAGAGGGGTGTACGTCTGTCACTTCCCGGACAATAAAGTACGCAAACCCTGAGAGCACATCCTCACGCCACTCTGGGAAGTCCACCATGAGCGCCTGCAGAGTGGTGAAAGCAAGCCCACGAAGCTCCTCATCCATGTGTATCGTCAGCCTGGAGATGGAGACAAGACAATGTTAAATGTACATTAGATGGCAGCAGAGAAGGGAGAGGGTTTAAGTTAATGGGGACATTACTTTGCAAGGAGCTCGATGAGGTCTTGTCTGCTCATGCCGTCTGGTATTAGTCGAGGAATGGCAGCAACACATGTGCGGAACAGATCGATCTTTGGTTTCCTCTCTCCCCTAAAAATATCAATCAGCAAAAGATTATTACAAAAATTCAGGCTAAATGTGGCCTAATAGGTTCAGCTTATGTGACATTACATTCTCAAGAGCTGTTTAAATTTGAGATGGAGGATTGGTGTAGCAGAATTTACCTTTTAACCTAGTTTAAGTTTAATATCTTCGTAAATACAGGGCCTTTCAATATTACATTAACTGGTACAAAGATCAACCAAAATAATTAAAAAAAAGGTAGCATTCTAAAACCCTGGCATCATTGTTGTCCATTGACAGGACCTTCACCTGCCAGTGGTGATAGAAAATAGAGGAATAAGGTTATTTTCATCTTAAATACTACTTTAATAATAATAATAAAGTAGCTCATCCAAGCTGAGGAAGCAGCTTGGATGAGCTGCAAAACGTATTCGACCAAATAAACTCTGTCCAGTTGACAAATTAAATTTCTCCTTTTGCTATGGATTCTACCTGGACGACTGAGGGATTCTACACAATAATAATAATAATCATCATAATAATAATCATAATAATAATAATAATAATCATCATCATAATCATCATCATTATCATCATCATTATCATCATCATTATCATCATCATCATCATCATCATCATCATCATCATCATGTGGAAGACAAATAATTTGAGAATTAAATACATTTGAATAAATAGGCATGTTATTTTTATAATACAATAGGGTTCTTAACTCGTCATGAGTCTACATACGTGATCATGTCCTCAGGCTCCTTGTTGGATAATTGGACACTGGTCATACTCATAGAGCGCCCCACTTCTTTGTCCAGATGTCTTAGGATGTTGTCTAAGGCCTTTCTGACTTGAGGATAGTAGAGTGACATCCCTGCAAAGATATGCCAGTTATCAAACTTAAATACTATCAATATATATATATTAAAAAACTAACATGGATATAACTCGTCTTTCTGCATACCTATAACCTTTGCTTCTTCATCTGTAAGTGTGGTGTTGAGGAAGATCTTCTTGACCCGCAAAGTGTTACCGGACGGCATGATAATCCCAGTCGTGGGCATTGGGGGCTCTCCATCTTTCTGCTGTAAACTGTCTGCTATGACCAAGAAGGCTCGCAAACCAATATTCATTCTCTGCAAGGCAAACGATAAGTGATGAGTGGAGGTAAATGAAAGATAATTAGGATTTATTTAAAAAGTTTAGACCTTTACCTCTGGATTGATGGTGAACGTTTTGTGAGACTTGCCCACACAGAGGAGATCGTAGATAATCTCCTTCATTGCAAAGTCCAGTCTTTCCTGTGAGAAAACAAATTAAATCACTTAAATCGAGCAGAATAAAAAGTTAGAAAGCAACTGCAAGGTGTTGTTGTTAAAATTAAGCCTTACACTCAGTCATAGACCATAATAAAATAGTCACACAAAACACAACGTGTGGCACAAACCTGAGCTATAAACTGGATGATCTTGACAAAAATGTTGAGGGGAGTGTCTCTGGGCACCACACTCCGGGACCCTTTGGGGAAAAGTGCTGAAACGATGCTGACGAGTCGACTACAAAGTAGGGTACATTTTTTATGAATAAAAAAACATTAACTTGTTACTAGATATTTCAGTTGTTACAAATAATAATTAATAACCCACGTCTGTGTGACTGTGTTGCTTTCACACTTGATCCTGATGATGTAGACCCATAGCAGTCTGTAGAGTGACTCTAGTGCTACACGGGACATTTTGGGGTCTTTGTTCTGGAAACAAGATTAAAAATTTGTGTACAATCACCATTTCAGCATTTTGTTTTGCAACATTCAATCATGTTCCACATACACACAATGTCTACAATGTAGCTACTGAATCAGCAGTTAGGATAGTCCAGCATAACATGTGCACAATATTGCCACCAAATGCATTTTTTGGAGAAATAAATGTGTGTAGAATCATCACATTTCAAAACAAAAAGATGTTTAAATAAACTGACAAAACACGTAAATTAAGTCCAAAACATCTTATGAAAGAAGTCAAGTTAATTAAATCCAGTCAGTGAGGTGACAAACAGCCTTCTAACAATTGCAACATATCACAATACTTCACAAATCTACAGAGTAAATCTACGCTTCATAGCAGTGACATTAGCATCTAGAATAAAGCACTATACAGCATTATGTATGAATGGTAAGTTTACTACAACAACGCACATCAAGTACATACGTCTAATTTGAAGATGCACTGTGTAACCTTTCTGGTGGAGGATCCGCCAGCTTCACTTCCCCATGGACAAGTTATTGCTTTTCCTTGAATGCTCCACAGGATATCATTAAAGATATCTATCGCCATGGATACTAGCAGGTAATGCCACTAGGCCAAGTTACAGGTCTGATCACAGTTAGAAAACATGTTTTTCAAGGCATTTTTGAGCAAAGAAAAACACAATAAATGCAAGACAAGCGTGAAGGCAAGCATGTGGCAGACCCCCTATAAGAAAAGTTAGAGTGCCCATTTAACAGTATAAATTGAAGCTGCAATTATTTATCTTGTATAGCAATATCAGGTCAATCTTCCCAAATTGCCCTTAAATATACAAAAAAAGGGAACTGACTGAACCACCAAAAACACAACCAAATTAACCACAAAACTACGGCAGCGTCACCAGCTACTATAGTCAGCATATTCTCTTCCACAACAAACAGAGCCATCTACTATCCATGGACCAGAGAGGCCAGGCTGATCCTAGTCCTGATCATTTGACCTAAGGGAACAGCCAGGCACCTCACGGACATCAAAAAACTCACCTGCAGCGTCTCAATCTGCTTTCGGATGCTGTTGTTAGAAGGCATCTGGAGCAAGTCAATGCAAGAAAAAAGATCAAATGACAGAAGACAAAGGACGTAGGGAGGTGGACAAATTCAAGTTAAAAACACACAAAAATATAAAATTATTTGGTGGGAGAAAAGGGCCAACTATAGTCTTGGCAGTGTAAAGAAATTTCTTTAACATGCCCACCACTGGAAATTAGTGGATTTAGGTGGCATGAGACAACTACATTTGGTAAACAGAATTTTAACTATGTGAGTGTTAGTCATGTGATAAACAATATGGGTGTGTGAGTGAGGTTGATAAATGAAAAGACACTGTAGACACAGAAGACAAGGACAGAAAGTTGAAGAAAAGGAAATCAAAATGTAACCGAAATCAGAGCTGATACGCAGCAACACCAGTCGATTTGGAACCACAAAGAATACCAAAAGAACATTTTAACCATGTGGGGATCAAGCTGAAAATGTTCTAAATGTCATTTCACATTTATACTGCACCATTTAATTGCATTATAATTTTCTATCACAGACGAATCCATCTAGAGACTCATAATTTTCATTCTAATGTTAATACAGAGTTTTTTTTACATAGAGACAATCTCTGCTAACCAATTGTAAAGTACATAATGACATAAGCCAAAAGCATATCCACCATATGGTTAAAACAAAATCAACAATTAACCCTGAGCTGCTGCAATCATTTCTTCACAACAGTCTCATAAGCCCACAACATGATTTTGAAATTCACCGCGGATTGTTTAAAAATGGAAAATGCTTATATGCAAGACAACCATTCAGAAAAGCTTCACAAACACACAAATTTAACCACTCGATCAGAGCCCACGAGAGAAAAATCAATGCAGGATGGGGAGAAGGCCGTTAAGTCGCTCGGCCAGTCAATGGGCAATTCAATCAGTCAGTCTGGTTCATGATCAGGGAGAGAGCAGGAGTGGCTTGATCTGGTTTAAAGGAGTCACAGACGGGAGATGAACAGCACTTGATAACATCATACTCAAAACAATATTGTCATTAACTGTTTTGGGAAATGGCTTTTCAGTTTTAGGGCTGCACTACATCTAATGTAAATTCACTAATTACTATACAACATTGAAAAAATCCATTATGTACATTTTATGAAATTAAATTTAGTATTACTCATACATGGAAGCATGGAATTATATAATATCTCATTTATTAAATACACTAACAATTGCCATTTGCTTATTCTATTTAGAAATATAATATTGCGGATTGTTACATGTTTATTATTCTTACATAATGTAGCTAAAGTAGAAATTTAGAATTGTATTAAATAAAGCCATTATCTTTGTACATTCATAATACTGAGGATGTGATTTTTCCTCTTTAGACAACAAAAACTCCTTTATAGCCTTATCTAATCAAGTGCTATTCCTGTCCAGATCTGGTGTTTTATAATGAGAGGGAAAGTACATCAAGATCTTCGACACAACCACGGAAAAACACTTTAATTTGTATTTCTCACTGTGTCATTGCAATAAATCTGCCCCATTTTACACCAACTATAAATATACCTTTACAATCAGACTTGTTACGGAAACTAAAAATTTCATAATAGTCATAACACCTCTAAATCAAGTGATTTAGGAGCTATTTTTGGTAACACTTTAGAATAACAATTATAAACATATGCATCAGGGCTACTTGCGCATAGAAACGCATGTCAAAAGCAAAGGAAGTGCAGACCTGTTTTAATTTCTTTGTAATGTTTTGTGAGTGGACACTGGGGATGTTTTAAAAGCCAGGTTTTGTGGGATAGAAAGAATATCAATATAATTCAAAGCATATTTTTTTTCAAAATACAAATTTTTTCAAATTGAATTGAGCAATAATCCTGATTAGAATTCCATTACCTAGACAGCCATCTATCATTTTAAATGTTATATACATCTTGATCTTGATCTTGCGTGTTATTATAAAGTGTTACCCAGACCTAAACTGTGGCTATGATTGTCCATCATTTGAACAGAGGTAAATGTTTGGAGGTACCTTGAGGTGCGACAGGCAGTTCTGGAGGAAAATGTGCCAGTTGTTAAGAAAGAACTGCTTCTGACTGACACACAGTAGACAAGTCACCAGGGGATACAGAGCCTGAAGAGAAGAAAATATAAAATATCTGATTTAAAAAATAATTAAAAAAAAAAAAAAAAAGAAAGAAAAAATAGGAATTCAGGCATCAAGGCTAATGCGTCATGGTTGAGCAAAGGAGGCCTCATGAAAAAAAGTCCTACCAAGGAATGCTTTTTCCGAGAGCTAAGGTCAAACGTCGTCTGATAAAGCATCTCCACAAAGTTTTTTAGACATGGTACATTCACTTCATTTTTCACCGCCTGGGAATGAAAGATACACTTAACAAGCTCATTCAGATTCAGTATGATAACAGTTCAAGTGGATATTTGTCATTTCTCACAGCAGCCACAGGGATGAGGATCTCAACGAAAAGGCCGGCCAATGCGTGCTTGATATCCTTATCCTTGACCTCCAGGAAATACTGGGCGCACTCCTGAAAGCAAAACACCAAAAGATACACATGTTCAGAATCAGAATTGAATAATTTGTACTCATTAAAATGTCAAAGTATAATTAGAATTTTGGAAGCAAACAAATATTTAGATGACAGACAAAATAATAAGAAACCTGCATCTAAAAACAAAAAAAAATCATGTTACAAAAATATTAAAGATGAAGTTTGTCACATGCTAAAAGTTGAAGAAGTTTTTTTTATTGTAATTATAATTAAAATGTTTCTTCTCAGAATAGAGAAATTTCAACCTTGTGACATGCCTATGGGCCACCAGTGTAAATGGGGAACAATGAGATGTCTAGCATGACTAACAGCTGCACATGCTATATCTGTTACAGAACATCATAACCAAATTGATATGGACAATCTTTAGTAAAGTTTCATTCTGTCTTCAGTTTTAAAGTTATAAAAGGTAATCAAACTCTGTTTGACAAAAGAACTGTTGACTCTACATTCATCGACAAAGACATAGTTCCAAATCTTCTATAAACATTGTCATATGTTTATATGTTCAAAAAAATTACCCATTTGAGCAAATGATAAACCATACTTCTAAAACATACCCATAATGCATAATTCTCATACTATAAAGACATTGGGACAGAGAGCACAATGGCAATACTGTACCTGCATAAATTGAAAAGACGCCTCAAAATCCTCCACGGGGTACATTTTCACCCGGAAGAACTTCATGCCCATGATGAGGCTGATGATGCTTTGGACGATGTACGGGCTCTGCTCCTTCTGCCTCAGCTCCTTCAACTCTGTGATGAATTTCTTTCTCACAGCCTGAAACCTGCAAAAAAAAAAAAAAAAAAAAAAAAAAAGAAAACAAACAGATTCCATTCCTTAATGAGATCATAGTAGCCACACTGCCTTAAGTAAAAAAAAAAAAATAATGTAAATGTATAAAGAATTGTTAGTAGCTACCAAATCTGCATGTATTGTTTAGTTTAGAAGAATATGGTATGCTTACTTTGACTGTGTAAGGACTCCGATGACCTCTGCATACAAATCTGCAATGATGTGCACATTGCCAGTGTTGGGCCCACAGTAACTGTCAATGGATAAGATAAAAGTAACAAAGAGTGCAATACCAGCAGTACCCATTCATAAACACCACAATTAAACTGAGAGACAAGAGGTGGTACTTTTCTTTGTATTTAGTTATTTCTGAGATTTTTTTTTTTTTTTAGATTATTTTTAGAGCCAAGTCAGTTGGGGTTTCTACTGGTTTCAATCTGGTTTCAACACATTTTTGTGATGTTTAATCCTCGTTTCAACCATACATACCAATATAATTATTAGGCAAGTTGTATTTATGAGGATTAATTTTATAATTGAAAAACTACAGTGCTCTCTGTCAATCCAAAATGTTAATAAACCTCAAACCTGAATATTTAAGAAAGTAAAAGTAAAGTTTCTTTCTTGGGAGAAAATCTATGTGTGCACAATTATTGGGCAACTATTAATGTGTAGAATTCTGAACATTTTTCATTCTCACTTGTTTATTTTCATCTGTCAGAATAGTAAACAACTTAAAATTTACAAATAAACATTTTTGACATTTCAAAGGTTTTATGGACTGATGAGATCAGAGTGACTCTTGACGGACCAGATGGATGGGCCTGTGGCTGGATCAGTAATGAGCACAAAGCTCCACTTCGACTCAGACACCAGCAAGGTGGAGGTGGGATACTGGTATGGGCTGGTATTATTAAAGGTGACCTTGTTGGACCTTTTCGGGTTGAAGATGCAGGTTGTGGCCATACCAGCTTGTCAAAGCCTGATTCTGTCAGCTCCCAAGCTAAGCAAGGCCAGGCCTGGTTAGTACCTGGATGGGAGACCGCTGAGAATATGAGGTGCCACAGTGGGGCGGTAGTCGCAAAAACTGTTGTTGTTGTTGCAAGGCACTTCATCCACATTGCCTAGTATAAAAGTTGTGTGTGCATGAGTAATGGTGGTGGTCAGAGGGGCCGACGGCGCAGATGGGCAGCCTCGCTTCTGTCAGTCTGCCCCAGGGCAGCTGTGGCTACAATACTAGCTTACCACCACCAAGTGTTGAATGAATGAAAAAAGCTCTGTAAAGCGTCTTTGAGTGTCCAGAAAAATGCTATATAAAACTGATGGATTATTATTATCATTATTAAGATGAACTCCAAAACCTGCTGCCAGTTTTTAGAAGACACTTTCTACAAGCAGTGGTACAGGAAAAAGTCTGCATCTGTCAAAAGGACCATGATTTTTATGCAGGACAATGCTCCATCTCATACATCAAAGTACTCTACTGCGTGGCTGAAGATGAAAAAATAATGACATGGTCCCTTTCCTCACCTGACCTGAACCTTACTGAGAACTTATGTGCCCTTCTTAAACGAGAGATTTACGGTGAAGAAAAAACAGTACACCTCTCTGAACAGTGTCGGGGAGGTTGTTGAGTTGATCAACAGAAAACTGACAGACTCCATGCTCTCTTTTTTTTTTTTATATGTCATAAGTGTTTATTTGTAAATTTTGAGTTGTTTACTATTCTGGCAGATGAAAATAAACAAGTGAGAATGAAAAATGTTCGTTTTTCATTAATAGTTGCTTAATAGTTGCTCAATAATTGTGCACACACAGCACACACACAGAAGCCAAAACTTCACTTTTATTTTCTTAAATATTCAGGTTTGAGGTTTATTAACATTTTGAATTAACCAAGAGCACTGTAGTTGTTCAATTATAAAATTAATCCTCATAAATACAACTTACCTAACAATTATGCACACAGTGAAGTGCCAGGCCTGGTTTGGTTTATGTAAATATGGCTTAGGGTGTGTTCAAACTTGCACACATGACTCCTCAAAATTTGGACTGAACTAAGATAAAACCAGAACCAAACCAAGTCTACATCAGGACCTAAACTGCTCTCAAACAAGTGCAACCTTAGTCTGGTTAAGTCTAACAAAAGTTCTAGGTAAGTTTTACTACTGGTTTATTCTTACTTTCATCCTGGTTTAGACATTTTAGCATATGTAAGTTTGTTTCAGTCATCAAGGTCTTCCATCTGTCCATCAACCACATGTGAGCAGAGCAGAATACTTACCCCTCTTTATGTTTAAAGTGCTTAAATGCCAGGTTCAGGACTTCATGTACTAAACCATCTGGCACTGGGTGAAGAGGAATCTGTGACGTAAACACACAATCATTAGTCTTATTTGAAGCGCTGATAGCATTCTTGCTTGTTCTTAGCTCCATTCATTACTTCCCCACAACAGTAGCAATGCCAAGGGCAACTTAGCTCCAGTCTCCAAGGACTGCTCCTAGTTCAAATGCATAGCTGGATTTGAACATTCAGAGGCTGCACAGTTGGATATTGGTGTACTGCCACCATGTTTATTTATTGTGAGCTCTCAGGGGAGGGACCTCACTAATAACTGCAATTCATTTACAGACTGTGAGAATTTATAATAACAAATAATAAAAATAAATTAATTAATTAAAAAAACACTACTAGAAAAAAATATCATAGTTCACACAATATAAATAAAAAACAATGCAACATTAAATGAAATAAAAATAATTCTAAATAAATAAATACAAATTTTGAAATAAGCTACTGGTGTAATTTATTTTAATACAGTGTTATAATGTATGACTAAGATACAAATCCAATATTAGATGGTTATGTTATGTTATCTTATGTCTGCCCTTTAAAGCTCACATCACATTGTGCTGAATAAGATGGTGCCACTATCAGGCTGCACAGGTGCAGGCCTCACACCAGGAAGTATTTATAGAACACAAAGTGCACTGTCACTTACTTGTTTCAGTACTTCAACAGAGACTAAACAAAATATGAAATCTATGGCTAAGTCTCTCCGCTCCAAAAGGTAATCTTTGTCGCGATGCTGTTCATCTCTAACAGAAGAAAACACATTATTTCAGCCATATCTGTAGACTCAGAGTGCTGAGTGCATAGAGAGCCTCACCCTTTAGACTTGGTGCTGGCACGAGGCCTGTACTCATAAGACTCGTCTTCAGTGCCGCTCTGCCGCCGGTACCAGTCGAACAGTGTGCGCAGAAGGGAGGGCAAACAGTGCTCTGCTATTGAGCTCATAGAGCTTATTAACTGGAAACAACATATGAGCATTAATATCTAACCTAACTTCAAGCCTCATTTTACATTACTGATAATGGCATCTCTCTATAAATATATTGAATATATTCGTGATAGAATAATGTTAATGTAAAAGTATAGGATATCTAATATAACACAAAATATCTCAATTGTAAAGGTTTAAAGAGACTGCCTGTACCAGATTTCATGTAATAAAGGTAATTTTGTTTTGCCCCGGTACAAATATATTGTTAAAGCAGCTCAAATTGAGACCACTGTGTGCAGTCTGCTCTAATTATAGAATGTTTTATTGTCCATGAACCAGGAAGTAATGCTGGTGCTATGTTAGCATGCTAGTTAGCAGTGGCATGACAGCAAAACTCTGTCCTAGCCTCTGTTGTGAAATGCAATTATAAATAAATTGCAATGAATAATTAATAAACTAGGAATGCATGAGGAATAAGTTTGGGCCAATGCAAATTGTTAAAAATGAACTAGTTCCGTTTTGACATTTTTAATGACACAAAAAATCAGGTACACGTTTAATTGTCTAAATAATGGTGTCAGCATGTTCCCTGAAATATAAACACTGCAATTAAACCTATGACAAATCTGGCCTTTCATACGCCCCATTTACTTTGCAGTCAGTGACGACTAAACATGGTCCATCAGGGGCTCTGTGCATCACACGAGAGGCACATAAAAGTCATGTCCGGAGCATATCAACTATAAAACTGAACCTGCGATGTGTTTAAAAGAGAAGGGAGGATGATGGATGTAAGGCAGGAGGAGTTATGCAAGCGCTGCCTTTGCCCTTATGCTACCAGACAGAGCTCGCCAGAGCCCAATGCTGATATAGTGCCTGGGATGACACAGCACTTCTCCCGTCCTCTCACTTTTACACTCTCCAGACCCATTTGGGCTGCCTCACTCACAAAGGGACAGCTGGATCTATAGCGCCATCTCCTCTCTGTATTGTGCTGAACAAAGCAGTATGCAGCATGCACTCCTTTTGTGTGGAGTTCTGTGTAACTGACACAAATGAGGGGATGGGGACAGGAGACTGAAGAGGGGATTGATTGGAAGTAGCGGCACGATTGAAAAAGTTCAATACATGATGTACACCACAGTATGATTTACCTGGTCAAATTGTGCATCTTCCCCTCTCTGAAGGGATCGGGAAAGGAGCTTCTCCTGTGAGGGTCAGAAAAAAAGACACTGAAGTTATAGAGTAGAGCAGAGAACATGTGAAAAAGATTCTGTTGGCAAATGCTACAAAAAACAATAAGATACCATTTGAAAAATGAGGGTATAGTAGAATGGTAAGAAGTACCTTATAATGCTATTTTGTTTATGTAATTTAAAAATAATGTGAATTTAATCTAATTTGATGAAGAAGTCAATTCCTCTAAAGAGTTTATGTTGATGATAAAATGTTCTAGGAGCATGGTACCCTTTATAGGTAACGCTTTATAATCTCATCTCTAGATTCATGCTATGTTGCCACACCAGCGTCCAAAGGTACAAAGTGCATAAATTGCACGTACCAGTGGTTCAGCCATGACCATCTCGATCTTCTTCTCCGCCAGCACAGCGAACTCTGCAAACAGGCTCTTGATGACGAACTCGCCCGGTTTGAGCTCGGGGTCAATGGTGATACTCGACATGGCGGCGATGTGCTGCTTGTCCCAGGACAGAGGAGTGACCGAGGCGGGTGCACGGCGTCTACTGGCGCTGCTGCTGACTGGGGTAGAGGCTGCAGAGACAGGAATAGAGGTGTTAAATTACAAACACCAGGGAATGATTTTTACTATTCTTCTAGTACATGAAACTTAATTATCAGGAGCAGGATGAGCCATGTACATTTAGTATTTAGTATCACATTCAAATCATGTAAGCAAATGCATGGACAAGTTCATATTTACACTGCAGGTGGACAGATTAAGTGATATTAAGAGGTGGTTTCACTCACAAAGGGAAAACATTATGAAGACAATGCCCACAAAAGGAATACTTATGAACAATTCGCATTTTGTGTTTTGACCAGAAATTTTCTATGGTTGATTTAGGACCCATTGTTTCAGAAACTTTGATTGCCCAAATACAATAAGTTTCCTATGTGAGTAACATTCCTGTAAGTTATGTTAATAATGAACCAGATTTTATTTCCTCGTATTGATCAATCTCAATTATTTATTCATTCTTATTTTTTATAAAGGAAAAAATGTACATAATGCTTATATTGGTTTCATGAACAGAAACAAACCAGACAGTGCCATTTAATTAAAAAATTAAAAAAATCTTCCTCCAAAGTCTGAGCTCTGCTTCAAACCAGATGCTTTTACTGACAGGATTAATTGCATTATTGACAATTAGAGAAAAAAAAAATAATTGCCCGGCCCTATAAGTATAAGCCCACAAAAATGTTGACAAACCAATCCAGTGACTGAACCAGGCCTTGTTGCCGAAAGAGGTAACAAGCGGCTAATCATTCACATAAAAGTTTATTTAGAGTCCTGGATCTGGGATGTCCCGGACTGAGACTAGAACCAAGCGCCCGCCGCACACTGACCCTTCACCCCGATCCCTCCCAGGAAAAGGCCTTGTTCTGCTACTTCCTGGTTGTCACAGAAACACTCATGCACTCTGAATAGTGAATACCACCAAAGAGCATTCAAGCTGTACCAGAGAGGAGGCCAACATCCCCAGCAGCCATAAACAAACTTGGGAGTAATTTAGAACAACTGATCATTTTATTGGTGGCATAAACACTCACCCGTCTCGTTTAATATCCTAACCAGGTTTAAATATAAAGTGAAAAAATACAAAATCTAATAAAAGTATTTTTCCATGGCACAAATATGGACAGTACAGCAAAAAAAATATATATATATATATTTTTTTTTTTAAATCGCACAATTTACATCTGTTTTTTTAAATACTTGATTTGGCTGGCATCATCATCATCATCTGTAATTTGAATTTGCCAGGTGAATAAAAGAGCTATTCAAATGTACCAGAGTCAGTGACCTTGGTACCTGCAGTCTGAGCTTTGATGAAAAAAATATCAATTATATAAAAGGAGATTATACTGATTGTGGATCAACAGTAGCACACAGTTAGCTTGTGTAACGCCAATGCTACTGCTCTGGTCCATGCTGTCACAGAGAAGGCCTTTCAAGCACTCGCCCCTTTGTTTACTGTGCTCCACCAACACCCAGTGATGTCACACAGGCACAGGCAGCTACTCCCTCCAGACTACTCCCACCTTGTCTCGCAGCCTGGCGCTTGACACACAACAAACAAATGCAATTTTCCCTTTTTTTATTTTGTATTTTTCTTTGGCCAAAATTGTGTAATTATCAAAATATTAGAGGAAATTAAATTAATAAAAGTAAATTAAATTGTGAGACAGGAAAATTACTGTAGCATATTATAGTTTATATTTCTCTCATTTTGGGGAAGGTAATCTAAACTATATTATTTCTTTTTATGATAATCATGAGAAATGTGCTCCAACATTGTCATTCCCTCTATGACCAGCTTTCTTCAGATATAACACCCAAATGTAAATGCAACTCAGCTATCATTTTAAGGTCACTTTTTTTATTCAAACCCATTCAAAACACAAGGCCTAGGATTGCTTTGCTAACGTGTAAAATGAAAGGCTTTGGTGCCTTGGTGACCTTGACTTTTAAGTTGCTATATGCTATATTGGAAATTGAAAAAGCAGCAATAATTTTCAGCAAGCAAAGTTTTGAGACATTTCTAAGCTTTTACTGACCATCTGAGTTGCTGTATTGTTTATATTTGGTTCAATTTATGTCACATGCTAGAGTACAGTAGCTTCATTGTCCGCCTTAGCTCCAGGAGGACTTCCAGTGGTTATAAGAACTACTTCCCTAGATGTGAGCGCCTTGAGAGACCCAACAGGGAAAGTTCAAGTTTGGAGCTAAAAAACAAAGCACGGGAGTATTACACAACTGTTAGAGCAGCCCAGTAAAAACAAAAGCCTCCCTAAAGCATGCTCTCCTCCCCATCAGGACAACAGGACAACCACACAGGGTCAGGAATGCACGGTGCATAAGGGACACTTTGGCTGAAGACAATAGAAGCACAGCCAATGCTTATGTGGCACGGCCATTCGAACTCTGTCATTGTGTCTCAACATGCTCCAGCTTTGACAAGTTAGTACTAGCTCTTCATCATCACAAAACAAGAAGATTGGAAAATAAAACCACATATTATAGCATTTGTCTTGTGCAAAAAATACACTTAATTTGTGTCCTTATACCCTCATGAAGATTAAATTATGTGAGGACACAGTTAACAGTGGCCCAGAGCGGGAACTTTGTCCAGATTTGGCACCAACACTTCCTGGAGTCTTGCGAATACATGGGGGTTGCTTGGCAACCAGGGCCTGGCAAAGACCGGGCCCTATCGTTGGTTTTACTTTTGAGGTGGATTAAACAAATAAAATGCAAATTAGGTTATGTGTTAAAAACGTGCCATGCAAATACTTACAATGTATTTTACATAAAGTAAGTTGGTCTGTCATTATAACAACTTATGTCATGATTAGCATTTTGGATGAAAACTATGTCCCTCACTGCATTATTACTTACAGAGGTAAGGCAGATACTCATTTAAAATCAGGTCTGATTGAGCCTCAGCAGAGAGGCAGGTCTCACAGGCTGTACCTCCAGCGTCTGTGGATCTGTGATGTGCAGCAGGGGCTAATAACAGGCAGGAACCAGAAGACGGATCAATATCACAGAAACATTAGCTGCTCCAAAGGGAACAGAGGAGGTTTTAAAACGTGAGGAAACGCAGCCATGGAGGCCGTGAGTGCAGCACAAAAATGGATTTGTATTTTTCTGCCCACTGTATCAGTGAAACCTGAGTGTAATGAGTATCAGAAGAAGCCACACTAAACGTGTACAAATGTAAGTCTGCGCACAGATCAATAACTGTACGTATGGATGAGGAGCTGATTTTAGCTTGTCTCTTCTATGCAAACATTGCAATGGCCTGTGGTGAACACACAAAGTTTATTTGCCAGTCAAAAAACATGAAAGCTCCTGCTGTGCTCAAGACAACCTCATCATCAGATGAAGGAGTGCATTATGGGTCAAATTCAAAAGAGCCAACTTGAACAGGTGTGTGCCAATAATACAAGTGAAAGTCTGTTAATTTTCAACAGCTGGATTAAACTGTTCACTATTAACACTTCAGTTATGCCTAACAGTTGAATATTAATTTACATTTACTGCTAACCGTTTTGAGTACTTTGACGGGGTATGTATCTACAACTTAGAAAGGTTAAATTAAAAGGACAGCGCTCCCTCGACCGCTGAGTGATCAAATTGTAGAAAAACTAAAAATGCTGTCTTTGATTACAAACTTGTGTTGTCTGTCACCTGCATACCTCAGCCTGTCCAAACAGACTAAACAAAATCTCTTTCCATTAATGAGCCGTTCTTAAGAAAAGGTGATAAGATATCTGGGAGCAGGCATCACATCCAAGCATGTGCATTTACAGCCTGTAGTCAGGATGGAGCAGATATGTCGGAACCCAGAGTGGTATGTAAACATGAGCTACTCACAGCTGCTGCTCCATGACTTGAGCAGAGATTTGATGCTGATCTCAAAGAAGACAGAATCCTGCAGGCTCAGCATCGCTGCTGTAAAGCTGGGCTCCACCAAAATGGACCAAATGTTACTGGACGTCTGTGAGAATAATTCCACTCAGAAAAGTGCCCTGGTCAGTGGTCCCTGTGTGTGACGCTGCGGCCTCCACAGGTGCATCCCACACACAGGGGCTGCTGTCTGCTCCACCTGGATGCTGAGGACTGGACTGCACTGAGGAAGAGGAGCACGAGCATGGCCCGCACACTTAAACAAGTATTCCACCTAAGACGCGCCGACTGCCCATGGGCCAATCCACCGAGTCCCTCATGGCCGAAGCGGATGTGCAGGGGAACTTTGTCATTCTAGGGAAATCAGCAGCCAAACAGTTGACAACAGAACTCTCAACAACATACGGCAATATTACTCTCCCCTAACCTCCTGAGTGTGCCAGTCCTAGCACACTAGCAGTGTCAGCTCCCCCGCCTCCCAGCGCGCTCTCTCACTCCCCATTCGCTCAGAGCAGCCCCTCCTCTCACGGCTCCTCCCTGATGCCTCTGTTCTCTCAGAGAGAGAGAGCATGTCCCAACAGCAAACACAGACAGCAGCCGAGTGGGGGGCGGTGATGTCATCAAAATGCTGCGAGTGTTCCCTGGCTGGTGTTCAGCGATGCAAACGCATGTCAGAGCCAACTGTGCTGCCTCTGCTGGCCTATCAAATGCACACTTCCTGAAAGCACCTCAGTTATACTGATGCGTCATCCTGACTGCAGCAGCACGAGGAAGGAAAGGGAGGATGCAAGAGAGACTGTACCGGAGACTGAACTAAGCCAAAAAGTTCTGCACTGTACACTAGTGCCTAAATAACAAAGAAAACGAAGTAAGTTTAAATGGAACACAGAATGCAGCAACGGTACAGGCTGCTGTGGTAGATAAAATCACTGACGATCTTTGTGTATTTGCTAAACTCAGTTCACACCCAGTGGAGTCACAGGCATTACATCACTGCTTTGTGGACATGAAGCACAGAGCTCAGTGTGTTTGAATATGAGACATAGCAGGTTCATCTTGTGTGTGCTTCATTAAACACAGAGGCGCATGACTCTCAAAGTCATCTGGACCCACGAACAGGATCATGTTTGTTAACACAATATTGTGTGGGGCATGGCACTAAGAGCTGCTTTGAGACAAACACTCTTTTGTCTCTCTGTGGTCTAGTCTTCATCTCTCTCTCGCCCTCAGTCTTTCTGTCAGTCACATGTCCTTCACTACACAAGTTATGCAAAACCAGGCAGCGCTCACTGCAAATAAACAGGGCACAGGCACGAGCTTTGTCAGGCTTGCCACTGCTGTTCCAGTGGGGGCTCCACACTCAAGGACAAGGAAACTGAATACAGTTCTATTACATACAACATCTGATTCTGAACAGTTTAAATATTGGTCACTACTAGTTAATTTTAGTTTAATTAAAAAAATTATTTGGTGCCCAAATGGTATGATTTTGTAAGAATTATTTGTTGCATTTGTAACTGTACTTTCCTGAGCATAATTTTGAGTAAAAGTTTAGCATTACATTGCACAAATGTTTAAACTTTAAAATGAACCCTGTCCACTGTTGAGGTTTTAACATTGAAACACTTAGCACAACAAAGGCCAGGGCCTCTATGCCCATTGTTTTGTGTTAAACAGATTTATTGTTTGAGGAATGCAAAAGCATTACAGTCAACATGAGTTCCAGGTTAACGACCTGGAGCCATTGTCTTCGAGGTGACACACATACAGGACTTCAAATGAACACAAATAGACAGGGTACACATCCTGATCAAATGAACTCCTCTAAATGTATGGACAAGGTCAGCTATAGAAGTCCATTCACAAACTCACAGCTCTGGACACAAGAACATCATTGCTGGAGACATAGAGCAGTGGGCCCTCCTGAAGCCTGCAGACTGGAGCATGCATTTCCTGTCCTGGGCTGCTCTCAAGGGCACGGGTGGGAACAATAATCAATGAAACTGTAATCCAATCCCTGACCTCCTCCTGAAGCCTGAGCTGCGGAGGACAACATCTGCATCCATCTCTGCACAGCTAGTACACAGCTCACCTCACGTCAACAGTACTTCATTTCAGGATAGAAATAATAAATTAGGGATGTCACACATTTTTACAATTGTCAAGAAAGAAATCCTTATTTTCTCATTGTGTTGTACATCTGAACATATTCAACATTAAGTGACCAGCTTTATAAACTGTTTTTTTATAATACAGTTCTACTAAGTACAACACATTTTAATTTGAAATAGAATATATTACATTTCAAATTGCTGTGACAATCCTATTCTATGATCTTGACTTGTCATTTATGATTTACATCACAATTAATAATAAATGCCATATACACGCATTTCCTACTCATAATCATAAAGCTGCTAAATTACTTTTTCTTCAGCTACTGCAAGTACTTTTCTTTAAGGATGTTTGCTCTGCATTCACACTTGGTTCTCTTCAAAGGCCTTCTCCCTCTTGCTCACAAAAAGGTGAAACTCATTTTGGACAGTCAAGCTGAAGTCTATGTCCCACTGGAGTAACTCTGCAGCCAACTAAGCGAATCTGAATGAAAACTCTTATCGCCAACACTGAAAGGCCAGGTCATTAGTCAAACCACATCTTTAAATTAAATGAGTTTTGTCAACTGTAACAAAACATTGCGTCATTGTGCAAAGTATTTCTGTGAAAGTAGCAACAGTTACTTTCAGCCCACTTGTCCTTAAGTAAACCTTGACAATTACACATATGAAATGTGTCACATGCTCTGTAACACTCCCAAGTAAAATTCAGTAGAACCTGCTGCACCCATTAACCAAATAATCTCTCATTGAAGCCTCTCCCAGCAGTCAGCTGCACATCAGTAATTAACTGCCATCTCTGAGCTCCAGTGAAGACTAATGACTGAGCGAAAACAGTAACCACCTCAAAAGCCAATGCAGCCTGTGGCAGTTCTGCAACAGGGAGTAGCCTGGACACAGAGACTGGTTACAGTAGTTACAGGTTAGTTGTAGCAGCAGCAGACTACCCCACTTTAGAGGTGGATGGATAACAGCCTGGAGATTATATATATATTTTATACAAAATACTTCCTATAGTTTTCTAATACTAATGCAATTTGATACACCTCCCACCTGTACCCCATACCACTTCATTCCCAGCCTAGAGAAGAACACTCATACTCTATTCCAGTTACGTAACTCACCAGTGTGACCCGTGACCACGGCCACAGAAGGATGTGAAAAGAAGGAGCGCTTTCTAATATGGCGGATGTTTCCTAAAGTTGGGAAGAAAGAGAGGAAAGAAAACAATGTTTTGAGCCGTTCTGAAGAAAGTTATGGTTGGGGTAATATATCAACACAAGCTAGTCAGCGCAGTCTGAGCACAAAAGCCTCTCCAAATGTTCTTACAAATAAGCTATAAAATGTCCAGCTAAATAATAACGCGAATAATAATAATTTTCAAGTAACATAACATTCACAAAGGTACAATTGTTGTATGTCAGATTATTTATATGGCAAGTTTGTTGACCTCCAAGTCAAAATGATCCAAGTTTAATTTTCTGTTTGGATATTTCTTTATCTTGTAAAATTGAGAATTACGCCAAAAAGTTGGACAGCTGTTTGCCCCTATCATCAATTAGAGATATGACGGGACACTCATTAAAATTTCATGTGTGACTTCAGGGTGGCTTCCAAAAGAATCAGTCCAATATCTTATTGTGTAGATAAAAAAATGGTAGCAAGGCCTGCAAAACGCAATAACTACACAGAGCACATGGCTAATTATGCATCATAAACATACAATGTGTTAGTACCATTGTCAAGCAGCTTACAGTTAATCTTGTCAGTTCTGCTTCCACTTTAAAGGCCAAATCATAGAATCAAGCAAATACTAGTGTTTTAGCTTACTAGAGCCTCGCCATGTTTAGCTGCTAGCATATGTGTTAGCCGTTAGCATTGGTCATGTCATTGTAATGGCTACAGCTTACATGCATGGATCACCAATACCTGTAAAATTTATAGTATCAGAGCTTTAGCAACACTAGTGTCAGGATCAGAACAACCTTAATTAGAATTTGAAATCTATTATATTTACAGAAGACGGGAGAGCCCAGTAGTCATGCTTTAGCCATGAGTAAACACACAGTGGGTGCGTGCTCTGACAGGCAGCACAAATCCATCAGGCTGTTGCAAACTAGATCACCTGTACACGCCCGCTGCATATGTGGACATGTCTTCTACAAAACCTCAGCTAACTTAATTATTACACCCATCCTTTAAAACTATGACAAGAGTTTCACATGTAATCATCAGTCATGGATTTTTAATAACAATCACATCAAATTAAACATGTTCAGTTTCTTTCTGTGTCAGTAGCACTGTACAAGACAAACAGACATTGACCTTTGTCCAACAAAATCCAATCCGGGAAACTATGAAAATAAAGCCCCTGGTCACAGCTGTCAACTGTCACACTGCGTCTCAATTTTCATCAGTTTCTAAGAAAACACTCCTTAGTTGGCTCTTCCTATTTCTGGGCGGCTGACGGTGACTCCAGAAGCTTGATGCAGCATCTACTATAAACGCTTACAAGACCAGATCTGCTAAAATCTTAAAAGGGAAGTTGCAATATGCTTTTTGTAATAATAATAATGTTTATGTGCAACACATTTAGTATCTAATAGTATGTCAGCAATCTAGATTTGTCAATGAACCACTGGTGCAACATCACCAATCAATATCACATAAAGTATATTAACATGACTGTTACATGGCATTTCTATGTGCGGCCTTATGATGTTTACAGTTAGTATATGGCTGCTTAAAATAATATTGACAACTCTAACCTATATAAAAATTACCTATAATGTTCTGAGTGCAGTTTTGCCTTTACCTCCTCACTCTGTGCATGAATTAGGACTCAGCAATAAAAAATGCTGTGTTGGCTCTTTTTACTGTATTGTGATCATGCCAATCCAGTAGTTCATCCATTTCTTTGTGAAAAGATGTTGGAAATCAGTCAACACCACTTTACATGTACTTGGAATCAGACTGTAAGAAAAGCAGTCACAGTGTACTATATGATAAATGAACCAAAGAAACTGCACAATAGTCACAAACATCTTAAGATACACATGTACTGCTATCTAAATTCAAACTATGGAATAGTTTACCAATTTTCTGAATAACAGAAGGCAAAAAAAACCAAAAACAAAACAACCAAAAAAACAGATGCACCAGTTCAGTTTAGATACTGAAATTACAGTAGTCTAGATCACATTAACCCTGCATCAGTCTGGTGTCCAAGCTGGATCTTCCAATTATCGGCTGTACACACATTATAAACAAATATCAGCCTAAGGGTTAGGTTGTTACATGCATTCAAGACAAGATCCCTGCCTCAGTGCCATCAAACTGATTTTCAGGTCAGAATATTAGCCAAGCATCACTCCCTGCTCTCCACCCCACTTCACCTTTAACCATCATATGCCATAAAATAAAAACAAGTACTGGTACTGCTACTACTACAAAAAAGGATCCAATTTGCTGAAGCAGTTAATTATGTGGTGCCAACAAAGTGAGGTGCCAGAAAAGTAAGCTGTATCGTTTTCTTTGGTATACACTATATAATAATATAACAAGTGATGTGCAATTAGAAGCATCAACAACAAGAAGCCTGTTAATGAGCTCATAGTTTTTTGCCTACCTTTGAGGGCGTGTCTGTGTGCACCCACATCCACCTGCCCCCCCAGCTCTGTGCTGTCCTCTTCTATGGTGTGTCCCATGGTCAGCAAGCCCAGCCTCCTCATCCGCAGTAACCTGGGGCCAGTCTCCTTCGACCCAGTTGAGTGGTCCCCAACAGCTGAATCTCCTGACATAGATGCTGGTACCAGGCTTTTAAGAAACTCCATGTTGGATTTTTACTTTCTTACTTTTAGAAATAATCCAAATATCCAGGCTGGTTCATCTCTCCACTCTTCTTTGTTCCCATTTGCAGTCTTCATGGTGTGAGCTGACACCATGTACAGTATAGCAGCTTACTTCACTTCCTTGCCCTGTTATTGACCTGACAATGCACTTACAACCCAGAAGAGACACTTCGACACACCGCCAGCTTGTGTAAAATTGTTTGGCTGGTAAGACTTGTAGATGCCACTTCCTGTATTGAACCCATGTGACGAAGAAGCAGCAGCACAACTTATTTTCCTACATCAACAACTTTACCTGTCAGCAAGAGGGAGGTAACCAAATGCTTTCCTATGATGTTAGCTCTGACTAGGCAGGAGTAGGCAGGGTTAGGGTGCTATCTGGGGTGGAACTAGAACATGTTTTATAGGAGATAACGCAAGCTCAGGGCAATCGGCCAATCACAACAGACATGAACACAGAGCCACGCCCTGCTCTCCCTGTGTGTTCTGGTGCTATCAGAGAAACAAGGGCCAAAGACACAGGCGAGACTGACAGCTCCAGAGAGGAGCAGGAAGAGTGCACTTTATGGTCTGCCCTTCCTGATAGTGATATCAAGCACTAGAATACATATTTGTATTATACAAGTGAAATGGGTTCATTAGTTTTAATTGAGTGCTTACAAAGTAGTCATACTTGTAAGGCAGGCAGCTATACAGACTAATAACCCCTGTTGAGTTTATTGTGATCACATTATTATGTGCACTGTCTTCAGCAAACTAGTTAATCATAATGGTTGTTTTGCTTCTTTAGTCATTTTCAAATCTGCTCCTGATCACCTGCTTTTATCTCACCTGTCTTGTTTTATGATCTCTTGTTTTGTAAACATGTATGAGTGCTGCAGTTCATGTGTATGATGATAAAGGGATATTTTTGTACCTTTAAAAGCAAATGTCACCTGATATTAGCATTTTAAATCAATGAAGAACTGACTGAAACATGAAATCATCTTAAAAATCTGTTTAATGTTCTGGTACCACCATGGTTTTGGTCAGTCATGAATAAAACCATGGGAAATCTTCCTTTGAGTGTTAATTTTGTATTCACAAATATTTTTGTGAATACAAAATTAAACATATTAATTGTAACTTAATATGCCTTAGTAGTGATGGGAGGCCACATGCAGGGTACAGAGACAGCAGTTTTCTCAAACTATTCCAAACATCCAAAGCTCCAAATGATCTGCTGACTCCAATAAATGCTAACCGCCTGAAGAAGAAATCATCACTTTGCTGATCTCCGAAACTGAGGGGAACTAAATTAATAGTCCTTCGAAGCGAAGACAAAGACAGCCTTATGTTTGCCCAAGTAGCAGTATAGAAACCACTGCAGTGTTCAGAGTACAACTTAATATGGAGACTCCACCAACACGTACAGAGATCACTCAAAAGGACAAGAAGGAGCAGCTACTTGTCATTTCTGATCAGGATTGGTTCAGCCCTGTATAAATTATATAGTAGAAAAGGTATAGCTTTGGTTAAGCCTTGTGGTACAGCAATGTTTCCCGTGATAAGTTTAATGTTTCAAACCACAGACTACTTTCCTTGAGCATGTTTTCTGTTTTGCATCATATTATATAAAAATAATTGGAAAATAACTACACTATGGTACAGGGTTTACTTCGAGATTCCAAAAAGTATAATAAATGCATTTGGTAAATGTTTAATAAATGCAAAGATTTAATCAAGGATCCCCAGTGTCAAATGTACAAGGACACAAACAGTTAAGATTTCAAACAATTTTAATGTAAGAACACTTTCTTCTTTGTAAAATAACTAGCTTGTCCTTTCTCTTTGCCATAATGACCTGAACATTGTATAGATTTTGAAGAAGAAAACACAATATGAGCGTTTTAAGTTAAGCAGCTTTGTCGGCACTGCAGGCTTTTGGCTAAATGTCCACGTCAGCGTGCTATAGTCACAAGAATATACAGTACGTGCTCAGACTGTGGCAAGACCTGACACGACCTTGATTTAGACAACCATTCAAGGAAATAAGAAATATGCCAAACATTCAGGAATTCATTATGTGCTATAAAAAGGTAGATATCTCTTCATACGTAATGGCTAAGAAAAACACAAGAACAAGGTTTCAAGGTGTTACTCCATGTATTTCAATAAATGGAGTAACATATTGCAAGTGTTTTGGCTTGATATAACTGAATAGTCAACATCCAATGAGTGCTGCAGAGTAAGCATTAAGTGTGGGAATAAAATGCATGCAATGTTAACTGCAGTGACTCTGAGTAAACGCAAAACTCTGCCCTCTAGAGGATGACTGGCAGAAGGCACACCAAGTGGTAAAAAAACTGAGGTTAATAAACAGTCATTCCCATGCATGGGTCACACATTGGCAAAACCTAACTTTCTTAAATGACACATGCTGCAGCAATGTTGTGTTGTGTCCACATCCAATCTAAATAAGAAGTTATAGGGATTTAGGAAAAATGTAAATATTGCAAAATCAATTTCTCATAGACAAATATGCCACTAGTAAGAATTGTATTAAACTGCTTGAGAAATTATCTTACAGCTAAATAAGTGCCCACATTATGAAGGATGTGAACTAAGGGCCGAAATAAGTCTCTAAATAGCCCAGGATTTCATACCACAGTGTAATGGCCCAATGGTATTAGGTAAACAAAAATAAACTTCTAATAAACAGGAATTAAAGATTGCGGAGGACTATATTAAAAGAAGAGAATAAAATAATCCAGCAGGTCATGCTTGCACTGGTTACTATGAGTCAGACAGAGAGAAAGAGGGATGAGTGATGGAGCAGCGATAGGCATCAGGGCCTGCTGTTGTACAAAAATCAGTGAAGGCAGCTGTGGGTTTTGAGGGGCCAGGCCTGTAGACTACGGAGCTGCTGACTTAGAACAATAGTCCGAACACAGGAGGCCTCTGATCCCAATCAGCCCAGGAATGTGGAAGAGGAAGCTCGGGAACAATGTGCAGCGTTCCTCTGCACTCCTGGTCCCACCCACCTCTGCACAGCACGCCTTTCATGCGCCCAAAAACAGGAAGAGTGTGAGGCACGGTCCGGAGTCAGCTGGACCAGAGAGGGCCCTGTCTGTGACTGTTGCATCTTTAGGTGAGCACATGTTTCAACTTGTGCTGCAGCTTTTTGTCAATAAACACAGAGGCCAGAGAGAGGAGAGATGAGGTTCAAAGGAATGCTACACTGCCATCTAATGGTTAAAACAAAAAAGCTCTGCTCTTAACCAACAGAAACAAATCAATTTGCAATTTTCAGCTATATAGTATTGAATATGAATAAAGCAGGCTTAAATACCAAAACTGGGCCACTGTGAGTGTAGAAAAAGAAAAGTATATGGCAAATATCCTGCCTCCAGTTGTCCCCTTACTATAATGTTAACGTCCATCTTTATCTTTAAAGGCAAGAAATGTATCTTTCATCGTTTACAACCTTAATCTGATCTAACACCAACTCAAACATTTCTAACTAAACAGCCATATAGTATTTTATGTGGTGCACATTCATACTTCAGTGCCATGACACCAGGAAGTGAAGCTCCTCTGTTATCAGTCTCCTGTTTGGCAATGTCACAATAGGAACTGAAGAAAGTGGCTTATCAGCAGATGTAGGGTATGTTTTTCACAACATTACCATTAATCTAATCACTAATAAATATAAACAAACCTACCAATAGTCTATATTGGTACCAGTCAGTCTACTTTAGGCATTAAGCTGGTCTCTGTCTTCAAACAGGAACTCAAACTGCAACACTTGCAACAAAGCATTACATATAGCATGTGCTCTGCCCAGTGCGGTGAATGACAGACGTGAGGCCAGCCCAGTGGAAGCCAGTGTCTGTCAGCGCTGGAGAATGTGACCGGACCAGCCCGCGATCAAAATAATCAACTCTAGACTTCACCAAACACTGAATGCCCTAGACAAAATGTCACGGCGAGAAATGTACCAAGCGTGCAATAAAGATAATGCAAAGAGAAAGACTGGAGAGTAGGGTATTTCTTAAAATGGATGTGTCACTGTTCCACCTAACCAAATATTGTATGCTTTCTGGATGTTGGTTGATAAGCATGGACACTTGTTTTGATCACTGTTATATAAGAATTGCTACTATAAGGTACATAAATCTGATGATATAAATGCCAGCAATAGATAATAAAGATATTCATCAGTAAAACAATTTAACTTTTTTTGTTTTTGTTATAACACCAAAAACACAGATGTAACTAGATGGTAAAAATTGTCTTTATGACTAAAAAGAAGCAATAAGTAACAGTTGTTGTTTTTTTCCCCAAATATGATATATAAAAATATAAAAAAGACTGCAATAAGGCTGTCTATATGACTAGCCGCATTTGTTGTATCGTTATGGTACAAAAACACATACTCTTTTGTCTTTTTGACTTTTATTATTATATTCACAACTAATGACTATTGAAATTGCATTTCACATTAATGGGTCAGTGTTGTTATCACTTCACCACAACAGATGAAAACAAAGAAGTAGGCCTACATATTTCAATGTATTCTGTTAACATAATATAAAGCCTTATGTGCCAATATGCACAGCAAAACATGTCTGATTCAGTATGCATTCCCGTAACATGGTAAAACTTATACGACTTCCAGCTTTGATCACAGTATTGCCGTGAGTGGAATGCTACTTTTCCCGAATCCACCCAGAACGCACTGGCATACCTCCTGTAATAGCTCCAAACACACGTTCTCTTATATCAGGCTGGTGGAAATCTACAGTTTTTTCACCCTTTCTAAACTCAGCCAAACAAACAGTGAGATTAGAGGAAGGGTCTTGCTTGTTCCCACGCTGCTTAGCTTTAGCTTGTGTAAAATTCTGCTACATAGTGAAGTGTAACCCGCTTTAACCCATGAAACGCACCTTAGGGCCATAAGCAGAGGCTGGTATTGGAACAGGCAGAGCTCAGCCGTCGTCTGATTCACAAAAATCTGAAATTGAAAAACAAACAAAAAATGACTATTTCAGTGACAATCTCATTTAAACTGTACTCTTCTTTCAATCAAGGTGGATTTTATGGCACACAGAGCACCTGAGGGTTATAAATATTTAGAAAAATAGACTGCTCCTATAAAACACTCTCATATGTAATGCAATTAAATGGATTATGTAATGCAATTAAATGGATACAGCTACAGTGCTGAATTTGTGAAATAAAACCAATACCAAGCAAGTTTTAAATCAGCAGATTCTGAGACAACATCTATTTTGGTTACAACAAAGACAACACCTACCACCAACAGAAAGGATCTCAAAATCAAAGTTAAAACCCATGCAAGAAATTATACAGAGGTCAATTGGGCCAATTGTAGCAATAATAATTTACAATCACTGAGATGCATTTGGAGCCAAAAAACAATGAACAATTGAAGCTCTATATTTGCTGCCTGCTCGTAGTAGGTTTGGCTTTGCAATTAAATCAAATGTTAACAATGATTAGGATAATGCTCCAATATATCATAAAAAAATGTAAAAAAATATTAATGACAAATTCTCTAATTTTAAAAAAAACCTCTTGTCTACAGCTCAACTTTTGACTAAGTGCTAAGCAGATCCTTTGTATACTAGCCCTATTCTATGCTAAGGACACCCTTAACATGAGCATTTTGAGAGTGTAGTAGGCCATCTATGTCACTATTTCACTACAGCCTGTGATGAGATCCATGGACGAGACAAGACCTAAAACTCAAACATCTTGGCTCTCACAAAGCAGACTGTAGCCTCACGGGACGGGCCGGTCTCATGACACAGTGATCTCCGCCTGATTTGATTTGTATGCAGCGGGATTAAACCGTCCTCCTGCAATAATCTGAAGATTACCCACTGCATCCAGAAGTTACATATGTCATCAAAACCTCCAAAAACTGCATTTTCCATCCTCCATAACATATTTGTTTATCGTTTGTCACATTAAATAGGGTTGGAGAGTATAGGAGAAAAAAATATGATACCACGTTCAATACTGTAACAGCACCATAACATATCAACTTTATTTATAAAGCATTTTAAAAACTTTACAACTGACCCAAGTGCCAAATAATTCAATATTTATCATTGTATTCTATATTCTCTTTTATTATCTTTCTATTAAGGATGAGAGCATTACTGCTTTACATAAAATGGTGGAGATTATGGTCTATGTACCTTGTCAACATTATATCTGAGGAAAATGCATTTCAGCAACACTGAGACACTAGACAATGAAATGCCTAACAAAATAAAAAGGGGAAGTCTGTACAGATAAAAATAAGATAATGTGTCTAACCACAGGACTGTGAACTCATAGGCCAAAACAGGAGTTTCATCAAAATAAACTGAAAACTAAACAAGCTAAACTGAATGGGAATTTGGGCTAAAGCTACAAGCTATAACGGCAAATAAGATAGAGTTTTCAAAGTCTTCATACGTGGTAAAGGCTACCTCAAGGGCATTCAGGCACAGTACTTTTTTGTTTCATTTATTTAGGCAATTCATATGCAGAATACTCTTTAATGCAAATAATTGACTTTAAGATTATGTTTGTTTATATACAACATAACACCCAGATGTAAATTTAAATCGCCATGCAGTACCATCTTGAGTAGAAAATGTATTCATATAAATAGTTCACCTACACCTACAATGTCAATGAGTTAAAGGGCTGTCTGTGTCTGATTTCAAACAAAAGGAAGGAAGACTGAACCGCAGTAGACACAGATGTGAGACCTACAATAAATGGACTTTATCTAATGGAAATAGTGACAGTTTTGACTCCCAACAAGACAGAAAGACTTACACCCATCACACTCACTCAAGACACTTCTCACATGGCTTTTCTCACACCGTCAAGGCCTGCGAAGAATACTGATGACCCACTTCCTCTTCCAACTCAGAAACTCCAAAACCGCAAAAAGTTTAAACCAAGCAACACCATTCAGTATCCAGAATAAAGTTTAGAGAGTCTAAATACAAAAATAAATCATGTTCACGGTAAATAACAATACATTTTGTTGTTTTATAGTAAAGATGTCACAAGTACAACCATGATGTGTTTAGCTAATTCTTTGGTCATTTCTGTGGTTAGCATGTCATTAGAGACCCAAAACAGGAGAGTTATACCAATGACCAATTCATTATGTCACTTTTAACCATGTTTTGAAGAACATAACTGACCTCATTTAATGGCCAAAGTAATTATAGGATTAAACGATTTGGGAAAACTATCTTATTAAGATTTCTCTGACCAGCATTGCAATTTATATTTGAATAAAAAGATTCTGTTCAAAGATCTCATTTTTAAAACATCCAGAAGAATTGACAAAAATATTGAAATATGAACTGACAAACTAATACAAAACTCACATATGGAACATGTTTGTACAGATCTAAACTACAGGGTTAGCATTTTTTATGCAGAAAAAGGTGGGATATTTTGTCATTTGTACAAGATATGATGGCGACCTTTGTGATTTGCCAGTTCCAATTGTGATTTTGATTAATCTTACAGGCCTTTTGAATATTCTGTCCAGGGGATGTTTATTTTTGGTTTACCTTTGACACAGGAGGGGAGGTAAAGGTCGACTATGCACAAATGACCTGATAAATGTTTAACCCAAACTTGGTCTAAAAACATCCTACTTTTACAGGGACACGCTCAGAGTCGGCACACAGCATACTAATCCAAAAGAAGATGGCATTTTCCAGTTGTAGTCTCAAAGCTAAATACATTTGTGCGACATGCTGCTAACTGGGAGAAGCTGTTGTGCTGTGTGGTGCACTCATTTGGACTAAACCTATATAGAGATCCCACAAACACTAAATGACAGGCCTGGCTCCAATGCGTAATCACTACTGTTGGACCAGAAACATTTTTTTCTACTACGAGAAAGACAGCCGCATAAACAAATACCTTTTCTATATAACATCCAAAACATGCTAGTACGTAGATTTTGAAACTCATAAGAAACAGGCTGTTCTTTGCATACTCTGGATCACACTTCTTTTTCTTTTTGTTTGTTTTTAAAGTACTCTACCAATTTTGTGCCAAGGTTAAAATAAAGGTGGTTTATTTTTCCTTTATCCTACCACAAAACAACAAAAAAAACAGTAATCTAAAATATACAAAACATTAAAATCATTTATAAAAAAACAAACCTTTAGAAACAGTCAGTTTTGTGCCTTCTTGTGAGTAGTTTGCAGATTTGAGCAGAGGTTAAAATGTGGGTGGTTTCTTCTGGAGAGGCCAGACCCAAACATCAGTCCTGCTCCAAACCCTGGTTCCCAAAGCCCGGGATAATCTGCCTCAGCACGGCTCAATTATAGGTTATTTTCAGCTGCAGTACTCACTCCTTATTGTGTGCTACATGATGGAGTCTTCAATTCCATCAATGAAACGGCAATAACTGGAGCGCTCTTCACTGTCACCCAAAAAAAACAAGTGTGGTTCAAAACTTGAACTGGAGGGAACATTAATACAAAGAAGGTTATTTTAATGTCTACGGCAACTTTAAATGTAAATGTATTGTGTGTATTTTGAGAAATATTGAAAACAAAAACCAAAAACCCACCCACACACACACACTCCAGCTAAAAGACAGCTGATGAAATACTATGAGCCATGTTAGATAAACATATTGCTTAACTGATCTGCCTGAAATTATTCTCATAATTCACTCATACTAGTACAGTAAAGATATCCATAAAAGTAAAACTGGACCAGAATGGATCAGATAAGGAGCTAGGTAATGGCTGATTACAGATGTATGAAATATTAGCCAGAATGTTTCTGGTTTTCTACAAACTGAGAATTTGAGAGCAACCATGTAATTTAGTAACAAGGTCATATATTCAATTAACAATTCACAGCATGTCATTTGCTTTGGAGTTTCAAGTGTCAAGTTAATAATTTAGCAGTTGAAACGGGTTGTACGAGGTTCAGGAAACTCCAATGCAACCTCTCGCTCTTATCTACTGTTCATTAATATGAGTTTAGGGCCTTACCTTTGAGAGGTGTGGGGAAATCCCTTACACTTGAATTAAGGAAACGTATTTAACTGATCAATCATAAACCACAACCACCTCTTCTCTAAACTGGGCTTGGACCACTTTTAGTGCTGACCTCTGCCAATTGGAAATACATTGCAGTTTTTGAGGACACTCCGACCATGTTCCCTGTAGACATTTAAATTCACCCAAAACTGAGATCTTAACACTTAACTTAACATGCATCTAACACAACAGATCTAAGATATGGCTGATTGGGTTAAAATGAGATTAACCCACGTTAGGACCCAAAAATAAAGAGAAATCATGAATTAATGATTAAACAATACTGGAGAACAGATACACACCTCAAGTTATGCTTCCTTCGTGTATTATTAGGGTTAGGGCTAACAAAGGCTAAGGCTAGTCAAGACAATAGCAACAAAAACACCATATTAATGTCAAGCATACAAAGCATTTTAAAAACCATAAACTGGGCTTGTGGGACCAGGTGAACTGCTGACAAACCCAGGACCACACACAGGTGCTCAGCTTCCAGTGAATATTTGTGCAGTTGTCCATTACGGTCCCATTAAAGAAGAGCCTTATGCAACAGGAAGGCTTAAACCTTTGGATTATACTACACAGACACCAGTTAAGAAGTTATTTTATATTTCTGAAACGCTGAGTTAACAATTAATTCATGAGAAAAGCTCAAAGGGGAGGGCGTTTGCTTTTCAAAACCATCCATGCAATACCATTAATGTCTTAATGTCTTATCAGATTATGGCAAACACACTAATTCACCAAAGTAATGCATGTACAGAGAAAATTCTCCCATCCGCACTACCATCACAGACTTATCCTGGCAGGGACACAGAGGATCAGCTATTTGGACAAGCAACTGGCTAAAACTAGTAGATTCAACTTAGTTCAAAGCACAATCAATGGGCTTTTTGCAGTAGGAATAACCCAGACCCCCCCCCCCCCCCCCAAAAAAAAAAAAAAAAAACTATTGTTTTTGTTTTTAGTTTCATTCAAAATATTGGTCAATGTCAGTTGTTAGTAAGTTGGTATAAAACATAAGAGATGAGCTAAGTTTTAACTAGAAGCAGCAGCAAAAGAGGCTAAAAGTTAAATTTCACAATGTATATATGTTAGGTAGGTTTGCTGTATTTAAAAAAGATTAGATAATAACAAGACCCCAACTGCCATTTCCTCCTAAAGTTGATTTCATGTAAAGATCTATCTCTTTAAATACCATATTGTGAAACCAGATGAACAAAAATGTGTAATATTTTGTGAACTGAAACATTTAACTTTAGCTTTTCTAAGTCAATGGGAGTGTACCACTACTTTGTCATGTTGCATGCCATTTCTGATTGAATGCCATTTACTGATGTGATGACTTTCTACACAGCTCATTACAGTTAAAAGACTAACAACTGACAAAAATGAGTGAAAAGCATCCTTCTTGTGAGCTGTCTGAACTTGTCACTGTAAAAGAGCGAGGCATCATTCCTGCTCGGGTCTGTCCTCTCCTTATGTGGGCAGACAGGCAGACTTTTCTTCTGCATGGCTGAAGGAGGACATGGCCAAACTATTTCAGACACAAGGCAAAGAGCGAGTGCACTGACCAGATTCCTGTCTCTGCCTAGATCTCTTTTGTCTCAACTCAATGTGAACAAATGCTTCATTGTACAATCTGTTGTACTGGCAGCACCAACAAGTCTGGAAGATGAAGGCAACGTTAGATGTGAAGCTGACAGATCCCACACACTGTAAAACCAATACAACAAAGACACCAAGCGATATGGGTAGGAAAAGGATTAACAATGTCTAGTTTCTTATTTCATAGGAATAATTCAATGTAAATATTAGTAAATTTAGACACATCATAAGAAAAGTATTGTATATTTTACCCAACAATCATACCCAAGACAATCTATTGTTTTTAGTCCAAGTCTGGCTGACTTGGACGTGCACCACTTGCAAAATTCTGTAAACCTGAACACAATATTTTATCACAAACTTAAAAAGCAGGCCATTGAAAAACATTGTCGCATTTGTTGGTTGAAATAGTTTCCTCTATTAGTTTATAATTTTGGTGTTCTGAGACAAAGTGAAATATTAGATATGTTTGGTGGTCAGGATCACATCTAATATTTCGCAATAATGCAGGCCAAACATAAAAGCCTTGAAATAAAATGAGTTCACGTTAGCTTTTGGGAGCAGAGAGCAGGGAGCAAACAGCTAAGGGTGAGCTGGAGGCTAGCAGCAGCAGCACTGAGCAGCTTAGACCCAAGAGCTAGTTGTCAACAAGCTAACGCTCCAGTTTAATACACGGGTAACAACAGGGATTCCCACCCAGTCAGCACCGAGGCAGCAAAAACTAATGTCAACACGATTCTTTGAGCTGTTATGTTAGTACCAGAAAAGTAGCCAAACTCCTTTAGCATGCTATGGTGCCTCAGTTAGAAAAGCTAACGTTACCTCTACGGCAAAGTTAATCACGGAACTTGACACAAGGCAACATTAACTACGCTAAGCTGCAACCACCGTGCCCCAAATAACTTCATATTTCGCAAAGCTTGCATTACTTACAACTTTTATCTTCTCTCCTCAGTGCGGCTAGGTGGTTAGCTTGCAGACATTCTTTTCATTCGCCGAACAAGCTCCTCCGTCCTGGCCCTCCTCCATTGGAAGGATTTGCGTAGTGGTGTGATTTTTTTCTCAGTCTGTTTCGGTGTTGGAGGAGCTCCACTGTCACAGCAGACTGTAGAAAAAGGTCCCGCCTTCTTCATGGCGGATTGGCTCCTGAAGCTTACGCCTACAGGCAAATCGGCTTTCTATTGGACCCCACACATGTCAATCTGGCCTAAATCACCTGTTGATTGGATGACGTATACGAACTATTGCGATGACGTCAAGTACATTTTGGTCATGATTTCTATGAATTTTGGTTTGTAAGTGGATCGAAACGAGTTTTCATTCACAGTACTTTTTGCACTAATGTTTTTATCTTCTTGGCAAAATCCCATATTCACAAGGCCAAAAACACAACTCAAAACCTGCTTTTTGGCCTTTATGAAAGGCAGACCTCTTGCTCATTGTCCAAATCTCATAAAAAGCCGTAGAAACACTAAATATTTGTAAAAGCTTTCATTTTATTTGAAAGAAACACATCAAGTGCCATGAGCAATGACAATTTCCACATTGCAGGGTACATGCACCTATGATTGTGTGATACAGCTAATTTCTATTAAAACAACAACAGCATAACATTTAATATGAGGCGAGCATGTCAATGTTTTATTACATTTTACTGTTCCCAAGAGTGCCCAAAATCAAACAAACAAGCAAGGACTTATTACTGAAGTTAGGCTTATATAGGCTACTGATTATCTCATGTATTTTGATTAAAACCTGTTTGGAAATATTATTATCAAAGGCTATACATGAAAACAACATAAAATGTTATTTATTTTAAAGAAAAGGTATAGCAAAAGGAGAAATTTAATTTGTCAACTGGACAGAGTTTATTTGGTTGAATACATTTCGCAGCTCATCCAAGCTGCTTCTTCAGTTCTGGTCAGATGCTGGTGGACACTGCTTTATATCTGCCTGAAGGGAGGAGCTTAATTACAATGAAAATTACTCTGAGACACACATATTTAAATACAGTTTCAGTTGGTCAGGTGAGTCTATTCAATATGCAGTGGGAGTGGGGGAGTAGTTAGCAGAACCATTCAGGGCCATGATGGTGTTTTCACACCTCTGGACATGTCCTGGCTAGTCCCATTGTTTTCCCAGTTTGTTTAGATTTAGGTTTGAGGATAGAGTTATAGATGGAGACAAATGATGTCTGAGACCCCCATTTCTGTTCAAGGAAGGATTCTCTTTCTTGACAAAAATAGCTTCTCTGGTTCTCTGTTGTCCTGTTTCTTGGCTCTCTTCGTTTTATTGAAAGCCCATTTAGGATCTCCACAAACGGAGAGGGCTTTCTCCACGTGTTGTTCTTCTTTCTCCTTTCCCTCTGCGCTTGTAGGAACCACTTGGGCCCTGTGATGTAATGTCCGAATGACTCCCAGTTTGTGCTGCAGTGGGTGGTGTGAATCAAAAAGCAGATATTGGTCGGTGTGTGTGGGCTTCCTGAAGACCTCTACCTGGAGTCGCCGGTCTTAAAGAAAACAAAAACATCGACTTACACAGTCAGAGCACAGTATCTCTTTACAGAAGCGTCAGTTTCAAGTGTTAGAACTTACCAATTATGTAAATCCCTTGAAAGTGTAATTTTATTGAAAACAAATTAGATGTTGGTATTAGAGAATTGTAACTGCATTTTTGTGGGCTGTGACGATAATGAATGAAATCAACCAAGCATCATTACCTCCCTCTAGTGGCAATTTAGCCGCACTGTAGTCATTGTTAGGCAGAATCCATTATGAAAAAAAATACACCACAGTTCAGTCATGTGTTTTTGAATTGTTGTATTTGAATATTGATTTGTGTTTAGTAAATAATTAATATACATGTGGTCTGGACAGTTTCTTCTATAATTCTGAAAGAATGACACATGAAAAGGTATATAACTTCACATTGAAATCGCACATATGCTTTACGACTTATTTACCTCTAGTGTTGTGGCTGCCCAGCTGCTGCACCTGTATCTGCTGTTGCAGCTGTATTCTTTTTCTTACATTCTTCACACACATGTCCACAGGATCTATGGGAGAAATTGTGTGGGCAATATTATCTGCATTGACAGTATAATGTTATATGTTGACAAGTTGTAAACTATACAGCCAAGAACAGTATAGCCACAATGCCTAGGGCCCCCAGTTTGAATAGCAAATGCTTTATTTTGCATGAAAGGAGCAAAGGTGTATAATGTTTGTTATTCACATACTTAATCTTGGTGGCAAATACTTAATCTTGGTAGGCTCTCTAGGACCTATAGGACCAAATAAGCACACGACTTATTTGTATTAATTTGAATAATACAGGCTGTTATAATGTGTTTGTACTCTACTGATAATAGCAGTAATAGTAAGTACATTAAGAGGTAATAATGTATTACTAGAATTAAGGCATTCAATTAATATTAATATCATGAATCTCAATACACCTCAAATAATATAACATCATTCCATAATATTGTATCATACCTGTGCCCAGGACCAGAGCCCCATGGTCCAAACCGGCTTTCAGGACCTCCAGCACCCCATGGACCCCCAGGACCAGGTTTAATACCAAGCTCCTGGAATTTGCTCCAACAGGTTCCCATGTAAGATACTTTTCCAACTGCATATCCAAGAATTCCAGCAACTAAAGAAAAGGCCGAAAATATGAATGCTTGTTTCAAGTGCAAATGCAAGGGAACAAATGATTTTTTATTGTCAGTACACACCTGCAAGTTTAGGGAATGGTCCAAAACGTGCTGATGACTTCCAAACACCTAACAAATATTTTTGTAATATATTTGTTTTCCTCTTATTCTATATTATTTCAAAAGGTAGACTATGTCCTATATGCTTACCATTGTATATGAGACCACCAGTCACTGCCATGCTACTCAAGGAGATGGGAAGAGCTGAAAAAAGGTACATTATTTATTCATTTTTTGTTTTAATTCCGAGTTAGAGAGGGTATATAGAATTTGCATTGTAAAGAGAAAAAGTTATATATACAGTTGAGGTTAACAAATTAATTGAAATGCTTATAGCCTCATTAATTATGAGTAATCATCTGTGAAAAGGCAAATATACTTAGACAAACTTTATTGATCCATAAGGGAAATTACGTGGCCACAGTAGCTCACACATCACAATATATTGTAAAAACAAAGAGAAAAAAATATAAATGGTAATAGCAAAAATAGCAAGAGACTGGTGTCAAATAAGGCATAATTATATACATATATATGTACAAATAAATAGAAATAAAGTAATAAAATATAACTATATACAAGAGGTCGTAAGGAAAAACAGTGCCAAGATGATATGATGATTGACAGGACATTTTAAGAGTAAAAATACTATATGACCTTATTAGGAGGAGAACAATAGCATACTTACAAACTATACTGTGGTCTAATATTAACTTTTATGGCAGACATAATAGACATGCTGTTTGATTTCCATTATCTTTCTGGTCTATCTGGTCACCACCATGTCTTTACAGCACAGAACAAGACACAATGTGGTGCAACATAAAACAATTCATAATAATAGCATATATAGTATCATACAAACTATGATAAAATATAATATAAAAAGTCATCAATAAACTAACAAACATATTCAAAATATGTGCACATGCAACAGAATTGTTTCTTACAACAGATTATGCCACCTGGTCCGTGACCTTAAATAGCCTTTGGATTTTCAAGTCTGGTCTATAGACATTATATATAATCAGTAATTCTAGATATTTGGTGGTTATTTATCTTCACTGTAATATATTCGTCCTTCTTGGCCAAATGGAAGTGCTTTTAGGTGCAAGGTTTAATTTAACAAAGAAGAATGTAAACAAGATTAGTGAATGGGTTGGTGATGAATGAGTCAGAACAAACTGGCGAAATCTTACGCAATGCACTACTTAAAACAACCCATGTAACAATTAGTATAGCCTGGTCAAATTCAAAATTAGTAGTTCCTGAAGATGCAATTTCATGTTTTGCACAAAAAAATGCTTCAACAATCAATAAACATAGGCCTACCTCTGTACCAGAAGCTCTCCTCTCGGCACTCTTTCCAAACTTTCCTCACATCTTCTCTGTGGATATGGTGGTCACTCAGGGGGCACTTGAAGGACTAAAGTAAAAGCAATGTTCACATTAGGGCTACTTCTACTGTTTGACTAGGAAATGTTTACACTTACGTCTTTCGCTTGATTCGGGGAAAGGGTAGTACCAGCTGCTGGGGCCCCCTCTGTTATCACGGTCACAGTCTCTTTTGTATCTTCAGAGCTCATGACTTCAACTGAAGGCACAATTTCAGCACTCTCCGATCTGTAGAGTTAGAATGATCAAACACTTTCCCCTTCTCTTTCTATCTACGCACGTAGGTCTGCTGTAGCCTGTTGTTCATGATCCTCCCCAGCTCACATTTCTAAACTCCGCCCCATTCATTAGACATATGCAATAGATTTAGTTTGCTATAATAATTAATAAAATGGCACTTTTAATAGAAGAGAGACCCTCAAGAATATAATTTACAGTTTTCAAGGCCGCAGTTAAATGTAGACTTAAATACAATGATTGTAATTTTAAGGTCTTCAGTAAAATTACAATACTCTTGCATCATGGATCACCTTTGTTCACACATTTGCACATTAAATGCGGACCTCTATTGGAAGCAGGTCTAATTTTAGACTATCCCATCTGCAATATGACAGGTTTAATAATGTGCAACTAATTTTGAAAAATACATTTTGCTTATTAAATAATGTGTAAAGTATATCTTAACACATCCTTAGAAACGTTTCACAAAGTGTTTCGAATGAACAGGCTTAACAGGCTGACTTAAATAATATTTTACAGACTAAAGTTGTCACCAATTAACACTTATTGCAGAGCTATGACACACTTATTACTATTTCCATTAGATAATTGTAATCTGCTTGGAACTATACAGGCTGAAGAAGATAAAGGTTGTAGATTAGGACCATGATTTTACAGAAACAAAATACTGACTTTACAAACTAACCATTACAAAAAAAAAAGGAGAAAATTCTACCTGGACGACTGAGGGATTTTACATAAAACTAACCATTACTAACTTTTTCCCAGATAGATAAATGAACACCCCTCACCCTCCCCGTTAAGCTGCACTAGACTGAAGGAGGCTTAACAGAGAGTGATTTGACCAATGGCATTTCTTCGTGGGCTGTGTCCTGCCTTCCACGAGGAAATTGGCTCTGACTGATGCCCGCATAAAACCCACCTGGCCAATCTGTTTAAGAGATAAAGGAGGCTGTTTGGAAAAGCCTGACCAATCACTTTCTTTTGTAGGAGGGTTTGTTAATTTGTCTTCCGTTTATTGACATGACAGCCCGAACAACCAATAAACCGTGGCAAAAGGCGGGGTTTACGCGTGCCAAGGCGCAATCACGGGCGGTGGGCTGGCTTTACGCGGAGATGGCCCGCCTATTGGCCGGTCTGCAGACTTCCCTCAGACAGTTGTATGTTTCATAAAAATGCACTCTGATGCGGCAAGTAAGTAGTAACCATTACCGGGACATTTCTAGAGCATTTAGCACTGTTTGCAGGCGCTGGTGTGTTTGTTGTGACGAGGCGTGCATGGATTTTGTGATTTTTACGGCAACTTTTAGCCCGTCATCTTGGATTATTTCAGGACAACGCATGATCCCGTGCTGTTTGTTGGGCTCTTTGTATATGCCACTGCTGTCTTTCCCGATAACAAAGGAAGGGTAGCAAGAGTAAATTCACCAGATAAGCGGTTAAATACAAAGATGTTTCACTTTGGCATTGCATCCTACGGGTATTTATTGTTTAGCATTCGCAGTGTTTAACCGTCAGCAACAAAGGTTAGCTTAAACGACAGCTTTCAACACTAATTAGTCGGTTTAGGTATATTTGATTAAATACTGGTTTAGTGTTATCAGCTTTACCTTAGGCTTGATGGCAGAATTATGTATTTTATGTTTTTTGTACTCTTGTTCGTTTGTGGATTGTAACAGAAAGGGAAAATTGTGACGCAGTTGGGTAAAACATCTTGCATGACCCGCTGCTGCAGTGTTGTCGTACTTTGCGATATAAAGACAAAACCTTCCTACGAGTTTATGCCATACATTTTTTTTCTTTAATGAATTTAATATGTGTATTTTTGGAATATTACAAAACACATTCAATCAGTTGTGCAGTGCAAATGTTGGGGGTTGAGGGGCTCTAAAGGAAACAGTCGCAATGCTAAAGACTGGGAGTTGTAGTTTAAACCTAAAGCGCGAGTGCCACTTTAGCAGTGCCACTGAAGCTAACGGACTACAACGCCCATGAGCTCAACTCTCCAGATACTTTGTAAACTCTATGCAAGTTGTGCGTCTGCACTGCTATTTTAGGTATGCAGCTAGTGCTATTCGCTCGCCAATGTGTTCGTTCGTCTAGTTTTGGCCTTAGAGAAAGGTAGTTTGGTAGCCTGTTTTAACCAGCTAATAACAGTAACTAGACGTAGATGTTTTATTGCTCAAGAGGATCGCCTTCTGTTGAAATGGTTAGCCTACGGTATTCAGTCACTCCCTTTTGCTGTTTTGCCGTTCTCTTTAATCTAGCATTAGTTAAAACTGTAAGTGGAGTTAAGTTTATATTTTACATGGCTAACGTGTTTCATTAGCTGCATTTGCTGTTTTTAAATGTGGCTACTGCTAAAAGGATGTCAGTCACCTTGTTGTACCCTTGCACCCTCCTTATCAGCTTTGATTGGGAGCAGAAGGCTGTTTGTTAAGCTTTTTCCTGAGTTTTCTTGATTTCTTAATTTTTTATTCAAATTAGATTTTCAGCTGAATTCCCACTTAACCACACTGGCCAGCATCCATAAGATCCACCACACCTTACACAGGCTGGTAAATATACTCCAATAACTTGTATATAAAGCAGGTTTAGGCTTGGTAATAGAGATTTACATGTATTGTATGTAAACAGTTTTACCACTGTTTGTGTCACTAGAACTTGACAGAAGACATTGGACAGGACAGTCATCCTACAGGTAAATGTTTCATGTTTTGCCAAGTGTTGTGTGTCTACGCAACCGTATTTTTAAATTGAGCAATAACTTATAATTTTGCAGCTTGTTGCTCTAGAGCCATGCCTCCTAGGAAAAAGAGGAGACCCTCTGCTGGAGACGACATGTCGGCTAAGAAGAGTCGCCAGGACAGGTAGGACATCTCTTCCTTTTGAAATGTCAATCTCATAATGAAAAAGTTATTGATAATCTATATCTTTTGCAGTGTGTACAGAAAACACGAGGCGTTACAAATCCGTGAAGAGGACACATTTTCAAATAAAAGGTGTCTAGAATGGTTCTATGAATATGCAGGTAAGTGCTGTATGACCATGCCCCAAGAACCAATGTAGAGACGGAAGTTATCTAAAGTTACTGCCATGCATGTCTATCTCAAAGGTTGCGATGATGTGGTTGGTCCTGAAGGCATGGAAAAGTTCTGTGAGGACATTGGAGTTGAGCCAGAAAATGTAAGTTCTTTTTGTAATATTTTTGATAAGGCAAGCAGTTCAGGTGACTCAGTTCTCACTACTGAGCACCATTTTTGGCTGTGATGGCAAATTTCTTTTGTTAGCTACAGCCTTATAAATCCAGATGCAGGGGGTGACAGGCCAGCAAACTTTTCTATGCTGGTTCAAGACAGGAACAATTCTAGTAGCAGGAGGGACATCTGGCCTGGTTCCTTTGTAAAATTAAATATGCAAAGTAGGGCTAGGGACAGCCACAATATGCATGTATTAATCTTGCTATCATTGTCACCTCTTTTTTCCGTGCAATGTTATCAGTGTCATTAAGTGATGAGATGAGAATTAATTTACTGTGATGTGTGATTTGACACTTATTAAGAGCAGCTGTGCCTATAACAAGTGTTGTTACGACTGTACCCAGGTGGTGATGCTGGTTCTTGCGTGGAAGTTAGATGCCCAGAGTATGGGATATTTCACCCTCCAGGAGTGGCTCAGAGGGATGGGCTCTCTGCAGTATGTTTCCTCCTTCTTGCGTCGTTTCGCTGTCTTCATTCTTTTAAATTGTTTGAGGTACTGATAAAGATGACTGATGTGTCTCTAACATTACGTCTCATTAGGTGTGACTCCACTGAAAGACTAAGGAACTCTTTGGACTACCTGAGATCTGTCCTCAATGATAGCACTAGTTTTAAACTCATTTATAGATACGCCTTTGATTTTGCTCGGGTAAGATTGAATTTATCTTTTTTATTTTACTTACTTTTATGTACAAGTTTACACTTATTGGTCCACTTGGGTCATTAAAATTTCTAAATATGGATGTATTCTACTGTCGTGTGTATCTAAATTTCATCTTTGGTCTTACGATGCCTCCTAAAACCATTTCCGTAACATGTTGCTACACATTTTGCATTTGTCAATAGGAAAAGGATCAGAGGAGTTTGGACCTGAACACAGCCAAGTGCATGCTTGGTCTTCTTCTAGGAAAGACATGGCCACTGTTTCCTGTGTTTAATCAGTTTTTAGAGGTATATATTTTTTTATAGGATTTCTTCAGTCATTTCCCCTTATGGGATGTAATAACCTATGTTATGTTTTCTTTTTGTTATATCCAGCAATCGAAGTACAAAGTCATCAACAAAGACCAGTGGTGTAATGTTTTAGAGTTCAGCAGGACAATCAATCTGGACCTTAGTAACTATGATGAGGACGGCGCCTGTAAGTACATTGCTTAGACCAAGACAGTACATATGCTGTATATATCAAACTAATACGTTTGTATTTTGTTTTTGTTAGGGCCAGTTTTGTTGGACGAGTTTGTCGAATGGTACAAGGAAAGACAAATGTCATAGTTGCACTTCTAAAGACTGCAAACATGGCATGAACCCAACTGTGACAACAAACTACTATAAAAATACAACAATAACTTTAGAAAAAAGTGAGTCTGAATACGCGATCAAGGTGTCAAGGAACTAATGCATGTGATGGATAAGGCATCGAAGGCCTAACATTGAGGGTTTTTAAAAATATCCAGTAGAGGAGGATGCAGTGCCCTGTCCTCATATTACTGTATGTGTTAAGATGACTAGACATTTTGTACACGGATGGATTCCACACAGTATTTTTGTGGGAGAAGCACTCTTTCAGCCCCTTCTGAAGTGACCATTCTTGCATCGTGTCTTGAGTCTTATACAGTCTTTAACGGTCATTTTTTGACCTGGGCACAATATGAAATCAGCAACAACTGTGCAATGAACTTTTGTGGGGATGATGCAGCCAACTTTATGAAGCACACTGTGTCAAAGGAGGCAGGTTACTTGATGCCTGTGCTGTAAACTATTGATTTGTGCCAGTGGTTCCTTTCTGATAGTTTCTGGTCCCTGCTGCTGTTATCCGTCACCTTTTGCTTACCAACTCCCATTTGAGGGCTTCAGACCTCCATCACACCAAACAGCGTTGCTGCTTATTTACTCTTATTATAGGACATTGCTGATTGCGATAAGCATTTATTGGTCACGGTTGGACCAATAAATGCTTATCGCAATCTACTGTATGTACCTGCGTTGTCTAGTTAAGGGTACAATAATAATTGCTGTGCCTAAAAACACAGGACCCAAATGAACACCAAATAAGGTAAATGTTTTGAACACATGCCTTATTACCAAATGAATATGGTTGGAGATTTTTCATTTTGACTAAATTTTTTTTATCCCCAAATACATCACAAGGGGGCATAGGTGACTGTACTTACTCTGCCATTCCCAAGCCTGGATAATTGAATGAACGAATGAATGCAGCTTTTTAACTTTCATCATTTGCATTATGGTGTAGTTATAGCAAATTAAGCATTTTTTCATCAGATGCCCTTTCTTAACTCCCTGTGTGATTAGACTTGCGACTGCCACAAGGAAGTTTTAGAAACAAATATTGACAATTATTTGGTAATAAGGCATTTTGTCTTAAAATTATAGTTGGTTGGTGAGTAGAAACGTGCTGACAGACATAACACTTACACAAACTGGTCAGGGATAATTTCAGGATGAACTTTGACTGTTGGGCTGTGTTAAAATGAGTTAACATTGAAATAGTTAGTGTCCATTTTGTCTTTGGAAATGTGGTTATCTGTTGTCTTCCTTAGTCCACCAATAGTTCAGGTTCTCTCTTAGTACCGTAGTAGCATCCAATATGGACAGTGTTAACCAATGCACATAAGACCAGTGACCCTTTGAATCAGGAAGAGGTCCGGTAGTGCTTGTAAGGAAAAAAAAAAAAAGTAGACTTGTTTAAAAAATTTAAACGTTATTATTGGACCACCGTTAAAGAATAATCAAATGAAAATGGACACAGAAGTTCTGTGATGATGCTATGCTGTTATTTTTGCCTATTGTATTGTTCTGGTAAATACATGTATAAATTTGTCCTTGGCTGTGGTGTGACAACGCTAAAAATTGTCAAGAAATGTTAATATTTGCATGCACGCTCCAAACCACGCCTTTTTGTGAATGGATGAGACTTTTTTGGAAACAATTTTGGAAAACACATTTTGTTTGTACAGGAATTTGTGGGGAAAAAAGTGTTTTGTGCTTAATAAATACTCACATCCATGTTGCCTTCAAAAGACATGGTTGTAAGTATTAGAACAATGTAACCTCAAGGGGGAGTAGGTAGCTCCCTTCTGCATCACCATGTTCAAATATACAGTCTGTTTAGCACTTAAAAAATCTGACAAACCCTGAATTTACAATAATTTATTTCAGCTTTTTATCTTGTTATGCACATGCATTTAAACACTGCAGCCGATAAAATTTAGAATGCCATTTTCACATTTCATACTGTACTTATGGGTTTTCACAAATACGATGCAGAAGGTGGAACAGCCATGTCCCAACTGTATATATGTATGTAAACTATGTGTCAATATGTTTGTTTTCAGTATAACCTATGTCCATATACACAAATAAAAGCGTTTATTAACTTAATTGTTTATGTTTATTAAACAATTTGGTTACATCATATGTTGATCACACTTATTCTTAATACTACTTGGATTAGTAATATCTACAAATGAATAACTTGATATAACACTTAGAAAGCTCGGCAATTATAATAATAGCAAACAAAAGTGTTATTACATAATTATTGGTTTTAAAAAGTGGAAATTGTCCCCAATATTTCCAATATACATATTAGTTAAAATTTTAATTTACAGAATTCCACTAAGCATAATTTGCATCATTATTTTTCTGTGTCCGAACCAAGAATGGACCAAATCTATATCACAAGGGAGATACTGAAGCAAGATTGTCTATTTACAAACATGTAGAACATTTGTTAGTTTTTTTTCACTTAGCTTTCTTAGTTTCCTTAATCATAACTAAAAAATAATGCCCACTTTTACATTTACATTTCATTCAGTATAATATGACTCAGTATAAACTGGCAAGTTTTTGGGGCCTGAAGTAAGAAGGCTAACAGGGGCCCCCTTTTGATAGAAAATAAAATGACCCCTGACAAATGACCCTTACCCCACTTCCCTTATTTTAAACAGCACTAATATTTGGATTGTCATGAAATGGGTCATCTACTGATTCTTCTTCATTCACCGGTTGTGGGTTGTAACTTAAAGTTCCTCTACTTAAACTGGCCTGCGGGGACTTCCATGTAAAATCTATGCTCTCCTCTGGCAGGGGACTAGATGGGATGGGGGGTGGAGGGCCATGGGGAAGCTCAGTAGATTTAATTGTTTGCCTTTTGTAGCTGGGAATTCCATACAACATATCTGCAAGCCTTTTTTCATCTGATGCAGGTGAAATTGTGCTATAAATGTGTGGTTGTGATATTTTAGTTTTGACATCTACTGTCCTTCTATAGACAGTGTGAACTTCTGGGGTATAGTCGACGTTAATAGGTGCCGATTTTGTAAAAGTTTCATATTCTAAGTCCCAGTTTTTCCGATTGGACGACATTGCCTTTAGTGCACTGAGACCTCTTTGTTCAGTCCTATCTTCAAATGTTGCAGTGTTCAAAATTGTGGGGGATGTATTAAAAGTCACACTTCTAGGATTGTACGTTTTTTGGGTTACAATCAAAGTAGTTTTGACTTCTTTTTGTTCATCCTCGCTGGAGGAATCAGACAAATTATCTTTTGATATTGGAGGAAGTGAAGACATAGGTGGGGGTGATGTATAATCATCTTGATGTCTTCTTGGAGTAGGCAGGGGATGCTCAGAAAGATGACTACCCACACTGGTCCATCTCAAATTTGGAGGCAATTCTTGTTGTTTTGAAGGTAATAACTTTCTTTTGATATTATCTAAACTCAACTTTTTTGGTGTTTGAGGATTGCTTTGAACATGCATTGGTTCTCTATACATTTCCCGTTTTGAAGAATCGTAAGAGTAACTTTTCATAATTGTACGCTTGTATTCAATGCTGCGCTGGTCGGTCACATCAGAAAATTTGTGTGCGTAAACTTTTTCATCATCACTACTTGAAGAACTTGGTGGTGGAGTGGGTGCTTTGATATTTAGACGCCTTTTAATTCTAGGTATACCCAGGTTTACATCAGGGACCCTCGTGTCAACTGTGTCTTCATCACTACTACTGCTTGAATGTTTGTTCTGTATTGTTGTAATATTTAAAGAATGTTTATCTTGCGACATGCTAGTTAGGCCAACTTGAGATGACACTGAATCCAGTTCACCCATTGCAGATTTGCCACTCAACTTTGAATCATCTTCAGTTTCACTACTTGAAGAGCTATCAACATTTTGCTCTCTTGTTGGTGAAACATATACTTGCTCTGTCACTTTTAACATACCAGTACCAGTGATTAGCTCATCATGGTTAGAGAAGCTGGGAGGAGGAGATGAAGGCAATGACGGCGGATCACTTGTTCTCGTTATATCAAGACGTTTTCGAAATCGTGAAACTCCAAGATTCATACTAGCCCATTTTGATTGTAAATCTGGTGTAACCACTGGTGATGTACTGCCACTTTTAGCTTTGTCTCTCAAGTCATCAGTAACAACTGTATATTTTTCTAACTCACTTACTTGGGTTGTTTTTGATGGATTTTGAGATATGGTTAATATTGGAGAGACTTTAATGAACTCCTTGTTTTCTTGATATTTTAGAGATCCACTAGAATGTTTAGGTTTGTCCTTTTTGTCGTCACTGGAGGAGCTTGATTCAGAGTCTTGCAAGCCAGGCTTCATGGATGGTACTTTTATATCAAGACGTCTGCTGACATGAGGTATACCAACACTTGTTTGACTGGGAAATCTTGTAGATTGTTCTGCTGAAAATTGGGTACTCTTAACTGCTTTTGTCTCCTCATATGAGCTGCATGAAGATGATCTAACTAATGTATGACTAGATCCCACACTGGATGCAACAGGTAATGGAAGAGATTGTGATGGTATTTTGAAATCTAGACGTCTCTTAATTCGAGTAATGCCTCCAAAATCTACTGCTGGCCATTGCGTTTGAGGTTCTACTCTAGATCCAAGGGTAGTCACGCCACCCTTTTGCATATTTTCATCCTCACTATCACTACTAGACGATGTACCCAACATGGGTTTTGGTATTGTGGTATTTGTCGATGGGTACCTTTCGTGGACCAGTGTTACATCGTCTTCACTATCGCTGCTTGTAGAATGAACTTCTGGTGCAGTTGTTTTGATATCTAAGCGTTGCTTCATTTTAGGTACCTTGACGAGATTAATTAATGGCCACTGGGATTCAACATATTGCTTATTTGTCGCTTGTTGTAGATTTTCTTGGTGCACCTTGATTTTTTCTTCATGTTCACTCTCGCTGCTGGAAGAAGTGTCAGATTCTTGTTGCTGGACATTGACTGTTGCTGATGGTACCCTTAATGGTACCTGTGTCACTTTTACTCTTTTCTTGATATCTAAGCGTTGTTTAACTTTAGGTAGTCTGACCAGATCAATCATTGGCCACTGAGAATCAACAGTTGATGGCTTGGTTGAAGTTACTATCTCCTGATGATTTATTTTTATTTCTTGTTCATCGTCACTTTCACTGCTGGAAGAGGTCCCAGAATGTTTTGGGATTTTGATACTTGTTGATGGCACTCTTTCTTGCACTTGCATTGCTTTTACAGTTACTCTTTCTTTGATATCTAAGCGACGATTCACTTTTGGTATTTTGACAAGATCTATTAATGGCCATTCTGATTCAATTGGTTGCTTATTTTGTGATATTACCAGCATATTATCTTGTTTAGTTTCTCTGATTTTGTATTCATATTCATCATCACTTTCACTGCTGGAGGAGGTCCCAGACTCAGGTTTCACATTGATAGATGTTGAAGGGAATTTTCCTTGAGTCACATGTACTTGCTTGTAAACAGCAGGTGTAGTTGTTTTGATATCCAAACGTTGCTTAAGTTTTGGTACGTTCACAAGATTAATTGCAGGCCACTGGGATTCTGGTTGTAATGTTGGTTGCTTTGTTGGAGATGTTACCTGTTGAATATTTTCATAGTAATTCTCTTTGATTTCTTGTTCACCTTCACTCTCACTGCTGGAGGAGGTCCCAGAGTCTTGTTTTGGGGCATTGAGACTTGTTGATGGGACCCTTTCTGGCCCCTTTGTCACCTTTACTCTTTCTTTGATATCTAAGCGACGTTCAAGTTTAGGTACTTTGAAAAGATTGATTACTGGCCACTGGGATTCTGGTTCTAATGTAATAACTGGTTGCCTTGATGGAGATGTTACCTGTTGAATATTTTCATAGTAATTCTCTTTGATTTCTTGTTCACCTTCACTCTCACTGCTGGAGGAGGTCCCAGAGTCTTGTTTTGGGGCATTGAGACTTGTTGATGGGACCCTTTCTGGCCCCTTTGTCACCTTTACTCTTTCTTTGATATCTAAGCGACGTTCAAGTTTAGGTACTTTGAAAAGATTGATTACTGGCCACTGGGATTCTGGTTCTAATGTAATAACTGGTTGCCTTGATGGAGATGTTACCTGTTGAATATTTTCATAGTAATTCTCTTTGATTTCTTGTTCACCTTCACTCTCACTGCTGGAGGAGGTCCCAGAGTCTTGTTTTGGGGCATTGAGACTTGTTGATGGGACCCTTTCTGGCCCCTTTGTCACCTTTACTCTTTCTTTGATATCTAAGCGACGTTCAAGTTTAGGCACTTTGAAAAGATTGATTACTGGCCACTGTGATTCTGGTTCTAATGACATAGCTGGTTGCCTTGTTGGAGATGTTACCTGTTGAATATTTTCATAGTAATTCTCTTTGATTTCTTGTTCACCTTCACTCTCACTGCTGGAGGAGGTCCCAGAGTCTTGTTTCGTGACTTTGAGACTTGTTGATGGGACCCTTTCTGGCCCCTTTGTCACCTTTACTCTTTCTTTGATATCTAAGCGACGTTCAAGTTTAGGCACTTTGAAAAGATTGATTACTGGCCACTGGGATTCTGGTTCTAATGTAATAACTGGTTGCCTTGATGGAGATGTTACCTGTTGAATATTTTCATAGTAATTCTCTTTGATTTCTTGTTCACCTTCACTCTCACTGCTGGAGGAGGTCCCAGAGTCTTGTTTTGGGGCATTGAGACTTGTTGATGGGACCCTTTCTGGCCCCTTTGTCACCTTTACTCTTTCTTTGATATCTAAGCGACGTTTAAGTTTAGGCACTTTGAAAAGATTGATTACTGGCCATTGTGATTCATGATGCAGTTCAGTTGGTAGCTTAGTTGGACGTGCTATCTGCTGTAGATTTTCTTTGGAAACTATTTTGATTTCTTGTTCTTCTTCACTTTCGCTACTGGAGGAGGTGTCAGACAGTTGTTTCTGCACATTGACTGGAGTTGGTGGGATGCTTCCTTGTGTCTGTATCTCAGCTGGTGCAGTTGTTTTGAATTCTAGACTTCGTTTAACTTTTACAAGACTGACCACTGGCCACTGGGACTCTTGATTTGGTCTTATTGCAGTTGGTGGTTTGATTGGAAATGTTGCTTCTTGTAGCTTTTCCTGATTTACCTTAATTTCTTGTTCGTCTTCACTCTCACCACTGGTGGAAGTTTCAGATGTAGTTTTTGGCACACTAACTATTTCTGATGGGACTCTTTCTGTCACCTGTATCACTTTTACCCTTTCTCTTTCCTTTATGTCCAAGTGTTGTTTAACTTTGGGTATTTTGGCCAGATCTATCAGTGGCCACTGCGATTCTGTTATTTGCGTATTTGGAGATGTGACCATTTGTTTTTTCTCCTGGTGCTGTTTTTCTTTGATTTCCCTTTCATCTTCACTCTCACTGCTTGACGAAGTCCCAGAATCTGGTTTTGGCACACCAGCTATTTCTGAAGGCATCTTTTTTGACACATTTACTCTTTCTGTGATGTCTAAGCGTCGTTTGACTTTTGGTATCTGAACAAGAGCAACCACTGGCCACTGGGGCTCTAGATCAGGTTTTACTACCGTTGGTGGTTTGATGGGAGATGTTGGTTGTTGTAGGTTTCCTTGGTTGACTTTTATTTCTCTTTCATCCTCACTCTCACTACTGGAGGAGGTTTCAGGTTCTGGTCTCAGCACTACTCCTGTTGGCACCTTTTCTTGCAAATTTTCATATACACGTTCTTCAATGTCACTGCCTGATACTGTGTCAACAGTTGGTATAACAGGTCTCACATCTAAACGTCTTTTAACTTTTTTGATTTTTGATAAATCTATCACTTGCCACTGTGGTTTTTGTTCCAACATTATAATAGGTGTTTTTTTCTGGGATACTACAAGTTGAATATTTTCATAATAGTTTTCTTGCACTGCCTTTGCTTCATGTTCATCGTCACTGCTGGAGGAGGTCCCAGACTCTAGTTTTGGGGCTTTTATATTTGCTGTTGGTAGCTTTTCATGTATGTGTGTCACTTTTTCATTTATTCTTTCCTTAATATCTAAGCGTTGTTTAACTTTAGGAATTTTTGCAAGATTTATCACTGGCCACTGGGACTCTTGCTCCAACTTCACAATTGGTTGTTTGTTCTGAGATATTATTATTTGTGCATTCTCTTGGTAATGTGTCACCTCTTTGATTTCTCGTTCATCTTCACTTTCACTGCTTGAAGATGTACCAGAGACATGTTTAAATTCAGTTGTGGTTGCCGTGGGAGATTCTTGCTTTGAATATATTGGTATTTGCTCCTTTATTTCCTCATAAATCCTTTCATCTTCGACTTCACTGCTAGAGAATGATTCCAAAGCTGCTTTGAAATCTAGGTGCCTCTTGACTTTACCCACATGTTGAAGATTTACCACAGGCCAGGATTCTTGCTCCAAATGTACTTCTTTCAAAGTAGATTTTGTCTCCAACTGCACCTTTTCTTGTTTGAATTTCCCAATTTCATCTTCACTGTCACTACTGCTACTGGAGGGTTTGCGTTGTGGTGGAGGTGGTGCTCTCCTTTTCTTAATAGTTGGAGGTTTTTGCTCAATTATAGGCAAAGTTTGTTCTTGTTGCAATTTATTTTTCATAGCAGTATCCACGTATGAATCCACAAATCTATTTTTAAATGTCAGTCGCCTTTTAATAGAAGGAATATATTCAAGGTCTACTACAGGCCAAGTCTCCACTGCATGATGATTGTCTATGTCACTTTCAATACTAGAGGAAGATGATTTGATTGATGCCCTCTTTTCAAAAACTCCTGTCTCCTCCTCTGAATCTGGATTGACAGTGTAATGTGTTGGCTCACTATCACTAACTTCTGAACTTGAGCTAGATGCCTTAAAACTAATATCTCTATTTACCAATGTAACGTTTAAAACTGGCTGCTTGAATGAACTATTTGGTGAAATTGGAGATCCACTTCGTACTGAGTCACTATATTCAAATTGTTCCCCACCGTCAAGATCAGGGTCTAAAATGCTGAGGTTGTTTCCATGCGGCGACCAATCAGCAAATGGCTCAGAATTAAAGCCTGGTATTTCATTGGCTCTCTCAATTGAAATTTGTGGTATAGCAATGGTTGTTTTTTGGATTTGCTCCTCAGTGGCTTGAGTTGTATTAGGCATAGAACAATTCTCTTTCAATATTTTGTCACCTACTGAAGAATTTGAAGATTTTGATGACAAGCTATTTCTCTCAATTGAATCTGGGATTATTTCAAACTGAATTTTCTTACCTAAATGATTGCGATTTTTGTGTTTATGCTTACCATCTTCGCTACCTGAATCTGAGCTATCTGAACTAGCTTGACCAGGCCCTATCACTGCTCCATTGCCTTCTTGTGCATCCCCAGCTACAGTATCATAGTACTGCATGTTCCCGTCTTCTGTATATTCAGTAAAAGTTACTCGTCTTTCACGATGTGTTTCAAAATCATCAACGTCCTCGCAATGTAAGTATGCCTCGTTGACATATTCTTCTTGCTGGACATTGGGCACAGAGTTAGTTCGGGGTTTTTGCTTCCTAGTTTTGGTCTTTTGCCAACATGCGCAAATATAAGGCTGAAGTAAGACTCCAAGGATGAAAGAAATTATGAAGGTTATTATGACTGACAAGCTTACGGCCAGGGCAAAGTCAGAATGTGGGACTGCATTTCTTGTTTGAACCATTTTTTTCAAAGTAGGAGGTGTCTTGTCATCAGACACACTTCGTATTCTTCTGTTTTGTTTATGGATTTGGACATTATAAATAGATATGATTTGGTGTGATTTTGAAAGGCATGCATATAGTCCTTCATCCTGTTCTGTGATGTCTGTGATAAGGAGACTGTCCTGTTCTTGGCTCCTCATTATTTGACCACTGGGTGTCCACCATGCTGCATCTACAAAGAGAAATAAAATAAACTGTAAAGCAAAATCAGGACATGTTTATTGTAACTGCACTTTGGAACCTGATGTAATGTTCCTGTTTCCGAAACATTAGTCTATATATGGTGAACTGGACTGTGGCGCAGTCACTCGTCACGTAAAATGTATAATTTGTGTCTTCCTTTAAATTTTATTTTATTGTCAGTTTTTCATATAGTTTTGGCACCCTTTAATATGCACCCATCTATATTTAAATACAAGTTTGGAGTTGACACAGATATAGACTACAGAAATAAATGCACTGACCCACTTAATCTAATTCATGAAGCATAACCTAGTGTGTTTACCTGTCTCGGGGCATTCCAGCAGTATCTCTGAGCCTTTGTGGACCGTTACATCTTGGTAGATGTCTGAATTTTCACACTCCTGACGCTCTTTGTCCAGCTCCTGAAGGTTCATCCCAGACAAAGACAAAGGGGAGGCACATTCAATACTCCACGTCTTCAAGCCTTTGGTTCTGTCATGGGCCATCTGCCTTTGTAGGAAACGCATGCCACAGTCGCATATCCAGCTGTTTCCTCTCAAACCAACATCTGCACCAACTTGATGGAGAGATATGTATGTTAAAGGATGGAGGGTGGTCAACTGGTTGAAACTCAGATCAAGAACCTAAAAAAACATGCACAATTATTATATATATTTTTTTCAATATGGCATTACAATATCCAAAACGTTAAATCCACTAATCAGGTATAACAAATGTAATAAAACCCCGCCTTTGTGACCAGATGTTATGAGTTATGTGTTATCATCACCTTTAATTACTGACTAATGCAGACCAGGACCCAATCATCTAAAACTGTCACCACCCATTGCCCACCAACTCAAATAATCACCCTTACAGACTTAGTTTTGTGATAGAACAAATGGAATGTTACCTTAAGTCTGTCAAGATGCTCAAAAATTTGTGGATGAAGACTACTGATGAGATTATGATGAACATGGAGCTCTTCCAATAGTTTGAGATGAGAGAAATCTTTTTGTTCCAGTGTGGAGATTCTGTTGAAGGACAGGTCAAGAATGCTTAAAGACCTCTGTTGTCCCAAACCTACAAAACATAAAGAAAATAACAAGATACAAACTGAAATTATGTGATATTATCATCCATTTACTTGCATAACACACTGCCTGTAATCTTGTGTAGATTTTATTAAATGTAGTCTTAATTACACAGTGTTTAGCAAGCTAACGACAATGGAGTTACGTTATCAAACATAACCAGTTGCAAAATCCAACCACAAGGGGTCAGTGCTTTCAGTACCACATCCCAAATCTATATAGAGGTTTGTATGTAAAGGCATTACATTTTAAAATCTGTACCAAATTAATATATAATAATATGAAAATGAAACAAAAAAAAAAAAATACTTAAACTAAACTATTTACATGAAACTAGTGGTTTAAATCTGTAGTTTTCTACAATAACTAATAAAGATTTACTGCGTGGATTTTCTTCTGCTGTCTGCTCCTTTCAATAGTCAGTGTGAGGGAGAGTGCAGGGAGACTGTGGGCCTTCAGTACAGAGGAGCCAGCTTTCTGTGTGTTGAATACCAAACAGGAGACTGCTCTAACACTGTCAACACTGCTCCATGTTAACACAATGGGGCCTGTCCATGTGTGCTGTGCTGAAAAACATGTTTAGTTTTAACACAAGCTCATGATAAGGGATGTTACAGAAAGAGAGTGTGTTGTTGTGTGCACCATAATAGAGACAGTGGTTTGTGAAAGGGACTATAGACAGTATCATTATCAGAAGGTGTAGTCACAATTGACCAAAGTACTGGAGATAAAGCAGATTGATGAGGGTATCACGCCTTACGGATCCAGTAAATGTTATTGTGGGCGTTAAAACGATGACACTAGTAAAACTTGTAATTATAACAAATACAGAATTTATTAAAATAGTACAAGACCATTCTTTAGCTATAAGTATACATGTTTTAGTCAGTTTACCTGAATTGTTTGTGTTAACAAGCTTTTATCAAATGGTTGTAAATAAATCAGCTTGAAACTTGAGATTAGATTAAAAAAAAATTGATCGGAAAAAAATTGCTTCAGTCATTACACTGTATGTGTATCCATAAACATGGTATCATAGTAGTTTGTTTCATTTTTAGTTCTGCAAAAGTTCCTGATGAAAAAAAAAAAAAAAATACTTACAGATAATACAAATTCCTAAAACATTAAAATGTTAGTTAGCACCGCTCATTCCATTGCAATATGCTTGGCCTCCAGGTGAATATTTGTAAGAATGTTTGTATCAAATCCATGTTTCTGGTGTTGTCAGCCACACTATTTTATAGTGGTCACTGTTATTGGCTTTCTTTGGCACACAGTGGCATACAGTGTCTCTCAAATGTAAATAACAGAATTCAGTAAAAAGTAAACAATGGAAACCACATTTGGTTTACTTATTAATTAATATTAACAAATTAATGTATAAATATATAGTACTGACACAGGTTGCAAATGTAAAGCAAAACTCCAACTAGATGATAATATTTTGAATCAGATAATCGTTTTACCCAGTGCTCTAAAAAATAATGCATCTGATAATTCTAACTGTAAACATGACCAAACTGTTTATTTTAATGATACACATATCATGTTGATGTTCATTTCTGGTGTAAGCGTCAAAGAGGACCATGAATTTGAAATGTAAAGTGAGAATAAAGGGCATTTTTGTTAGTAAGTTTTGTATACCCAATGCAGACCCCCTAACCTCTGTGTTTTTAAAATGTATTTCATTATATTAAGTATAGTTCTTATAATCAAACAAATATGAGTACCTGCATCTAGGGCTGTGACAATGTCACTCACCTTTAGGTAATTTCTCAAGCTGGTTCATCTCCACAGATAGCAGCTGCAGGGTGGGGGCCCAGAGCATACAGCCCCATCTCCTTTTCAACTTGGACGGGCCCTTTAAATCCATATCCACACAAAGGGACAGATGTGTCACACTGTTGTTCCCAAGCCATAGTTTTTGTAGATTGTAATACTTTGATTGAAATGTTAAAGATCCCAGCTGGTTGTTAGACAAGTCCAGTTCAGATATTGAGGTGTTGATGTTTGGTGGTGCCAAGAAGAGCCCAGCAGATGAACAGTTTAGATGTAAACATGACTGACAAGTGCAAAACTCTGGGCAGGAATCAAGTGAAGAGGAGTTCAGGAGTCCACAGGAAAGGAGAAGAACGAGCACCAGTTTGGGGCCTGGTGACACGGCCATCACAATCCCGGTTTAAGTAGTATGCTGCCTCACTATTTGGAAAAAATAAGTTATTAGCATGAAAGTTAAAAAAATAATTAAAGTCTATGAAGAAGGCTCACCCGATTCAGTCTTGTGACACTGGAAATGCGGAACACTGCTTTAACTGTCCAAAGTCTGAGGTATTTTGCTGAGGGCACAAGCCCAAAGATGCCGTTCTCCACTCCTCCTAATCATTTACACTGTTAGTTAATGTCTTACTGTCACTGTTTCCCTTGTATATGACAGATAGCAGCTCGTTTATGATGGAGAGCCCTGCCCTCACATTCCCCATGGTAATAAAATACATAATGTAGGAGTGCCATATGATTTTAAAGGGCTGTATAAATGCCTGGACATAAACTGAAACTAGTGATAAGAGGTTCAACACAGGAGCACTGTTTCAACATGTTTCTTTATTAAAACAAATGCATTTCAACAGAAGGCTCTTCACCTTTTTGGTTTTCCAATACACACATAAAGGCAGTAATCTTCAGAAAACATTATTTTGATACATCTTAAACAGAGCTGTTAAAAAACAGACAATATAAGGCAAAACAAACTCAAAACATTTATTGCACAAAAATCCAGATCACTCAATAAAAGCTTTCAATTATTATTTTAATCTCTGCCTTAGTGCAAACACACCTGTATTATTTACTGTAAAAAATCTTAAGCAACAAATGCAAGATATTATGCTATATTTATATATATATATTCATTATAATCTCTTGTAAATCCATTGGCACGTGCAGGATAGAATGGTGCAAAAGATGATCTAAACTGAAGTAATACATTTATCATTTATATTATATTAGTGTCATTACACTTATCCAAAACAGCTGCCAGAGCAAGTATAATGTCATACATCTCTTCATTGTTGTATCTAATACTGGACAGTAAATGAACATTGCTTTAGGCTCAACCCAGTATGACTTTAGAGATAGGAGTGTTAAGTGCTGCCCTGTTGCTTCATACGTAGATAATTTATCAGAGGTACAAAACAGTAATACAACTTCTTCAATATTAAACTGTGAGTACCTCTGGGGCCAACTGAAAGTAAGTTATCTTTCAGAGACAAAATCATGAGGTATGTTGACATCAAGGGAGAATTTCATTTAGTATCCCATAATAAAGTTTGAATACTGAGTGGTATACGCACATTAAGCAGAACATTTCAGTTAAAAATGAGCCTTTTTACATGGGTTGTCAGAGGTTTGGCAGCCCATATTTGGAAATTTCACCTGAACTCGAAACAGCATCCCGTCCGCACACATACACAGCTTGTACCGCTCCAGACCCTCGTCGAAATACACGTCTCCAGCTGAGTTTGGGATTCGAGTGGCGTTGAACATGACAGATCCATTAAGTACAATACTGTTCTCCTACAAAGAGAAAAGTAATATTGACTTTTTTGCATCATGTGCAAGTTTTTAAATATTAGTTATATTAGTTTTTAAAAATAAATATCAGATTTGGCCATGTGTACTTCAAAATTGAGAAAAGAGTTGGGTAATGTTTGAGAAATATTTTTGAAAATAATACATATACAACCAAAGATCCCTATCTAATAAAAACATAAAAATATGTCACATTTTTAACAGTACCAACACAAATAAATTATAAAATCTACAACTTAAATCATTTTATAAAAATATTACATTGTGGTTGTGATTTTGGAGAATTGCATACTCACAGCTCTGAGCTCGATGCCTCCGCCCATTTTAAACTCCACAGTGCGTCCCATAATGTTCACACCTTCATTACCTCGAATTATTGCCTTTCCATCCCCTTTGATGTTCAGGTCAGAGGACGCGCTGCTGGTGATCTGTATTAGAGATAAAATACACTGATTAAGACAAAGCAGATGGCCTTCTGTTACCTGATATTGAAGAGTGTAGAAGTCCTTTAAAAACAACACTATCCCGAGAGGGGAAATATTGTCATATTACACTAATCAGCATGGTATTATCATAGCCAATAGGTAAAGTAAGTTAGATAACTTCTTCACTGTTGCGTCCTGTTAATGTTTGGGATGTAGAAACCATGAAAATATTGACCTCTTTTGACCTTTCATATAAACTGATACCCAGACACAAAACTAGTACTAAAACCGATACTCATTGGAGCAGGTATCAACACTGAAAAATCATATTAATAGGACAGAATTGGACACTGATCTATATCAGAATTAGTACGAGACCACATCATAATTTTAGAAAGAAACTACTTTTATTTTGTTTTTAAAATTACATAATATTTATTTAGTTTGAATATAATATTATGGTATTAATATTGGTCTGTGGTCCAATACAATAGACTGTAGCTTTGATTAGGTGAATTTAGTGTCTACAAATAAAGATGTCTGAAAAGTCCTGGATGCATATTACGCCTTTGAATATAAGTGACATACCCTTTCTGTGGAGGCCTTTTTGACGCTGAGGACCTTAACACCTTTGGGCAGGTTGAACTCATGATTTTCAAAGTCGGTGCTGAAAAATGTGTTTTGTGTTCGCGGGTCTGTGAAGGAAATCCCAACATCACTGACAACTGAGGTCTTGTCCTTTTCTACACTCAGCTTGGTAGTTCCTTGTTGAAATACAACCTGAAAACAAATAATAATTGAAAAATAATTAAACAAATAATCTAAACATATTGAATCTTATTATATATGTTTGAAAATCCTTACAGGGTTGTTGTTGCCGACAATCACCAAATCCTTGTCTTTGCGGCCTCCTATGGTGCTCTTGTGCAGTGGGTGAACAATGCCCATGTCAGCTTTTTGTTTAAATCGAAGGAGACCAGACTCGTGAAACTCCATACTGTCGCAACCGTTTGGACCAATTCGAATCACAGTCCATATCACCAGCGTTATCTAGGACAGAAAATTATCTATTTTTAAATATCTGCAACATATTTTAATTCTATGTTTATGGGCTCCTTCAAAGGCTACTGAAAGCCTCTGATCAAGCTAAAAACATTTAAAGTTGGAATACTTTTTGCTTGACATTTTAAAGGTGCACTATGTAACTTTTTGATGGGAGGTCTGCTAGCTGCTTATCTCCATGGAGATGTTATTTCTGTCCCTGGATAGTTGCACCATATGGAACTTGCTTAGTTATCTTACTGTGTGGACCACAGATCTGACATGTAACTTGGCTTGGTGGCCTCATCTGCTTGTCTCCATGGATGTAGATAAGTGTAATGCCATACTGTGTAACATTCCAATATCAGCTCCATGGAGACAAGTAGGTGATGAACCCTTCAGCAAAAAAGTTACTTAGCACTACTTAGTGCAGTTTTAATTGACATTACCTGTGTGCAAAGTAATTCAAAGTAAAATGTTAATAAAATATAAGTTAATAAACAATATTAGTTTGACTAAACACATCAAAGACTCTTGTTGTGTGTTAAATACTTACAATAAGGTTTATTAAGGCAAGGAGGAAGAGCAGAACGATGATGCAGACAGCCATGTTTCCTTTGCGTCCTCTTAGTCCGGTTTTATGAAGACGTTCTTCTTCAATGGGGATGTATCCTGCTTTGAAGTTACTGTTGTGCTCCTTGTTCACATTGCGCCTTTCTATGGCCTTCTCCCTCATGGATTTCTTCATGGGCCCATTTGAACTCTCCTGAAACAAAACAAGAATAGATTTATAATAAAATTTAGAGGCTGGCTTTAGAGATGTAGTAGTGAGATAGTCTGGACAGAAAAGGGATAGTAAACACAGTAAGCAAAAGGATGCTGGAGGCCTACAGGGAGAACAAAACAGTGATTTAAGTGAGTAAGACAAAACAAATACTGTGAGAGAAGAAAAGTATACTGGATGGACTGACATAGTTAATGTATGGAACAGCTGAAAGGTAATAAAGTCACAATACAGAGTTACAATTTAAATCAATGCATTACTGACAGCAAGACACCCATGGGCATTAGGGAATGTGAAACTATACACGCTACCATCAAATAATTATTACTATGCAGATCATATAAGGTATTGGCAGGGCAGTCTGTGTGGTCCACTTGAGCTGTACTGGAATGTAACTGTGTTAAATGTCCCCAGCCTGCCTGTCTGTTGCCATAACTAAAAATAAACTGCACTCGTTTAGCATGAGAAGAAAAAAAAAGATTTAAAATCTGAGAACACGTCTGCTTGTATTTTAGTAAACTACCTTTATATTCGCCTCACAGTAAAACAAATTGACAAGCAGAAAACAAACGCAATGCCTTTTATTTTTATTCTGCCTACATGCAACTACATAACGGAGGCCAGAGTTTATTACCCAGGCATTACCAGAGGGAAATCTAGCTTCGTGCAGTAAAATCTACAATACTAATGGTATATGTTATACATTTTATATGCAAAGTAGCTAAGCAGACGACAATAAACCAGATATAAATGCAATAATGCGAGAAATATTGTAAATAACGGACCTGTTCCGACGCCATATTGACCCTCCCTCTCCTGCAGCGGAGTGACAGGACGATACCACTGTGCTCCTTTATAGGGTAACTTTAAGAATACATGGCATTATTAATCAATATTTGATTCAAATAACAGGCAAATATACATGATTAAATCTGGGACGGCATTTAACTGTTTAGAGTTCTACTCTTTACAATTACGGTATTATAAACAGTTAGTAAATAATTTCTAATAGTACGGTCCAAGATCATTTAACCAATGACGGTAGGTCCCTAAAATAGTAAAACAAGTCCATTCATATTTTCCATACGTAAACTAACCAAGCGGGCCCAAACAAGGAATTGTAAAAAAAAAGTAGTAAATAAAATAAAATAAAAAAAAAAATCATGTAAAATATAGCCTACGTAGCCCATGTACTGAGAAAACTTGACAGGGCTTTTTCACTCTGCCCATAATTGCACTGACCCTTTTTCTCAATCACACATGAACGATTTCAAGATTCAATGAAATGAGAGTTGCATGGTTCGTTCACGGTTTCAATAGCATATTTTGTTCAAGAGTTGCCATAGATTTATTATAAGCATTCTAATAATGATTGGTGATGAGAAAAATGTACTTAAAATCTCAGATTTGGAGTTGTCCATTTCTGTTTACTTCTATAATGTCTAGCCATGAATTCTAGGCCCTTCACATTCAAACTTTAGCTGACAGGTCCACAGTAGAGTTAACTAATATTCATTGTGGAAACATCATATGTGCTACAGGACCACAGGTTCGGACTGTTTGGTGTCTATTACCAGTGTGACATTACAATTACATCCCCGGAAGAAGCTGCAGAACACAGAGAAACATCAGTGAAGACGGTCAGCGGTCCCTTCAGTACAACAAACCCAACTCAGATCAGCTCGTCTCTTCTTTTGGTTGCCACAACTGAGGCGGTGCTTGGTGTGAAAGGGGCTGGTGGAGAAAGTTATCAGGGCAGGATTTTTTGTTACGAGTTTGCTGCTCCATCTGGCTTAAACCCATGCACGCACATTTTTATTTTTTATTTTACCTCAAAAGGAATAAAATACTGTTGTTTTTTATCTTGAAGGGCAATGTCGGACACTTTGAGGAGACTGACCAACACCTCTTCATTCAGTGTTTTACAGGACAAGCTCGAAACCTGGCACAGTGACTACCACGTAAGTTCATCATGAATTAAAAATGAGCGACCCAAATCTGACCAGGCCACTTCTGCACTTTGATCTTTTACGCTAACACTGGATGTGTTAACAATAAATGGCTGATGTCCTTGGCTAATGCTGCAGTAATTTATGATTGTCGGTTTACGTGTTAGCTTGAAAATTGCTGCAGCGTTGGAGTTAATGAACAATATTTTCTAATATGTGCTTTAAATACTGTACATTGTACACGACTTAAGAATTTAATGTTAAAATATTACAGTGAAGGAATGTTTCATTAGCCTTGATTTTTAGCTCAAGTTTGGTTGCCATGGACGCCAGTCGCCATGACTACCGTCGCAGTCGTTCCAAAGATGTTTCACTGCAGCACGAGGATAGTTCAAGCCCTTTCACTTCCTGTTTGGTTTGCTGGGCACAATGGGATTAATATTTTACACGATGTTGCAATGGATTCTGCTGCCAAAGCCCCATTAACTACGGTTTAACAATAACAGCATTGTGGCAAAAACTTTAATAATTGATGTTATGTCTTCTTATATTAACTAAACACAATGGGGAGTTTTTGTGGATATTGAAATATTAAAGGGCATCCACTATATCTATTTTCATTTAAATTCATTTATTGTCAGGGATATCTCCTATTCACCCACCTGATCATATTTTGCCTTTAGGCCCTTTCCTGTGACCAGAATTTGAACCGATGCTGTGAGTTGATTGAGCTGACAGCTAAAATCCAGGGTCAACTCTTTGCTATTCTCAACCTGACAGCTGCCGAAGGTACAAGCCATAAGAAGAAGAAAGTGCTACAAAATATCGGTTTAATTAAACAAAATTTAAATTTATAGTTGTTGGTTTTCAGGAGGACAGTATGGAGGAGTGGATACCCTCAAATCACGTCTCCTGCCATGGCTTGGAAGCTGTTTTTCTATGGCAAGACCGTCTGTTTCTGATGACACCAGTCTACAGCTTATGCAGGTCACAAGACAATGAATATACATTTCATAATATAAAAAAACAACATGGCACAATAGATAAATAATTTACATGTTTTGTATTGTTCTTAGGACTCAATAGAGAAAGACAGGAAACTCCGGGAGCTTTCTTTCTCCCATGACAGTGACATGCAAAAGATGGAGGCTCAGTTGTGCTCCACACGAATACAACTAGACTCAGTCAGAGCGGAGTAAGTTGGACATATATTGTCTTATCTTTCATCATTCTTAATGTTATGTATTTAAAGTTGTCATGATTCATTTTGTTTTATTTATTGTTTCATAGATTGGCTGAAGCTCACAATGAACTGGATGATACTAAAAACAAATCTGCGACCACTTTGCTGGCAACAGAAGATGAGATTATACAACTTAGAGCAGAGTGAGTGGATATGACTTTTGAATATTCATACAGTTGGTTAGTGGATAATCCTCATGTTTATATTTGTGTGACTTTTTACAGCTTGCGTGCGGCTCGTGATGAAGTGGAGATCTATAAGAGGAAGCTGAGCACCATTGATGACTACGAGCGACAGATACGTTTACTTAGGGATGAAGTGTCTTACCTCACCACAGAGAAGGCCATGCTGCAGGAGAGGTGCTTTAAAATAAAGAAACAAATTATATTTAGGCAGTTAAATGGGACAATCAAACATATTCAAAATGTAAAAATCAAAGGTGAATAACAATTGCAGCAACAAAAGCCTTTGTCAGCGGGTTATGACTTTGGGTATGGTTTCGTTTTAAAAAAGTCATGAAGCCTGAAAAATGAAATAGAAATCCTACATAGATCTTTTCAAAAGTCATTTTATATTTTAAATGCCTTGTACAGGTTGGTCCGGAGTCGCTCCCCCAGCCCTTTGCCCAGACTGAGCCGCACGTCCAGTCCCATTCGGAGTGAGTCTCCGACCAGGGCCCAGCTTACTCAGTCATCCAGACATGCTCGCCTCGTGTCCCGCTTCAGCGACCTCTACGCCGTCGAGAGACTGGAAGCACAGACCATACTGCGACGCTATGTGGACGATTTAGAGATGGTCCAAAAAATCATCTTCATTGCTGCTGTGGTATGACTCCTGTTATTAAGCAATACACTTTTCAGACATTATATTTTGACCACTGACTAGTAAAGGTCATGCCGTTAGGCACTTTACTCATCTATGCCTATGCTGTACCTGACTGGCTTATTGGCTGATGAACCATATTCATTTTTTCATCTCGTTGTGTGTAGGAATCCTTCAGAGTAGCAAAGATGGCGTACCGTCAGTTCAAACTGCGAGTGAGAAAAACTCTGGCTTCAACTCACTTTGGTCCTGAAAGTTTGGAGGATGCTGCCATCGACTACATCGTCCGAAATCTTGACCTATACGATGTACAAGCCAGCGTAAATGTATGACCAACATCATCACTGACATTTAAACAATCATCACAATAATTCATTGGTTTTCTTTTTATCGTTCAGGATGTGATCAATGCCATGAACGTGAATCCTCGCATCTCGTTCCCTCCGGAGACAGACTTTGTGCTCATCAGTACTCTGATCAGAGAGACCTGCAGAATGGCCTTTGCCATGCAGACACTGGAGCCACCTCTTGATGTGGCCTTCGCGAGTGACGGGGAGCTGTACAATGAACTCAGGTTGGTGCAGACAGGGGTCTTACACTGGGACCCGAGTACCTCAGAAAAAGTATTTATTTGCTCACTACTTAGTCCTGGTTAAGGCATAGTTAGGATCTAGTCGGGACCATGTTACAGCTGACCCATAGTAACCCATAGTGTAACTGGCTTAGTCCTGGTTTAAAGAGTTTAATCAGGTTAATACGGGCTTGGTTCAAACCAGCAGATGGAAGCATGAGCACATTTTCCCAACACTAGTTTGTACACAGTAGTCACAGAGCCACAAAAATAACATAATAAAAATAATAATAATAATAATATATAAATAACACAAATCAAAACTAACTTAAAACATTTCATCCACTTCAGGTATCGTCGCAGCTATGACTCTGAGTTCTCTGCTCCTCTGGTCCTGTACCATGTGTGGCCAGCTCTAACAGAAGGAGACATTGTAATAGTGAAGGGTGAAGCTGTTACTCGTAGAGGTGCTATGGTAAGAATTAATACTGTTACATCGTTTCTTTGATTTGACATTTACTTACTGTATGTTTTGTAATTGTATTGTTTCAGTGGACTAGAAGCCGCAGCAGGAGTAGGAGTGCCAGCCCAGTGCGCTCCAGATCTCTCAGTCCATCTCGCAGCCTTGTAAGTTTCAGAAACATATATTAGTCAAAAAGAAAAAAGGTTTTAAGTACATGGAAATGAACCTCAAATGTATTGCTTTCTAAATGCACACCAAATGACAAAAGGGTATGTAACTGAAATGCACCAGAAATACAATAGTGGTCAAATTTACTTTAACTAAAACCTACAACTTAAAATGACATAAAATTTCTGTTTATAGGCATATAACAGCCGAAGGAGCCTCTCTCCTCAGCAACTGAGAGCTAGCCACTTGTGATCACCAACCTCTCCCGTCTGCAGTATTACCAAACCACAAAATAATAAAGTGGCATTCTGATTCTTGTGCGTTAAGTTTTACATCAAAACTGCAGCATGTTTATGACTGCTCTCCACGGCATGGCAGCTAAGAGACCAAGACCTAGTTTACTTCATTCACATGTGTTTGTTATAAGATGTGCAGTGTTTGAGTTTTATAGTTTGGTATTGTCTTATACCTGCACAGTAGCACTTTTAGTAGCATTTAAACACGTATCTTTACAAACCTTAATTTTCCTCATTTATAGTCCTTAGTATGTAGCTTGTATAGTGTTAAATGGTGCTATTGGTCAGTTTAAATTCCTCCATGACTGTGTTTTTGTGATTTTTAGTTTAGTGTCGTGATGTAATTTTATATATACAAAAATATGATTTTGGTGCTGTTTTCCTTTCATAATTTTGTGATTTTTATGACTATTATTATTTTGGAAATGAATTACAATTCACTGTGTTTTTATTGTAGCACATAAAAAAAATTGTTTTACTAGTTCTAAAAGTTTTAATGTTTAGACATCTTGTTTGTTTGTGATATTTTCTAATAAATAAAAGTACATCTTTGAGTAGCCTTTGGTGTTGTAAGTTTTTGGTGCAGTTCCAAAAGTGGACAGCAGATGGAGCCACTGGGAGAGCGTGTGCAGATGTTGCGGTCAGTTTAAAACTTGTAAAATAACACGCCAAAATAGGTTAAATGTGCTTGATGTCTTTTCTAGCAGCTTTATTTGGACAAATTCTCCGTTTTGCTTATTACTCATGTTGTCTAGCTGTCACTTTCTCCGTCAGTAGGCTTAGGACTAAGGAGATTTATCTCTTAAGAGGATTTTTTTAATGCATTAGTTCTGAACTAAAGGTGTATTGGCCTATGTATTGCTTTTCCTGACAAAGATAATAACACATAACAGCCTACTTCCATTCATATTCATATTGTGACTGGAGTGGACCCTGTGCATCAAGTATCTTGCCCAAAGACACAAAGACAGTATGTGCCAAGTCAGAGCAGGAATCAAATACTCATCCCTGTTAGTATGGGCAACTTTTATCTTCTTTGCTTAACCTCCCTTTTCAGTCCTACCTGTGCACTGAAAAGGAGAAAACAGTCGCCAAGTTGCCCTAAAAGTATTTCCAGTTGAAAGCTCCAGCTAAGACATCGCTAATGCCTGTTGATGGGTTTCAGCTTTCTGTTATATGCAACATTTTGGGAAGTTTTGGCTATAGCAACAGTCTATTCTAATTTTTAATCCTTCTGAAACCCACTGACACTTCATTTATGACTCTTACGCAGACCAGACGCCTTCTTTCTTTGAACAAACTGCGGTCTTTTTCCTTACAACTGTAACACATCATTACAGAGGCTTTCTGTTTGAAGGTGAGTGGTTTGATGGCAGTAAAAAGGAAGCCTATAAAACTGACTTGGCCCATAGGAAATGTCAGTGTTGTGGACTAAAATGACTTTGGTAGAGGTGCAATGTGGACGTGCTTCAGTGAACTTACATCTGGGCGCATCTGGATTTAGTGATGAATGGAAAAAACAGCAGTTTATTCAGAAAACAGACTGTGCAGGTGTTTGTGTGCACATTAATGCACATTAATGCACATTAATGCACTTTAATGCACTTCAGGGAGCACTTTCTCTTTTGCTTAGAAACTCACGCGGAAACAGGCGCCAAACTCGTGTCTGACCGTGACGCATGGTGGGAACATGGGAATGTTAGGGAAAAAAGCCAAAAAGAGACAAACTTAAAACAATAAAGTCAAAAGTGTAACTCTTAAATTTAAAAATAGCATGGAAACTCGCCTGACTGAGTTTGACCGTCGGAGAGAGCAATCTGTGGAGAATTTACAGTCAAAGAAATGTATAACCTAGGTGCCTTTTACTTCTGTAAACCTACTGTTGTATTCAAATTAAAATAAAAAGAAAAGAAAAGTGAAAAACGTTTCTAAAACAGCTACATTTATTTGCAGCATAGCAGCTGAAAAGCGCATTTTCATTCATTATCGTACAGCCGTAGACTGTATGCGTACAACATAACTGGCATGTAGCGCCACTTGCTGGAGAGGCGGTGGAACTACCCTACACCGCCAAGGTTTCTATTTTAATCAAAACACCACGCTTACTATGAAATATTAGCCGAGTGGAGAAAAGCGTAAATGTACAACCAGGAACTTACTGGTAAAACAACCATAAAATTGGTCTAGTCCACAGGAAAGTAAATGGCGACTGTATGCAGAATACATAACTGTCAAAATGTTAGTTCTCAATAAGGCTAAGGAGAGGTCACTGTCCTTGCAGAAATAATAAAATGCATTAGAACAGACCATAAAGCAATAAATATTGTAGCTGTAATTGCTGCAATACACAAGAGGGCGCAATCGAGTCAATAATGAATTACTCAGGCATCACAGGCCCAAACCTGAAATAGTCTCTTTTGACATGAAACTAGTGGAGAGTCCAGAAGCCCTTTTATTTTGAATACCACTATCACATTTACAGTGTAATAAGTAACCCCTTCTCCTCTGATACTCTGTCACTCATTGACACACTGCAGGGGGTGACCAACACATGACTTAACAGGGATCCGTGTGTTCACACGCAGTTACATCAAATACTGCAAGATAAACAAAATCTAATAACTTTGTTACTTTTAATATGGACCAGGTTTTACGTAGCATGTTTCAGGTTTATGATTATACTGTAAAGGACCTATATTGCACAAAACTGACTCTTGTAAGCTTCATGTAAAATGTTGTTTCCTCATTAAAACATACCAGGAGTTGTGTTTTCTTTCATTCACACATGTTTGAGTAACCCTGAGCTGTCTACATCTCAAAATGCTCTTTTCCTCTGTGTTGTCATGAAGCGGTATAACTTTCAAGTCTTTTTTTCGACTACCTTTTTTCAACAGATACTTTTTCCCTTTTGTTAAACAGAGATTGGCAATTCCAGGGTTGAAATTATCCTAATGATTCTAGTGAAGGTGTGTGGAGTTTAAAAACAAAGGGGAGCACTTCCTGTATCACCACATGACATCACAAGGTGGAACAAAGTGTTTTCAGTTTGAGAAAAAAAAATCTGTCAGCAGGGGTTTGTGTGTTAAACATGTGTAAATGAAACAAAACACAACTCCAGGTATATTTTTGAAGAGGAAACAACATGATAACATACATCAGATAACAGTGTAATATGGTCCCTTTAAGTATTTTATTTTCATCCTAAACAAGTTAAAACATTATTGTATCAGAAGCAAAATAGTCATTATAGGCTCCAGTGAACAGGCTTGAATAATGATAAGTTTTACTCTGTGATTCATAATCTTGAATATTTATTCCTCAGATCTCCTGTAGTTATAGGCCCCGTCCCTCCATCAGAAATTTTGGCATCATTAATTTCTACAATGTGAGCACAACCATGGTTATTTCTGTTGTTACATTTTCTCTATTTCTGCGGCATAACCAGCTAATCAATGACAAATTCACTGGCGAGGTTTCTCTCTCAAATATGATTAGTGCACAAAAGTGGTATGATATGAATGTAATATGCCATCTGCATTGATGAGTTTTTTTCTATCACACAATATGAACTTTAATAATAATCAGTCGAGTTAATAAAAACTTAAAGTTAATAAATCTAAGGACACAGTATATCTCAACAATACTAATTTCAAGTAATCTACCAACCAGCTTGTGCAAAGGAGGGGCTCAGGTCCTTTGAGGATTTTAAAACAGCACTGTGCAGATTTACTTCTCCAGAAGAGCTTGAATGAGATATTTTTCAGGTAATAGTGACTTTCACGTCAATGGTGAGTAAACATTCTTAAGAGGCCCATTTCACTTACCATGGAAAGGACAGCTTTGTAATAGAAGACAGTCATTCAGAAGTGGAGTACTTGTCATACTTGGAAATGTATTGAAATACTGCTTATATATAGCAGGATTTTTTTCTAAAATTTGTCCCTCTTTTGATTGTCCTGCACACCAATTTAGACCCTGTTCTTTGTCCCATATATTTAGACAATATCGCACTTTTTCATTGACGCTATATGAATTGTATAAAAAGTGAACTTTATATAGAAAACATAAAACCATATATATTTTCCTTGCAAGATATCAAGATCTTTTGGTTGTAATGGCTTTTAGGGTTGTAATAAGTTGTCCTGTATTGCTATTCTAATCTCTCTCTGTGTTATGATTGATAAAAACTGAAAATCATATGTTGTTATTGCAGTTATTATGTAAATTTTATCCAAGAGTTTAAATATCCAGAGCTCATTCCTCCGTGTCCCACCACATTCAACAACTCTGTTTCTACAACTTGAGATGGTCACTCAAATTGCAGTCTTAATTTTTCACTTTTTTACCATATAATGCTCTCTATATTTTTATTACTATATTTCTATATTTTATTTTTACTTGTACACCTTATTTGACATCATTCTCTTGTTATTTCTGGTACTTCATTTGTTATTATAATACGCTGTGAGCTCCTGTGTCCAAAAATTTCCCTTGTAGATCAATAAAGTTTGTCTAAGTCTAAGTCTAAATCTGTATAATAACAAACAGGTACATAGAGCTGCCTGATTACTCATGGGGTTCAGCTTCCTGTTGTATTTTGAGGAAAGTTAACTATTCAAGACATATATTTAGTTTTGAATTGTTAATTGCTAAGGTAACGGTCCTAACTTTTCATCATTCTGAAATCCATGGATAAGTACGGTCAATCTGTATCTATGTTCGGCAACAGTATCAACAATTTAATCTGGAGTAGATATGATTTCACTGTGCAGGCAGCTGAGACATTCATTGAGCCGGTTTTATGAGCAGCTATACAAGGCAGTGTGGCAGTAACACAACACAGGACCTGTCCACTGACCTAATGGGTTTCCGTGTTGGAGTGACTGCACCAGAGGAATTTACATCTATTTTATTTTTAGTTTGAGCCACAGGGATAATTACCAAGAAACAGGGTGATGTTTGGGTTTGGGTTGTCACAAAAATAGCTGTGACTAAGATTTCAGAATCGCAGTATATGGAAAAGAGTACGTAGCATGTTGATGTGAGAAAAAAGGGTCTGGGTTTAAGATTTTTACAATATTATGACATTCAACAAGTTTATCTCTAAAAAGGAGCAATAATGTGTCCTTCATTTTGGTTTTACCGGATGTTTTTATTTTATTTTATTTTTTGAATGACTCTACTTGCTATATGAAGTAGGTCAATGAAAAAAATATTTTCCATTCCATTCATGAGAATTGAATGTAATTTTCATAACATGTACACCTGAAGTCTATAGTCACTGAAGTATATTTACTTTTAAAAGTCTTTGAGCTTTAAGCCATGTTATAATGTTGTTACCTCATCAAAAACATACATGGAGTTGTGTTTTGTTTCATTCTCATATGTTTGAGTAATCCTGCATTATTAGTCTTTATTATTAGTTCCACCTTGTGATTTCATGAAGCTGAAGTTTTCAAATTAACAGCTACCCTTTACCGTTAGTGTAATAGAAACTGAAATCTCAGGTCTGAAATTATCCAAATTATTCTAGTGAAGGTGTGTTTAAAAACACAGTGGAGCACTTCCCGTATTACCACGTGAGGTTCTGTTTGAGAGAAGATCTCAGCTGAAATATGTAGGATTTGTGTGTTAAACATGTGTGAACAAAATGAAACAAAACTTCAGATATGTTTTTTATGAGGAAAAAAACTTTATAACATAGATCAGAAAATAGCATAATGTAGGACCTTTAAAGCAACATGCTCTTTTGCAGTTTTAAAAAAGTATTTCAGTCATTCACAACTGCCAGTGCCTAAACCTGCAGACACATACAAGTTTTTCTCAGTATATAGAAAAGCTCAAAACCTCCAGAATTCACTCATTGAGCTACAGAGGCAGCTCAGTGCTGAAAGAGTTTTTTTTAAGGTTTAAACCAAATGGATTTCAGCATTGAAACTGGCAACCCAAATGAACTGTGTAAAGCTGTATTTGCTTGAACATGTCTACCTCGTATCTTGGTACACAGATATAAGTCAAGTCTATGATTTTTTTTTTCTTTTTTTTTTTTTTTGGCGGCATGGTGGCTGAGTGGCTAGCACTCACGCCTCACAGCAAGAAGGTTCTGGGTACAATCCCCTTTCTGTGTGGAGTTTGCATGTTCTCTCTGTGTCTGGGTGGGTTCCCGCCGGTCACTCCGGTTTCCCCCATCAACCCAAAAACATGCTCCATAGGTAAAACTCCTCCAGCTAAGGTCCTGACAAAGCCTAGCAACAAGATCATGGAGATGGGTCCCCGGGCGCCTGAAAGATGTGCTGCCCACTGCTCCTGAAAAAGAATGGGTGAAATGCAGAGGATAATTTTCCTACAGGGATAAATACAGGATTAAAAAAATAAAATAAAATCACAATCTTCCATCCACTTCAACATTCACTTTTTCTCAGTAGCCACACCACTGTATCATCTTCACTATTGTGTATTGACTGTTTCTACTTCCTGTAACTCTTCTTTGTTGAGGGTCTATGGTTCTCTGGAAGTAATTTCACAGAAGCTCAACAAGCCTCCTGTGGTTTTTCACTGTAATGTTTTCAAATAAATGTCCACAAGAAAAACATGGCCAGACCCGCCTATTAACCACTGAACCTAGGCTGTGTCAAATCACTTACAGTTGCATAATAAATCAGCTTAGACTAATGCTGGAATAATTTTAAGGAGATTTAATACACGTCCGGCCAATCAGCAGTGAAAGAGAGCTTAATGACAAGGGCCAGTGTAATTATGCACAGGGTAATTAGTAACTGGGAGATCCTGTTTGAAGCAGGTGAAGGATAAGCAATGACGAAAAACCATGACTCAACCCATACTACAAACTCAAGTGTATAATAATTACTGCTGTATACCAGAGCAGTTGATTTGAAAGTACCAGTGAATTAAAAGAGAATTATCAAAACTAGCTTATTAAAATAAGTGTTACTTTCACGTTTTCATCTTCTTTAACCCCATAAACCCCTAAGAGGCCCAATCATCAAAGACTGAAAACTGATGCAGCTAGTCTAGATTAGAACTGAAAAGACAACAAAATAAGATAAACTTATATAGATATGTCTGATTTGTTTCTTCTTTGACCAATTTCATGCCTTCACTTTGTGTTAATATAAGCAAATATTTTATGATTTTGATCAGTTATGAAAGAGAGGGAAGTTTTCCTTTTGCCTATACTCCTATAATCCTGTCTCTATTAATTATCATTTTTTGAGTTGCCAAAAAAAATACACTTTGGAGTTAGATAACCAACCTAATTGATCAGAGCATTATAGTTGATTCAATATAAATTATCAATTAAGATTTACACAGAATCCCTGTAATCCAATATTAAAGGGCCCATATTCTGCGATTTTCTGATCCTTTATTGTTTGCCCATCAAAAACATATCTGGAGTGTTTGTGTTTTGTTTCTTTCACACGTTTAACACACAAACCCTCCATATTTAGGCTTAGTTCTTCTCACAAATAGGCAATAGGCAAAGTGCTCCACTGTGTTTTTAAACTCCATACACCAGCACAAGAGTCATTTGGATAATTTTAGCTCTGGAATTGCCAATCTCTACTGAACAAAAGGTAAGAGGTCAAGCTTTTAACTTGAAAAATACCCCTTCATGACATCACAAGGTGGAACAGAACATTTTGTGCTTTGGAGGTGTAGACAGACTAATTACAAGGGATTACTCAAACACGAATATGTGTGAATGAAACACGGGGGTATGTTTTTGATGAGGTAACGATATTCTAACATTGCTTAAAGCTCATAAGTCAATTTTGTATAATGTAGGACCTTTAATTAAACAAACAGGAAGTGACATATCCAGATGTCCCAGATACCTGACAGTGACACATATACAGCTATTGTCTATTTCTAAGATAATTTCGTTTCATTGGCAGAAGCTCTTGTGGACAATAGTGTCACCCTAATGATGTGATAGAGGAAGTGACTAGCACATAACATCCACCTACATGAGACACAAAGTACACAATGTTAGCTTATGGTCTTTTTTATTATTGAACAAACAGAGAAAGCCCCAAACAAACATGTCATATTAGTCCAACTATGGTTCTTCATGTTAAAGCATTGCAGCTCTTCAATATATTAAAGTGCACTTTCAGTTTTACAGCCAAATTTCTCAATTTCTCAATATTTCTCCCACCCAGAAGCTTCCAGTTGTCATCACAGTTAGATTGACATATAAAATGCAAAGAGGGCAATGGCGTCCTATAGTGGGGCTTGTGCATACTTTTCAATGGAAGAACATCCCCTCATTGTTTCTGAATTTGCTTTTGAGTATTTATGGTAGCATCATGTTAGCAATGATTTTGTGATTGTTGGACAGCACAGTATCTTAACAGGGCTTACAGATACATGTCAAGAAATTCTGGATATTACTGTAGTAACGATTTATATGGACAGCACAAAGGAGAAGGCAGTGACTGAGTTTCTCATTCGTTTTATATATGAAATAAATAAATACATAATGAAACTAGTACGTCTTTATATAAATATTTGTTTTTGAAGGTGCACTATGTAACTTTTCTGGTTGAGGGTCCATCACCTCCTTTTCTCCATGGAGATGTTATTGCTTTTCCTGGAATGTTCCACAATATGGCATTAAACTTGTCAATCTCCATGAAGACAAACTGGTGAGATCAAATAATCTGTGAAGCTCAGTAAATGAGCGGGTTTGTCTCTTCAGATGCATGAATGGATGTTTTACATTGTATTTTTTAAGCAATAAAAGCATCTATAATTGTATGAATGGGAGATAGATGGTTTTATGCCATACTGTGTAACATTCAGGGCAAAGCAATAACATCTCCATGGAGACAAGTTACACCTTTAAAAGTACTAATTTTTAGAGATTTTTGAAGCACTATGGCATGCCTTCTTTTAGTCGACAAGTCAATGCACAGGGTATGTCTTTAGTCAACTTTAAATCATATACAGCCCTAAACTTAGTAATTTTTTTGTTTGCAATATGCTTTAAATATGTACTTTTTGATTTAAACCAGTTCACAATATGTATTATTTCAACAGTAATCCAATGTATCAACATGTTCCTGTGAGCCAACATCTTTGCAATGAGCAGTAAAGATCTTTAAAAAAATATGTTCCTATTTCCAGGAGTGGTTTCCTCCATGTTATATGGTATATGTACAGGTTGCATTTTTTTTTAACAAAAAAATATTTTGTTAAAATATTGGATCGGGTTTGGCACATAACCGTTCACAGACTCGATAGAAGAGAAATAAGTGCATTGAGCTCCCTTGTCTCAAGTCTAATTTAACCAGGACAGACACACACTAGGCTAAACAAACCTTTTCATACTATTAATAAACAATGAGATGAAACAAACAGGAATGTAAATACAGCTCTGGAATAAAGACCACTGCAAATTAGTGATTTGTAATGGATTAAAAAAAAGAAAAAAAAATATCTGTATTGACTAGCCTATATGATCCCAAAAAAGGTGTAATAATTTTGTGAATTTTTTCCAAATAAAACTTAAAGCATATCTTAACATGCAGAATTTAACAGACACAAAAGAAGAAAGGATACATTTGCAGTGGTCTCTTATTTTCAGCCGTATATTGTACAAGACGTGGCAACGAGCCTGGAAAACATAATAGGTAACCAACATGATTCACTTCTACCCAATTTTAAATGAAAACGACAAAAAGACTTAAGATTCAAACTGTAGTTAAACCAAGTCTTACAATATTCCAGATTGCGTGACAGGCCCTGCAGGTACAGGGGCTTCTGGTGATGGAGTCGTCTTAGAAAAACAAAAGGAAGGACCACAGCGAAAACAACAATTGATAATTAAACGTAGTGGATATCTGTCTCAGTGGGAAACTATTGTACAACATTGCCACATTGATGGATGACAGGTCATGGCTATAAAATCTAAAAAAAAAATGGAAATGTGTCGAGATGAACAAAAGCGCTACAGAAAATAAGTGAACCAATGAGTCACTGCTCCCTTTAAAAGGTGCAATGTGCAACTTTGCTGGTAGAAGGTCAGCCACCTGTCTCCATGGAGATGTTATTGCTTAGCCTGGAATGTTCCATGGTATGACATTTAACATATCCAACAAGCATTTATGCATTGTTTCTATTGCTCAAAAATACAATAATTGCTTCTGTGGGGGCAACTCTCCATAGATCTGAATTCTAATGTAGCGTAGTGCTGTAACCTGCTTGTTTCCCTTGTGATAGATTTAATCTATACTGTGGAACATTCTAGACAAAGCAGTAACATTTCCACAGAGACAAGCAGCAAGCGAACCCTCCACTAGAAATGTTACACAGTTTAACCTTTGTCTAACTAAAAATTATTTTTAAAATATTAATGTTTTACCAGCCTGGTTTTGATCCACTAGTGGGAATCTTTTTAATCATATTATTTTATCCTTTTTTCTTCCAATGCATGAAAGAATGAATAAAAAAAGTTCATGATATTGTCTTGGTAATATTTTGTGTATGGTGTACACTTGTACCTCAACATTACAACAAATTGGTATTTATACCTTCATTAACAATCAGTCACTTTACATTAATAAATAGATTAAATAAATAGGGGTATATTTTGTAGTGTTGGTCAATGGTCTTTTAGGTAGATTTCCTTAGTACACCTTCTGAGTGTTCTTCATATAAACATATAATAGACATTGATATTAGCCCTAGTGAAAGATTAGGAGAGGTAAAATACTGTGCAAACGTTTTAGTGAGGGCTAAATAAGTTATCTCAAACTTGTAAATTGAATCAAGTAAGGAAAGCACAAAGGCTGCAATTATAGGCAGTATTTTGAAACTCCACAAACATGTCCTGAAAAGCATACCTTTCTGTATTAGATCAGCAACTCAAATTTCAGTCTTAGTGTTAATGCTGCAGAAAGAACATTTTTGTTTTCCAAAACTTTTGCACAGTTCCATCCATAAAACATTAGTATATTTAGACACAACCATAATAGACTTGTTACAGTGGTCTTTGTATATTAGCCTACATCAAGGGGTGGGGCTTTTGGTTATAAAGTGCAATCCAGATGCAGGTGGCTAAAGACGCATTTAACTTAGACAAATCTCACGACACTCAGGGCTCATGTAAGGATTGGCACCCATTCCATAGACGGAGACAGAGGAGGTGATGTGGGTGGGTCTATTGGGATAAAGGTATAATAGAAAAATCCTATACAGTCCTGTCTGTGCCGCTCCGGTCACTCCCGAGACTGGTAGAAGAGGATGTAACCAGATTCAGAGTTTTTGGAGATGTCCGAAGTGAGTCCATAAAACTCCTCAATGGCCTGTGCATCGATTTTCTGCAAGAGAAAGATGTCCAGTTTCAATAATTCACATTTTAATAGAACTAATTTTATATACAAGAGATATGTAGGTGTTTTTCTTTTTCCCTGCGATTCTGAAACTCGACAAACACCTTATACATTTAATTATTTAACAGTTCAACTGAAAAATTATTATAAATCTGGAATCAAAGAAATGTGATCTGAATCAAATCACCAATTCACGCCCTAACATATAAGCCAAGTAGCAAGAACAGGGAGCTGAAATATGGCATACCACAGCTAGTCAATGTATTGTATGGTCTTTTTAACACTGCAAGGCAACATATATAAGCTATACTGCATATGCCGGTTAACAATCTGATGAAGATAAACCTTTTTTATCCCTACTTATTTATATATCCAGCAGCGCATTAAATAAAGTGACAATAGATTGTACAATGGAGCTTATGTGCATAACAGAAGATGAGACGTATAGTTAAGTGCAGTATGGATAGATGTATTTCATTACAGGCAGGTTAGACAGTGTTCACAGCTGGAGGGCAGGAGCAGAGATTTAATGAGTAAAACAAACAGTCAGTCCAGTGTGATGATTGGGGGAAGAGTGAGGGGGACAGACTGATCCGAGTGACGCACCTCCACAATGTCGTCGTCGAACAGCAGCCAGAAGCCGTGACTCTTCACTATGGTGATGTAATGACCTCTGTTTGGACCACTGGGAACAAACAACAATTACCTTTAATGCAGAGTCCATCACTGCTCTGAGTGGGAGAGGAGTCATGGGCAGGTGTTTGTTGCTTTATCCTAAGGAATTATCCTGGAAAATCCCACTCAACTTGAAGGAAGGTTTTTATCTCTTTTACTTAAAGAACAAGTCTCTCAAAAAAGAGGCAGAAAGGTGCAGAAAGGAACTATATCAGTCGAGTCAAAAACAAATAATACAAAAGTGCTGTGTGTTATAATGAAACCATTACTTATAACTTACCATTACCAAAATTGCCATTACTGTGCCCCACTTGTAGTGAATAACTCATGTCATCTGGACTATATTTCTTAATTTACCACTTATAATTCCTTCTGATTTTCCCTTAAACGCCTGACTAAAACTTTTCCCAATTCAAATGCAATCAGTATGAACCTGTTGGGAAACATGAACTGACAGATAGTAGATTTAAAAGTCACTAAAAATGTGATTTCTGGACATGTTATCTCCTCATGTTGTTAGCATGGATGTTGGCTTACCTGCCACAGTGCACTACCACAGCCACCAGGTCATACATGCGATCCAGGTTCACGGCGTCTGAGGATGTGTTGAAGAGCCGGAGCTCGAGGGGGAACACCACGCGATACGAGAGCTTTGTGTATCTGTGCAGCTGCTCCATGTACTTAAACCTCTTCAGATGGAGGGCCAGGATCATGGGCAACTTCTTCACACGCATCCTGAAGGTAAACCAAACACAGAGAAAGCAGGTCAGATATGAGGTACAATGTTTAAATCATGTTACATACCATCATTATATTAACCTCAAAAGGACAATATCTATGCAGAAAGGTCTATAGTCTCAGGGCTGTGTAACTAAGGTTGGCACTGAGCAGGACTGACCGTTTCTGAGCTTCTTGTTTGCTGCAGCACATCTCACAGTAATATTTGTATTCACTGCACAGCGTCTCTGTATTACTGAAGTCCCTGGAAAAGAGAGAGAGACGGGGGGTGAGGGCAGAAAGGACAGGCGCCACGGGGGGCATCGGTCCCTCAGTTCAATCAAAGGGACCTGTCTTCAGCAGGAGAATGGGGTTTTTAGCAGCACAGAAGGAAGTACCTGAGACAGTGTGTAATAGATGTGTTCTGCTCCACATCCACAGACAGGTCCAGGAAATCCTCATCTTTGCTGCTCACCTGAGAACAAAACAAAGACAAAATGTATTACTTTAGTCATATGTAGGAAATTAAACCAAACAAATAAATAGGCAATGATCTGCACAACAATGTTTAACAAAAAGTGTGCCTCAATTAAATGAAACAAATAAATTAAAATGCAGCACAAGGCGTGATTGAAAATTCTGATTACTATAATATTGTTTTTGTTGACTTGTGCTGTATGAGATTTGTATATTTCTTTCATAATGTCCATCTTTCCATTTACACTATGTGCATCGTTTTTTGACAATAACTAAACTTAAATGGCAGCATGTATGAAGAAAATAGTTCAGCACTTGGGATTAAAAATTAAACCAGATAAAAGAAATACTGTGGGTGTCTGGTAACTTGTTTTAGAATCACCAATAAAACTAATCTAAAGGAGATAAACAGTAGCCAGTTTTCTGCTCCTTCTGATATAACTACACTGTATTAGTATTAGTTATGTTTCATATTTAAAGTCAGATAAAGAGTTCTTTCCTGACAAAGGCTGATTTGTGCTAAATTCCCACTCAGTTTGAATACAGTTTGAGTGGAGAGGTGGTGATACAGGAGCTTAAGTCATCTGTCACCTTCACAAATAGAGAAACCCTGCTGTGAGAGCCTGATTGGCCATGAACACGTTAGTAATCTTCACATGCAAACACAGCAATTTACTGACTCAGAGAGGAGAGACCAGGGCCCACACAGCTGACACACAAACACAATGCAGTTTTATACAGACAGCGGTGGTGATTTCAGAGGTTGTTTAGGGCAACTGGTCCCTCTCCCCTCCGCCATCTGAGGAGCTCTCACCGACCTGACGTAAACAGAGAGCTCTGAGGATGGATTCTGTGTCAAATTGTGTCTTAGTAAGAATATCAATCTCTTTTTCAGGTTTGATGTTTCAGAATGGTCTTGATTTATATTGAAATAAGTATAAGACCTCACGTTTTTAATCACATTAAAGAAAATACTACTATAACATTCCATTCTCTACACAGTGTTCCTAAACCTAAAAAACATGCACCAGGGACTACAGGTAGAAATTAGCTCTAGTGCTACAACCTGCACAATGCATCTCTCCTGTTAAGGTTAATGTAGATTGTGCACTGTCCCTGTTTTATAAATAAATAAATAAATTCAACATGGTATCGAAATCAGTATTGAGAATCAAGCTTTTAGTCCATCAAAGCCCAAGTCAAAGTATTCAAAAGTTATTCAAATCCATCCATTTTCTTCAGCTTTATCCGGGACAGGGTTGCAGAGGCACTAGTCTGAGTAGGGAGGTCCAGACTTCCCTTTCCTCTGGCTCCTCTTGATTATTTGAAATCAAGGCACAATCAGTACTTCTACATGTACCGATTATACTCTAATAATACGAAGTTAAGAGATTAATATTTGACAGGCATTTGATATACTGTATTATACACTAGTGTTTTTCCAACTGTGGTACATGTACCACAGTGGTATGCAAGCTCCTTCAGGTGGTATTTGGACAGCTCTTCAGTATGTTGTCTGCTGGGCCCCGAGCAGCACAGAGCGGGACAGGAAAAGACTGAACAAACTAGTCAGGAGGGCCAGCTCTGTCCTGGGCTGTCCTCTGGAGTCTGTGGAGGAGGTGGGTGAGAGGAGGGTGCTGGCCAAACTCACATCCATCATGGCCGACACCTCTCACCCTCTGCACCGGACTGTAGAGGAACTGAGCAGCACCTTCAGCGGCCGACTGAGGCACCCTCAGTGTAAGAAGGAACGCTACCGCAGGTCCTTCATCCCCACTGCTGTCAGACTGTACAACTCCACTGTGTAACACATGCAATAACCTGTGCAATAACCTGTGCAATAGCCCGTGCAATAACCTGTAACCATGTCACCTCATCAGTAACCGCCTCCACTGTCCTCAGATTATATATTTATATATTTGTATATTTGTATTCTTTTACATATATATATATTATATAAGAGATATGTTTTATTATATATTTACATTTCTTTCACTCCCTGTACATAAGAGCTACCTGATGTTGTAAATATGTTAATATTTATTGTGATTTTATTTTTTATTTACTTATTGTTCTGAGTGTTTTGCACAATTTTCACAACTTTTTGCACTATACTGTCCCCTGACTGTGAGCTTCTGTCACGAGTGAATTTCTCCTCTGTGAGATCAATAAAGTCTTATCTTATCTTATCTTATCTTATCTTATCTTATCTTATGTGGGTTTACCTAATTTAGAGATCCTTTTATTCACTTTTTTGTCCTCCTTTGGATAATTTCTTGTTTATAACTATGGTGACAATGATGTAGTCCACTTTTAGACCTGGGTTAGCCCTAGATTAGACCTGGAATAGTACTGTTGTATACCGGATTTAGATCTGGTGGCACTCTGAAAGGCAAATCTATATCTTTGGTGATACTATAACCATTCTTATAGACACTTCTCTATAATTTGTATTATTTATACGAGCAGCAGATAATGTAATTTGATCAAAATGTGTCATGTAACTACAAAAACATTTAAACCTTCTTCATTCAGTTGGATTTTCTGCTTATATATCCAGTTCTGCTGTTGGCCCAAAAAAGAAACAAAGGACTTGCACCCACCGTCTCACAGTTGAGGCAGCGTGTCTCATTGGTCAGCGTGCCCTGGAAGATGTCGTGGACCCAGGTGGGCTCAGTCTTGTTCTCGGAGTCGGGTTCTGTTGCCGTGGTGACTGCTGTGCCGTTGTTCTTAAGGCGTCCATTTTGTTTCTCCTGCTTCTTCTCCTCCTGCAGGATGTCCGCCACCGTGTTTAGGAGGTAGTTCAGGAACTCGTGGGCGTCCTGCTGCATGTAGTTATCAAACAAATCTGGGAAAAGAAATTAAAAGTCAAGTCTCTGATAATGGAAAATGATGGAGAAAATAGTTTTGTTTTTTCATGAAAATTAACAAAACTCCAAAATATTGATTTATATGACAAGATTATGCCTTTATAAGTCAGTTTATTTTGGTATAGCACAACATCACTGCAGCATTGCTTCATAAAAACAACAGCAACCGATAGATGGGCTGACCACTGCCACTCTGCTCTTTCATTGAAGATGATTAAATGAACTTTTCTGAAACCAATCCTACAACAGTGTCATTCCAATGCCACTGTAACCATGTGACTTTATGACAGCAGTTTTTGGAACAGCAGGTTTTGAGCTACAAGAAGTCATCAATCTCAAAGCCAATAGTCTCCTTTAAAGGTGTACTATGTAACCTTTTGGTTGGGGGTCTGTTACCTGCTTGTTTCTCTGAATATGTCACTGCTCTGCCTGGAATGTTCCACAGTGTGACATTAAACAACTCTACTTTACATTTATTCAATTACAGATGGTTTTATAGCTCAAAAATATCTAGAGAAACAGGCATTCTGACTGACTCCACAGATTTTACCTTTAACTTGGTCTGGTTTGGTCTCCACAAAGACAGAAAGGTTTAATACCACACTGGGACACATTCCAAACAAAGCAATAACATCTCCATGAAGAAAAGTATTTGATGGACCCTCCACCAGAAAAGTTACACAATGCACCTCTAAAACTTAGAACTAGTTTCCAGTAAAGAAAGGAGAAAAGTCATCAGAGACATAGATGATCTAATTCTGAGCTTCAAATGGTATAACTAAGAGGTGGAACAAATGGGCACTGATTAGATTTAAATGGACAATTAAAAGAAAAAGAGAAGAAAATTAATCTGAGGCGACAAAATTTAAACTCACAATTTTTCTCATCGCAAAATACATTATAATTTAAAAAGTAGGTCAAAGGTTTGGATTTCTCCCCAAATCAGTAACTTTAGATACATTCAATCTTAAAAGTTTCATTAATTGTCCCCCAATCCAAGGGTTACATGATGAAGAATTAGGACTAAAAGTGAGCACCTTGACCCTGATCAGGAGTACCCAGCTGTAGTGTTAGGCAACTGTGTGTTTTTAGTTGTGTGAAAACTGGAGAACCTAATTGACAGGAAATCCTTTGTCAGTGAGACTAGGGGGAAGGTGCAAACTCTACACAGAAAATCCCACCTGGTCTGGGAAACAACTTCTTGATGTGAGACAGTCATGTACCACTGTGTCACAAAAAATGTCAAAGAACTAAAATGAGGACTTTACTCATTCCAAAGCAAATAACAAATTATGTGTGTGCTTAGATTAAATTGTGCTTTTAATGCAAAGTCAAATTTCCATTAAAAAGTTTCTACAGTAAGCCCTATGCTCTGGCAGCACAGATAACACCAGCCTTCTCTTGTTGATGGACCTCCGTGTAAAAAGTGAAAGAGGAGAAGAGGAGAATGAGAGATGAGAGAGGCAAAGAGGGGAGCAAGAGGGGCGCGAGAGAGAGAGAGAGAAGAGAGCGAGAGAGAGAAGAGAGAAGAGAGCGAGAGAAGAGAGAGAAGAGAGAGAGAGAAGAGAGAGAGAGCGCAGAGGCAGTGGACCAGAGCCGTAAACCAAACACAGACATCATTGTTCAGACGAATAAAGAGCTGCCTCAAAACGAGAGAGAACAGGCACCGTCTCTGTTGAGTCCACTGCACGAGTGACCTTACCACCAACACGCACTGCCCTTCACCCCACACTCACAATACTACATAATACTACAAATAATACTACAAAGCATGGAAAAATGTCTAAACACATTCAAAGACAACACATAAATAAATCAAATCAAAACTTTTAAACTGGAAGCATAGAGAGAGGAACTCTAAGAATGCAACATTTGTATGCCACAATTGTAAAGATATAGTGCCCAGGCTTGGACGAGCTAGTTAGCTAGTTCAGAAGGTTAATGTTACAGTGGACTTCAACATTGATATGACAATGCAATATAACATACATCTGATATAGTAATGGGCAAAAATCTATGAAAGCTTGATTACTTTGGTGATTACATTTGCACAAAAACAATCAACATTTTCAAAGTTATTTCACAACAGGGAATATTCCAAAAGCATTAATATGGTTGCATTAAAATATGCACCAATCACTGTAGTTATTAAAGAGTATTGCACCTGCCATGACTCCACACATACCTGCTGTCCAGTGCACGAGAGGAATGTGCTCTGAAAATATTTGGACTATTTTGATTTAAATTCCACTGAGGAAAAAAACTTAATATAACTGATCATTGTTGATACATGTGGTACAGGCTTAGTGTGTGATGCAATGGTGAAGCTGAAAAATGATAACCATATTTAGACCTTCAAAGTGGAGTTATTCTAGGCCCACATTTGTTTTGGAGCATTGCAGCTGTACAAGTCAACACCGGAAGACTGACTGAGCGATGTGGGGCAAAGAAAATGAAGCTTCCAAAAAGTCTGTTTAAACTTTTCTGGGGATAAAAAAGTATACTGAAATTTTACATGTAAACAGCTTTTGGTGATAGTTTTCAGCACATTTACAAATAGTGGTACTAGATACAAAGCCTGAAGCTAATGATAATTTTGTTGATATAGGGTTACAGATGTAACAGCACCAACAGAAGAAGGAATAACCAGTAAAGTAAAGTAAAGTTAATTTTGCACTATTTAATGTCTGTCTATCCTTACCATTCTCTTTGCGCAGCCGTGAGATGAACTTTTTGGGCGGTATGACTCCCACTTTTTTCTTCTGTGTGGCGATGGAGTGGAACAGGTCGGCCAGGCACGTGAGCAGGTTCTCCTTCTTCTTCTGCTGAGCTTTGTACGCCAAAACGTTCTCCCGGAAAGGCCTGCAGAAGTACAGCGCCTGCAGCACTGAGTTACAGTAGCATGTGTTTCCAAACTGAGAGACAGAGAAAAATAAACTAATAAGTACCAGGTGATTAAACATGACATGTAAGATTGTGATTGCCTGTCCATTACTGTCTTATGAGTGAATGTCTACAATGCAGCCACTAATGCAACAGACTGTGATACACTGTGTATGCCATCGAAACAAGCATTAACTTATTCACAACACTGGACTACATTCACTCATGTTGAACCATTTCACACATTTTATGATTGTAGATCTAAATAAATGGAGCAAAGATGAATAACAAAACAGAGGAGTTCCAACTAAGCTAGGTCTGTTTTTTTAACTGCTGTTTTTTCATTTAAAACCTATTATGCATTTACGTCACCTTTTGCGGCTTCACACTTGGATCATTTACTGACCAATGCAGACCAGGAAAACTCCACAGTAGCTTTAAACATGTTCTGATCCAGACATGCCATCATAATGTATCCATTTCCAAACATACAGTATTTCACCCACTTTGTTATCAGTTCACATGTCACTGGTCGTAATGTTAATAGTTTCTGTTTGCTACACATAAGCTGCAGGCTCTGTTTTGTAACTGTGTCTGATTGCATTGTCCCTGCCAAATAAATAAATAAATATGCCTTTTGGTATATATCCCTGGCTTTCAAGTATGAAAAATAGACCCATTGCCATAACAAAACAAGATGTTCTATCGTTTGAATGGTCATTATATGTTGAACCCTGCATGAATAGCAAAGTACATGTAATAAATCAGGCTTTCTCCAGATAAATATGATGAAGCAACTACTGATTTGCATTTTCAGTTTGAACTACCCCAGGACAGCATGTCCAGAGCTGGCTGTTTTGTACGAGTTGTGACAGACGTGGAGCACGTTCAGGTCGTTTGTTTTGAAAAATGACACCAGTGTTTTCTGGGAATGGCCCAGTGAGGATGCATGAGGGGATTAGGAGATGCTTACATTGACCAATCCGAAGTAGTGCTCATTGATGGGGAACTGCTCCGGGCCGATGTCTTTCTCCAGAGCAGAGGCATTGGTGCCCTGAGACAAAACAGTGAGGGGAAAACAGCTGTTAATCTAGGTTAAAAACATGATCTGTTTGTATGTCAATGTTATAGCACATTAAAAAATGTTGATCAGAGAATTCTACAAACAACTTGGGAGCACATCAGCACAATGAAATAATAACTAAATAATAAAAGATGAGTTTTGAAATATAACACAACAAGCTGTTTTTGTCAGACTGGACCCTAAAGAGAAATGTTTTTTAACTGGCACTAAAGGTGTTCACTGCACATTTGCAAAACGAGTATTGTGTCCGTTTACAGTGTATTACATCAACCTTAAGTTTTCTTTCTTTTTTTTTTTTTTTTTTTTTTAAATCAGCTTTGTGCAATAATTTTATATACTTTTATTATCAATAGTAAACATGATATTCTATTTTTGCATATCTCCAACACAACAATTTCATTTCAAACTAATATGCACCCTCAACACTATTGCTACACTATTTCATTGTCTTGAGGATTACCAGAATACACAATTTTTAACTTCTACTCAACTAATTAAAAAAAACACTCATTCTCATTCTTTGGGGCCTCAAGTTTCCTACTAAAAGAATGGTGCAGTTTGTCTCCAGTGTAAAAGCTGTTATCCAAATAACTTCTTGTCAGATGTAAAATGAAACAGGGATGCACTCTAAAAGAGCTCATCCTGTCACATCAACAAGCCCCCAGAGTGGACCACTTATCTCCTGCCACTGCTCTGAGCTCAAAGCTGCTCATATCAAGCCAGGCTTTGTTGAGAGAACACCACGATCATTTGGAGTGAGGAGAGTTTTCACTCATTTCTCTCTGTCAAAGCAAAATCCCTCTTTGTCCAAAGTGTAGTTCTAGTTGCACAAAGGCTGCAGTGCATTTCATACAGTGTTTACAGAAGACAGGGTAATAAACACATTATAAAGCACTTCGAGCAAAAGAATATATTGTTTAGAGTCTTATTGGACATCTTTAATAATAGAACTAAATAATAATAAAAACATGGAATAAATTCCAGTCCAAATCTAAACTAAGTAATCTCACAATTAAACCAGGGCATAACTAAAACTAAAACTAAACCAGATCTTAACCACGCCAAGAATTAAACAGTCCAGGCTGCAACTAGAGGAGTATTCCCAGGCTAACACCTCTACCTTAAATAAGGCCTAAACTAGATTAACAGTTGCCTGTTCAAATTTAAAACTGGCTTTAAACTGGACTAAATCACAACTATTGGCTACTGAATAGGGAGTACAGGGTTCTCACCACACATTTTGTAAAAACACAGGTACAAAGCTGAATCAGTAGCGTTAGACCCCATGATCAGGTGTAAACTAGGTCTAAGTTGTAAAAAAACAGAATCTATAACCAGAGCAAAACTATGAAAACAGAAGATTCTCATGTATCAGAAGTTAAGTCCCTCTGCTATAAAAAAAAAAAAAGCTGAGTCATTGTTTACCTGAAATAACTCAACCCTCTGCCACTCGACACTTATCCTTGACCAGCTTTAAGAAATATGTGATGGTTACCCAACAGTGCCACGTCAAACCTAGTTTATATTTTTTCCCCTACAATCTTTCCAATTAAAACTATTCTCAACACTCTCTACCTTGACACAGTATTTAAAAAAATTACTGACGAGAATGCTGATAATATAAATACTTTCAAACATTGTCAAACTTTAATCAAACATTCCTGTCAACAATGCCTGAATACTTGTGTGTGGGAAACTTAATGTAAGTAAATATGCACGTTTTGGTGTTCAGGGAAAGGAATGTGGTTATGCATCATTCGTATATCAGTATTTCAATTTCAACCATTTTATTAAACTAATGCCAAGAATACAAGTCTCAACTTGGACAAAACCAGCCCTCACAAAAGCAGGACTAAAATATGATTATAATTATGGATCCAAATCATAACAGAATAACCTGTAGCACAATGTTGGACCCATTCGATTTTTTTCACACTGTCTCCAACATTGAAAACTGCACAAATAAGTGAAGGTCACACACACTTAAACAGGCCTACAACAATAATGCATATTTAACCAACTACATACATAATAATGACAATGAATCTACTCTTGCATATAACAGTTTGCAAGTCACACTACCGTCTGCCAGTGCAGTGAAGCAGTAGGAGGAGGCTACTATAAAAGGCCTCAAGTTAGAAGCCTAGTTTTAAGCTCACGCCACTAAAGCCTGGGTTTCCTACTCCTACCCTGTCCCTGAACACGACATGAGCACAGATTAGTGCAGATCTGTGCTCTCTTGTTGATGTCCTCCATACGCAGTCCCATTACGCAACAATCAAAACAACAGGCAGCCTGACACCTGTCACTCACCACTATCCTCCTGTTTACAGACACTACTGTACTGTACTGTACTGTACTGTACTGTACTGTACTGTACTGTACTGTACTTCATTATACTGCAGGACTGTTCAAACACGATGAATGAAAGTATGCACATGTTCAGTGGGGGAGGGGGTTGTACTTTTGACTTTGTGCACCAAGATTTAGCGCCATACTTAGTTAGTTTAGCGCTATTACCGGTCTAGGGAAAGGAGGAAGGACTTTAACACAACCTAAACACCAGGGAAGCACACACAACATAGCTGCAGGCAAAGTGAGAGCAGCTACTTACCATATTACAAATGGATGCGATGTTTCGGACAGTCATTTAGTTTACAGTGTCCCCCTCACCGCCATCTTCATAAAATAAACATCATTTCGGGGTTGGAAAGGTAACGCCGAGAAATGAAATGAAGTAAATTCGCAGCCGAGGCAGGCAGCAGCAGCAGCAGCAGCAGCAGCAGGCCAGACTGACTGCAACAACCCCGGGCGACAGCAGCAAGACACGGACACCATGCAAGCAGGCAAGCACGGAGCACAGGAGTGCAGTCAATGCGGGAATGGTGGCATCTTCCTCGGGCAAGTTTGATCACAGAAAACCGCAGCTAAACAATCGATTCATGAGTGAATAATGGACAGGCGAAGTTACAGGAAGCAGGTTGTTAGCAACGAGATGCAAGCTAGCCTGCTGGATGAGGAAGAGATTATGCCCCGCCCACTACATTAAATAGAGGCATATGATTGGTTCACAGTGTTAAAGTTTTGATTGACGGATTTGGACGACCATACAGAAACACGAATAATGAAGCTTTGGTGAACCGTGAGCAATCAGCTGAAGATACACGAAGCAAGGAATAGTGGGAATTGTAGTTTGTTTGTTAGATAACAGCATAATCAAGGAGGATTCATTTGTTTAAAGGTAAAACATGACTAATTTTACTAAACCATAGTAAGGTTTAGTTTTAATTGCATTTATTATATACGCTAACATATCACAAACACTAGTCTACAACTTTGAACTCTGAAAAGCATTTCCATTCTTTGACGTTCATCAGTACTGCAAACTCAGGGAAAGCTGATTGAAAAACAAGAGAATACTAACAATTAAGCAATTATCTAAAATATAGGAGGAAGTCTGTTTTTTTGTTATTTTTCTGCTGTTAATCAAGTCCAAACAATGGGGTGATTCAGAGGGACAATTTGCTATTATTCCTCATAACTCAGGTACCCTCCCCAGCATCCCCATATAAATAAAAACAACAACAGCTGACTGGGAGGAGGTCTTCAAAAGTTAACAGTCCTTGTGCTGAGCCCTGTGGGACACCCCATGCCCCCTGGATGCTTCCATTCACCTCTCCCTTTGTTCATGCTTACACAACAATCCCCAGACCACTATCAATGCGGAAACAAAAAAAAAGGACAACAACATATACAGTATGATCAACAAACTTCAAAAGCCATGAGAGGTGGGGAAAGGGTATTTGTTGATTTACAGATAGCTCGGCTTGGTTTGTCTGTTGCGGCCTAGGGGAGGAGGATGGCGCTCTGTTGATAAGGTATGTATGCTTCGGTTCTGAAGTGCTGACCAGTGCTGTTGTGGCTCTCAATAGCTTTGATTGTGAGGGAAATGATTACATGTTTTGGGAGCTGTTTTGGGAGCCTGTGGGCACTTAAAACAAAGCGCGCCCCCACAATGACTTTCTATTTTGGTTCAGATTGTTAATAATGACTATGGGAGCACTGTTGTTTGAATAGGCTGTTTCTACTGGATTCACATTTTATTTGTGAAGGGATGTGTAATTTCAGCTGTAAATGCATGAAAGGAAGTTAAACAATGAAAGGAGAACAGAGAAAAAGAGGAGAAAATAGTTTGGAATTATATCCAGTTCTACTTGGTTATAATTTTCATAAAAACAAGTAAGATTAAGAAAAAAATATTAAGGCTAGGGTGCCAAACATTGTGAGTGAAACTGTTTCTTCCCCAAAGACATAAAGTACTAGTAGTATGAACTAGAGCTTTGAACTACCAACATTGCACATACCTTTGATTGTTGGAGCACTTGGATGCTAAGATTAACTACAAAAAAGACATTAACATTCACATTAACTATACTTCAGAATGCTGGTTGTGAACTGACAAAATTGTTATTTCATTGATAAGTTTATAGTTCAAATACACGACTCCCACAATTCACATATGGCCTGTGTAGTTGCGGTAAATCTATTGTCACCATGTTCACAATAGGAATGATTAGGAGACTGTGCTGTTCCAGCGCGTTTTTCTAATGAATTAAATCATGAATTTATGGCTAGCAGTTGAAAGTTTGTAGTATATTCTTGTCATTAATAATTAGAAAATAGTTAATGGAAAACAACAAACTAAGAGCTCCAAATACATGCAGAAAGCCGGTGTTTTGACCTAAAGTTTTCTTCAGATTTCAGACAAATCCATCACTTCCATAACTATTAGGTAAGAAGGTATTGTTCCACTTTTATGAAAAGAAATTACTTGATATTTTGTGTTTATATAATGGGATGCAGCAACTGGCAACCATACAGAGCAGATAAAAAGATCTTCATGAAAACAAATTTGTCTGTGTGAAAGGTGAAGTTGAAGATGAAGTGAGTGCCTATCGAATGCAACAAACATCATAATTATTAAATGAATTACAGATAACTTCACTAAGTAAAGTTACATTATATAATTATGCCTTATTTGACACCAGTCTCTTGTTATTTTTGCTACTTACTTTGAATGTATTATTATCATTTATATTTTTGCTCTTAGTTATTATAATATATTGTGACGTGTGAGCTGTGTCCAAATAATTCCCTTTGTGGATCAGTAAAGTTTGTCTAAGTCTTTGTCTATCTGTTCTATCTGAATAGATGACTTTTTGTCATACATCACAGAGAGCTGCAATATTGGCAAAATACTTCATGATAATTTCTGTTTTAAGAGTAGTAAGCACAGCTGAGTGGTTCTCATGTTTATTATAGTAATCTTTCAAACATGTCTTACCTCAGTCTGTTCTTGTCGCATAAAAGATCTAATAGCATGGCTAAAATAGACCTATGGAAACAATAATACTACTCAGTTTTCCGGGTCTGGATGTCTTATCTGAAGAAAACAAGCTGGTGTCCATGACGACCAATAACTTCCCATCGAAATGCCAGTTTGGGTGATCTGAAAATGAGAAAATTATGCTTTCTGTTCCTCAAAAGAATGTACTGCAAATTTGTGTTATGTACAGTACACACTATAACAACAAGACTTTTACCTCACAAGTCACCATTAATGCATTTTTCTAGCAGGCTTAACCAACCGACACTGACTGTAAACACAGACAATTGTGTCTTAATTATAAAGCTTTTAGTGTCTATTTTGATCCACCTTTTTCTGTTCCTTAATAGAATGCAAGATCATTTGGAAAACTACAGTTAGTGCGATTCATCTTAACAGTACAGAAACACAGTGTACCCCACACCAAAGCATCATCCATCAGGAACAGCCCTGAAGTGTGTGTTTGACCCCAGGGAACTCCAAACACAGCCTGACTTAAAATAATGTATTTAGTAGCAAGGAGGAGAAATGGGCTTCGGACGTGGAACAGTCCAAACAGAATGGAAATGACTTATTGGCTGCACACAGAGGAGTTTTGGCTGTTGTTGAGCACAGGATGTTCTGATGAGACTCATGTGGTTACCTGTTTACAATGGACCAGCTCCTGTAAACATCAGAGCAGGGCATGCTGGGTAATGGCACAGAGGGAGTCCGAGATAGAGAGAGTCTGGGATATCAATAGAGACTAACAAGACGGGAAGAGACCGTAAATGGTTATAAGGTTTATTCAAGGTTAGAAAAAGTTGTGTATTTTTTTTTTTTTTTTGGTGCTTCTCCGTTCACAAAAATATAATAGAGGAATTGCGAAGGACTCGAGTTTAGCTTTGTCATCATATAGGCAACAATTTGCCTAACAAATCCAGAATTATAGCTCTCTGAATTTTTATACACTGTAGATTAATATCAGTCTGGTCCCCACACCCTCTGTTGTGCCTCAAGCCCGGCCTATTGCACTGGACATGATCGTACACTCAGATTCGTTTTTTTTTCAGTGACGCATATGAAACGAAGAAGCTCACTGGCCACCTAAGATTTAGACTTAGACAAGTCAAATTATTTGGACACAGGAGCTCACATACACATACCACAATAAATATAATAACAGAGAAAAATTATAAATGGTAAATTTACAAATAAGACTAAATTTATCTCACCAGTTTAGTGCTTCACTCATCGATTCTGCAGAAATCCACAATGTCTTTCAGTCCCCTGTGATATTTCTTTCTGATATGGAAGGACCATGTGTGTTTCTGACACTAATCCAGCTGTCAATCATGCCCCTTTGACCAAACTCACATCTTTGTAAAGTATTGAAGAAGTGTGTGTTCTGCAGGCAACAAACATGGAGGACATAGCATAAAATGCTGTGGGTTAAAAAATCATTTCAAATATGTGAATACGTGAATGTAAAAGACTTTATAATAGCTACACCTAATAAATAAATTAATAATAAATAAAGCAAACATTCAGAAAGATTCATGTTAACTACTTAATTAACACCCTAACTGCTAACCCTTAGCCTGAATCATTCTTAAATATTTTTTAACAGTTAATTAAGTACTTCTTCAAGCTTTATTAAGGTTAATTAAGGTGCAGTTATAATAAAGTGTAATTGTAAAGCAAGCAATGCAAAATTCAACTTTTCTTTGACAGACTTTGGCACAAATAAAATGATGAACCCGTAACATGCACAATAGGTAAAATCACCAAGCCTAGCTCAAAATCTGGAGATGGGTCCCCAGCACCCACAGTCATAAGGACAATAATTAACTTTAATCTATGCGTACTTTAGGAAGGATGTGTGTGCATTTTATAAATATATTTGAACTTTGACCTTGCTTATTTACGGTGTGTATGCATGTTTTTGTTTGCTATTTGATAGTAGCTATTTGACAATGGATATTGCTTGTTTCGATCTAAAAGACAAGTCACTTCAGTATGTTGAGGATTTCTGTCCATTCCAATCAATATTCAGACTTGCACTGCCATAGTAACCCCTCTATACACCCCAGCACGACTCCATAGTCTGAGATTTCCATAGGTAGCCGTCTCTTAGGCACAGAGGCAGTTCAGCATAGGTCAGTAACAATGCTTGTGTAAATACTACACAAAGTGAGGACAACCACTGGAGCTGTGACCCAGTTTCCAGCCCTCTGAAGCTCAGTCACAAACTCTGCAGGTGCTGCCCATCCAATCGACATACGCCCACAGACAACATGTGGAGAAGCCCATATATAGTCCACATATATGGCAACTTTAGTTAATAGAACACTGTGTAATTATGGCAGTGTGCTATTGTTTATGCAAAAAGAAATGGCCTCCAGTCAAACAGTATTGTTTAGTGATATTTTGCAGCCGAGCAATGCTTAGATTATTCATGAATACGTTCCACCTCAGAAGCCAAGCAGTTTTATTCAAAATACAAGTGTGTGTCACTGCTGAGTTTAGCACATACCAGCTTTGCATTCTGACATTGTGCAATTAGATTATTATTATTATTATTATTATTATTATTATTATTAGTAGTAGTAGTAGTAGTAGTAGTAGTAGTAGTAGTAGTAGTAGTAGTATATTATGAATATTTAATCACTTATTTTCATGACGCCATATTGCCGACCATCTCCTCTGTTCACCAGCCCCGGCACACGCCCACTGCACTGTACTTCACTGAACTTAATTCTACAATTTTATTTTCTCAATCGGTGATACGCACAGCATTCGACATTGTAGTGTAGTCATTTTGGTACAAATGAAAAAAAAAAAAAAATCTGCTGCTCGCTAGCGTGATATACAAATATCCACTGAGCTGCCGGTATCACGGATCTGTTGGTGGTGATATGTCAAGATGGGGCGATGTATAATAAACCTAATATTTCGTTTTAAACACGGTATCCGTGTTTCTTTTGAGCGCGTTTCACTTTATTAAATCATCCCAATGGTACATATGAGGCAAAGCGGGTGTGTCAACGCGTTTGGGTGTGAATATAGCGATAAGTGCGCACTGCTCTGGACTGACATGGCCTCTTGGTCTCACTGCTTTCCTTGAGTGCAGACTAGTCCATAAATCCACATCTCCACTTCAGACAGGGCAGAAAGGAAGCCACAGAAGAATGTTTACATTTTATTTAGACAGCTTTTCAAAGGCTCTGGGACAGGTGTCTGCACAGATGCCTGTGCGTCTGTCTGCAGAGGGCGACTTTCTGTGGCGTGCGCAATATTAGCCATTTATACACCGGCACCAACAATTGGGCACCGCTCTTTTCTAAAGCGGATTGCGGACAATTTCTTTAATTAAATCATTTTAGATGACTATTGCGATTTACACATCTTAAGATGTGTAAATAATAACATCATGATCCGCGGGTGTTGTACATTTTAACTATATAGCAGGCTCAAGCACAATATGCCATCTTTAAAATCCTGATTTGGTAATTGGTTTGCCCAGGGGAGGGGCTAAGGGAGCATTTAAGATCATTCTGTCTTGTTGAGTTCATGGACAACCACCTGTTGCAAAGAGATTATTTGAACTACATATATTAACAAGTTTGATTTAACCCTAAATTGACCTTTGTGTTATTTAATGTACAGAGAGCTCTAATGAAACGTAAGCTCCTCTACAGGTTGGACTGAGGGTCTCGAGTCCTGGTAGGATCTCGAATCCAGAGATCTGCTTGAATCCTGGGAGGATCTTGAGTCTAGGAATTTGCTTGAGTCCTGGGAGGGTCTCCAGTCCTGGGAAGGCACACTGCACTGTGCATGAAGAGATCATTAAAACATTTTATAACATTTAGTATGCCCAGTTTCTCTACAGAGCTTATACAGCTTATTGATGCTCACACTCATGTTTTGTTGTTAATGGTTTATATGATATATTTATATTTATATTTATATGATATTATATGATATTTTATTCTTTTATGAAATGTGAAGCGTCTTTGAGTGTCTTGAAAAGCGCTATATAAATAAAATGTATTATTATATTATTATTATTATTATAAACATCTACAATAGATAGTTAATGCTTTAGAAGTGCTTATAGACAAATATCCTTATACATTCTTTACTAAGGAACCTTATTTTAACGTGTTGCCCAAAAATCTTTAATATAATGATCATAGGCACTAGATTTGATTAAGATGTATTTTGCGTACATTTCTACAACCTCATTGTATACTTTTCTTCTTGTGTTAGGGTGTTTGGTGTCTTGTGTTAGGGTGTTTGGTGGGACTATAATTATTGTAAATGTAAATTATTATTTGTACATGAATCAAGAAGCAATTTGCAAAAAAAAGGGAGAAAAATATGTAGAAAATTACAGGAATTAGGGTGTTCTACAGTGATGCGCTAGTGAATTCTGTCCCAAGGTTCGGCACAAGAAACACATTTTTTTCTGATACTTTCAACATTAATTCAAGAAAATAAAAGTGTTTTCTTATATTTGTCAGATAATAATTTCTGTGTACTTTAAAGGAGTTTTTCTAGGTAACAGTCATGGAATTCCCTAGCGTGATGTCACAATTTCCAACCAGGAAGTAAAATTTTAAACTTAAAAAATGATCAACTAGGGAGTGAGTGTTTTTGCAAAAATCGGTAATACTTTAAATTAAGGTTCCTTAGTAAAGGCGTTAATAAGCACTAGTCATTGTTTTTAAATGTATGTATAAACTTTAACACTATCCACAACGTCTTTCCGACTAGGCATAATTTCATTTTGGATAGTGGGAATTGTCATTTGGGATATCTGTAACGTAATTTTGACTAGACGAAACGACAGTTAGAGATATCTGCAATTACGTTCTGACCAGGCAAAACGGAATTACAGGGGTCTGAGCTGAGCCAGAACAAGTCTCTGAAACACTTTCATCACATGAGATGTCAAAGCAACTAGTTTAGTGGAATGGCACATATAATCAATCATTTTTCATAGTTTCACACCAGTTGTTGGGGAAAGGTTGGGTAAAAATGGTGACAAATGGGAGTAAAACACTGTAATCATTTTATTTATCTTATCAAGTCACAAAATTCCATCCACAGTGCAGGGACAATTTACACAAATAGAACACATTTTCTCACAATTTAAACATGAATTGAAAACAAAAAAGATGTTTCATGTTTTTATTTATCAATTATTGTCTAAATTAGACTAGCTTTGGCCCATGATTTCCATATGTCACATATTCTGCCCATGTCCAACCAAGTCACCAAAGATGTCATAAGGAAAACTAGGCAATTATATTATACGTTTTAGTGAAAGTGGTAGTCTACGTGTGCTTTCCCGTAATCCCACCCACAAAAGTACATTTTCTTCTCTCTATTCTCTTTAGTTTGGAGGTCTCACCTGACCGACTGTAGAGAGCTTCTTCCACAAGTGCTGAGAAAGTGGTGATGATGTCTGACGCACGGCCCTCTTCTGCAGCCGATTTTTTGCCGCTTTGAGTACAGTGTGTCCCTTTTCCTGAACACTCCCTTTCCATTATCAGTGTGCATGGGTCTCCAGCAGGAATAACATGTTTGTGTGAGAGGATAAGACAGACTGTTGGTGAAAACAATATCATGGACTTTCCTCCATGTTCACTTTCTTACACAGGTAACATGGGTGCCTCCAGCTGTTATTTGCAGCTTTGTGCTCATAACAATAACAGATTAAGCCAGTTTCGAACTTAATGACAAAAAGTATTAGTATGCATCCAACAGTTCAATAGTTAAACGGCTATTTTAGAATTTTATCTTGTTATTTTGTGAAAACATCAATAATGTAAAGATCTGATGCTATATTGACAATTAGAATGATTGGCAGGTATTGGGTTACACAAGATTAAGGTTTACTTTATTGTCACCATACTAGGGACAATGTATCCTCTGCATTTGACCCATTATTCAGTGTTAGTGGGGCAACCTGTCTGGAGAGATCTGGGTGGGTTTCCTTAGGGCACTCTGGTGTCCCCCATCAATCCAAGACACGCACAATAGGTAAAATCCTCCAGCTAAGTGAATCATAACTATATGAGTTGAGTAAAATCTTGGATTAAACATGAACCAAATTTAGACCTATTAAAACTGAACCATTATACTTACATTATAAAACAGGAAATAAAAAACCCTACAAGTCACAGTCACACTACAACTTGATTTCATCATCACTAAAATCCATAGATAAACCATAAGTCATTCCTACGTGAGCTGAACTTCCTGTGACTTTCTTTCCCAGCAGAGCCCCAGCTGTTTGCTCGTGCTGAGCCACCTTCGCAAAAGCACATTTACTCTACAGAAAAGACCGACCTTGTGTGAGCTAGACAGTTATTTCTTAGCTCAAAAATGACTCATCAGCACTCATTTCAACATTCTTTGTGCTTTATTATTCAGTGTGTATAACTCTGTATAAACGTCAATGAAAAGAAACAAAAGCTTGGTGCAAAACAAAGATATTTGACTTACAGTAATAAATAAACTGTGAAACATACATCACGTCAATGAAATAATAAAATAAATAAATTCAGGGGATCTCAAGTTATTGTTATTGTGGTAGGTCCAATGACACAAAGCAAAGAAGAAATAAAATACATAAAAAACAAATCAAAATAAGTAGCTAAACACTTTGTGGTTTTAAATGTGTAGAGAGTAAAGACAGATGGTTTGGGTCCCAGTTTAATAATCCAGCTACAGGGGGTCAATCTCATGTATTATTTTGTGTCACTGCTAATCTTGGATGTGCATCTGGTGTAAATCCTATGTAAAATCAATATGCAAATCTATACACAGTATAGGAGAAAAGTGATACCATGATATGCAAATGTTTATTTCCATATAATATACTATAAACGCGAATAAGAATGTGTTCAGCATCCTGTTTTCTTTTTATTCCCAAAGCCATGCAATTTTGATGATATTTTATCAGTTGAACATTCTGCCATGTAGTATTAGAGTCAAATTTCAACTCAGATTTCAGAAGCTAAGCAAGACTTGGATGGGAGACTGCTAGAAATATCAGGTGTCACAGTGGGGCACCAGTGGCAAAAACTGCCGTTGTGTCCTTAGGCAAGACACCTACATTACATTGCCTAGTCTGAAAGTGGTGTGTACGTGAATGTTGGTGGTGGTCAGAAGGACTAATGGCACAGATTGGCAGCATTGTTTCAGTAGCTTACACCACAGGTCACCACAGGCTAAGTATATGATCCTTCAACATTGCCATATTAAGATTCCTGCCAGCATCACAGTAGAAGATATATACTTTATCAGAGGATTAATAAAACCTCTCCAGATCATCCTTGTGTCGCCACTGATTACAAAACTCAGAGCCACACATCAGGGCTACTGAGGCCTTCTCCTATTCTGACTTGTTACCTCACCATATCCACGTCACCCAACCTTAAACCACCCATTTGAGTGCACCACTCAAGAAATGCACTTAGAACCAAGGGGAGACATCACAAGGGGGAAAAAAACTGTATCCATACAAATGCCTATAATTTTCCTCTGTAGTAAGTAAGTGGCAGCAAAATGTATGCCTGGTTGTCCAGCCAGAACACTTAATACGAACCCCAAGCTGCAGGACATCTGGTGTAAAAAAAACAAAAACACATTTATCAAAGAGCTGTAGTCGTATCCTTATCAGACATGTTACCTCACCTAACTGCATCAGCCAATCTTGCAAAGTGCACCACTCACAAGGATAACGGGAAAAACAACTGCGACCTCAATAATACTCACAAGTTTTTTTTTATGTCCAGATACAGAAAGGCTGTAACACAAGGCAGCAATGGGCATTTGTGTCGCTCAAAATATTCTCTTAAATCTCATTGTATTCTTTAACACAATAGATTCGGCTTGTGTGTTTATTGGGCAAATACAATTAGATGAAATGATAAGGAATCACTTAAATGCAAGATCTTTATTGCCATTCTTTAAAGGCAAAGCAATAACATCTTCACTGAGACAAACAGGTCCCAAACCAGAAAAATTGCATAGTACACCTTTAAAATTCAATTTGATTGTGCTGATGTGTTTGTGTCTGCTATATAATTATAATCTATGACACGAGTGGGTAATCATACTATAATTTGCACATTTTAAATAACAATATTAAATTAAAATAACTTAATAAAAGAAACAATCCGCTGACTTCCGCTTTAGAAAACAGTGCCCAATGAGAGCAGATGTCGTCGTAAATGTCATCACAACAAAGCGCAGTGATATTTTCATTGGTACAAAAATGACTATGTGAAGCTGCCGAATCCTACGCGTATCACAGATTCAGAAAATAAAAATGAAGTAAGTACAAAGCAGTGGACGTTTGCCGTGATGGTGACAATGGGGGTTGATCGGCAATATGGCGTCTTGCAAATAACCAATTAAAGATTGCTCAAACATGCACAAATCATGCACAAATACAACTTTGAAAGGGTAAATGAGAAGGGAAAACAATTATAACATGGTTAAAAAGTCTATCTGAAAAATCTGAAGTCAATTTTGCATTAGGTCTGCTTTAAAGGTGCATTGTGTAACTTTGCTGGTGGAAGGTCCGTCAAATCTTTTTCTTCGGGGAGATGCTATTGCTTTATCTGGAATGTTTCACAGTATGGTGTTAAACCTTTCTATCTTCATGGAGACCAAACCAGACCAAGATACAGGTCAGAATGCCTGTTTTTCTAAGTATTTTTGAGCTGTAAAACCACCTGTAATAAATGTAAATGAATAAATGTAAGGTAGACCTGTTTAATATATTTAACATTCAAGGCAGAGCAGTGACATAGCCATAGAAACAAAAAGGTCACAGACCCCCAACTAAAAAGTGCACCTTTAACTAAAGTTATTTTTTCTGCACCGCCCTTGTATCAATAGCACTTTGTCTGCACAGGTGTCTAGTCCGTGTAGTTGAGTGCATTGTCTTGAAACAGGCTGTGAAATGGCTGAGCTTATCTTTCATTCTCTGCTCACAGCCACCCTCCTCGCGCCTGCGCAGCTCAACCAGGAAAACCCTGCGGATAAAAGGGTTTAATAATATTCCTCTGATTAGGCTCATTGACATAATTGAAGAACTCTTGTATTTAGGTGGAGGTCGGGTGGCGGGCAGGCTAAAACTAGATCGACTCATTTGGGGATATGGACAAAATGTTCTTCTTACTTACTTGTTCTATTTAGCTTCAGGTGCAGCAAAAAACAAAGTGGATTCATCTTGTTACTTGAGTGAGTCTCTCGTGAGCTGGCGGAGGGTCACACTGTCCTGTTCAGAAGAGGGCGTGAAAAGGCTCACGGGCTGTGGTAAGAGTGGCACCAGGATTCACTGTGACAAAAGGAAGAGGAGAGACTGGGTTGGAATGGTTCGTTCAGTTCTGCAGATTCAAAACACATTGTTAGTGTATGCATATTTCAAAACACCATATTAATGGATGAAATTTCAGGCTTGCAAATGGAATTTTGAGATTATTTTTGACAACTGAATATCATGATAATAATAAAGACTGAAGGACATGAAAGTGAATGAGTGTGCCTCACAAAACAGATACGTAATAATATTCTGTAACAAGCTGACGACTTCTGTAATACTGTGTTACTATCTTACACACTAAAAACTTGCCAAAAATGTTCCCAATAATAATAATAATAATAATAATAATAATAATAATAATAATAATAATAATAATAATAATAATAATAATAATAAAATGATCGGTGATTCTCAAACTTTTCCATCCATTGATTGAAAAATATTTGGAGTACCATCAGGACAGATCTAAAATAGATCTACTGGCCCCATGTCCCAACACAAACTGTTCGGAGCATGTGTCCTCATTGTCTGGTTTACCTCCACTCTTTTTCTAAAACACAAATCACATTAGAAAATAAGTTGCATTGTAGCCAGAGAATAAAAATGCCAGGGAAAACGAGGCGAGGCTTTCTTCACAGGATGTGCTTTATTAGCACATGGGGCTAAGAGCACAGAGGCTCTTTTCATTTGGCTTGTGAATGTCTGCTGGCAAATTAGAAGGATGTTTTTTCCTCTTTTGATTTTGATTTCATTATAATGATGTAATTTTGTGTGGAAAAGTGAGGCTGCTTTACCTGTACAGCCTGTCCCTGTACGCAAACTTACCTGTGCCATTTTTCAGGTGATGTTTAAGATTTCATTTTGGTGAATCCAGTTTTAAATGACATAATGTTACCTGATTTGTATTAATAAAAATGATAATATAGTAAAGTAATATGCATCTTTTTGTCATTGTATAAAATATATATACGTAACAAAATCAAATATTACAACACCAGTTTCAGAGCTAATGTGAGCCTATTACTTAAGATTGTAGAGTAGATTACCCTCAAGGATACTCGGTACTTAAGCAATCTTATCTCATTATATTACGTGGAACCAAGTTACCCTTTATAAAGTTATCCTTATTCTACAAAGCATGTCCTCCAGTGTTCACAAAACCACATTTAAGTAGCATAATTTTCTTCTGCAGGTTCCTGTTCTCTGTGCTGTGCTCTTATCTTACATTTTCCACACTTGCTGACTTTATATTTTAAGGCCAGAACCTCACCACTTAGAGATGTACATGTAAATAATGTGGATAATATAGGTTCTGAAGATACTACTGTGTTTAAAACTGTGGTCTGCCTACTATATATGGGAGTTTCTTTTTATTGATTTATGGTCCATTTCAAAAACTACACAAGTTGTACCATATCACCATTTAAGAGTGCCAAAACAACTATTTCCTGGACATTAAAGATCATTGTAACATATTATGCAGCCCTAACCTGACCAACTTTCCCACCAATGTCATGTTTTACACGTGAGTGAGAGAAAGAAAAAAACTTGTGAATGAGTGAAAACAGGATAATCCCAGAGTTTAACGTCTTACCTTAACCACAGGCCCTCACATGAGCTGCAGACGAAAACACTTATTAAACCTGAGCACTTCTGTCTGTCTCCTCTGCTTGAACACACAGCAGTTAGACAGGGAGTCCTGGCACGTGGGCCCCAATCCTCTCTAATGAGCTGTACACAATTATCAGAAACTACTGCACCAGAGATAAGCCTGGAAAGTGAACAAGAAGGCAAGAGAATTAAGAGTTATAAGTACAAATTTCATCCATTTACAACAAATGCAATTTCATGACTTTCTGAAATTGCATTGATTGTGAATAATATATTGCGTTCATACATTGAGCATTTAAAAAGGCCCATATTACACTATTTTCTGATTTATATTAGGTTGTTTCTTCATCTAAAACATACCCGGGGTTGTGTTTTGTTTCATTCACACATGTTTAACACACACATCCTGCATGTTTAGGCTGAGTTCTTCTCTCAAACAGAAAACTGTTCCACCTTATGATGTCACATGCTAATACAGGAAGTGCTCCACTGTGTTTTTAAACTCCAAACACCATCATTAGAATCATGTGGATAATTTCAACCCTGGAATTGCTGATCTCTACTAAATAAAAGGTAAAAGGTAGCTGTTAACTTGAAAACTACTGCCTCATGGCATCACAACTTGGAACAAAGCACTTTGAGGTTTGATGTAGACAGACAAATAAGGATTACTCAAACATGTGTGAATGAAGCAAAATACAATGCCAGGTATGTTTTTGAGCAGATGAAAACATTATAACATGACTTAAAGCTCACAAGAGTCAATTTTGGGAAATATTGGTCCTTGCAATTCAGTTTCTGTACTAATTTCATCCTTTGTAGTTTTTACTTAGCAGACTCTTTCTCTTTGTTTTAAGGAACTTAAAGAACATGAAAACAAACTAACATCTCCAAGCTTCAGTACAGTTCAGACCTTGATGACATTAATTGTATTACTGATTTCAAGTACAGTCTCTTGTCTCTTGTATATAGCTGTGATTTTATATTTTATTACTTATTTTTCTATTTTATTTTGACTTGTACATATACACTTATATAATTATGCCTTATTTGACACCTCTCTCTTGCCATATTTTTTTGCCACTTATTTAGATTTATTATTACCATTTGTTTTTTACTTTTTGTTATTATATTATATTGTGATGAGTGAGCAACTTTGTGCAAATAATTTCCTTGTGGATCAATAAAGTTTGTCTAAGTCTAAGCCCAATCACATAAGATAGTATATAGCTTAGAGTTAACCCATAGAACTAAAGAGGACTTAAACCCTAATCAGTGGACTTGGACAGCAAATTCCAGCAAATTCCCCTGAAAGTAAACTTAAATCAGAACCAAAGTGAAATTAAATCAGTACATTAACACACTGAATACATTTGTAATATTGTGCAGCCTAAACTCTTCCTCATGGCTCTCATCTTCAGGGGGAGAAGCTGCGAGGGGGTCTATTGTCATTCACAAAGCACAGTGCTCCGGTCCCCACACCCTCAGTGCATTTAGAGCTATGCTAATGTCTTACAAGTCTTTAGCTTTTACATGTCAATAGGAGAGAAGTTTGCCCGGTGTGGCCTGGGGTAGAGGGACTGTACTTGTGTGAACAGGCCCTTTCCACTTTCCAAAAGTAATTTAATATGTAAATGTCCAGTTAGGCATACACAAACAGAGTGAATAGAGCACAGATGAGTCGTACATAAACAGGCTTGGTACATCTGCAATCAAAGGCATCAGGTATGGTAATAGGCCATTTACAAGACTTGGTTAACATTGAGATATCTGAATAATGACTTGGTCCGGACGAGCTTAGGAGGGGACTTGCCAGGACAAAAGCAATGCGCTATAGAACAAATAGAAGAGATAAAATTTAAAGCAACTTCCAATATCTTTTAGTTTTTTAAAGATTTGTAGCTGTTCACAAATCCAGCTAACATTTCCAGAACTTTGGTGATGAGTTGACACTTGGTTGCGTTGAGTGATTAAGAAGGTGCCAAAAATGGTTCTGGGGGGCGTCACGTTTCACAGTCTAATCATAATCTTCCAAAAGATTACGTGCTGTTTTACTCTTTCACAAATTGTTGCCTGATCATTTGAAATGAACAGCTATCGATACTGGGTTGGGTGTTGGTTTCTTGATATCAATTGACGGTTAGTCCAATCAATCAATCAATCAATCAATTAGTGACTATGATTGGTTTTCTTGTATTGTTTATTTTTTAGTTTAAACATTCATTTGTAGCATGTTTGAATCAGTTTCATATGATGACAACAAATACGTCTAAATTTTATATCTTCAGTTTGCAAATGCTGACATTGTCTTATGCATTTAAGATTTATTTCAGAAGGAGTTTGGGATTTGTTCAGTGCAAAAATAGCAAATAAATAAATAAACAAATAAATAAATAAATGAATAAATAAATAAATAAAAATATTCCTGTGAAAGCACTGACTGTTCCTTACTGAAGGAAATAAGTGACCAAACCCTCGTATCTCATTAACCAACTTTTTCTTACATTCACAAAACAACACCATATCACTGCATAGGTTGAGTGTGTGAAATAACAGTTGTCCGTTCTCAATGATAAAAGGCAATGGGGTGAGATAAACATCATTCCCATTACAATATGGCAAGACCCCATGAGCCTGGCCTGAGTGTATGTATTCTAAAGCCCTCCTCTCTCTGATATCCCGAATGATTACCTCCTAGTCGGTTTGTGCCCCGGGGCAGCTGGGCAGTAAAAGCAGGGGTCCCACTGGGGGAAACCGGTGCTCACTTCAGTGTCAACAAGGACATCCTTCTGTATAGGATCCTTTGCCCCTTGCCAAAACCCCAATTAAGTCCTCTACATTCCACTGTAAATACCCAGGATTCCCTCAAACAATATCCCTATAGCCCAGTGAAAGATTAGCCTGCTGTTTCTGGACGTGTACTGTCATTCTGACTACATAATAACATTGAGTTTATCCTTGTCAGAGATCACTTGTAGGTATTTTAATTAGGGCTTCACCATAATGGGAAAATGTCGAGGAATAATAGCTTGGATATTGTGATATAGGAATGTCACATGCAGCTGTTCATAATGTGAAATACTTAGCTGGTATTTACTTGCCAACTATGGATGAGTGAATGGCATTAACCAAGGACTTAATAAAATTCATGTACATTACTTTGTTTTAATAGTGGTAACCGTAGCAGGGGCAATGGCAATGTATTAGTAGTACCACAAGAACTAGATCTGTACTAGTATGAGTATGATAAATAAAATGGTCACATACACATTCATACACTGAGGGAGAGGTGGGTTGCGTGTCTTGCCCAAGGACACAACAACAGCGTTTATCTGTGGGAGCTAGGACTAGATTTATAATAGTAAAAATAATCTGATAATTTCTAAAATACTGTTGGTGCACTCAAACATGTTGAAAGTGCATTATACAAAGCCTCTGAGCAGATTTAAACACATTAAAATACCATTATAGTGAATGTAGCTAGAATTCCTTTGGACCAGAAGTAAACAAAAACAGTTATGACAACATCACTTTATAGTCAGAGCAAAATTATCAATAATAGCAAAGAGTAGGAAAAATAGCAGTATTTAAAAAACAGTAATGTGGTACAAGCTTTGAATAACCGATCTCCTTCGCCCAATCTGGACTTAATTAGGACAACTTTGTGTAATGTGAATGAACTACAAGGTTATGAGACAGCAGAGTATGTGTCCCTATGAACATCTACTTAAACAGAAGAACAATGACGCAGACACACTCCCATTATTAACAGCCAACCATAAAGAGAGGAAGAAATATGCTGCTGTAACTCTGGACCACATTAAACAAGGTCAAAGGGGCCAGTTTTGTAAGAAAAAATAAGGCTTATATCATTATTACTTTATTTTTTCAAATTGTAAATATAATATATATAATATTGGCCACTATAGTTTAACCAAGACATTTTGCTATGACCTTGACCTTATAGTCTGGTTATTTTCCCAAAAATATATCACATATTGCTCAAGGATATTAAGACTAACAATGGTAATCATTAATGAACAGTAATCGCAGAATTTGGTGCTACTAGTGCCAATAACTAATAACAACATTTACTAAACTTAATGCAGTATTTTAATTTGTCTTTACCACTGCAAGATTATGGTGATTTGGTAGAGATCTATGCTCCAAATAGATCCTCCATATATATATATATTTATTATTATATTTTTTGTTATTTCATGGGCTAACTTTGTATTCAGATAAACTTTTTCTCTTTCTCTTTCTATCATAAGATGCTGTAGGCTAAGTATCAAAATGTCATCAAATGAAAGCACCATTGGGGTTGAATTTGCACTCCTGATGTGGTTTTGTATTGATGTTTATGGATGCAGACAGGCACCTAGCAACCGAAGTCTGCTATTTGACTAATTTCATATTTGAGCTCAGCAGCCTGTCATCAACGCTCTTATCAAAAATACATACCGGAGAGTAATCGCACAGGGCCAGAGCCAAAATACCTGGCACATGAGCACCACTGACAGACAGGAGAAGGAGGGGGAGGGACTGGGAAAGAAACAGGACAAAGACGACAAAAACAAATAAAAATACCCATGTTATCCACTGTCATTTACTTTTATTAAAGTAAATTTGAATGTAATTTCAGGAGTGAGTGAGCATGCGCTGAAAAAACAAAACAGTTTGCACAGGGCAGTTATCGTTACTATAAAATTACACATATAGGCTAATACATTATTACTATTTTTTTATATATATATTTTTAATATTAATTTAACTTACCTAAACCATAAAACATAAATCATTTGGCAAAAAGGTTACGGAGGAGCAATATGCAATAGATAAACATGTGCCTGCCATCTTAGTTGGCCTAAATTTGGCAACTTTAAAATCTATAATTCTTTTCATTTATTTATCTAGCCTATTTATTTAGACTACATGAATAACAACAATGTAGTCTACTAATAATTGTTCATATAGGCCTAAGGAAAGCACTTGTTTTTAAGAAAAGCTCTTAGACTTTGACAAACTTTATTGATCCAATTTGGACACAGCAGCTCAATCATAACAATGTCATATAATAACAAAGAGTAAAAAAGCTTAACTTCAATTTTTGGTTCTCATGCCACAGCAGTTAGTCTAGTCATTATCGGTGGTCTTGGCATGTTTTGTCCAGTAATGTCTGATGTGCAGGCTGCATGCATGACTGCTTAGAGGCATGTGCCGGTGCTCTGTAGGGGGCATTAGAATCACAACATTACTGGCCATTATAGCGCCCTGTGTGGTAAACGCACCAGAGCGAGACAAGCCTGAACAAGAAACCGCAGTGACACAGCGCTGCTGGGGAGGTAAATACCACATACCCGCTTCCTACAGCAAAACACCATGAAACTATAAAAATATAACAGATAAAGGACTATTTCTGGTGGCAAAGACTCGGAAGTAGCCTATGGGATAATCTCGTTCTGTTTAGTGCAGCTCTGGTCAAAAGCAAAACAAGAACCCGCATTTTCTCCTCATCCTTCTTGGAAATAAAAGGTGCTTTGTTGTAAATTCGTCCAGCCCGGAGCCCGGAGCCCGGAGCCCCACCTGTTGCCCGACGCAGCGGCAGCTCCGCGGTCCACGTGTGGGCGGGGCAAGCGCACGAGCGGGGGCTCACGGTCGACCAATGGGGTCCCACCGCAGCTTCAGCCCTATAAAAGCAGCACAAGCAGCCGCTTCTGAACATTCTCACTCGGATCCGTCTCTCCTCAATAACAGTGTCAACATTTATTCCACTCAGACTTACCGGGAGCGTATCTGGACTTACCTTTTCGCTTTGCCGAAGACTTTGGACACGTTTATTGCTATTTTCTTGCATTTGTTTTGAAAAAGGCTGCAAAATGCGTCTTATTCACAACATGAGCACCATCACGGAGTATCCCACACAGGAATATACGGCTCCTAACCGGACCATAAAAATAGCCGTGATTGGCGGTAGCGGAGTGGGCAAAACAGGTAAGAATTGACCAAAAGCACAAATGCAATTTATTTATAACGTAGACATATTTAGGCCTATTTGCGTATTGCAGTGTCTGAATAATTGTCTAATAGGCTGTTGTTGTTTCTCTATTGCAGCACTCGTTGTGAGATTCCTAACCAAGCGCTTTATTGGCGACTATGAGAGAAATGCCGGTAAGTTACAAAAAATTATAAATAATAATGTAATGAGAGGGATTTAATTGTTACGATCAATGTAGGCTACTATGATTATTTGCAGAGAACTTATATATATATTTTTTTTATTTCTGCAGGCAATCTTTACTCTCGCGAGGTCCAGGTGGATGGAGACCAAGTGACCATCCAAGTACAGGACACTCCAGGAGTCGAGGTAAGACGCACTTTCACTGTACCTCCAGTCGTAGGCCTGCTAGAATTGTCCTTTTTGACTAAATAGAGTTCAAATCCAGAGCTACTGGCCAAGCTATAAAATCACCACCCAGATCAGATTGAGACAACAATGGCCCTAAACTAGTCCAGTTGTGAACATCATCCATGGCCTGTCTAATCTCCCATTTATTTAGGCTAATGTATGTCTGAGTTACCCAGTGGAACGTGCTCAGTCACCCACACCTCACAGTTCAGAGGGGTAACCCTATCACTCTGTCTGCAGCCACATTCCAGTCGTAGCTAAAGATCAGTGCAGAAAGTCAAGGGATATTTTATTTGGGTTGACTTCAGTAGAGTGGATTATTTACATAAGATGAGCAATGGAAAAGAAGGAACAGTTTTATAACCTGTCTCTTGTTTTTCCTTTTGCAGTTGACTGATAATGGCATGAGTCTCCCAGAACATGTCTCCTGCTCTGTGCAATGGGCAGACGCGGTAGTCCTGGTGTACTCCGTGACAGACCGCCACAGTTTTGACCTGATCTGCCACCTTCATCAGTTAGTGCAGCGTGCAGGTGGGGCTAACCCTCCCCCCGTCATCCTGCTTGCCAACAAAGCCGACCTGCTCCACCTGAGGCGAGTGGAGGCTCAACAGGGCCCTCTATTGGCCACAACATTGGGCTGCTCCTTCTATGAGGTATCAGCAAGTGAGGACTATAACCAAGTGCATGGTGCATTTCACAGACTGTGCTGCCAGCTCGCCAAGCAGCCTGCCCCAGTCTCCACCCCCACCAATAACCCCACCAGCGCCCCCTCCGAAAAGAAGCGCTCCCCTCTCATCCCCCGTCCCAAGTCCCCCAACATGCAGGATCTGAAGAGGCGCTTCAAACAGGCGCTATCTGCTAAAGTGAGGACTGTGACATCAGTGTGAAAAGGACATAAAAGTGGTCCTGAGCGGCCACATGTGGAAAGAAAGCTTTGTACGAGGACAAAGAGGCGATACGCATCTTGGGGCATCCTGAACCTAGCGGACAGGCGTGTGGCAGACAGAGCCGAGACAGGGACAGTGGACAGGTGCCTCCAACGGGACAGGTGAAATGTGGCTCCTCCGTGTTAGAGAGAGGAGAGGCAGATGAGCAGGGAGAGAGGAAGCAGAAGATTTACATTCTGAACTAAACTGTGTAAATTAACGCCTGGCACCGATACTGCTGTGAAGGACTCTGTATTTTTAGCCAGTGCTCTTGTGTGGTCTGTAGACTGACTAAATGCTGGTATTGTTGTGCCAGTCACTTGAGCCAGAGACAGTGCCAGCCTCTTATATGTGAATAATGCAGTCTACTGTGTGTTTTAAACATCATTGTGGTAGGAGAAAGAGGTGGCAGCAGACAAGTATGTAGCATGTGAAAATTGTTATCACTGATGCACTTTACAAAATGTCCAAAGGGCCAATTGTTATTATTTATTTGTTACTGTTTCACTTTTTGGTCACAATAAAGACAGACGAATTTGAACTCTTTTATGTGTTTTATTCTGTTATTTATATCACATATATCACATTATATAACAGATACAGTCACACCGGTGTCTTCAATGTGATGGGATGCCCTTGGAGCTCAGAGCTGCAGTGATTGGACTGACGCACACAGTCAAAGGTATCTGAGTGCCTTCATCACGACAGGAACAGTGAATAGAACCACACAATAAAGCCCCATCAGCAGCACATCTTCAGATTCCTCTAAAACTCAAAAAACAGCCCCAACCTCTGGCACAAAAGATGTTATGTAATCTACGAGTTAACTTCACTGATAAATATGAGCTTTCCCAGTATTGACCTTGTCTGGTTGTTTCTACCACAAGATGATAAATGAAATTAAGTGCCCTGTTAAATGTGATGGATGCCTTATTAAATTAGTGAAGTGTTGATTCACAAGTCTCAAGGCAATTAGTGAGTAATAACTTTGACGTTTCAGCTACATCAATTCACAAAACAGGACAGCACAAAGGATAGGTCTATACCAGGGCTAAAATGGGGGAAAAGTTAAGACAAAAAACTAAGTCTAATCTGGACTACAGTATATCAGCACTATGTTAGGTCTAAACCAGGACTGGGCTACACTATGTCTAAAGTAGGACAAAACCTTTATCCGTGGGTTTCAGATAAAAAAAAAAAAAATCTAGCACCATTGCCATAGCGACAAGTGACAAAATATATATGAATGTGCAAAAAGATCACCTATAAAAAGGTGAAGTTGAATTATGTTTAGGAATTCATTTAGACTTCTTTAAGAAAGTAGGTGAAGCTGAAAACCACAAGTCAGTTATCCACTCTATTGCATTAAGTCTTAATCAGAACAGTTCTGGGGCTAAACCAGGACTGAACTGTACCAGGTCTGAATAAGAACTATATTGTCGCCAAAGTGTAAATTTATACTAGGATTAAACTAGTACAAAGCAGACCAACCAAGCCTACTAGGACTTGGGGGATACCAGTGTAATTTCTATTGTCATCTGCATTATGCCAATCATGTAGTTCTACTGTACCGAGGTGATTCACTTATGAGTAGGAAAAAACTATTGAAAGTAGAAACACGTGGAATGGGTGGGTGGGCTGTTGTGGAGGAGGTGAGAGCGTGCTATCGCTGTGAGCAGACGGTGTGAAACCATTTGTTAATTATTCTGACTTGAGCCCTCCACAACTTGATATGGAGAGGGACAAAAACAGAGACTGCAGTGTGGATTGTGCTGTGCTATAGGGTCTCTCTGTTCACACCTCCTGCACTAATGAATTCACACTTAGCCCCTGGGTTTGACACCTACAGGGTCAAAGTGGCTAACATCTCAACCTCCTCGGGTTAGATGGAGGAAAGGAGTGTTATATACAAGTGGATTTGAAGACATTTTATTTGACTTATTTACATAATTAATAGATTCTTTTTCAACTTTACAAGAAAAAATAAAGCAATACACATATGCAATTACACCTGTTAGGAATGTTTGTCCATATCATTATGACAAAGCTTGTTTTGGAATATAGGCCCATGGTATGTTTGACAAGGGTGACCAATGAACAGGGTGCATATATATCTATATATCCAAAATATTGCATTGTAAACAGTGCCATACAAGCCAGTTTCTATAATCGAAAAATATTGTAGCTTGTGTTGCCACTTGATAGAAAAACAGGACAAGTAAACCAGTGAAAAATATCAAAGTCAATCATAGACTCTATAAAGAAGTGGACTAACTGAATGCGACATCACCCATAGCATTCGGCTCCAGTCAAATGAAGCTCACAGAGGCTAGCAGTTATGGGACGAATTTGGAGCCGAGTTCCATATTAGGATTAGGAAATAATTTATGGCCAAAATAGTGAAATAAAAACACCAGGACCATGTAGAGCGGGTTAAAACGAAAATTTTAAGCCCCAAATGAGGAGCCTGACAGCAACAGTTACAGAGAGGAGCTTGTGGCTCCGGAAGCATGCCCATGCTCACTTCCTATTTAGAAGGCAATGGCTAGCAGGCTAGTTATGTCCATTTATATACAGTCTATGAAGTCAATAGGAAAAAGGTTTATACACAAATTATATTGCCACATGTATATCTTTTTAACTGTAAAAATGTTCTTAGTTAATTAATCAAAAATTTCCAAATTATAACTTTCGCAATCCCAATTTTAGCTATGGATTAGTAATAGAGAGCTACCAATAAATAGTAAATTCCAATCCACCACATCGCCTAAGGCAATGGGAACTGGGCCGGTCCATACCATTCCAGATCATATATATTGTACATTTCTGGGTCATATCTTTCCTCATACTCCAATGTCTGGGGTGAGCCGTCGTGTGGCGAAAAGCAGCTCCGGAATATCTGTCGGTCTGAGAAGCCTAGTGGCCAAAACCAGCACCTGCAACACAAAACACAAACAACACATATGAGTGAAGTGGGTCAGTGACACTTTCAAATGAGGCAGACAGCGAGGTCAGAATGACTAATGTGAAAAAATCTTCAATCAACAGGGAGCACAAATCACGAGGCTTAGCACGTTGTAAAAGGTGTGAATTCCACCTCATTGCTTTGACAAAGGAAGGATGTTTTCTGAAGTTGAATATTTTTTTTTTAAGTTTTGAGACTTTGAAGCACCTCCGTAAGACACAATAAAAAGAGCCAATATATTAGCACATTTTTATCATGCTGTATTTTTGGTACCTGCATCTTTGACATGCTTTAGCTCATGGGAAGAACTAAGAATGGGAGCCACAGTTCTGGAACTTGGAGTACTCAGTGGATGCATGCAGTTTACTCTTTGAAATCCTGACCATAAATATCTCACTACACATAATAATTTCTGTTTTACTGTTTTTTCATTCCACCGATGTATTAATAAAAGACTACTTTATTTGACTGTCTGCCTTTATCAGTGAAATATGCTTTGTATTAGCGTGGAGCCTCAGCCTTCAGCTGAGTAAGTCACAATCTGTTTTAAGTTTGACAGTGCTCCTCTTTCACTGGGCCATCCTATGACCACTGGAGAGAAGTTTCTTTGTTGAAGTCTGGAAATAATGAACTACAATACATTGCAAAAGTTAAGAAAGACTGTGGACAAATGCAGATAAAAAGACTGGCACTACCCCGATATACAGAAGAAGTGCAAAAAATTAGCATAGTCCTCTGTGATTTCATTTTACAAGTGCCCAGACCTTAATCTAAACATCATGTAATACTGGGGTAAATGCTCTTAATGTAAAAGCATTATAGCTAAAAATAAAAAATTAAATAAAGCAAAAATATAACTCATTTTAAGTCATTTTATTTTGGTGTGTGACCCAAAAAAAAAAAAAAGTGGTTTTAGTTGCACATTTTTCAGTACTTTAGAATTATACAGGCACCGGGCCCCCTTATGTGCGCTAACTTCTTCTTGTAGTTGCTTGTCCTTCTTCTGAGCAGTAGCAATGAGTTTTTGTAATTCCAACTTTTTTTCCTTTGCCTTTTCCATGACTTCTTTGGAGCTGGCAACCTCTTGTTTCAGTTGCTTATTTTCCTGTACTGTATAATCATACAGGTACCGGAGCTCCTTATGTGCGGTAAGTAGGTCTTGGAGTTCTTTGTCCTTCTTCTGAAGAGTAGCAGTGAACTCCAAGGCCTTTTCTTAGTCCATCTTCTCCTCAGTCTTAATCTTGCAGTCCAAAACAAAGCTTCTTTGGACCTGATCTGCAACCTCGGCCCTTGTCCGCTCCAACTCTTTATGCAGTGCCCTGACCAGAGTGCTGTCCTCCAGGGGAAGTTCCTGGACCAGACTTCTTTCCTCAGGGTTTAAGGAGTCCTGGATGTTGGGAGACACCAGTTGGGTCTCCTTTGGCTCTTGAACGCCTTCTGTTGGTGTGGGGCAGAGCAGAGCCTCCAGGTCGAAGTCCTCGTCGTAGAGGTGGGCGTCATCCTCTGCTGTATAGAGGCACCAGGGCTTTGATGAGAAAGTAGTGGAGCTCTCCATGTTTGTGTGCATATTCACCAGTGTCCTGAGAAGTGTTCTCTTGAGAACAGAACATAGGCACAATTTACATATAAAATGTGCCGTCATCTCAATGGTGATCAAGAACTCTATCATCTCCGTGATGATCAAGGAATCTTGATTTTGATCTATGGGTTTGCAAAATGATTAGCAATGTTAGAAATGAACTATTCAACTAACTATTAATAAAATAATACTATTATATTATTGATTTAACACAAAATATACATCACTATCCATCTGTTAGGGTAAGGGTTAGGTCAGCATTTATGATCATCTATATTCATGTGTGTTGGAAATATATGAGTTGTATGTTCGTACAGTACACATATTACTAAGCATACATATTGTTATTGTTTCTGTTTTTATTCTGTTAGTAATTTGTCAGTTGCTGATCCTATTATTGGTTTTAAAAGAACTACATTTTAGTGACTGATGCTGGTGATCACTGGTGATGAATGCCATGTGATGTACAATACAGTGTCATGGTAAACTACTTCTCTTCACATCTACTGTAGTATTAGCTCACGAGGCTGCTCCTCTGGCTTTGACAGTCACTCCCGCCAGTTTCTGAAGCTTCTATTCTCACACTCCACGTGCTTTGTGTCAGTTTTTTTGGTTGAAGTAAGTTTGAAATCTGTGTAGAAGTGCTGTGGGTCCCTCTCACTCTCTCTGCCCCCTCACTCTGTCCTGCTGTTTGCTTTCTGCCACTGCTGCACTGGCAGCTGGGCAGGGGACGAATTGGTGCTGCAGGCATTATGGGAACTAAAGTTCAAATTGCCTTATGCATTTTATCTGCGGGCCACTATTAATAGAAATTAGAAATCATCATTAGAAATGATCTACTGGCCCACGAGCCACAAGTTTGAGACCCCTGCCCTAGACAGTGATCTGCATCTTGTTCAAAATGACTTCATAGAACTAACCTATCACAACAAAATCCACTCACAAAAACAATGCTATTTTTAAGTAGTGTACATGTTGTATGTTGTTAGCCTAAAGCTGAGGTCAGAATGTGCTAACTATTATATAAGGGTCTTTACTCCCTTTTCCTTATTACACAGATGCAGAGCTTTGATCCTTCACAGCTCTTTCATTGCCCTGGCCTGCTTCTCCAAACCCCTTTATTAAAGCAGCTCACTTGACCAGCCTAGCTCCCTCCTGCTTCTTTGCTTTAACCCTAACGCCGCATGTATCAGCATATTTTACATCCATGTGTCAATTGCGTATGTAATCAGACCAGTATGGCACGCACATGTACTTGCCATAATGACTTCATTGTGTGATCAGATGGTAACCCTGAAAACACTGATCCGTCTTGCCGACGTCGGTGTTGCGACGTATAATCTTAGACATCGAGCCGACGTCTACACGACTACACAACCTAATCTACCAACCCAGTCTAGTTGGCGATATAAACCTCACTACGGTGGTTAATGTCCAGACCTAAAAACGTATTAGCTAATGGGTTGCATTCATGTGACATCACAACATTTTAAACTGCCTGTATCATTGAATAGTGAATATTTTTTCTCAGTGTAATCTTAGTGGTTTCTTTACTTAACGTTACTTATTTTGTGTCCTAGGTAAAAAGAGTGACAACCCGCTTTCACCTGACTACATCCCATCGGTTTTCAAGTATGTGCCGTCACCCGTGAAAAGTGCTAGATTACTCACTGAATATTGACTAATTATCCATTTTCCAACTGGATCTTGTCCCACGTGGTTTATCGGCTTGTATTTGAAATTCACTTTAGATATATTGTCTAAGATTTGGGTTCGTAATTTTGGTTGTTATTTTGTTAGTAATTCCATCCAGTGCTGGCACACGCACGGTGTATGCATAGTTAGGGTGTGTTTAGTTGATAAAAGTATGAAAATATGCTATGTTTTGGTGCTATGATTTCTCATGATTGTTCAGGTATGTTTTGACATGTGGTTAGTATTTTATTTTTACATTCAGAAGTTGATCTCATTACATTTATTTCCATCTACTTATATAGGTACACGGAAACTTGTAGTGCATTTTAATGCATTTGAAATGTAGTTAACTTTTTCTGTTGTAAATCAGCCTTCAGCAATATATTTTGGTAACATTTTTTGTACATTGTAATTAAGAACCACCCTTGAACATTATATTTTGATAATATGTGTGTACATGAATTCAAGTATTATCAATAAATGTTGCAATACTGCAACAAAACCTACATGCACTGTTCACCTGTGATTACTTTCCATAAAGTATGCAATTTAGTAGTACAATATATACAGTATATAAAAAGCTTAATTAATAGTTGGTTAGACGTTGGGCCAACGTCTATCCAACCGTCTTTTGATGACGTTGGCCCAACCACTTGCCAATGAGCAAAATGACGTCGGCCCAACGTCAACTGCCAACGTTGGCCCAACGTCCACACATACGTTGGCCCAACGTTGGCATGACGTTGTCATGTTATCAGGGAAGGTCGTCCCTATACACCTGATGTGCTGTCTATGTAGGTCAGTGCTTACGTGAGAGAATCAAGCCAGATGCCCTGCCACTCAACTGAAGGTCTACAGCCCCATCTGTGAACCTGGCCTTGTCTGGCTTCTTATATATGCAAAAGTCACTGCAATTTAGATGAAATAATTTGGGTCAAAGGTCCATTTGTTACATTGGAAACATTTCTATAGCAGAGTAAATGCTTGGATCAAAGTAAACATTTTACAAAATATTTGGTGTTTTGTTATGTAGTATTTAAGGTAAGATAAGAAAGCCTTCATTTTTCACACAATGCAGAAAATTGCAAGTGCAAAAAGGCTGACATTGAATATATTCTTGCCCTGACCTTACAAGTTTTCACAAGATTACGTGAGACTTTTTATTAACTTTCGTTATTTGCAAGCAGACTCCAGCAGAGATCTAGATCAAAATCTAATCCATTATCCACAATTGTAAGTGGTGACAATGAGCCTTAAAATGCTGGTTGAAATCTATCTTTATACAATGGAGCACATGAAATGAATGCGTGAATCAATTTAAGTAACATTGTGCAGTAAGTTACAGTGCTGAATACACAACTAAACTAAAATGTAAAGGCTATTGCAGAACCAGGTATATTTAACTTAGATATGACAGCAAGTTTGTGAATACATAATTGTTATCTTGGATTAGTTTTCCGATGCCATGCCTTTTACTGGCAATTTGTTACAACTTGCTGCTAATAATTATAGCTCAAAATCAATATACTAGCAAACAAGCAATAACACTGAATATCTAAATTCCAGCTCCAGTTTCAAACATTTACTAATGTTTGCAGGATTTGTGCTGCTTGGCGAAAATAGAAATATGAAATATTTTACTGTCAAACTGCTGTGGTCTGCTATATTTTTGATGCAATTTGTCCAGCACTTGTAAGAAATGTTTATAACATGGTCCTTGGCATTTCATTTTATAATTTTGGTGGCATGAGTAAATCACACGAAACACTTATATGTATACTGTATGTGGTAATGTTTTCTAACAAGGTGCTGTGTGGTCAAGTGGTGGCCAAAAACCAAAACAGCCCTGGTTTTTCATACTTTGTGATGTTTACATGTATATATATATATATATGTATATGTATATGTATGGATCAGTACCACCAGAATACAGACATTCTGTTTACAAACACTTGAAGAGTCCATAATACCTACCTTAACCCATCTCTCCTCAAACTTGTAATACTCACTTGTGTGGAAGGTTTGTGGGCGGAGACAACCTCTTTGATGAGGCGGAGCTCTGAGGGGGTGACTCCTCCCACCAGGAACAACAACATCACTGGATTATCGCTTGGATGAGGACGACTCACCTGCAAAACAGATTTTGATTTGCCAAATTTATATGTAAAATGTTAGTTTGATCCCAATGTCACTACTGTGTATATAATGTTCATATGGTCATTACAATGTACATCATTAATAATAAACTCAATAATAAACTCAAACTAAAATGTTTTTCTGAGATATTTTTGAACAATGCAAACACCGGTAATTGAATATATGCAAGGTAGATTGGTTTGATGCAATACTGTAGAACATTCCAGGCACAGTAATAACATCTCCATGGTGACAGGCAGATAGGAAAACTTCCACCTGAAAAGTTACACACTGCACTATTTTCTTAGGCCCTGCATGGAAACTGTTGCAATTTGGGCTATATAAGAATAAATTGAGTGAATGAAAGTAATAATTCAGTCATTTTCTATCTTCTATTCTGGCCCCTGGCCTTTCCCTGACTCACAGCGCGGCTGGACTCCTCTTCCCTAATCCATAACGGCCCTGCATTACCACATTTTACAGCACCTTCGCCACACAACAAACCTCCTGGTGGTGCAACACGTGGACTCACAACACTACCAACAGGTGTAAACCCAAAACCACTCCTCCTCTGCCCTTTTCACTGTTCCCTCACCTGCCTGCCCCCATACGGCTCCTACCAAACACATGCAATTTAAGCAGCAGGGTGAGCTCTTTCGCCCGATTGGTCAGTGGGGAGGGTAATAGGCTGTGTGTTATTGGCTGCCACATATGAAGACGCTGAATCTCAAAGCAGCAGGGGGCGGTACTAAGGTGAGAGTGGCTGTACACGTGAAGCACAGATAGGAAAGCATAGTGGGCGCGACTCAATGTGTGTTTGCTGTGGTGTGTTAATAAATAGGTGTGCCGTGGAGCATGTGAGAAAACATGGGAAAGACGAGGAGGAGGACGGTCTGTGGGACTGACGAGTGGGAAAAGGCCACCTGCTATCTGATATCCAGGCAGAGAAAGCAAGACTCCTACCTGGAAAGTTATTTTTAGACAGCATTTCAATTTTTAGAAGAAACCATGGGACACATTTTGATGTTTTGCATAAATTAGGTGAACAAAAGGTTGGCTAAATTTAACTGATGAAGCTTGTCAATGGCATTGAAAGCCATGTTTGATGAAACAAAATAATCAACAAAAGGAATAAAAGAGCTATTCATAAGTCGGTAAGGGAGTACACCTTGAGTAAACAGTCAAACAAGTAAAAAAATAATGAAAAATGCTTTTAAAAAACAAAACAAAAACAAAAACAAACAACACACAAAATGTACCAAGCGATGTCATGTCACTCTTTTTATACTTGTTTTGAAGGATAAAAATATGTTAGTCCGATTATTCAAAGCTTTTGAATAGATCCTTGTTGCTTCTGTGCTTACACATAATAATACAGTATAGGCTTGTTTTGCAGTGCTTTTGAGTGCACTAATATGAGTGTACATGAGAAAATGGAGAGTGTGATTTAGCACAAAGGGACATAACCTACTCTGCTATACTTTTGATCATATGGGAGTTTGTGTGCAAGCTACAATTATAGGAAAAAATACCGTGGAAAGAAATAGGACAATTTTCAGAGGGCTTTGCATGCACTGAGTTTTGGGTTTTGTCTACGTCAGTGATGGAAATATGAAGTGCTAATTGGGGTATATAGTCAGATGTGTCAGCAGTGGTTAGGAGGTATGGGATTTAGTGGGCTGGAAAATCCTGACCTTAATCCTCCATAGACTAGAAATATTGTAAAGAAGAAAAAAAAAAAAGTAATTGCTATGTTAAGGGAACATATACGTGCTGAAAATCATGGAGACTGGACGGACACATGATAAAGGAATGTGCTAAAATTCATCAACATTATGTGGATCACTGATAAGGGAAGATGAACAGGCCACACTGGAGCCTATGGGGCTGCTTTCACATACTTGGATTACACAAGGTTTCACTAGTTTTCCAGCACCTGTTTTTGTAAATTGGCATCATAGATTGTATAAAGAAGTGGACAAAGGTAGTGTGACATCACCCATAACGTTCAGCTCCAGTCAAATGAAGCTCACGAGGCTAACAGTTATGGGACGAATTTAGAGCCAAGTTCCATATTAGGAATAGGAATTTATTTACGGACAAAACAGCAAAATAAAAACACCAGGATCGTGTAGAGCGGGTTAATAAGACCAAAATGTTACTGAGAGAGGGGTGACCATTTGAGTCATCGGGTGAGTCAATGGAGTGCCCATGCACATTTTCTATTTGGAACATGGCGACTAGCGAGTTGGCTATGACCATTTATTTACAGTCATTGGTTGGCATACAGCTTGTCATTGCTTTGGTGAGTTTTTATACCAGGTGCCCTTTCTGTGACTTTCTTTCTGTGCAAGCAAAATGGATGCATACAGCAACCACATGCAATGAATGAAGTTTGCCCCAGTTATCCTCCAGTTGTTGGGCAACCACATCACTTGAAATAAATGAGAATGTATTGTCTTCTGTCTGTACTTGGGACATTCTTAGTGAGGAGTAAATCTATTAACAAAAATAGTTTCACAAATATCTAAGCACATTTTGACACTGCAAGGAAAACAGTTTGTTCTATGTCAGTGTGCTGCCTGTAATTTGTCACAATACAAGTGCTAATAAATCCACTCAGGGATGAATAATCTGTCAGAAATTGCTATAAAAATACTCAATTTGCATCTTTCTATCTCCACTGCGCCCTCATTGTATCAATTTTAAATGAAAGCAGATCCTGTCTTGAATTAGACTATCCGTGTATAGCTCCTACCATATTTAGAACAATCTGATGACAAAGTAGGTCATATTGATGAAACAAAGTAGAGTTCACAAACTTTGGAGGACGTTGTATATGCACAGATAATGACAGAGGCGTCGCAAGTGCAGCCATGTTAGGTTTAAGTCAACCTGGGATTTTTTAATGTATACAGTCTACACAATGGCTTTGATGTCTTCTCTATTTACAGATCATGTGCTGCCCTAAGTCACACAACTAATTTAAAAGGGGTTCTTTCTTCTACTCTTTCAGATCTCCAAAATTGTTGTTAATTCTGCTTGCACAAAATACAGATTAATGCTCTTGACAATGATGATGTTGCTCAAGATCTATGGAGGTTCAAGGTTTACCTTCATTGTCCCTGTCTGTTACATTTGACCCAACTTTCAATGCTGCTGGGGCAACCTGATAAGAGCAGGGAACCCATCTCCAGAGCTTGAGCTAGGCTTGGTCAGGATAACTTAAACTGGAGGAGGGCTTCCCATGCACTGCAATCACCGATTGCATGGCCCCAGCATCACTGAAAGATGGGTCAAATGCACAGTACAATTTTCACTATAGGGACAGTAAAGTAGTATACCTCTTAATGTTAACCTAAAACTTTTTACGTGTGAATTCGCATGTAGGCCAACCCTTTAAAAGTCAAACCCTGGAGCAGAAGTCTTGTGGGTTTAAAAATAGCTTTTGTATTTGGGAGTGTACCGGGCTGGCGCTCCTCTGGCATGTGCAGGTTTATGGGATGTCTGAGCTGGAAGTTTGTGAAGCCAAGATCTTTTTTTTGCGTGCAAAAAGAGGACGTGATTATACAACAGGGCCACCCCTCCCTTCTGGGTCAGCAGCAGAGTAAGCAAACCCAGATGTGGAACTGGATCACAATCTGTAGAGGATATACATTACCTACGTATACATATTGTCTTCTAACCATAGCTGTGATTTCACTGCTCAGCTAACTCTAGTCTGTCACTTGTTTTAAAAGTCCTATATTAAACAAAATTGAGATTTGTGAGCTTTGAGCCAAGTACTTATGTTTTGTTTCATTCACACATGTTTGAGTATTTATTATTAGTCTGTCTACGTCTCCAAAACTCAGAATGATCTGTTCCACCTTGTGATGTCATGATGCAGTCATTTTCAAGTTACAGCTACCTTTTACCTTTTGTTCAGCAGAGATTGGCATTTCTGGGGCTGAAATTATCCAAATTATTCTTGTGAAGGTGTCTGGAGTTTAAAAACACAGTGGAGCACTTCCTGTATTACCACATGACATCACACGTGGTGTAGTTACTCTGCAAAGACTACACCACACAATGCCTTAAGTGTAGTAGCGGACAGAAGCGCCTCATTTTCAAATAAAAAGGCTGTTAAGTGTTTAAAACTGAGGCATTCGTGGCAAATAGGAAGTGACCAAGATATTTCCTCCATTACACAGTGTCTGGACATTGACGCAAGTCTCACAGCAGTTTTAGAGCCTTTCACTTACCAGAGCTTAGCCATGGTTCAGCAGGAAATCATAAAACCACATTCCCCATGGCATGGCATTTTAACTTAACTGCTACTATTACAATCGACTAAAGGCAGATATCAGACCATCTTATTGACAATCTCAGTATGACTGAGATATAACTGAATAATTCTCTCTTTGATATACCAGATTCTGCTCATTAATGTCTTGTCATTATAGTTACCTCTTGAGTAATAGTTTCCTCAAAACATTTTCCTTTTCCTTGAGATTTGTCTTGGACCAGTACTTGTACTTTATACTTTTAGTTACTATACTTTTTGCCCACCTCTTCTGACTGTCACTTTAGATGATTTTAAATGGTTTTGTGGTGGTAATGCTGGTGAGCTGTAAAGCAGTAATGAATCACAACTGTCATTGAGTAAGAGAAGGGTAATTAGCTCTGAATGCCAACCACACCATTGTTTCCACTCTCAAAATAACTCCCAATGGTCCTAATGCATTATCAGTAATTATAGGCTGTCATTACCTGCAGTCAATGTGCTGCTAAACACAACACATAACATAGTTTTGACATGCAGTTTTGTAGTTTGAGGCTTCTGAGACAATACATGTTGCTATTAATGCTCAACATACACAGAGAAGAATATAACTAGTCATTAGGCTATATGTCTACCTTTTTTTTTTTACCCAATTAGATACTTCTAATTGGGTTGCGATTCTATGCAAATGATACTTTGAGGACAACAGCTCAGTGAAAGCACAGAGCACTACTTTAGACTTAGACTTTGACAAACTTTATTGATCCACAAGGAAAATTATTTGGGTACACATTATTATTTGGATTACATATTCGATTTGATCAGATAATACCCTTTGAGGTCTAATGTCCAGTATGTTGGAACATGCTGATGTTCCAACATACTGGACATATCCAATGTCTGTCCACTTGAAGCACATTGTCATGAAAATAAGTTAATGGCCTCTCATGTGGTTCATGGTGTGTGTTTTGGGTGAATGACGCGAGGTGTATGTGAACAAGACCGACCCAAAAGTGAAAGAAAACCAAAGTAAATCTAGTGCGTGTTGGAGTTGGTCCACAGAGCACACACACCTTTAACTGTTAATGAGCGAACTGATTGATTTTATTGATGGTGACATCAAAATCAAGACTTTCCGTGATAAATGCACATGAACACAAACAACTCGGAACCCTGACATCTCATCTCGAGTTCCAGAGGCCCAGTTGAATGCAGCACCATAAGAGAATGTCTTTTTTTTCCTGTAAAATCGTGTCATTACCGTAGTTAGTATTATATTGCATCACCATTCTGTAAGCTGGAGAAATACACTATTCCAATAATAGAGATATTATTTTGTAAGTACATAGACCCACCTTCATGAACATGCTAAATCCAGTCTTGAGCAGGTCTGTGAGGCCCCCGGACATGTGCTCGATGTCCGGACACTCAGGTCTGTCTGGATGGAAGACTTCCTCCAGGATCTGCTTCAAGAATGGACGATAATTGGCCTAAAAAAACACACACACACACACAAAGGACAGACTGATTTTCGCGAAAGACTAGGCTATAATCTGTCTAGATGAATAACAATGCTGGAGAGTGGCTTTGTTTAGCCTTTTGCTGTTTGTCTAAATGTGGGCAGGTGTATGAGACTGGGGCTATAAACAGATCCAAGCAAATGTGATTTCTGAGTCACAGGAAGAGCACTGTGGAGAATGGACATGTGACTTAACTGAAAACTTCACCTCCTCCAACACATTCCTCACAAGTGATGTTAATGAGGTTATGTGCTGGAGGTGCAAGCTCTCATAGCTGAATACATGATGATGAGTAGTATTAAAATAATTGTCGACAATTGAACTGTAGTATTGTGTTAAATCCTGAGATCACATGTACAAGAGCCTACCCGTGTTATGCAGTTGGCTTGGAACTTGTGGTGGCAGTGGTGATAGTGGTTTAGCAAAGTTTATGCCTCTCAACCAAAAGACGGTTGGTTTGATAACGTGTCTGACCAGTGCTTTCTGTTGTTGTGTCACTGGGCAAGACACTTCAAGCACATTGTTTGTGTTTGGAGGTAGTGTGAGTGATTGGTGCAGGCTAGAGGTTCTGAAATTTTGCTATAATAATTAGTGTATGTGAACCCAGTTGTTCTATATAGTAAAATAGTATATAAGGCCATATCGAGCATCCATTAGAAATAAGAACAAAATCATCAGAAACAACTACCATGTTTATCTTGTAAAATGCATATTTAAGTAATTTTCCTATATTTGTAGATTTAACACCATAATACAACATAACCTTGTCACCATAACACGCATTATTATTCATTCTTACGTGACATACATTCTTACAGACCTTACTGAGTGGGAAACCTTGAGTCATACATTTGTATCACTGAGCAATGAGCAGAGAAGAGTCAAGACAAGAATTCAACACAGATTTTTTCCAATGGGAGTTAAGTTTGCTATCTCTGTGGACAATAAAGGCCAGATAAGAGTTGGCAGAGTTTGCGAGCCCTTAGAAACACAAGGCCAAAAATAGAAGAATTGGAGTCTGTTTATAGGTTCTGATTAAAGAGATAATCAAGGTCTAGCAGCTAAATCTCGAAGGCATACTTTTACTTAGCTGCATGAAGAAAGACTTAATCCGTAATGAAAAAATAGTTTAGAGTGATGTAGACTTAGTAACTGCTTTATTAAGACGACTTTGGTATTCTGTGTTATCCCCATTTTTGGTCTTGTTCATGGTTATGACTTGTTACCCAATAGATTAGCATCACAATTAACGATAATCACAACTATCTTTGAGTCAGTAAGCACATTCAAGAACACTAACTTTGGAAAAACAACCCTCTATTCTGTCTTGTTTGATTGAAAATGTGAGGTCTTTCTGGAACTGTAACAAATTTATTAAGAGACATGTTTAATGCCTTAATGTGGAACATGCAGCAGTAACACTCCAATCATAATCTTCATTCAGACAAGCAGGTTGTGGACCCTCCAACAGAAAAGTTTCATAGTGTACCTTTATTAACTATTTCTTAATCAGCAGGATACGTTAGACTTATTTATGAGTTATTTGTAAAGAACAGAAATTATATTGTACAACAATGTTTACCGTTTTGGTAACTCCACCCACACCGGAAGCATGTTGTTTTGCAATCCTTAGACCAGACTGCATTAGGACTGAATAACTCACTCACTCTCATTAAATCACTGCTGTAAATAGACACACCTCTGGATAAACAATGACAAAAACAAGTTAATGTTCCCAGGTGTCTCAGCCCACAGTGGCTCTAAATATGGACCAGCAACAGCAGCAGCAGAGTGTGTCAGCGCGTTAACAGGGGACACTCCTACACGAGTCCATGAAAGGACACAGCAGTACAGGGGGAATCCACTTCTGTCCTGCTAGTAACATACACCAGGCATCTCTATATAAACAATAGAGATAGTGACTTCTCAGGGCCTGTAAAATGGAGCTAAACAAATGAATGACTCACAATAAATTGGTCAAAATAACATGTACACTTAATAAATAATGCAAAAGGTCTAAACACCAAATCCTACCTACGATAACACAGCTTTTTTTAACAGCGCTTATCCACTTCAGGCTAAAAGCAATGCTATTAAAAACAACACCCACATGGTAAAAACAGTAAAATCTGTCATTTGATAATGCCACAGATGCATTAACAAAAACACAACCAGGAAATATAAATGAAATTCGGGTATAGAAAACTACTTGTACAGATACAGTTTTTTGTACAGAAAAATAAAACGTGATGAAAATATATATTCTTGCATCACATTTGGTTTCCAGTTCGGGCAAAAATAGATGAAAACATACCAGTTTTGAACACTGATAACATACTTATACATACACATTTTCCTGTTCCTGTGCCGTAAATGACTGAAATACAAATTTACATGCAGCTATTTACTAAAACTGGTCGACTCACTGGAGAAGTTCTTGCATGGTGTCATGGAAATGTGGCACTAAAACTTTGACACTCAAAAGGTTAATAAAAGTAGAGGAAAGATGAGTGAGAAGTAAATAAAAGAAAAAAAGAAAAAGAACATTTAATATATGAAAATGGTTTAGTTTAGATTATTTTCTACCCTGCTCTTTTTGTTTACAGCTTGGACACTCCTGTTCACCCACTCCACTGGACTACAGAGGGACAGAGGAGCTCATTCTACAATAGTTCTGCTCCCACAGTGAAAGATACAGGACTATGTTCATACCATACGCCATACAACTGTACAACTCCTCATCCTTATATGTGATGTCAATGCGACCATTCTCATTTATGCACTGAACTTCCTTAACCCACCTCCTGCATATAGTATATACATTTGAATATATTTTACTTGAATTGACATATACAGAATTTTCACTTTTTCCATCTTTTGCTAGTGTAATAACTATTTAAAATTGTATTACCTTATTTGCTCTTTGTTATTATATTGTATTGGATCAATAAAGTTCATCCACGAAAATGTAAAAAATATTTTGTATTATCACCATATTTTCTACAGGGGTAAAGAATGCTTTGCACACTCCACAATGTAGGTCTTTGGAAATATAGAACCCACAAGTCTATTTTAAACAAATCAGTGATCAAATATTTTTTTCACATTTCCAACACATCCCAGCATAACAATGGTTCCGTTATGCAACGCAAGAACTTCTTTTGAGAAGAAAAGAGACTTGTCCGCTTTTAGGGAAACAATAAATCGCTGAGGAGAATGGACTACTTCAGTTTGTGACAGTGATTTACACAGAATACACTTTAGACATGAATGTAAAAACATCCCGTCTCATGAACATAGTTTGCAGGTTGCCTAGTCAACTCTGAGAAAACAGGGCACAAGGAATGCAATGGGCTAAGACTAAGGAACAATAGAGCACATTTTTATAGATGGACAATATTTATGTGGTAAGCAAGGGGAGGGTGACATGCCACAGAAAATCCTAGATCACAATTTCAATTTTATTACAATTCACAGTAGGTTGCTTGTATTTAAGAGGTAGCTACTATTTCCACCTGTCATATATTATCACAGGGATCTGATGACAATTCATGCACAATAGGTCAAATCCTCCAGCTAAGATAGCCCTGACAGGATGGGTCAAATGCAGGGAACAAACTGTGGCTCTTCTGCAAATAGTAGTTACAGATGCATTTTTATGTGTGTTTATGCAAGTTGTATTTGGCTGAGAAATCAAGGACACAACTATTTATTCGTCAGATCTATGATGATGTAAGTCGCAAACTCTCTTCTAATAATAAAAGCATACTCCTTACTGTTGTCAAGAACTGTTCGTATATGGCACTTGTAGCCAGGACAAGTGTCTCTTATAGCTGATCTTATGTAACAGTCATGTTCCCTACATACAACAGTTTCAGGCAGTGGTGTGCAGTCAGGGGAATCAAGGCAAGCAGTGGTTGCCTAATAAAATCTAAAATCATTGTGTGTCAAAAGTATAATTAAATTTTGAATTATATCCAAATTATCCCCTTTACCCTTTACTTCTGTCTGTTTGAAACGTCAACAACAGCGGTTCCAAACGTCCCCTTATCGTGTGTTGTTTTGCCCTTCTTCGGAGGCCTGGAGGCACATGTTGAGAGCGCAGCTTACAGTCATTACAGTCTATGCTTTCTGCATGCGCTTTTACAGCCGGAGAGGCCAGCGGGCTCATACAGCGCTGAATAAACCTGCATCATCATCCATGGGAACCTGATGAGAACCAGAGATGTACGGCGATTCCAACAACAATAATTTACAGATGGTAGCTTTAAAGGGACTGTACCTGATTTTTACTAACAGAATAAGTTCATTTTAAATTGTTTGCAGTGGTCCAAAGTTGCATCCTAATCATTCACCGTGATGAGTTTATAAGGGCTTTTCACAAGACTGAGAGAAAGCAGAGTTTTGGCATGACACTAAAGCTAACAACAGGTAGCATGCTAATGTGCACTTCTTGATTATCAGACAATAAAACACTTTCTAATTAGAGGCACAGAGCATACAGCAGACATATTTGGACTTTAAGAGCATAGGAAAAATAAATAAAGGATGTATTAACTTTATTATAATAAAACATTTAGAATCTGTTGTTCAAATTCTGTTTAATGTCTGGTATTGACATTACCATTCTTTTAGCTTTAGGTTGTGCTGAAATATTTATCATTGTGGATAAAAAAAAAAAAAAAAATTCTTAAAATGATGTAACAGTAAAATGCACAGGTGCGAGCCTCACATTCAAGCGGTTGAAGTTGAAAAAGAGAAGGATGCTTAGTGGAGAGTGACCACCCTAAAAACCCCAAATATACCCCCTGGTTTTCTCCTCTTTCATGAGCTGTTATCTTCATCATTCAGCAAGGACTGGGACAGAAAGTACTATTCTGTGTAGTACAGAAGCTCACAAGCAGAGATGTTGATGCACAGAGAAATACTTAAGAGCCGCGAGGTGTAAAGCCGTCATTTACCACAACTGTTTTAAGATGATTATTCGATTTTATGAAATTTCATAAAACTGAGGAGATGGTTGGAAAGATGGTAATAGCACAAGAATAGATTAGAAGGTATGATAGTGTCTGTTATGTAATACTTAAAACGAATGTCTGAAAATGTGAAATATTTGATGCAAGAGAACAAACTGTCACTCACGTGGTTTTGGCCCAGAGATACAGACAAATACCGAAATTGAGTTTTTGAGATTTTGAACTCCATACGCAGAGTTAAATAGAGTTATACAGAGTTATATAATCCTACAGCTGGACACACTTTACAATGTGTTCTCTCAAACTTCTCCTGCTTTCTATGATGTGCAAGAATGACAAGGTCAAGGTCAAAGGTTTGTTTTGTGCAAGAACAGTTAAGAATATAGTTAATGGTTTAGAAAAGTAAAGAGGTCTAGTCACTAAAATGAGTATGTCCAAATTTTGTTGAGTTTCAAGTATTTTTTTGGGGAAAATTATTCAGGAAAATTAACCCTTGTTCCCCATTCCCAAGTATTTTATAGTTTAAAATCAACCAATAGAAAAAGTAGGATTATAAACAGCATTTGTTGTTGTTTTTCATTCTAACCCTTCATATTTCACTGTTCTCACTCTTGTCACAGATGTTATGTGTGTTGTTGTACCTGGTGAACTCCGTCACTCGCGGTGTAAACGGAGCGCAGCTGCTTCAGGTGGTCCCGACTGTGGCTCAGACCCCTCAGAGTGTCAAAAATATGCTCCACCACAGAGTGAGCGTGTGCCATGGTCAGCTCCTCTGGACTCGAGCAACCTGGAGACACAAATATAATACACATTTAGTTCTGAAACAAACAAACAAACAAACAAGCCTCTCAAAGTGCTACAATGAAGTCATCATTCAGTCCTGGGGTAGACTGACAAAGCAAAGCTGCTAATGCCCCATTGTACAGACGTATTCTGGGAAAGTTATGACGCAGCCATTTGGAAACTAAATAGGTTTAAGCAGGTGTAGCAGTTAGTGTTTTTTATGAGGGCTGGCCTAGTGAAAATGTGACATAACAAAGGCAAAGAAATGCAAAAAGCCCAATTAAACAAAAGAAACGCAACACGTGCAGAAAGAAAACAGTGTGTGTCATCACAAAACTCCATAAGGTTCAACATGTAACAATCTGCGGGCCATTTTCTCAGCATGGTGCTCACTGAACCTATTACACAGGTAAAACGTGGCCACTCTGGGACAAAGGGGCTATTATCTGGGGGTAAAATAGTCCAGTGTACTGAAAAGCTGAGGTAGTGTGAGAGCCAGAGGAGTGATAGTAAAATGAACCAGATCACAGCAGGTTAAAGTACGCAGCAGGACAATGGAAAAAAAAATAGATCGAACGGCACATGGGTATTAGTCAAGAACGTAGCACTGTGTGAGTCTATGGAGGTCAGGTCTGCAGACAATGTAGTATCAGGCACATGCACTATACTAGGGCTGCACCAAATGAGATATTACAATATTTTAATAGACTTGCAATAAGGTCAGTTGACTAAAAATATACATGCCTTTATTTATAGTCAAACTATGTAAAAAAAACCCAAAAAAACAAGACCAATCCAAGTCTAATGTAGGAAAATCATGAATAAAATCTGCCATATTACTTTCAAAAAATAGTACATTTCTGTAAATATTGTGTTTTGGGATATATTTATTTTCTTACTGCATCAGCCAATATTGCAGTATCGATATTTTGGTGATATATTGCGCTGCCCTATAATACATTACAGCACAGTGATATACAGGCCAGTGTGGAGAAGTTCCTTTACAGAAGCAAGATCCACGTTTTGAGCCACAAACCCAGATCTAGTCCAATCCTCAAATTCAGTGCACATGTGAAGTATATCTTAAACTTAACAATATTCTGGACAACTTTGTTTTCTCTTCATGAGTTAGACATAGACCCATGCATATTTGCACAAATCACATTAGCTGGCATTGTCCTATTGTAACTGCTGAACATAGCTATTATTCTTCACTTTTTTCAATTTGTGTTACAATCTGAAAAGAAAATTAATCTTGTTTTCAAAGAATGATGAATAAGGAAAGTATTTTTAAAAGCTGTGAACAAAGAAAAGCCGATACAGCAAATTAATAGGAAAAAAAAACACTGTTATGCTGAGAGCATACTGTTTATCTCGGCCAGGGTCAGTCAAAAGCATCTCCTTCTTTAATGTGGCTGTTAATGCTTAGACGCTTATGCATGACCAAAACCACTGCAGACTCCGGAAACCTAATTATTGCTCTTATCCTCAACATTATATAACTCCACATGAGCTAACACTTTTCTACAGGCCAGCAATGAAAGTACAGCTAATACAAACAATACAGAGATAACACTGAAAATGGGCTTAACGTGTGTTGATTGATATCTTGTGTAAAACAACACAGGGTAACCTCATTATTTAGGCTGTCTAAAGGGGGTTTGCCAAAGGATTCCTGAGACATGCAATAGCTTTAATAAAGACCTATATAAATACCCGAGTTCATTCTGGAGTATGTGTGTTAGGCAACAGTGTCAGAACACTCAGATAAACTACACCAATCTATGTTATTTGTTACTGCATGTACTGGAACATATTTAGGATAGCAGAAACTGGAGCGATTCTGAAACCTAACACCAAATAATATATGATAAGTAAAAATGTTAACTGGAAAGCGTTGCCTATCAGTCAGGCTGGAATAATATAGCCATTTTTCAACAATAACAGCAAGTAAATGAATATCTACTGCTTGCTACAGTGATATCCCGTTATGAACACATTGGGACTCTCAGATGCAGTTTTGAACAGGATGGACCTGTTTCAAGCCGCTTTAGATCAAACTGTAGTAGAAAAAAACACAATATGTTTTCTTTTAAGTATTAATGAGCCGAGGTAAAATAAAGAGGGTGTATTTTACTTCTATGGGGTATTAACTGCTATATTCGCCAAAAACTGTGCATTAACATAAAGTTGACAGATAAATTTCACTTTCGGTTTATGGCTGAGCATTGCACAGAATCTTACAGCTAGCCGTAAGGAGGGTTAAAATAAGGCCTGCTAAAATAGTCAAACCTGCAAACATGCATGGATGACAACTCAAATCTCTGAAGGCATGTTTTTGATGAGAGAATATTATTACATGGTAGAATGCTAAAAAAAACAATTTTGCATATTACATAAAACCTTGAATTCAGACCCTAACCAGAAACACAATAACTGCAAAAGATTATCACCAGAAGATCTTTAAATCCCATGAGGTGCAGGGTCCACAGTTTGAGAAGTCTTGGGTTAGAGCGATGCGGGCCTGTCTCAGACTGCTCCTGTATATTTCCTGGTCGAGAGGTAAACTCAAACATAGAGGGATGTTTGATGGAACAGATAGAGCCACATAAGGGCCTTATCACTGTAGGCAAACATGGCTGCATAAGAGACGGGCTTATTCTAAACAATACTAAGCCTAAAGTATGTAGTAAGGGCTGGATAATATAAATGACAATATTATCTTCAATTTAGTTAAATAGAACAGTTAAAAGGATAGATTTAAATGCAGTAAAAGTGTATGACATTATTGTTGTGAGAGATGAAGATAGGGTTAGATGAACTGGTGATAAACTAAACATAAGAAGTACAGAACAGTATAGTTGACTATGCTTTAAATGAGGGTGTAAGCAGTTCAGTGCCATTATAAAACAAAATGCAATCAGCAGAGCAAAAGTCATTGTCCTACTTGTGTAAAATTGGTTTAGTTAACACTTAGTTTACCAGTTTTTTTTTTTTACATCTCTACTAAAATGACAGGCACACACATATACATAGGGGTGTCATTGTCCTGGTAAAGGTCTAAGTCTACCACAGAACCTAAAATCAGCCACAGAAGGGATGAAATATTGCTTAATATATCTTTGTTTGGGAGAATGACATTTCTGTCTCTTATTCTTCACTTACTGTTTTAAATTTAGACAATATATTAAGTTTTTCAATATATCTCCCACCTATACAAGATTATTGCCTAGTCATATTATTAATGCATATTTGATTAGCATTTCTTATAACCACAGATAGATCGATAAAAGATGAAAGGTTTGTAGTAGTCTGGTAATAACACATGCTGCTTACGAGAATCTGAATACAAGTGTGAAATTTCCTTGACAGAGACGTGTGTCATCACAGTCTCAGCTGCTCTATGTAATGACCACATTAAAACTCTCACCAGTATTAAAGCATCACCATCAATTCATCATCGTCATTTTTTAAATATGTCTAAAACAATAAAAATAGGAAAATAAATAAATAAACACATAAGTCTAAATAAATAAACCATGACTACCACAATTTAATGGTGCAATCTGGTCAAGCTTGGAGAGTTTGCCTATCTAAACCAGAGCTATAATGTAGGTTTTATTCCGAAACAACATTTAACTCCAGCGATGAGAGCATTTGGTAAGTCACATTACATCTGAAGGCATCTGAAGGCACAGTTCTGGAGGTGCTTCTTGGCTCAGATCATGTGTCTGTGGCTGTCGCATGTGTTTGAGTGAAGTCCAACCTGACGATGCCACATGCCCTCCCCAACCTCTCTTGCGCTCTCTCACTGTGTACTCACCTTGTACCATGCCACGTGGGGAGTTAAACCTGTCAGCTTTCAATCATTTTATATTTGCAGACTTCATCTTCACCATTTGACCCATCATTCACTGCACATGACCCATCCTTCAACCAACACAAATCACAATGCAGCTAGGATCAGGAAAATATCAAGTTAAAGAATTGGTCTAGTGTGGATGTTTTAGAGGAGATGCTTCCCTTGTGGGTTAGGTTAAAGACAACATATTGTGCAAAATTGAGTCTCATGAGATTTTGTTACAATGGTGTTCTGTCATCATTATTATCATTATATTATGCAAAGTTGTATTTTTATTTATTCAAGCATGTTGGGAGTAGTCTTGCATGTAATAATGTATTGGAGGCTAAAAAATTATCTCCACCCACATCGCTGTTCAATGAAATGCCACTATAAAGAGGGAGGGCAATTTTGAACAGAAGTCAATGGACTCATTTATATTACACATAGCAGGGTATTCTCTTTATGTAGTGGTTTAATATTATGTGCCAAAGACAAATCATAATATAGTATGTCTTCTTTATGTTTACAGCAGTAGTAAACTTGGTTAGGCTTCAGAAAGTGAATGTATGTCTATATATGTCTATGTAAAGCCCACATGCACCAAGCAGTCACATGGGCTTAGCTGTGTGTGGGAGAAGGGAGGCTGTGTTGGTGTAGCAGGCCCTGGTCCAGGTGCTGATCCGGGACCTGGAGGTAACACCTGTGAGATCTGAGAGAGCGAGGGAGACAGAGGGACTCACGCGACCGTGCCACGCCACCGAGCATGTCGACTACACCAAGGCATGTCACGCAATCACACCCAAAAGGACCATATTTCACCCACCGCTATGAGGTGATTATAGTTTAACACGGAAATCTCAACTTCAGGACTTTTTGGGTTTCCTGGCACACCCCCAGTAACAACAGCTACACTTTTTGCAGGCATCCTCCATCCAATCTTCTTGTAAGATGTAATCTGGATGAATTGGCAATGACAAATGCTACCATTACAAATTTGAAGCTTATTTGCCTGGGATTCTGCACATCCCATTATCTCAAAACCATTTTCAGTTGTGTTTTTATATATTTTTTCAGGCTTTGGTCCTCTACCAGAGGCCTGGCAGCTTGAGGGTTCTGCGCAGTATCTTGACTGTTCCTAGTACTGCACTTTTCTGGACTGAGATTCCTGAGATCTACTGTAGCCTCTCCTCCAGTTTGGGGGTTACTGCCCCAAGTGCTCAGATGAGGCACCACTGAGGCCTTCACCTTCCAGGCCTTCTCCAGCTCTTCTTTGAGGCCCTGGTATTTCTCTCTGTTCCTTTTTCCTGATGTTCCCATCACTTGGTATTGCAATGTCCATCACAGCTTTCCTCTGTTGTTTATCCACCACCACAATGTCTAGTTGGTTTGCCATCACCATTCTGTCAGTATGGAAGGATCTTGGCTTAGTCATTCTTGGAACATTTCGCACTTTCCTCTTGGGATTGCCAGTCCATACTCTGCACAGACTCTGTACATTATGCCTACCACTTGGTTATGGCTTTCTAATAAATCTACTTTCACTCTCACATATTGAAAAAAAACATTACAATCAGCATTTGGCCCTGACTCAGCCATCACCTGGGGGCTCACCTGATAAACTGTACTCTGGTCCAACCTCCTGTTTGACGAGGTGACTAAACCTCACAGAGCTAAAGGAGAGAGGAAGTGCTGCGTTATAAAGCCTTCTTAGTCAGTCTAAATGGAGACTGACGAGAGAAATCAGGAAGTGAGCGCAATTAGTGCCACTCTAAAACAAAACAAAAGCACAAACACTTCATAACATTAATTGATTTGAGTTAAAAGCCGTAATACCAAAAATAAACTTCTCATGCTGCCAACAATTTCCCACCAGTTTGAACAGGTAATGCTCTGTTCTTATTGCAAAAAGTAAAACGGACATTACTCAAAACTGACTCTTGTGAGCTTTAAGCCAATTTAGAATCAAAAAATCAAAAACATATCCGGAGTTGTGTTTTGTTTCATTCACACCTTGAGTAAGATTTAATTATTAGCCTGTCTACATCTCCAAAGTTCAAAATGCTCTGTTCCACCTGTTCCATAATAATAAAAGCTTTACAAATCTTTATTAGACAAGAGGACTCAAATATATATAGTTTTAGTGCCTGACATGATATGCACAGGATTTAAACAAGGGGTATCCAAATCAAAGGCATTTTAAATTTCTCATAATTATTAAGTACATGTACATTCTTGATGCACAAACTTGTTCAGTGCCCTTTGCTGAGATTACACTACAACTCAGGAATGACTCTTCTATCACACAATGTCCACACCTTAAAGTAAAAGGAGGAGGTGCAAAAACTGAATCTAGTTACTGACAACTGCAACTAATTTTGATGGAAAATCGAGAAAGCAGAATAGTTGATTTTAAACTGTTGGATTCCTCATTTTGCTTTTCCCTCAACTACTTTTGAAACACAAGTTATTTCTGTTAGTCTAAGCCCACAATCAAGCTCAATCAGCACCGTACTTATCCAAGGAATGCAGACTAGACTGAGAGAAAAAAGCAGATTATTTTGAAATGAGATCAAAATCGGAAGTAGATAGAGTGAGAAAGAAAGGATCGATTTTTCTCACATTAGTAATCCACTGAGGAATGCAAGGGTGAACCTCTCTGCCACTGTAATGAAAAAGGGAAGCCGGAAGTGGTGGGTTCGCTCTGTACCGGCTCATGATGTTCAAGGTTTCTACGGCAACAGAGTCAGGAGGAAACAGTCTCTTCCGTTGCCTGGCTTTGATAAAATTACACAAATAAAACCAAGGAGTCAGTGTGTGCAGGTGGTGACGTAAAGGTGAGACTGAATAGCATTGAGGTGTCCAGGCCTTGAGCTATGAATGGAGGGGATCAGTAATGTCCACTGAAATGATGTCAAATTCAGAGAAACCTCTGGTGTGTGGAAAAGCTGGGGTACTTCCTGGACACTTCATGAATTTAAGACTTATTTAAGGACTTTTACATACCCAATAACTGAATAATTCGGTTGTATTCAGAATATGTTCAATGCTATGTTGATTTATATTAAAGGTGCACTATGTAACTTTTCTGGAGAACTGTTAGACCCCTGCTTGATTCAGTATAGATTTTATTGCTTTGTCTGGAATTATTAAATTATTCAACTTTTCTGTCTCAATTGAGAGAAGTGGTATTTCACCAGAGGTTGCAGTATTTTGTTTTAGCAATAAAAAATATAAATTTGTTTAATGCAGACCCTCCATTAAGTTACTTAATACAATTAGCAAAAACAATATTAATTGACCTGTTTCCCTTACAAAAATATTATAGGCTTGTAGAAAACTTTGACGTCACATACTACAACTTACATTATTACTATATTATGCATTTACCAATTCTAAAAACTCCATCTGCTCATTGGCATAAACTGAATCTTTTAGCATGTGATGAACAATGCAATTGCTAACACATGCTACCCACCAGACAGGCAAAAAAACAAGTAATTATAGTTGAGATTAACATATTTGCATTTGGCTAATTTGCTTAAAAGCATTTAATCTCCAACCAAGTCAACCCTGATCCATCAGTATCCGACTTCTGCTTTGGCCATGCACAGTCAGCAGCCTGTACATGGGATAAAGAGCGCGGAGAATTCCTGTCTAATTCTAATCCTCTGTAGTGGTCCACTTGAGCGAAAACACAAGACTTGTTAATCAGAGCTCAGCCACAGCATTCAGGAAATGCAGAACAACAGACGCGCTAATAACCTGCTATAACACCGCAGACCAAGCAGGGGGGCACTGCCAATCACTTTTACTACAGTAGTCTCCTGATCAGATGTGAAGGTCAAGGGCTGTCAGGCAATCTAACACAAGACCACAATGAAAACAACTACTATAATATACTGTAATATATTATAGCTGAAAATATATTATAATATATAATATACTATAATAAATGCCTATTTATTACTGCCATGTACAGTGGATGAAACCTGTGAGGAAAAGATTGTCAACATACTATAAGGGCTGACACAGGAAAAGTCCATTCACTGTCATATTATTGCACTACAACTACTTCTAGAGAATTCATTAAACACTTAAATACTTTGATTCCTCCTTTAGTTTCTTTAAGGGGTCCGTATTATTTTACACTTACTTTTGCCTACCATGTTAAGGAAGCTTACCATGGTATAAAGTAGTATGCTCCTCAAAAACATACCTGGAGATATGTTTTGTTTCATCCGTGCAGTTACCAGTAAACTTATGCATATAGACTGTCTCCAGACTTTGAACTAGCTGTCATAGTTTGTAGATGACAAAGTTTGCACTCTCGCATCAGGGTGACCTGCCAGTAGAGGCCTACTCACTCACTGAGTGATTACTGATAGCATTTTGTATAAATTAGTTTTATAGCAACTAGGGCCTGATAGCATTTTCCAGACAAATACTTCATTTATAGTGTGCTTTCAGCCCAGTGTAGTCCTAATATAGACTGGGTTTGGTCCTTCTCTGGTTTAGTAACGGCCTAGTATATGTTTAGGTCCAGATATTGTTGTGTGAACTATTAACACCCCCCGAAACTTGTAAAAGGCAATGGTGTCCAAAGTACTCAGTTTTGTCCCGATGAACAGAGAAGGGCCGACATTTAACTTTATCTTCCACGTGGTAATAAAAGCTTTTAATTATGTTGTACTTTTTGAGTACCTCAGTTTTTTCAACTCTGTATTTGAGGCTGGTCTCTACTCTGAAGAGCGTCAAAAGGACAATTTTGCACAATCTCAGTTTTGCAGTGTCCAAAGTAGTTTGGATAATGCAAACTGTACAGATGAACAAAATGGATTTCCACATAACTTGAAAACCATAATTTGCCTGATTGCATTCTTTAAGTTGACTTGAAGAAAGTGTAAAATCCAGTTGTAGGAGCTCACTGACATTGTGCCTGCCTGCTCCACTTGCGTGCTCGTCTGCAGAAGTCTGTACATGTGATTACGAGGGCGTGGTGTCAAACTCTCACTTTAACCCATCTGGGATAGTTGTGGTGCGCTGGTGGCCCTCAGATGTGGGTTTAGTGAGAACAGATGCCCACTCTTCAAACAGACGGCGTGTGGGACTTACAGTGATGGGGGACACACGTTTTCACTGCCAAAAGGGAGATTCTTTCTGCGTGGGTACATGGTGAATGAATGACTGGTATAGGGCTCACACGTGTTTGGGCTATAATGGGATCAAAGAGGTAGGTTCATGGTATTGAGTCATTGGATAGTCACATGGATTATAGGAAATGTTCTAATCTGTAATGCCATATTTTTTAAGGGACTGTGAAGGTAATAGGTAATATAAAATTGTGGTGCAATTCTGGACTTGTATCTGAAACTTTTGTGCATTTGAGACAGATAAAAAGCTCTGCATTACACATGACACATGTATCAATGAAACAAAACCCAACTCCAGGTATGTTTTTGATGAGGATACAATAAGGTAAAAATCTTCAAAGTCAAACAAATGAACCTAACATTGTGGAAATCCCCGAGCATCACCTACAGAGACAAAAGACAACTGTAATATGTATCATTTTTCTCAAAAAAATAATCAAAGAGTGAAGGACAGAGAAGAAGCTGTGTATAGTGGTAGGTGAAAATGGAAAGTTCCAGAGAAATGAGGCCTTGAAAGCAGGAAATTAAGATTACTCCAACAATAACATACAACTTTGAGTGGGTTTATGATGAAGGGACACTATTATACTGAGGTTCAAAGTTCTTAAGAAGTTCTTAAGAAGTTATCTTTTATCGTTGGGTTACAGAGTGATGCAAAATTACCCTATTGCAGTTAACAATTGAAAATATAATATAAAAGGTTGTAAAAGGTCAAATGTCCTCAAAATGTCTCCTATATGCAAGAACCTGAAAGAAATGAATAAATCTATTGTCAGCAATCTTACGTTCCACTTGGCTTCATCTGTACCCCTGCACACCTACAGCAAACATATGGGATAACATCAGAATATATTTTTTGTTTTATCTGTTAATTTCCAGTTTCACTGTCATCTTAACATATGTGAATGATTGACTACACTGATGTTTATAGAGGAAATTTAACTATGTTCTAACGTAACCTGGACTGCACTGGACCAGCCCTCCTATAGGTCTTCATAAAACTCCCAGATGTCTTCTCCATACCGTTCAACACGCTGGACAACACCCAAGAGCTATTTGAAACATGCAGGAAAAGAATGACTACATACTAGGATTAGCATCCAAAAAGTCAAAAACATGACATACAAGTAAGATGGACTTAAGTCGAGAATTTTAACAAGATGTTCTACCCATGTAAGAAAGGGAGGGACTGCAAAAGGGAGAAGTGAAGCTGGATCAAAGCTGCCAAGGCTGATTTCTGCCCAGAATGTGAAAATGTGTGGACAAGTATAAAGGAGTGACCACAAATCAACTTTCAAAACCTAAAAGTACTCTCTGCTGGTGCAAACTGTTGTGTAATTTTGTTTTTTTCAACTCAACCTAGTGTCCAAACAACAGTGACCTTTCCTGAATTGTGTTTAGACCTTTCTTGGTTACAAAGACACACAAATAGATCAACAAATGAAAAAGAAATAATAACAGATAAATTAAAATAAGACTCAATAAAGATGATGTGATTATAATAATAACATGTCATTCAAACAAGTGGTCAAGCTTTACTATGTTGCTTGTACATTGTCAGCTGGTTGCCATTTGACAGAACATAGTTATGTAATGTACAGATAATATGGGATATTTCTAATACTAGTCCATTCGTTTATGTGTCTATCTTCACTATCAAGACATATCCCATTTTTTCTGTTAGTATAAAACAGTTTCTTTGATGCATTTTGATTATATAAGGTAAGAACGTTCCTCCTTTTGCAAATAACTGAAAGCACAATTATGATAAAACATTGACTACAAAACAGTGGCTTTATCAGCGCTCGTATCTTTTGATGGTTCCTTGTTGTGTGTTATTAGCTACAGTCTTTGATCTTCCATAACCAAAGTGTTTTGTGTTATGAGTGTGTTGATGTGTGTAGTGGTGTGTAAACAGAAGCTTAGAGAGAGATCGGGGAAACTTAGAGGGGGGCATGCTTTTAAAATAACAAGAAAATGTTAAGATTATGAAATACAAGTGATTGTTTCCTTTTTGTTTCGAATATTGCAGTGATTGTACAAACACTTCAGGGATCAAGCTTTGCAACAGGCATACGCAGGCTTGTGGTTGGATAATAATGCTTCATAAATTGATGTTCTTAATAAATGTAAAACGATTAATTGACATTTAAAAGTTATAATTCTGTTATATTTGTCTATTGTGATTAAGACAGTGAACTGAGAAGTATGAATTTGCGAAAATATTGGAATTGAGAAACAAAAACCTATAATTTACTTAAATAGCCACTCTGTTATGTGTTTATAATGTGAATTTATAAATGTGATCTGGTGGTGGAATTACAGTAAGAGATGGTCTTGAGACAGCACAAATTTGGCACTGGAATAGAAAAATCTGCCACTGACACGAAAGACAAAAGACAGAGAAATTATGACTCGGCACACAATGCAACTTGAGTCTTCTTCACTTGCCCTGATGTTTGGAGAGAGGGAGAGAGAGAAAGAGAGAAAGAGAGAGAGGGGGAGAGGAGCAAGAGGGAGAGCGAGACAGAGGGAGACAGGAGGAGAGGAGAGTGAGAAACGGGAGAGGAGGAGAGAAGGAGAGGAGGGAGAGGAGAAGAGGAGGAGGAGAGAGAGGGAGAGGAGGAGAAGAGAGAAAGGGAGAGAGAGAGCAAGAGGAAAGAGCAAGAGAGTGAGGAGAAGAGGAGAGTGAGAGGAGAAGAGGAGAAGAGGAGAGTGAGAGGGGAAGAGGAGAGTGAGAGGAGAGACAGAGAGGCAGAGCGAGAGAGAGGGGGGAGAGAAGAGGAGAGTGAGAGAGGAGGAGAGCAGGAGTGGAGGGAGAGCAAGAGGGAGAGGAGAAGAGGAGGAGGAGAGAGAGGGAGAGGAGGAGAGGAGAGAAAGGGAAAGGGAGAGAGAGAGAGCAAGAGGAAAGAGCAAGAGAGTGAGGAGAACAGGAGGAGGAGAGAGAGGGAGAGGAGGAGAGGAGAGAAAGAGGGAAAGGGAGAGAGAGAGGAGAGACAGAGAGGCAGAGCGAGAGAGAGGGGGGAGAGGAAAATGGAAGAAGAGAGGGGAGGAGAGAAGAGGATAGAAGAGAGGAGGAGAGGTAGAGGAGCAGAGAAGAGGAGAGAGGAGTAAAGGAGAGAGAGAGGGAGAGGAGAGTGAGGAAGAGAGAAGAGGAGAGGAGAGCGAGGGAGAAAGTGACAGAGAGAGAAAGAGAGAGAGACAGAGAGAGAAGGAGAGGAGGAGAGAAGAGAGGGGGAGGTGTGTGTGTGAACAAACCGAGTGCTCCACTGGGTAAAGAGTGCATTTGGTGTAAATTTGTGAGTAGTTACATAAGCAGACCCCAGTGGATCCGCAGGTGCTCGTCTGCTCCTCAGAAATCTTCATTAAGTTAAACACCAGATAATGACTGAGGGCGGTAAACAAGTGCTCTGTGCATATTAATACAGTAATTATACCAGAACTCGGCACATGCATGAGACAACGGGATGTACAGCCGAAACAGACAGTAAAACCAGGAGGCACGCAAGATTATTATGTTAATGCTATTGTCATTTATTCAGGCTTTAAGGCTGCTTTGATTGCTACGGCCTATCCCAACTTGTTTAAATGAAATGTAAGATGGATGTTAGATAGAATTAGAGAAGTTTAGAAATAACAATAGAATAAAACAAAAACAAATAAATAAATAAAAACTCTTCTTTCTGAAAAAACATACATTTTTTCCCTCAAATTTATAATCAATGCTTGCAACCGCTCTCGCAAGGATAGAGTTGGGTGTATAGAATGCAATACAACAATACTCAGCTCTCAAAAAAGGTACAGTAGTTTATTCAAAGCATTATCAAAACAAGACTTATTCCTGCTCCATAATCCATCTAGCACAAGTTTCAAAACACACTCTTAGAGAAGACATTTTATCTGTCAATACAACACACTGCAAACTTATATAAGCCTGAACGTACTGCCTATACTGTATAAGACCATTGGTTCAAAGAGTCTACTGCATACAAAGACACTCAGTCTTTGTATGTGGTAAACTCCATGTGAATATCTGCACTAGGCTGTAGACAGTAGTGCTGAGTCTGTGTAATAAAAGCCAGTGCTGTTAAGCCACATTTTACACCAATTTCAGACATTACTGCTGCTGACGGCAGAGGATTTATTAGCAGCCCTTATTAATTTGCAGAAGAAAAAAATACTCCCCTCGAGCTGAGTCCAAACCCCAGTATACGTGCTGCAAAGTAGTGGAAAATGTGGTTTATGCAAGCTTTAATGAACACTTGTGCACACATAGTCTCTTACGGTGCATTTAATCAAGTAGTGGAGAGTACGAGCGAATTTGGGGTGCCCGGGTTCTTATGTCGTAAGGGGCTTATCTTAAAGAACTTCTCCTTGTAGTTTACATGGCAACACTTTATTATTTGAAAAGATTAGCAACGAAGATATCCATTGAGACTGCATTTGTAAAGAGAACTGTCAGATGCAACTTTAGAATGCAAAGACTTCACTGACTCAATAAAGTTGATATGCATCTGGACCACACACAAGACCACATGATCAGACATTACATAATTCTTCTGGTATAACTGATTTGTGTTTGTCAATTACAAAGCCAGAATTGCTCATGTAATATATATATTTTTTATGTAATATTTTTTCAAAAGCATTTCTTGGAAACTTTTTGTTGCACATGAAATTCCCAATAGAGCTTGGACGTGAATGTGCAAAACTTAATGTTACTGGTCAAAATCAAATGGCCACATGGTACACGGACCACCCTGCTAATTGCCTATGGAAATACATTAGCAAAATCTATATAAAAGTAAACAAAAGATGCTGGAGCACTACATTCACTACAGATGAATGCATTTATAGGGTCAGAATTTACATTCAGCTATATTCTGTGACGTGTGACGACATGATTCTGATCTCTGTAGATCGTAGTAGTAGCTAACTGTGGTATAATGCATCAGATCAAAACACTGTTTTAAATGTACACGGTCCCTTTTAAAATAAACAAATAGCAATAAAACTATCGGGGAGTTTTTTATGATAATTAATTTTTTGAAAATATTTGTTTGCACTGTGTTTTACAAGGTTTTCACTTACTACTTTCTACCTTCTACTTTATATATTATTCTTGTACTGGTGCCCTTTAGCCAAAAGTGCTCTGGAACATATAGATAAAGATCACATGAACAGAAGCACATCCACTCACCGTTCAAAGATACGTACAAGTTATTTCTTTCTTATTTTGGCACTTGATTTGGACTTTCAAATGAGGGTCCTGGCATGTGCAGATTAAATATTAGCATTTTGAAGTGCTAAAACAGGTGTCTGTAATAATGTGTGCAGTGAGTAGAAGTCAATATAAGCCCTGAACAAATACATAGTGTCTGTGTGCAGAGGGACTGTTTTAGCTGCTCAGATTTTAATTAAGAATGAACATTTGAGCTGATTTCATTACATTTTAGAGGCCAGGCGTTTCTTTTCATTAAACTTGTTGGCAATGAAAACATATTGTGCAAGAAGAAAAATGCCTCTTAACAAAAATGCTTTATTTAAGTCTAACGAAGTGAATGACGATGTGACCTTGTCTGTAAAAATAATTCATAACTTCACCTGCTTGACTTCTTTTTACAAACAGTAATTTAAACAATAATTTAATATCTGTAGCTTTCCATCTCAACTGTAGCCTTATTACACTCCACTCTACATGAACTATCCTTCAACTGCCAGCAGCTTTTCCTTTCTGCCCACAACTTTTATAAAAATTACATTAAATATAAATATAGGGAAATTTAGAGACAGCACATTAGTCACACATTATTTTCATCATATAATTCCACTAATTCATTTTCTGCATTATACCCAAGTCAATTTTGTGGGCTGTGATTAAGGATGTGACTGGTTAACACACTCATACATACACATATACAATGGCTTTTTAATAGTGTGGGTTTGAACTCACTCTCACATTTACTCACTATAGACAAAACAGAAACATGGACAAAGAAAAGTTGACTCCATCCATCCAGGCTAACCACTCTGCCACCATGTGCTGTGTTCTACTTAAACAGCTTAGCTCACAAACAAAAGTACTTTCACCTCAAACTGCTGACAGCGATGGGCAGATGAGTGAACTGCAGTGAACCCAAGTGCGTACCTGTTTGCGCGTGAAAGAATGTCATTATCACAGTGATGATGGAGGGAAGGGCGAGCTGAGCCAGGGCGCTCTCATTTGTATGGGAGTGTGCTCCTCCTGAGTGAGTCTGTGAGGCTTACAGACAAGAGCACAGTGCAGCAGGTGTGAAAGATGAGGGTTATCACTCAACACTCCTCAATACAGGGTCATAGCATAGTTCAGCCCACTGCACACTAAAGGCATTCACTGGTATGTGTACATGCCCGTAATGCAATTTAAAGGGCCCATATTACGCTATTTTCTGTCATCTTCATCTGTGTTGTATAATAAAGTTGTAATCTCATCAAAAACATATTAGGGATTGTGTATTGTTTCATTCAAACATGTTTAACACACAAACCCTACAGATTTAGGCTGAGTTCTTCTCTCAATCAGAAAATACCGTTCCACCTTGTGATGTCATGTGGCAATACAAGAAGAGCTCCACTGTGTTTTTAAACGCAATACACCTTCACTAGAATCATTGGGATGATTTCAGATCTCGAATTACCAATCTCCACTGAACAAAAAACTGATAAAGGTTCATAGAGATGGTGTTCTTTGGTCTAGAAGGTTCCACAGTATGGCATTCAACTAAACTAAAAGGTACAGGTCAGGTCTGTGGACAGGCAAACCCACTCACAGCAAGTATACAAGCTTTTGAATAGCAGTTGAATAAATGCAATATAGATACAAATGCCATACTGTGGAACATTTCAGGCAAAGGAATACAATTCATGAAGAGAAGCAGGTAGCTGACCCTCCACCACATCACTTAGAGCTTCTATATACTGTATGCAACTTACTGACAAAGTTTAAGAATACTTCAGTGGTGCAGTCACAGGTTTAAATGAGGAAGTGCACCAACTGACTAAGGTACGTGTTTCTCTGACTTTGAAGTGAGTAGATATAAAGTTGATTTGAGTTTAGGGTACACACTATATCAGATGATTCTCTACACCCTACACTGCATTATGGCAAACTGGGAAAATCCAGTGGTGAAGAAATGGGGTCACACTGCCATCTAGAGGACAACACTACAACTACAGTGACTTCCCATTGTGACAAATTGGCCCAGGAGCAGTGTGTTTGGCAGGAGAATACAAGCAAGTAAAATGTTTATAATGCAAATAGCACTATAACTCCAGCAGCAGTCTAAACAGCATTAAACTTTATGGTGATATAGATTGATAGACTGTAGCTACAGGACAAACTTTATGAGAGTGAGAGTGTGGTCCTCTGAGGCTCGTAAACACCCCCTGGTGGCAAAGAAGCACACAGCAAATGTTGTGTCATGCATGAGGTATCTGCACAAATGTTGTCCTTTACCAATAAACACAGGAGGGAAAAGTCCTTGCAGTCTGCACTCAAGAAGACTTTTTTTTAATGAACACAACTTATGACTTATGACTTTTTGACGTACAAGCATTACTGCTTCAAAACACTAGCAACTTATCAAGCTTCCAAAAATGCCGGGGTGTGGATGTCACTTAAAGCCACAGAAATGTGCCTAAAATAAAAGTGTGTTTTTTCAATTTAGTTATTTAATTGCACTGAAAAACACATAAAAACATGCTTCTTTACTCTGAGCAGGCTTGCATCTCCACCAACCTAATTCTCATTTGACCTGGAGAAGGGCCTCCTCCTGACTGTTTCCATAGAAACGTTGTTCCTTTGGCTATAATCTTCCACACTATGACATTAGACGTATATATATCTCCATGGATAATGTTCCAAAGTATGTTTTTTGTTTTTAGCTTTCTATTTCTATAGAATCATGTAGGTGACATGTCAGCTCTAACACATTAAAGACAGACACATAAAAGAGTTCAGTCAATAAAGTTGAGGATATTTTACAGGGTAGTATAGCAATATTTATTTAAAGTTGTATTAGTCCCTGGCCCTGAAAGGGTCTGAATGTGTCTCCTGCCCCAATACAAATGACTACAAGTTTACAAAAGAATAATGCTACCTTAAGCAGTCACAGAGGCCCTATAAACTGCAGTGGTGCTGATTTAATACAAAGAAGACTGTGTTTCTGATGGGGAAAGATTGTAGAAAACTTTAGTTGGAAAGTTTGGTGAGGTGTCCTGTGCATACCAACAGAACCACAGACTCTTGGACAGTCAGTAACAAATTCAGCCTAACAATACTTTAACAATAACAGTAATTTGATGATTTTCATTTCACCTTTGAGAGTTGAGGAGATTTTCCTAAAAGCAAATGTGCTTTTAGACACACTTAGGAAGCATCTTTGGGTCCCAAAATCTGCATTCCTGTTTCTAATTTTTCCATATAAAAATGACTTTCCATAGCAATGAATTACTGTTTGCACAGTGCCTTCACTGATAATACAACCATACCATTTTCACACCACTAAATTGGAAAAATTAGCTGTGAAGTTTGTTAGTTTGTTGTCCTCTTTTATGGAAATCTTGTTGTGCCTGTAGTTTAGACCTCTACAGACAGACATGTTTGAATCATCTCTCAAGTGTGATGGTGGAGTATGCTGGAGTTGTGCACTCTAAACTGAAGCTTTTACTACTTAAAAAAATAGCAATTAGATTATTTTTTTTTCAGCGCTAATTTTAATGCCCGTAATTTGCAAATACAGATAAAAGTTAGGTAAACCTATCCAAGTAGTTCAGATCCCTTCAAACTGTGTGTTCTGAAATTCCTGGGAGTTATATATATCAGTGTTGCTTAAAATGATAAAGCTCCTGGATGTGTTTACAATGTGCACAGTTGCATCTTGCTAAAACAGATAAATAAATACAAATCTAACTGCCATAGCCTTATTCTTGATTTATTAGCTCAGGTAACAGTGATGCCCTTTCACTATGTACTTTGAAGTTAAATAAATTGTCAGTAGTTGAGTGTATTAACATCGTCTAAACCAATATGGCTGCAGCGTGCTTGGGGTCACGGCATCTCAAACAGGGGGGTCCGGGTCAGGAGCAAGGTCAAATCTGAGTAAACAAAGACTTCCTCCCGGCGCTAAACTGCACACCTGGCCTTCTCATTATACACATGTGGAACCGAGGAGACTGCAGTGTGCCAAAACACAGCTCCGATATGTAATAACTATTAAGTGTGAGAACTGCACCTGCACATACAAGCAGAGAGAGCCAGAGAGAAGTTCCCTAAACCAGGACTATAACTAACAGGGTTTGCTCCAGCGGGACAGATAGACTTACAGTGTCCAAAAGCATCAGTGAGCTCATATTCATGGTTGAGACAGCTCGCACACTTCATTTCTATAAGATGGATGTTATAATAGTATAAATTAGTCTGTTTCCATAGGGTTGTCCAAGTAACAAAACATCTTGAACTTACTGACCTCTTCCAATACGACAATGCAATCGTTTTTGCTTGACTTGGAAAATGTTGCTTTTGGATAACTCTAAAACATGATTAAATAATATAAAACAAAAATGTCAAAAAGTATGAGGAAGTTAATACCTGGGAAGTGCTAAAGGTTACTGTAAAATGTAATTAAAACCTGGACAAACTGATGCCAGAAAAATTTATTATTAAAAATGTTAAAAGGTGCATTGTGTAACTTTTCTGGTGGAGGGCCCATCAATTGCTTTTCTCCATGGCCATGTTATAGCTTTGTCTGGAATGGTTCACAGTGTAGGATTAAACTTTTCGACATGGTAGGGTGTCCAGATGAGATTGGCTAAAATTCACAAACTCAAAATGTCATTGTGGAAAAACAATGCACACATGCCGGCCAGCGACCAATTAATCACTGCTGTGTGCTGCACTGCCTGCACATTCACTGTCCTCGGCCTCGCCCTCACGGCTGCTGCAACTTACGCTCTCTTCACCTACTCTAGATACATTGGCTGAACGCTGCCACTTAGAAGCCATCAGGGGCTTACAGCCTTGACTGCTGCTGATAGGCTGCACACAGTCGACTCAACCGCTCTACGAACAGTTTTTTAATGTTTATCAGAAAATAAATACTCAGTATTCTGTTTGAGTGTAATTTTCTGGACATTTAGGGCCGGATTCGGGACAACAGCTTAGATTTCGGGACTGTCCCGAATTTTTTGGGACATCTGGTCACCCTACTTCATGGAGACTAAACTGGGCCAAGTTACTGGCCAAACCTGTGGAGAAGCAAACCCGTTCACAGTCAGAATGCCTGACTTTCCAGGTATTTTTGAAATATAAAACCATCTGTAACTGAATGTATGGGGGAGCTGTTTAATGTCAAACTGTGGAACATTCCAGGCAGATAAATGACATATTTATAGAAACATGTAACGGACACTCAACCAAAATATTACACAGTGCACCTTTAACGCGTTATTTTATTACATGTAAAATTTAAAGCATCTTAAACTTGACACATGCCCTTATAACCATATATTTACTCATTGCAGCAACAGGGGCTCTTGTCTTTCTCTTTGACAAATCAGCACTCTTCTGCCCTTTGTAACAAATGCCCCAGACTCACGTCCCAAATCCTGTAAGCTTCCTGCAGAACCACTGATTTAGTGACCAGTGAATAAGAGAGTCACTGTTACAGCTGTCCCATAAGAGCTGAGCTGATATTTGGACAGTCGCAGTGTCCTGTTGTGTTTGTTTTCTAAGAAGAGCAAAGGGAACATGTGTGGAGCTCCACGCTGGGATGGGGTTAGGGTTACAGGCTGCACCGGAGCAACAAGAACACATAAACACATGTGGTCTGCTGGACACAAACATGGGACCAGTGCAAGCAATGTGTTCAGAGTGGAATAGGTAAGGCGTTTGTACGGAAATATTATGAAGATCATTATTTAATGTTTAAAGGTGCACTAACTTTTCTATTGGTCAGCCAAAGAATGTTTTTGCTTTGCTTGGAATGTTCCACAGTACAGCATTAAGCTTATATATCTCCACAGTTCAAACCTAGCTGTAATTTGTCCTGGTGGCATCATCTGCTTGTCTTCATGGAGGTAACTTTAATGCCATATTATGAAACATTCCAAGCAAGGGAATAACATCTCCATGGAGACAAGCCGATGGTGGACCATCCACCAGTACACCCCCTTTATTGTCTGAAGTGAAAAAAGGTTTTAGCATTTAGCATGTGTGTTTGAATGACTATAATGATGAGCTGTGGTTTCTAGTTTAACAATAACTATTAACATGACCTGTTTTGAATTAATGGAGCTTTCATGGCTTTATTTTTCCCAGTCCAAACTTTACAGGCTAAGCTTTTCTGTTTTTCCAAGTATTTTGATGTATATGTAACTGTTGCTGCAGGGGTTTCATATTCTTTATCAGCCTGTAATTGAAATGGGAAAAGATCATTCTAATATTGAGCAATTCCTTTGTTTTGTTATTTGTTGGGATAATGGTCATAATTTCTGATCTGTTGAAACATTTGAAAAAAACAAAACAAAACAAAACAAAAAAAGTTCAGACAGCTTCCCCCATGCGAGGATGTAACCATTATACACACACCCCTGTAATGCAGGATTTGCCCTACTGACCTGGGGGTGCCATGTTGGTGCATAATTGCTCACGTTCAGAGGTAATGTAAAATGCACATGTTTTATGAAGACATGGAAATGCCACTAAACTTCAAAGCCTGTCTGAGGAATGCAGCCATTTAAACCACTCTGAACATGGCTCTGCATACAGCTGGACCTCACATTCACTGTCATGTGGCTGTTAGCGTGTTAGTGGGTCAGCCTTAAGTTCACACCAGAAATCCACAGCTCAAAAACATTTCCAAAGACAATATTGAGCAAGCGCTATTTCACTTGGCGAGCGCATCTGGCCTTTGTCATTAGGGGCCTTTCCCAATAAAAGTAAGTTCTCACAGACATCTTTCATCAATAACAGAAGGGGGTAGTATTTTTTGCATTTTATAAGCAAAAGCGTATAATATCCAGTTAAGTTTAATTTGGTTATAGAAAAGACTTTGTTACAGGCCTCCTCAAGTCATTGCGTTTCTCAAATCAACTTAAGTCAAGTTTCAAAATCCTATTAGTAAAAAGTAAGTTTGTTGTGAGAAAGCTAAACTAATTTTCATCTGTTGCCCTTGGACAAAGTGAAAGGATGAAAACAAATAAGCCAATTGTATGGGTGCAATGGTTAAGTTCAAAATAAAACAAAATGGCATGTACAACAAAGGTAAGTTATAATATACTTTACTGACTCCTGTGGGACATTTGTCCTTGGCATTTGACTCATTCTTTAATACTCTAGGGAACCACTGTATAGTAGGATTAGTCATATTGTGCATGGTGAGGGTGATGTGGAAACCATGTGGCCATATGTATTACCCTTAAGTAAATACTTAATGGTTTATGATCGGAAATTTCACTACTGTACCAAGGACACCTCCAGCTTAGTCCTTTATGTTTGGCCTACGTCATCAAATGAGGTTATAATACTTCCTACAACAGAAGCCATAGCCACATCTGATTGGTAAATACTTCCTGTCTCTGGGTTAGGGTTAGGTCCTGTGCTGATGGTAAATAAACTTTTCCTGTATTAGTTATCCAGAGTCCTGCCCCTTTTGCACAAATTACTTGCATGAATATTTTTATAAGACTAGATTGGAAAGTCATGGTAGTGCAGCTTTAAATTATTGCACTTTTCGATATAACCACTAGGGAGCACTCATAGCCTGCTAAAACTCCATCTATTCTCCCTTCTGCACTTGCACCCCCACTGCTGCCAAACTGTTTGCTCTGTACCCTGAGGGAGACATGCTTTTTTTTTTTCTCTTTTTAACCACGTCCAGCAGTCTCTCCATCTGAGATAATACCCGAAGTTTGTGGCCCAGATGTGAGGCACCAGCCCTGCTAAAACAACAGTCACTTTCCCCTTTACCACCAATCTCATGCTTTCTCAATCTTTACTGGGGCTAAGGCGAGTGAGAGAGCTAGGTATCAGCCAAACTTATCACATTGATAAACTAAAAAATAACAGGAAATAGATGCTTTGGGGACTAAATATGGACAAACTAAACCATTTATGTGTCATTCCAAAAGTGTACGGTCATTGTGTTGGATGTTACGACCCCCAAATGTCAAAATGCATTACGACATATGCAAGCTAGTGACACAGCCCAAACTTCTCCTTTTATTGCTCTTGACTTTTGCATGTTTTTTTTTAGGCTCTGGAAGAACTACGGTAGAGCTGATTTTACACCACATCATGCTCAATGTGGCATGTGAAATGGCTATTCAGCTTATATGTAGTGGTTAAAAAAGCTTTGTGCTGCTGACTATAACAGAGAACATAGGTTGACGCCACAGCATTACTGCAAAGACCAGCCCTTTTAAAGGAAAGCAGAGTGAATGGGATTTTCAGATTGTCCTGTCAAATAAATGGAGATCAAAGCTAACACAATGCCAACACTTAGACCGGTTCTCCTTTACATTAGCTCAAAAACGATCTAAATTTCCACAAAAAAACCCCCCAAAAAACTATAGTGTTTTAAATGGTTTTGTGTGACTTGAAGGCAGGAAGATCTGATTAAAGGGCCCATATTATGCTATTTTCTGATCTATGTTATAATGTTTTTTCCTACATATCAAACATACCTGGAACTCTGTTTTGTTTCACTCACACATGTTTCATTTACACAAACTCTGCATATTTAGGCTATGTTCTTCTCTCAAACAGAAAACCCTCTGTTCCACCTTGTGATGTCATGTAGCCAGCGTTTCATTCACATCATCGAATGATTTAGCATCGCTTTGGTATGTGATCAGCTTTATGAAATCAAACACTCTAAATGAAAAAGTTGTGACCTGATAAACAGAATAATCTTAACACCCATAATCAGAATCTTCTGGATAACCTATAATGCTGTTTTCCAAATCCAAAACGACACCTCAATATCTCCCCCAAATTACTACAAATGAAGGCAAACCAATTGAAAAAGTGTCAGAATATAAATATCTTGGGATTTTAATTGACGACTGTTTTTCCTTTAAGCCACACATTCAAAAATTGACTCATAGACTCAAATTGAAGTTGCGCTTTTATTTTCATATTAAATCTTGTTTGTCATTTGAGGCTCGTAAAAAACTTGTAAATGCCACTTTTCTGTCTGTTCTTGATTTTGGTGATGTCATTTATAAGAATGCCTCTGTTGAGTGTCTACATGCTCTTGACACTGTGTATCATGGTGCACTACGTTTTATTACGAACATGAGGTCCCTGACCCATCATTGTGTCTTGTACGCCCGTGTGGGCTGGACTTCTTTGACACTTCGTAGATTGAAACATTGGTATCTTTTTATTTATAAATGTCTTGTTGGGCTGGTGCCGTCCTATCTCCAGCAGCTCATAGAGGTGAGGAGCAGCAGCACTTACAGTCTCCGCTCTCAGGAGCTGCTCCTGCTCTCAGTGCCCAGAGCTCGCACTGAACTTGGAAAAAAGGCTTTTCGCTTTGCTGCAGCTCATTCCTGGAATGAACTCCAGAAGGAATTTAACCTGAAAGAGCTGGTGTCGTTGAACTCTTTTAAGTCACTTTTAACTGAACTTGAAACAAAACTATCAATTTGTAAATGTTTCACATAAGACTCGTTTTATGATGCTTTGGTTTGTGTGAAAATGTGAATATGTTGTGTTATTGTTTTGTGCCTGTGCTGATGCTGCCTCTTGGCCAGGACACTCTTGAAAAAGAGATTTTTAATCTCAATGAGTTTTTTTTTTTTTTTATCCTGGTTAAATAAAGGTAAAATAAAAAATGACAACTGAAAATGGAGCACAAATCCTTTCCCAGACGAGCTCCCATATATATTTAGTATTAATACAGTCAACAGCAAAGAATAAAACATTTAATTCAACCATCTTGGACTGAAACTCAAGAGACATAATTAAAGTACAAACATGCTATGTCCTTAACATATGGTAGGTGCTGATAAATATACATACAGTGGCTCATATCTGTAATAGCATCCTTTGGGGCAAACCAACAGAGAAATAATAGGTGTAAAATTAGTAGCGCCAATGTTGTGTCAGTTCAAAGGAAAAACAAAGAAAGTCACCCGGGACAAAAATATTCTGGTCACTTCAGAAGAAATTAAAGGAAAGAAGATGGATGACTAGATCACTGCAAGTTATATAAAACATATCAACAAAAACAATCACCTAAATCGACCCAGCTGAGATCAAAATGTCACTTCATGCTAGCAGGCAGATGAATTGTGGATTTATTGCTTCCCAAACTCCCAAAGCTGTGCCTGGATGAGTGGGCGAAAACCAAAGTACTGGGAAGCCTGATGGCTAAAGTCCAATCCCACACACGAGGAAGCATGATAATGTTGTGATATAGGGCCCATGGCAGCTCCTCAGTGCTGTGACCGGGATACAGAGAGCAGAGCTAATCAAGCACTAGCTCAGAGATGGAGCTGAGGGCCACACTGCCGGGACCATCTTCAACCAACTGTGTGAAGACATGCATCTGCACTGTCAGAAGCTCATGCGATGCTGTTTGTTACTGTCTGGGCCGCGCAAGTTTGTCAGACAAGAGACGTGTAACTTTCTGGAGATGGCATATCACCTGTATGATTCCATAGCAATACGAAGTTAAAACCACACACTCCATGAAGATAAATCCGTTTTATGTCATACTAAGGAATATTATTTGCCAAATCCAGATATCAGTCTGGTCCCCACCTGGTCATCCATCATGTTTCAAGTCCAAACATGATCGTGCAATCAGATCTGTTTTTTCAGTGACGCATGTGAAACGAAGGAGCTCTTTGGTCACATATCATTTACAAATAAAATCAAATTTATCTCACCTCAGATTAACAGTTTTGTGCTTCACTCATGTTTTTCAGTCCCTTCTGATATTTTTTTCCTTTATTTTTTCCTATACAGACAGACAATGCACGTTCCTGATTGGCTAATCTGACCAGACTCACATAAGTTTGGTAAAAATAAATAAAGTATTGAAGAAGTGTGTATTCTGAATTCCCGACAAGAATATTATAGCCAAAGGACCAAAATGTCCATAAAAACCAACAGAAAGAGCCCCACCTCAAGTATGTAAGTCAATCCAGTTTGAATCGAGTCTGTGGAGATGCAAGCCCACTCACAATGAGGAAGCATGTTTTTCAGTGCAATAAAAACATGATCTTATTTTACTCTATTTTTGGGTAGGCTTTGTTTTTACGTTTTGGTTGGATGACAAATTTACTTCTCATCTACTGGAAACTAATAAATAAATTGTGATATGAACCATAGTCCAACATCTAAATGACCTTTAAATTGTACTGTACTGAACTATCGAAACTCTGATTCTTTGCAGCCAGACGATGCCCTAAACCTTTCTCCCAAAATGTGTGTTTTTTCAGGGTGTAGAGGGCTGTCTGTAAGTGTACACCTCCAGAATGAAAAAGGACTTCCTGCCTCAGAGGTGGGGTTCACATCGGGGGGCTACCTCTGTCCTCTGCCTCTTTACTGTTCTTACAACTGCTCAGCAAAACTAGAACTACAGGCTTTGAAAACATAACAGCCTTATCAAACTCTGAAATCGCTCATTACAGAGATACTTTATGAGTGTATACATCATTTTAATCGCAGTGAGTACAAGAGAAACACCGCAATTCATTTTACGTAAACAGAGAGGAGGGGCTGCACAGAGAGCACATTCTGATGATTGAGAAAGAGATCAGAGTTTGGTTAAAGGAATTATAAAGCAATGAACTATTCACCATGTTTCCAGGAAAGTGGTTTAGCACTGTTTTACAAAGGAAATACTGATGTTTGTTCTTTTGACACGTAATCAAAACATATATGATTTAAAATATAATATAATAGTGATGCTTAATAACTACATTGTTTTGTGTAATTCCTATTAAATCAACGCAAACCACTGAGCATCAGAAGACTGCTGTGGAGCTCAACAGTGACCACCCACCCCCCGGTTCTGCAGCTCATTTTCTCATTCATTTTTCCCACAGACCTTCCCAAAAAGAAATATTATTAATATTAGAAGTTCGAAAACTTTCTCAGGGTTAATCTGTTATGTGGAAACCAATGATTACAAGCCCTATAATGTTATTTAACATCTGTTTGTGAAACTTTATAAACCACTAAGTTATTAAAACATTTAACAGAATCTTACGTTTTAAATGTGTTTTTGGACTTAAAACAACCTTGTTACACAATGTCTTTGAACTCTTAATATTTGAATTTTTCGAAAAATCTATGGGCAAAATGAATGACTCTAAATATTTTTTTGAATATAGACGCAAAATCACAATATTGAGTATATCGTTTCAACAAAATAAAAAAAGCAGCAAAATGATCTAACTGGAAGAAAAAAAAACTTGCACTTTAAAAAATGGGTATTCATATTTCTGTAGTTTTGTGGTTAATTTGACATCAATTTACATTTGTGCTTCTCCATGTTATTAATACAGATTGAATAGAATTGAACCTCAACCAAAACATATTATTTATAGATTTATAATTAAGAAATACTTATGACCGCTGAATAGACTAACTAAACTTAAAGAAAAGATGGGGTGGTTTAATTATTGAACAAGAGAAAGTTGACTTCTAAAACACCAGTCATGTTCAGAGACAGAGGACAGATAGAGGAGGAGGAGAGGGTGGTGCTCCTGATGAAAAGTTGCGATTAACCTTTGAACCCGGGCCTGTGTTGTGTACGTACATGAGACAGAGAGAGGGGCCGAGTGCAGAGTGATGGGCGAGATACAGGCTCAACGGGGAGACGCATGGAGATAGTGGTGACACTACTCAGATACTTCGATTAGACTAAACTGTGTACTAGTCTGTGTACAGGAGTTCGTGTGTAGGCATAAAAATCCAATCATCAATGAATAGATCAACTTCACTATTGTATGTCTTAATGGGGTTTGTGGTTTCATGTAGTGGACTAAAGAGTTTGTTTTGCTCCAGTATATTATAAAAGGGGTTCTTGGTGACAGAATCAGACCACTGTGTGCTGCCTGCTTCAGATTATAAAGAATTTTTCTTTTTCTGATCACCAACTCGGAAGTACACAGCTGGTGCACTGTTGGCAAGCTAGTTGTTGTTAGCAGAGCTGTTACCCTGAAATTTTGCTTTGCGTCCCTGAAAGTTGCAAACTTAAAAAGTAATTGTGGTGAACGAAAAGGATGCTTGTCATATGAAATGTGTGAAATGTGTTTAAAGGTCCAATATTACACAAAATTGTTTCATTCACACATGTTTGAGTAAACCAGATTTATTAATTTGTCTACATCTCCAGAGCTCAAAATGTCCTGTTCCCCCTTGTGATGTCATGAGTGTAACAGAGATTGGCAAATCTAGGGCTGAAATAATCCAAATTAATCTAGTGAATGTGTATGGAGTTTAAAAGGGCACTTTCTGTATTGCGGAGTATTTTCTGTTTGAGAGAAGAACTAAACCCTAAATATGCAGGGTCTGTGTGTTGAAAATGTGTGAATGAAACAAAACACAACTCCAGGTATGTTTATCATGAGGAAACAGCAACAATATAACATATGGGCCCTTTAATAATATATTCAGTACAATAACCCCATTTGCTGAAGCACGTAAACAACAGATCGCACAATATAAGATGTGTGGGAACACTGGAACACAACACTGTCCTTCATATGTAGCATCCAATCAGTTGTGTATTTGCATGAACAAGTCCATGCATGGCTGTTTGTTGACTCTACAAAGCCATTACTGCATGTTCGGACTAGGGAGGGAGAGAGACACACAGAACGAGAGAGAGCGAGACAGTGAGAGAGTGTTGTGGGCTACATTTGATACCTGAAAGCCAAATAAACAAGTCAATGCAACCACATCTGAACCCAGGGCAATGAACGCCACTGATACCCGATACGCTGCTTATGTTTACAAGCTCATCCATCAGCGCACCACAAGCCAGACATGCAGATAGCCAGATAGCTTAAGTTTAACAACAAAAATCCTATAACAAATCGTTACATTTGTGTTGAAAAATTAGGTGTGAAAAACGCCAAAAGAGCTTAAAAGAATTTTGTTGATGTCGACTCCGATCCCAATTTATAACAGGATTGTGGAAAGAATTCAGTAGCATTTTGAGATATAGAACAAAGACATGAACTTTCACTGATTCTTTACCATTGTGAATTGAGTTTAATGGAAACACTGAAACAGAATGAACTCCTTAGATCATCACAAATCATGGAATTTACATTGAGACTAATGTTAAACCAATTTAGATTTTAAGATGCTAAATAACAAACTTAGTGTTTTTAGCGTATTCTGACAGTACAGAGTGTTACATGTATTTACCAGTAGTGACCCCTTATTGGGTTCCCAGGCTCTTTTATTTTTTGCCTTTTTAATGTTGTTTTAGCTAATGTATCTCTATGACATGTTGCACTGTTGCTATAAAAATGGCAGATTTTGTCAATAATTGTCACTTTTAAACGCTTGATCCTCAGCTCTATATCATCATTGCGAAACAGAATGGCTGTGTATTTTGTTTTTTCACATCTTTGGCTTTTTTTGTATTCAAGCAAATCAATACACTCTATTCCTTTTCCTTTTCTGTGTAGTTTTTGTTCAAGACTTTTGCACAGTCCGCTATTGTAAAACTACAGTCATTACTGCATAAAAAGTGTGGATTTTGAAGTGTGGAACATCTTGTTTTGAACCATATCGAGGTCTGGGCTGGTCACAGGGCTGTGAAGGGCAAAAGTGGGGTGGGACTCAACAGAACAGCGCAGATTGAAGCCACATGTTTGAGGCTGGGCTCACGGATTGATTGATTAATATGGAATGTATTTTTTTGGCACTAAAAGCAGCCCAGAAAAACGCAGTGCACACGACAATATTTTCAAAAGTAAAGCCGGAGTTTAGCCTTCCTCTTTCTTTTAGACATTTAAATCCACTCATGCACTGACTCATCTGCTCACTGCGAAACCTGTTGAGAGCTGTGACTCAGGTTTTCAGTACAAAAGACAGATGAGGTGTCACGTGAAGCTCACCAAGGACATGCACGAAGAGAGTTTAAAAATATACATTTGAAAGATTCAAAAAACAGTGAAACTCATTTGAGAAGTGACTTTAACCCGAGGATCCTCCACGACCACAGAGACACATGGCAAGATGAGGTGCTGATGCAGTATAGTTTTATGGACTCGTGAGGAAGGGAAGGTCAAGTCATTTCCAGTCTTAAAATAAAATCTAATCGTTTTTCATACAGTATTATTCATAAGTCAGCACATCCAGATTCAGATGGTTATTTCAAGTGTGAGGTTTCTAGTAGTTTGGTAAAAGACAAAAGACTTTTCCCTTTTCCCTGTCTCACAAAAATTATGTCAAAAAGCCAAAATGTATCCAGTTATTCATTAAGATCTACCAGTAATATGATCTCTATCCTATTACTGATGTGAATGCTAACTTGCTACAACCTCATAAACCAACCAACAAAATATCTATCTATCCCATTCCTTACCTGGCCAGCCAAAACCCCACGCTTTGACAAAAATTAACAAAGACATGGATATGGAGTGGTATCTTGTCTCTCTGATTTCAGATAGGTGGAGTTGACAGGTGAATTAACTAATTACAGAGACGCAAGGTCAGTTAGTGTCAAAACAAACATATCGGCTTACATGTAAAAAAAAATAAAATAACAGTGCACTAAAACAGTATGAACTTCTGTAACTCTAGTGCTAAAAAAGTTATATATTTTGCTCTGAATGATATGAGAGTTTACAAGATAAGATTTGTTTATTGGTGTGTTTCACAACTTTCAGAAACGGAGCAGTTAAGTCACGGCGTGGACAACTAGCATGCTAACAGTGTACTTCCTGGTTCTCAAGTCATACGGCACAACAGCTACGTTAGAACTGTGATCACTGGCACTGTATTGCAGTAACAGAGATCACAGAGAGGTGTGGGTCATCATAGAGCTAGTCGGGTGGTAAGATAAAGAGCACACAGGGGAAGAGCCCCATCACAGGAAGCTCCTCATGCATCAGTCAGATCTGTATAATCACCACTTCACTTCCTTTTCCAGTCCCTAGTGTTGGACCAGATCACTGCACCCGGCACACTAAAGTAAAGTCAATTATACGTCCTTATTCAGGAGCAGGTACGAGCCCTACACTAACATCCCCGGACAGGCTTATGGGTCCACATCAAAGACGACTGCAGGGTGGATGAGAACAGAGCAAAACTGACCACTGGCACACTTGATACTGTGACCCACCCCCATACATTACAATGACAACAATCCCTAACTTAATACAACTACAACTGTCACCATCACAAAAAGATGTAAAACTATATGATATTAGAACATTTGTGTCAATCTTATCACGCTTTTCTACTCACCACATTCACTAGTTGGGGCAAACTCATTTAAAGCAGCATGTCTGTCACTCCAACCATTGTGGAATCACACTACCTGCAAGATATGTAAAGTGTCTTGCCCAACGACACAATAAAATCATGCAAGGGTTTTAGAGGGGATCACATGTGTAATTGTTCATAGGTCTTTCCCTAAAGTATTCAGATAGCAACAGAGGTCAAATTTGTTTATAGTTTCATAAATGGTAAATGGTCACATTTTTATTCATTTCATCCATTCACAGACACATTCATACGATGTACTCAAACACTGGGGGCGTGTCTTGCCCAAGGACACAACAACAGCATTCATCTGGAGGAGCTAGAATCGCACCGCCAACCAAACACTTGCCCCAGTTTCATAGTTTGCAGCATTTAGATATAGTAAAAAGATTGTTTTTTTAAATTATTATTTAGCTGTTTTTAAGGGCCTTTATATTTTGATGTTAATCTGTTTTACTTTTCTTGCCAAATTTCAAATCCATTCATTTTTTATTAAGTACTACCACAGTAAATATAGCATGTTTTTTGTGCTAAATACTGTATCCATTTAAAGTACTAAGAATGGAGATGTGAGAAGGTCCTGCTTTTATAAATCGGTTACAATAACACAAATAAGACAGTGTTGTGCTTCGTGCTTGCATACTAACTTTACACAGTGGCCCCCTATAGAAGCAACACACAAACTTGTTAATCCCACCATTCAAAACACACAGGGCTAATCCGCTCCCACGCATCGCACTGCAAGGGGGGCTGCTGTTGTCACGGATGGGCCAGGAACTAGACTGTGTATCAAAGCGTTTAGACTAACAAGAGATGCTAGTTTTAGATTTATTTTGATCCAAGGGTACAGCGGAAAAGAGGAGTCGTTATCCTTTTAGTGTGTACTGAAGATCTGGATGGTGCAGTGATGGAGGCCTTCCACAGGGGCCACACCTGACAGACAGATGTGCAGATGGTGAATATGAAAACTGGCTATAAAGTGCACTGTTACTCCAAGAACATAACGGCATGAAATAACACCAAGTGAAGTAATTAGGGGTATTAAGCAACAACTTTGTAGCAGGTTTTAGCGTAATCAATCTAAATCCTTAGTTTTAATAATGCCAAATGTCACTAAAGGCACGTATTTACTACAACATATGAACAAATTGGGTCGGTCAATGCAACATTTTTTAGAGAAAAAGACAATCTTAGAAACAATGATCATGTGGTACAATGTGAAAAAGTTCTTATAACATCGTGTCTGATACATAGTTATAATCTATGACACCTGTGAATCATTGTTATTTGGACATTTTAAAACCCAATATTCATTTAAAAGGACAAGTAAGTAAGTACAGAGCAGTGGGCGTATACTGGTGGTGGTGAAAATGAAGGTTGATCATTGCAATGATGTCTTGAGTACAGAAGTATAAAGATTACTCAAACATACATGAATCACCCTAAATACAACTTTGAGAGAAGGGGACTATAGCCTGGTTTTGCAAAACAGATCTGCTTTGACTTCTACTAAGGAAATTAGCATGCAGAATTTATTCATTTGACTTTTTGGGTGCCATATTTAGGAATTGGAAGTAAGTAACTGGAAGCAAGAAACAATTACTCAAAGCTAAAATAAATAAAATATTAATGCAAGTGACTTTTTTGTAGATAATAAACAAGGTCATGCCCAAAACACAGTAGGTTTGTTTTCATAAATAGCAGTTGAAGATAAGGGCATCTGACTTGCTGCCCACGTGAGATTTCTCAGCAGCTTTGTTTATGTATGTTAGATGATTGCTTTTGGTCAATGATAACAAGCCAGTGTTAAAATCTTGTGCACAACTGAAGGCCTCATCTGTTACTTAGAAATATTTTCACAATGAACAAGCACCGACAAGGTCTAAGAAAAGCAGAACAGGAAAAGAGAAAATGAAAAGCATACATCCTGGAAATAACACATTTTGTACAGTGCATATTCAGTCCATCCAGTGCGGTGCAGTGAAGGAAATTAAAGCTAAATTTAGGCTTAAATATGGAGTCTGTATGTTTGAGTTCATACAGAGGGGTTATGTTGGATGGAATGTTGAACAGGATTGAATTCAAGCTCAGATATTAAGGATATCATCCTTGTAAAATTAAGATATTTAAGGCTGGAATGAATATAACATTTTGGATATTGTCTATAATGTTATTTGGAATATACTATAATTACTACACTATAACTAGAAATACCTCCTGTGGGCTCACCACCTGCAGAGGGGTTCATAGGGGTCTGGGTCTGGTGCACAGAGTAATGGGCAGCGTGCTGCCCCCGCGACCCAGCCGGATTAAGCGGGAGAAGATGGATGGATGGATGGATAACTAGAAATATAATATCGAATGTAAGCAAAGCAAGATGCAGTATTTTTGGTGAAAGAATACAAGCCTAAGTATACACAATGGACTTATTTTGACCACAAGAGCTGCTTATACAAGATACCTGTACAGGGGTAAGACAAATGTTGCTTAAATACATGGAAATACATTGAGCACAGGACCTTTAATTAAATAACAACGTAAAAATTAATGATGCTGATGATTCTATGTGCAGTTTAATATGTTTATTTTCTGGAAACTACATTTACCCTACTGTCAGAGTACCAGCCCTCTTGCCAGACTCCCGTTATCTCTGTCTATGGATGACCACGATAACAACAGCGGCAGTCCACTCCCGGCAAAACCTCTCTCACTCTGGTTAAAACTCCATGCCCACGGCGAAGCTACAAACGCCCCATTCATCCCCACTTCTCCATCTCCAGACCGACACAGGCTACCTGCACCCAAGAGGGGAGTGGGCAGAGGCGATAGCGGCTAGTTCGGACACAGAGCAGAGAGCAGCATCAAAGGAGACTGGAGAGAGGACAGATAAGATGGATGAGGCAGAGGCAGACAGAAAATGTGATGGGGAATTGGCTCTTCTGATATCAGGATTTAAATGATATGAGTCAATGTCTGGACTTGACGAGATAGGCAGGCAGCTCTGCACGAAGACCTGTCCTGATGGATAAACGAACAGAGATGAACTAAAAGAATGAGGAATAATAGCGTGAAAATGGTGTAAATAGGACAGTACATAAAACAATAACTAATGTATTTTCATGCTAGAGCCGCACTTCAAGAACAACGGTATTACAGAAAGTGTGCCAAAAATATAATACTGATTAAGGACACACTATGACTATGACATCAAAGCTTAATTTGTTTTGATTTGTAACCAAATGCACTATGTTACTTTTCTGATCTGCTAGCAGCTTGTCTCCATGGAAATGTCATTGATTTTTCATAGCATTAAACCTATATATCTTGCATTTATTCATTTACAGGTCATAGCACAGCTCAAAAGTAACTTCAAAAACATGAATATCTGTTGTGAGCAAAAGTACCTCTCAACAGATCTGAACTATAGCTAAACATCCCCTGCTTGTCTCCATGAAGACAGGGATGTTTAATGCCATACTGTGGAACATTCCAGGCATAGCAATAACATTTCCATGGAGAAGCAGGTGACAGACCCTCCACCACAAAAAATTAGAAAGCGCAACCCTTGTACCAATCATAATATTTCTTATCAAAAGCCCTCATACAGTGAAACCCAAACAAACTTAGAAACTGTTGTTTGTGGCATGTTAAACCGTACCAGCCACTAGAACCTCCTCATTTGTGTGTATCCGAATACAAGCCAAACCCAGCCACGCTAAGAATAGTGGTTTTACAGTCTACCCTCATTGAATGCAACTCCCATCTTAAAATCACAGATACTTTCCACATTTTACACACTATATCCATCCATGTGCATATATTATAGGTTTTGGCAAATGTAAGTATAAGTACATTCTCAAAATAACCCATGAAACCACAAAAATACAAGCTTATAGAAAGTAGCCAATACAGTATTTATGGCCATCACAAAGACTGTGGCAAGTGCTGACCAGAATCTATCCTTGAGGACCTTAAGTAACCCAAAACCTCTATTTTCCCTTCAGGCAGCTCTTTATGCATACTACAGTTACAGTATACGTGGAGTCAGCACTATTTTATATGATTTGATGGTGTGCACTGACCTTTTTTTATTGCTGATTATGTCCAAAATTGGGTATAGCAAAAAATACTTCAATCCTGTAAGATTTAATGTATTGTTTTATGCTTATTTTTGGCCTACTTAAAAGCAATATGTAAGTCTGTCCTTTGTTACATTATCTATTTTTTTTTTACAACTACTACTTCTATTACTATTACTACAAATATGCCACTGCACAAATACGACAAAACCCATACCTTGCACACCGTACTCCTTATATACTCTTTATCTATTATCTCCATTATTTATACTAAAGTAAAGTTATTAAATACTCAGAAAATGGTAAATAAAGGTCCTCTTCCTCGGCATAGAACCCATTTCCTGGCTGTCTGGTTGTTTTTGTAATGTTCCCCAGATATAAAAGGCTTTAATCACAGTCTACTTATGGGAAAGTTTATTTAAGTTTTGTTTGAACGCAAGCTAAGAGAAATAATTTCAACTGTAAGCCTGGATCAAAATTAAATCACTTGTAAGATCACAAAGCCAGCATCCACCAAGAAACCTAAATGTGATGTTTCTCTGCCAAAGCTTTCTCATATTCGGCCTAACTCAATTTCTCTAACTGAATTATGCATTTACACTAAAACTATGGTACGAGACTGACACATGTACATGCCTTTGTGTGCAAGACCTGCAAGCAAAACCACAGCTGAACCAGTGCTTCTATTCACGCTTGTAGTGATTCTCAAGGGCAAATATAATACATAAAATCAAAACCACGTATGATTCAGAAATGATTGAGTCTGTCTAAACAAAGATAGACAGACTTTTATGTATCCACATGTGAAGTTCTTTTCATTATGGACATGGACTGATGACAGAGAAAGCAATAAAGTTCAATATCAATCAATATAAAAATATTATATACTGTAAATAATGAAATCAAATAAAAAAAATACAATAGCTTTGGCTGTCAATCAGCTAGCCGTAACTATGCACAGACTACAGGACTTCTTAAGGTCCATATCAGGGGTGTCAAACTGGAGCAAGGGTTGAAGTTATAAGATAGTGATATAAGAGAAGTGTTGGGCGGGGGCTGCATATTATAACATATTATCTTTTACCACCAAACAATCCTGCAGCCTCAAATAAAATAAACTTGAATGCAATGTGTAGTCTGATACATTTAATAAGGACTGCATGATATGAGATAAAGATATTGTATTGATAACAATATGTTGAATTGAGAATTACATTGCAATATTAAATTATTTTGGCACAATAAGTTAAGCAAAATTAAAATTTATACCAAGACCAAACTGGGTTAAAGGAGTACACAATAAGGAAATTGTGAATAAAATCTGCCATTTTTCATCTACTTTAAAAAAACTCGAGAACTTTGTATTGTATTTTTGTTATTATTTTCAGTATCAATATGTTTAAGATCTATTGTTCAGCCGTACCTCTCTGTCTCTCTCTCTGTAAAAGTAAACATTATATTTGAGGCTATAAATCATAGTTTAGAGGGGAGAAGACAAACATTCACATTTTAATCTTTTGATTTCTTTTATCATGTATTATATTTTTTGTACATTCACTTTATCCATTTCTGCATAAACAGAAAACCTCTGCAGTATGCTATGTGGCTGCTATGTGGAGGTGCTTTAGAGCCACTGACGCCTGGACCTCCTCCTCTGCTCCTCCACTATGGTCGCTCCTTTTGGACGGCTGGATCGCTGTGCTCTTTCACTTTCACAATGAAACTTCAGGAGACGCAGCTCCTCTTGTGCTGAGAAGAGTTCAGAAGACAGCTCCTGCACCTTCCTTGAGTTTTTCATTTTCTTTGTTGGTTAGATCTCCACCAACATCAATACAAGTGGTTTGAGCATCTCTCATCATCATCATCTTCATCTTCTCATGGGCTTTACTGGTGTTGGCCAGCTCTTGTTTGAGATGATTGTTATACAAATATCTTATCTCCTTGTACGCACTAACATGGTTTTCCAGCTCTTTTTCTTTCTTCAGGAGAGTAGCTTTGAGCTCTTTAAACTCTTTTTCGTTTGCCTTTTCCATGATTTTTTTGAGCTGTTAAGCTTGTTTTAGTTGCATATTTTTCAGTACTTTAGAATTATACAAGTACCGGAGCCCCTTATGTGTGTTAACTTGATCTTGTAGTTGTTTGTCCCTCTCCTGAAGAGTATCAGTGAGTTTTTGCAGCTCCAACTTTTTTTCCTTTGCCTTTTCCATGACTTCTTTGGAGCTGGCAACCTCTTGTTTCAGTTGCTTATTTTCCTGTACTGTATAATCATACAGGTACCGGAGCTCCTTATGTGCGGTAAGTAGGTCTTGGAGTTCTTTGTCCTTCTTCTGAAGAGTAGCGGTGAACTCCAAGGCCTTTTCTTAGTCCATCTTCTCCTCAGTCTTAATCTTGCAGTCCAAAACAAAGCTTCTTTGGACCTGATCTGCAAGCTCGGCCCTTGTCTGCTCCAACTCTTCGTGCAGCGCCCTGACCAGAGTGCTGTCCTCCAGGGGAAGTTCCTGGACCAGACTTCTTTCCTCAGGGTTTAAGGAGTCCTGGATGTTGGGAGACACCAGTTGGGTCTCCTTTGGCCCTTGAACGCCCCCTTTTGGTGTGGGGTAGAGCAGAGCCTCCAGGTCGAAGTCCTCATCGTACACCAGGCTTTGATGAGAAAGTAGTGGAGCTCTCCATGTTTGTGTGCATATTCACCACTGTCCTGAGAAGTTATGAGCCAAAAGTGTTCTCTAGAGAACAGAACATAGGCACAATTTACATATAAAATGTGCCGTCATCTCAATGGTGATAAAGAACTCTATCATCTCCGTGGTGATCAAGGAATCTTGATTTTGATCTATGGGTTTGCAAAATGATTAGCAATGTTAGAAATGAACTATTCAACTAACTATTAATAAAATAATACTATTATATTATTGATTTAACACAAAATATACATCACTATCCATCTGTTAGGGTAAGGGTTAGGTCAGCATTTATGATCATCTATATTCATGTGTGTTGGAAATATGTGAGTTGTATGTGCGTACAGTACACATATTACTATATTATTGTTTATATAATGCAAGACAGAGGCCTCCATGCGGTTAAGAAAATAATAGTCAATAGTTAATAAAAGTAATATTCATGATTTATTACAGGCTTTTAAGCAGTATTCTAAATCTAAATCTAAAGTGTCTCTGTGTTGTTTTCAGTTCAGACATATTTTCAGCCAGAGCACCAGGGTCAATCTTTAGTTCTACAAAGACATTTTGGAAACAAACCATCAACCTTTACTGTACATGTGAGGCAGAATACAGTGCCGTGGTAAACTACTTTTCTCCACATCTACTGTAGCATTAGCTCAGGCTTTGACAGTCACTCTCGCCTGTTTCTGAAGCTTCTGTTCTCACAATCCATGTGTTTTGTATCTGTTTCTTGGTTGGAGTAAGTTTGAAAGTCTGTGTAGAAGCGCTGTGTGTCCCTCTCTCTCTGTCCTGCTTTTGGTTCTCTGTCGCTACTGCATCGGCAACAGAGAAGGGGCTGAATTGGCGCTACAGGCAACAATGCATTATGGGAACTGAAGTTGAAATTGTCTTAAGCATTTTATCAGCGGACCACTATTAATATAAATTAGAAATTGTGTTGCGGGCCAGGTCTAAACCATGCCAAATCCAAGAAATAATACTTTGAACAAGGCTCTAGCTTAATACACATTCTTTACATCCTACCAGGACTAAATCAGTACTAAATCAAAATTAAACCCTAGTCTTAGTTATTCTGCCCACTATAAAAGGCGTATGTACCACCCCTACTCCCCTACACCAGAGTTTGAGAAACAATGTCCATCCTAAAATTCTGACTTTAACTTTAAGGGCCTGTGTCTGGTCAGTGAGGAGGTCAAAGGAGTGGGTGGAGCTTCCAGATAAGACTATCTCTGAACATGTCCATCTCACTTCAGAAGACACTAATAGACAAAGAAGAAAGTGACCAGACATAGAGCCCTGAGAGACACTCCTTTAGTGTCCCATATCGGACTCCATCTTGGTTTGGCTCGGACCGCAGTCGTCTATAGGGACCCAGCGATAACAAAGAACATTACCTCCTTGAGATTTATGGTAGGCAAAGTCACTGGTGGTGCGATATACGGACAAGCAATAAACAAAGTTAACTTACGGAAGACAAAAGAGAAAAAAGGAGGATATGTGAGTAGGATGAGAAGGTTGTGGAGAGAGGAGGTGGTGCAGGGGAGGCAGGGGGCGGTCCCATTGACTCAGGCCTTGATTAACACCAGGCGTTCTGACAGGAAATGACCCGGCCAGTTCGGAGCGCTGGGAGAGCTTCCATCTGGTGTCGGAGGCCGTGGAGGAATTCTGGTCCACCCGAAGGACGCACCAGTTTGGATGGAGCGAGCAGAGAGTGATTCAGAGTTATATTATTCCCTGCACATGACAAAGTATGAAGCATTAACGGCCGTGTCATTGTGTAAGAAATCATTGGGGCGTTCTTAAAGGCACAGTAGGCTCAGCCTGTGTAAACCTGAAACCTATGAAGGTGACCGATATTGACAAAAATTAATCTCTTGATTTTTGATATATAGAAGAAATATTACTTTAAACCCTATGTTTTCTCTATTTTTACTTTAAAATGGCTCCTGCATTTACAGTAGTTTTTTAAAAAAGCAATATACTCAACATTTACATTTTACATATCTTCAGAACAACATGATGTACATTTTAACAAATGTCCTTTATCTGTAACTTCTTCACCAATATACCAATAATTACAGCTAGCCCTAAAGTTCAAGTATAAAAACATAAAATATGCAAACTGAAATCTTTGAATCCACAGCAACAGTAGTACCCAAGCTAAGTTTTAATAATTATTGGAGTTATAATAATTATTTTTGATTTTCCTCAGTACAACATATTATTCTCCTCTTACTTCAGAATTGATTATTGTCTCTAGGATGAGAGACAGACTATATTTCAACTCAAAATCTACTTCTCATGACAATACATGAACTAAAATAAAAAAAGAATGATGTGCCAGAAAAAAAGGGGCAAGTAAAATCCATATGCTGAACATACAGAAACATCCATATAGCATAACTACATATATAGGCTCTCCAAACCCTTGAGGAGAAAGGGGGATCCTGAGCTGCAGACTGGAGGAAGTTTCACGCAGAGAAGAAGGGGAGAGAGAGGGAGGAGAGGGGACAGTTTGGGGAGGAAAGCGGGTACATTAGGACAACTCATCTTTCACTGCTGACTGGAATCCTAAACGTAAACAAGACTTTCCGTATTCACTGATAGAACACAGATTTCGGTAAAACACAAAATCTTCAACTTTTTATCAACTGAAGCATGTGGAAAGCAATAAAAGTAATGAACAGTTTGCAGTTTGTGACATTATTTTAGACACTTTGTATGTCAGATTATTCAAAAATATAAATCTGAAACATTAAACAGTTACACACATTTGCATAACTTGATGGTACTATATGGGTGACAATTTTTCTTTTCTACTAAAATCAAGGCTTCTTGGCAAATATACTGTTCATCACAGCCTGGCACAAATGTTATCTATCTGATTTAAATGACAGGTATTTTGCTGCTCAAAACTAACTTGAAAAACATGCAGTCTCATAGTGAGGGGACTCGCCACAGATCTAATTTGTCACCTGGCCCGTTGGTGTCTCATTTGCTTGTCTCCATGAAGATAGACAACTTTAATACCATTCTGTGGAACATTCCAGGCAAAGCAAAGCAAGATTTCCAAGATAAAAACAACAAAGTTAAATAGTACACCTTTAAACAAAGCATTTGTTTATTTGATTTTATGTTCAACTAACTAAATATTTAGATGTAACAAAAATAAAATACTGTCAACATTTCATGAGCGTAACAGTATTTTATTTCTTAAGTTTTAAGTATTTAAGTATTTGTATTAAGTTAAATAAGTTCTTGCCTATTCCACCCATGCCTTGTTTATGAGATGGGACATATGTCAGAATAGCTTCTCTTGTCTATGCACATCATGTAAACTTAACTGCTGCCTGGATGTCTTCAAAAGGAAAAACACAGATAAATAGACGTTTTCCCAGAGGAGTCGCAGACCAAGAGCGTCCTATCAGAGGGGCGGTGTGCAGCGGGGCCCCCAGACTGACCCTCACCACAGCGTGTGCAGGGGCCAAGGGTCCACTGTCCCCGGTCTGGTCCCCTGTGAGATGGGCTGAATGTCTGTTTTTAAGTCCAAGTTTGAGAGTCCGTGAGGGATAGTGATAGTATCCTTTTTCATCGCACAAGTCTACCTCCCAGTGGAATTATAAGTGCTTACAGGTCTTTTATGATGTGCATTTCCTGTCATAAATAAGAAGTAGAGGAAATCTCTGGTGAGTCCCAACACACGTCTACAAAGAAAACAGAGGTGTCAACTTCAGTCAGACAGAGCCCCGCACCACTGCACAACAACACTGCTGATGCTGGAGCTTGCATCTGACAGGGCACTAGGATATAAATATGGTTCTCATTTGAATGTTTTATCTGACATCATGCTGATATGTCAAATTTGTCTAACTTTCTTGCTTCACTACAGCCTGTGACCTGTCTTCTAGTGTGCATTGGTGAATAAATTTTAAACTGGGCTGATAGCGTTTTCGGATGCAACCTTGTATATACTTGTATTGATTTATTCATTCGCACTACACTAATAGACCTAATTAAAACCAGAATCAAATTGCAAAACAGCTAATTAACATTTTGTAATATTCTTAAAAAAAAAAAAAAAAAAAAGACACAATTAAACCACTCAGTATTAGGACCAATTAAAATAATGATATATTTTGATAACATTCCTGTGATTCTAAGATTAGACCCATACTGACCCAACCATACTGTTCAGTGTATGTTTATTTCCAAGTGGAGTCTCAGCTGAGCAGTGTGCGACTGTGGGCAATTAGCCAAATCAGCTGGAGATAAAAGTGAAGGCTGCAGTCGCTCTGTCGCCAAGGGCTCTTCTGTGGGGGACATCATAATTACTAATATACTGTCTCATCTCACTTATACTTTATCTATTTACTATGGGGGACGTCAACGTAAATGTTTGTCATTCCACAAAAATACTTAAAAGTGGCAGAGCGTTCCATTTGATTAATCTTGTAAAACAACAAAGGAAGAGTCTTAGCGTGTCTTTGCATATATCTACGGTGAATTAACATAAAATGTAAATGTGGCATAAATTACCCTGGAAGCTGGCATCTAGCTGGTAGCCTCTTGTCTCAGAATCATATATATGCAGAATTTCAACTTTTCTTAAAAAACATAATGCACAGACTAACACTAGTGTGCGAACTACAAATACACTAGTCTTATGTTACATGCACAGTGAATGTGCATTTTCACCATAAACCCAAAACATGTGCTTCTGTCCGTGCACGCCTCTGTACTCTGTACTGTTATTCCCATGCGCACATGTGTGATGAGGTGACGTCTCTATTTGTGGGGAGGAGGGCTGGGGCAGGGTTAGTGGAGCGAGGAGGGACAGTAGCTCCTGGCCTCTGTGTGGGGTCTGTGGGTGGGCGCTCGGGCCTGTCCTGCAGCAGCCCGCACTGGCACCAGGGGTCTAATGAGTCAGGGTTAATTAAACCTAAAGCCTCATGTCAGCAGCTCATCTGAGTCAGACTGACAGAAACATGCTGAAGGCTGCAGTGGGCCCCAGGGAAGGGGGGAAGTTTATATAATGTACCAATATTTTTAAAGGCGCTGTACTTTCTGTACAGAACTAGTTCATTTTAAATGGTTTCCAGCGGTCCAAACGTATTCCTCATTTTCCTAACACATTCCTAGCATCCTAATTATTCATAAAGAGTGATAAGAGTTTTTCTCAACTTTCAGAGACTAAAGTGGAGTTTTGCAGTCAAGGCAAAGCTATAAACAACTAGCACGCTAACAGTACACTTCTCGATTCCTGCACAAAAATGTTCTACAATTAGATGCTGATAGCACACAGCATTCTCATGACTTTACAATATATCTGTTGTGGGTAAAACTATATTTGCTCAAATGAATGGAAAAACTGGACACTTTAAGTAACGAGATGATTTACTAGAATGAGCCTAAATGAGTAAACCATGCCTAGGAACCAACCCAGATAAAAAAAAAAAAAAAAAAGTATTATTTAACAAGGGCAAAACCAAAAGTAAACCATGCCTGTGCTGAGCCAAGACTGAGCCAGTACTAATCAGTTCTACACTTAAATTAGGTCCTAAATACCTCCATTAAACTAATAGTAAATCTAAAAGTAAATAAATAATAGCCCAAAAGAAAACTCCATATACCAACAGGATCAGTATGACAACCACTGCCCTAAGCCTTATGCTCTCAGCCACAAGAGCGCTCAAGAAACCAAGAAGTGGAAGAGGAAGTAAAAAAAAAAGTTTGTAATTAAAAATAATTTGAACTAATTTCATAAGTGCAGACTACCCAGGGAAATTTGTTTAATCAGGCGCGATAATTAGAACAACTTAGAGTCCACTTCCCCTCTCCAGAACCACTGCGTAGGCTGGTGGTGGAGAGGGGCCACAGGCAAGAGATGGAGACATGGAAAAGAAAGTCAAGAAAAACAAAGAAAAGAAAAAAGTAACAGACTGTAAGTTGGTGGCCTGAGCTGAGTGCGCACCCTTTCATGTCCCGGGATAGGCCTGCGTTGCCGTGCCAACCCAAACAGAGGTACAAGGGAGGTCCAACTCTGAGGGCAGTGCTCCTCTCCTTCCAGCCCGAGCACATCCCACTGACAGGACGAATAACAAACTGAGAGGAGCCCAGGACAAGGCAAAAACCACAGCGTTTCCACATAAAGTACAGCGCCCGGTGACCTGCTTCTTTTGTCACTGCTACTGGTGAGTCAATAACCAGCCTGGACACAAATTCAATAAAAGAAATAAGATAGCATTGTTAGAAAAATGAGTACATTTTGCAGCTGAACAAGGATTTGTAAGAAATTACCAATGAAAATCCCAAAACAGAATGCGATGACCCACAAAAGCATACCAAAAATATATGTACAATTGCAATACAACTGTAATTGTACAACAAGATTTTGTAAACAAATGTGTATCAAAGTCAAATTATAGTGTAAGCACAGTATTGATACAAGAACATTTCCAGGGTGTGTGAGGTTAACAGAAAGCACTACTCTGTTAGAAGCTCTGCTACCTCACTTAGACTTTAATCTGAGCTTTATTTTAACACAATCTGACCAGAAAGAACTGATTTGTTTGGAAATATAACATTTAAACAGGACCATGAACCTTCATATTGATCACAGGCTCCTGAAAATGTGCTGTTTAAATTTTCACATGATCTTAAAATGTTTTTGTCTGTGTTTGCGAATGTGTGCATTGTGTCACCACGCTGAACATTTTGCCAATAGAAATGCATCATAGAACACCCCCAGCCTGATATCACTTCAAAGTGTCAATAGTAAAGTATGCTATCCATGCTTATCGGTCAAAGTGCTAACCATGTAAACAACTGGACACTATAAATCAGCTAGCCTCATGTCCAAAACAGCAACTGGATAAACTTCAGTCATGACAAACTATGGGCAAATCAAAGATACAGCTGGATTTGAACCTTAGTAAACTCATTGACTCTTATGATGTACTAGTAATCAAAATCATGGGTCAGTTCTTAAAATAGGATTTCATGCAGGAGCAATAAAATCAGCATATATCAAAATTACGATGCCTTTTCACAGTTAGTTAGCTTATTTTTTGCAAAGCTGAACAAGAAAATAGAATAACTACTCCCCGAAAATTCATCTGTTTTAATTCAACACGTCTTTCAAACTAACTAAACCATTTTATTGGCAGCAGGTCTGGGCACACTGCAATAATTTGAATGGATTTGGGGAGGTTTTCATTTTTAGTCCATGACACACTCTCATACAGGCTGTTGTGTTACTGGGTAAGGAATAAGAAACATTTGGATTGGCCTGAAAATAACTTGTACAAAGACAAAGATGGAGCATGGTCTGATCATGAGCCTGCTTGATTTTGTACCAAAGAAAACCACCTGTGCAGACAGGGAACCAAATCTGAAAAGCTGTTTTACCAACACCACAACTGAACCAGAGATTACACATCAAAAGCACCATTCATGTAAAACACAGACAGCCGGGCAGCAGCCAATCAGAGGCTGGTATTCAGGGAAGCGCTAGCCTCTTCCTCCAATCATGTCGTTTGTTCGGTTTCCAGGACAATAACAAGCCACCAATCTGACACTTTCCACATGTGGAGACGACTGTGGTGGTTTTGGTTTAAGAGATGGTTTCCTACAGACTGACATAAACACTGTTTAATATAGGAATAACACTGACTCTCTATAACTAAATACAAAGACTTATAAGAAAAGAAAGGGGTAATTTCAATGGGAGTCTTAATGTGTGATGAATATGTATTGCAGAAAAGTTATGCCAGGAAGTAAGTAGTCCTCCTTATTGACAAGAGACTGGGTGGAGAAGTTGGACAAGAACTGGCTGAATGGAACTGCACGTACTTTCACAAACAGAATTTAACAGTTTGTCGGTACAAGCACATAGTAGTAGTAGTAGTAGTAGTAGTAGTAGAAGTAGTAGTATTAATGGTAGTAGTGGTAGTAGTAGTAGTAGTAGTAGTAGTAGTAGTAGTAGTAGTAGTAGTAGTAGTGGTAGTACTGGTTATTGTAGTGGTAACAGTAGTAGTACAATGTAATGCAATCCACTAACAAGAAGATTGTGAAGGGAGTGATTTTATTAAATATGTGCCACAGCCAGACGCATTGCATTTAATAAGTGATGATAGTTTTTGTTATGTTCTATTAGGTTTAACATAATGCACCCATGACTCCATATGTTACACACATCAGTTAGTTAGCATTGGTATAAAGCAGTTTCTCTCATTGCAAGTTAGCAACGCTCACAATTTTAATGAACAAAATAATTAGCTTCCATCCTGTCTCCATGGCTTGGGCCACAGTGATTAGTCTGGCGTTTCAATACAGTGCGAATGCCCAGTATGACGACAATCCATTTCAAATAGCGTCTAGCTGATATTAGTTACGGCTTGGGTCTACAGCTCTGCAATAAAAACAACTCAGACTGAAACAGGAAACAAGGAAGGTTAACCTAGCCCCAGTAGCAGCACCGTTGTCCTGCAGACAGTCTTTAATTAACGTCCCATGAGGGGGTAGTTTGGGAGTTCGGGGGCATAGCGTTTGCACCCACCTTCTCCTTTTGCTTATTTCCCTAACCATGCTTCCCTTTGTTTGAGATAGATGTTTTTGTTCTTGTATATTGTGGCGTGTTTCTAAGCTCCACATTGCTCAGTGCAGTCAAGGGGAACCGAACAGAAGAATTTGTATGGTTCTCAAGACGGCCAGGTTTCATTGGCCGTCTGGTTTGCATTTGTTTAATTGGCGGAGAATGTCACAATCAATGTTTTGCTTTGGATGCTGCTCCCGCCTCATGTTACCTCTGAGCCAAGCGCTTCACTGGCTGCCATAAACCTCCTGTACGCTCACAGTTTGGGTAGGCTTTTAAAAGTAGGGCAGACTCCTGACTGAAGGTGGGCAAAGCAGCCAAAATAGTACTTAGCTAAACGTGATACAGATAATTTCTTCAGAATAATGAGTGTAAGCTTTTGGCTTTAAATTTAAAGCATGGGCCGGCCGATATTTTGTTTTGGCCAACTTACTGTCTAAAGAATACACACAAAGCTTTATTTGAACACTTTAGTGTGAGAATATAACAGCACAAAATGTGACTACACTGCTCTTACATTCAGTTTGTATTGAGGATGATTTTGGGAAAACAATCTAAATCGGTCCTACATATCGGTCTAAAAATATCAGTAGAGCTCATCGACCATGAGAAAAACCTTTATTGGTTGATCTCTAGTCTCAAAATATCAAGACTTTATAAAACTATTCAGACTATTGTATTTTTCCTCCCAGTATCAACATTCAAATGCTTATCTAATTTTACTATTGATTAGTATCTGGATATTGGTTCTTTTGACAATCTTATCTGTTGGCAAAGTTGGCCACTAAGTTGATGGTTGCTAGTGTGATTCCCAATGCCGGGACTGCATACTGTCATTGGACAAGGCACTTCACCTTCACCTGTCTAAATGTGTTGTGATTAGTAGTCAAAAGTTCAACTAAGTGCACAATAAACAGCACAATAAATAATCCTATCCAAATTGCAATACTCTATCAGGTAATCTGGTAACTGTAACAGAGTCAAAGTAATTTATTTGTTATTATAAACATTCGGCACATTTGGGGTACGCTTTTAAAAAATAGGGCAGTGAACTTCTGACTCGCACACAATGTTATTCTTTCTGTCCACCTGGCACGCCACGACAGGCTAATTTCCAACCAGAGTGTTTATAAGAACAGCTTTTTAACATCGCAGAGTGAGCCTGCCAAGAGGGCCCCCCAATTTTCAACTGCACTTAGCCAACTAGAGCAGGAAAGAGCAGAGACGCTGCACGTAAAAGTTAGGGTAAAAAAAGCACTTCAGGGATCAACAATCTTTATTACAAAGTTTAAGCAACCCTATACGCTACACCAGCCAGAGAAGTGTGATACGGTTAAAGAAAAAATAAACGCATAGGTATTATTTCAGGGCGTGGAGGTAAAAGTAGTGCTAATTATGAGTGGTGTAGCTGGGAGGAGGCAGCGTGTGCACAGGCTCAAGGTTAAAGGGGCTATTACTCTGGGAGGTAGGGCTGCCCGCGATGTGATGGTAGACACTTCATTCATCTTAAAGGGGTTGGCTTTATCCCGTTTGCCACACACTTCACCAGCCTGTACTTTACTGCACTACGGCATGCCAGTAAATGAATAAATTTAGCAAAAAGCTGGTTCTGACTGCTGTAAATTTTAGATCTTATTTTGGGGTGGCTACAAAGTGACAACATGTTGCTTAATGAAACTTGCACTGCCAAAATTTAAAGGTGCAACTTTTTTGGTAGAGGGTCCACCACCTGCTTGTCTCTATGGAAACGTTATTGTTTTGTCTGAAATGTCCCGGTATGACATTAAACGTATCCATCTTGCATTTACGCAACATGGGTTTTTATTGACTTAAAAAGTTGCATTCTTACTGTGAGTGGGCTCGCTTCTCCACAGATCTGACATGTAACTTGGCCCTGTGATGTCACCTGCGGTCTCTGTAGAGATTAAATAAGTGTATTGCCATACTGTGGAACATTCGAGGTAATATCTCCATAGAGACAAGCAGGTGATGGACCCTCCACCAGAAAAGTTACAGAGTGCACCTTTAAAGTTGAAACATGCAGGTCAACATAGATTCTCCAACTCAGGATCAAATTGTGGTTATTTGGAATATTATAGAAAAAAAGAATCATTAGCAATTGATAATATTACACAGTGGCAGAGTGGGTAGCACGTCTACCACCAATATCCTCACAGTGTTACAATTTGCTCTCCTCATCTCAGCTGCTATCCATACGAATACATGAATTGGAACATTAGAATAAAAACAAGAGTAAACAGAGTAAAACTTAAGAAGCCTCAGCCACCCATCAACCAGAAGAAGTGCTGAAAAGTACATTTGACAACATTAAGTTCACTTCTATAACTAAACACAAGCGTGACATTGAGAATAAACACAAACTCTATTAATAGTCATGTTACAGCAGCTTCTTCCTCAAATAGCAGCATCCTTCCTGTGTAGATGCTTATTCTTGTTCTCCATGCATGACAAACCCTATCAGCGTCACACGTTTTGAATGGTGAAGTCATTTCTCTTTCACACACATGGTTAAAGTGCTGGAGTTTCCACAGAGGCCCTGCAGAGTGCTCCACGTGTGGGCAGGTGCGGCAGTGTGATAGTGGGGAGAGAGAAGGGAAAGTGAGAAAAATACAGACAGAGAGAGAGAGAGAGAGAGGGGTGAGATAAGGAGGGGAGAGAGAGATAGAGGAAGAGAAAAAGAGAAGGAGAAAAGAGAGAGAGGTGAGATAAAGAGGAAGAGAGAGAGATCTAGGGGAGAGAAAGGAAAAGCGAGAGACAGAGAGAGGGAGGGAGGAATAGAGATGAGGGAAAGGGAAAGAGAGAGAGAAAGAAAGAGAGAGCGGAAGGGAGAAAGGGAGAGAGGAAGGAAAGAGAGAGAGAGAAAGGAAGAAAGAGAGATGAGGCGTGAACGCTGCTGTGTAAAAGCTCTGCCTTTATCTGAACGGAAACTCACCAGCAGCCGTTCCAGCTTTCTGACTGTAATTCCTCCACTCTTGGACCATCACAAAATCTGGCTGCCTCCAAACTTTGGCAATAATGCTGAGAAGTTTATCACAATAAAATGTTTCATATCATCCATTACAACGGGTGAGGTTTAGTAATTATTTACAAATGGGAAATTATGGCCAAGAATACGTTTTCTGTAGAAAAAGAATTATTTTGAAACAAGTTGTTTTCCAGATTACTGCAAAAATACCTTTCAGTGCAAAAGTGTCAGTCAAATTTAAGAGGTCTCAAAATTCTAAATGTACTTTGTCAGCATGTTAGAAGAATACATCTTGCAACTTTACCTCACATCACATTGGAATTTTTAAAATATATATTATTATTTGTGATCCAAACATTTAAAGGGCACATTGATTTTAACTGTGTCAAATCCCACAAGTCACCAAAACAAGCTTCATTTTTGATGCAGTATTTTTTCCTAACAATCACCCAATTTGTGTATCTGTATAAATAACACCACAAGTGTGAGACAACAAACATATAATACAACTTGGCTCAGCTTCTCCTCATTTCCTACTATGCTAATGGTACTTACCTGTGAGTTTCTGCAGAAGAGGACTGAGCTCCGCCTCCTTAGTGATGACCAGTGTGAGCGCTCCGATCAGCTCTCTCTCCAGCCGCTCCAGCTCCTCCTCCTCTTCCTGGTCAGTGGGCGGGGCCTCATCTGCCAGGGAGTACAGGTAAATGAGCAGCAAAACCAGCTCATCAGGACCACAGTCCTCTGTGGTGCGTTTGGATCCTGAGCCGTCACTGTCTCTGGGCTTCATCAGAGGCAGCAGCTGACGGAGCACGGACGGGAAGTCTGAGTCTCCAAGAGCCTGAGGAGAAAAGAAAAGTATATTTTGACTATTCATGAGTTTCAAATTCTTCTTATAAGCGTGATTTTTAGGACTTTCAGATTGATCATTTATTTTTGAATAGTTAATCGCTACAGCAGTGATCCCAATTTTCCATCAGCCAGAAACCCAGGGATAAACAGTTTAAAAGCATCGTCACAATACTTGCATGCAAATTATGAGGGAGGGGTAAAAATTAATGTAAATTATAAATTGTTGCTTTCCCTTTGTGGCCTTTAATGAGTAGCTCAGTTGATAGAGTGTTTGTTCACTGATCCAAATGTTGGCGATTCAAATCTCATTCTCAAGATAAACATCATTGGTAGAGCGGTCAGATCTACTGACCCGCAGGTTGGCGGTGCGATTCCAGCTCCCGCAGATGAATGCTGTTGTTGTGTCCTTAGGCAAGACACTTACCCCACTTCGTCCCCAGTGTCTGAGTACACTGGTGTATGAATGCGTGTGTGAATGGGTGAGTGGTTCCTTAAAAAAGTGCTATATAAAAATATTTATCAAAGAATAGGCTCTCCATAATCCATAAAGAAAAAAAAAAACTATTATTCATTATCAATGACTCCTGCACAATGTTCCTTTATCATATTGTGAAATGTGTGTCTTGGTTATTTCTTATCTTCAAGAACATAAATCTATAGTGTGCGGACAATAAAATGCACATCAGTCTTTATTAAAGCCAGTCTCTCAGTTGTCTACTACTAACCTAACCTTGCCAAGAAAGTGTGTGTTTTGACAAATGTTTTTTTCTGAAAAGTCAAAAAGTGATTATTTTGCATATACTGTATCTTTCCCAACACTGCTCGCTATAGAACAAAATGCTCAGATATACAATGTAACCTGGGATATTGTCTAATTAGCATTGGCCTCCTTAATGAGCACAGTGAGCTCATGTTCCATTAGCTAAGAATAGGGCTGAGGTAAGGCGTATGTGAGCGAATTCTGCTCAGATTTATTACACTTTTTAACAAATGGATTCACTGCAAACTTTACTACAATGAGCTAAAGCTAAAAGTGACTAGAACATTTGTAAAACACAGGCCATGTGCAAAACAAGGGTGATGTCATAGTTCTATAAAACAAGGGTGTGGAGCTCATGTCCAATACAAATGTCAAAAAAAAAAAAGATGTGAAAAATGGGAAAACCAGAGAAGTGATGTAAGTAAAGGGGAGTACAGCAGTGTCATACTACTTGAGAAAACAAGATATCACAGGAAAATAATTATGTTCTTAGGGGGGCAGCAGATTTGTTTTTAATCCAAATGATTTCCGTCAAAATCCAGCTTTACCTAACTTCTCTTTGCAGTCAGATACATATTTGGTGTTTAAAACAGTTGGTACAATGAGTATCAACAGACATGTTTTTGAATAATTTTGAATTTTGAATTTTATTTGTACTGCTTCTATGTGCTTAAGTTGCACACAACTTTTCAGTGGAATTTCTGCCAGCTTGTCTGCATGAATATGTTATTGCTTTACCTGGAATATTCCACAAAATGGGATTAAAAGCATCAGTCTTCATGGAAATAAAATAATGACACTACCAGGGCAGGTTGCAGGGCAGATCTGTGGAGATGCATGCTCACAGAACGCGCATGTTTTCAAGGTATTTTTTTTTTGTTAAGATGAAAGTAATGGACATTGTTATGGAGAAAAGCAGGTGGAGGACCCCAAGGGAATCAAATCATCAGGACAGTGAAATGTTAAAATTTTGTTAAAAGTTTATAGCATGAGAAACCATGTTTTCAAATGACACTGATAGGCCTGACATGGCTGTACAAATGGAGTGTGTGTTGGCAGAAGACTGCATATTTATGTCTGATAAAGTTACAAATGCTCCTGCTGCTTTGTTTCAGTTTAACTAGAGTTTTCTCTCCACACACACTGTTGTTGTTCTGAACCAAGACAAACAGAACCTCTCAGATGCAATGAAAGACCAGGGCTTTGTTCTGACCCTGGAGGAATCTTCACTGAAGCAACATGGAGTCCAGTGGATTAGACGAGCCACAGAACTGACTGGTTTTAGACATGCAGAGCTTATGGGCCCATAATATCATAGAAATGTTTTGATTCAGGTAGGACTTTAAGGTTTGAGTTTACATGACAACCTAAAGAAGTGTTTCTCAAACTGTAGTCCACAGGCTGCATCTGTAATATCTGTGATTCTGAAATTATCTAATTTTAGACCATGTTCAGCCTTAAATTATACCTTATATAGTCCTAGTTGAGATCTTGTGGTATCTGGAAAGCCAAATATGATTTTGGTGTGAAACTTTGAGAACCATTGACCTAAAGCTTTGATTCTCACACATGTAGGAGTTCCCAAAACCACTGCCTGCAATATGGGCATTTTTGTCTTTACATTACCCTAGATTAGAATTACAGAATTATAGACATTACGGAATATATTGAATGATCATAGCTATGTATGTGCATAGCTTTGTCCATTTATATATACAGTGTATGCTAAAAGCTGAAAAATGATTAAAGCTTGTGGTCTTACTTCTGTTTCCTAGCAGCTCCAACCTCAACATCTATCTATATCCACTGCTCCTCCTATATACATCCTAAAGCATTTCAATCTGGTCTTTGACTTTATCTCAGGAGGTGTCTTACTGACTTCCTTAATTCTATCCATCCTCAACCCTCCCAAAAGAACCTTATCATTTCATCCTCCATGGACAATGAATCAAACTAGCCCACTTGAATACATCTGTAACGGTCCCCTAGAAATTGCATGTCTCCTGTTGACAACAATACAACTTTACGACCAGCGCTAATGCTAGTGATTTCCAATGTCATAAATTCAAAGTCAGATATTGGTCAAATAAATAAATCAGGGCAGACAAGGTGACATCTGTATTCGTCACTTCCTCTGCGTGCTAAGGTATCGCAAGCTGGAAGGCGTTTGCTAGTGTGTGTTCAAACCTGCAGCCAAAGTTTAACCCAGGGGAGCATTCAGGCAAATTCTGACCACACATTTTTCTTCTTAAAACATTGTGAAATCGAATGCCTCTGCAAGCTGCAATGGCCGATCTCTCTGGGAATTTCCATGTTCTTTTGTGGGAGACTGAATAAGGTTATAATGCTTTTTTGCTTGTGTCAAAAGAAAATGACATCCAATTTCATGTTCTCGAGATGGAAGATAACGAGAGTCTCCAAAGCATGCTCCCTGTCAAACAATTACACTTTTTATATGGGACACTGTTGACCTGTGAAATACCGTGGGTTCAGAAGCTTTCAGCGCGGTGCAGTAATGGAAAAGAGGAGTTGAAAGAGAAGATTTTTACAAAAGGGTAGTGTATATGAGGGTGGTTATGTGCAACAAAGGAACAAAAATAAAGAGCAGAAATATGTAAAAAAAACAAAAAACATTCTGAAACCCTGAGTATAAAATGTTTTCATCAAAATTCAGATCTGATACAAGCATATGCATGTTTATGAGTTTAAATATTTGTATTTTTCTAAACAAATAATATTTCACCACCCACAAAATTGTGTTAAACTTCTGCATCTCAAAGTTCAAGTCTTGCTAAAAAAAAAATGGGAATATGAGAATTAGTAGACATATAACGTTTTTATGGAAAGCTACCTTTTAGATTGTCTTGGTCTGTTTTTCAAATGTTTTATATAGACTCCTTTGAGTTTAAAGGTCCTATTTGACACAAATTTGGCTTTTAACCATCTTATAATATTGTTACCTCCTCAGTTGTGTTTTGTTTCATTCACACATGTTTGAGTAACCCTTTATTATTGGTCTGTCTACATCTCGAAAGCTCAAAATGCTCTGTTCCAGCTTGTGATGTCATGTAGTGGTAGTTTTCAAGTCAACAGCTACGTTTTACCTTTTAATCAGTAGAGATTGAAACACAGTGGAGCACTTCCTGTATTACCCACATGACATCACAAGGTGGAACAGAGTGTTTCCTGTTTGAAAGAAGAACTCAGCTTAAATAATGCAGGCATGTTTGAGACAGACAATAAAATAGGGTAATGTGGGCCCTTTAAAATAGTAGATTGATTGTATCGCACCAGCTCCATACTCCATAACTATTTATGACTGCGTTGTCCTTGTCAAATAAATACCTCTGATATCCAAGTATGTTTCATAATGAGCACTTACACACAGAAAGTAAAATTACATGTCTACTATGCACGATCACAATTTTCTTGGAGCAAACAGATGAGAAAAATGTGATCTGTTTTTTTTGTGACGATCTTGTGATATGCCTTGTAAAGAACTGTCCAAATAATGAAACCTTAAACTCTTATAAATCAGTTGAGTCAAAATCTGAGAGCAATTGAAAAGAACTGACCAAATGCATTTACTTCTCTGAACTCAGGTTGACTCTTTGGTCTTTCACAGTACACAGAATATACAGTAGTCCTGTAGGAGGCAGGGCCCACTCTGTCAAAACCAATACACATCATGGTTCAATAGCTGCAATTCACAGTAACCCTGATACCGAGAGGCTACTGGACTTCTTCACTTTATAGGCCTGCATACAATTACCTTTATCCCTGCACCAAAGCCCTATATACTTCAGTATCAGAGTTTGTGTGAGTTCAGATGTGGGAGGAAGCATGCACCGTAGCCCAGAGATCTATAAAGGCTACTGTCAACATCATGCCACGGCGCCAGGGCAGGAAATAAGGCTCTGGGTGTATAACAGGGTCTGAAGTGAGTACATCTGAGTGGGAAGGTTGAGTAAAGCTCTTTCCAACGCTAAAAGCTCAACTCAACAATGGAGACTTCATATACAGCTGGCACACAGGCTGCAGAGGAGCAGAGAGCAGCACTGTGGATCTTCTTGAACTTTCCATAATGTTAAACAATCTGGGTTTTGTTTATGAAAATGTGTGATTTCACCCGTTTCTGATCGACGGGGTAAATAGGTTGTGTTCACGTTCTAGAGTTTGATGATGTTATAATTTGAAATGGAGGGCAGGGGTAATGTAAGTCTATGTGAGATTTGTTAATATTGCAAGAAATCATATGATCCACAAATGTTGAACCATATCATTATTACTTGTTAGGGTTTGGTTTTAATTTGTCATAATAATATTATGGCTTACAGTCTTTTCAACTGACTACAATCACGTTTTGGGAGTTGAATAATGACACTACTTTCTGAAACTATTGTGCGAAAAATAATCTAACCATTTACCAAGTCCTCAAAATATCTTTAAATGAAGAAAAAAAAAAATGCTATAAGGAACTAACAGCATTTTGCCAGTATAATGCTATGATTGTAATAGTACTAAATGTGAATACTATGCACCAATAATTTGCAAAGGAAAACAACCTTGTACAAAACACTCCTCTCTTAAGTATTGCAGGCTTGTTATAAAAGTCTATTGTGCAGACTCTTAGCATTACAATACAGTCCTATATTCAATACAGGATTTAAGGCTCCAGGTCTGAGCCACAGAATAGCTGCAGTAATAACAGGAAACTTACATTTATACTACACCCATTACTTAATACAGGCGCATGCTGCCTTGGACTAATGCCGCTTTATCCGCCATTAGAATAACAATATCATTACAATCAAAACTGCACTCATTTAGGAACTGTAATTACTCCTATTATATATTCTCCATATTATTATATTATCAACTCTGTATAGAACTAGAGATAAGAGACAGAACTCTATGCAAAAGTTGTAGTGAGGAAACTATGACATAAATTGACGTTTAGGCAGTAGCCCCAAAAACTCAGACAAAGAACTTCAGAATTATGATTTTCCAAAAACCAGCAGGCCAAACATGGGTTTAGAGTGTTGAAATATTTGTACCGTTGCCATAACAATAAACAATTCACAACACAATACTATATGTTTCGAAGGGTCAAATGTCACCTATAAACAGAAGTTGAAACCCATTAACACCAAACAGACCAAACTATTCTTAACCAACGTTAGCCAAAGAACATATTATGAATCTTTTGATATTTAAGAATGTTGTGTGTTGGATAGCCATTTCTTTTTGTCTTACACTTTTGTACATTGTGTCTTTGTTCGGAATATTCTCCTCTGATTGGTTAAATGTAACTTTACTGTGAGATCATTGGCTTAAAGGTGAAGATTTTGCACCAATCACCATCGCCTTTGTGTTTTCAGTTCTGGTTTAAATCTAATGCTTCCAATGATTGACAGATTACCATTTGGCAACCTATACATCTGAGAGCCCATATGGGCTTACATCTCAGCCAATCAGAGAGCAGCAGGCAAACTCCGCCCTTACAGGAAACCAAGTCCAGATGCTACCCCTGGAGGAAGGTGAGTGCTTCAGTCTCCAGCTCAGCGCTAACCAAAACCAGGCCTGAGTTGTAGCTCTCAAGCCTGCACAATGAGGCTTTCTCTGGGCCCAAGGGCACAGGGGTAGTGGGGGGTTGGCTTATTAAAGGCGGGGGTCTATGTTGGAGCTTGAGAAAATTTGGCTGGCATTCAGTTGCTCGGGTCCAGCAAAACACAGCGTCGCCAGGAGTCACTTTACAATGATGTCACCTGTTGTCGTAGAAACCAGAAAAAGTAATTTGCATATTTTTGGGGATCTACACATATGTGACTGGTTTGGGATATGTAATCGCATCCAATTTGCATTCACAAATAACAACATGCAAAAAAGCTGGAAGGGAGACAAGACAAGCTCCGAAAAACAAAATCCATAAATCTTGGAGGTAGAAGAAAAGAGAGTGCACTTTGACTGTTAATTATGAACAGAGGAGAAAAGCTAAGCGCTGATTTGTGAACAGCTGGGAAGTAAAAAAGAACAAGTCTACCCCCAGAGACGAAAGCGTGAGATACTTTGAACAAGTAAACATTGCAAATTGAACTAAGATCTCAAACACTTTTCAGGCAGGCAAAGAGGAAAAATAAATACTGTTGAATTGACTACTTTTGAACCAAGTGGAGAAAGGTAACAAGCTCAACAAACATTTCAATACCAGGTTTTAATGCAGTGTTAGAAGTAGATAATAGTAGTAGTGGTAGTAGTAAGAGATTTTAGGATCATCAGTATAAATCAATAGCCTGCAGCACCAGATGCCCATCCAGATGTCCACCTCAATATGGCTTGGAACAAGCAGAAAGACTGTATTGTTTGGTATACTTTAGTAATTTCCTTTTAATTTTATTTTAAAGGTTAAACATAACGTTTTTGCATGCAATGAAAGGCCTTATTTTTCCACAGAACTGACCTGTAAAGTGGCCCGTGTATGTAGCTGAGAGATATATTTGTATTACTATATTTCTATATTTTATTTACTGACGTGAAGTTGCTCACAACTTTGTACCCTGTGGTACGCAGCCATATCCCGCAGCAGTCTTTGTGAATGGAGATTTAAAATCTCATAGGATTCTCCTATGTATTGTATACATTTAAAGCAAAGCAGTAATAGCTCCACCTAAGAAACAGGTGGCTGACTCTCCTCCAGAAAAGTCTTATAATGCACCTTAAATTAAACAATAATATTATTTTTGACGGGCCATATTTAGAAATGACAGCTACATGCTCTTTGTAACCTGTGATGACGCCAGACTACGCTCGGTGGAAATGTTGTGTTTATCCAAAAAGAGAGAAATTTAGCTCAAGTCCGGGGCAGATGGAGAGGTTCATCCTTGAGTTTATCTGTGGCTGTGGGTCTGCAGTCATTATTCTGTCACACTCAGAGGTGTGCAACATGTCTCAGGTCCTCCACACTCACACCGGAAACAGGATTTTAAACATGAGGGGATCTGTGCGTTACTACATAAAGATACAGCGTAAATCAAAGAATGTGGGACAGGATATACAGGACATTGTATAACTTTTTGGAACAATCTTAAGTCATCACTGAATGGTAAAGCCTCAACTGAGTTTGAGAGTCTGCTTTTGAGATCTAATAAAGTTTCAAATGTAGTTTTTAATTTTAACAAAGATTTGTGCTGAATTTTGTTCAACAGAAACAACTGAATCAGATTTTTTCCCCCCAGTTTTTATTTGTATATTTAGTTTGCTCAAACTACCAATGTCCCCTGACTGTGAGCTTCTGTCACGAGTGAATTTCTCCTCTGTGAGATCAATAAAGTCTTATCTTATCTTATCTTATCTTATCTTATAAACCCTCAGCCTTTTCAGCAGGTCGCAGAAAAATACTTTTACTTTTCATTCCTGGTCAAAAATGTGTGGAGTAGAAAGTACAGATACCTGTTCTCAAATGTATTGAAGTAAAAGCAAAAAGTAGCCACTTAGGTAAAATACAGACACCTAAAATTTATAAATTAAGTACAGTACTCAACTACTTTTACTTGTCATATTCCACCACAGATATCTTTCCTTTAGTTGTGCCTTTTTATGGCTTTAAGACGAGACATACGGAGTCCTTTATTCTGTAAGCTCTAGATCTACTGATGACAAGTGATGCTGACCAACAAGAAAATTAAAGTATACCAGGCAAACGCTGTACCAATATCAAAATTCCTTGAAAAGTAATATGCATAATATATTTCATTGCATATGTGGACAGTCTGGGCAAACTGTCTGGGCAGATGGACAACTTGTGTTTCAAAGTCCAACCTGCTATATTTCAGTTAGCATGGTTTCTGAGGGTTTAGCTGGCCACACAGTTATTCAGTAAGATTAACTGAAGATTCCACTTGGCAATGCTTTAAATGAAGAGGTGCTCTTCTGTACCTCAGGTATGCTAAGAAAAACACAAGAAAACCAGAACAGGATTTGTTTTAGAATAAATCTATTACTGCTAAGTAAATTATGTTGCTCTGCGGCTTGTCACTTTCTGTTTACTGCCAAAGCAAACAAGCAGACGCGCCAAGTTCAGAGGAAAACCTTAAAAGTAACAGAAATACAAAGGGAAGATAAGGCCAGTGATTGATTAGTTGCAGCGGAGCAGCTTTGAGCCGAGGTGAGAGATGGGATGATAGACAGTGGCCTGGATGGAAAAGCTCTTAAAGGTAAGGTGACCTCCTACCACGCCTGATGTCTGCTCTGTTTGTGTGAACGCGGGGACATAAATCTGAGACTTTAAATGAGGCCTGAATGACCACACAGAGAGCGAGCTTTGCCCTGCGCAGTGACCTGGAAACACGCTACATGTTACGAGAGACGGGAAGATTAGACGTTTAAAATGCTTTTTTATCCAAGATTTCATCTAGGAAATAGGAATATGTGTGGTTTAATCCAACAGAAATACTTATAGAGTAAAAATATTTAAAGGAGCACTATGCAATGTGTTAATGGACGACTTGTCTCCATGAAGACTGTATATTGCTTGGAATGTTCCACAGTATGGCATTATTCTTGCCATATTCTTGTCTCCAAGGAGATAAGCAGGAGACGCCACAAGGTCAAGTTGTTGATTATATCTGTGGAGAGGTGACCCAGCTCACGGGAACAATGCAAAACTTTTGGGCAATAAACACCTGAAAATGAAAAAAACTAAACAAAACTGCAGGATAGATAAGTTTAATGCCATACTGTGGAACATTCCAAGCAAAGAAATAACATCTTGCCTTTGACATAATGCATCTTTAAAGACTAATAGAAGGCAAAAGCAAATAAACTATACCTTATGACTAAAATTTTACAGTAATGTTGTTATTGAACATAACCAACATTATGTTAAAATTTCTATTATGCAATGTTATTACTCAAAGTGAAAAAAACAGTTGAAACCACAAATATCTCTCATAGAAAATCTGATCTGCTCCCTTTTCCCCTCCAGTGAGCATCGCTTATTCTGTTCAATTCTGGGTGTCAAAGGTTGGCTACACAAAGCTGGAGGGCTGTAATTTAGTTTAAACTGTGGGAGCCAATCACAGCCTCAGAAAGAAGACAAAGCCCGTCCCCTTCAGCTCCACAACCATCACCACGGCTCCTCAGCACCCGACACACTGTCCTCTCACTGGACAGAAACCTAACGTAGTGCACTCTTCATCAACCAATATATACACATCTTTGAGCAAAGGAACATTTTTAACATTGAGGGAACGTCTCAGGGACTGCAGAGGAAAATAAGCTTTGATAGCTACAGTTTAAAGTACAAAGCATCTTTTCAATGTTTTCTTTGATTAATGCTCCTGTAAATGGTCCCTGTAAAATAAAATAAACTAATTAAACTAATTAAAGGAACATTATATAACTTTTCTTGTAGAGGATCCGTCAAATGCTTTTCTCCATGAAGATGTTATTGCTGTTTCTGGAATGTTTCACAGTATGGTATTAAATCTTTCTATCTTGATGGAGACCAAACAAGTTACATGTCAGATCTGTGGAGAGGGAACCCTGCTTGGAGTCAGAATGCCTGTTTTAGGTATTTAGGAGCTATAAAACCACCTGTAATTGAAAAAAATGTAAGGTAGAGCTGTTTAAAGTCATACTGTGAAACATTCCTGGCAGAGCAATGGTGTATCCATAGAAACAAGCAGGTGATGAAACCCCAACCAAAAAGATCATATACTGAATACCAAGTAATACTAATGAGAAATAACCGTAGTAAACAAAAGTCATATAAAACAAGTTACTTAATGGACTGTGTAGGCTATCCAAAAGCTACTACTACTACTACTACTACTACCACCCTACCACCACCACCACATGCTGCTCCAAGTGCTACTGATACTTCAAAACAATTAGTAAAAAAGTATAAAGAAATGGTCAATATTGGCACATGTGATGAGCTAAAAAGAAAAAGTAAAAATAAATTAAAAAAATAACCCATACAATACTTAAGTATTCTCAAACTCAAACTCACCCATACAAAAATGCCTGTCCTAAACATGACCATATTATGTATAGTTCACTGCTAATTGAGTGGGAGGCTCCAAAAGGGGGAACATCCTGAGGTAGACACAGGGATCTGGGACATTGTGAACCAAGCACAATTTAACCAAAAAACAAAGCACTCATCTCTAAAGTGTGCTGTTTCATATCCCATAGTAAACATGACATTTCCTCCATTTTGTTTTGTTGTTTTGCCATAAAAAAACATGTTGTGCGATTGATTAAAGACTTTGAATTGCTCTCACAGATGGAGTGGTGTAACACATAGAAAAGATCTTGGTGTAAATTCACAGCTAAAATCACAAATCTTACTTGGATTGAGTCATTCTTTCTTGTTTGTACATAATAATTGTTTTCATATGTATTCCAGTTTGAGCACTAGCAGAAGCAGCCTTTAGGGGGCACTGTTGCACCACCTCCAAGCACCTAAACCAGTGTCTTAGCATTCACATATTGTCACTGGCTGAGTTTTTCCCTCCAAAACTTGGTGGAGCCCTCAATAGACAGGAAATGGGCTGGGGCAATGGGACGTGCCAGAGATTTTAAACATTTTGGTTATATTTAAGGTGAAGCCATGCAAATTATGTTCTTGTTGTTGTTGTGTCTGCATGTTTGGATGGAGTGAGGGAGTTTGCTTAGGAGGTTGAATGAAAAACATTGGACACTTCATGAATGTGTCCATGTCTGCGTCACTGGCCACTGCCTCACCCTGACTCACTGCACTGGGGTGAAAGTTAAGACATGTCAGTTAGAAGATCTGCTCCGATATGAGACAAGTGACGACAGCTAAATCTACACAGGGGAGGGGTCAATAAATGTGAACAAAAAACATATGTTGTAACAGAAAAACAATACTATTTCATAACCAGACAGTACTGTGTATTTGTACCCGAGACATCCCAGACAGATTTATTTACATGTGCCGGCAGCTGTGATATAATATCCTTTACCTCATAATTGAAAAATGTGAGTACTATATGGATGTTGTAATATGCAAGCTACTGTGTATTTAAGTTTTTCTAAGTCTAAATGCACTCCACAAGTAAATATGCATGAAGTGAAGAATACATTTCATAGTTTATATATTGCAATATGAGTTTTGAAATCAAGATTAAATTTAAAGGTGTAGTGTGTAGCTTTTTGGTTAGGGATCCGTCACCTGCTTGTTTCTATGGATATGTCATTGCTCTGCCTGGAAAGCTCTACCTTACAATTTTACTAAATTCAATTACACATGGATTTATAGCTCGAAAATATCTAGAAAAACAGGCATTCTGACTGTGAGCGGGGTCGCCTCTCCACAGGTCTGACCTGTAACTTGGTCTGGTTTGTCTCCATGAAGATAGAAAGGTTTAATGCCATACTGTGAAACATTCCAGACAGAGCAATAACGTCTCCATGAAGAAGCATTTGACAGACCAGAAAAGTTACACAATACACCTTTGATGTTCACATTTTAAACACATGATAAGACTTATTAAAAGGGAAATATACAAAAAAGACCACATTAGAATGGTTTTCTTTTATCATGAGCTTAATCAAAGTTTTATTTTGACTGATTCATGGATGTTTGAGTAATCCTGTATTATTCTACATATAAAGATTGCTCAGAATATTAGGCCCTTTCCCCCACTAATTCCCTAATTGCAATTTTTGAGGAAATGTAAAACGATTATCTGTGTACATTACAGTTCAGTATTAAGTTTGTGGAAAAGATGTAATCTTATTTAACTGCTTAAGTAAAAAAGACTCCCATGCCTAGAGAACATTACATTACAAAATTAATTACAGCCTTTGTGCTTTTATAATTGTAACCTTTCAAATGGGATTTTCAATTCTAATAATCTTGCAAACCTCATTTCAGAGAATTAAAGGAATGCACTGCCCTTTTCCTTTTACCAACATCGTCTACTGTCTGCTAAACTGTTGTCATTTTGGAATATGTTTTCTCATACCATTTAATGATGTAGCTGCAAAAATAATTAAGACTTTATATTGTGAAAAAGGATGAATGAAACCAAACCAGCGTCCAAACTTTGATCAGAACTGAGGTTTTGAGTTGACAAACAAACACAGACAAACTCTCCTCCGCACTCGTGTCTTCACTAAACATTTATGCACTCATCCAAGATACACAAAAACAACTCATCTGCTTTGGTGTCTTCAAGTGAACACCTGGAGGAAGCAGGGAATTATGGGTAAAACATGACGGAGGAATAAAACACGTTAACTGGATTAACTGGAGTTTTCCATAATAGTCATGGCAACACAAAGGATAGTCACTGGCTACATTTACATGGCCAGTAAAATCAAATAACTAGAGAACTGATTATTGGTCTGTGTTTGCATTCAGAATTGTGATATTAAGGAGATAATGTGTCAGAATCAGAAAAACTACATTTGGACTGCAATGTATGCCAACAAGAACAATGAAGATATGTACTTCTTTTTATAGTTAAGATTAACAGTAATAATTAACCATATTTTATTTAGTAAAATCGTTAAACACATTTAGTTAAAAACTTGAACATTTTGAAGTATACTTGACATAAGCAATGTTAAAATTAAAAAGGAACTGTAAACCAGACAAACAAACAGACAACTCCCACAGCATTACACAGTAAGCGTGCTCCTTTACTGACCCTTGGTGATTCACCTTGGTAGGGGGTACAGAATGGCACAAAACTATAAACCAGGATCCAGCCAAAAATGACTCATTTCTTATTTCTGCCTCACAATGATTATGTCTCAACACATTTCCAAAACCTTATCAAAATAAAACCTAAAAAGATTTTTAAAAAGATAAAGACAAAAAAAGAGTAATACTGTATTCATATGGCCAAGTATATCTAACTCTACAACTCTTTCAATTTCAACCATGACATTTCATTAATTTAACAGGGATCATGAATTATATGAGTAATACTTTGTGAATTACATGTTTATCAGCGTTTATCAGAATAAGAACTATTCAGAGACCACCGCTGCGTGATGCTGTCAGCTCACAGTGAGAGGCTGGGTCATGTGACTAACCCTTCTGCCCACATGCATAATGAGTCAGGCAGTTATAATCATCTTCATATACAGTGTGCAGAGCATTAAAAGTACAGGGTGCAGGCTTGTACTCGTACAACAGACATGGTGGGGGCTCAGAGGGACACAGACCACATCATAAAGACTTAAGAGTTTATTCTCACATTTGTGTTTTACAAGTTCACACAGAAGAGGGACAGAAATGTGAGGAATTAGCTACACGACAACAAGCCACAGTCTGGGTTGATGCTGGTTAGAGCATGGAAACCCAACTGAAGTCCGATCGGGTTCGGACAAATATTTAGAACTTATGTTCGGGCTCGGGTCAGACTCGGACACATCAGCGCGTCAGCTGTTTCCTGTCTACAGTAAAACCACCAACCAAAAGATCAGAGCACTGCACTTCGACTTTAGATACAAGTCAAAACTGTGTTATTAATATTTGTGAAATGTGGTGTAATACTTCAGATACATGATTTTTAAAGCATAAAAGATTGACAATAAAGTACACCGGAAGTAGAGTCACTATTGTGAATCTGGAGCTTCACCTCTATCCGTGCCCTGTGTGGATGTAAACAGACACACGTGAACTACTTTTACCTTTTTACTTTTAAATAACGCCTCAAATTGGATTAACTGGAGGTCATTATTTATGGAGGACAATTTCTATGGATAATGTGGATGAGTTGCTGCACTTTAAATTTACCACTTTATGAGAGGTGAGTAATAAAGTCTTCTCATTATTTTCGCTATATCCCGAGTTTGTATTTTGCGTCTCTATGTCCGTTAGAGGCCACACAAACAATATCCTACGTGTGTCATTAGGTCTATTAAAATAGTGTGATTTTAATTGTGTTGGGTTCAGTCGGGTTCGGACACAAATATTGTAATGCCTATTGGCCACGGGTTGGATTCGATCACTGCTCTGTTGGACATGGGCCAGGCTCAGACAGAAAAATTCGGCTCGATCCACACTCTAATCCCGGTACAGGAAGACAACCTTTCAAAATAAGATGAATGGTAGTGCATTTAAGAGTAGTTCTCTCTCTCTGTAGGAGTGTCCTATAAACAATGTTTAAAAGGTCCTATATTACGCAAAATGTTCATATAATATGTTGTAATGTTGTTACCTCATTAAAAAACACACCCTGAGTTGAGTCTTGTTTCATTCACACATGTTTTGAGTAATCCTTCATTATTATTCTGTCTACATCTCCAATGCTCTGTTCTGCCTTGCAATGTCATGAAGCGGTAGTTGTCAAATTAACAGTAACCTTTTACCTTTAGTTCAGTAGAGACTGATAATTCCAGGGCTGAAATCATCCAAGGTGTATAGACTTTAAAACACTGGAGCACTTCCTGTATTACCACATGACATCACAAGGTGGAGCAAAGCGTTTTTCATTTGAGAGAAGAACTCAGTCTAAATATGCAGGGTTTGTGTGTTAAAAATGTGTGAGGAAACACCATTATAACATAGATCAGAAAATAGCATAATAAGTAAATACACTTCTGAAAGGTAAGAGCATAAGTAATTACATTTTAAAAAAGAAAGGTAGGGTCAGTTGTTTCATTGGTTAATTTGTAGTAGCAATAGCCCTATAATAGCAGCGGTATAATACTTGCACAAAGAATGAATTCAACTTGTGTGTACTTACTACATCATATTAGACACAGAGTAAAATGCTCATATAGAAACTGCAGCCCGTATACTGCAGGAACAGAGCAGCACCTTTCTGCCCGTGCACACAGGAGTCTCAGTGTCACATACAGGTAACATGTTGGTAATATAGTCCCCATAAGTCTGAATGACTCCAGTATATGAGGCTGGTCTCAGGACCACAGAGGAGAGAGTTTACCAGAATGTCACAGAGTTGGGAACGACACCAGTCACAGGGCACTGGGAACAGACTGCTACAGGAGCCCACACCAGAGCTGCAGACTGAACATCAATGGTTCAGTTCAGAGGGAATTTGTAATATGTTTTCAGTTTGAAAACTGTTTTGCAGATTATTCATGTGAATATTTCAAAATCTACTGATTAGTAAAAAGAAGTCTCAAAAAAAATCACACATTTTCAATTCTTTGCTGTTTTTCAACCAAAAGCAGTGTTTTTTATTAACTGGTGTGCTACTTTCAGACAAATGTATGATTTAAATCAAGTAATCGCTCACCGATTCACACACCAGTGCACGCAGACCACTACTGAATAATGATGTTTATGTTGAGAGCGGGATTCAAACCGCCAACCTTTGGATCAAATCAAACCATCTCCCAACTGAGCTATGGTTGCCCCATTTCCTTAGACCTCCTGTGCCATTGTTCAAATAGAAAACAAAATGAAAATAGAATATACAATTATAATCCTTCACAGTATAAAGCTCACCACTTTCTCAATGTAATTGTTGGAATAATCAAATGATTTTGAAAGTAGAGACACAAAATATTTTAGCTTGGAGGAGTTCCAAAACCGCAAACATTCACATTGTTAACAAAGTAAATAGTTTTGACGGCAGGCTGGGGCAATACTATTATAAGTAAATGGTGATTATAAAAACACATTTATTCAATATTTTACTTGACTTGATTTTATTAAAACAAATATTCGCTCACAGTTCATTTTCAGTTGTTATGGCAGAAGATAACAATGAAAAACCTTTGACAACCAGATAATCAAAATAATTTTTTATCAATTTTGGACTCACATTGCACTGATGTAACTCTTAAAATGATATGTTTAAAACAGAAATTCACTGCTGTGGCCACAAGCTTTTCTTTAGGTAACAGTTGCAGTTTGAAGTGACCTGTGTGGGTGACCTCTTATTTATGTGTGTATGGTGTGAATGTGTGGTAACAATAACAATAGCCCTCGACTGACACTGGCTGGACTAGAACAATACAAACAAAATGGACCCGGGTTTGGACTGAGCAAACTTTCCCAGAGTTAGAAAGCCCACAGCTCAACTAAAAACACCGCCGTGCAAGAGAGGAGGCAACTGCCAATAATATAAGACTCTCACCACAAGTATCATCTCAGAGAATATTTGAATATAAAAGGAATCAAATGAAGTAATAAGACACTCAATTAGGACTAAGCCAGGGCTAATTCAAGGAATCATAGAATACTCATGAAAATTGTGTCTGAAACATATCAAAAAACAGATATCCTGGGTGTGGATTAAGACTAAACCAGGACTTAAAGGGGCAATATGTAACGTTTCTGGTGCGGGAACTTGGTAATCACAATAGAGACAGGTTAATGGTCAGATCTATGGAGAAGCAAGCCTGCACATGGTATTTGAGCTATAAAACACTTGAACAAATGCAAGGGACATATCTTTAATACCATACTATGGAACATTCCATGCAAAGAAATGACATCCCCATGGAGACAAGAAAGTAGCGGACCCTCCACCTTAGAAGTTACATAGTGCACCTTTAAGCTTCTCCATGGACACAAGCAGGTGACTCCACGAGGCTAAATTACAAGTAAAGAGTGTGAAAAGGAAAGCCCATTCATACATGTTTTTCAAGGTATTTGAGCAATAAACTGAATAAATACAAGATAGATGGTTAAGTGCAATACTGTGGAACATTTCAGATAAAGAAATAACATCTTTATGGAGAGACATATATGGCCAGAAAAGTTTCATAGTGCAACTTTAATCAGGATAAACAAGGAACCAGAACATAAAATGCAAAATCAGAAGGACACGATTAAATCAGTCTTATCGTGACCAAATAGTGATAATTTAAAAAGGTCTAGATGAGCAGTAGCCTACAATTCAAAACAAACAAACAAACAAAAAACAAACCTCTAATAAATCGGCCAAAGAACTCTAAGTAGAAGAAGAAGTCCATTTAAATTTCCAAATACCTCCTGGATCTTCTCTAAAATCCTTCTAAACACATTGCCAAGTTACCCACACTATGTCCCAATGTGATTTGTACTCTCGCATATTTCGCCATATCTTTTGACAAATCAAAACTAGCAAGCATGATAACTTGGATCCAATAATGGTCTCTACTGGACTTCCCTCCCGGAGATCTGTTAACCTCCCCTGAGTTTAACAGATCTCCCCTTCCCAGAATCTCTCTTTTTAAAATGACTAACGCCCCTTGATTTTCAACAGCCTGACAACTTTTCCTCACACTTTATGACAAACTTGGCAATTTCCTTAAAATATTGTGAGTTTAGTCCAGAGCAGGTTTGATTATCGAAGTTGCCATCTCTGAGTCCCTGTCTACAGCTGGGTCCTGTCTCTACAAAAACTCAAAAGCTGATGACACATAGCTGTTATTCCTGGCTTTAATGGGGCTCCCACTCACAAAAAGACACTAAAGAGACAGAAAGGGCAAAAATAAAAGGTGGATAATTTGGCTATCAACAAGTGACTGAAAAAGTGCCAAATTAAACAAATTAGTTATGTATCTCGGTTTAACCACTATTTTAGTCTTAGTTTCAATGTAATTTTACAGAGGAACCCAACATTGCCCCATGAGCATGCTCCTTGTGACACTGGCAAGATAAAGTTTTAGTAGAAACCTTGGGTAGACCCTGGCTTTGAATGTGTGTCACTGTGTAATTGTTTATAAGTCCAAAAATAATATGAATGCTTTGCCATTTTGTAAATGTATAATCTTCTGCTCTGTTGGTTTACCTGAAAAAGAATGAAAACATAATAGGCCTGACCAAAACTCAAGAAGTTCTGGGGATGTGTCCCCAGGTGCTGCACTGTGGTGGCCCACTGTTCCTGACAGGTTTCCACAGGGACATTGATAGATGGGTGAAATGGGACAAATGTTCCAAGTCTGTGCCAAAGGGTATCTATTAGCCAAATTAGCCAACCAATTAGTATATCATTGTTGTTTAAAGGAACAGATTCAAACACTACCACAAATTACAACACAACATTTCTAAAACATGGCTCACAATTTCACAGACCTTTCTTGTGTAGAGTACCGTACAAAATAGAGTACAAAATAACAGACTGCATTCAAGGTTTTCCAAATACATGGGCCTCACTCCCTCTCCTGCAGATACTAGACTTGTGATACAGTGTTTGTTGTGACTGATGCAGCCCAGGACCTACCTGCTAAAGGGTTAAACATGCCGGACATCTTCTCTGAGAGGAACTGACTCCACTGATACAACATGATGTCTGCTGGACTTATGTCACCAGGTCTCACCTTACATTTAGCATAATAGTCCTTCATGACTTAGGTATACAGGGAAATTGAACCAATCTAAAAGGTATGCACTACAGCCACACAAATGCAACATGATGCCTACCAGGAGTCATTGGTTGAAATTAAATTAATTTGTGCATTGCCTTTTAAAATACTTGGAAAAAAAATTGAACCTTTTCTACCACATATTTACCTCACAATCAAAGTGATGTCCTGGGTTCAATGCTTGTCTGAGGACAGAGAGATGAGGTTATAGAAGTCAAAATGGTTGAAACTGTATTGTAATAATAGTTTAATTACACAGATAAATGAAATAACGCTTGCCTGGTTCTGTGAAAAAAAAGAAAACATAAAGAACATACAGAGCTGTAACAGTCACTCATTCAGTGTTTGACTTACTGGCCTTTGTTTATTGTACAAAATGGTCCAAACCATGAAGTAAAAGTCCTCATATAATCCCACTTCACCCACTGTAACTTTAAACACAAGAGGTTTCCTGCACAGGTTTGGTCTATTCAGGAAAAATGGTAGAATTTCAGCAAAGTCAGCGTGAGCGCTGCAATACCTAACCTCAGTGCTTTCAGACGGAAGTGGGGTCGTGGTTAGAAGAGTGAACATGAAAACTAAATACTACAAGATTCACTGTAATTGTTAAAAGTCATCTATCCACCCAACTCTTAACAGCCACAACACACCAATGACAAAGCATGCAAAGTCGATTTTTACAAAATTTCTACACAAACATGACCACCCAAACTGAACACATGCTTATCTGTTCACAACGCCTATAAATTACAGCGTCTCCCAAATGCATTGTACAGAGACGTGAGAGCCAATAAAACATGTCATTAGACAGAGTCAGAGCAGGAGTAATGGCACAGACAGACATCACAACAACACATGAAATCAGACGCAACATCCACTGACCTGACATACAACAGAAGAAAGGGCTTTAAAGTCCCTCTTTGGATTAGAAGACCTCACAAGCCCTAATTTAATTAGAGTTGGGCGATATGACATGATAATATCGTACACCGCGGTATTGAAAAAGCGTGACTGTTACCTTCAATACCCTAACCCTAAAAAAAATCCCCTCTGGAATGTGCAAAGTTTATATTTAATATTGCAGCCAATAATTTGCTCCATTAAATATATTCTCAGCCATTTAACAGATATGAAGCCTCTATTAGGGTTAGGGTTATCTGTTAAAATAGCTTAATTTTCTTCTGAGTAAACACCTAGTCCACAAAATCTGAAAATGTGTAAGTGCTGCTGCAGAAAAGTTACAGAGTGCGCCTGATTTCATCACCGGTAGTGTGCACGGCTCTCTCTGCTTCTCAAAACAACTGCTGGGGCTCAAAGAGTGCAGTCTACAAGAAAGAAGACTATCACTTTTTTTACATGGGGACTTGGAGTATATCTATATCTATATCTATATCTATCTATCTATCTATCTATCTATCTATCTATCTATCTATCTATCTATCTATATCTATATCTATCTATCTATCTATATCTATATCTATCTATCTATCTATCTATCTATCTATCTATCTATCTATCTATCTATATATATATATATATATATATATATATATATATATATATATATATATATATATATATATATATATATATATATATATATATTTATTTATTTATATTTATATATTTATTTATTTATTTATTTATTAAGCAGTGCTGTACTGTAGGATCTCCTAAAGGCCCTCTGCTTGAGAGTGGTTATAATTAAACACTACATTTATTAAATATTTATTCTTAATTTTCTTGTGTTGCAGTTTTTTCAGACAATTACACAGTTGCAGACACATGTGAGTAAAAACTATCCCATGGGCTCAGTCCGTTCTTCATTTGTTACATTTATCCTCCTTTTCTCACATGCAGCACTTTCATCATCGTTATGGAGTTTTGACAAGGACTAACATTTTCAGACATAATCATCGGCGACTCTGAGTTCTCTGGAAGAAATGCATGGGGGCAGAGTTGGGTCAGTTAACAAACTATTTTTCTGGGTGGAGTCTCCTGGCCTGACCACACAGCTCTTCAGAGCTTTCCTCCGAAAGTTTGATAGTGCCCTCAACAGTACAGACATAATTGTATTCATTTCTCAGAATAGTTGAGAATTTCCCCTATTTAGCCCAAATTCACTTGGAAAGGCATCAGTATCTGGATCTTTTATGAAAATAATCAGAAGATGAATGAATGGGCAGTAATATTCGGTATTGCAACACTTTCCTAAAATAGCCACACTTATCACTCTCATCTGTGGGTCAGAAGAGGAGTGTCTGCAGGTCTGTTGTGCTCAAACATCCTGCATGAGTCCAAAGTTTGATTAAAACACAGCTTCATCAACACAATATTTGTAAACGGATTGGTCCAAGGCCTCAGAACATGTGCCAGGACACTGGAGATGTTTAGAGCACTCTGAACCAGTTGGCCAGCTGTAAGGGAGACAGTGCACTGATCACTTGCACACAGACAGTTTTGTTGAAACATTTGGAACATGTGGGTACTGTGCATGTTGAGGGATCTCCAGGCTTTTTTACTATTTCCATTGCCTGTCATAGCATAATGCAACTATCCCAAACTCTAAAGCAAGAATCTCAAGCTTTTTGGGGAAAACCTCAATAATCTTTGCGTTTTCTTCCACAGGCTTTAGCTAAGTGAACTCTTATGCTCCACTTCTATTGTTCCACTTGGAACAATAGAAGAAGTCCACATGTCCCTCTTTGATTTAAATGGAGACCGCAATCAAGAATCATAAAACTGGCTGACAAAGAATAACTATAATAATAATAATAATAATAATTCTACACTATAAATATTTTAAGTTTAAATGTGTATGTTTAAGCAATATGTATTTAAGTATTACATTGTAGATCCACTCTTGACAAGACTAACTGCATTACAAAAAAACACAAGGAAGCTTTCTACAACAAACATGGAAAGATTCTCTGGAAGTTGCCAAGTTACCAACCTCAAACACGCACAATTAGCAAATCCTCCAGCTTGGCATTTCTGAAACTGGAATTTAACTTTCCATTAATAAGGTGACTTGCAAATTACCAACAGTTAGGCCATTGTATAGTAAAAATAGTAGTAGTAAATAAATATAATAGCAACATCCTCTACCCCTTAACTGTATAAATGTTTTTTTTTTTAAATTAACCAAACATGCTGCCTGTTTATTGTAATTAATTTGGTTCCATCTATAAAATTATTGTTCTATCTATCTATGTTGATATAATGCGGTCTGTTTAATTTCTGTAGCCAAACTGCACATTCAAGGTTGTTTATAGAGAGAAATCAAATCAAAAGAACTACACATTGAATAGGGGAAGAGAAACAGAGACTTCATACTCAATCTGTCTCAAATGCCATTCCACAGATGAATTTAATTTCTGGTCCAGAGCTGATGTGTCCAAAAATAACAAAATGGCAAACTTGTCCAACACAAAAAAGAATCCTCCTTTTCCCCTCTATACCAGCCCTTCACAAATTCATATACCAGCTCATGTTGAAAGCAAAGTACAAAACCACTATTCAGCTAATGTCACAATCTATAAACACTAAAGATTTACATTTAGCTAGATTCAGGCCTGTACGCTCCAGTTGCTGAAATCAAACTAAGGGGTATGTTAAGGACACTAATCAAAACAAGATACCACTGGAGTTGTCTTGCATTGGCCTGGTTCAAACTTTTTAAACTAACATCAAATAATTCATCACTTAGTTCACAAAGTTGAGGTGCTAGGGGGACTACACAGGTCTCGGATTAGGTTTGATGTATTATGGGCTTTCTGACATATCCATTTGACACGCTATACCCCAAAGACTGTCACGCAGTGGCATAGTCATTTAGCAAGTAAAAACAGAAAGCCGTCCCGTCAACGATAGGCAACTTAAATAGCACCTGATCATACATGCAATCCACGTGTAGAGATGTGGTTACACGTTCAGAGGCGCCCCAGGGAACCTTGGGTAATTAATGACAGAGCCAGTGTGGCAAAAGTCTGTCCCTGATTGACCCGCTTTGACCTTTTGCTGCTTAGTTGCCATAGTGATTGGTCAATCTCGTTCACTTCAAATAATTGGTTAGTTTCCTGGGGCAACAAGGTGGACTTCGAACTGGGCATCAATGCACAGAGCACAGGGGGCAGTAGGAGGAGCAGCACACCGGGGTTTCACATGGGTACAATTACACACCAAAGAAGAGGCCTTGTCCTACCTTTGCTCTACGACCCAAGGGCCCACCTCCCCCATTAACAAATACATCCATCTCTGTCCACACATCTGCACGTCTCATCCAGGCTTTGCAGTAGGAGGCAGTGCCAGTCTGCAAGAGGAACTCTGGGACAGAAAAACAGTGAGAGGATGACCGGTCCAGTATAGTTATCTACTTTTGGTATATTCCACAAGAGCACATACATGAAATGAAAGTGCACAGTTTAAATTACAAAGGTTCTATGATATTCATAGCTCCGTCATTGTATTAGTTGTAGTAAAAACTGTGCTTATAAACAATCAGTGAAAATATCCAGCTATAAATAAGTCCATGGACAGAGTCAGTGGAGTACTGCTGACTGCACTGTTCTTTAGATGCTCTCATTAATAACTTGGTTATCTGATGTGCCACATTTCACTAATCAAGCTAAATCTACCACAGTGACCGTGTTCAGGGTGTATCAGGAGAGTAGATAAAGAATGTGTCCTCTTCAGAGGCATTCACAGGGACACAAAGGCGTTCTATGGGCAGTGACCTCAGGCCTGAGCTCAGCAGGTAGTGACAAATGAGCTGACAGTTAATCCGTCCTGAGGTGGGCTCAGAACAGAGTCTGTTTGTGACAACAGGAAGTAAGAATGCTGCAGCGTGAGCACATTAAAGGACGTACATGCATGAATGCACGCATGCACACACCTCCAAACATGTCCGGACGAGGTTTCTGAAGCAGAGCATGATGGGAAAATGGTGGAAAATAAACATGTGCTATGTCAAAAGTGGGGTAGAGGGTCGTGTGCCAGTCACTGTGACGCTGAGGTCTGAAGCGCTCCACTGGGCCCCTGCGTATGGGGCACTAGGTCATTGTTGGACCTGCTGCTCCCCCGTCATCTTCTGAAGGTCACTTTTTCTTCAGTGGTCCTTGTTAACAATCTGAGGGTGAATGTAGTGCATTGTGGGATTTTCCCCAGTCTGTGGTGTCTTTCTGGAGAACACTCAAATGAAGTCTGACGCCAGGAGGCCAGCTCACCAGACCACACTGACCTGATTCACCAGGGACTAGTGCCAAGAACCCCCTGTATGCAGGGGCCACACCACCTCACCAAAACTGTGAGAGCTCAGAGCAACTGCAAATGACAACATCATGAAGAGACCAGACTTCTATAAAGAGCCACGATTATGTGTCATTTGGTCAGAGCAAGTGTGAGAAAGTCACGTTTCCATCGAGTTTGAATGGGGAAAACCACCAAGTCCTGCACAGCACAAAACATACAATTTTTTTTTAGAAGAAAAAGGCCACAAGAAAAAATGTTGACAACTTTGACTTTGCAGTTTAGAAGAGACAATAAACAAAAGAAACAGAACTGACTCAGTTCAAAACAATGGCACTAGACCACAGGACCTTGGAGTCAAATGAAACACTTTAAACATGAAATCCTTTTGAGAGGAACTTATCCCCGCAGCAGTACAGTCGGGGGAATATCGAAGTAGATTTTTGCTGCTAATAACAGCGAAATGTCCCATAATGTCTCAGTTCATTGGCCCGGGCTATGGATCTACAGCCAGATGCTTAGTAGAACGTTTAAAATGCAGCACATGCAAATGACTATCGAACTGAAAAGTGGAGGCGGCAAGGTTTATTATGAGGCTGATTGAGTCTTGTGTGTTCCTCCATTATAGAGGAGAGACAGCATGAGTCTCATCACAGCCAGTGGGACGTCCAGGCTATTAGGGAGCAGAGGAGGGTAGAGTTAGATTTTGTGTCTACTTGAATTGTGCTAAAGTTACACAATAGGGCTGCTGCATCGTTTTGCAAGTATTGCAATCACAATTGTACTTGTGATAAATTATGATAAAAAGTAGGATTCTGTTCGGTGTATATTGTGAATAACTCCAGGATAAGACAGGATGTTTTAATGCTCGCAGCGGACATACTATTTAAATAATTGCAGCCTTTGTGATCGGATAGTAACTCAAATTGTAATTGTGATTCCATTGTGATATATTGTGCTACCATTCAAGTTCTGTTGCTTAAACCCACCACTGTTATATTCACCACCATTTAAAAAGTTTGCTGTTATTAACATATAATGTAAATGACCTTTCTACTCAAATGCCTGAATTTAGATCTTTATTTCACGATTCATCTCATTATATCAACATTAAAATATAAATTGCACATCCATGTTGATTTTACCCATACTCAAGTAACTAACTAATTATTGTTGAGCATTTCCTACATGTTTTGTCCTTTCTCCCACTTAAATGCAGAGGTAATACTCAAACCCCACGCGCCTATGCCTGACAGAGAGGTAATGATAACAGGAAGTGAGATGAGTTTGCAGTGCTGCCCTCTGGCCCTGCAGCGGCCCATCACCTCTGTTAAAAAGGCCCTCATATAAACAGCCTCTCTGAGCCTATTAAACACACACTACATTAGGCCTGAGCTGTGCAGAACAATGTAAACACAGCCGGTTTGGGGTACCAGAGTCGGGTCGAGGGCGGGGAGGTGGGCTATTCCTGCCTCTTCCTGGGAGTCAACGACATCACCACTGCTCGTACAGTTGCACTGCTCTTCAGCCAAACACAGGAAGGAAGACCAGGGTAATTAAGGCATGCTTTTGACAACAACTGCCCTCTCTAAGATTCAGTTTGGGTTTGAAACTCAGACAAGGGTCAAAATGTTTCAAAACAGGGAAGTGTAGTGCAATGCATGAAATCAAAAAAGACATTACAGGAATGAACTGGTTGAGTGTAACTGAAAAACTGTTGGCTAATACTGTGATTGTAATGTTATTGGAAAGGGATTGTTTAACAGTACAAATCAACTCACCTAAATCCAACAATGTCAGTTGTGGTCAGATTGTGTTAAAACAAAACTCAGATTAGACAGATTAACTTGAGTAACAGAGTTGCAGAAAGAGTAGTGCCTCCAGTTAGTGTCACACCCTCAAGGAATGTTGTTGATATCAGCTGAAAGTTATCAACCAACCCAAAGTGGTCTCTGGTGGTGGGGTTAGCCAGACATTAAGCAATAGATCTTTATTTTCATTAAAGGAATTCATACAAATTACAGAAAATCAGGGTCAAGTGGGGGGTAAAATTATGTAAAAAAAATTAGAAATTAGATATTCGAAATTATTTCCACTATCACTTTAAATACATTTACATACATAAACAGACATTAGAGTTTGTAGAACAGATATGACAACTGTTTTTGACAAGAGACTGAATCTACCTCGGCCAAAACCAGCGACTTCTTTCAAATGGATACAGCATTCACCGCTGGAAGAGAGGAGGGGAGTCGGTCAGTCCAGGTCAGTCCCACATGTGAAGCCATTAAACAGTAGGGATTGGAAGAGGTCAGAGCCAGACATCTGAGGCCAGTGCCTCCGAGTCATTTACACCCCTCTGTTACAATGTGTCTCCTAAAGACCATCAGTGGGGGGCAGCAGTGAGGGACAGGAGCTGGTGGGACATACTCCACACCCCAGGGAACAGCCCAATTACAGCCTAAGCTCCCAGTCTGTCTGTGGCATGCAGCAGAGAGATAAGATGAAAGTCCCTAATATGAACCTTTATTTTGCTTTTGTCATCAATAAGAAGAAGTGAGTAAGTCCAGATGCCTACAAGAAGATACAACGGCAAATGTTAATACTATTGGTGATGTTGTGTGGAATGGCTAGGACTAAAGGTGAGTGACAGAAGAGACAGTCTACTGACAAAGTGCAGTCAACAAACTTTGAGTGTGTCCAGAGAGGTCAAAGGTCACAAGCCTGACACTGTACCAGGGGTTAATGGGGTTTGGGGGTCACTAGATGTCAACACAGAAATACCAGCAAACTAACAAGCAGGCTTTGGGTGTAATGGGCTATATAATGGGATTACATATGGCAAGAGAAGTAACTATCCGACTGTATAATCGGCTTGGTGGTATTAAACATAGTATGGTGTGTTTACCAAAGTTTCTACAACCCTGTTTTATATTTCAGTGAATTCGAAACAAGTAAGCCTGCATCAAAGAAAAGGGCAATTAAAAGTAAACTGTTTATTCTTTCAGTGAACAATTAAAGCAAATCATGATAGATATAGAAACCATAGAAACTGTGACTGTAAGTGCTCCATAAACTTTTTCATGTTTGGAGTGATGCTAGCAGAGCAGTCCAAACTCCATTTAAGCAACTGGTCAGTATTAGCTATTGTATCTATTTACAACATTATCTTACCAATAAATGAACAAAGTCTAATAACTGTTGGCACTATAATTCAAGATTGGTTAATTAAATTCCACAGTCAAGGACACTGGTTATGTTTATGTAAAGTTCACTGCTCCAATGTTTTAAAATAGCATTGAGAATTTGAATATTCGATAAAAACTAGACAGGAGACTTGGCTCCTGGGAGCAGGGACAGACAGTGCAGTGCTGTGACTAGTAATAAGGCTAAAGTCTGAATGTTTGCAGAGCCATGAACTGGTAATCCCAGCAGAGTAGAGCCACAGGCCGGTGACATATGATGAAACATCACTAATGCAAGACAGAACATCAGACAACCACAGCATTTAAAAAAACAATTATATATATATATATATATATATATATAAAAAAAAATCACATTTCCCACACTAATCCAGCGCACACAGATATATAAGCTGGTGGATTTCTTCATGTGCTGGACAGCTTGTACCAAGAAGAACTGTTGTGAAACTAAATTTTCTAAGTTTTTATTAGACTGAAATATTTACACTCCAAAAACTTATTTGACCTGGAGGAAGGCCCCACCTGCTGTTTCCATGGAAACACTTACCCATCTCCATGGAGAATATTCTCAAGTATTGGTTTTAACTTTCTATTTCCATGGAATCATGCCTGTTAGTCAAGTAAACAATACGTTTTGTAAAATATCTAATATTAAAAATACAGTACATTAAAAATATACAGAATATTGATACTGAATATCAGTCCAGGAAAAGGTACTGGTGTCATGATATTGGTTGAACTGAACTTAATGAGATTATTCATTACTGGTGTAGGCCCTGGACGTCATATAATGTTTGAACTTTAATTCGTTTTCAGTAGTTAGCTGCAAGATAAACAAGTACCATAACACAATTGGATAAAAAATGCCATTTTCAATCCCCACACCAGCACTGGTCCAAAGTTGGATTGGTGTATCTCTACTCACCACTACAACAAATTCATATCAGGACTAAGGCTGCGTCTCAATTCTCTTAGCCCTCTGTCTTTGTCGACAGAGGGCTAAGGGGGAGAATTGAGATTGGGCCTAACTACAGCTATTAGTACAAACAGTTACAGTTAGTCACTTTCTACTGAAACCTCAAACTCAGGTTTCAGGGTTTCTATGTAGATAGAATTTATTGAGTAGGCCTATGTACCTAGTTACTTTTACGACTGGGTCTAGGTGCTGTACTGGCTTAGAGAGGGTTGTATAAAGGCCATGTTATGTTCGGGAAGCGGTGAAAGGGTGACTGTTGAATTTCTCCTCCTTCTAGAAAACGTGAATGCATCAAGTGACACTTTCTCTGGAGCTCACCCAAACCCTCCTCAATCTGACCCATTCAGAGCCAAACCCAAAGCCCCAGACACCAGGACACTCAGCAGGAGGTCCAGGATAGGTGGAGGCCGGGTGGCAACGTCTGCCAAAAAGGGGTCTGGAGCAAGTCATTGGTTAGACTAGACATGAGAGAGAAATAGATTAGCTAGAGAGAACGAAATACTATAACATTTAGATTTAAATTGTGATCATTTTATTTGGCATGTAATGATAATTAACAGTTGGTCAGTGATTGAAATGAACTAAATTGTGGAAGTGGCACATTACCTGCATGATTCCATGGAAACTGAGATAGAGATATGCCAAACTATCTCTTACTGTAAGGGCATATGTTTTTCTTACTTTAATTTTAGTCATATCTTTGGTGCAAAATTACTCAATGGCTTTAAATAGTACATTAATGCTGACAACATAAAAGATCATGCCTTTAATGTAATTCATGGTCAATGTGTCAGAATTTGACAGCTGTTTAATATACCTAAATAGTGTAGACAACTTATGGGAAAAAGTCAAGATGTCTTGGTACAGTTTTGAATTGTTCTTAAAGCTATTTGATATTCAGTGTGTTCCTCTATACATCGCTCTCATCAACCTGTTGCAATAACAAATAAATAGTAAATATTAGTGTAACCAAATGTCAACAGAATATGCCTAATAGCACAAAGTGCTTCGTCTTGCATATTTCCAGCGAATGTAAAGAGCACCTCACATCATCATCAAACCCAGACAAGTGTGAGCCTTGAACTTAATTGCCCCAGTGCCCACACCCAGAGCTGGTCAGGGCTGGACTCAGGTCTGAAAGAAGCCCCAGTGTGAACCAGGCTCCAGGTCTAGACCCGGACCACAGCGGCCCTCACATACTCAGGCTGCACAAACAGTCTGACCACTCCCCCACCAGAGCCATCTCCAGCCACCACCATCTTCTACTAGTGTCATTAACTTTGTCCACATCGAGCCAAACTGAAAAACTCATATGAAATTAAATAAACAGAGAGTGCATAAAGGACACACTACTCATTCCCCCAATACCCCCCATAAAAGTCGATTGCAAATACAACCTCGTACGCTACACTTAAGACCCTGGAATGTGATTTATGAAGAATGTCTGATTTAAGCCAATTACTATGCAGCACTGGTGGTCAAAATAACTGCAGAATATTAAGATGGATACTGATGAAAACACCTGAGGACACTACTCCTCATGAGACAAACAGACCTTACTGAACAGTTGCCAAGCTGTTTTCAGTTAGATATAGTTATAAGCACATATAGGGAATAGCCATTTGTTTTTGAGTATGGATACATACTCATATTACCTACATTTATTTTATGTAATTTATAAGTTTCAATTGACAATCGCCTCCAACCACACTATAACATCAGCTCACTGAGTCACCCTGACAGTCATACAGCTAAGGAAAGTTAAGCGTCTTGCCCAAGGACAAAGAAACAGCATAGCTGGTAAAGAGAATCAAACTATTTCTTTGGTACGTAAAATGTCAAGTTATCAAGTCAAGTTAGTGAGCTCACACTCCATTATGGCACTGTGTTAGGAAACAGCTGGTGGAGGACTTTGCACAGTGTATTGACCAAATTAATGTAACTACTTATTATGTGGGTTGGTTAAGCTGATTTTGTAATATCTCAAAAACATTAGGTCTTCTTTGTTCTTTGGTAAGTTTTCTGAATAACCTTTGCTGTCATTACTTCATAATGTAACAGTCCATATATCTTTTTGGCCCACATGGCAGTGGAAACCAAACCATGCCGTTCTAATCAGACCTGTAGCACTCATATTAAAAGTACAAGCAGACAACACAGAGGGAGGAGGGGATTAAAGTGGAGTCTTGAAGTAAACAGACAATAGCCCTGGAGTGATGTTTTTATTGAAGTGAGCAGCGTCTGTCCCAGAAACAGGTTTATGAGCTTGTTTTTAAATTCACATTTGGCACAGGACAGGCCTGTTTTTTCAACATTTTCTCTAATAAGATCTACTGTTGTCATACTGCTGCCTCTACAATATTCATAATGGAAATTTGCAAAGTCTTCAAATAGTTTAGGATTTGCTTTCAATCTTTAAGTTATGTACTTGTGGTTGTTTGTCACTCTGTTTTATGAGTGTATCTCAGACTAAAATATAAATATTCTATAATCATAGATCCATCTTTACTGTTTTTGTTTGTTTGACACCAAGCTGTACAATAAAATGGATTAAGTGCCATAGTTAAATTAGTATAGAACATTACTATGACAAACTATATATCCACAGGAATAGTGTGATTTAAATTTGTCTGGCATTTCTAAACAAGACGAGTTAGAAACTAGGCAACATCTTAATTACAACTGGAAATGTATTCCAAAGCAGACCTTGGATTATGTGTACTTGAGACCCTGCCACAGCGCAGCACACGTGCACATCCGCCTCTATCCACCCCCATAAACTAGTGCTCAGCCAAAACTCAAAACCTCTAAACAACATGAAGAAAATGTGACTTTTTTTCTCTCGTGTTTACGGGATCTAAATGTTTTTCTTTCAAACACAACTGACCTTGTTTATGAAGGAGTGGAATCTGCGTTTTTTCCCTGTCTCTGTCAGTTTAACACAACATTTTGGCCTACTGGCAACACAGCAGACCACAAGTACCCATTTACCTGCTGCGCGCTGCTCATAAAATGTTTACCCAAGGCAAAGATGTGAAAGAATAATTACGCGTTTAATCACAAATTAGCTCAACATGTAGCGTTCTCACTAAATAAAGTCAAAGTGTAAAAGCGTTTAGGAATCCACCACCACAAACTGATTAGTTCCAAAAGTCTGTCAGAGCTGTTAATGCTGTTCCTATAGTTTATATACTGTGGCTTTAAAAATGTAAGCAACAACTGCCAATGTAAATACCCAAAGTCTGTGTTTGCGTCACTGTAAATAAGAGTAAAAGCTAGCGAGATACACTTTACAATGTATTGGACAAAGCTGCATGAAATTTATGCCTCTGATGTCCAAAAGTTGCAGACATTATTAGAGAAGGGTAGAGTTTTTCATTGCGTTCTTGGCAGCAGAAGTCAATGGGAGGTGTAGCCAATAAATAGTGCTGTCTTTCGCAGATTTATGTGACCCGTAATACGAAAACCAATGCAGCATTCTCACCAATAAAGTTTACTAATTTGAACAGTTTTTAGCATGTGATAAAAAAAGCCTGCCACTGTTGGATTAAAAATTGACCATTGCTTTAAATATCAGTTGAAATAAAAACAAAGATGAAAAAGTTCTACATTAGGACCCACAGTTTTTCATTTGTGAGACTATAAAGTACTAGACTATTACCGAGTTTGTGAGACTGTTCCAGTGCAAGTCTTGAATTATAATAATACAACAAATGTTTATTTTGGCAAGCTGCAGATTTCAACAATTCATTACAGAGCAGAGGGTATGTTTGAGTACTGCATTAGCATATAATTGTAGTAATACTGAACAGAGTAATTGCATATTCCAGATTCCAATTTTAAAGGCTTATTAGCGCCAGATTAAAGGGTCAATTTCAGCTGTGTTTGAGATGTTAACTAACTTCTATGGCTGGTGGTTATAGAATATATTGAACACACACATTTTGAATCTATTTTAGCCCCAAATGTTAATGTAAAAATGATATTCACAATCAATCAATCTTTCACATTGTACTCATAGACTGTATAATTGACATAGCAAACCCGCTAGTCACCACATTCCAAATAGGAAGTGTGCATGGGGGCGTTTCTGGCTCTATCAAACTCTGGCTCCAATTAACTTTACACTGAAAAATTGTCACCTTCTCTCTCTAACTGCTGCAGTGAGCCTTGTCATTTTGATCATAAAATGGTTGTGATGTTTTTATTTTGCTATTATGTTCATAAATAAATTCCTATCCCTAATATGGAACTCGGCTTCATTTGACTGGAGCCGAACACTATGGGTGACGCACACTCACCCTCAGTCCACCTCTTTATACAGTCAATGATTGTAACTCATTCTGAAACCCGTATGTCCCGTGCTTAAACCCTTCTTTACCCTTTCATCGCTTGTCCCATATGTGGATAAGTTTGTGTATAAGAGGAGCTCTGACCTGCAGCAGGAGTCTCTCAAAGGCCAGGCAGGAGTCCCATCTTGACAGGCTGGGATGTCCAAGGGTTTGGGCTGTGGCCAGTCCCAGCTGCAGCACCCCACAGTGACTCTCTAGCGCCCCCTGACTGCCCCCGAACGGTTTCACATAAGAGCATAGCTGGTCTTTGGTCACTCGGCCTGAGAAAACAGACAAGAGGAGAGACAACAGTGAAATTTCATCTATAGAATCATTTTATGATTTGTTTTGGGAAAGTTACCCATTTATTAATCATCTTTGTCTTTTATGGCTAATTTCCCCAGATTATGTAAATTAAATGTACTACAAATTCACCCAGAGCCTTTTTTTTTTAAACCACAAACATATAAAGGAGCAGTGTCTTTGTATTAAAGTGTTGATATGAAGCTTTGTGTGTATTTTTTAGGGAGCAGATTGACCAAAACAAAATATTGGTCTAGGCAGGAGATTTAAGGCCTATAGCCAATATGCTAAAAACTCCAAATATCAACCTGATATATATATAGGTATATCTTTAGTTTATAACACAGCACATTTACAATCTTAAATTACTGTGTGTTGTCTCATTGCAAAAACATAGATATGTGAACATGCCTGCATAGTTCTTTACTCTGAGGAGAAGAGTACACCATCTGGATTTGGATCTGAACAAATAAACAACTTATATCCAAACCATAATAGACTTTTTAATAACCATCATACACACAGCAGAGGGCAGAGGGGACTGACTGATACCAAAGAGGAGAATAATATTATCTTAATGAGTAAAAACACAGAGAGGCTGACAGAGACATGAGGGTGGACATATGTAGAGCAGTGATTCTTAACTAGGAGTAGAACCACTTTAATGTGTCAACTCAGAGGATTTAAAGAGCACTTGCAAATTAGAGCAAGACAGAAAACTAGAAGGACCAGACCAGGACTAGACTGCAACATGTAAGCAATAACATATTCTACCTTAGCATAGCACTAATCCAGGACCAAAACAAACCTGCAGCTCATCATTATGACTAGGAGTGATACTGAAAAAGTCTAAAATAAATAATATAATAATATACAAATAAAAATATCAGCATGACAAGAACTGATTTCAACCAAGAGTTATGTCTTAAAAGTGCTCTGTGTAACTTTTCTGGTAAGAGTCCAGCAGCTGGTTGTGTCCATGGAGATATGCTAGCGAGAATGCTTTCCCTTTTTCTTTAAAATTTAAAACGATAACTTGAAAAATATGCATTCTACTGTAAGCGGCCCGCCTCTCCACAAACCGGACCTGTAAATTGGCTTGGGGTTTGGGAATAGGTAAGTTTAATACGATATTGTGAAAAATTCCAAGCAAAGCAACAACATCTCCATGATGAACCTCCACCTGGAAAGTAATACTACGCAGTGATTGAAAACAAGACTATATCTGCAGGGAAGTCATATCAAAACACAAGTCATATCAAAACACAGTATACCTTCACAAGAAACCTGCATCTCAGTGGTACCCAAACCACACTTTAAGAACCAATGGAGATGGGTGTAACTTATTATGGCAGCTTCATGTGTCAGAACTTGAAGTGAACTCTGAACATAAAAGGCAGTACAAGACCAAGTTAGTTCATTTCTATGCAGCCAAAGAGAAGCAGTGATAAGAGCCTTCTGAGTATGACTAATGAGTGTAAACAGCATAGCTTCTCTGGTTATTTACTCAGACAGCACACAGACACAGGAAGAGCGGCATCAGGCTGGGATTGGGGTAGGGAGAGGGGGGACATAGGGGCTAAGGGGGGTGCGAGAAGTGTCCCGGGGCAACAAAAGGGGCACAACACGTTTAACTCCCCATAAAGCCCACTTCTTCATGTTGATGTTCTGAAGTAGGACCAGATGTGGGAGTATTTCCTGTTGGACTATATACATTGGACTGTGTTTTCTTTAGACGCGAGTGAAGAACAAGCTGGAAGAGAGACGGAGGTAATAAAAAAAGGTGTAATATGACCTACAGTGAGGCCTCCTGAATGATGACTAGCTATTTTTGGACATGTTTGAGTTTTGATTTGTTAATGTACGTTTCAGGTTGTGTAGGTGACGATCTAGGCTCACTGATCAAAATGTGGTATCATGATTAGGGTGACTAAAACTAGTATTGAGACTAGATACTAATTTGAGCAGATATCAATAAAAAAGTCACATTCACAGGACAGAAATGAACCTTTCCTGAACAGTTTTAGAATGATCTTGAGCTGTATCAGAACAAGTATAAGACCACATAGACTACGCTGATGGACCACTATGGAACCTACCTGGACCACTGAGGGATTACTCAGATATAAGACTGCAATTGGTAGTACTGAATATTTCTAAATAGAGTTTTAGTATCATGACAACACTAACCATGATAGGGCTGAGTGTTATGATATATTGCTCATATTGATTTTCAATTCTATTTTATTTCATTCCATTCAAACAAATAAAAAAAAGCTATATTATTTTTTTCTTAACATAAACAATATAAAAAACCCCAAAACTCAATCCTCCCAATCTCTGCAGGCCTCTTGATTAAAAAGATCCAAGCGTATAATTGACAATCAGAAATGACTGAATCTCAATCTCAATTAAAACTGGATGGATTGCACAGCCCTATATAATGATAATTGCAGCTGGGGCTTTGCTATGGTTATTTAATTCACGTGCGGAAGCCATGGGCAAAACTAATAATGAACAAGATGGCAAATGCATACAAAATGCACATCTAGTTTAACCAGTAGGGTTAGGGAATGACAGGGTCCATCACGATTCAATTCAATACAATACATGATACATGGCTGATGATACAATATTATCACGATATTGCGACACAATTGATAAACGATATATTGCACATGATACTTTTAAATTTTTAAGAACAAAATACATTTTAGCAACAATATTTTTTAGTTAAACCGGTACCTGTGCAAAATGAATATGAATTTATTCATCAAAACAGTGAATATGTCAAGGGTACTGCATAAACAAGTTTCCTTCCACTAAATAAGCAACATTTTGTAGTGCGGTCACACAAAAAAATTGCTAACAGACACCAAAAATACTCTGATACAGCAGCCCATTATAACAATACTGTATCACCAAATTTAGTACCACGATATATTGATATTTTTGTGAGTCGCAAAGTGGTAAATACTACAAGTCAAGTAACCATTATCATTTGTCAAGTGGTATATAAAAGAAAAAAAACAAAACAAGAATAACAGCATCAAAACATACATTATTTATCATTTTCTGAACATTTATGTCCCTTGCCCATTATATAAAACAATATTTAAGCTGCACTAACTCTAATGAATAGGTTATTTCTCTAGTGTCCCAGGAGGGTCTGCAGTCAGGGCACTTAACAGATGTAAAACAACATTATCCATCTGTGAAGACAAACAACAAGGGCCGGGTTTCAGTAGCACAATTCATCTGAGACATTTGTCACACTATTCATTGGATCAAACTAAAGCAAAGATTTGATAGAAAAGAAAAAAATAAAAATAAAAATTTGGTGTTAACAAAAAGACTGTGTGCCACTTTTAACCCAGCAGTGAAAAAATGGAAGAGAGTCGTTTACAAAAGAGAAGCTATTTTGGAAGAATAATAACCGGACCAGACATTTTCAAAAATCCTGAAAAGAGCTATTGTGAACACATCCAGCCATATAAAACCCTGGCAGCTCATGAGCCTCACCGAGTCTCATATGCCAACCGTAATTTAACATAGAACCAGGAATGGGCTCCAGAATCAGAGCCAAACATAATTCTACTGGAGAATAGGTGAGAATGTTACACTGCAGGCCAAATATATCAGACTTCACAGCACAAAATACACAAGAAAAGAAATGTGGAAGAAGTGTGTAGGAAAAAATATAATCAGTCAAGACTATATGTTTGCACTGCTAAAATATAAAAATGGAAGAGCAAAACGTGCACTATGTAACTTTTCTAGTGGAGGTTTGTTGCTTGTCTCCATGGAGATGGTATTGCTCTGCCTGGAAAAAGTATATTGCAGTAAGAGTAACAGGTGTTTTTATTGCTGCAAAACGTTCTTGAAAAATCATTAATGCGTTCTTACTGAGTGAGCTTGCCTCTCCACAAATATGACTTGTAACTTGGCCTGGTGGTGTCACCTGCTAGTCTACGTGGATATAAGTGTAATGGATTATTGTATGACATTCAGTGCCAAGTGATAACATCTCCATGGAGACAAGCTGGAGGGCTAACTTACCTTAACCACTTTGAACACTGAGTTAGCAAAGAATGGAATTAAAATAGAAAATATTTAACAACTACTGTTGTGGTTAGTTCTAAAATTGTAAGGACTTCGAAGGGTGTCAAAAATATATTAGTAACAAAAAACACACTGAAGTCTGTAAAGCAGACGTTTTATGTTCATATAAGGCTGTTGAAAACTGGCTGGAATAATGCTATGATTACATAAGATCAAACATGGTTCCCATACAGTCCTTGGAGTGGTGTGGTTTTGGAAACGCTATAGCTAACCGATTAAGATGAGGTGAGAATGTGGTCTAAAAGGATCTGACTTCAGAGCACATCTAGAACAAAGTGAACAAAAATCAATAGTGCTAAAAAAGAAAGGCAGTCTGGTTAAAGTCTGTTCCCCATTACACAATCAGGCAGCACTGGCCCAGTCTTGGCTCTTATCTATGTCACTAAATTTCTCTGTCTCTGCATTTGTGTGATTTGGAGTCATCTTGTTGCCAGATGCTGAATGTATGTGCAGGAGACGTACTGTCAGCTGAGATATGAGTTTGAACCCTTTGTGCTTATAGTGTGGGCTCCAATGGAAGAGCTCACATTTTAAACCTCCAATAAATAAGACTGCGCTGTAATGGCCTTTACCATTACTCGGCATTAATCACTGGGTTGAAAAGTGTTCTGAAAGTTGTGATTTTTCCCATTCGTTTTGACAGGGGAGTGAAAAAAACTCATAAGTAAGGCATTTTGGCATGACAGAAATGACTGGTTAATGTAGATATGTTAATATAACTTTATGTAATAGATTATCACTGGAGATATATGTATTTGCTATATGTTTATATGCATTATTACCATGTCCATTTGTTATTGGTTCACTACCAAGCGTTTTAAAAACTTGTCACATTTAAGACAATGCAAAGCTCAAAATGCATCATTATTTCTTTGTACTTTGTAACAATCAAGAGGTACTGAATGCCCTAGTTAACAAAACATTATGTGATGTGTGTAATGTCTAGTAGACTGCCACATAGTTTAGATGAACTCATATCTCCGTGAACTAAGGCCACACTAAACATAAAAGAACAGAAAGATTCAGTTTTAACCAATCAGCTTCTTTCACAGTATAAAACTTCTCTGTGCCATCTTAGAGTATATGCAGTGCAGACAGAAACTGTTTCATGTATGTACTCTCCCCTTTCATCAAAGAGTAAATAATATTTTAAACTTTTCACTGGATGGCTGGTTGTTTTTGACTTTTATTTTATTGAATGATAGCTTGAACCTACTAAAACTAAAATAGACCTAACATCTGTGCTCAAATATTCACTTCCTCTTCCCTTGATCGTTCTATTACAATATATTGTGCAGCCCAAGTGAAATTTTGATCTAAATAAATAGGCATATCGCTAGTCACAATCCTGATGCTCTCCTCCATCAAAGCAATACGGTTGATTTTGACAAGTGCAATAAATAAACTGACATTTGTTTTTTGTGACCAAATCGCATAATATGTACACTGTGCTAAAATGATCCCCTGATCAATGATGTAATGCTTAAAACTACATAATGCTCTTTGTAGACCTGTCCTACAAGATTGAAAGTCCACCTGAATCTCTCATGGGCAATTTAACGTTCTCTAAGTGGCTTTATTGCACCAACCTCCATAAAAACAAATCACATTTTCCGTCTTGTGCTATAAACTGTTTGGCCATTTTAGCCTCATGTTCTGAAGTGCAGTCTGAGCCTGAGGCATGATCAAAGCACGGAACAATGCAAAGAGGTTACAAGGCCAGATGTGATTTAGACCTTACTGGAAGAAGACTTGTGTTTGGAGGTGCACAGGGTTACTCAGAGGTAAGTGATGGTGTATGTCTATGTGGACTGGAGAGGTGGCCTGTCTGAGCTGACAACCTCAGAAGTATTACTGCATAAGAAGTACATAGAAACATATGTTTGTTTGTTTTTATTTAAATATATTATGTCATTTTCTCATCTATGTTATAATATTGTTTCCTCATCACAAACATACCTGGAGTTGTGTTTTGTTTCATTCACACATGTTTAACACACAAATCCTGCATATTTAGGCTACGTTCTTCTCTCATACAGAAAACACTTTGTTTCACCTTGTGATGTCATGTGGTAATACAGGAAGTGCTCTATTGTGTTTTGAACTCCGTACACATAATTTCAGCCATGTAATTTGCAATCTCTACTAAACAAAAGGTAAAAGGTAGCTGTTAATTTGAAAACTATCCCATCATGTCATCAGAAGGTGGAATGGGGCATTTTGAGCTTTGGAGATGTAGGCAGACTAATAACGCAGGATTACTCAAACATCTGTGAATAAAACAAAACACAACTCCAGGTATGAGAAAAGCTACAACAGAATGCTTGTTAGATGTCTGGTTGTGACACAGATACATTGATATGCATTAGGTGTGTTCTGAACAATAAAGAGCAGGAAATTGTTGCAGGGTTTGCATATTGGATATGCAAATGATGATGACAGATGCAGATAGAAGGCTATAATTGTATGAATTTGAATAAATGAAAATAATCAACTAAACAAAATGGACTGAACCAAAAGGTGACCCGAAAAAAAAGTTAATTTCTAGTTGTCATGGTTGCATTGAAAAGAAGCACTAGACTCTAAGCTGTATTGATAAGATATACTCCATGATAAAGACTTAAGAGGTCCCATATTAAATAAAATAGATTCTTCTTCTTTTTGCCATGTTAGAATGTTGTTACCTCATCAAAAACATAGCCAGTGTTTTCTTTCATTCACGTATGTTTGAGTAATCCTGGTGTATTAGTCAGTCTACATCTCCAGGACTCAAAATGCTCAGTTCCACCTTGTGATGTCATGTCAGGTACAGCTACCTTTTACCTTTAGTTCAGTAGAGACTGACAACTCCAGGCCTGAAATTATCTAAATGATTCTAGTGAAGGTGTGTTTAAAAAGGCAATAAAGCACTTCCTGTATTACCACATAACATCACAAGGTGGAACAGTGTTTTCCATTTGAGAGAAGAACTCAGCCTAAATTTGCAGGGCTTGTGTGTTCAACATGTGTGAATGAAAGAAAACACAACTCCAGGTGTGTTTTTGATGAGGAAACCCCATTAAAACATAGATCACAAAATAGCGTAATATGGGCCCTTTAACTTGTTCAGTGTAGCAAATTGTAGAAAGTGCAATAGATGTAATAGAAGTGAATCATTCTATCATGTACCACCATTGTACTGTTTTGTATACCAGACTTAAAAATAAATACTGTAGCTTCGATAATACTTACTCATATTTTGTCCAACTATTTAATACTTCACAAACTGTAATTCTGCCAACAGCCAAACAGCCAACTCAAAAGCCCTGTCCTCCATCTAATTTACACTGCTAAATCATAAATACACAGAAACTACGTGACCCACATTACCTTGCATCCTCGTGTTTGGATACAATGAATAATGAAACCAAATTCCCTGCAATGAGCAAAGAAAACAGCTCGTCCAAACACCAAACCGCAGGCACATCCACACAATTCCACACAATTGCACACAATTGCACACTGAGGGGGTCTCATCATCCACTGTGCTCCGAGAAACCTTGCACAAGGATTATGTGACTTCACTCTACTTCACTTCTCGATTATCTTATCCCGCTGAGATGAAAAGTGTCCAGGCCGGGGTCAAAGGCCATGTGAGAACACATCTGCCATAGAGAGATACCACTTTATACTCTGGGACAATGGCAGGTTTATATGTAAGGAGAAGCTATTGCTTTTTCTAGAATGGTCCACAGTAGGGCATTAAAAGTGTCTATCTCTCAGAAGACAAGCAAGTGACACCTTTACACCTAGTTACAGGTCAGATCTATGGATAGGTAAACCCGTTCACCATTACGATATGCGTTTTTTGAACAATAAAATTATATGTAATGGAATAAAGCCATATCCTGAGAACTATGAGACAACGAATCCTCCTCCAGAAAAGTTATACATTGCACCATTAAACAAAATTCAAACCAGGTTCAAATCCAGTGAAAAAGACAAATCCAGACAACCAGGACTAAATCAGGACTTGGAAAATGAAAACAAAACCAGACAATGGCCTAACCGCGCATAAATTGTGACTCAAACACTTCCTAACCACCTGACCGAAACTTAAAACAATGGAAAAACTGGACTGAACTAGACCAATGAAAAATGATAAACCAGCTCAAAACTTGTACAAAACCCACCCCAAACCGGGCTAACATGCATTTCAATAGTAGCTAGGCTTAGCAATGGCTAGGCCCAACTAAACTAGCTAAAACTGTATTGCTAATGGACTTAGAAGTAGAAGCACAAATATACTACTTCTTTAAAACTTTGATTACATATTGATGCTTAATAGTGCTTTTTATGTTGCAGGTTTTAGCCTCATATGAGATGCTGGAGAGGGGGCTCTGCTTGTGGTCAGGTGGGCAGGGATGAGAGCTGTGTGTGGGGGCTGAGTTTGGATTGGGGAGGGGTGGGTCCTGGAGGGTCCTGGTCTGGAGCCAGTGTGTGGCATAAAGCCTCAGTGTGCAGGCCATAATACAGTGCCCTCTCTCTTCCCGCTCCTCTCTTTTCTCTCCGTCTCAGCAAAAACAGAAAGTCAACAGGCTGTCAGTCATATTCAATTTGTATAAACTTAACTGTATCAAACATAGCAGACTTATGTATTTATAGTACCAGTTTTAAAGGTACATTGTCGAGGGTTGCAGTGAAGTATAGTAAATGAAACACATCTGTCAAAACTGTTCTCTAAAGTTGATATTCACTTTCAAATTACAAATAAATCGAGGTAAAATACACAATTAAAGCCCCATAGAACCAAGAGAAGCAAGCCATTAGTTTGGTTATTTCTTGGTTTTGTTTCTAAATGGAGTGGACATAAGGTACTGCAGCTGTGCCTGTGGCAAATTCATGTATTTTTTACCACTATTGCACATATACATTGGTAAATTAATATTTTCTTAACATAAGAACGACTCAACTGTATTTCCCATTAAGGTCTTTAAAGACAACATCCAAAGGTTCTACAGTCCCTGACAAAAGTCTTGTCGCTTATCCATTTTGTAGAAACAAAAGCTTATAACCTGACTTTAAATTAATTGATTGGTTTTAGAAATGTCTCATATGAAAGCTAAAACCCTCCCAAATTATGCTCAATATACTAAAATAAGTTTGCTTCACTGAAGAAAGATTGATCATTTAATGAACACAGAAAGGTCAGATTTTGGCAAGACAAAAGTCTTGTCGCCTACAGAAAATTGAACAAATAATTTACTTCAAATACAAAAATATGTTGCATAACGTCAGTGAATTAAGTAGTGGTGCTGTGAGATCCATATTTAATATCTTGTATGACTTCCATGAGCTTGAAGGACTGCATCCATGTGGTTCGACAATGATTCATACAATTTGTTGATGAAGTCATCAGGAATAGCAAAGAAAGCAGTCTTACATGCCTCCCAGAGTTCATCAAGATTCTTTGGTTTTGCCTTCCATGCTTCCTCTTTCATTCTACCCCAGACATGCTCAATGATGTTCATGTCTGGTGACTGGGCTGGCCAGTCCTGGAGCACCTTGATCTTCTTCGCCTTGAGGAACTTTGATGTAGAGATAGAAGTATGCGATGGAGCACCATCCTGCTGCAAAATTTGACCCCTTTTATGGTTGGGAATGTAAGAGGTAGCTAATACTTCTTGATATTTTAGGCTATTGATATTGCCTTCCACCCTGCAAATGTCTCGCACACCCCCATACTGGATGTAACCCCAGACCATGATTTTTCCGCCACCAAACTTAACTGTTTTCTGGGTGAATCTTGGATCCATGCGGGCTGCAGTAGGTCTCCTGCAATATTTGCGGCGGCTGTGATGTAATTCAACCGAGGATTCATCTGAGAAATCCACCTTCTGCCACTTTTCCAGTGTCCATCCTTTTAGCAGGCTGTGGGCCTTGGCAAATGCCACACGGTATTTTAATTGCCTTTTGTTTAGTGCTGGTTTCTGTGCACTGATTCGACCATGGAGGCCATTTCGAGACAGAATTCTACAAACTGTTCTGGTTGACACAGGGACTTGAGGTGACCAGGCCTGGTGGAGCTCTGCTGCAGTGGAAAAGGGGCTGGCCTTGGATTTTCGAATCAACAAACGGTCCTCCCGAGCAGTTGTCTTGCGGGGTCTGCCGGACCTGGGCTTGTCAAAAACATCTCCAGTCTTTTCAGATCTTTTTCTTATTCTTTGTACTTGACGCTGAGACACATTGAAGGTGTCAGCCACCTCAGCAGTGGATCTGGTCTTCAGCCTCTTGATAATTAACGCTTTGGTCTCAGGGTGGATCTTAGGCATGTTGTCAGAGGTCAAGTTGCAGTTGATGTGAAGGTCTGGTGTGCTGGGGTTCTTTTTATACACACCCACTAATTGATTGATCAGTAACTGATCACAGGTGAGGCTGTAATCTAGGATTGGGTGCATCATATGACAAGGCGACAAGACTTTTGTCTTGCCAAAATCTGACCTTTCTGTGTTCATTAAATGATCAATCTTTCTTCAGTGAAGCAAATTTATTTTAGTATATTGAGCATAATTTGGGAGGGTTTTAGCTTTCATATGAGACATTTGTAAAACCAATCGATTAATTTAAAGTCAGGTTATAAGCTTTTTTGTTTCTACAAAATGGATAAGCGACAAGACTTTTGTCAGGGACTGTATATGCTCACAGAAAAAAGGGAGGAGGCTGCATCAAGCCAATCTAGTTTCAAATGATGAAACTTCACTAAACGCATGTTTACTTAGTAATTTTATTTTGATCAAGTAAAACTGATGAAAAAACAATGAATTCTTGCAATATTTTTGAGTTCACAAACTCACAAGAATCCATCTTGCCATGTTCCAGCTGTTATGATTGGGTCCGGGCCACTAATGGTTCAGACCAATCACGGTGCAGCTTTGTGGTTTGGGCAGAAGCCAAAGATGAAGTGCCTAAATGAACCAAAACAAACATGGCGGTGCCGATGAACGTACTTCAGCCTATTGTTTCTGAAAATCATGCAGAGGGGGGCGCTTTGTGCATTTGTGGAAAATGCATTTTTCTCGATGGCTCCAGATGAATAAATAAATGTCTAGAACCCAATTCAGAGTGTGAAGCCTATCAATCCGATGTTAGACAGGTTATACAAGTCCCATATATAGAAAAATGCTCCTTATAATCCACATTTATTGTGCTGTATAGAAATAAGTCTGATGTGTCTGGTGCTTAGCGTCCTAGTTATTACGCTACAAAAATACCCCTGAATTATGTGGTAAGCATTTATATTAATAAGCAAGTCTATTCTTCTCACAAATTTGCACATTAGTATGTATAGCAGAGCTGCAGTACCTTGCTTATTACATTGGTTGTCACATCTAATATACAGTATCTCTGCAGACTTTTTTCTTGTTGTGCCTAAATTAGAGGAGCAGTCTTTAGACAAATGTGTAAAAACACTGCTGTGTCTATGTCTCTGCCAGCTCCAGTGTGGCTGTGTGACCTCCAACATATTACAACCTGCTCATTACCAAAGACAGAACCTTCTTTACCTCATAGATTATAGGCGCTGAGGGACCACAGACACCCCTCCCATTTTAAAACCCCCTTTGACCAGATGCTAACCTGTACATTAGCCATGTTTAAAACCTCCATAACTACAAAGTATAAAAGGTGAGGAAGGGTGTTATACAAGTAGCTTTAAACCATTTTATTTTTCCACATAGTCTTATCGGTATCTTGAGTCGTTCTTTGCTCCATTAACCAACAACAAAAGTTTAACAAAAAAGTGGCATGTGTGCATGCGTGTGTGTGTCGTACAGCCAACATGTGGTTTAGATTTCCTTTATGGCCACATGGGCAAATATACGGCCGGGCAGGGAGCGAGGGACTCAACTGGGGGCGCTGTGGGTCCACTACGGCTGCTATACTCTTATTCTGCTGCACAGGGTGTCATTTTGGTCAAAAGGGTAAAGGGTCAATTGTTTTTCTATTTCAAGACATTTTTGGTTACCTAGATTAGATGTAAATTGCTATATCGACTTATCATTCAATATATGAAAGCTGAAACTATATATATATATATATATATATATATATATATATATATATATATATATATATATATATATATATATATATATATATTTATTTATTTATTTATTTATTTATTTATTTATTGTGTGTACATTTTCTTTGTACTACTGGGAAATTTGTGGTTATGTTTTGGCTATATGATAAGATTTGAGCCATAGAAGGTTGAATTCATAACTCATTACACATGCAAAGTACTAAAGTGTTTCATTCTGCTGTTTATTTTCTTGCAGCTGATGTTTTTTTTAACAGTATTGTACATTAAGAATAGTTCTTGTGGTTTAAATCTGCTTTAGGGTTATTGTGTCAATTTATGTGTGGCATAAATTAGTCTCAGTATTATTGTTTAGAGTCTATTTTCTTCAGCAATATATCGTACCTTAAAGTTTGTTATTGTGACAGGCTTATTAAGTTTCAATGCTACAAATAACAGATGCTGAATTTCTAAGTATGGGTATTGATTAAATTATTAATTTAAAGTAACAGTAAGATCTGATACATTAAACAAAAAATAAAACTGAACCCTAATTACAAGCACCACTGGGACAGACTGTAAAACATGTCTTTTGTTTGTAGATTGTGCAAGTCAGCTGCAAAAAGGCTCTTTTGTGACACTGGTCATGGGGAAATCTTTAGCAAATGGGTTTAATTTTCTCTGAACAATTCAATTTCCTCTCAAAATGTCCTTGTATCATTTTTCATACATTTCTTAATATGCCTTCACAGATCCAGTCATGAGATTAGCAATTTGAGTGTGTTAGCATTTTGACAACCTTGCATAAATATAAAAGGTTTTAGATGGAAGGACATCTGGGATTAAATCTGTCACGTTGTCAATATTATCACTGCACACAAGGACCCTTCTATACTCTACAATCATTACATTTACTATTATTACAAACATAACAACACCTACTGCTCGCCTCTCCACAGATTAGACCTGGAATTCAGCCATGTGGAATCATCTGCTTGTCTCCATGGAGAGAGAGAGAGACTTCTGCACATCTTACCCATACTCATCTTGATAGGGAGCTTCTCTCTGCTGGCAGCCTCCACTAGCTGTCTCCGCACCTCCAGCACCCCTTCCTTCTGCTTACTGGTCAACATGGCCTCCCACAGTGACCTGGCTGCTGATGACCTGATAGGTGGAAGAATGAAGTGTATTAGTCACGGCGGCAAAACACGCCTGAAGAAGAGCTGGAGAAGCACTGACTAATAAAACAACTGTTTCTGTTTTTCTAGTTTGTGGTAGTTGACCCACAATAGTAGTGATTGAGAGCTTGTCTGCACTGACAGGTTTTGGACAGGAGTGTAGGGGGACTCCCAGAATGCATTCCTAGCAGATTAAGAAATTAGAACAGGAAGAAAAATGGAAAACAGATTTCATCTAATGTGCAATTAACTTATGTCTCAGGAGACATGTTCAGATACGTTTTCAACTTTAAATACCGCTTGAACTCTTTTTTTTTTGCATTAATAGATGTGATTTAAAATTTCCAAACTGCCTGTTCTTATTATTGATTTTTGTTGTTTTTTTTTAGCCCAAAACAAAAATAGCAGTTGCCTCAGAGGGCTTCAAAAGATTGGTGAATTAACTAACAGAAAGTTAGAAAATTAAACCATGAAACACATATCATGACAACTCTGTATATCCCTGAAGGCACATAAGTGTTTTGTGTCTGTTCCAAGCTTGGATAAAAGTATAGATTTATGTCAGTAGAGGCATCCGGCTGCAGAAACACTGACATGATTTAGAGCTGGTGGAAGTGACAGAGAGTCCTCTGCACAGGGGAAGGAGCCTCCCTGATGGGATCCTCACAGGAAAAAGAAGAAATTAGTACAAGGAGCTTTTGCTATGCTGTCAGTCCACCTAAAAACAGTGCCAACATTCCTCTGGAGTGATCAGAGACGATTTTTTCTCATTCAAAAGTGTGTGTCTAGAGACCTGCAGTGCCCCTGATACCATCTGAGTTCCAGCTCAGTCCCTCGTCTCATTACTGCTGCTTTATGAAGCACACCGATCCACATCTCAGATGGGAAAGCACTATCTGGAACAAGAAGAAAACACCTCCATGTCTGTGCAGCGGAGAAACCAAAAGAGTTACTCAAGTAACATTGGAGCTTTTCAAAGTAAAAAGGCCTAAAGGATAGATTGCACTTCTCAAACTTTTTATACCCAGTACCACCTTAAAAAAAAAAAAAAAAAAAGATATCCTGGACTGTCCAGGACTAAACTAGTGCTAAATAAGATCTAAAATAGGCATAAAATATGATGTAAGTAGTTCTGCCCAATGATTGCCTTAAAGGAAGATATAAAATGTGGATGAAATTTACTAGAAATTGAACACCTGAACTGTAGTCCATGTACCACCAGAAGAGTGTACCACAGTTTGGGAAACTAGGGCAATATGATTTTAAATATAATAAAATAAATAAATAAATAACACATCATGAAATTCAAGATGTGCCTTTGGCCAAATAGCAAGATGCAACCCTACCTACTTATAGTAACAGAAAATGATATTATCACTACTGCTGCCTAACTGCTACTATAACCTAATGGCCTTGGTTAGAGTATTACAACTACAGCTACACGTAATAAAAAGCGACTGATGTACAGTCTTATAAAATGGCCTTTATATATATGAGTTCATTGTGCTCACATATTTTATACATCTCAAATTTCTTTCATTTTTCCACAAAAAAAGTGAACCTTCACGATCGACCTACAAACTCTGAAACCAGAGAGACAAAGAAACAAAAGCCGAATCAGGGCTAAGGACGAGGAACATAAGACTGAGGCAGGAGGGGGCTGGCTGACAAATCCACTCTGTTTTCTTTAGTTTTTTAGAAAAGCGTTTTTTCTTCTCTCGCCTTTTCTCCATTCTAACTGCTGCCATGTGTTTAATATCAGATGTAATGTGTTCCAGACCTCGGGCCCGCACTGGACAGGGAGGAGAGGGGCTCACACAGGGACGCCCACCCGCCCGCCATCTTCACTCTGCAGCCAGACACAAAGCAAAGAACAAGGCCAACAATACAAAAGGCTGGGAAAACTACAACAAATATACAAGACAAAGGATTTATGTACTTTTATTCTACTTAGATGGGCTCTGCTTTGTCTTTTTAACAACTTCTTCCTCAGACAGTTAACATGAAAGTGAAGCCAACAAACTAAATGTGCTGTTCTCCACTTTGACGAGTATTTGGACTGTAGGTATTGGACAGCATTATAATTGAATGCAGTTATAATGCAACTGAATTTTTGTCTTGCAATAAACACAAATGGTTAATTAATATCCTCACAATGTTAAGACGCTACTTTTTTTACTCCAAGATGTAACCGACAATATTTTAGAGATATTTGTATACAAACAATGTTCAATACACTATTGAACAGTGTATAGTTTATGGAGGGGTCATAGACTGCTGACAATTAACAAAAAGGCAACAAGTCACTCAGGATACCACAGTTGTAATAAATCTTAGATAACATTTCCCATAACACTTCAGAAAACCACCTATAACAAGTCCACTTCACATTGTTCCCATAGCTGAAATGCCAATAGTGTGAGTGGTCCGGGCCACATGTCTGCAGTTTGCATGTGTATATATTTATCAATGGCTCTCGTACATCTGTGTGTTTTCTAAAGAGATAGAGTGTGGATGAAATATGGTTCCAATTTGACTTTTGGCCCGGCCCGCTCCCCTGACGCTCTCCTCGGGCCATTTGGTCAGAGCAGACGCTGGGGTCCTGCGCTGGCCACTGGGTGAGGGGTGTGAGACAGGCCCCATAAGCAGCCTTGATGAGTAACAGTTGAACTCTGAAAGAAGGGGGCAGGGGATTTGCTTGGACATCTGCTCTAGATGAGTTTACTCCAGCCTCTAGGGGGCACTGTAAGACTAAATACACTATAGTAAAGTTCTGTGTGGTTTACACAGAGCGCTAAGAGGGTGTTGAAAGATTTGCTGTGAAGTAACCAAACTACATGGGGAAGTAAAAGCAGTAATGTAAAGTGCATTTAAGTAACTTTGGCTCATATGATCTCTATAGTAAGAATAGAAAACCACACTGTCAATGAAACCACAAAGTTAATTAGAGACATTAGTAGAACTACTGTCTACTTCATCTACAACTTGTAAATATTACAACTACAACTGACTCTACTCACACCTGAAGCAACTACTACCACTACTACTATGTCTGCTTCTACTTCTGCAACTACTATTACTACTCTAAAGAATTAAAAGTAGATTTGGTCTAGTAAAAATACCTTACAAAATAAAATGCATGTTTTCTCCAGACTACACAGCTCTCATGTTTGTTCAAATAAAACCTGTCTAAATATATTTTAATAGCAGCACACATTAGTACAACATCTTGCGTGTAGTTAAAACTGAACACATATGGTCCAAATGTTGCCAAGTCATTAGTGGGTGTGCGGTGAGGAGGGGGCATGTTCCTGGAAGTGAGTGAGGCAGTAGAGAGGAATGGTCTGAACAGGTCTGACTCAGGATTTCTCTCATTTATCCTACCTCTATAGCCCTGGTTTGGACATGTATCTAACACATTTATTACTGTTTATTCTCCAATTCTGACTTGCTGATGTTCGAATTAGTAAGAATGCCCCACAACAGTATACGTGACATGATTCAGACTTGAGTCATAGTAGAGCAGTATGATGCAGGGTGAAATGAACGGCAAAGAGGTCTTAAAAGGGTTAGCTGCTTTTATAAGATTTATTTAACCACAATGTAACAGTCTTTTTTCTCCTATTCCAACTATGAAAGGTCAGCATAAGGCTAGAGTGTAGTTACGAGCTCAAAGTGTTAGCAAAAATAAGCAGCCATGCCAGGTTAACAGAACTGCAGAACTTGTATGCCGATAGTGCTGTAAAATAGTGTTGTAAAATGTTTGATAAGCTTGAACAGTGCATGTTAATGGGCATATCATGTGAACACGCATGATTGTAGCCATGGGTGAATTTCTATCTGGTCGCTGTCCTGCAAACACACTCTTATCCATGCATTGGTGTCCATGGACACTAGAGACAAGGTGGGTAAAGTGTCTTGCCAAAGGACACAATGACAGAATGGAACTGGTCTAAGCAGGGTTCAAAAACTTTTGAGTTAGTAGATGAGCGCTGTAACCACTGATGCAGAACTACAGCAGCCTCCCAAACAGGCCCAACCCTGCTTAGCCTCCAAGGTCAATAGCACAAATGAATTATATATTCCAAAATGTTACCTAACAATTAAATAACAAGGACAGTTTTTTTACTGTCAGTTTTTTCTTTTACTGTCATGTGTAAATCAGTTGTTTTCAGTTGGTAAGAAATGTTCACTTTCAATGAGTATTTAAAGGCATTGTGCAGCTTTCTGGTGTAGGGTCCATCACCTGCTTGTTTCTATGGATATGTCACTGCTCTGCCTGGAATGTTCCACAGTTTGACATTAAACAGCTCTACTTTACATTTATTCAATTACAGGTGGTTGCACTGCTCAAAAATGCCTAGAAAAACAGGCATTCTGACTGTGAGCGGGGTCGCCTCTCCACAGATCTGACCTCTAACGTGGTCTGGTTTGGTCTCCATGAAGATAGAAAGGTTTAATGCCATAATGTGAAACATTCCAGACAAAGCAATAACATCTCCATGAAGAAAAGCATTTGACAGACCCTCCACCAGAAAAGTTAAACAATGTACCTTTAAGTTGACCAAATCAGGTATAGTTTTGTACAGTTTTGGACCATTTTTGTTGTGATTTGTAAAGTTTGATGACTTTTCTCACTCATGTCTATCTGAGTATGTACGGGACATAACAAACTGCAGTGCAACTGATATGAGATGGCCTAATCAAAAGGCACTCAGCAGAAAGCAGCTAATGATAATCCCTTTTCCATTGCAGAGGATGAATCTTGTATTTGATGGGCCCACATGGAACAGCCTCACAGTTCTGCAAGGTCAGCCCGATTCCTCACGGAACTCATTTATGAAGTGTGTTTGATGAAGTAAAAACATGGATGGCTTCCTGTAAACAAGGAGCAGAAGAGAGGAGACAGGACTGGCCTTGAGTGTCCAGGCAGCTCAGCCCAATGACCACCACTGGATTTATGAGCAAAGAGAGAGACTGAAGAGGAAGAGGGGCGAGATTTGTCTAAAGACACAAACAAAAGATAAACCCAAATAGGATAAAAGCTTGAATGCTACAGCTGTGCAGTTAATACAAACTTAAACAAATTGAGATGCAATAATTTCAAATCATCAAAGATCAGTTCAGGGCTTTTTATTCAAGACTGTGGACCAGCCAATTCTGTCAGTATATGTGGTTTGGATCAGTGTTCAGACTTTGGAAGAATACATTTTTTGTGTTAAAATGCAATGATTAAAAGACAGTCTTGTTTATGTTCATGAAATTATGATTGAAATTCATATTTATTTATTTATTCTATTTAAAAATGGTGAGCTATCAATATGTGGAAAAAGCCTCACTGAACAGCCTGTGTGAAATGTAACTACAATCAGATAGCAATCGTTTTCAAGGCTCTATAATGGCTGTTAAACTCAAAATAAATAAACTGAAATATTTAACAATACAACAATTAAAACTGTGTTAACAATAACACAATTTTAAAAAAAAATGTTGGATGGGGCAACAATATATCTTACTGTATACTACATTTCAATAACTTCTGAATGTGTTGTATCCATGCAAAAGACTGTGATCGTACAGCATATCCAACATTATAGCTTTCTTTCAGAAATGATGCCTTCTGTCCAAACATCTTAAAAAAATATATTAAGCAACAACAAAATAATTATTCAAGTCATTTTTGTCCACCAATACTACATGTATTCAAAATTGGAGTTGTAAAATTAACTTTCCGTACTCAAAGACAAAATGCAAAAGGAAAACATCACAACAGGGAAGACACCGGATCCTGGCTCTCCTCCTGCGTTTTGGAGTTTGTGGAGTTAGTTTACCATTTCAAAAGGAAGCCAGCAGTGGGGGCTCTTTGAAAGAACGGGTCTGCAGGAAGTAAACCGCTATCATCTAGTGAGTTTTTTTTTAAATCATTTTGTTGAATATAAACACACAGTCCGTCCGAACTCAAAATGTCAAGAGCTAAAGACAACCCATAAGACAGAATGGCCCGTTTTATCTGCTGTGATGGGAACATGGAGTCCAAGTTGTTCAGGTGAAAGTAATCTAGTTGATGGATGTAGTACGGGTTTCCGGAGCCTTCTACACAGAGGAGAAAACAGAATTAGAGGAAGACACAACGCCAGAGACAGCCAGACCAGAGGAGACTAAAGATATTATGTGTCTACAGCGTTTTATCAGCGAGCATGTATGACTTACTGACAGCAATCTGCCAACAGGTCAAACATGGCTGACCTCTGCTGCTTTTCCATTGGTTTGCATTGCTTGTCAATAGAGCACATACATCTTTGGGGCAAATGGCTTTACAAACACTGGCTGGTTTAGTGTTAGTATTTAAATTGAATTTCATGAAATGAGATGCGTATTTATAAACAGTGGAATGGTAAAGAAATATGAATCCTGATATGATCCTGGTTTTGCTGGGAAATATGACCTAAAAAGATTATAAGCGCTAACAAGACAATTGACAATATATATGAAATTAGACAAAATACTTCTCAGTTGTGCTCTTTCACATTTTACAGCTAACTTATGCTATTTCAATGTATTCAGATGTTAAATGTTCTGCTTCCACTGTCATTATTATACTTTTTAGCATCTACAGAACATCCACGGACGGTGTTAAAACTGTTAACGTTTTAGGGTAGAAAATTATGCGATAATATTCAAATTTCACTTCACCCCCAAAATATTTTGGTAAACCATGAACAGAAAAGTATTGCCCAGCCATAGTAGCCCCTACTAACCACTCTGACTGGATGAAGCCAGTGAAAATATTGTATTTTCATAACCATTATACATACATAGTAACCTGCAACACAGTTTTATAAAACACTGGTTTAACAAGTATATATTATGCTGATGGGTCTGACCACAATCAGTCTATTGGGAGACTAATTGTGTGCTCTGTTTGACATTATACAGACAGTGAAACCCAAGCTGCCCATGCCCTGACAGGCCTGTGTGCTGCATACATGATTTCAAACCCTCTCCATCCATTTAGCTGTGCCCACGTTGCTCATAATAACATGAAACTGACTCCAGCTCCTGATTGTCTAACTATAGAACGACAAAACAATCTCTTTCCTATATTCACGCGGTGGAAAATGGATGTGGCTTAAGACTGGGCTCACTGTCCTCAGCTGTCTGTCATTAGCTCTCCACATGACTATAACATGTCTTTCTCTTTGTCAATTCCCACACAACTCAAAAGGCTCACACAAATGATAAGACACTAATCTATTTATGGACACGCCAAAACCAGCACAGGGCTTTGAATGCACTTCAAGTTGATGGCACATTGCCATCCAATGTGCCAACTACTCTGTTGAGAAACTTTTACGGTCTATTCAGTTCTAATGAGAAGTATCTTACCCAACTTGTTAGTTCAGCTGAAGTGCAGGGTGCATTCACATTTGCATACACTAACTCAAAAATGGGACTAAACCCGGACTAAAATAAGAACTAAACCTGGGCTAGATCAGGATTAAACCAAGTCTACATTGGGTCAAAAATTATCATTGTATTGCAAAATGTGTATTGTGCATTGTGCATTGTGATTAGATTTGTGATTTATGTTTTAATATGATTTTGTCCAAAGTTCACGTTTAAATGTGGCCAGGAGAATTGACAAAAAGACAAGAATGACATTTCAGAACATGTTTGGACAGATCTAAAGTACAGGGTTAGCAGTTTTTATGCAGAATAAGACATGAGATTTTGTTGTTTGTGGAGGAAATTATGGTACTTAAAAAAATTGTTGTCTTTGCGTTTTGCAAATTTTGTCCATAAAAATTTCAATTTGATTAATCTCGCACCCCTAGTATTAAACACCCAGTTTTAACATAACTTTTCATTCCTGCTTACTTTCCCATGCAGCTGGGACAGAAATAGGTGTTTTTCCTGCACAGTAGTGGTAGAGTGGTGGATTGGAGAGAGAAGGCAGCCTCACTGTGTTTTGCTTATGGCTGGGTGCGGTTGTGTTGGTACCAGAGCACCTTGGCCACCCGCGCGCACTCCTGCCCACACGCACTCCTTCCACCACAACATCAAGGTCCGACGCGGCCAAAATCACTGGTGGTACACACAGAAACTTGCTGCCCTTTGCCAATAGGGTTCATGTGTCTTGCGGCTGGATCAAAAGGGGCCGCCTAGCCAAGCATTGCAAATTACTGCAAACTGAAAGGCACCTGACCACAAAGACACACATAACATAACTCTGCCACTTTCACTCAGCTGAGACCAAAGACTGTAAACTACTGCATAATGGCTGCAAAAACTGCAAGAAACTGAAAGAAACGTTTATAGGCCTACACATCAGGAAAACTGCATCTGGAAGTTCTATGCAGAAAATGTAATAATGATCACCAAATCTCATAAAATATTGTTTATACAAAATATATCAGACAAACAACAGTTAATTAATTCATATATATTTTGAAGGTGATTATTGTAAAATATAGAGCAGCACAAGCACAACTAAGATACCAACTGTTGCCATGGTACACCAATTTTTATTAAAGAATAGGCGCCACCTACTTTTAGAGATAATTTTTATTAGATCATGAATAATAATAATAATTACATTTTGTTACATTGCAGTACTATATTGTATTCATGACTTGGTTATTAAGTACCACAGTTTTCTGGTTTTATGTCAGGTTAAGAAAAATTATACTGTAATTGTGAGGTAAGTGTGGGGTCTCGCCCATAGAGCTAGAATCAACAGCCACCCACAGAATGTTTAAGGCACAGTAATCTGTAAAAATATCCTGGAATTACAGAGGAAAATTTCATACAAAAAGGTTGGAATTAGGTCCACACCTAATATTTAAAGGTTTACCCTGGACTACACAAAAGAGCCAATGAAAACACACAGTGGGTTCAGGCTAAAAATATCTGTCTAAATCATAGGCAATTAAACCTCAAGAGCCGCTCAAGTCCCTTTGCACGGTTCATCTCTGGTACATTATACAACATATTTACAATATTACAGTTATATTAATGCCTGCTTAAATTATTCAAGTATTTCTATTGCGTGAGTCCAAATGCAGTTTAAGATATACATAAATGTATGTTTTGCATAATGTGGCATGATTAGAAGCAGATAATAGATCAAATAAAGCTACCTATACAAAAAAGAAAAAAGTTGTTTAATAAAAAGTTTTTTAATCAAGGTGTTTCAACAAATGCAAGGTATCAAAATAAGTGGGACAGAAATGGGCCAATGCAATTAAGAACAGAGCAGAATTATGAAGACTTTTCTGTAAACAAGAGTCAGCCCATTAGAGTATAACACAGCTTGTGGTGAGGCGTGTGCTTCGAGGCAATTAAATCAAGTATAAATCAAGTGGGAAGTCTCTTCTCTCTCATCATTTCATAATGCAGCTGAACTAGGCCACGTGCCCTGAGACAGAGCAGGCTTTACTGCTCCTGCTGCTCAGAACAGTCCCATCAGACTAGTGCTGGCTGTAAACACACCCACCTCAGGGTGACCTCTAACCTCTGAGCAGCGCCTCCACCTCTGCTTCCTCCAACACAGAGAATAATCATTACACTAATATCTCAACCGGTCATCCCAGGCGCAACATGAGAATCGTATTAACAAATATTTTTAGCTACAATAATAATGTCAGCTTTAAACCAGAGCTCAGCAGAGGCACAAGTCCATTGTAAAATGCACCTGTTACAATGAGCACTTCAGTTCATCTGTGTTCTTGACTGCTATGTTTAATGCAAACAAAATAATAAATCAGGTGCTAAATACAATGCAATTTTTAATAAAGACTTTTCACAGTGTTTACCTAACCCACAGTTATCTTGACAAATCTGTAGGATGTGTACAATTTCATAAGCTGGTAAATCATTTGGTGAAACTGATGAAACTACAAAGAAACAAATGCAATTCCCCTATACGGTACTTTATAATCTACTGACTTAGAAATGTACTCCTCATTAATGGTCAGTGCAGCCTGCCCCTGTGCTGCAGATGTCAGCTGCACCACAAGTGTAAACAGCAGTGACCCAATGAAGCCAAACACTTCCATCACAGCTGACCTCCCACATGTTTACTGTGTCACAGTGGTTAAACATACAGCAGGACAGCCACAAAACTCTTCTTCTCTCTCAAAGACTTTCGAATCCACATCAAGAACTCAGCCAGACCTCCAGCACACACCCCTGCTCTTTGTCTGTCACAACAGCTCAGGTTAGGAGAGAACTGAGCCGGATAAGGAGTAGGAAAGCTGCTGGACCAGACGGGATCAGCCCCAGGCTCCTTAAGTCCTGTGCAGATGAGCTGTGTGGAGTTATGGAGCATGTCTTCAACCTGAGCCTGAAGCTGAAGGTGGTGCCACAGCTCTGGAAGACCTCCTGTGTGGTACCTGTGCCCAAGACACCGCACGCCAAAGACCTCAACAGCTTCAGGCCAGTGGCTCTCACGTCTCATCTGATGAAGACTCTGGAGAGTCTCGTCCTGGGTCACCTCCGCTCCATGGTGAGCTCATTTCGCGTATCGGCCCGGCATCGGAGTGGAGGACGCCATCATCTCTCTGATGCACCGCTCACTGTCCCACCTGGAGAGGCCCGGCAGCACTGTGAGAATCTTGTTCTTTGACTTCTCCAGTGCTTTCAACACCATCCAGCCGCTGCTCCTGAGGGACAAGCTGGAGTGGGCAGGAGTGGACTGTGACCTGGCTGAGTGGATCCTGGACTACCTCACAAACCGGCCCCAGTTTGTGAGAGCCCAGGACTGTGTGTCTGACCTCATGACCTGCAGTGTGGGGGCGCCCCAGGGCACTGTCCTCGCGCCCTTCCTCTTCACACTCTACACTGCAGACTTCAGACACAACACGGACAGCTGCGTCCTGCAGAAGTTCTCCGATGACTCCGCCATTATCGGTCTCATCATGAACGATGACGACACGGAGTACAGAGGACTAACGCTGGACTTTGTGGACTGGTGTCACCGGAACCACCTTCTCATCAACGCGGGGAAGACCAAGGAGATGGTGGTGGACTTCCGCAGACGCCACTCTACTGCCCCCCCACCAGTGAACATCCAGGGAAGAGACATTGAGAGAGTGGACTCTTACAAGTACCTGGGTGTGCATCTGAACAATAAACTGGACTGGACTCATAACACAGATGCACTGTACAGGAAGGGCCAGAGTCGGCTCTATCTCCTGAGGAGACTGCGGTCCTTTGGAGTGAGAGGGCCACTCCTGAGGTCCTTCTATGACTCTGTGGTGGCATCAGCCATCCTGTAGGGTGTGGTCTGCTGGAGCAGCAGCGTCACAGAGAGGGAGAAGAAGAAACTGGACAAGATCATCAAGAAGTCCAGCTCAGTCCTGGGCTGTCCTCTGGACTCGGTGCAGCAGGTGGGGGACAAGAGGGTCCTGGCTAAACTCATGTCTATGCTGGACCATGAGTGTCGCCCCCTGCAGGACGCCCTGTCTGCTCTGGAGAGCAGCATCAGTGACAGACTGATTCACCCTCGCTGTGTGAAGGAGAGATTTCGCAGGTCTTTCCTTCCTGCTGCTGTCAGACTGTATAATGAACAATGCTAGTCATGTGTCATCTCCATAGCAACCATGTGTCATCCCCATAGTAACAATGTGCAATATTATTTAAAGTCACTTTACCTGCTACTTATTTATTACCCATCACTGTCCTTTCACTGCACTGTTCACAATCATCTCAGAATCAAAAACACTTATTGTGCAATGTGCCTGTGCCTTTTAGCTTAGCTTACAGTGTTGTGTTTTTTAGTTGATTGTAAATACTTATTATTATTTATCTTGATTTTGATGCTCTTATTTTCCTACTGTTTCTGTAACTTGCGTTGTGACACTGCAATTTCCCCATTGTGGGACAAATAAAGGATTATCTTATCTTATCTTATCTTATCTTATCTTATCTTTCCTCTTTTTACCACACAAACAGTGTAAGGAGTGGAACATATGACATAAAAGGACACCAGATCATATTATTATAACCACAGGATATATACCTGAACAGAACAAATGTCACTGCCACATAGTAAAGGTCGTTTTAACACTTAAATGTGCACTATGTAATTTTTATGGTAGAAGGTCTGCTATGCGTTTGTCTTGAAGATGTTATTACATTACCTGGAATGTTCCAGTATATAGCATGAAACATATTACTCTTGCATTTGTTTAATTACAGATCTTTTAATTTCTGAAAATAAAATATCTGCCCAATAAATCTAGAAATTTACAGATACCGCCCACAGCTCACAAATATCCAATTTCTGCATCTGTTGTTTGCTACAACATCTGTAGTGATTGTATTTGGGTACAGTGTCTAGACAAACTGAAACCTTGTAAACAGAAGACATTGCTGTGAATTATTGGGTATCCTTGTGGAGTCTCCCAAATCCAAGACATATTGGTCCAAAAAAGTACAGAAGTATGAAGCTTTTACAGTAATCTGTTTCTTACAGCCATAAAAATAAAGGCTAAAACAGAAAGGAATTGCTTAATTTGTTAAATCGAGCAATTTAATTATGAAAATTTAATAAATATACTTTATGGGAATAATAAGCATGAACTGGATTTTCTTGAGTTTTTCAGGGTTTTCAATGCTAGATTATTATTCGTGATCCACTCTCAGCTGTGAATAATGTATTGTCTTACATCATTTGTCAAGACATGTGGACAGCAACAACATATTTTAGTTGTTTAAGAAAATGTTTGCTATTATGAATGTATAATTAAATGCTTTCACCTGTCTAGCACTTTTGTTTAATAAACAAACAGACCATTTCATAGCCAAACAATAGACTTGAGTCGATTTATAATTGTGAATTACGCTCCACATCTACCATGTACTTACTCTGATTGTGCTAAACAACCGGGCGCCAGAATGTTCTGGGTTTGTGGGCTCCGCTGTAGAGTTGTTAGCTCCAACATGTCCACCTGCACGTCAGTCACATGACCAGGTAAAGGCTTCAGCACAGTCAGAATCTTCTCCACCAGATTGTCACCATGATGACCAACAGCTCCTAATTATAAAGACAGACGTGTTATTAATGCATATTTTTCAAAATAATCATTTGTAACTCAGCATTACAAAGAGGTATTGAAAGTTACCTGTCAGGTCCATTGTCCTGTCAATAAATATGATTGATGCTTTATTCTGAGCCGTCTTCCTCCTATTTTTGGCTTGTGGATGATTGGCCAACTCTCCTGCAATGATGCGGCTCATAGGACCTACTGCAAAACTCTCTTCTCTTGTTTCTGTAGTTTCAAACATTGAATTGAGGGCTGAGGACAGATGTTTTATTTCAATTTGCAGTTCAGCTGGGAGGGAGTTCATATCTAGATCAACTAAGCTCCCAAATCTCTTCTTCTCTGGGCGTTTTGCATTAATAGAGTCCAGATCAGGGGAAAGGAGAGGGAACAAGTGTGCAAACGGAGGAGTGAGGATGAGCTGCTGTGAGACGGGTGCAAACACAACAGGTATGTGCATTACTTCAGCTGTGTAGTTCATGTTCCCCATCCACTCACACAGCTTTTCCTCAAACTGCTCAAACACAGGATTCCCGTCCATTTCTGCAGTGACACTGTTGGCGACCAGGTGCACGGAGTGAGCAACTGTAGTGATCACAACACAGTACTGAAAGCGGCTCAGAGATATGATATCCTTTATGATGTCTACTGTTCTGCCCTTTAGCAACGTGCTCACAACAAAGACAGCTTTTGGTTCATCGGCACGGCATGCTTCGAAGCTTGAAAACTGTTTTAGATTTTTTGCTCCCGCCTCGAATAATGATGCAGCACCACTGGCGCTCCAATGGAGAGCCTCTGCACACTTGTCATCCATGAAAACAACGGCTTTCTTTACCTTCGAGAAGACCTTTCCCCACGTTTGCAGCGGAAATTGCGTGTAATCTTCCACTGTAAGCATTCTGACTGTTTTATCAATTTCCTGATAGCGACTGGATCAAATATATAAGAGAAATGTCATGAGAGTTCATCAAAACAAACACGAGTCTCGCAAAGGTGACGTGGCAACAGCACGTCGCGGGGTAAACACGTCACTCGTTGCTATGACAGCAGCATCCAGAGTAGAAGATCCGACTGGGGCTGGAAGAGACAGAAAAACGAACTAACGTTAATTTACAGGAGGTATGAAGTTAAATGTTCAGTATTGAATCTTATATGCATGTGATAAAAACAATGTTAGTATTATCTTCAGGTGATGATTGTGTAAAGTTAAACCGTTAAAAAAGTTCGCCTGAGTGACAGGTCCCGTGGTCCCGTGTCAGTTAACGCTAATGAGGAGTCAGTAAGCTTTAAGTTAAGTTAACGTTACTTTTTTTTAGATAACTGTTTCCGGTTTTGCTGAGATAATTTTTTAAACAATTAGTAAGCCAGGTCTTTAAGTTAGCGAAATCCCAAAATTACATTTAGCATCGTCCGTCAATCATGATCACATGATCCATCCATGCCCTTGTGTGGGACTTAACATTACAGTTTGTAAGCTACATCTGTGCTTTCAGTTTCGTTATACCCTAAATAATTCTGCAAGCAAAGCAAATGAGATCACAATCTGATCTGATTTATCACTCCTGAAGCCAAGTGAACAAAATTTGTGAAACAAATTTCTTCCAATGTTCACTTTTAGTCTCTCAATACTTGCCTTTTGGCCAGAATATAAATGTGCACAGTTGTTTGGTGCTGTTCGTATCTTAGCATTGATGTGTTTTTCAGTGCTTGGTGATATATGAGTCTGGTATTGGCACAAATGGGAATTGTGTTGTCACCGTTTGTTGTTCATTTATTCCCAGATGTGACATGAAAGTGATTCTCTAAAAATTGATACAAGAATGAGGATACAGCTAGAAAGCATATTTCTTTCTCTTACAACAGGTCAACCATGTAGCCACCACAGCTTAATTATGATTAATGACTTATTATCTGTAGCAGAATGCACACAAACATTGTTGCTTTCATAATTAAATCGTGTGATGTGATTAATTGCATTTTGTGTTAACAGCTGTGTAACGTGATATGGATGACTTATCTGATGGGTGTGGCCAGGAAACAGTTGAAGAAACTCCATCTCCACTGAAAACGGACAAGAGAGTGGGAAGAAGGAGGAACAAGGACAGAAAGCGAAAAAACAGAACAGAATCTCAAAATCAAAAACCATGGAGAAACCCTGGTAAGATCTATGTACAAAGAAGGTCAACATGAGGCAAATCCAACAATACATTACAAGTTCGGAAAGCTTGACAGCTAGAACAGGACTACAAAAAGCTTGCTGAGCATTGTCAGACATACAAAAAAACATTGTGTTTGGTTTGCAATTTCAACCTTTTGTGTGACATTTAATTTCTCATATGCCACACTTGGCTTGTCAAAAGTATAGAAAATTGAGCAGATCTACAGATCTTGAGCTGTATCAGAACAAGTATAAGACCACATAGACTATACTCCCAGACGCCCAGACTAGTATATGCCAGACCACTATGGAACATATCTGGATATTACATGGTAATATTAAAAAAAAGTACTATTATGAAATCACATTTTATTGTCCAAAGAAATTGGGTGTTAAGACTATTCCTTAGTATCGAAATAAATCAAGTTTGAAATTTTAGTATTGTGACAACACTATGCCACACTAAGTTAGAGGTCTTTCACATTCATATCCCTGTGCTTGCCTCTGTCAGCGCCCTGAACATGACAGTAATCTTCTATAGGATTCTGTACATTATAAACACCTTGGTAGAAAATTTGACACTTCTCTCTAATCCTTTCTACCTCCACAGGTGCAGACATTACAGATTACTTCAACTACGGCTTCACTGAGGAATCATGGGAGTCCTACTGCCAAAAACAGAGAGAAATGCGAATGGCTATGAGAAAGCTGGTATGTCTTGAGGTTCTGATGAAAAGTAAACAGAGTAAGATCAAAAGGTGCTCTCTTTTCTCAGGTGGACAGACACAGCCAACATCAAGAAGAGCGTATCCGACCTTCCTCTGCCTGTGACTCACGCGGTTCATATCCCAGGTTGGTGTTATCATCGCCAGTGCCTTCTCATTTTGTTCTCTGTGATAACTGGTGCCCAAAAGAGGAGGAAAAGGCAGCTGGTCTTTTCTATTTGTCACAACCACTATCTGGACCATGCCATCTGTTTACTGTGATCCTACGATGGGCTCAGCATATTAGAGTCTAGCTGGCAGGGAAATCCACAGTGTTGTCGAAAACACAGGCTTAAGTGTGTCCGGACAAAGCCGACAGAGGAATTTCAAAGACGGTGCCATCACACACTGAAGCTTTGGAGACTGATATATTGTAATGTATATGTGGCATGACTGGTGGTATTAGAGGTATATATTTTGATGTCATACGTGAAAATGACCTAGATGACAGAGAAGAGAGGTTGTCATCGCAAGTAGCAGCTGCAGGATTTGTATAGAAGTGGCTCAAATTGTAATATGTTCCAGTAGAGAGACTAGGAGTTCAAGTGGATTAATTAGATGAAAAATAGTGGCAAAAGTGTGGTTTTGTTATCAATTTCATGAACATAAAAAATAATGAAACCAGAGAGAGAGAGAGAGAGAGAGAGAGATACTTTACTGACTAAGAAACAATGGTAGTACTTGCACTTTTTTCTTGTTCTTTATCTAAAGTAAAAATAAAAAATAGTAACACAAATAACCTAAGTAATAGCATAAGTAATACCACTACCCAATGTTAAAGGTACTGTGGAGAAGCTGGCCAATGTGGTCTTAAGCAGGAGGCAGACTCTGAAAATATTCCATTTGACCGAACAGTTTATACAAAATTCACTGTGGTATCGTGGCAACAAAAAATAATACATATTTACAAAGAATAACTGTGCTCAAAATTAGGTACAAGCAACAGAAATTAACAAAACTAAGAAAACCCACATGTACCCGGCTACACTAACATCCCCATCCTGAGAGGCCAAGTTGACCTGGTTTTATATTTCCCCCACAGGAAGCTCCTCCCTCCAGGTAAGTCCACAATCTCTTACCAGGTTGGATATAAGGCAACTTCACTTCAGTCTAAAGTTAACCATTCAATTTGCTACAAGAGCCTAAGTCCCCTTTACATTAAAGTGCTTAAAATAATCTATAAACACTGAAACATCAAAATCAAATATACAAAACCCAACAAACAAAAGGAACTGAAGTCAGTTCTCCCCTCCACATGGTCTGGCCCAAAACCTCCCCTCAGAGGCTATAAATATGGCCGTCTCAGGGCACGCCCCCCTTTTGTCTCCAGACCATGTGGAGTAACAAGTCGGTAAGTGTCTGAGATGTTTAACTAACTTGAATAGATTAAACCAAATAAAATATATTTAAAGTAACTTGAGTGTGTTGTGTTTAACTTAAAGGAACTAAACAAAAACTAAATAAAACAAACCCAGGATAGTTCGTGGTTTGGTTGATTGTGGAGAAATGAACAAATATGAAATGAAATTAAGGTGAGTATACAGGGACAATGGTCCTCTTTGTCACAGGTACTTTGAGTGTCTGTCACCTCTTTGTCGTCATAGATATGTCCGCAGTTTGCCTGGAATTTTAAACATATTCATCTTATTACATAGGTTTCCATTGCCTAAAAATACCTTGAAAACATGCGTTCTTACTGTGAGTTAGAGCTAACCTGTAACTCGGCCTGGTGGTGCCACTTGCACCAGAATATTTATATAGTGTGCCTTTAATGGTAGCAGTAGTAATAGTGCTCACTTTACATGAAATTTGTTAAGTGAATTTCCCCGACAAAAAGGTAATAGCACTATTTTCTTGGTCAGACTTTTAGGTTTTGTCTTCTATATTGACGGTTTTAAATGTCATCACTGACATCTAATAATACAGCCAAAAGTTGTGTAGGTGTCACCATGACTTAGGGTTAGTATTTATGGAGTCCCATTTATAGAGAAACCTCACAGATAGGACCGTTATGTGTGTTCAAGCATGTGGTGAGTGGGCTCTTCACACGTTTTGTAGCAGAGATATACGTGTGCGTCGTGCTGTAGCTGCTTTAAGCCTTTGGGAGCAGAGACACTACATGCTTCACAGCACTGTTACCATGCTCTCCATACGAGCAGGAGACGCTGTCATGTTTGTAAATAGCGTTCATCTGAAACACACGTCTCTTCTATATATAGACTAAGGACTGTCTTACTGGAGGTGATTTTGCCCAGAGACGGCTACATCTCCCTTTCTGTCTGTCATTTTGTTTCATTATGGCTGAAGATGCACACTTTGTGTCCTGCCTCTGTGTTGTCGGCTTGGCAGGAAACTCAATTACACACGATGTGCCTGTGGTTGTTTACCTCTGTTTGTGTTGGCCCTCTGTGGAGGTCATGGGTTTGAAGTGGATGTGGAGATGTATGTTCCCCTACAGAGTTGGACCAAGTATAATCAGGCAAAAGGAGCTTCAGTTCAGTGTATAAGAAATAATATTTGAGAAGCTTAATTCACTATTTTTTTTATTCATCTATATTCCTTCTGTTTACAACTATACTCAAACTACAGATCAGGCACATAGCAGTTTTTTGTCGTAATGATAACCTGTGAAAGTTTTTCTACCATTGAACCTCCTGGACGATTGAGGTTTTGATACTTTGCTGCTGATGTCATCAACATTCCCTGGGCGAGTGAAGCTAACTGAAAGCACTACTGTCTCAAGCTCTGTTACTCTAGTTAGACTTAATCTGAGCTTTATTTTAACGCAGTCTGACCAGAAGAAGCTGACTTGGTTGGAACTACAACAAATGAGATGATTTGTGTTGTAAAACAAGTCTTGCGCAGTTTTTCAGTAAGTCACACTATTTTTGTTGAAAATCACACCCCTAAACAGGACCATGAATGCTCGTTTTGATCACAGGCTCCTGAAAATGTGTTTAAAACCATTTTGTGTTTTTCGTGAGTTCTCAAACATTTTTAGCTGTGTCTGCGAATGTGTGCACTGTGTCACCATGGTAACTGCTGAACATTCCACCAATAGAGATGCATGTAGAACACCCCCAGTGTGATGTCACTGCAAAGTATCAATTACACAAACTCATATAACAATAGTTGGACAGTTCTGCTATAGTTTTATGCAGAAGTGTTTGTGTCTATCTTACTTAAACAGTTTTTTAAATCTCCAACAGACTTTGCATCACATTAACAGCACTAAAATATCCTTAAGCAGATAACACCACTCGTTTGAGTCTGGTTTGGTGCTCAGCTCTGTAATTTTATGCTTCTTCCCTGATGGATATTTCTAGTTTCTATAAAAGTTACATTAAGACGTGTAGGAGCATATCTATTTTGTACAAAGTGAAGACATTAACAAGCTCTGAGCACTTCCCTGTTGAGGTGTGGATTGATATAGATGCTTTAGGTTCTCTTTCTCTCTCCTCCTCCTCTCTCTTTCTCTCTCCTCCTCCTCTCTCTTTCTCTCTCCTCCTCCTCTCTCTTTCTCTCTCCTCCTCCTCTCTCTTTCTCTCTCCTCCTTACTCTCTCTCCTGCTGATTAAGTCCTTGTGACAGAAAGAGGTTAGTGTCTCATCTGTCTGAGTGTGCGCTTGACAGTGCCGGTGAGGGACTTTAAAGGGCGTTTGGTGAAGAAGGAGAGATGACCTAGAAAACAGCTTTAATGTGTTAATGGCGCTACAGGGTGGCACTAAGGGCAGCAAGATTAGGACGCACCAACGTCCTGTTTTGATGACTACATAACTCCAAGCATAGTTCAAGGTTTTAAAGCGAGCACCATGTTAGACCATGAAATCTGATGTGCAGGATACATACTCATATAATTTAGTACTTTATATCCACACAGTTTTGGAGTAGTAGTAAGTGAGCGTAAGGGATAGTAGTAGTAGTTTTAATGGAGAAGTATTCAGCAGTTGTAATGGTAGTAGTGGAGGTTGTAAGATGTCCCAGTAGACTTTAAATGCTATTTCCATTTTCCTTTTTACTCAAACAATATGTAGCATTCAGTAGTCGGCATCAGTTTTGTTTACCTGTAAAGTAAAAGAAGCTAAGCAGTTAAGAGTCACAATATGTTTATGCCATATAAGTAATATAGTAGAAGACTGACAGGAGGATACAAGTACTTTGAAATAAATGGCATTTTTTTAAAAATAACTTTTAAAAATAATTTTCTATAACTGTAGATCAGTATGTTACATTTTGCTCATTGTAAACAGCAAGCAGAATTCGTCAT